>HG996513.1:0-1395833 GCA_905340225.1 Abrostola tripartita | reverse complement strand
TAATTTTTTAGTTTCGTCTTCGCCCCAAATAGCAGAATAACTATTAAAATAACGAGAAAATCACTAAGAAAAATAAAACATGTATTACATTTTTAAATTAAATTAAGTTTGGTACTCTGCCATCTTCTGCAATAGACAGCTCACGTCACGCTTCTTTTCCGGGTCCGCTAGTATCTATAGTTTGGCCGCTTAGAGAATGTGTTCCTGACAGGTCGTATCCAAAAAAACGATGTAACTTAAAGTGTCGGATCATTTACAAAAAATAAGATTTCGATCTTTTATTTGCTCTATTAATGAATAATATGATTAAAAACAACATCATTATTTTATGTTACAATAAATGTGATAATTTCGTGCTAAATTTAATGTTTATTTTGTATAACAATAACATGACTTTTGGTGCCATTTTAGCATGTTGCCCATGCTAAGCTTGAATCTAAATTGATAAAGGAAATTTTAAAAATGATGGACACGACCGGGATTCGAACCCGCGACCTTCGCCGATCCGTGGCGCCGCTCTAACCAACTGAGCCACCGCGTCGCTGCTCGCATCCATCGAATTTCAAGTTCCCTTTTAGTATTTACGTCTTAAGGGTGACGTCAGGTATTATCTGTTGGAATCTATGATTACCAACTCAGTGTATACCTTTACAGCTATAAATCACTGAAACGATAATACCAACCCAAATTACCAACCAAACGCGAAGGTCGTGGGTTCGAATCCCGCTCGTGTCCATCATTTTTCAAATTTCCTTTATCAATTAACAATAACATGTTTGTAAATCCATACGACGTTCTTACAAAGTTACGGCAAATGTTCATTGTTGTAGTGATGTAATAAATAGCTGGGCATTTGTTACGTTATTCTATAATATGATACATTTTTGTTTGAGAATGAAAATGTATTATATAAATATTTTCTTTTCTTTAACTGACTGTTCTTGCTTGTATTACTTAGGTACTGACATTGGCGCTAAATTGGAATAATAGTCGAGAAAACGGAAAGTCAAATTTTAGGAAATTGCGAAGGAGACATGAAAATTGATAATAAGAGTCTGTTCAATAATCTATAATATAGCCCAGTCGCAACTTTTTCCTAAAATGGGTGTAATTGAAATATTTTATACAAAACAATATTCCGAAATATTTTAATGCATTCTTATTTCTTTTCACTGGTAACATTAGAAATTAAAGGCCAGACAAACAAGTATTTTATCTTAATATGTTATTCTGTTTTGGGTTGGTTAAAAATTTTATATCAGTGTTATTTATTGCCCATCACTAGTATAGACTCTTAATAGGTACAGGTATTATAATACAAGCCACTCGTATTCATATTAGGAAAAGCGAATGTAAATATTACGAATACGCCGTATTCGTCAAATATTAGTCAGCAAAGATTTACGATTGGCAGGCGGTTACCGCGCTGGCGATCACTGGCCTAATCCGTGTAACGTCGCGTCACGCGAAATACAACCGAATAGGTAGCAACGTTTAATATTAATATTAAAAGCGAGTAGCGAATTTTGAATCGTTGACTAATATTTGACTAATACCCAGTAATAGGTATGGTATGCTAATACGAGTTAACTAATATATTCAATATTATGAATACCTAAATATCATCCTAATATAACATCTCTACTTCAGGATCGCATTCTCTGAGCGGGCAACACTTTAGTAAATAATACGTACTTACCTAAACGCCACGTTGATTGGCAGCGCCTGTCTGGCAGGGTTGTTCATGATGCAGTGGTGAGCGAGCAGGTCTATCATCCAGGGGGTCAGGGGTTCGAGTCCCGAGTGACGCGAGCACATGTCGCGGAGGAGACGGATTAGCACCTGTGGAAGGACACATACAGATTGTAATAATATTATTTTTGTGATTAATAATAAATTTATTCTATACTAGCTTTTGCCTGCGGCTTTGCCCGCGTTAATTTGGATTGTTGGTTGGTATTATATATATACCTATATATAGCTTTTTTCTGCGGCGTCACCCGCGTTAACCCCTATTTAAGCCCCTTAGACATGAATTTTAAAAAAAGTAGCCTTAGATGTATTTCGTGGGTCTTAAACTTTCTACATACATATAAAATTAGTTATCAGTTGCTAAAAACGGTGAAGTAAAACATCGTGAGGAAACCGGCACACCTGAGAGACTTTTCAACGGTGTGTAAAGCCATGTCAGAGGCCTACAGACAGTTTAAACTCTGACATCAGGTTGTTCATCAACCATACGATAAGAAGATGATTCACCTTGATAGAAGAATGGTGGGCGTTCTCTTCGAACCATCTGCTGTGACGGATAGCGGCTAGGTGACTGCTTATCACCTTATAGTCTAGATGCACCTGTGAAATATTAATCTGTATCAATACTTGAAGCGGAAAGTTGGTACATTTTAAACAAAATAGTGTGCAGAGATTTTGTATTTTATTATTACCCTTTTGAGCGCCACGACTTGTATAGAAGACAAATGTTTCCGTGCTCTCTACTTTATAATTTTATTTAAGCCTTAAATATAAATTTTATTCTGTTTCTTAGTATTTGTTGTTATAGCGGCAACAGAAATACATCATCTGTTAAAATTTCAACTGTCTAACTGTCACGGTTCATGAGATACAGCCTGGTGACAGACGGAGTCTTAGTAATAGGGTTTGGTTTGACCCTTTAGGTACGGAACCCTAAAAATGTAAATATCCGCCGGGGCCTAGGCAGTTGCCTATTCTGCTTAATGGATAGTTCGGCGCTGCACTAGTCCAATGAGAGTCCTGATGGCAGGGAGACGGGAGCTACACACAATACGGCCGGTAAGTGACGTACGTCGGGCTCGAGCTTCCTCAGGTTCTGGTGCAGCGTGGTGACCAGCACGCGCACGGCGGCGCACGCGGCCGTCACCGTGAAGCCGCGCTCGTGACTCGCGCTCGTCACTGTGGTACTGCCTTCCGCGCGCATCAGCTTGTTCAGCTCCTCGTTCACCTGGAAATAACACGTCAGTCAGACAACAACGGATATTTACTTATCTGCCACCTTAATAATGTTCTCCTGAACTCCGAATTTCGGTCACGGCAGGCTGTGAGACAGGTCGCTGTCGATCTGCGAGGTTGAACTGTACTCACCGCGGTCAACTTGTGATGGGTGACCGTTTTCACATGTCGGGACCCCTCCGTGCTTCGGAAGGCACGTTAAGCCGTTACTTCTTAACATCCTGGACTATGAGAGTGAGGGAATAGGAATATAATATCTTCTGCGTAGTTGGCTTGTCTCAGATGTAACTGCCGTGATCGAAATTAGTTTAGGTGGTCATTATTATAACCTCAACCCTGTAACAACCTAGCCTATAGACCAAAGAGTATCTTATCTGACTGTGTACCTTGTTTGACAGACCCTCAACCGCCTCCTTAGTGGGCAGCGTCTTCATGATGACCACTATATCTGCCACATTCTTGCCGGCCATCATGGTTCCTTTCTTATATGAACCTACTTGACGGACCTCTTCTAGTTGCTGCAAACAAAATAATATAACTTAATTTAAGGTTTCTGGGTACAGGCTGTGTGCCATGATTGTGGTATCTGGCCTAGAATTGACCACCCCCTCTCCTCCCGTGGGTGTCGTAAGAGGCGACAAAGGGATAATCCAGAAGATGGGCAGCAGCGTCTTCTGTAACTTGACTACCAGTAATGCGATCCGCTTCCCAAGCATGGGGATTATGGCAACCTCCCCTACTAAGGGGAAGGCCTTTGTTCAACAGTGGACTTCTTCCAGCTGATGATGAGTACAGGCTGCACACATCAGGCAAAGAGCAGCGCAGAGCAGTTTTTCACAGCCAAATAAATACCAACCTAAGTTGCATTGATTTTTTTTTTTATATACTATGTTGCTTGCAATGTTGCAAGGATTCTATAAACTCTTTAAGTAGGACAGTCAATGTAGTGGAAGCGAGTCTTTCCGCGCGTTTCCACATCGTAAACTGTCCTGCTGTAAGAGTTTACGGTAAGGAGGCCGATTGTAACTGTGACATTTTCCCCTGGCCGATTTAATGAATATACAAATCACTTACGCATGCTGCAAAGTCTCCGGGAGCCACCACAAGATTGTCTAATACTGTCTGCAGCTTTGTGACGAGGCTTAGGACCGCTGACTGTTCGGCTGGCGTCGGGCACAGCTCTGCATGCCTTTTGAGAAGGGCCTGGGTACAAATGTTGATAGTTTTTATGATCCATACTAATATTATAAATTTGAAAGTAACTCTGTCTGTCTGTTAAACCTTCATGACTAAACCGCTAGACAGATTTTGATGAAATTGCCATGTAGAAAGTTTTGAACTTTGAAAGGACATAGGCTACTTTCAATTTAATTCAACCCTCTATGGGGTTTAAATAGGGAATACCGCGGGCGAAGCCGTGAGCAAAAGCTAGTGTTTAATAAGAATTTCTGGATTAAAGATAGCATATTATAGTAGAATTAAATAATTATATTCTTATTAGGTAGGTACTAACTGCGCCCTGCGGTGTTACTCGCTACATTGACTCGAGATAAAAAGCCTATGTGTAAAGGGTGTGTGTTTATGTGCCCAGGGTGTCAGCTACCTCCATACCAAATTTCAGCAAAATTGGTCCAGCCTTTTGAGTGTGAAGAGGTAACAAACATACACACACACTCACAAACTTTCGCCCTTAATATTAGTGTGATTTCACATAACATAAATTACACTTAGCATAGTTCTTAATATATGCTAGTATTGTACAAAGGAGAGGTTAACTCAATGTTTAGTTTCATTTGTAAAACCATAAAAATACATCTGAATTACAAAAAAGATGTTTGTTTTGGTAGATAGGTAGCTTAGGGTAGTTTTCAATCACTGATCTTATAACTGAAGGTTAAGCTACAGTTTTTTAATGAATCTCTGTCAAAATGGCAATTTAAGGGTTAGGATACCAGATGAAAGAAAAATCGGCCTTACAGATGTTTTATAAAAGTAAATATCAAAATAAACTTTTTTACATGTTGTAGGCCTAAAACTGCGTCTAATTTGCAATACAAGTTAAGTTTATACATAATTAATACAGTGTTATTTACCTGAGTTAGTGCAGAATCGTCAGGAGCGGGCTTGCATCTAGGAAACGCCGGCTCGGCCAATATCAGGTCGAAAGGAGGCCTCAACATTAATACGCGAGGCCTATTGAATGGGGGGCGTCCCATACCTCCTCTACCAGGCATACCGCGGCCTCTACCACCTCCACGGACCATACTACACTGACACTCACTCAAAAACACAAATTAAAACACAATTCGTTTTTAGGTTAACTTCTGATTACACAATGTAATAACTAGTCAATAAAATGTGGAATACGCTGCAATCGCGTAATATAGCGTTATATTTACTCTTGCTGAAAGATTATTCGTTTAGTATTGTATTTTCTAAATATTTTAGATGTTTGCGAAATTATTTAAAAACAAAATGGCAGGCGACGCGGTTACAGTGTTGGCAGTCATATTTTTTATAAATAATGTTGCAAAAGCTAATTTAAAAAAATAACGTACTATGACACATCACTGCGCCCAGGTTTTTTTTTCTGAAATAAGTTTATTGCTGATTATTTTTCTAAATGATCAAGGTTTTTAGATCACCATGAGTTAATGAGTTAAACGACCATATATGATTTGAGGAAAAGGTATATTTGATTAATCTTAAACACTATTTTATAAAATATAACTCACAATTATTTTAAGTACGGTACTCAGTACGGTACTAATAATCTCAATATTTTATGGTTAGGTCCAGAGGTCATTATGACCTACAACCAACTATGTTCTCATCAAATTATAATAGTTGTATCTATAATTTATCTTAACCTTTAACAATATTACTATTTGCTAAGCTGTAAAAAAGTGTACTGTCACTGTTTTTTCCAGTTTTTAGGCACGAGTAGTAGGTAAGGTATTAATCTAAGGACCTGTTTCACCATCTACAAGTAAAGTGTTGAATAGTTACTTATAAATTAACGCTCATCGGCAAGTAACAGTTACGAGGATCTGCTATCGTATCTTAGTTACAGGCCAGTTTATCCCCTGACTAATGCTACTCAGATATTGTGAAATTCGTATGAGTAGTTACGGGTTACTGTAAGTGGTGGTTAGTCTACTTGGCACTTTACTTGTCAATGGTGAATTAGGCCATAGGACTTACGGCCCGCGCAGACTGGCATACCGGACGGCAGAGGATTTTAAATTTATTAATTAAAAATACTTGTTCAATCGAAATAAATATATTTTTTCAACCTCGGAGCATCGCAGTGTAGTTTTTGATTGATATCATTTAAAATTTGCCAATAAATTAAAAAAATAAAATCATTATTGTAGGCTCTGTTCTTATTATTCAGTTCTCAAACATTCCACATCATACACTATGCATAATCTTCACTCTCATCAAGGCCACACGATGCTCTCAATCCAGGGTACATAGTGCAGCACTCTGGTGTAGAGCCCGGAACTGCCAGCAGTGCCACAGGACCTGGTCAGTGACGTCACACCGAGGATGACGCTGGCGCAGCCTGCTGTGTGGTATATCGCCACAAGGGGACCTCCACTATCACTCTGAGGAGGAATGTATATATAGATATACGCCTGTATTTCTTGAAGGTAGGGAGTGGTGTATAGTTCACACACAAAAAAATACGTCAATCTTTACATACATGTAATAAAACAGTAGGGCTTGGCGTTAAAACTACTAAATTGGATCCGCTCAAACTTAGCTAATATATATTAAAAACAATTTTAAAATAATTTTGCTGTTTCCGAATGACCACGCGGACGGAATCGCGGGCACTGCTAGTACTATATAAGTGATGGTCGTCCTGCTGACCATATCTTTATTAGTAGTTCCAGTTTATACTGCATAACACCTAACTTTCCTGTAGATCACTTGATATTTACGTGCGATTTTGCTCTTGGTGTTTAAAACTTCCGTAGTAGAATCCAAATTTTGACAGACAGATTGTGCTGCTGGGTAGTTTGTTGCGCCGTTTCTTCTACCCAGCTATAGCAACAGGAAACGGTGCCGGGCGGGCGTTTTGGGGGCTGTCTTAATGTAATTTGACGTGCAATTGCAAAAAGCACTTTTTTAAGTCTATTTTGATTAAATGATTTTTATCTTATCTTATCTTAAATAGGGGCGAGCCACCGAATAACTACTCAATGGATGGAAAAACCATATGGCCTAATTGCTTAACAACTTCACCACGTTATATAAGACGACTGCAAACTACATGTAGCGACATCTATATATCAATTCTCATACCTTACAGGAGTCTGAAGGCTTCTCGGCATTCCCGTAGCAAGACTGTATGGTGTCATTGAAGCCGATCTCTATGGATTGTCGTGGTGGATACAGAATTGAACACTGTGACTCGTCAAATTCTGTAAGGGTTGCCTGAAAAGAAAAGTAATATTAATGACTAGCTGTAGCTGCGCCCCTCGGTGTTACCCGCTACATTTTTACCGGATAAAAAGCCTATGTATTAATCCATAGTGTCAGCTACCTCCATACAAAATTTTATCAAAATCGATCCAGCCGTTTGAGCGTGAAGAGGAACAAACATACAAACACACTCACAAAATTTCGCATTTATAATATCAGTGTGATTGACTACTAACCCCAACTACGAACGACAGTGATCAAAATGGTTTATGATCTGTTTCCTACCGGTTTCAGAGTGCTCCCGTCTTGGGAGCTCCATGCTATAACCTGAGCGAGATTATCAGCGTTTCTCTCTGTGTGAAGACACGCCGGCAACACATTCTGACTGAAGTTTATCCTGGAAACAAATAAACACAATAAATAATAATAATAATGTTCTCCTGACCGAATTTCGGTCACGGCGGCCTGTCTCATCTGAGACTAGTCAACTACGCAGGAGATATTATAGTGCTCAAGTATACGCGCAAACACAGGTGCACTCCCAGTTCCCTCACTCTCATAGTCATAGTAAGACACGACCGGAGAGAGATCAGACGCAGGACCAATGGCTTAACGTGCCTTCCGAAGCACAGTGGGGTCTCGACATGTGGGTGGTCACTCATCACTGGGTGACCGTTTGGCCACCCAGTGATGAGTGACCGTTTTCACATTTGAGTTACCCCTGAGTTTGTTTCGGCATTTCTTCTCAGAGGTAGTCAGTTAGGAAATGCCGACACCATCATTCAAACTAGTATATAAAAAATGACGTGTAAAAGTGTTTTTTAAAAACCTATTTGCAGAAATAAAATCATTTATCATTTATCATTTACATGTCTTTTTCACTGTGTGGTCTCCGGCCTAGAATTGACCACCCCCTTTTCTCCCGTGAGTGTCGTAAGAGGCGACTTAGAGAAAATCCAGAAGATGCTCTTCTGTAACTTGACCACCAACACTGCGATCCCAAAGCCGATTGCCGATTGTGGGGATTATGGCATCCCGACCAATAAAGGGGAGGCCTGTGTCCAACAGTGGACGTCTTCCGGCTGATGATGATGATGAAATAAAATTACCAAACTCACATCCCCTCAGTTTCCACTACACCTATATCGTGGTATACTGACGGAGGGTGGTACTCTGGGTGACGGACGACCCTCCTGACGTCATACTTCTGCCACTGCCGAGGCTTCGTCCTCTTCACAATACCCACGGCCGCGTACTTCACTGGACCCCTAAAGAATGAATGGAACTCCATGAGTTTTATCGAACACTGAATTCAGCTTCCTACTTCGTCTTTGTGAATTGTTTTTTCCCGTCTTTTCCGGGCTTAAAGTAGCTTATGCATTTTAACGTGAGGAAGGTGATACCCGGGTGGTATGTCCGTTGGACTGCCAAGTCAAAGGGTGCAAATTAAAACCCCGGCACGCACCGATGTCTTTTCGAATTCATGTGCGTGTTATAAATTAGTTTTCAGTTGCTAAAAACAGTGAAGGAAATCATCGTTAGGAAACCGGCACAGCTAAGAGATTTTTCATTGATGTGTAAAGCCATGGTGGAAGCCTACAGGTGGTTTAAACTCTGACATCAGGTTGCGACATGTCCCGTAGGGAAAACGCGGCACTTGGCATTTTCTACCAGCCAACCTTAGGATGGTGCAGAAACGAGATTGCGGTAGGTGCATTAAAAACAAGAATAGCGAGAGTAAATGTTACCAAAAAATAATAAAAGTTCAAAACAGACACGTAAACCACACATACAAGACTTATAGATGCTACACTTACAGTTGATAATCCGACAGACAGTGCGCAGCTGTCAGTATAAACCTCTCACTGATGATAGCACCGGCACAGGACCACAGCACTGTGCTGTTGTCACCACCATACCCGAGCAACGCCTGAATAAAACGCAGCCTTTTACACACAAATCTCTTACCAAAGGGTAAGTAAGTAGGTACATAATATAAACATAAACTACAACACAAGAAATAACGCATACCGTGCCGTGGTCTCAAGCAGACTGCTTGTGACCACGGCCGATGCAACTCGGTCGAAACGTCAAGCCAAAATCAAAAACTTGTGTTTCGCGTTAATTCCCGTGTTATAGTTTAATTATCGTCATGCAACGCGATAGTTTAAAAGTTAGTTAAAGTATAAACATTTAAATAAAATGTAGGTACAGTCACCCACACTTCATCCGTTTTGTTATAGGTCCCAATTACGGTGAGCTTATCATTAACCGGCCACAAATCCGGACTCCTTCTGCTACTGAGAATTACTTAATGGGAAAACCCAGTAACACTCCCCGATCCGGGAATTAAACCCAAGCGTTTTGCCACTTGTCTAGGGGGGCAGTCGATCTGTGATATAAAGCAGCGCTCACCGCTGTCAGTCTTGTGATAGATGATCGTTTTCACATGCCGAGGCCGAGACCCGAGGCCGATGGTCCTGCGCCTGATCTCTCTCCGGTCGACGGTCGTGTTTTACCGTCCTGGTCTATGAGAGTGAGGGAATAGGGAGTGCACGTGTGTTTGCGCGCATACTTGTGCACATATCTCCTGCGTAGTTGGCTAGTCTAAACTGAGACAGGCCGCCGTGACCGGAATTCGGTCAGGAGACCATTGTCAATTAGGGGTGAGGCTCACCATGTAGGACTCCTTGTGGGCTGGCTTCTGTGATACAGGTAAATTCTCACTATGGATGTCGCCAACTACGAAGCAGTTAGAGATTGGTTCTAGAATCTTCAGAAGGGTTGCAGTTTTATTATATTTACAACTGTATTCCAGCTTATCGATAAAGTCAAGACATTCTGGAAAGAAAGCAAGATGATTTTATTATGCCCCGTTTACACTAGAGGACATGGCGTGGAGACACATTCCCTAGTGAAAACGCGATCTGATTGGCGCAGTGGCTAAGCGAATAGAATGCTGCGCTGGGCGGCGGGTTCGATTCGCGCACTTTACACACCGCTGAAAAATCTCTCAGGTGTGCCGATTTCCTCACGATGTTTTCCTTCACCGTTTTTAGCAACTGTTAACTAATTTATAATACATGAATTAGAAAAGACATTGGTGCGTGCCAGGGTTTGCTCTTGCGACCTTTGACTTGGTAGTCCAACGATCATACCACTCAGTCGCAAGCGACGTCGGGCGACATCGCGCGGAACACGTAACGTATCGAGCAACTGAGTCGCGGGACATCAGATTGATCAAGATTAAAAATTGACAGCATTTTTTTTCAATAAATTTGAATCAAAAAATAAATAAATTTGAATCAAATTTCAATAAATTAAATCAATATTATTTTTGCATTGGACTTGAATTCAATTCGAGAGAAGGCCACCAGCCGTGCTGTTCTAAAGACATCTTTTTTTTTTTTTTTTAAAAACGTCGCCCCACACTAGGATTTTCTCCTGTATCGTGGGTGCGTTTCACAAACATGGAATATCACATACACAAACACCCAGACTCGGGACAAACATCTGCGGATCGCACAAATTTTTGTCCCGTGCGGGAATCGAACCCGCAACCCTTAGCGCAGCAGTCCAATCGCTTAGCCACTGCGCCAATTGGGTCGTCAAACCTAACATCTTACGAACTAACTTCTTAATCCGCGGTGAGATTCGACACTAACCTTCGATCATCAATGTCCTAGATTACCGATCAACGCTTCAAAAACGGCCCGACAAATAAGAGCAAAAATTATTTTGTTTTATCGAATTTGGTCCAGCTGTTTAAGCGTGAAGAAGTAACAAACACACAAACTTTCGCCTATAATAGTAGTGTGATTATACTTACTATCTTTAGCTTTTGGTCCTGTTAAGTATAGCAAGCCTGCTTGCTTGTTGAATATAATCTTCCTAAAAGAGAAGAAAAAATTATATTATATTATAATATAAAAATTTGTTATTGTAAGTGCATTTCACAGGCATAAAATATAATAGTTTCTCAGACATGAAATATATCACTGACATATATACACCCAGACTCAAGACAATTATCTGCGGACGGATCACACAAAATGTATTTCTTTTTATTTAAATTGGTGCTGTGCGGAAATCGACCCCGAGATTTCGAGCTCAATAGTCTAATCTAGCGAATTGGCGCAGTGGCTTAACGATTGGATGTTGCGGATGACTTCCCGCACGGGACAAAAAATTGTTTGATCCGCAGATGTTTGTCCCGAGTCTGGGTGTTTGTGTATGTGATATTACATGTCGTAACTATAAACGTTATCGAGCGTTGCAATAACGATGAACTTTAGTTAAAAAACAACTTGGTTCAACAGGAACATCGTTGGTTTATTAACCGACTTCAAAAAGGTGGATGTTCTCAATTAACTCCATAATCGTCCGTTTATGAACAAAGCAAAAGCAAACGTATAGGATTTGGCGCCGATTTCACAGTTTCATTTTTGAGTTTTTTGTTAAGAGTAGAGTAGAGAGTTTTGATAAGGCGGTCTTTATTTTTTAAATTTTCAATTTCACACGTCGCTCTTGCACTCCTCTAGAACGCCTTATGCTACGAAAACTTACCTACTCGTCGTAAAGATCTATCTAAGTACTTTGTAATGATAGTGCTTACCTTGTGTCCTCAACAAGATCGCAATCGGTACAGCATATCACTGGATCCTTGCCTTGGAAGGAGCATATCTGTAATCATATTCACAAACATTAATCTTAATCTATATTTATAAAAATGAATCGCTGTTCGTTAGTCTCGCTGAAACTCGAGAACGGCTTGACCGATTTGGGTAATTCTGGTTTTGAAATATTTGTGGAAGGTTTAAATGGTGCGAAGGCTGTACGAAGTTCGCCGGATTAACTAATAATATTTATTTCTTCTGTACGTGTGTTTGTCATCTAACTCCTCCTCAACGGCTGGACCGATTTGGATGAAATTTTGTGTGTATAATTCATTGGGTTCCTGGGTGATTTAAAAATACAGATGGACCCGGTGGGTGGCGCTTGTTTTCCGGGCAGGACGACGGCTGTCGGATCCGCTCGTATATTCATAAAAACTTAATATAACACCACGTCTAAATTCCCCGAAGGGGTAGGCAGATGTGTGTAGTACACCCACATTTCGCCAGTTATGTTATAGGTCCCGATTGAGGCGAGCCTATTGCCATCAATAATTAGGAACATATCAAGTCTCGGTGCTGCTGAGAGAACTGAGAAACTCAATAACCCTTTGCCCGACCCAGTATTCGAACCCAAGACCTCGTGGAGAATTAAAAACCAGGCTAGACCGATAATGATGTATGACTTACTGGTGGATAATCTTTATTCTTAAAATCTTGCACACTAGACTGACATCTGAACACCTTGACGCATGTGCCATTGATCCCTCTCCAGCTGCATGGTGACCCTGGAATGATGACGTCATTGAAATGGCTGTCAGAGCCAGTCCGATGGGGATGGTAGCGAGGAATCGAAACCCGGTGATTCCTGCTCCTCTGCTATCTAGCCCGCTACCATAGCCAGTGTTATAAAGGCGAAAGTTTGTGTTTGTATGTTTGTTACCTCTTCAGTTCAAACGGCTGAACCAATTTTGCTAAAATTTGGTAAGCAGGTAGCTGACACCCTGGATTAACACATACGCTACTTTTTATCCCGTAAAATGTAGCGGGTAACACCGCTGGGCGCAGCTAGTCTTTTATAAATTGTTATTGTTTTTGCGTCTTTTATGTAATTTGGTAATGAGTTGGAAATCCGTGCTCCTTGATATGAAATACATTTATTTTATCATCATCATCATCTGCCGGAAGACGTCCCGGTTTGAATAAGGCCTCTCCCTTTAAGAAGCCCCCCCCCCCCCCTTCTGTGCCCCACCGGTTATCATAATCCCCACGCTTGGCAAGCGGCTTGGGGATCGCAGTGTTGGTGGTCAAGTTACAGAAAACGCTGCTGCCCATCTTCTGGATTTTCCCTTAGTCGCCTCTTACGACACCCACGGGAGGAGAGGGGGTGGTCAATTCTAGGCCGGATACCACACGGCACTTTTTTTATGATAATATGGATTAATAACAAACATACCTTCGTAAAGATTCAATTGATCGCATAAAACACGGATACTTAAGGCAAACACAACGATTATATGACTCAACATTCTTTTAAACGTATGTATAATTAACATAAACACAACCTATCCGCGAGTGAGTCGTTATGGTACTAAATCATTAAATACAGGTACATTTTTGTTCGCAGTTGTCTTCTTTTAACGGTCGCAGCACACATAATATAAACTCGGAAAGGGATAATCACCGTAGGCGTCAACTAAACGTAAGCACGTAACCCATAGATTTAGAATACCAAGTAGATTGGCTGTGAGAAAAGGTAAGACCTTAGTTTACTTGGTCACCGGTCTAGTGTATATCTGGTCTGAGACGTAACCAAAGCGGACCAGCTGCTCCGATATGTCGACTCGGCTACGGTTAGGCAACGCCGCGCTTACGGCTCGCCGGGCCTGAGGCGAGGCGATTACGTTACGAGCGCTTACGGCTCGCCGGGCCCGAGGCGAGGCGATTACGTTACGAGCGCTTACGGCTCGCCGGTCCCGAGGCGAGGCGATTACGTTACGATTCCGATTAGTGTGTGTTGCCGTAGGGAGTTTCCTACAAAGAATACTGCACGGCTCGAGTTGCTACGGTGACGATCCCTTTCCGGGTTTGATATGTGTGCTACGACCTTCAGGAAGGGAATTCCCCGAATACCCAATTGCCTCATCGACTAGCAATGAAACATAATCGCTGGTTTTTTCGATGTTCCATCAACCGCGTTGGTCTAATTGGCAATCTGATTGGCGCAGTGGCTAAGCGGTTGGACTGCTGCGCCAGGAGTTGCGGGTTGGATACCCGCACGGGACAAAAATTTGTGTGATCTGCAGATGTTTGTCCCGAGTTTGTGTTAGTGTATGTGATATTTCATGTGTATGAGCCGCACACACGATACAGGAGAAATGCTTATTGGGGGGGGGGGGGGGGATATGTTAAAAAAAAAAGGTTTTTCTTATTTTACAGATTGAATAAATTATACAAATTAATACGATCATTAGATATATTAGCATTGCCTGCGCACATTTATAAGCAAAGCTATAAAACTGGTTTCCATGACTACTATAAACATTTGAAGGTCACGTCTGATAATATAGGTTGCATCTTGTATTAGAGATGTGCGACTAGTGGGCTACTAACACAGATAGCCGAGTGGTATGACCGTTGGACTGCCAAGTCAAAGTTCGCAAGTTCAAACCCCGGCACGCACTAAAGTCTTTTCGAATTCATGTGCGATTTATAAATTAGTTATCAGTTGCTAAAACGGTGACGGAAAACATCGTGAGGTAACCGGCACACCTGAGAGGTTTTTTATATTAAAACGTTTGCCGAGTTGGCGAAATTTTGATAATAAACCCTGCAGAACCATATTTCTACACCGGTAATTATTTATAATAAATGTTTCAATAAAAATCAAATGAACATAATAACCTTACGGTGGGATCTTGTATTATCTTATTCGTGCATTGAACTTATATTTAATCAAAATATTACATTAAATATTATTGTATTTATGTTTCTAAAACGTACCTGCAGCAGATCGATATTAATCAATAATGGTTCTTAATTGACTTGACCATAAACAGCATATTTTTTGTTGCAACCTTTTTTACTTGCAAAAGGTTATGAACCCACGAAAAATTATTAAAAATGATAGCTGAAGCAGCCCCATTACCATAAACTCTTAAAGCAGGACAGTTAACGATGAGGAAGCGAGACGCCGCTACGAGCAGTGTAATGCGGCGTCTCGCTTTCTCATCATAAACTGTCCTGCTTTAAGAGTTCATGGTAAGGGGGCTGGTTCTTAACGTTTACCGAAATAGGCAGCACTGCTAAATTATCTATATCCATACTAATATAAATGTGAAAGTAGCTCTGTCTGTCTGTCTGTGTCACCTTCACGACTAAACCGCTGGACGGATATTGAAGAAATTTGGCATGTAGAGAGTTTAAAACCCGAGGAACGATATAGGCTATTTTTTTTTATTCATCCTCTTTGGGGTTTTAAATAGGAGTTAACGCGGGTGAAGCCGCGGGCATAAGCTAGTATTATAAACTTAACTGACCCGGCGAACTTCGTACCGCCTTCTTAACATTAAAACCTTTCCAGTACTTACACGAGTATTTGAAAACCAAAATTAATCAAATCAGTCCATCCGTTCTCAAGTTATGGCGTGACCAAGGGAAATAGGGCATATTTTTTATTGTATGTATACGTGTAGCGACATCTACCCGTCGAAGGACGAATGACGAGGACTTCCTGCATCGCGCTAGCGAAGTAATCACGCTTCATCTTCATCATCATCAGCCTATCTTAGACCACTGCTGGAAATCGACCTCTCATATGGCACGCCACTGAGCCCGATCTTCGGCCTTCCGCTTCCAGCTATTTTGCGTGTTCTGGAGTGGAGACCACGACTCGGTAAACGTAGTGTAGGACGTCCTCCAGCTAGGTGGGGCGACGATATCCGCAAAATCCCACTTGCTAGCTATAAAAACAGCCGCCCCGAATTGAAAAGCGGGGCGCCGCGGCCCACCAGGCATACCACCGCCTAGCAAAGAGAATATAATCACTACGTTTACCGCCTGGTTGGAAGATCTTCCCTTTACGTTGGAGGACCATCTCTTCTTGATGAGTCTTATCATTATACATCCCTAACTCTACATAAGTATATATATTATTATTTACTAGTGGTTGCTCAATTATCAATTTGGCAATCATCGCACTCACACTAATATTATAAAGGCGAAAGTCTGTGAGTGTGTTTGTATGTTTGTTACCTCTTCACGCTCAAACGGCTGGACCGATTTTGCTAAAATTTGGTAAGGAGGTAGCTGAAACCTTGGATTAATATATAAGCCGAAAAAATGTAGCGAATAACACAAGGGGCGCAACTAGTTTCAAATAAATTTTATCTTTCTGCTCTTCTTCACATACACTATAACTATTCCAAAACTCATGCTTCTCTGTTCGCGAACTTTGCTTTTCAAGGAGTATCTAATTACCTGCAATGTGTTCTTTAATTGAGAATATAATCTCCAAGAATCTACCTTTATACTGTCAAAAAGATTTGAATTAGGAAACGGCCATTTTAAATACACAAGAATCCGTCATTGTAATCTGACAATTTTGATTATGAAATTTTAGAAAAAATTACAATTAGTTCAAAAGTCCTGACAAATTAAAATGTGCATTATTATTTAATAAAATTGAACGGTAATATATGAAAATGTCGTCAGTATGTGAAACGGGAACGCTAACTTTATTCAACGGCGAAAATTGTTCTTTACGCGACGAATCCGCGGAGAGACGGTACAAAAAATGCGGATTTTTGAACCTGATCCAGCATGTTGACATCTATGGGAAATACCGATCGAATTACTTCGAGCAAAATCGATCGAGAATCTACAGTAATTACTGTCCAATATCCATTTCATCTGTATCTTCATTGTCGACGAAGATTACTGGATCTAGTGTCAACGGGACGATTGAGCCGTCTGTGAAAAACGTAGACTCGAAATTAAGTCGATTTTCTAACTCAACCAAATCGTGTCTTTATTCCAATACTGATATGCTTTCAAGGCATAACAAGAACCGAGGTGGTAAGAACTATATTTTTGGTACTTTTGTACCGAAATAAAAGTGTTAAGTATTGATTGATGATGTGGAATAAATTGTTTTCAAATGGATAAGATTTTTTACTAACTTACCACTAAATTGAGTGGCTTGTAGCTGCGTGGCTACTGCGCAGATCAGTCATCTGCGAGCTTAATTCGAGTAAGCCAACGGCAGTCTTGCGATAGGTGACCATTTTCACATGTCGAGACCCCTCCCTGTTCCGACAGGCACGTTAAGCCGTTGGTCCTGCGCCTGATCTCTCTCCGGTCGTGTCTTACCGTCCTGGACTATGAGAGTGAGGGAATAGGGAGTGCACCTGTGTCTGCGCGCATACTTGTGCACTATAATATCTCCTTCGTAGTTGACTAGGCTCAGAGACAGGCTGCCGTGACCGGAATTCGGTCAGGGGAATATTAGGTATATTTATAATTTGCATCTAGATTTTTTACTCGGGTTAACAACATGTGGAAGATACCCGGTCTTTTAAAATACTTATGTGGGGTCACAGGTCCAACGCGCAGAGGTCCGTTGAGAACTTTAATCTTAAAGGGAATGGGACACCAGCTAGGGACAACAGTATTAATTATTATTCTTCTTCTTATCGTATGGTTGATGAAACAACCTGGTGTCAGAGTTTAAACCGCCTGTAGGCCTCTGACATGGCTTTACACACCGTTGAAAATCTCTCAGGTGTGCCGGTTTCCTCACGATGTTTTCCTTCACCGTTTTTAGCAACTGATAACTAATTTATAGTGCGCACATGAATTCGAAAAGACATTGGTGCGTGCCGGGATTTGAACTTGCGACCTTTGTCTTGGCAGTCCACGGTCATACCACTCGGCTATCAGTGCTTGCTCCTTCTCCACGAGTGATACCTAAGTACGCTGTTTCCGGCGCACCCTGGAGAGTCAAAGTCGCTGGTATAATTGTTGACTGGACAATCTACACACTGCTTGTTCGCGATCTATCAGAATTAAGACACCTAAGTACGTCCGTCACTAGACAGTCAACCTCGCTACCATCCTTGTTGAATACAATCTCTACGGGAATTATTATTAAGTTATATGAATAATCAATTGAGGCGAAACCCTCTGCCTACCTTCTGGGAGAGAAGTTTGACTTTATGTATGTATGTTATTACATACATACATAAAGTCACCCTGAATTCAGGGTGTATTATATGACTGTCTAAATCTTCGTGGAATACAAGTGATATGTTGTTTATGTTTTATGTGTGTAAAGGTAATAATTTACCGTCTTTATGACATAAAACTGGTTTCTCTTTAGCCATGGTTTTAGCGTTTACTATAATACTTACATACTTAATTGTAAGCAGTGATATATCTGAGGTGATCTGCGACGGACGTAGCAACAAGTTGTACCATGTTACGTCATGCCATCTTGTTTTATTTATTTTCTCTGTCCTGCGGAGCCAGTGGACACTTAAATTTACCAGTAGGTATGTAAAATCCTTTTAATTTTTATGTAGTTTTGATAATGGGCAATTATTTTTGTTCTCATTTCTATAAGGTATCAGTCTAGGGTCAGAGAACCAAGGTGTCCGACATAGTTAGCTCTGACATGCCAGTAGGTTGAAGTGGCAATGGGTTGGCCTCATAAGTCGCAGAACCGATAACCGCTGGAGTAAGCGTGTTCTGGAGTGGAGGCCGCGGCTTGGCAAACGCAGCGTGGGGCGCTCTCTGGCCAGACGGCGGGATGACTTGCATAAGGAACGACTGGATGCATAAAGCAGCAGACCGGGCTCTGTGGCATGTATTGAGAGACGCCTATGTCCAGCAGTGGACTGCAACGAGCTGATAACGATAGTTCTAGTGTAGTCATCACACTAATATTTCGAAAAATAGTTTCGTTTAGAAGTTTGTGTGTTTGTTACCTCTTCACGCTCAAACGGCTGGACCGATTCCGCTAAAATTTGGTATGGAAGCAGCTGACACCTTGGATTAACATAAAGGGTTTTTACCCGAAAAAAAATAGCTGGTAACACCGCGGGGCGCAGCTTGTTAAAATATAATTATAAAATACATAAAATGACTCCAAAACTTATTGAAATTTATATTTTACAAATCAGCCTCGTATCAAGGATTACATGATAAAAATTACATGTTTTTTACGACTGCCTCGTTGGTCTAGTGGTCGCTGAGCGCGAATGCTGAGCATGAGGTCCTGGGTTAGTATCCCGGCGGAATTAATCGGACGAATTTTGAAGGAACTTGTGTGTAGGACCGTTTCGTTCTCCTTAATCTAATGTACCTAGGTACTATTTTAAAAGTCAATATTCCAAATCGTTAATTTTCGAAATCTCAATTTGTGTCTTACTCTGTTGTTACTTACGCGGTATTGGACTATCAACGACACTATGTATTTGTGTTCCCAGGATCAAAATGTACGAGGGACGGAGTAGGGGGGCAGTGTGTCAGTGCTTTCAGATGTATAAGCACTTTCCTTGACACAGCAAACAAGGAGTACGCGCCGGTGAGTGTAATATTCTATATAGGGTAGGATTTGGACAACATTTATCAATAATTATTTATACATAAAAAACATAAACAAACATAACATCACGCCTGTATTCCCCGAAGGGGTAGGCAGAGGTGAACTTATAGTACACCCACATTTCGCCAGTTATGTTGTAAGTCCCAATGTAATAGGGGGCGAGCCTATTGCCATCAACCGGGCACAAATCCAGACTCCGTGCTGCTACTGAGAATTACCTAATGGAAAACTCAGTATCCCGTACATAAATAGACATTTGTATAGGTGATGTGTAGATATTACTATATGAATATTAAATCTATACATATAATAAATAATATATATATCTATACTAGTATTATAAAGCTGAAGAGTTTGTTTGTTTGCTTGAACGCGCTAATCTCAGGAACTACAGGTCCGATTTGAAAAATTCTTTCAGTGTTAGATAGCCCATTTATCGAGGAAGGCTATAGGCTATAAAACATTCGAAATCCACGCGGGCGGAAGCTAGTGTTATAATAAAATAACGCCACGGGAAATAACGTGATCTCATGCTATTTACTTTTTTGGCTTGAAATTACGCTTCAAGGCTTGTAGACTGCTAGCGACCACGGCCGGTGTAAGCTGGTCGAAACGTCATCACGATAAAGGTAAATCCATGAAGTCGCGTTTATTCCGGTGGCGTATTAGTCATGCAACGCTATACTTCAAAAATTTGGATAATCAGATCATTTTTTAATTCCAGATATGTTCATTCGATGGCAAAGACCCGATAATATGCTGCACGGACTGTCAACTAGTTAACGATACAAGGTAAGGTGACCATACCTGACCATTCAGGTCAGAGAAGGTGGCACGCATCGGTGTTCCGCGCATCGATCTTATTTATGCGCGTCGTTGTATCGCACATTCATCTTTCGCGCGTCGCTGTATCGCGCATCGATCTTTCGCTCGTCGCTGTATCGCGCATCGATCTTTCGCTCGACGCTGTATCGCGCATCGATCTTTCGCTCGTCGGTGTATTGCGCATCGATCTTTCGCGCGTTGCTGTATCGCGTATCCGTCTTTCGCGCGTCGATATTTCACGCGTGCCTCTTCTTTCCCCTGTCCTTTGTACATTTTAAGTCTATTTTATTATATTTCATCCATAATAGTATTCATTGTTCACAGGAACGTAATATATAACAAAAACTTGGGATTTCTGTATAAAACTGGACCAAAATCGAAAGACAGTGAGTATTGAAAAATTACATTTAATTTTACACTAGAAATAGGTTTTAGACTAGTAAGACTGCCTCGTTGGTCTAGTGGTCGCTAAGCGCGACTGCTGAGCATGAGGTCCTGGGTGCGAATCTCCAGTCGGGCAAAGTATTACTGGGTTTTTCCATTAGGTAATTCTCAGCAGCAGCACGGAGTCTGGATTTGTGCCCGGTTGATGGCCAGCTCGCCCCCTATTACATTGGGACCTACAACATAACTGGCGAAAAGTGGGTGTACTATAAATGTGAACCTCTGCCTACCCCTTCGGGGAATACAGGCGTGATGTTAAGTTATGTATTTTTGTTTAAATTAAAACGTCGCCCCATACTAGGAATTTCTCCTGTATCGTGGGTGCGTTTCACAAACGTGTAATATCACATACACGAACACCCAGACTCGGACAAACAACTGCGGATCGCACAAATTTTTGCTCCGAGCGGGAATCGTACCCGCAACCCTTAGCGCAGCAGTCCAATCGCTTAGCCACTGCACCAATCGGGTCGCCGGGTTTATTTTTTCATCATCACACTTAGGAACATAGAAAAACTTAAGATAGAAACAGGGACTCGTGTCTGTGTCAGCTAAATCTGTGTTACAGAACACCAGGCTACCTACTGAAGAGATTTACATTTTATTTAAGTAAATAAAAAAAAATAAAAAATAAAAAAACTCGCCTGCTAACCAGCTATTACGTTTTTTTGTCATGGCAGTCGTGTTTTTTAATTTTTTTATAGCTTATGTTACTCGCGATAGTGTAAGGATTCTAACGACACTCCATACATCAAAATCGGTTTAGGCATTCAGAAGTTATGGTGGAATAAAGAAACTCACATATGTACAATGTACATACATGAACCCTGAAGACATTACTCTCCTTTTTTTGGGCAGTCGTGTAATTATACTAATTATGTTCTTTCAGAGTGTCTGGAATACATGGATAAATTGAGCTACCCGTGCAAGGGTCACCTGATAGGCAACGTGTCTCGAATCCTCAACGCCGAGAAGAACTGCTATGATATCAATGAGGATGTTAGGTCTTGGGTGTATGCGGCGGCCGGTGGCTATGATGCTATTCGGGATCAGTTCCCGCACATGGTAAATTGTTGACTCCTTCTTCTTATCGTATGGTTGATGAACAACCTGGTGTCAGAGTTTAAACCGCCTGTAGGCCTCTGACATGGCTTTACACGCCGTTGAAATATCTGACAGGTGTGCCGGTTTAGCGACTAATTTTCGTTGAGCTTGACCGCGGTGACTTCCATTCGGTCACGGGGACCTTATAAAATGGTTATTTTTCTCAGGCGTTGCTAGGATACGGTGACAACGTAACAACTGCTGACTGGCTGTGTGGAGGCTCTGTGATCAGCGAGCGATACATACTTACTGCCGCTCACTGCCTCTCAAGTCCAGCTGTGTAAGTAAACTATATTATAGTGAGCATTTCTAGTAGGCTAGACTGAAGTTCAGTTCAATAGGATATAGGATCCTATTGCACAATAGGTTTGTCCCGTAATATACAATAGGCTCAACCCTTTTATTAAAAATAAATAAAATAAATAAACTAAATAAATAAAATAGGCTCGTTGTTATTGATTGAAGCGACTTGCTTTATTGCTGTTTTTATTATTTAGATATTTACTGATGAGTACAGACAAAACACACGAAAAACACGTTAATTAGCGAGAGAAGGGGACCACAGATAATCATTTTACACAGACTAAAAATAATAACTTAGTGTTGCCATCAACACTCGTCGCTTATTACACAATAGGCTTTCCTATTTCAGAATAGGTTCGCCCCCTTTTATACCATTCGCTTATTAGGAATTTAGAACCTATCTGGTGATTTGTATTGTGGATATTATTTAGATACAGAAGTTTGTCTAGCTTATGATTCGAAACTGATTTATAAACGTAAAAATTATTTTTTAGACATTTATTTTCTGACGTTTTGCGCTTGTTACGCTTGAAGTCTTAATTTGATGATTTTTGATGCCTTTTTCCAGAGGTCAAGTGAAATACATAGCTCTTGGCATCCTAAAGCGTACGGACCCCGTGGAACTGTGGCAGATATTTAACGTGAAGACGATGATAGGCCACCCGGAGTACAAGCCTCCTTCGAAGTACAACGACATCGCTTTATTGGAGACAGAGACCCCGTAAGTACAGTAATACTAGCTGTTACCCGCGGCAGCACCCGTGTTTTTCGGTTTTTCCCGTGGAACCCTAAATACCTATTTTAGAAATTAAAAGTAGTTTAAGTTACTTCTTGTATAATCAGTTAAGTAACTGCCAGTGAAAGTTCCGTTGAAATTGGTGCAGCCGTTTCGGAGATTAGCCGATCAAACAGACAATTTTTTTTATACACTTTAGTGTTTAATATGCGTTGAGGAAAAAAAATGAACCCCAAACACAACATTAATTATAATTATAATAACTAAGAACTACCTAATTCACGTCAGCTTTTAAACAAAAACAAAACCGCATCATAATCGGTTCATTAGTTTAGGAGCTACGTTGCCACAGACAGACGAGTCAATCTTATACCCCTCTTGCGTCGGGGGTTGAAAACTATTAAATTGATATTATGTACAAACAGACAAGTATTTTTTTTTTATATGTTTAAGTAATTCAAGCAGAGTTTATATCTATTTGATTTCTTTTATGACCAATCGCAGGATAGTCTTCGGAGATACTGTACAGCCAGCCTGTCTCCACACGGAGGGGGAAGCAGAACCAGACGCGACTGCCACTGGATGGGGCGCGCTGGGGCACAGGAGTAGCCTGGCAAATGTCCTGCAAGCGGTAATCTTAGCCTACTGTCCTGCTACTTCAAGGATTTTCAGAAGCCTGAAAATTAACTAGTCTTTACAGACGTATACTACACCTACATTTTACCAGTTATGTTATAGGTTCCAAGGTAATAAGGGGCGAGCTGGCCATCAACCGGCCACAAATCCAGAATCCGTGGTGCTACTGAGATTTTTAACATTTTAACATTTCGCCACCCAGTCACTACCAGTTACCTGGAATAGTAAGGCGGCCGGGAACTGGGAGTCGTTTACGGGTATCATGGGGGGTTTTGCCCATAGTCACCATGCTGGGCAGGCGGGTTGGCAACTGGAGTATGGTACGATACCTACACAGGGTAACGCTGCTGCCCATCCTCGGTAATATCCCTTCGCCTCTTACGACACCCACCCCGGGAGGCAAGATGGTTTATTCTAGGAAGGAAACCACACGGTAGCCTATGTTTTTACTAGACAAGCCCACTACTCGTGCCCATCATTGCAACTCCTGTATGTCAGGATCTACAATCTTCTTCATCTTCTTATCGTATGGTTGATGAACAACCTGGTGTCAGAGTTTAAACCGCCTGTGGCCTCCGACATGGCTTTACACACCGTTGAAAAATCTCTCAGGTGTGCCAATTTCCTCACGATGTTTTCCTTCACCGTTTTTAGCAACTGATAACTAATTTATACATATGAATTCGAAAAAACATTGGTGTGTGC
The DNA here is from genome assembly GCA_905340225.1 of Abrostola tripartita. NCBI lineage: Eukaryota > Metazoa > Arthropoda > Insecta > Lepidoptera > Noctuidae > Abrostola > Abrostola tripartita. The sequence goes on along the minus strand of HG996513.1, from coordinate 1,371,439 downwards.
CGGGGTTTGAACTTGCGACCTTCAACTTGGCAGTCCAACGGTCATACCACTCGGCTATCAGTGCTTAATTACATCAATCATAATCATCATTTACATAGATTGCTAAAATCATAACCCTTTATTTTGGCTTCGCTGTAGTCGGGTAAAAAGATGGTATATTTTCTTGTTTTCAGGTGTTCTTGACCAGGTTTGACGAGGAAGACTGCTCCAAGTTCTACCCTCGTCACAGGCACCTCAAGAGTGGGTATGATCATGCCTCACAGATGTGCTACGGAGATAGGTTTATACCCAGAGACACATGTGAGGTAAGTTTATCTCTTAAAACGTCGCCCCACACTAGGACTATCTCCCTTGTCGTGGGTGCGTTACACAAACATGACACATCACATACACAAACACCCAGACTAGGGACAAACATCTGCGGATCTTAGGCATTTTTGTCCCGTGCGGGGATCGCACTGCAACCCTTAGCACAGTAGTCCGATCGCTTAGCCACTGCGCCAAGCAGATTTAAAAAGGTAAAATTAGTTTTTTCGTTTAAATTTATTTACTAAAGTAATTTTTATTTGTATTGTGGCAAAAGACAGACTCAAGCCATGGCCATTTTCTCACATAACATCACGCCTGTAATCCCCGAAGGGGTAGGCAGAGGTGTACTTACATCTAGTAAACCCACATTCCGCCAGTTATGTTATAGGTCCCAATGTAATAGGGGGCGAGCTGGCCATCAACCGGGCACAAATCCAGACTCCGTGCTGCTACTGAGAATTACCTAACGGATAAACCAAGTAACACTTTGAATGGACCGAGATTCGAAACTAGGACCCTCATGCTCAGCAGTCGCGCTTAACAACGATGCAGTAATTTTCTTATAAATACAATAGTTCACCTATCCGCCGTATGGTTGACACATATAACGTTACCTTTGTAAACATAGATATATTTAATTACAGCATAAATAAGTTCAAAAGCCTCCTTCACAGTTCCTTACTTAGTACCCAAACTACTTTATTGCAGTAATTTCTTCTACTATCTGTCTATAAAAAAAAAAAAAAAAAAAAAGCCTTTTATTTCCTATTAAATATTTTTACACTTATGTTAATCAAAAGTTAAACTATTTTTAATTTACACATTATTCGCTTATGTATAATTGCTTCTAAATCGTTTGTGTTGTTACATGTAGGTTGGTGTAAGCGTTAGCAACTTTTTAAATGATATGTTTTTTTTTCGTTTTTAATTATTATTTTTTGATTAAGCTTTTTAGGAACCCCTCTCAGGTGAAGGCCTCTTCCAAGGATTTCCAATTCTCTCGGTCTTGGGCTATTTGTATCCATTTTGGTCCAGCTATTTTCTTAATATCATCCTCCCAGCGCACGTATGGTCTTCCTTTGTGACGTTTGCCATGATGTCACCGTTTTAGTCCATCTGTCTTTGAGTCGCGCTACATGTCCGGCCCATTTCCATTTAATTTTTTGTGCTTGGATAAGTGCATCAATTGTTTTTGTTTTCGCTTTTATACATGTGTGCCTTACTTTTTGAACTCTATAGTATCTTTAAACTTCTATACATAATATATACACACAATGTTCAGTCATGTTTATAACATTCTTACTAATTGTTACGCGTACTGCTATCAATATTCCTAGCGTTTACAATTCTTCTTTTTTAAATTTGTATGTCTACCTGTGGACAGCATTGTGGGTTACATTATGACCACAACATTCAATTGTTAAACTAGCTATAAGTCTTTATAATGTAACTGTTCGCTGTTGCTCAATTAAAAAAAAAAAAAAATTGTCATTTTCTGACTTTCCATTTTATCTTTCTTTCTTTCCAGGGGGATAGCGGTGGCCCCCTACAGTCGCAGAACTATTACAGCCACTGGTGTGTGTACACCGTCATAGGAGTGACGTCATACGGCCGACAGTGCGGCATATCGGGCGGCTCCGGGATGTACACCAGGGTCAAATACTACGTACCCTGGATTGAGAGCATCGTATGGCCATAACTAACGGATTTTACATTAAAAGTGGATTTGTAAAGTGTTTGTTTATTAATTATTAAATATTACTAGATGCGCCCCACGGTGTTAAAAGCTACAGTTTTTCAGGATAAAAATAGTCTATGTTTTAATCCAGGGTGTCAGCTACCTCCACACCTTAAACATTATTATTATTATTATTATTACACCAAATTTTATCAAAATTGGACCAGCCGTTTTAGCGTGAAGAAGTAATATAACAACACACACTCACAAATTTCGCCTTTATAAAATAAGCATATTATACATACCGCACAGGTCAGTCGCTCTGCGAGGTTAAGCTGTGTTCGCTGCAGTTAGCCTTGTGATGGGTGACCGCTTTTACATGTCAAGAGTCAAGACCCTTCTGTGCTTCGGAAGGCACGTTAAGCCGTTGATCCTGCGCCTGATCTCTCTCCGGTCGTGTCTTATCGTCCTGGACTATGAGAGTAAGGGAATAGGGAGTGCACCTGTGTTTGCGCGCATACTTGTGCAATGATTATTTTCTCCGGCGCAGTTAGCTAGTCTCAGCTGAGACAGGCCGCCGTGACTGAAATTAGGTCAGGAGGACAGTATTATCTGTTTATTTAAAGCACAATAAATGGCACCTTCGTCCTTTGCGTCCATTACAGACCATTTAATTAGTGTCATGCCTCGTTACGGAATTGGCGGTAAGCGCGACTGGTGAGCTCCTCATTTCCCGGGTCGGGCAGTGTTATTGTTTATTTTTAAAGGTATACGGTACGGAGTTCCGGCAGAGGATTACCTAATAGTAAAACAATAACACTTAATACACCCCGGAAGTCGAACCTGGGAACTCATGCTCAATGCGCACGCTTTGCCAACTTCACTACACTTGCTATAATCCACAGAGCTGCCACAACAGTAAAATCAAATAAATAAAAGACAATTTTAACAACAAAAACTTTATTTTTCAACGATATAAATTTTTAACAGAATTCTGTTAAAATTCCCAACACATACTAAATGTTCTTTCAAAATATAAACTCCCTTACAATGATATATCAAAAAGTACAGATACGTCTGAAGCTAACAAAATGTACAAGAAGTATTCCGAACCGCACACACAAACTAATTAAATTATACAACTTGACAAACACGTGAAAGAGAAAGCGTAATATAACAATAAGAGTAAAAGAATAAACAAGTGTTTGACATTTGCGCGCGCATGTCAAACACTCAGGTTCACTAATCACTGCTAGAGAAAATATCCCAATTAGGTCATTTCGAATTTAAAATGAGCGCGCTAGTAACATATCTACCATAATTAAACGTTCACGCTTTCTTAGACATTTTAAGACACCACTGACTGGTGACGGAAAATATCTTGAGGAAACCTGAATTTAATTATCTGAAATCGCCCGCAGTGAGCTAGCGTGGTGATCGATGCTCAATCCTCTATACGGGAAGAAGCTTTTACCCTGCAGTGGTACAGTTATAGGCTATTTTATTATATTTATAAGTAAGGGGGTGAATATTAGCTTCGATTTAAGGCCAGACAATGCTTTCAATCCAAGGTACATACGCAGAAACCTTGGTGTAAATATTAGGTATGACTTTTTCTGGCCCGCAGTTTGAAGGGTGCAGAGAAGAAACTCCAATGACAGAGTAGATGCATCGCGCAAACTTTGGCGTCGCTAGAAGAGGTTCTCCGGAAAATGTCTGAAACAAAAATGTTTTATGTAACACACTAACCAACCTGGCATACTTCGTATCGCCTTCTTTCTATGTATAAGCCTTCTCTGGACTTCCACAATAATTAAAAATTAAAACTACAGGAATATTTCAAGACTAAAGTTAGCCAAATGTGTCAAGCAGTTTTTGAGTTTAAGCGAGACAAACGAACAACCTGAGGCATGTTTATAGACTGTTTTCGAGAGTTTCATGTGCGTACCAATTAGTTATCAGTTGCTAAAAACGGTGAAGGAAACCATCGTGAGGAAACCGGCACACCTGAGAGATTTTCAACGGTGTGTAAAGCCATGTCAGAGGCCTACAGGCGGTTTAAACTCTGACACCAGGTTGTTTATCAGCCATACGATAAGAAGAAGGTATTTACCAGACAAGATTTGTCCGCTTGACTCCTGGTTCCGTAACAAAGCTGCTTTGAATCATCAAAAGTAGATGTGGTTTCATGCGCTGCCCATTTGGTAACACATTCTTCATTGCTAAACTTCTCCATGTTTATCTGCAAAAAAAAGACTTCGTTAAGTACCTACATAAATCTATAATGATCTTTTGACAGAATTTCGGTCACGGCGGCCTGTCTCAGGAGAAACGAGCCAACTACAACTAACTAACTAACTAACACAGGTGCACTCCCTATTCCCTCACTCTCATATTCCGATGGGACGGTAAGATAGGTACAACCGGAGAGAGATCGCGTAAATCTATCCTAGGCAATATTATAATAAGGCTAAGTTTATTAAACTTAACATCACACCTGTTACCCTAAGAGGTAGGCAGAGGTGTACCTTAGTACACCCACATTTCGCCAGTTATACTATAGGTCCCAATGTAATAGGGGTAGAGCCTATTGCCATTACAAATGCCATGCCAGGCACAAATCCAGACTTAATGCTGTGCGTGTTATAAATTAGTTATCATTTGCTAAAAACAGTGAAGAAAAGCATCGTGAGGAAACCGGGACACCTGAGATTTTTCAACGGTGTGTAAAGCCATGTCAGAGGCCTACAGGCAGTTTAAACTCTGACACCAGGTTGTTCACCAACCATACGATAAGAAGAATAAGAATTCACTTACAAATTCGATGGAATCCGCCAATTGAGCCTTATCGCTCTTCAGGTCTCTCCAGGTGTTAAGAACAGCTGATTCGCTCTCGTCCTTCATAGGTAAGCAGGCAGGGAGGACATTTTTACTGAAGACAATCCTGAAATAACATTATATAGCATAGCATCACCTTCTTTCGCCTGTAGAAGATCATTCTATTCGATATCTACCAGCGTTTTGCCACTTTACTAAAGGTGCTACTTCACCGGGAGCATTCGCTTGTAATGTAACGTTACAGATTTGAGCATTACATCAGTGAAGGAGGAGACCCGAGCATTACAATGCGCACCATGTAATGCTACAATGTGTAATATCTTGATACAACTTGTAACATCAACACAATGACCGCTTCGTCTGACATCTTGCTATGAAATGCTCAAAGTCGAATCAATATGTTACATTACACGCAAATGCTCGTTAGTCAGTGAGGTATTATTGTACTGCCTCGTTGGTCTAGTGGTCGCTAAGCGCGACTGCTGAGCAAGAGGTCCTGGGTTCAAATCCCGGGTCGGGCAAAGTGTTACTGAGTTTTCCATTAGGTAATTCTCAGTAGCAGCACGGAGTCTGGATTTGTGCCCGGTTGATGGCAATAGGCTCGCCCCCTATTACATTGGGACTTACAACATAACTGGCGAAATGTGGGTGTACTATATGTTCACCTCTGCCTACCCCTTCGGGGAATACAGGCGTGATGTTATGTTATGTTATGTATTATTGTAATGTTATGCTCAAAGTCGAATCTATAATGTTACAATACACGTGAATGCTCCCGGTGAGGGAGCACCTTAAGGCCAATTACTCACGGTGTCTCAGTCTCGATCAAACCGATGTCGTGGTACTTCCCGGATGCCTTGTACTCCGGATGAGCGATGAATCTCTTAACCATGTGCACCTGCCAGGGAGCAGGGGGGTTCGAGCGGCTCAGCGTTTCAAACGCCACGAAATTCAGGTCTTTACTGTATAAAACAGAACTTTATTTATTAGAACCGAAAATGAAATAAATAGACTCATCTCGCGAGGTCGTCTTCGTGAAAAATGTAGTAATTATAATAAATATAATAATGTCCTCCAGACCGAATTTCGGTAACGGCGGCCTTGCTCATCTGAGACAAGCCAACTGCGCAAGAGATATTATAATGCACAAGGATGCGCGCAAACACAGGTGCACTCCCTATTCCCTCACTCGCCGTTCCGATGGGACGGTAAGACACGACCGGAGAGAGATCAGGCGCAGGGCCAACGGCTTAACGTGCCTTCCGAAGCATGGAGGGGTCTCGTCACGATCACCCATCACAAGACTGACCGCTGCGAGCAAGGATTAACCTCGCCGATCGACTGATATGCGCGGTAGCCACGTAGCTACGAGCCCATATTTATTTATACATAATGCACAATTTAGCACAATGGCGTGATCGTGACGAGTTCCTTCCGTGATTCGGAAGGCACATTAAGCCGTTGGTCCTGCGCCTGATGTCCGGTCGTGTCTTACCGTCCTGGACTATGAGGCTGAGGGAATAGGGAGTGCACCTGTGTTTGCGCGCATACTTGTGCACTATATCTCCTGCGTAGTTGACTAGTCTCAGAAAAGGCAGGCCGCCGTGACCGAAATTTGGTTAGGAGGATATAAGTTTTAATTTTTTACACTTAAATGAATAAATGGCATACATGTCAACATCATGTTTAGTGGTAGGGCGCGCTGAAGTCAGGATGAATCGGTTGCTGATGATCACGCCGCCTGGTAGCCAAGTCACTGTCTTCAGAGTCTTCCCGTAGCCTAGCAACACCTGAAAACGAGACACACAAAAATAATTTTTGACGACTTGATTGGTGCAGCTAAGCGATCGGATTGCTGCATGGGTAGGTGCGATTCCCGCTCGGGACGCAAATTTTTGTGATCTGCAGATGTTTGTCACGGGACTGGGTGTTTGTGGATGTGGTATTTCATGTTTGTGAAACGCACCCACGATACAGCAGAAATTCCTAGTGTGGGGCAAGGTTTTTAAAAAAAACAAACAATGTAATAGGGTGCGAGCCTATTGCCATCAACCGGGCACAAATCCAGACTCCGAGCTGCTACTGAGATTTACCTAATAAAAAAACCCATTAACACTTTTCCCAACCTGGTATTCGAACCCAGGACCTCATGCTCTGCAGTCACTGACCACTAGACCATCGAGACAGTCTATATTCTATTCCATATACACAAAATCGACTACTACTAGCTTGGTAATAGTCACCTGATGTGGGTATTCAGGCCCGGGCACACTGCCAGGGGGCGGTGCACCCCCTATCGCCCAGATGCTGTATCTGTGACACTTCTTCTCCTCGTCGAAGTGTTTGCCGATTCCCGCGTAGAAACCGCCATCGCGACACAAGTAGGGCAGTTCATCCAGGTACTTCAGACAATCTGAAAATTACAATAGAAACCAGATTTAGGTCGTCCTCCAGCTAGGTTGGGGCGACGATGTACGCAAAATGGCCGGCAGCGGTTGGAAGCGGAAGGCCGAAGATCTAGCCCAATGGCGTGTTAGGAGAGGCCTATATTCAGCAGTGGATGGAGATTGGCTTCTTCTTCCTCTTCTTATCGTATGGTTGATGAACAACCCGGTGTCAGAGTTTAAACCGCCCGTAGGACTCTGACATGGCTTTGCACACAGTTGAAAAATCTCTCCAGTGTGCCGGTTTCCTCACGATGTTTTCCTTCACCGTTTTTAGCAACTGATAACTAATTTATAGTAAGCACATGAATTCGAAAAGACATTGGTGCGTGCCGGGATTTGAACTTGCTACCTTTGACTTGGCAGTCCAACGGTTCGTCCACGCGGCTATCAGTGCTCACGAGAGATTGGCTGATGATTATGAAGATGCGAGCTCTGTGGCGTGCCATAAGAGAGGCCTATGTCTAGCAGTGGACGGGTAAAAAGGCGAAAAACCAATCAGACAAAAATTCACGCAAATGTAAGTAGGCAGAAATAAAGATGTCAAAAGTAGTTACTCACTATCTCTAGCCTTGCTGCCGTCCTTCCAAAGTATACCACCGTGAGGAGCGAACACGGCATTACTGTAACAACGAAAAACACACATAACATCAATATTAATTAAAGCTGTAAGTATATACCATGAAGTTGGTAGCGATTCTACCGCCACGGAAAACTGCCGTCACTATAATGCCGTCTCCAGTTGCAGTTTGCGGTTGCAATCTGCAGTTAATCGAAATATTAGTCTGTAGTATGAGTAGAAGCTTATATTTCTAAAAGGGGCCTTTGTTCAACAGTGGACATCTATCGGCTGATGATAATGATGAGTAGAAGTGTCTGCTCATCTCTCATGGAGTTAAGAGTGTTATTTCATCAGTAGCTACCTGGTATCGTTGACAAGCTCGCAGTCAGTGCAGCAGACGATGGTCTTCTCGCCTTGTTTGGAGCATACCTGTTAACATAGTTTATTATCAGAAAATGTTAGGGTATTCTTCTTATCGTATGGTTGATGAACAACCTGGTGTCAGAGTTTAAACAAGTGTTATGTTGTTTAAATAAGTGTTGCTTCACCCTTACAAGGTCTATGTTTGTCATGTAATTGTTTTCTGTGAAACTACATAGTGCAATAAATAAATAAAAAAAACCGCCTGTAGGCTGCAACTCATAGTCAAAGGCTGTTATATATTGATACTAGCTACGCTTCGTGGTTTCTCCTGCATTTATATTATTTAAACGTCGCCCCACTCTAGGAATTTCTTCTGTATCGTGGGTGCGTTTCACAAAAATGAAATATCACATACACAAACACCCAGACTCGGGACAAACATCTGCGGATCGCACAAATTTTTGTCCGATGTGCGGTAATCGAAACCGCAACAATTAGCTTAACTGCGCCAATCAGGTCGTTAATGCGGGTGAAACCACAGGCACAGCTAGAGACAGACAGGGAATACTCACCAGGTGTTCGGAGTGCCTCTCAAGCGTAGTTAGGCATCTCTTTTTATCGACGCAGGTACCCTTCACACCATCCCACTCGCATCCATCACCTGGAAAAAATATGAAATAATAACTTTATTAATTTTTTGTTGAGTACGGAAAAAATGTGCAAGTGCGAGTCGGACTCGCGCACGAAGGGTTCCGTACCATTATCTATAGAAACTGCAAAAACGTTTGATGTACGAGAGCCCCTTAAATATTTATTTTATTCTGTTTTTTAGTATTTGTTGTTAAACTGGCATCAGAAATACATCATCTGTGAAAATTTCAACTGTCTAACTATCACGGTTCATGAGATACAGCCTGGTGACTGACGGATGGACAGACTGACGGACGGACGGACAGCGAGGTCTTAGTAATAGGGTCCCGTTTTAACCTTAGGGTACGGAACCCTAAAAATCATAGCCATGAGCGGTATTTGAATCCAAAAACTCCGATTCCTGGCGACTGCTCTACCAACTGAGCTACCGTGTCGCTCCTAGCCTTGTTCGTATTACCAGTAACTCTATTGTGGAGATCAGATAAACAGTTGCTTCATGTAGAATATTAGAATCCAACGGGCAAGGCTAGATAGATGATGATGATGAAATAAACTGTTTAAAGGCGTCAGACGTCGCGTAAAAAATCTTGTTATATTAAATAATACCTTCTGGTTTATTGAGATCACATTGTACGCACAAACATAGCGATAAACACAATATTATGTACTTATACATTATATAACGATCCGTCTAATAGTAGCACTGATACTCGACTAGAGTTTAAAACACAAAAAAAAATCAAATGTAAAATAATCAGAATCAATACGAACTAAAACGTAGTTATCAATGAAATACCAACCTTAATTTGAAGCAAAAAGGTTCGAAATTAAGTAAAGTAGACGCAGATTAAAACTGTCATGGCGGTTTTAGAACCGACCAATAGCAGGGCCACGTTTACGCGCGCAGTCAAATCGCGCTTTATGATTGGCTAATAAAATCCGCGCTTTGCAAAATCTTGTCTTGTTTATCAATGTGAGTTTTAAAGATTTTTAAATTGCAGTCTTATCTAAACTAATTATGAGATGGCAGAAAAGGTCAATTAAAAATAAAACTGCTTAATACATATCAAAATTGATTTTTAATATTTATCTTAAAAGGTCGAAGTTCATATCAGCTGTATTGATTAGACAAACGAATACTAAATAATTTAATTGTATTCACAAATGATAATAATTATCAACCTCTAGCCTTTTCTTAAGAATATTGGAGTCTTCTTGTCTTTCTGGATACAGCTGGATAACCGTAGTCTGAAGAAGGAACGAGCATTGATCACCACGCTTGTGAGCTGCGTGTTGACGTCACACCTTTAAGTACAGGTTTCATCATTACTAGCATCGTATCAGCCTGTAACTGTCTCAATGATACAAAGTCCTCTCATACAGCGAACAAGCATTGATCACCACGCTAGCTCACTGCGGGTTGGTAGTTTCAGAATAACAAACAACAAGAGCCTATAACTGTGTAACTCTGACGACCTGATTGGCGCAGTGGCTAAGCGATTAGACTGCTGCGTTAAGGGTTGCGGGTTCGATTCCCGCACGGGGCAATAATTTGTGCGATCCACATTTGATTGTCCCGAGTCTGGGTGTTTGTGTGTGTGATATTTCATGTTTGTGAAACGCACCTACGATACAGGAGAAATTCCTAGTGTGGGGGGAGGTTTTTATATATAAAAAAAAAAAAAAAAACTGTCCCACTGCAGGGCAAAGGCCTCTTCTCGTATAGAGAAGGATTGAGCACTGATCACCACGCTAGCTCACTGCGGGTTGGCGATTTCGGATGATTAAATCCAGGTTTCCTTACGATGTTTTCCGTCACCGTCAGTCAGTGGTGGCTTAGAATATCTAAGAAAGTATTTATAAGTATTTATATATTTATAAATATTTATATATACATTGAAAAAGTCACATTGATACTTGCCTGGGTTTGAACCTGCAACCTTGTGCATAGAAATCCGGTATGTACACCACTAGGCCACGATCAATTTCAGAATAATAAATTAGAACTATTTTTCTTCAATTCCTTGACCTTTAGTCAGCAAATTATAATTCTTTAAGGAAAATAATTGTTGTTAATTAATAAATAAGTATTTGCGTAATTACGACCTATGTATTTATGTTATATTTGTCTTATTTAATTTTTAGAAAGTCTATCTTTGTGACGAATAAGCGCACGATTTTCTGAATCAACAAATATGGAATTTATATTCACTCGTATTCATACAAGATGATTATATCTGGTTTAACTCAGATCATTATTTTTGTCATAAGTCTTCTTTTTCTTATCGTATGGTTGATGAACAACCTGGTGTCAGAGTTTAAACGGCCTGTAGGCCTCTGACATGGCTTCGCACACCGTTGAAAAATCTCTCAGGTGTGCCGGTTTCCTCACGATGTTTTCCTTCACCGTTTTTAGCAACTGATAACTAATTTATAGTACGCACATGAATTCGAAAAGACATTGGTGCGTGCATTTGAACTTGCGACCTTTGACTTGGCAGTCCAACGGTCATACCACTCGGCTATCAGTGCATAGTGCGTTTGTCATAAGTAAGGTATTAATTTTATTCACACATAGCGTTTGCGCAGGGTCGTAGCACCGTATCGCCTAACGCCTCGCCGTCAAACGGCTTCAACCTTACGTAAGCACATAACCCATAGATTTTGAATACCAGGTAGTTCCTACCATAGATTGGCTGTGCGAAACAGAAAGACCTTAGAACAGTGTAGGTCAAAGCGAGATAGGTAGATAGACGTCTTACTTACTTGATCACCGGTCTAGTGTATATCTGGTCTGAGACGTAACGAAAGCGGATCAGCTGCTCCGATACGTCGACTCGGCTGGCTACACGACGCCACGCTTACGGTTCGCCGGTCTTGAAGCGAGGCGATTACGTTACGAATTCGATTAAGTGTGCTTTGCAGTAGAGAGTTTTATACAAATTACACTGCACGGCGCGAGATTGCCTTATCCGGGTTTATATCATCATCATCATCAGCCGGAAGACGTCCACTGTTGAACAAAAACCTCCCCCTTTTAGAAAAGGGGGGGTGCCATAATCCCCACGCTTGGCAAGCGGCTTGGGGATCGCAGTGTTTGTGGTCAAGTTACAGAAGACGCTGCTGTCCATCTTCTGGATTTTCCCTTAGTCGCCTATTACGACACCGACGGGAGGAAAGGGGGTGGTCAATTTTAGGCCGAATACCGCACGACACGGTGATGTATGTGGCCCTAATAGCGTTTTGAACTTTTAACAGCCATGAAAAGTATTTAAATTGGTTGGTCGTGTCACTGCCCAATTGCTGAAGAACCAGTAGGAGGACAACCTCGGGATTACAATAAGTATGCGGTTGTTTTGTTGTCTCTTCAAAACTCGTTTCAATAATGTTTTTTTTCCTCTTAATCAATATCTTGTCCAGCTAAACCTCTTTTAATGAGACACCTTAGTTCATAAGCTCAGTTGATGTTCAACGCTGGTACAGATATCAACCAAACAGATATGTATAAATATATAATACTGTGTTTGTCTGTCTGTCTGTGTGTGCAATGTCACCTTAATAAGGAAGGTACGTTATATATGTTATTAAAAGAAATAAATGATAAATATTTATATATATGATAATAAATGATAGATATTTTATTTCTGCAAATAGGTTTTAAAAAAACACTGTGTTTGTGTATGTGATATTTCATGTTTTTGAAACGCACCCACGATACAGGGGGAATTCTTAGTGTGGGGCGAAGTTTTCATCAATAAAAATAAATTATATACCTAATAGTTTGTACTTATCGTGACAATACTAACAAAATAAATTATAATGCAGCAAACGCATTCTTGGACAGTTTTCCCGGTACAAGTATTTAATAATACTTTCAGCTGACCCGCGTTTTAATAACATCACATTATTTACTTTTGTATTTATTTTAGACACACAGATCTAACTAAAAACCCGTAATACCAGTCTTTGTCACCAGTTAATTAGTTAGAACAAACTGGTTATTAAACTAAGCTTGACAACCAAAACAAGGAAAAATTTAACTAAAACCATTTTAAACAAGCTTCACACCATTATCGCTACGTGTATTACTCTATCCGTTTATTGACCTTGCTGTAAGATTTATAGAGAGACTAGATGTGTCTCGCGGTTTCACCCGCGTAAACGGTGAATGGGCAAATAAGTATGGGCGCTGACCCCAGGCTGTATCAAGTTGTGACATATGTCATTTTAAAGGTCATATTAATATCTGCAGCATACTTTTCACCGGGTATAAATGTTGCTTGTAATACGCAACGGTATGTATAAAAGTAAATATATAAACCCCGGCACGCACCAATGTCTTTTCGAATTCATGTGCGTATTATAAATTAGATATCAGTTGCTAGAAACGGTGAAGGAAAACATCGTGAGGAAACCGGCACCCCTGAGAGATTTTTCAACGGTGTGTGAAGCCATGTCAGAGTCCTACGGGCTGTTTAAACTCTGACACCAGGTTGTTCATCAACCATACGATAAGAAGATGAAAGTAAATAGGTACATTATTTATCTGGATGATGTTCTAGATAAATCAAAAAGATAAACAGTCATAGTTCTTTCCCTGCACAAGTGTCAATGTTGGTGTCATACAATAAAACGAAGCTAGTGTTAAGACCTTTAAAATGACATTTGTCACAACTTGCTACAAGGTGGGGCTCAGACGAAATAGTAGGACTTACTTGGTATACTAAATATATTACGTTGGGACAAAACGCCCATTCTCATATGCGCTTGCAATTATAAATTAAAAGACACGTAGCGTCATCTAGCGGCCAAAAGCAATTATGACCATCGAATGATCATTTCGTTGTTTTTACCCTCGGAAACAGAACTTATTTTCTGGTTGTAAGATACCATACTTTATCAATTTCTGTACCTACTCCTGATAATCAACGTATATGCAAAATGTCATAGTATCTGTCGGATTTATAAAGATAAAGATATTGGTATTAATTGCATAACTGTTTTGGCATCAACAGCAACCTATATCGGATAAGCAATAATGAAAAGATAATCATTTAATTTAGTATCCAATGAATCCACATACCCACTTAAATAATATTTTACCATTATTGAAATACTCTTGGAGATCATAAAAAAAATGTAGGATTAACAATATATAATTATAAAAAAAAAAAAAAAAAAAAAAAAAAAAAAAAAAAAAAAAGTTTATTTCAATTACATAAGGTCGGTTACACACTAGGTTTGGAGATCTCCTTTTAAGCAAGAAATTGCTTGTGATAGGAGACTCCGCTCTTCTAAATTTAGACATTATCTTATAATATGCAGTTGAGATATTTATCAAATAAGACAAGATTTAGTTTTGCCTTTGAAGAAGGCTATGTATACAATATGATCTATAACAATTTATATAAAACTATGGGGTAAGTACAAACAAGCGCAATACAGTTTTGTGTATGCAAGTGTGTGTGGTGTGTGTGTGGGTGTATATGAGTGTGTGTGGTGTGTGTGTGTGTGGGTGTATGTGAGTGGGTGGGTGGTGAAGTAAGACGTGTATGTAGTGTTTAAGGATTTTTGTTTGTTGGGTATACTAGGAGGTAGTAGTTAGCCCTACGACATCGGTCTTGGGTTCGGAAAAAGCTAAGCACAGCTTTTTCCACTAACTTTAAATACCATACAGAGGCCAGTAATAGAAAGCTACTCAGACGTTGATATTATTGATTCGATATCATCGTAGTTTTTAGTCTTTAGCCAGTCAGCTACAGCTTTTTTGCAGTCTCGAGTTTTCATAGCATAGATGCGTAATTCTTTATTAAGTAAGTTGTATAGATAAGATGACCGTTTTGTGTACTGTCTTTTAGCAAATGCTGATCTTACGGAGACAATTGGAGCTACTGAGTGGTACCTTCTATTATTTAATTTAGTGGGATCGTATGGAAGGGATTTGTGTGTTCTTAGAATGATATGTAGTAGGTAAAGTTTTCTTACTGATAGAACGTCGTTTATTTGGTAGAGACTTTGGGTAGGGAATCTATAGGGTTTCAGATACATGACTTTCAGTAGCGCTCTCTGCGCCCTTTCTAGTTCCAGAAATTTTATTTTTGTCGTGCCTCCCCAACACGGTATACAATATGTGAGGATTGACTGTGCAAGGCTTACATACACTTGGTGCAGTAGGTTCTTAGAAGCTACGTGTCGCAGTGTCTTGAAAGTCCATATCATTTTCCTAATTCTTTTCATAACCAGTTCCGTATGTATGTGCCAGGACAGCCGCTGATCGATCATGACTCCTAAGTATTTTGTATGTCGCAATCTGCCAATTTTAGCACATGAACAATTAGAATTTGGAGAGTTGTGGCAACTGTGGATATATATTTGGAAATCAGATGGTGGCTGCGTGTTGTTATACTTAGTAAAGCAGATGTAGTTAGACTTAGTAGCATTTAGTGTGAGGAGGTTACAGTTAAGCCAGTGAGCTATCTTTGTGAGACCACTTTCGACTAGTTTTTTAACATTGGACCAAGTCTTATGAGTGAAGACAATGGCGGTATCATCTGCGTACGAGAATATGTGACCCCCCTCAATTTCCATGTTACAAAGGTTGTTAATATAGATTAGAAAGAGTGTCGGGCCAAGTACGCTTCCCTGCCCGACACCGTAGGACACTGTCATTTCTGAACTAGTGTATGTACCCAATTTAACCGATTGTTTACGTTTATTTAGGTAAGATTTGAATAATTCAAAAGGCGGACCCCTTATCCCTATGTTCTCGAGCCTGTTTAAGAGAATGGGGACAGACACCGTATCGAAGGCCTTTTTAAGGTCAAGAAAGACTGTTACACACTTGTTGCCTTTATCTACATTGTCTACTAGGACGGAGGTAAGCGACAGGATCGCGTCTTCAGTAGACATACCTTGCCTAAAACCATACTGCGATGGGGATAGTATCTTATATTTATTTAGGTATCTGATTAAGCGAGAGTTTATGAGTCTTTCAAGGATTTTCGAGATGGACGGTAGGACTGAAATGGGCCTGTAGTTTGACGGGTCATTTCTGTCACCACTTTTGTACACGGGAGTAATTAAGGCTACTTTTAAAGCTTCTGGGAAAATTCCTTGCTCAAAACATAGGTTTACTAAGTACGTTATAATGGGGACGATTTGCAGGTGTGCTGCTTTTAGAAAGTTAACTTGTATATTGTCCCAACCCGCAGCGCTGTCTGATTTCAGGTTCATAAGAGTGGCATGAACTTCGCGAGCGTCCGTTTCAAGTAGAGCAAAAGATGAGACTGTGGGGTAGTTTATTAATGTGCTAGTATTAATGTTATTTACTGAAGTAGAGGGTGCTGTTGTTATGTTATCTGCAAGAAGCTTACCAATGTTAGAGAAGAAGCTATTAACCTTGTTTACGGATTCTTGTGGGGTAGGGGTTATATCTAGAAGTTCTGTGTTCTTTGTTTTCCCGGGTTTGCGTTGTGTAATGTTGTTAATGACTTCCCAAGTCTTTTTAGGATTTTTATATGCTTTAGTTAGTTGGTCTCTGTCATATTTTCGTTTTTGTTTTTTAATTATACAGTTACAATAATTTCGGTATCTTTTATAGGTTATTCTTAGTACATTATTAAACGGGTCAAGTTTTAGCCTCCTTTGCATGCGGTTTCTGTTGTGTATACAACGCAGGAGACCAGTAGTCATCCACTGTTTTAAAATTCTATTTTTCAATGGGATAGTCATGGTTATAGTACTTCTCTTTATGCAATTTTGTATTATTTCAATTAGATTGTCAGTGAGCTTATTAGGGTCGGTATATTTCATCAGGGTAGGGAGATTGCTAGCATTTAGATACTCGAGACCTTTCTCCAAGTTAAATACTGATTTAGTTTTGACACTTTTTGTTCCATAAGAATGAGAACCGATTTTTAAAAAAGTCATCAGATGATCAGTAATAGTTGTGTGTAATATTGCAATAGTTGCGGAATTATTAGATTGATTTAGTTTTAAAATGAAATGATCCAGACAATTTTTATCTCTCGTGGGAAGCGTATGTCCAGGGAGAAGGCCGTGCATTGCTAGCATGTTAAGATAGGTTAGTCTATTTACCCGCTCGTGGGATTTTTCATTTTCATTATATATCAAGTTAATGTTTATGTCACCCGTGATTATAATGTTTTTACGTGTCGCGATGGTACTAAGGTGATTATTTAATGAGTGAATGAATTCGTCAGCGTTTGTAGTTGAGGGGGACCGATAGATTGCTATGACAGTAAGATCAGGTGAAATAAAGAGCTCTAAGCAGGATGCATGAGATAGTCTTACTTCTCTTGTTTTAGTTTTATGTATACATCGAATGTATGCGACTACTCCATCTGCTTTATTAA
The DNA here is from genome assembly GCA_905340225.1 of Abrostola tripartita. Taxonomy (NCBI): domain Eukaryota; kingdom Metazoa; phylum Arthropoda; class Insecta; order Lepidoptera; family Noctuidae; genus Abrostola; species Abrostola tripartita. The sequence continues at coordinate 1,354,219 of HG996513.1, read as the reverse complement.
GGTGATTAGTTGTTTGATACGAGGTGTAATCGGTTAATTGAGGTAATTGTTTATTAGAATTCAGTCTGCATTCCGTAAGTATTGCGAGGTCAATGTCGGTTTTAAGGCTTTGTAAGCTGAGTTGAAAGTCGTCGAAGTTAGTATAAACTGATCTAATATTTTGCGAAACAATGGTAAAACCGGGAGTGTTAGGATTCATATGCTTAATAAGGTCAATGATTTCACAGTCAACGACTTGGGCTATTGATGAGTTGTCTATATAATTTAGTGTTTGTAAGGTACTATCCATTATAAGTTTTATGTGGGCAGTAATTCTCAACTGTATGGAAAAATAGTGTGTGAGTGTTGTTTAGTGTATGGGTAAGTAAATGTGAGGTGCTGTGTGTAAGTGTTACGTTTATGATGTGTTTGTGGGTGTGATACAATAATCGTTTATTGACGCGCAGTCGCTTAACATATTTTAACTTAATAAGTAACTTATATAATAGTTTAAGATTAACTGAGGGTTTTAACTCAAATTTTATCTTAGTGTTAATTAATTTTAAACTTCCAAAAAACCTATAAAATAATATTAAATGCTTTAAAAAGGTTGCTAAATCCAAATTATTACAATAGTATTCTTGTACAATTGTGACTAGTCATTTAAGCTGTAAAAGATTATGTACCTGCGACTCATTTTTTATTATAATAGTAGGCGAGCTATCATCCTTCTTAATATGTACTTTTCCGTATGCTGTCCAACAGTACTTATAGTCCTTCGATTTTGCCAGGTCACGTGCCAGAAAATGAAGTCGGGCTCCCTTCGTAGTCAGTTGTTCTGAGACATAAATTGGAGTGTATTCTTCTGTCTGGAATCCAAGATGTTTCGCACATAACTTTTCATTATGCTTTCTATTAAAGTCTTTAGACTTCTTCAAGAAGTCGGTTTTAACAATAGTCGAGGTCATCTCAACTATAATTGGACAATTTTTAACGTTACTACGTTTTGTATGTACCCGATATATGTCGCTTATTTCCGCTTTCGTAACATTAACACCGATTTCGTTGGACAAGCATAGTGTCATTTTTATTAGGTCTTCTTTAGTCTCTTTGGCTATTTTCGGGACATTTTTTATCTCTATATTTGGCTTGCGGCTACCTCTTTGTAGGTCCTCGATTTTATCCTCCAATATGGCAATATAGTTTCTATCTTTAGTGGATTGCACTTCCAGTTGCTCAATTTTTTGTTTCAATTCATCGTTCTGTGTCGATAATAAGGCCATAGAGGTTTCAATGCTACTATTGGTAATTTTAATTTCTATAAGTGTCTGGGATATTTTCCTAACCTCTTCCTGTTGTGGTAACATTAAGGATGAAATTAATGTTTTAATCTCCTCTTTAAATGCGCAAAAGTCAGCTTCATAGTCACTTTCTCTTGCCCTTTTATTTCTCCGTTGATATACGTAGTTTGGAGGGGTGGTTTGCTCAATTTGTACTGAGAGGTTTGAATCAGAAAGAGACTTGTGGCTAATGTCCTCCATTTGCAATACACAAAATATAATAAAGATAGTCAGTTAAACTCAGACTTGATGCACGTTAATTTCTTTGGCGCACGGCGGTTAATGCGACTACGCTAAGTACCAGGAGAGTATGAAAGTAAGTAGTACTCACGCGCAGGCTCGAGTAATGTGTAGTATACGCACACAGCGGCGGTCCGCTTGGTGGTTTGTCCTTCACTGTCAATGACGCAGTGGTGGGTGGAGTTATGCACTGTCTTCAAGGTCGTTACTTTGCGCGCGCGCCGGTGAGTGGTCGAGTTGCTTGTAATGTACCAGGCTGCTAGGAGTACCGACGACACGATAGTTGTTGCGCCGCAAGATCCGCGCTAGGGCTCTTCCAACTTATGCGCTCCTATTTTTATGCAGGATTTATCTGACTAGATTTTATTTGATTTTCTATTTTAAATAAAGTAGTAATACAGTTGTGCACACGTTAACACCAGTTGGCGGTCCGGGGGGAAGAGGAGAATTATAATATTAGGGATCAAAGTTAAGCAACGCTTATTGAAGTTAATTGGATGGGTGTTTGTTTCCCACACATTAAGACCCCACCCCCCTCCGTGCGGCGGACAGCACGTTGAGTAGCCCCGACTGTCTTCATTATAGTAGCAAGATAGTTGTAGTAGGCAGTCAAAAATCTAAAAGTCTGACAACGAGGCTTACATAGATGGAAGCTGGATACCAGTTCAGTCCGTAACGTCACTTTAGACGTTTTAGTTTTTTAGTACAGGCCCCAACAGAAAATCAACGATGCAGATATGCAAAGATGAGCCCCAATTTTTGATTCGCACCTCTTTGTTATTTTCTTTTTACACGACTGTCCAAAAAAAGAAGTGTAATGTTTTCAGGGTTCATGTATGTATGTGAGTTTCTTTATTCCGCCATAACTTCTGAATGCCTGAACCGATTTTGATGTATGTAGTATCGTTGGAATCCTTACACTATCTCGAATAACATAGGCTATAAAAAAACAAACAAATAAAAAATATAATTAAAAAATAATAAAAAACACGCCTGCCATTTTTAGTTCGTTAACTTTTAGTTAGTTTTTTGTCATGGCAGTCGTTTTATTTAATTTTTTTAACTTTATTTTGTTTATTTGTGTTTTATATGTTATTATTATATTAAAAAAAAAAACGTCGCCCCACACTAGGAATATCTCCTGTATCGTGGGTGCGTTTCACAAACATGGAATATCACATACACAAACACCCAGACTCGGGACAAACATCTGCGGATCGCACAAATTTTTGTCCCGTGCTGGAATCCACCCGCAACCCTTAGCACAGCAGTCCGATCGCTTGGCCATTGCGCCAATCGGGTCGTCAAAATTATTTACTGTGTTAGGTCTAAAATAAATTATCTTTTTTCTTTCTACATGGAGCGACTGTCTATATGACCTCCACAACACAGGTACTGGTAACACGATACTTAGTAAGACTGATTGTCACATTTTCGGGCTTCTGAAAACACATACCTAACAATCGTCTAAGATTAATCATAATCAGCGGGCGGTTCGAGACATGGAGTATCTCGAACTGTCTATGAGCGAAAAACGCCCACCCATCCAATTACTAACCGCAACACGCAGGTCGACTAGACTATGAAGCTAGAGGCTTATGGCTGTTATTTACATACTAGTCCCTTTACGAAAACGTTTTTGTTTCAGGAGCTGATTGCGAATGGGAGGGGGTTAAGGGTAAATGTGTGAGTGAGAGCCGATGTCTTACAACCCTGGACGACCAGAGCCCGAAGCAGCCGGTGAGAGAACATAGAGGGCGCTAGTATAGAACATCTTATAGTAACACGGCCACTGTCCAAAACTCGCTTAGTAATACTCCTGAACAGCACTGTAAACGCGTCCTGCGTTTGCCGGCAGTTGGACTGCTCAATGTTATTATTGTCAAGTCTTCTTCTTCTTATCGTATGGTTGATGAACAACCTGGTGTCAGAGTTTAAACCGCCTGTAGGCCTCTGACATGGCTTTACACACCGTTGAAAAATCTCTCAGGTGTGCCGGTTTCCTCACGATGTTTTCCTTCACCGCTTTTAGCAACTGATAACTAATTTATAGTACACACGTGCATTCGAGAAGACATTGGTGCGTGCCGAGTTTTGAACTTGCGACTCGGCTATCAGTGCTAGCAGCTATTATCAATAGTCAGTCAAGTCATCAAAAAACATAATTTCTGTAAATTATACAATAACGCTGGAATTTAATCGACATTACAAGTTGCAATCATGTACATAGCTGGATAATATTCAACTTCAAATGATTTATATCAGAATTCCTACATTTAAGTATATTTAAAAATAAGAAGACCTTATAAAAATATGACCCATTATTACTCATGCAGTCGTTTGCATTATACCTTTTGTTCAGCCGAAGATTAAAAAAACAATGTTTATCAGGTATGCTCCAAACAAGGCGAGAAGACCATCGTCTGCTGCACTGACTGCGAACTCGTCAACGATACCAGGTACTGATTTAACACGCTTCACTCAACAGGATAAACTGTTTTCCGGACCAGTTCTATAATTCCGAAGAAATTAATACGGTCTGCCTTGTTTGTACAGCGGTCGCTAAGTCAAATGCTGACCATGAGGTCCTGACTTCGAATCCCGAGTCGGGCAGTGTTACTAGGTATTTCCAGTTATTCTCAGTAGCAGCACGGAGTCTGGATTTGTGCCCGGTTGATGGCTAGCACGCCTATTACATTGGGACCTATAAAATAACTCGTAAAATGTGGGTGTTCTATATGTGCACCTCTGCCTACCCCTTCGAGGAATGGCCTGGTGTAGTGAAGCTGCATAAGGTTTTTCTTTCCGTTACAGCAATGCAGTCTTGTCTCCATCTGGCGGTTTGTTTTGGAAGAATGGCAATAAAGCTCGAGACAGTAAGTCCTTTTTAAAACTCACTCTATAAATAACAATATTCGAATTCATGTAATGATAATGTCCTCCTGACCGAATGTCGGTCACGGCCTGTCTCAGCTGAGACTAGCCAACGCAGGAGATAATATAGTGCACAAGTATGCGCGCAAACACAGGTGCACTCCCTATTCCCTCACTCTCATAGTCCGATGAGACGGTAGACCGACACGACTGGAAAGAGATCAGGCGCAGGACCAACGGCTCAACGTGTCTTCCGAAGCACGGTGGGGTTCCGACATGTGAAAACGGTCACCCATCATCAGAATGACGGCGGCGAGCACGGCTTAATCTCACAGATCGACAGATCTGCGATGTAGCCACATAGCTACGAGCCCCTATCACGAATTCATGTACGTATTATAAATTGGTTATCAGGTGCTTAAAACGGTGAAGGAAAACATCGCGAGGAAACCGGCACACATGTAAGTAAGAGATTGATATCAGTCTCTTACTCTCAGGCTCTCTCGTATGGCTGATGAACAACCTGGTGTCAGGGTTCAAAACCGCTTGTAGCCCTCCAATATGGCTTTACACACCGTTGCAAAATGTCTCAGCCCCCTCACCAAGCTGATCCTCATAAAGCAGGACAAGTAAAGATGTGGAAGCGAGCTGCCGCATTACACTGCACGTAGCGTGTCTCGCTTTCACATCTTTAACTATACGGCTCTAAGAGTTCATGGTTAGGGGGTTGGTGTGCTGGTTTCCTCACAATGTTTTCCTTCACCGTTTTTAGCAACTGATAACTAATTTATAGTACGCACATGAATTAAAAAAGACATTGGCGTGGACCGTGCCGTGCCGTCTTGCGACCTTCGACTAGGCAGTCCAACGGTCATACCGCTCGGCTATCCCTGTTTTTTTAAGACAATTAGCAGATTGTTGATTTCCAGGTTGTCTTCAATATCTAAAGGATCTTCCATACAAATGTCGTGAGAACGCCTACGGGTCTATCAAGAGAGAATTGGATGCCAACCTAAAATGCCACAAGCCTTCTTACTACGCTATAGGACGATCCCCTACATCAACAGAACCTAGAGCCGAGTACCCTCATCAGGTAGAAACTTAACTATTGTTCTTTTTTTGTTTGATTAGGCCGTTGTCCAACAGTGGACGTATCCGGCAGATGGTGATGATGATTAATTTATGTTTGACGAGCACGACAGCGATTTCATCTGCTTTGATAAGAAATCATGTCTTTTCCGGGATAAAATTAGCCTATGCCCATCTTGAAAATCCATTCTAAATATTGCTGCAAGACTTTTGGAAATCGGATGAATAGTTTCGGAGATTACCGCTAACATACAAATTATATCTCTTTATTCAATCAGTAAAATTCTGTCCTAGTTCGTCAGCTCGTACCTCAAACCAGAGAAAGGAAGATCGCTTGTTCGCGATCTTTTGTTAAATTTCATATTTTCACCTTTACTATTGACGCGCATCAAACGAACTAAACAGCCTAAGAGCTAGAGATCTGAGAACTAGTTCGCGTAGTTCGTCTGTGGGAGAGGTTTAACGACCTAGTTCGTTCGCGAATTACAAAAGACTAATTAGTAAAGAATGGCTATACTGTTTAAACCAGGCGATGCTGGGCTACGGAGATGACATATCTTCAGCTAAGTGGATGGCTGGCGGGTCCATCGTCAGCGACAAGTACATCCTAACGGTTGCCCACGTCAAGTCCAACCATTTACCGTGAGTATCTTTATTATTATTTACGGTTCTAACGCTGACCTGCGGTACTAAGTGCTTGCATTGCAGGTCATCTTCCGTTGTGTCTTCTTCCACAACGGAAACTGACCTGCAATGCAAGCTTAAAGTAACCCCGCTGATATCATCATTGGAAAGAAAAATCTCAGAACCTAAATTGTCGCACTAATATCATAAAGGCGAACATTTGTGAGTGTGTTTGTATGTTTGTTACCTCTTCACGCTCAAACGACTAAACCAATTTGGATAAATTTGGTATGGAGGTAGCTGACACCCTGGATTAACACATAGGCTTTTTATCCTGAAAATGTAGCGGGTAACACCGTGGGGCGCAGGTAATTTATTATTTAACAGATATTATTCTTATCAGTCAGTTTTTAGTTTATGTATGTTAACCTGATTGGCGCAGTGGTTAAGCGATTAGACTGCTGAGCTAGGTGTTGCGGGTTCGATACCTGCTCGTGACGAAAAGTGCGATCCGCAGATGTTTATCCCGAGTCTGGGTGTTTGTGTATGTTATATTTCATGTTTGTGAAACGCTTCCACGACACAGGAGAAATTTCTAGCGAGAGGCGACGTTTAAATTTTTTTTTTAGTATTATTTATTTAAATCTATTCCTTGATGTGTCTGACAAGTTCTGTGATCTAAAATATCCAGGATCAAACGTTAAATTTTCTATAAAAGTATGTTTTAAAAAATATGTTGGATTCACAGTGGCCCGCTTAATTTCGTGGCGGTAGGAGTGTTAAACCGGTCGGACCCTCCGTCCTCCTGGCAGGTGCTCAGAGTGAAGAGGTTCATCGCTCATCCGGAGTACAAGGCGCCCTCTACTTACAACGACATCGGCTTGATAGAGACTGAGACGCCGTGAGTACATCAGTGATAGCCCAGTGGTATGACCGTTGGACTGCCAAATAAGTCGCAAAATAAACCCAGGCACCTACCAATGTCTTTTCGAATTTATGTGCATATTAAATTAGTTATCAGTTGCTAAAAACGGTGAAGGAAAACATCGTGAGGAAACCCTCACTCTTGAGCGATTTTTCAACGGTGTGTAAAGCCATGTCAGAGGCCTACAGGCGGTTTAAACTCTGACACCAGGTTGTTCATTAACCATACGATAAGAAGAATGAATGAATTATTTTTTATTTCTGCTTATGGGTTTACAAAAAACGCTTTTACACGTCATTCATTTTTTAAACTAGATGGCGTTAGTTAATTTCCTAATTGACTACCTCTGAGAAGAAATGCCGAAACAAACTCAGGGTTTAAGGTTTCTTTTGAAGTCCAGACAAGTACAATAATTTATGTGAGAACAGTGCAGGTGGTTTGAGATGTGATCTTTTACAGAAAGAACCACAGCGAATTTAGGTGGTCTTTCCTGACAGACTTGGCTATTTTAATTGATCGAGAATTGACCACCACGCTTCTAAGCTGCGTTTAGTTGTTACCTGTAATTGATCATGTGCACCGAATTATATAAGTGCAAATAATCCGTGCACTTGTGCACAAAATTATAACTCGTATGCACGATATATCTGATAATAATAACAACTACTGTTTAAGCTAGCCTTTTGCTTAGATAGATAGATAGATAGATTTATTTATTTGCAAAGAATGTAGGTAGTTAATACAATTAGGTGTTACAACATTTTTGAATCCATATACATACTGCCTCATGGCATGCAAAATTTTAATAACATAATATAGTGCACTTATTCTATTTACTAAAAGCTATTTAATTACATATTAGACATTATAAACTAAATAGTCTTATCATTAAAAAAATCTGATACAGAGTAATAGCATTTATGAACGAGTAATTTAAATTGATAAAGGAAATTTGAAAAATGATGGACACGAGCGGGATTCGAACCCGCGACCTTCGCCGATCCGTGGCGCTGCTCTAACCAACTGAGCCACCGTGTCGCTGCTCGCATCCATCGAATTTCAAGTCCCCTTTTAGTATTTACGTCTTAAGGGTGACGTCAGGTAATATCTGTTGGAATCTATGATTACCAACTCAGTGTTATACCTTTACAGCTATAAATCACTGAAACGATAATACCAACCCAAATTTATATGACTTTTGGTGCCATTTTAGCATGTTGCCCATGCTAAGCTTGAATCTAAATTGATAAAGGAAATTTGAAAAATGATGGACACGAGCGGGATTCGAACCCGCGACCTTCGCCGATCCGTGGCGCTGCTCTAACCAACTGAGCCACCGTGTCGCTGCTCGCATCCATCGAATTTCAAGTCCCCTTTTAGTATTTACGTCTTAAGGGTGACGTCAGGTATTATCTGTTGGAATCTATGATTACCAAACCTTTGGGTTGGTATTATCGTTTCAGTGATTTATAGCTGTAAAGGTATAACACTGAGTTGGTAATCATAGATTCCAACAGATAATACCTGACGTCACCCTTAAGACGTAAATACTAAAAGGGGACTTGAAATTCGATGGATGCGAGCAGTGACACGGTGGCTCAGTTGGTTAGAGCAGCGCCACGGATCGGCGAAGGTCGCGGGTTCGAATCCCGCTCGTGTCCATCATTTTTCAAATTTCCTTTATCAATTTAGATTCAAGCTTAGCATGGGCAACATGCTAAAATGGCACCAAAAGTCAAACGAGTAATTTTTTAAGGTGCTTTTTAAATCTTAATAAAGGTTGCTCTTTGATCATTTTCGGTAAATGGTTATAAATAATAGGTGCCATACACATAACGCTCTTTCTCAGTAATGTAGTTCTATATCCACCTGAGCATAACTTGTCTTCGTATTGAGTTCTTACACTTGTAGTCCTGTTTCTAGTATTTTTTAAAGTCGGGAATACGTGATCATTTGTTTTGACAAAAATTGCTGTTTCTAATATATATAGGCACGCAAACGTTAAAAGATTATGTTTTATAAAATGAGGTACGCAACTGTCGGTAATAGAAATCAATATATTTAGCTACTCTGTAGTTGTATTTTAAGGGCGTTACTCTAAAGTTTTTCACAGATTCAGACTTTTATATTAATAAATAAATCCTAACTTTTAAACGATCGCGTGGCATGATTGTAATAAAATTTAATTACAAAACGGTAAATTCGAAGTCATGTTTTTAATTTTGGTCTGACGTTTCGACCAGTTTGCACCGGCCGTGGTCGTAAGGAGACTGAGGATGCGGTGCAATGACTTCGTATTTATGAAGTAGATGATTTTTCATCTAGCCCTAATTCTTCCACCACCTAAAACTAAAAAATAAAACCATTTATGACCATCCTTGTGTGTTTAATTCCAGGATTAAATTTGACAACAACGTGTTACCAGCGTGTCTGCACGTAGAAGATGTTAATATCAAAGAAGCTCTCGCCACAACTTGGAGGGACCTCAAGGACAATGGGCGAAAATTCGCAGACACTCTTCAGACGGTGAGGAAAAATCTGCATACGTCTTTATCGTATGGTTGATGAACAACCTGGTGTGCGAGTTTAAACCATTTGTAGGGATCTGACATTTCTTTACACTCCGTTGAAAAATCTCTCAGGTGTGCCGGTTTACTCATTATGTTTTCCTTCACCGTTTTTAGCAACTGATAACTAACTGACTTGGCTGTCCAACGGTTATATCATTCGGCTAGCACTGCTTATTATTTTATACTTAGTTACTGACATTCAGACTAGAGAATATGATGTTAATTCAAATAGGTAAAGGAAATTTAAAAAATGAACATGATCGGGACTCGAACCCGCGACCTTCGCCGATCCATAGCCTAGGATCGCAGTTAATCAAAATCAGTGGTGTCTACCTATGCCTACCATTTTGAGAAACAGGCTTGTCATTATCTGTGTCATCATGACAGAATTTCGTTCACGGCGGCCATCTGTAACCCCCGACTGGCCCCGACGCAAAAAGAAGGGTGTTATAAGTTTAACCGCTATGTGTGTGTGTCTGTGTGTCTTAACTGATATAAGGCATCTATAAGTGCACAAATATGTGCAAAAACATGTGCACTCTTACAATGACAGTCTGATGGGACAGTAAGACACGACCGGAGAGATCAGATGTAATAGTTTTATTCCATTCGTAATTGTCTAGTCTTTGAAAGTGTGACCAAAATTATGTCAGGAAGACATTTTATATAGTTTTTGATCTGTTTCAGATTTACAACCTAGAAGAGTTTTCGGATAATGAGTGCAAGGAAGCGTACGACATAAATAGACGCTTGTCAGCTGGTTTTAACGGTGAAACTCAAATGTGTTACGCAAGTAAGAAAAATCCGTCCGAGTCCTGTAAGGTAAGCAACGAATTACATGTGTATAGACCAGAGATAATTTGCAGGCGTCTATACTTTATTTTAAAATTTAAACCTCTATGGGGTTTAAATAGGGGTTAAAGCGGACGAAACCAGCAAAAGCTATCTATAGGTATATAATTATGTAACACTCACCAAAAATCTTAATTAACGCGAAGCCGCAGACAAGAGCCAGTAACGTGTAAAATGTGGGTTTTTTTTCAGGGTTTCTCCGGGGAGCCTCTTTTAGTAGACACGCAATTCTCTTCCTGTATCCACACCATCATTGGAGTATCTTCGTTTGGAAAAGCGACGTGCTCTTCTCAGTCCCTCACACCGGATGTGTACTCGAGAGTGTCCTACTACCTACCCTGGATTGAGAGCATCGTCTGGTCATAAAGATACAGATATTAAAATGAAAGTTAAAAACATTGTTTTATAGCAACTGCTGGACTTAGTTCTCTTCTTTGCGCTTCCAGCATTCCAAGGCTAATATAAGTTTCTAACATTAATATTATGTACAATTAAGGATTTAATAATTTGCTGCATTGTATCCTCGCTAGATGGCGTTGAAGTTTAACTTTTTATTTCTAAACGACTTCAAAGAAAGTATAATCTTTTTATTTGAATGTGTTTTTTGTAACTGTGTTCAGTATTTTCTATAATAAACTGATTTTTATATTATTTTTTTTTTTGTTTGAATAACATGTATTTGTAAAAATTACCCACAGCACATAAATACACATAGATAGAATCAATATTATTATTATTACAAGCCTGTAATGTCCCACTGCAGGGCAAAGGCCTCCCCACTCTCCTTCCACATGACTCTGTCAAGGGCTGTCGATGCCCAGTCCTCCAGAATCAATATATAAGGTAATATTCTAATATTTCCCAATTACGGACAAACTTAACATTAACAAGATTGGTAGATTACCACTTCATTAATTCTAATTAATACAGTTAAGAAAGATAGAAAGATAGATATGAATAAGAAGGATAAAAACAGATTAAGGCATTTTTTTTTAATATAAAATAAAATGTAATCTTAATCTTCAAAACTATCTTTCCGATTTTCACAATTAAAAAGGACCATCAGGGACCACATAGCCTAATTTAATACCAGCCCCCCCCCCCCCCCCCCCCCCCTAGACAAGTGGCAAAACGCTTGACGAATAGAAATCGAATAGAATGTTAAATGTATGGGGATGACATAATGTTTCGACTATGTTATCGATGACATATGTCAAACCCATATAAATTTTATTTTATTTGATCTATTCGTCAAGCGTTTTGCCACTTGTCTAGGGGGGCTGAAAAGACACGAAAACGTCAACACAGACGAAGTCGCGGGCTCATTCTAGTCGGAGATAGAGGCATGGTAATATAATACATAGGAAAACACAGAAGCAAGTACGTCTACGAAGTAAGTCTTTAGGATTTATTCGGAAGGTACATTATTATGAGAATTTAATCGTAAAATAAAGGAGATTCGGCGGTTTTTTTATTAGCCTATATTGTGGCCCTATGCTGGACAAAATTCCTCCTCTTTCTTCTTCCAAACCACTCTATCCTTCGCAGTTTCAGTTTCCACCAAGTTTTACATACGCGCATTAAATAAAACATGCAACTTTTTTGTTGATTTCATTTTAATGTATTATGTCAAAATGGCACGCATTACAAATCCTGTCAAAACTTAATCAAGGAACTACCAAATAGTGACATGTACAGTAGTGTGCACAGGTATATAATTGTAGGCACATGAGTCTTAATTTTGTGCACATTCATAATTCTGTGCACAAACATCAACTTATACATTATTCTAAATTGATAAAGGAAATTTGAAAAATGATGGACACGAGCGGGTCTTAAACCCGCGACCTTCGCCGTACCGTAGCGCAGTTATAACCAACTGAGCTATCGTGTCGCTGCTCGCACCCATCGAATTTCAAGTTCTCTTTTAGTATTTACGTCGTAAGGAAGACGTTAACGTTATACATGTTTCTGAAAATCAAGGCCATACCACACTCTCTATCCAGGGTACGTAATAAGAGACCCTTGAGTAGATATCTGGTTTAACACTGTCAGGTCCACATCTACTGTTGCCGAATGACGTCACGCCAATAATCGTATACACGCAGTGGGAGAACTGGTTTTGAACCAACAGCGGTTCACCAGAGAGACCCTGAAAATAAAAAAAGCACTTGAAAAATCAACTTTAACCATGTAGAAATAAAATATCTTTTTGAATAACTTAGTCTATGATACTTGGGTTGTTATTTGTTTGGAAGACGATTAGCGCAGTTGCTAAACAAATAGATGGATAAGGCTTTACGTGCCTTCTGAAGCACGAAGGGGTCCCGACATGTGAAAGACGGTCACCCATCACAAGACTGACACCGGCGAAGTATGCTTATTCTTGCAGGTGGTCTACTCTCGAATTTAATTTTAATTCATCCGAAGCCAATGCTAAATTAATATTGATTTAACTGAACGTGCCGTGTGGTATCCGGGTGCCGTGTGGTATCCGGCCTAGAATTGACCACCCCCTTTCCTCCCGTGGGTGTCGTAAGAGGCGACTAAGGGAAAATCCAGAAGATGGGCAGCAATAATTCAGTTTTTTCCTCCCTATGAACACACTATTGAAACAATTTGGCGCCAGAGTTAAGTTAAAGAGTACAAAATTTACGTTCCTATGTAATTTGGTCGGAATTAAAGTCAAGAGTAGGTCCTGCAGGTCATATCCTAGTGTTATTATAGAAGAGTACGTCTTACCCGGCATGATTCCGTTGGGTTCTTTCTACTGCCGTAACACATTTGGGACTTACTATCGTAGCCCAATTTGAGGTGTCTCTGTTTTCCGTAAACCGAAGTGCATTCTTCATCTGAGAACTGCTCCATATTTTCAATCTGAAAAAGTAAGATGCATCAATGTATGTCAGAATATCACTTAAAACTTAAAACACGTGTGTTAGGCGTCTTAGTGGTCGCAGATTTAGTAATTGATTTACCGAGAAGTGTTGCTGAGGTTTAACAAGCAAATAATACAAAAAATAATATTATTTCGCTCTTCGGACGGTATAACCCCCTTAAGTGTGAATGTATTAAAGTGTATAGCCTCTACGAGTGCTACCTAAGTACGTCACTAGACGGTCAACCTCGCTGCCATCCTTGTTGATGACAATCTCCACAGCATGACCAGTTTCCATGGGGCTATTAGCTCATGCAAATATCTATAGTACGACGATCGTGCCATTCGATGCGAATGCGACAATCAGCACATGTCGATATGATAGATATTATCATCAAAAAAAAAAAAAACACTCCATAGCTAGCGTAGTATGCCACTTCCAGTTGCGCTCGTTCTTTGTATACGTTTACGCTTCGATGCCCCGGCGATTTGGTATGGTTAAACTATTTTGAAAATACCCTACATTTGGATTTTATAAATCTGTACGCTAAAGTTTTCTAAACTAAGTTTATTTATGTTCTCATGTAAGTGAATTATTGTAAATTCTTATGAGTAAATAAATATATCTCAAACCTCATGTGCTAAACGTCGCATTCACATCGAAAGAAAGAGGGAGAACGAAGGCTGTTTCCTTTTTTTTAATAGCTTGCTCAGCGTCCCATTGCTGGGCTAAGGCCACCCCATTATTCCTAAACGAAGTCCTGTCCATCGCCATTTAAGGCCATGTCTGTTTCCTTACCGTCTGAATAGTGTCGGCCATTTTAACGGAGTCTGTAAGGCTTTTCCAAGTTGTGGCTACTGCTTCTGTCGTATCAATATCTTCTACGTGAAGACACGCTGGTAGAACGTTGTCGTTGAATTTTATCCTGGAATTCAGAATGTGTGGATAATTTACAGTTATGTAGTAGTAGGTGTCATCCATCTCACTACGTCCGTTAGTCCCTCGCTGTAGTAGTAACGTGTACTGACGCGCGCTTGTGTGTGTCGCCGTCGCCACCGTGACCGAGCGCTCTTCAAGTAACACACACTACAACAATATGCATGTTCACGCCTGACGACATTCGTAGGCAAGCGACTTTAGGAGATAGAACGTTTATATTTAGTGAAAAAAATATATTATAATGTATACATTTTAAAAGCTTTGGTAATTGGTAACATAACGGAATAGGTACTTTTATCTAAAAAAAAATTAACAAGACGACAGCAAGTCTAGCTGACGCAAGATGTATGACTATTAAATGGTAATCTGTGCACATATTGTGTTATAATTGCGTGCACATGTGCAATTATTTTTTGCGCATGTGCAATAATTATGTGCCCATTTACAAATGTGCATGTGCGAGGCTGCTATATAGCTAAGAGGTGATTATTATACTCACGGCTTGTCAGTCTCGATCAGGCCGATGTCGTAGTACTTGGAGGGCGACTTGTACTCCGGATGAGCGATGAACCTCTTCACTCTGAACACCTGCCAGGAGGACGGAGGGTCTGAGCGGTTCAACACTCCCAGCGCCACGAAGTTAAGCGGACCCCTATGAAAAGATAGTTAAGTAACTACATATCTGTGTGTAACATTCTAATGGTTAATCTTACAATATTTTTGAAGGGGTGTATCTAGTGCGGAGAGTAATTTTAGGTCATTTATTTAAAAAAAATGGCCTTAGATTTTTTCTTTGATTGTTTATCGTTATTTTTATCGCTTATAGATGCACCCTTTAAAATATTTTTTAAGTATGAACGTTAGGACCCTTTTATTAATGCATTTTTGTTTAATAAATGCTGAGATTTTAGTTGTTGTTTTTTCATTCAAAAATGGAGATTCTCGATTCGGCAGTTTTTTTTAAATGTATGATCTATAATACGATTATTATTAAATCAATTACACGTTTTACCAGTAATCAAATGCTGGCTATTGCCAGCATTTGATTACTGGTAAACTATTAGAGATATTTCTCTAATAGTTTACCATTAGTCATTTCGCCGATTATTATTGTATTGGTCCTAAAAATAGGGGCGAGCTGGACGTCAACCGGGCACAAAGGCGTAGGATTTATTATTATTAGAGGTGAAAGGCGATACGGTGACGATCCCTTGCCGGGTTGATATGTGTGTTACCTTAAAGCAACCATACTTACTGTCCTTGGAAGGAGTTGACATGCGCAACAGTGAGGATGTAACTGTCACTGATGATGGATCCTCCTGCCAACCACTTAGCGGTCTCGACACTCTCGCCGTAACCAAGTAACGCCTGGACAAAGAAATATTTACAAACACAGGTGCACTCCCTATTCCCTCACTCTCATAGTCCAGGATGGTAAGACACGACCGGCGAGAGATCAGGTATGCGCGCTAATTCAGGTGCACTCCCGGGATCACTTTCATAGTCCGATGGGTCGGTAAGACACGACTGGAGAGAGATCAGATGCAGGACCAATGGCTTAACGTGCCTTCCAAAGCACGGAAACCTATACGATAAATACTAATTAATATTATAAAGCTCGGAAAAAAAAATTTGCTTGTTTGTATTGTATATGTAGAGGGTATTTTGGGCTTCGAACGGCACGTTAAGCCATTGGTCCTTTGCCTGATCTCTCTCCGGTCGTGTCTTACCGTCCTGGACTATGAGAGTGAGGGAATAGGTAGTGCACCTGTGTTTGCGCGCATACTTGTGCACTATAATATCTCCTGCGTCAGCTAGTCTCAGATTAGACAGGCTGCTGTGACCGAAATTCGGTCAGGAGATCATTGTTTACAGGAACTGACCTGGTGAGGGTACTTCGCTCTGGCGTCAGGGTTCAGTGGAGGTCCTCCTACCGCAAATATGTTATACTTGTGACACTTCTTCTCATCGTCCAAGGATCTCTGAATGTAGCCGTTGTAACTCTCACGGCAGATGTACGGGAGTTCTTTTAAGTAGTTTATACAACCTGAAAATTACACAATATGAGGTAGCTACATGACAACCTGATTGGCGCAGTGGCTAAGATTGGCCTATTATTGGGTTGCGGATTCGATTACCGTAAGGGATAAAAAATTGTGTGACCCGCAGATGTTTTTCCCGAGTCTGAGTTTTTGTGTTTGTGATATATATATATGATGTGCACGATACATTAGAACATACACAAAATTATTGTAAAAATTATAATGTAACGACATCACGCCTGACTATATTCCCAGAAGGGGTAGGCAGAGGTGTATAGTACACTCATATCTCGCAAGTTATGTTTTAGCTCCCAATATAGGTACTCGTAATAAAGGGCGAGCTGGCCAACAACCGGGCACAAATCCAGACTCCGTGCTGCTACTGAGAATTAATTAGATGAAACTCAATAACTGCCTAAACGGGTAATCTAACCCAGGTTATACGCTCATGAATTCGAAAAGACATTGGTGTAAATAACTTGCGTCCTTTGACATGGATTACATAAGGAACTTACTGTCTCTAGCTTTTCTGCCATCCTTCCAAATTATTTCTGAAGTTGGGCTTATAAAAACATAGCTGGAAAAAAACAATATTCATTTATTTGCATTGCCAAAAGTTATAACATTTGTTTATGAAATACATAATATATAAATCAATGATAACATATAAACTTATCACGCCTGTATTCCCCGAAGGGGTAGGCAGAGGTGCACATATAGTACACCTACACTTCGCCAGTTACGTTATAGGCCACAATGAAGGTAATAGGGGGCAAGCTTATTGCTATCATCATCATCATCAGTCGGAAGATGTCCACTGTTGAACAAAAGCCTCCCCCTTAGGAGGGGGGGTGCCATAATCCCCACGCTTGGCAAGCGGCTTGGGGATCGCAGTCTTGGTGGTCAAGTTACAGAAGTCGCTGCTGCTCATCTTCTGGATTTCCCTTAGTCGCCTCTTACGACGACCACGAGAGGAAAGGGGGTGGTCAATTCAAGGCCGGATACCACACGGCAAATTATTGCTATCAACCGGACACAAATTCTGATTCCGTGCTGCTAGAATTACCTAATGGAAAAACTCTATATAATTATTATTTATTTATTTATTCCACATACATCTATCTTTATATATAACTAAATAGTTAAAATAGTTTATCCCTTATGGAGTGAGGCAGTAATCAGTAGCTACCTGGTATCGTTGACAAGCTCGCAGTCAGTGCAGCAGACGATGGTCTTTTCGCCTTGTTTGGAGCATACCTGCAGACATAATAATCTGTTAAATAACTCTACTTCACACACATATATCTGACACAAGGGTCGTAGCACAATATCAAACCGTAAAGGAACCGTAACCGTATAACTCGAGCCGTGCAGTATAATTTGCATGAAACTCCCTACTGCAACGCACACTAATCGAATTCTTAACGGAATCGCCTCGCCTCGGGACCGGCGAGCCGTAAGCGCGGCGTCGCCTAGCCGCAGCCGAGTCGACGTATCGGAGCAGCTGATCCGCTTTGGTTACGTCTCAGACTAGTACACCATACCGGTGTTTTTTTTATTTTTTTCATAGAAAAAACGTCGCGCCACACTTGGAATTTCTCCTGTATCATGGGTGCGTTTCATAAACATACACAAACACCCAGACTCGGGACAAACTCAAACTCTGCGGATCACACAAAGTTTTGTCCCGTGCGGGAATCTAACCCGCAACCCTTAGCGCAGCAGTCCAATCGCTTAACCACTGCACCAATCAGGTAGTCAATATTGAAAATTGAGACCCGAGCGGGATTCGAACCTCCCTCCGCCGACCAGTGGCAACTGCTCTTCCAACTAAGCTACCGTGTAGTTACCTGCACGCATTTATCATCATCATCAGCCGGAAGACGTCCACTGCTGGACAAAGGCCTCCCCCTTAGAACGCCACAATGAACGACAACTTGCCATTAGCATTCACCGGTTGCAGCAACTCTGGCGATATCGCCGATCTACCTGGTGGGAGGCCTGCCAACGCTGCGTCTTCCGGTTCATGGTCGCATTATGAATTATGATATGATAGCTAAAATTATATGTCTATGGTTCTCTCACCGGCTGCTTCGGGCTCCGGTCGTCCAGGGTTGTCAGACATCGGCTCTCACTCACACATTTACCCTTCACTCCCTCCCATTCGCACTCAGCTCCTAAAAATTGTAATAAAAAAACTCTTAATCAGTTCTGTTGAACCGTTACATAAAGTTTAAGTTGTTTAGATTGTTAATTGCTTAGAACCATTAATCTAATTATAAATGTTATGAACGCTAATATTGTCACATACATAAGAACAATGCTGTTATGGGCGGGTTGCTTCAGCTTCACTCGACGCACACGTAAATGTTAAAAATGGCGATACCATTTTGTTTTCTTCTAGCAGCCTTAATAACGAAAATTTATTGTAATCTACTTGCAGCCCTAATAACGTTGATAACTGTGGGTTGAACGACTGCCCAAAAAAGGAGGGTAATGTTTTCAGGGTTCGGGTATGTATGGTTGTGAGTTTCTTTATTCCACCATAACTTCTGAATGCCTGAACCGATTTTGATGTATGTATGTAGTGTCGTTAGAATCCTTGCACTATCGCGAATAACATAAGCTATATAAAAAGTAACAAATAAAAACATATAGTCCCCCGACTGCGATGGGACTTGTTTTATTTACTTTTTGGTTAATTTTTTTGACATTGCAGTAGTGTTTTTTTTTATATATGTTCATATTTAAATAAATAAACTTACCTTCTTCCTTATTAAGGTCACAATGCACACACAGACAGACAGACAAACACAGTATAATATACTTAAACATATTTATAGTTGATGCGTTTGACACCACCACAAGACACCAACTGACCTGATGGTCTAAGACACGTTCTTATAAGATTCTACAACGTATCGTTATATTGAAAAATTGTGTGAAGTGCGAGTCTTACTTGGCGCTGGAGTTCCGTACGTAACATGTGTTCCCGAAGTGGTAGGCTGATGTGTATAGAAACACATTTCGCCAGTTATGTTATAGGTCCCAATGTAATAGGGGGCGAGCTGGCCATTAACGGGGCACAAAGCCAGACTCCGTGCTGCTACTGAGAATTACTTAAGCCTCGCTCGCCGCGGTCAGTCTTGTGGTGACCGTTTGCACATGTCGAAACTCGATACCCCTTTGTGCTTCGGAAGGCACGATAAGCCGTTGGTCCAGCGCTTGATCTCTCTCCGGTCGTGTCGGTCTACCATCCCATCGGACTATGAGAGTGAGGGAATAGGGAGTGCACCTGTGTTTGCGCGCATACTTGTGCACTATATCTCTTGCGTAGTTGGCTAGTCTCAGCTGAGATAGGCCGCCGTGACCGAAAATTCGGGCAGGAGAACATTGACTGCAAAACTGAATTTCGATAAATTGTTCTAAGACAAGGTTTCACTTCGACAACATGGGACTCCGATACGTGTTTATATCGAAAATATTTTAGTTAGAAATATCTTAAGTCAGACACTACTGTACTCCGACATAGCATTTCTTCGACATGATTTAACTCAGAAACATTGTGAGTTCGACGACATCCTTCTTAGACAACAACAACTTAAATTCGACGTACATTACTCCGATTTACTGTATTTCGACAATATCTTAAATCGACATGACATATCTAAGACACGATAAACTATTGTCGATTAGACGTATCGGAGTTCCATGTCGAAGTAAAATCTTGTCGTAGAACAATTTGTCGAAATTCAGTTTTGCAGTCGAGAAAAATATTATATAGATTATACTTTTTTCGTAAAGGGTTACATCATATCCATACGGAACTCTGAATACGAGTTCATTACGAACATAAGTGATTCTCCCATATAACGAGTTTTATTATTTATTTCCACGTTTTCCTCATGTCTGTCTACGTTAGGCCGCGTTCACACACAACGTATCTATTGCCAGCCAATGTTTTAAATCTATCTGAATAATTTTTCTACAATTCACTGAAAATAATCGGGTTTACAGGGCTGAAAACATTTGTTAGAGAAGTTTTGTCTGAATGATTAGTTAGGTAATGGTGTAGCTCGTAGCTATGTGGCTACCCCGCAGATCAGTCGATCTGCGAGGTTAAGCCGTGCTGGCCGCGGTCAGTCTTGTGATGGGTGACCGTTTTCACATGTCGAGACCCCACCGTGCTTCGGAAGGCACGTTAAGCTGTTGGTCCTGCGCCTGATCTCTCTCCGGTCGTGTCGGTCTACCGTCCCATCGGAGTATGTAAGTGAGGGAATAGGGAGTGCACCTGTGTCTGCGCGCATACTTGTGCACTATAATATCTCCTGCGCAGATGGCTAGTCTCAGCTGAGGCAGGCCGCCGTGACCGAAACTCGGTCAGGAGGACATTATTAATGGTGTCAGCCACTCAATTATAATATCCTCTATACATATAATGTATCCTCTATGATTTTAGGGTTCCGTACCCAAAGGCTAAAACGGGACCCTATTACTAAGACTCCGCTGACCGTCCGTCTGTCACCAGACTGTATCTCATGAACCGTGATAGATAGACAGTTGGAATTGCCACAAATGATGTATTTCTGTTGCCGCTATAAAAAAAAATGTCCTGTGCGGGAATCGGACCCGCAACCCTTAGCGCAGCAATCCAATCGGTTTAGCCACTGCGCCAACAAGGTCGTCAACTATACGTATAGTATGGACGCACGCTTACACTCGGCGACACATGTTTTTTAATATTGACATTTAATATTTGTTTAAATTAGCATATCAATGATTTTGGAGTGCATGGTGATAATGCTAATTTATATTTCTATATTTAGGTAACTAACTAACTACCTATACCCTAAATCAAGCGTTATTTTATATTGTACTAGCGGCCCGCTCCGGCTTCGCACGGGTATTAAATATATAGCCTATGTCATCCAAAAATAACAGTATTTCTCCACTATTTAATGGATGTTATTATACATATAAATCTTCCTCTTCAATCACTCTATCTATTAAAAAAAACCGCATCAAAATCCGTTGCGTAGTTTTAAAGATTTAAGCATACATAGGGATATAGGGACAGAGAAAGCGACTTTGTTTTATACTATGTAGTGAAGAAGTTTTTATTGTTTTGTTCAGGTAGGTACTAATTTTTATGAACAAATGAAATAAAATTCCTACGATTAGGAAATTACGGATAGGTCCCAATTTAATATCGGGGATTCTGTCAGGACTGCCCCCTCACCAAGCAGGACAGTTTTCGTTGTGAAAGCGGGACGCCGCATTGCACTGCACGTAGCGAGGTCTCGCTTCCACAACGTAAACTGTCCTGCTTTAAGAGTTCATGGTAAGGAGTCAAGTCGGCTCAAACTCGCTGTGGTTCTTTCTTCAAAAGACCACATCACAGACCACTTACACTGTTTTTATTTTTACATAAATTTATTGTACTTATTGTCACGCTTGATGGTATCCATAAATAAAACCCATGTCACAATTACTATATTCTATATTCCAAATCAATCCTTTAGGAGGGAAACTGGACGCGCACCGACGCCATTGCTCGCAGCACCGATCACTCTGTTGGTTCTCTGGTGTTGCCAACTTACATAATTACATCTATATAACATCTTCCCTTTTTTTTTTTTTTTTTTTTTTTTTTTTTTAACAAATAAGTACTTACTACTAAAATACGCAATATAAAATTTTAACATAACATCTTTCTTTATTTTAAACAAAATAACAACATCTACTTTATTCATATAATATTAAAAGAAAACACTTATGTCTAACATCATCATCCTATCTGACAGTTCTATTTATTTTATTTCTAAACACTTCTGTTTATGAGTACTAAATTAATGTTCTGTACTGTTTACTTATCTACCAACAATTTACTCACAAGATTCGACATACCTAGAAGGCTTTTTGTACAATCGACCGTATCTTGATCTACTAGTGATAACAGTGCTATCAACTACATCTGGTGTGTTATCAAAAGAGTTTGAACTAGACAAACTATCATTGTTGGAACTAAGGTTTTCGGACAAATCAAGAGAATGAGATGGTTTTATAATGTGAATTCTATTCCGGCGAAAAGAACCTTCTGGGCTGTTTACAATGAAACTTCTGGGCTCTGGGCCTACCTGAGAAACAATACCAGGAACCCATGTTCCATTAGGTTTGTGTTTAAACATGATTTTATCACCCACTGATAAAGGCTTTAATTGTGTCTTATTTCTATTACAATAAAATGATGAATTTTCTTTTTGATTTTCAATTGTTTCCTGCACCTGTTTATTATCAATTGCTTTAAATTCTAAATTACTCTCTGTAACTGGTATTACAGTTCTTAATCTTCTAGACATACTTAGTTCTGCTGGGGAATAATGATTAAGTTTAGGAGTATTCCTGTACATTAACAATGCCAAATATGGATCACTTTTATCAGCATGACATTTTTTTAAAATGTTTTTTACTATTCCGACTGTTCTCTCTACCATTCCATTTGAACAACTTTGGTATGGACTAGATGTGACATGTTGAAAATCCCAGTCTTTAGCAAAACTTCTAAATTCAGTACTGCTAAATGGGGGTCCATTATCAGAAATAACAATATTTGGTATACCATGACGGGCAAATATTGATTTTAATTGAATAATGACAGGATGTGCAGCAAACCCAGATTTTAATAGTGCCATTTCAACATATTTTGAGTAGTAATCAACAACAATAAGATATTTTTCACCGTCCAAGTCAAATAAGTCTATACCAACTTTATTCCAAGGTAACAACTTGTAATCATGGTGTAACAAGGGTTCTTTACTATTATTTCTGCGAAATGTTAAACATATATTACACTGACCTACATATTTCTCTATGTCACTATCAATTTTTGGCCAATATACAGCAGTCTTAGCAAGACGGATACAGCTATTTATTCCTTGATGGCCTTTATGAATAATGTTAAGTATGGTATTTCTGAAAGACTCTGGAATTATTATGTTATTGGATTTGAAAACAATGTCATTGATAACATGAATCTCACTTTTCAATGGAAAGTAAGGTCTAATATCTTCACCTACTGATTGTTTGTGTTCTGGCCAGCCATTTTTGCAATAATTAATTATTTGACTTAATGTTTTATCCTTGGAAGTCAACTCTTGAATTTCTTTGAGTTTTTCAGGACTGACAGAAAGGTTAGACAAAATCAAATTTACATGTAGATCTAAATCATTATCTAGGTCTTCCAAAGAGATTTCTGGTAAAGCCATTCGAGAAAGAGTATCAGCAACATAGAGATAACGACCTGGTTTGAATACTATTCTTATGTCATAGGGTTGAAGTCTTAGCATGATACGCTGTAACCTAGGAGGTATATCATGTAATGCTTTTTTGAAAAGAGTAATTAAGGGTTTGTGGTCAGTCTCAACTGTGAACTGCTGTCCGTATACATACTGATGAAATTTTGTGCATCCAAACAGTACTGATAGCAATTCTTTCTCTATTTGGGAGTAGTTTTGTTGACAATTATTGAGAGATGCTGATGCATAAGTAATAGGCTGTTTACCATGAGACAAAACTGCTCCCATAGCATCTTTAGACGCATCTACTGACAGTGTAACTTCCTTATCAGGATCATAATATGTTAGGACCGGTGTAGAACTAATAAGGTTTTTAATTTTATCAAATTCAGATTGGTGTTGTTCTGACCAATTCCAGGCTACATTTTTTGACAAAAGTGAACGTAAATGACTAGACTCGTGTGACAAATTCTTTATGAATGGACCCAAATAATTTACCATACCCATAAACCTTTGTAATTCAGGAACAGTGGTCGGACTAGGCATCCTACATATGGCCTCAACTTTGGCTTCATCAACCTTAACACCATCAGCACTGAATACATGACCAAGATATTTAACTTCCGATTGGCAAATTCTAGACTTTGCTTTATTGAACTTTAAATTACATTCAGCTGCTCTTTGCAACACTTTTTCTAAACGTTCATTATGTTCTGACTCTGTTCTACCAAAGATTAAAAAATCATCGAGCATTATTTTCACTCCCTCTATATCACCAAATCTTTTTACCATCTCATTGTGAAAAATTTCAGGGGCTGCATTAATACCAAATGGTAACCGAGTAAATCTAAATCTGCCAAAGGGAGTTATAAAGGTACACAGCTTAGAAGAAGCCTCAGATAATTTTAGCATCCAGTACCCTTTGTTTGCATCAAGAGTTGAGAAATATTTTGCACCTACCAGGGCAGATCTAATTTCATTTAATGTTGGAAATTGGTAATGTGGTCTCATTATGGCCTTATTAAGATGTCTAGTGTCAATACAAAGTCTAATTTGACCATTCTTTTTAGATACAATAACTAATGGGCTCACCCACAAGGTTGGTTCCTCAACACGGCATATCACACCAGTTTGTTCAAGATTATTGAGTTCTTCCTTTAATACACCCTGTAATTTGAATGGTACTCGCCTGCACGGACTTATAGTTGGGGTGATATCTGGCTTCAAGCTAAAATCACATTCAAAATCTGTTAAACAACCTAGACCCTCAAACAAGTTATCATATTTTTTTAGAATATTTTGACATGGATTGTTGACGATTGTTGGGTTATCATTGTTAGACGATACAACGTTTACCTTTTTTATCAAGTTCATGGCTTTACTGGTTGCCCTTCCTATGATGTTTTGACAGTTTAAATCCACTATGTGAAAATTTACATTATATTTATCATTTTTGTGGCTGACTGATAAGTTACACTGTCCTAAAGTTGGTATAACCTCCCCACTGAATGTTGAAAGAGTGTGTATACTTTTCTTTAAACTCGAATTTGGAATACCAAGCTTTTTATATGTGTGGTATGATATTACGTTTGTATCTGCCCCAGAATCCAACAAGAATTGCACTTGATTTTCATTAATTGTTAGGTCTACATGCCACGGCTTGCTTTCAGACATAATTGAACAAACATTATTTAGACAATAAATCATACCTATGACTAAATTATCATTAGGTGTTACCATGGTCTCTTCCTGTGACTCCAATACTCTAATAGACTTTGTTCGGCAAAATGTGGCAAAATGATTTTGTTTTTTACACTTATGACATTGCACACCCATAGCTGGACATTTATATTTATGTTGCTGACCACAACGACCACATTTCTTCCTCACTGGAGACTGGGACTGACTTCTAGGTTGCCTTTCAGTCCTGACTGGATGGCTGGCCCGCTGCTGCTGCTTTGTTTTGACTTGTCCAATAAAATTTGCTGAATTCTCCAGAATTTTAGATTGTCGTTTGGTTTCTTCCAAAGTCTTGGCTATATTGATTGCCTCATCTAAAGTCTTCGGACAGTCTGTCAATAGTTTTTCTTTTAGGTATTGGTTGTCACTGTGTAAGTTTAGGCTGAAAAGGTCCCTGAGCAAGTTTTCACGCAGTTCGCCGAATTCACACTGGTGGCTGATATTCTTGAGGTCGGTAACATATTCGTCAATGCTCTCGTTTTCATATTGTCGACGATTAAATAACTTGTGTCTCTCCATTGTGATGTTTATTTTTGGCAGAAAATAAGCCTCGAATTTGGCTAATAACTCTTTGTATGTCACAACATCAATGTCTACGTCGAAAGAGTAAAAAATTGTGAGTGCCTCGGGGCCAATGAATTGTAACAAAATGGCGACCTTCCGTTTGTCGTCTTCGTCTTCGAGCTTGTTGGCTCTTAAATAAATTTTCAATCTATTCGACCAGTTTTTCCACTCTCTAGGCATGTTGTTGCTTTTTAAGTCTAGCCTCTCCATTGTAGTGTTCTTTTGATACATATCGTCGGACATTGCAATGTACAATTTATTGGCTTGATGAGAATGGGCGCATTGACTGACTGACCTTTCTTTTGATGTTGACTTATTTTCGACATAAAGTAGTTGAAATTTCTTCTGACACCATGTCACGCTTGATGGTATCCATAAATAAAACCCATGTCACAATTACTATATTCTATATTCCAAATCAATCCTTTAGGAGGGAAACTGGACGCGCACCGACGCCATTGCTCGCAGCACCGATCACTCTGTTGGTTCTCTGGTGTTGCCAACTTACATAATTACATCTATATAACACTTATCTACTTGTCTGGACTTCAAAAGCGACCTTGACCCCTGAGTTTGTTTCGGCATTTCTTCTCAGAGGTAGTCAACTAGGAAATGCCGACGCCATCTAGTCTTTAAAAAAGAATGACGTGTAAAAGTGTTTCCTGTAAATCTATTTGCAAAATAAAAATCATTTATCATTATGTGACAAGCTGGCCATCAACCGGGCACTATTCCAGACTCCGTGCTGCTACTGAAAATTACGTAATGGGAAAACCCAGTAACACTGCTCGACTCAGACTTCGAAACCAGGTCCTCGTGCTCAGCAGTCGCGCTTGCGGGCACTAGACCATCGAGACAGTCAGTTGATACTTTGATAGTAGCTTGGGTCTTATCTGGAATCTTGAAAATAGGCTATACAAATGATGGTAGTCCCAATGTAGGATGTTATAATTTTATCAAATGCCATCTTCAGTAGGGTTGTCAAATGTGATCTTTCTTTATAGAACAAATAGTTTAGGTAGGTACTTTTGTTTAGGTCGTAAAAATATTAGGTACTTTTTAAAAAGATTTATATAGAACCAAATATATATAAAAAGGAACAGATATGTTACTAGCGCGCTCATTTTGAAGACTCGAAACGGGGACAATTGTAGTCTTGGGTAGTTCAATTATTGCCTGATTTGACATAAGACTAGTGCAGTTAGGACTCAGAGTTGGGAACACTTTTCTCGTTCATTTTGTTAGCATATGACGTATCTATACTTTTTGAAATATCCTTGATTAGAACACAGTATTTTTCATTTAATACCTGCTCCTAATTTACTTTAAAAAAATCTCATTCGAAAAATTTGCAACAATTGAATTAGCGATGAAAATATATAAACTCGTAAAGCAGGACAGTTTACGTCGAGGAAGCGAGACGCCGCATTACACAGCATGTAGCGGTGCGCTTCTCGCTTCCACCTCGTAAAATGTCCTGCTTTAAGAGTTCATGGTATGGCGGCTGGTGGTTACCCTAATGTAGAGTTCCCAGAATGTGTCTTATATTGTTTACAATGTTAAGTAATGGCTCCCATTTAAGATCATGATAACCTTAAACCAATCAATTAGTGTACCTAGCGTGTACCTACGTAGCCACAGCATACCTAAATATTCCAAGTTCTCAGCAGGGTTAGACTTGCGCATTCTATCGTTCGCGACTGAGATCGCTGTCTAGTTCGCGACTCCTAAACGAACTAGTTCGCTCTTCTAGTTAGTCCGCTCCCTCGGTCCGAGGAAGGCAGATCGCTCGCTCATTCGTTCGATCTTTTCTAACATTTTATATTTTCACCTTTACTGTCTACTTGTACTCTACTGAGACTTGCCTAATTGAATAACCTAGTAACACTTTGCCCTACCCGGGGCTCTAACTCAGGATATAATGCTCATGAGTTGTGCTTAGCGACCACTAGACCAACGAGGCAGACTATAAATTGATTCATGATTATTACTACACACATTTAGAATATTCACCCTGTATATTGTATACCTACTTAATTATGTATTTATTGCTTATTAATGGCAATAGGATGGCCCCCTATAACTCGGCCCTAGATAATAATAATATTCTCTGCCAAACCACGAATATATACGGTCCACGACCGCAGTTACAAAGATTTAACGTTGTCTATGATCTTAAATAATATTAATGATATCTTGCGACAGCTCACCCACGGTCATCTGATCCCAAACTAGGCAGAGCCTGTATCATGGTAACCAGACAACTGATAAACATACTTATATATTTCTAAATACATACATAATATAGATAAATTACACCATACACTGAACTTAAGATTATGCTCATCACACAAAGATTTCTCCTGGGTGGGAATCGAACCCACGACCTCCGATTTAGCAGTCAGGGTCACTAACCGGTAGACCAACAGGCCAGACAATAAATATTCGTATCAAGGAGTAAATAACTATTAAATAGACTTGTTTCAACTAACTCATTAGTTGAAACAAGTCTATTAATACTTAGAATTAAACGCTAAATATGAAACCTTTACCAGTTGATCTGATTGTCAAAAAGTTTGATAACGGTCATTTTTTTTATTAGGCCTCCGAGTCAATATCACAGAATATCCTGCACCTGATCTCTCTCCGTTTGTGTCTTACCGTCTTCGACTATGAAAGTGAGGGTATAGGGAGTGCACCTGTGTTTGCGCGCATACTTGTGAACTATAATATCTCCTGCGTAGTTGGCTGCAGGTTGAAATTCAATCAGGTTATTTGTGCATAGGAAAAAGTAAAAAAAAACATGTTTTATACAAAGTGTAATCGTTTATATCTCAAAAAAATTTAACAATAACTTAGTCACTTTTAATTGACAAAAATTAACATTAAAAATGATTGTTATGGCTATTTCGTTAAAACTAAAAAAATAAAATAAAAATTTTACTTGAAATACTGTGGTAATCTCTCAATATGTTAAGTTTTATTAAAATGCTGTTAAAAAGTAACATTATGTTCAATATTTACAAATTAATAAGATTCTAAAGAAAATTATTATCTAAAAAAAATACCGTAAGACGGGGTAAATTGAAACAACATTTTTTAAAGGTTTTTGACATTGAATGAATACAGTTTCTTACAAATAAATACTGCAGAATATTATTTATATAATACTAAATATTATAATATATATAAATATTATAAAATATTATAATATAATACCAGCCTATTATAACTGTCCCACTGCAAGGAAAGGGCTCATCTCACACAGAGAATTTAATTAAAAGTAAGTAAGTATACGGTTCATAAAAGTAAAAATCTATATTCTTTCAAAGTTAAAATAACTAGCAAAGGATTGTCTCTATCCACTAAGTATTCACCCCGTTTTATCAGTAAATTACATTGTAAATACAACTTACAACAAAGTTGTAACTTGTAATTATGAGCACTAAAATCGCTTTTCAGTAAGATACTTTTCAGTTTCGGAGATAAAACTTAAGAATGTACAACATATGAAATGACAACCAGCCCCTACCAGACTTGGGGCCGATTTTTCAGTCGTCAAATAAATTATATTCGACTCGACGATGACATTTTTACATGAAAAATTTGTCAAAAAACAAATGTATTTATGATTTTTTTATGATTTTATATCGGCTCTTATTCACACATTAATGTATTGGTACGCTGCGTCACAAGATCATGAATAAGGGTTCCGCGCGTTTGAGCCGGAAAGTAGTCGGGCATTCCCGAATATGCACGTGAGTAAACCCGGCGTATATAGTATAGGTAAGGCTTTAATATTGATGATAAAAAACTTTGTTAGTATTGCCATATATATTCAAGCCGAACATTCAATTTTTTTTTTACAAAAAAATTCGATTGTAGTAAGGTCGGTATTTCATTTCATATACTGAAAATTCCCCATTTTATCCATAAGTTTTACACATTTAAAATTTAATTACATTTCTTTTTACATAAGAGCGCTAAAAAGTCAAGCGTAGAAACCTGTGCTTTTCACGCCAATTTCATTTCTGTTTTAAACGAGTGTCATCGACACTACATCAAAACTAAATTTGAGTTTACGTAAACTTGCTAAAAAAAGGTTTTTACAATACAAATTACAAGCAGATGTATTAAAATAATAATTTAAGAAAAATCGGTATCGTTGTTACGACTTAACAATAATAAAATAATAATGTTATTCTACGTCTTTTTATCAGCCCGAAAGACTAGCCATATAAGAACGTGTTTAAAGCTGAATGCTGTTGGTATAAAGTGATATAATATGTTCAAAAAAACCTAAAAAAAAATACATTTCTTCACTTCATCTGTACCTACTTATAATGGTTCTACTATTTTATTATTTTTCTGTGAACAAAAATAAAATATGTTTTCTAAACCATTTTTTTAATTTTTAGATAACTAGCGGCCCGCTTCTGCTTCGCTCGGGTATAAAATATATATTATAAGTATTTCTCCACTATTTTATGGATGTGATTATACATATAAACCTTCCTCTGCAATCACTCTATCTATTAAAAAGAACCGCATCAAAATCCGTTGCGTAGTTTTAAAGATTTAAGTATACATAGGCATATAGGGACAGAGAAAGCGACTTTGTTTTATACTATGTAGTGATATAGGCAGTGTGTGTATATACGTTATCCGAACAAAAATAACGAAATGTTAAGAAACGTTTCAAGTCTCTGGAATAAAGAGACTTTGAGTACGAATCATGTTAAAATGATTTTAAATGTTTTTTTTTAATGATTATTATTATTATATATTTTTTAATGACGTCAGATATCTGATCGGTTATTTAAAGTCTCAAATATGAATACATATATTTTTATATAAAAATAAAATTAAATAAAACCCAGCAAACCGCATTAAACACGCTCTTAAAACAGAATGAAAGGATCTCTTTGGTTTTGACAGAAACACAGAAAATATAATGTTATGGCAGAACTTGAAGGATAGAGTGTGGGTTCAGTCCTCTGATTGGTTGACGGGCTGCGCATGCGCACATGTGCAAATTAACGAGTTTCCAAAAATACCAATTTTTTTTATTCAGAAATTGCCATAAAAGAGGAGCTTCTTGATTGGTTTATTTCGTTATCTTTTTTATTCGTTTATTTTGGGTGAGATGAACAACATGACTGAAGCTAATCGTGCATTAGCTAATAAGCACGTGAATACAACCGTAGTTAAAATACAAAGGAAAAAACTCACGAAATATATTAAAACACTAAAATTATAAAGGAGAAAGTTTCTGAGTGTGTTTGTATGTTTATTACCTCTTCACGCTCAAACGGGTGGACCGATTTTGACAAAATTTTGTATGGATGTAGCTGACACCCTGGATTAAACACATAGGCTTTTTATCCCGAAAAAATGTAGCGGGGCACAGCTAGTATCAACTGAAGTTGATAACTTGGGTCATAAGTCACGATATTATAACATAACACGCGAAATATATTATACCAAAGTTAATGAAACTCCTTTTTAATGGCATAAATGAAATCTGTCTATTTCAACACTATTTGCATAAACCCAAGCTGTATAGAGAAACTGATTCTATAAATAAGTAGGCACGTTCCTAAATCTACTGTACATGAAAAAATAATTTCTTCTTATTTCTACCTACGTCAGTCATTATTAAACTGACTACATCGTGTGCACGTTACATCTGTACAAAATTTACAAGTAGACAGGTTATTGACTAAAATATGCAGTTAAAATAATATATGCGAGAAAACTCGATATTCAAATCAAAATTATTATTATACAGGATAAAACTTGTTTAAAAAAACTTAATTTTGATTTATTTTTTTACTTGTCTCCAGTTGTTATAACGTTAATTCAAGAATATCCGATTATGAGCTCAGTTTGAGTCCGAAACAACTTGGGCATTCCAAATAAACACGAGTATAACCGGAGTTTCAATACTTTAGCAATATTATTTTAACCGCATAACGATTTAAACTTATTTCGAGTTAAACGGTATTGAAGTGTGATCCACACTGATACCTAACCTTATTATTATGGAATACATTGTAAGCATTTAGCTGAATGAGCAAAATGGTTGACAATCTCAGTGTTAAAATGTCGCGCCACAAAAAAGGAATTTTGAGGAGCTACGAAAAAACACCATTTTCCTCTACCAATACATTTGAAGGCAATAATAATGTATAATACCTTAATTTCAAGAAACTCCCCCAAATTCCTCGAAACTCCTTTTTCATGGCGTCAAAAAATCCTGGTGCGCATCTTCACGTGGATTTTAATGCAAAAAGCGTTATGTTCCAATTGCATATAAAACGGTATTTTAGCATATTTTGCATACACCACTTACTGACGAATATCTACTAACATAGACGTATCAGTGCCATTGCTTATAATTAATTAATTATTACTAATTAATACAAAACGCTCGATAAATGTTCATTAGGAACATTTTAGGCCGAATTCAACTAGTTTTCACACAAACCTAGCAATGCTAATTATATCTATCGAATTAAGTATTTTCATCATTTTGGGGCAATTTTGACTTAGACCTTTTATCGCTAGAGTTTCATGCTTAGTGCCAGATAGACCAGAGTTAGGTGCGGGTTCGAATCCCGCGTTAAGTATTAGACTTCTATTGATATACAACGTGTAACATGACTGAAATAATACTTTTAAGGCGTATAAAGATTTATAAACAATTATTAAGCATAGGAAAGTTTTTACATTTTAATTTCTTATAAGGGTTGTTCTTTTTTAAGCACTGCCCAATTTATTTATATGTTACACGCTATATTTATCAATTAACCACATCTAGTAACTTAATATTGATGCTTTATAAAGTTAATTGTAAAGTCTCTAAAGTTCTTAAGTAGTGTGTTTAAGTTAAATTGTTAGAAATCAACTTTACGCTTAGAAGATACCCATACTTAAACACTTGATTTTAATAAGGCGTTTCTTTTACTCGTAATTTTCTTTTCAGTTCACTTTCAGGCAGGCGGCTTTTTTTCTTTTTTATATTTACCTTTTTTTATTTTAAGTAAATGTTACTCCAAACGGCGGTTTCAGTTATAATCATAATTCACTTTTACGGCAGCCGAGGTTTTTTTTAGTTACCTTTTTTCCATGAAAACTTTACTCTACACCACAAATATCTTTTAGTTTGTATATATATCGTGGGTGGTATCGTGGGTAAGTTTTACAAACATGAATCATCACATACACAAACACCCATACTCGGGACAAAAATCTGCGATTACATAAATTTTTTTTTCAATCTCTTTTCATTGACACATCATAACCTCATGTAAATAGGTTCCCTTATTTAAGTAGCACCCTTTCAGTCTAGCCTAAAGGTCAGCCTACTAGGCAAATAGATCAAGACTGTACATTCATCTAAATTGATAAATGGAATTTTTAAAAATGGAAATGAGCGAGACTTGCACCCTATCGTGTTGCTGCTCGCATCCATCGAATTTCAAGTTCCCTTTTAGTATTTACGTCTTAAGGGTGACGTCAGGTTGTGACAGTGATCTACTCATCATCAAGCTCTCTTGTCCAGCGTTAATCATTTCTTAAACATAAAGTTGATTCCAGAACTTTCCACAATTTATTTGACAGTGTTAATTAATAATTAATTAGTATAACATTACAATTGCTTATTAATCATAGCAAAAGCACCCGATTCTCTTACTTTACTCAATTCCTTTTCACTAACAACCGTTTTTTCTCACTCAATATCTTAGAGCCGAATCCGAGCCAAGCTGTAAAGCGCACTCAGTACTTAGATTAGACTCAGTCGTTGCTCAGAAAATTACAAAGTATAAAATAAATATAAAATTTATTTAGTTGGCTTTTCGTAGGACGATTTTGTTGGCATTTGTTCAGTGCAATCTCAGATGAAAAAAACTGCTTATCACATAACATCGCGCCTTTATTGCCCGAAGGGGAAAGGAAGGCATCGGTGACTGTTTAGTACACCCACATCTCGCCTGGTATGTTGAAGGTCCAAATGTCATTTTATACAAATTGTAATTTAACTTTTAAGGTAAGTCTAAGATAAGCATAAGTGCGTTTTACAAATCCTAAGTAATTTGCTACTAGATAAATCAATAAGCATAATCTGCTCAGGCCTAGATCGGTTAACTTTGCCTTGCCTAAGCAAATGGGCAAAAACTACACAATGCTTTCACACAAAGTACATTATACCGTTAATACACAATTCTGAAATTCCTAATTATAAGCCACATTGAAATATCGACACGACGAATTTAATTTGCTAAAATTTTAAATACCTACTCACGTTATTGGGTCTAAGCAGACATACAGACGTGTCAAGACTCGCCATGACGCTAGGCTTCAAATAAGCCGAAATTTCAAATATAAATCTATTTAAAATTCATCCAAAATTGTGTTTATTTACAATTTAGTTATCTAAGCCCGCATTTCCACCGCGTTTAAGGAAAAAAGGAATTGGTTTTGTTAATAATAATTATTTCGCGTTATTTTTGGTGTCTCCTAACCAATGTATTTTAATTTAATGCCCCGTATGTTTCTAATTAAGTAGATTTAAGCAGGGTACGATTTATTATGTTTCATAATACAGCGTGTTTATTTTTTCTTCTTCACAATGCCTGTTGGATAATTCTCAACTTTTTTTAAATCCATTTCATTCAGTCTTACTGTTTTATCTGTTAAAGTCACATATTAACATTATTTTTATACAAATACATGCTATTTATGATATGTAATCTCTGACCGAAAAAATGTTAAATCTGAGAATTACCCTACAGTCTAAGCGCATATAGACAGAGTCCGGCAGAGTTTAAGCAGAACTGTAAACTGGCTTATAAGTTCTTACACTAGACTTATCTGGCCAGAGTTTAAGAATACGATTCCAGTACAACCAACCCCATAAGAGAGATTCATTACTTACATTTCAGTCTCAACAATCAACGCCATCTATGACCAGCCCACGTCAACGAACATATTGAAGACAGTGCCATCTATTGGCAAAATGTGTCAACATTTGACAGCTTTGTCTACCTACATTTTGTCGACAGTTTGTGGTGAAAGTTTACGGTTTTGTAGCCGTGTATAAATTTCCTAGTCGTAATGACTGGAGGCTAGGCTTGTTCTAGAAGAGTGTAGCGTGGAACTGTGTTGTGGCATGGTGGTCGATGGTGCTGGCATGCGCGTGCTTGCCGCTTGCCTCTCCTGTTCTTCCAGCTGAACAGTGAACTCGTCTTCCAGGGCCTGAAAATTAAAGTCAATCAGTTGATGGTTCCGTATGGGGCAGAAATTTAAATTCTAAACTAAAACTGCAGTGTATATCTAGTCTATTTGAAATAATAGTTAGACAAACGAACCTATTCATATGTACAGTCTGTAAAACAGTTTCACATAAAGACAGTTTATGTTGCTTTTTCTTAAAGAAAAGTCAGCATCAAATAAACGAACATACAGTCGTTACATAAAGGCAGCTTCACAATACGTCAAAATCGATTGTAAAATATACATAAGTAGGTTTGTTTGTCAGTTATAACAAATAGAGTTTAGGTGATTGAATAGCTGACCCATTTGAACAATCAAGAGAACTATACATAATTATTGCAATTCTTCCGACATTGTAAAAGATATTATTGCAATTATTATTAAAATTATAAAGTAGCATCCAACAGTAAATGGTTGCACTTAATAGCAATGTAATGTCATAAGTTAAGCATATTTTAATATAAAACCAGCTCGACAATCACCTCTCTTAAAAATAAAATCTAACATTGTTTTTTGAAGGTAATGAACAGAAATATTCGTATGCCATTTTTATTATACACGGTGTATATTTTTTTAATGTCGGTTTTTACGTATCTTTACTAGCAATCATTCTCATGCATTATTTAATAGACGACGACATCCAAAAACGGGGAGAATATGCAATAAAATTCGTGCTAAATGGTGCTATTAACGCTTTCCTTACGCCAACAATATTATATAAAAATAAAACTTAATTATTTTAACATGATACAAAATTTTTAATTGTCTTTCAAAAATGCGATGATTTTTTCATACATTTGAGTGTATCACGTGTAAAGATAATTTCAATAAATCTACACATTATTTGCCAAAGATATTAATACGGGTGACGTAAGAAAATACGTTTCTATAACAGGATACAGAAAACATGACACTTGATCAAACAGCGACAGGCTAGTAACGTGATTTAAATTGTCAATAAAATAACAATAGCGTTTAGACAAATGAGTTAGATCCATACTAATTTAAACTTTATCGCAGTTGCTCTAAGGTGAAATTTCGTTGGACTTAATGGGACCATAACATGAGTGGTATTTTTGTTATTTGTCCATGCTATTTAAAACTCTATGGCTGTTACATTAAGGTTATATTTCGTTTGACCTACCGGGGCCCACGTGAGTGGTATTTCTTATTGTCATTTAAAACTATTTATTTTAAACTGTTTTGTATTTTTACTAAGGTTCCATTTTGTTTGATCTAACTGGGCCTAAAAAATGAGTGGTGTTTAGCTATTTTATTAAACTTTTAATATATGCTACCATCTGTCGCACTACTAAATTTGCTTTGTCATGTTTCCTGTAAGCAGGGTAGCAATTCTGATATTTTAAAATATTCAAAATATAGTTCCAAGCCTGCCTCATTAACACTATTTTTAAATATTATTATTAAAATGTGTTATTAATAATTAAATCTCTAGCGTGTCTGAAAACAAAATTGTACAGTCAACAAGAACAGTAGCTATCATATAAGCACTATATTTTGATAATTTTATATCGTAGATGTTCTATCTCACTCGTCCGTCTGCCTACGAATGTAGTCAGGCGTGCACAGGCACGTTGTTGTAGTGTGTCTTACTTGAAGAGCGCTCGGTCACGGTTGCGACGGCGACACACACAAGCGTTTATCAGTACACGTTACAACTACGGCGAGAGACTTACGGACGTAGTGAGATAGAAAATCAGTATTAGAATTAGAAGTAAGTTAATTTATAATGGTGCAGTAACTAAAACCACATACCATGCATCCGGCGCTCCATTCCTTGTTAATCTGTACCTCAATACCGATGTTAGATTCCTGTATATTGCTCAGGTTTTGACTACTGTTAGCCGAAAATTATTCCAATATCTTATTTCCCCTTATTCATAAAAAAAAACAATATTAAACCATGGATTAAATTATACCGTGTTACAGTCGTTTGCATGTAAGACGGGTTTAAGTTAATACAGGTTTAATCCTCGTTTAGGAATAAGGGGAGAGAGCTAAGGCTATACATGTCCAGTATTAAGCATAGTTTGTAACAAAACCCTGATTAATGTTATAAAATTTCACAAACAATATCATTATAGCTATTTAAACACTTTTTATGTTTATCTGTGAATTTTCTGAGTCCCAATAATCGTCTGTGCGGGGATCAAACCCGTAACTCTTAGGGCAGCAGTCCAAATATTTAGCCCCTAATTGGGTTCTATACGTAAATTATAATAATAGAATAATTTGCATATTAATCATAATTTAAAATTCTGGATAATATATATAATAAATAGCACTCTTATTATGCTTAGCTATGGACACGTATAGGCTAAAAAACCAATTTTGCTAGACTTCAAATGCTTTATTTCGGCTAAAAAGGCACAAAACCAAAGCAACATTATACTTAGAAGCGCATGCTCATGCGTTGCGACCATTATAGTCGCGCGATTGATGTCTGTATGAAAAGGCTTTATTTACATCTGTATGTAACAAAAAACACAAAGGTTGACGTTTACACGCGTAATTTTCAAAACTATTTAGCGTTATTTTGAAAATTACGCGTGTCGTCTTTTCTGTAGTCTTTTTGTTACCCTTGTACCTGCTGTTTCAAAAAGCAAGCTTGAAATTAATTAAGTAAACGATTTATTTATACTAGTATTCTTTTTTACCTAAATATTTTCCCAAAGTTACCTCTATGTTGTTCAATTACTATTAATTAATAACCAAAATTGAATGAAAAATGTATATTGAAAAACAACCCCCTATTCTACCTACCACCACCAAATAAGTAAATGAAAAACATAAGAACTATGAAACATAACATCTTTATTTACATCATAATTTGCATAATATAAATGATTTATTTAATAATTAAAATGACATTTTACAATTACGCATACAGAATCTCGTAACTCGTGTTAATTCGCGTAATTTAACCGTTTTTACGCTACCTTGTACATTTAGGGGTTAAGCTTTACGGAAATGATTATTTGCTACCTAAACAACTTACATACAAACTAAATCTAAACAAAAAGAACATAATTAAAAATAAATTCACAAAATATATTAATTATAGGCATTATTTGGCGAATTATAAAAATATTACAATTACATAAAGTTTATTAAAAGCAAGCATTACAAAATATATGTTAGAATTATTTGACACATGCATAATGGCAAAAATAAGTGATATTTACCATGGTAAAATCAGTTTACAATGGTACACTAGCCTACGTAAATTAGTACCGATATCGCATGACACCATCGCAAAACGACGGTACATGACAAAACTATTAGCTAAATACATAACTACCTAACAAATACGGTTTATATCTAAACCTACTAATTATCAGTGACAGACCGATGCGTGTTTAATTTACCCTCAATCAAGTTTTTGACAATTCAAGTTAATTAACGCCGAACCTCGAAAATTCGAAAAATATTCTTAACTTTTCAACACATCGAAATTTTGATTAATCGAGGGTCGAATCGTCCATCTTTACAAACAATCATTTCAGTAAAGCGTGAACAGGTTAACATACTTATTGATAAAGGGTTGTGAATTTATGGCAGGGTTAACTCGCCATTATTTATTATATAGACTGTCTCAACATCTTAATAGTATTAAGAAAATTTAATTTAACGAATATTTGTAAAGATTTTACCTTGATAGTACGTGCATGTCAGAGATAAAAATATTATGACATTCATAGCATTAATATTTTATACTCGTATCGCAAAGTCGTAACGAGTATAATATACGCACTTGCGTCCAGCGAACGAAAGTACAGCGTATAGCAATAAGATAGCACTTTGTCAGTGCTTTCAAAAGTGTTTAAACATTAAATAATGTTTGCCTAATCAATAAATGTGTCTATATTCAATCGGACTCTGTGTAATGGCATTTGTTTAGAAATACAAAGATAGTTGATGTCCAGCACGATTATTTAATTAAAGCAGATAATACTTTGACACCTAACTGTCATTAATCAGTGTAAAAAACATTTCAAATTCTAGAATCACTATTTGTATTCGCGAATATGTAATTTTTTTTCCCACGAATTTGATTGTTGTTTGAACATTCGAAAGGTTTTTTGATATTTTTCATGACGTGATTTTATAGGCTTTAAGTATTAGGTACTTAAACAAGTATACAATTATTTCCTACCGTTTTACTGGACATGCAAATTTGCTGAAAATGCAAAAAAGTCATTTAAATTCATACCTAATCGAGTTGTAAGTTTAAATTTATTGTTGACTAGTCGATTTTTACAGCACGGTATAACCTATTTCCATGTGACAATAGGCCGATACGATGGTACGTATACTAAAGTGTTGAAACAGTCAAATAATAATTATAACCTAATAAAATCTTAATAATTAAAATATAGTCGAAAAAAAAGTAATTAAAATTAATTTACAATAGACATATAAAAGTTGGTATTTTGTACAATGAAATAATTGTTAGAAAATAATGTTAATAATATATTTTTATTTAATTTAATGAACAAAAGCATTGCCTGCTTCTATAAATAAGGAATGTATGAGTTTCGATACGTTTAAAGGCTGGTGTTTGGAAGAATATAATTAATCGCTGTGTAAATGATTCAAATTAGACTATCAGAAAGAAATGAAGAGACTATTGCAGTATTCTAGATCGGACTTTATTCATATCTGCCTCGTTTTTTTCTCAACTATGTTGGTGTCTTGCAGTTGCGGATGCAGCTCGATATAGATGTTCAAACTCACCGTCCGTTTGACTACGAATGTAGTCAGGCATACACATGCACATTGTTGTAGTGTGTCTTACTTGAAGAGCGCTCGGTCACGGTTGCGACGGCGACACACACAAGCGTTTATCAGTACACGTTACTACTACAGCAGGAGCCAGCATAATAGAACATCAGAACCAGTATGCAAGTTGGAGCGACAGCTTTTCTGACCTCCGCAACACAGATGCTGTGTCTGTTTTGTAAGACTGGTTGTCAGACTTACAGGCTTCTGACTACCCTGTAACGACGATCAAAGATCTCCGGGTGACAGCCGGGGTCGACTTAACGTGCTGTCAGAGGCATAACACCAACCTTTTAACGCATTCCTAAGTAACTACATCTAATGGTCAAATTGCGCGCGTAAATTGACCAACGCACCTACCATTACGCGTCGCGTAATTTTAATACTAATATTAATTTGCATAGTGCTTACGCACGTATATTTTTCGTTTCTCTAGGAATGTTTTAATATTTAATACGTAGTGTATATTGAAACAACTTCAATAATACACCGTGTTTAATATAATTAATAAATTAATATCATTTTCAACGTTCGTTAAATATTATTTAATCTAACCTAAGAGGCACATTGTAACTTCTAATTAACGAATCGTCATATTTTGACGATATGACGTCAATTCTTTAGCCGACAACTAAACAATATTTTTGACTTCATGAATTTTACCCCCGCTATACTAAAACTGCGTATCTAATACCTAATTAAGCTTTAATGAGCAGACACTATATTTTTCTAAGACCCATCTAATAACTGATTGATGACTTATTGATGACTTTTGGTGCCATTTTAGCATGTTGCCCATGCTAAGCTAATCTAAATTGATAAAGGAAATTTGAAAAATGATGGACACTTAAAAGGGAACTTGAAATTCGATGGATGCGAGCAGCGACACGGTGGCTCAGTTAGTTAGAGCAGCGCCACGGATCGGCGAAGGTCGCGGGTTCGAATCCCGCATTTTAAAACATTTCCTTTATCAATTTAAACTGATTGCATGTTTGAAAACTAAACATTCATGGTCAGTTAATAGATAGGTTTAAAGCCGGGCGCTCACTAGAGAGCTGTAACTGTAGCCGCTGCACGTTACTGTAACGAAGAGATACCGATAAATAAGTTCTACACACGCGTACACACTAGAACCTCGAACTGTATCTGATCGGTTGCAGT
This sequence comes from Abrostola tripartita, assembly GCA_905340225.1. Classification (NCBI taxonomy): domain Eukaryota; kingdom Metazoa; phylum Arthropoda; class Insecta; order Lepidoptera; family Noctuidae; genus Abrostola; species Abrostola tripartita. Next base: position 1,313,024 of record HG996513.1, on the reverse strand, counting down.
TACAGCTCGCCAGTGAGTACGGCTTAAAACGGTCATATTTTAAATTGCCCTATTCATCCGTGAGCTAGAAACCACCCTCTAAAGTTAGCAGTAAATGAATTGATCCAATTTAGCAATAATACTATGGCCATATTTCACATATGGCCTGAACTAAGGCCAGAACGCAGCCTCCCAAAGTCAACAGTCAATGATTTGATCTAATTTATCAATAATACTATGGCCATATTTCACATATGGCCTGGACTTAGGCCAGAAAAATAGCCTCTAAGAGCCAGCAGTAAATTAGACCCCAATTGGTTTTAAAACTACGCCTATTTTGCCTGGACCTAGGCCAGGAAAAAAAACTTTAAGAACTAGCTGTGACAAAGTTGATCCAAATTTACTTTAATACTATAAACATATTTTCCGTTGAGCCTCAATTTTGCCCAGATACGAGTGGTGAGCGATTATGAATGATTAGGACAATCGATTCACTTTGTAATACTCATTTTGGTAATCGATTATGAAATTAGTAACTGATCATAATCGAATGACGTTAGTAATTTATTTTACTACTAATCATGTTGAGAGTCGAGTCATCGTTTTCGGTAGATAAATAGTAATAATAATTTATTAGGCTAAAAATACAGGTTACATATTTATAACAAAGATACATGACTTTTAATTTCTTTTCTAATTATGTTATAAGGACATCCGTGTCTGAACTAGATAAGTAATTTAGAGATAGAGTTCAAATCGTGGTGCTTTTTTGATCTCGTGTTTAAAGGGATATTTCGAAACAATTTTATAATCGAATGATTTCATTACTATATCTCATAACCGCTCACCACTACCAGTTACCCCCATTAACCCTTTGAACGCCACAGCGGCGACGGTGACCGCAAACAATAGTTTTTCAAATGCGTCTACTGCGTGGTAGTCAACGACTTAAGCGTTAACGGTGGGAAAGTTGTACCAATATTGGTACAATAATACGACCATTTATATTATTTATATGCATGTATATTATTAGCCTAGAATGTTAAGATTACCGACCTACAAATGCAGTGACGCCCCGCCCGTACTGCTTAAAAATATTTAAAAAACGTTTATCAAAATTGGAAGTTTTGTCTGAAGAGCGAAAATTTAGCTAGAAATATTAGTTTAAGAGCTATCTATATTCTCATAAAAGCAGTAATTAAATGTTTTGAATAAAATTAAGGCATAGTTTTAAAATTATGTTTATTGTCATTTCATTATTTTAAGGAAGAAGTGACATAGGAATTGATCTGTATTTAAATATGTATTGTATTGAGTAAGATGATAGAAGACGTATTCATTTGTCGATTTTATATTATATCCTAATCTATGAAGGGAAGCAGAGCTTTTGGCTTTTTGTTGGAAGCTTAGCTTTATTTGTTTGAGTATTACAATTAGGGTGGAGACACCTATTGCTAGACTTTAGCGTTGATGTTGATGACGTTTTGATTAACATGACATCACGCCTGTATTCCTCGAGGAGGTAGGCAGAGGTGTACAGTACACCCACATTTCGCCAGATATAAGTCACAATGTAATAGGGGGCGAGCTGGCCATCAACCGGTCACAAGTTTAGACTCCGAGCTGCTACTGAGAATTAAAAAAAACCTAATGGAGAAACCCAATAACGCTTTGCCCGACATTCGAACCTAGAATCTCATGCTCAGCAGTCGAGCTTAGCAACTACTAGACCAGCGAGGCAGTCGAAGCTTTGAAAGTAATATGATTGAATTCCTTTTCAATTGAAAAGAGTTATTGAGTTAGACATAATAAGACAATGGTTCGTACACGTTGTCTAGCGACTGGTGTCCTCACCCTACACGTAGTAAAATTTGTGACACCAATGAATATTATTAGAATCAGTATATAAATACAGGAAGTTTTAATTTAATATGGTATTAATATTAGCGTTACTATTCCTCGATAAGATTGGAAGTTTGACGTATAAAAAAGTCCACAATAAACTTTACATAATTTTGATATCCTAGCCCGGAAGACCTAATCGTAAAAGTACAGGAAGTTTTTCGTAAAGTCATTCGAAAAGCGACTCTCGCTTTACCATATTAGAGTTCAATCTAGCTCCAGCTTGGAAGGCGCATACGACTGTTGAAATTTCTTTGCTAAACGCAGTTTCAATGATTAATAAAGTTAAACTTTGTCTTTCAACTATACAGAAATATTAATCGTAGAAACCTGAAGATAACTATGATATTGTCATTGTTTATATATTATTATAAAAAGTATCAAAACCAGTGGTTCTCAAAGTTTTAATCATTGCAACTCTAGCAAAGGTAGTTTTTAGCACTATGTATTATGTGACATATATGTCACGTAAGACATCATTTTAGCTGGTGCTTTGAGAAACCCTGGTCTTATCTTTATCAGATAATAAAATCTATTAAAACGTTAATCACAAAGGTAAAAAAGTCCTGTAAAGCTACAATTATATATTTACAATGCAAAACATTATAACAACATAATAATACAATATTAACGTCATGCCAGAACTTTGATATTCATGCTATGCATGCTGTAAGGTAGTGAAGATGAATATTTGAAACAATAGAATGGAAAAAAAATTGACAATTCGACCGTCGTAAAAACCTTATCAGAGAAGGTTATAAGAGAGGCCAGAGTACAAATTCCATTTCTCTATACAATAAGTGGGATACAGGCAAGATAATACGAGAAAGGAAATAATTTTAGGGTAGAATACCATTAGAAATATATATACACAATTTGAGGTATTTGTTGATCACACATATTTTAATTAACCACCAATTTGACGTATAACTTGAAAGTTTTGCACAGAAATTTGGTGTAAATTTTCGAACAGACAAAGCTTAAGTTACCATAAAGCAGGAGGAGTGAAACCATCAAGCTATAGGTTACATGAGCAGAGCAGTAAGCGAAAGATTGATTTGCGTTATTATTATTATTCAAAAATTGATAATTTAAAGTTTATAAACGAGTATTTTTCATTAATACGTCGCTTTACAAGACGCTTCTTCCCGCATTATATGTTCAACCATACTTTTTTAAGTTTCCCACAGTTCATTTTCATAACAGAAGCACCGCGCCCAGCAAAAAAAGTAATGTATTCACGACAAGTCGTCTACCATCTTTAATATCGTCACTTTGCAAGGACAATTCGATCCTATCGCTTTAAAAAAATCAGACAACCGAATCTCGGTTCTCTGTCCTTTCATTTAAGATCGACTTTCGCAGATTCAGGGTCGAAAGTTGACTGACCGGTACTTCCGTGTTCGAGTAGCTGTTTGATCCTCTGACAGCGCCCCATCTACTGAAATGAGTTTCCATATCTTCGTTGGAATCTATAGTGTAGGTGCTGTTGCTTCTATCACTGCGCATCGTGTCGTAGGGGGTCTCTAGAGAGGGTAGGTCAATCATGACTGCTTCTAAAGCCCTGTCTTGCTTCAGACTCTGTTGTGAGATGCTTCGCTTCATCGGCTGTGGGATTTCTGTCTTCAATAGATGTTCTGACATGGACTGTCTGTTTAATTTCTTGTCTTTCGGCCTCTCTCTCTCTTCTGTGATCTTTCTTTCATCCCCATAAGCCATGATTGGCTCTCTCCGCCAGTCGTCGCTTGAATTGAAGACTGAGAAGCCAGATATCTTATCGGAAACCAGTTTTAGGTTAGAGGTAGACGCGTATCTGTGTCCTTTAGTTAATTTTCCACGTTTAGTTGTGTTATTAGCGCTTGTTACAGCGGACCTCGTGGCTCTGCTGGGGCTAATACTCCTTCTCCTGTCCATATTAGGGGTGTTCGCAGCTGAGAGGAAGTTTAGACTTGTCCTGGATCTAGATAAGGAGCCAATGAAGGAGGTTCGTTGGTGGTATGCGCTGAGGACATGTTGGAGGACGTTCTTAGGCCACGGAGCGTTTAAGTACACCCCTCTGTCGGGGATAGGGATGCAGAACTTTTTCTCATGGTCGTCCAGTTGCTTCTCGAATGTCTTTATGATGTTCTGTTCGAGATAACGAGTGTTATTAACCTTTGTTCGACGACACTTGTAATATTTTTTTGGTTTTTGGACGACACTGGACGAATACGACGTTGTTGTTGGCTGATTGAGTCTTGAAATGCATTTTGTTTAGAAATAAACCTGGATAGATGGCTCGTTACCTATTACCCGACGAATTTGAAACTAATTTAATGTAAATATAATATATACTAAAGATTTCAACGGTGTCAGAGGCCTACAGGCGATTTTAACACTGACACCAGGTTGTTCATCAACCATACGATAAGAAGAAGATATACTTGAATTGGATACAAACAGGTTCTACCATAAATAATTTGTACCTTTTGTACTAATTGTGCTAAACAATTTTTCGTTCTTCAATGTCAAACAATAAAATTAACCTAAAGACCAATTTACAAAATACAAATTACAATTTATCTGTCCGCGAAGAAGGCAAAATAGTTAATTAGGTAATCGTATTACCGTATACGTTACACAGGACAGGAAAAAGGGTTAAACAAGCCATCATATCTTAATATTTTTAATTATTAATTAGTACGCAAGCATTTCAGAACCCGCCAGTCCTCTCTAACCATCTCCACATCCCACCACCACACATTAGACCAACCAAGCTATGAACAGACATGCTTACTAATGAAAAGGGGATGAATCACAAACACACTAATTAAAAAATCATATCGTAATAAAAGGATAATGGCGAAATCTTTTATCATCATCATCATCAGCCAAAAGACGTCCACTGTTGAACATAGGCCTCCTCATTTAATTGGTTGCCATAATCCCCACGCTTGGCAAGCGGCTTGGGGATCGCAGTATTGGTGGTGGAGTTACAAAAGACGCTTCTGCCCATCTTCTGGATTTTCCCTTAGTCGCCTCTTACGTCACCCACGGGAGGAAAGGGGGTAGTCAATTCTAGGCCGGATACCACTCGGCACAATCGGCGAAATCTTTAGCGATAGAATAATATATTTCTCACTTGGGAACAGTTAAAGTTTTTTAATATTCAATAAACGAGCTTATGAGAGCTTGGTTTGTTTCCTTAGACAGCTAATGCCGATACCAAGAAAAAGAATAAGTGAAATAACCATTTTCCTTTGCCATAAAGCTTAAATGTTTTAATACAATGTACCAAAGTCTAATCGTAGTTTATCTGTCTGTTAATAAATTCATCCGTTTTTCATTTGTAGGTTGAAAAAAATCATGCAACGTTCCCCATTCCTTCGCAAGCTACCTTTATTTATGTGATCGACTGTATTGAATTCATTTCAAATACCTAATCGGTGATTAGACTTGTATATATTTTACTATTAGAGCTTTCCAGTCGTGGTTGACATCCGGATTAGTTTGCACATTTGCAGGTAAAAACTCAGGCAGGTAACAATGTGAATTTTCAATGACATAAATACTTTCTTAGATATTTAAAGACACCACTGACTAACGGTGAATAAAAACAGCGTGAGGAAACCTGGTTTTAATTATCTGAAATCGCAGTGAGCTAGCGTGGTGATCAATGCTCAATCCTTCTATATAAGAGAAGAGGCCTTTGTAGCATTTGGACAGTTATAGGCTGTTATTATAATTAAATAACTTGTTTTACTTTGATTGCTGTTGTCCGAGCTCTGATTCTCGCTGCCTGCGTTAAGTTTATTCAAGTGTGAAACGTGAGTTTTCAAATCCAATACAGTCGATCATATAAATACATTAATACATGCATACGTCACGCAATAATTAACGTGAGACTCACAGCAGATATTTGTTCTATTATTAAAACAAATATTGGCTATAACTCTGACGCATTTTAAACTTAACTAATTGTAATCACACCATATGTATTTTTGACAAATATCATTGCGATATCACACTAATATTATACAGGCGAAAATTTGTGAGTGTGTTTGTATGTTTTTTACCTCTTCACGCTCAAACGGCTGGACCGATTTTGCTAAACTTTGGTTTGGTATTGAGGTGACATCCTGGATCCTTTACAGGCTTCATGGTCACAGGCAGCCGCAATGCAAGTCAATATTGAACTGAATTCAATATTGATTGACATATAATAGAGAACTAACTTCTATTTTATCTTGGAAAAGACGAGTTAAATATATGGTATTTGTGTGATACAATTAGTTAGGCTTGTTAACAAAAATACTCCGGCATCTGAAAATACCACTCTTGGTGTGATCACAAATAATTGTGATACGGCTGGACCTATAAGATAGACGATAACATACGATGCAGCGTGGACAAGATATGAGCGAAACGACCGTCGGAAAACAATATTTGTTAAATATGTCAACTGCTGTTACAGAAACGTAAAAGTTTAGATCATCATCAAAAAAGTTAAGATAAGTAAAACTAAATCTTTGTCATTTTAAAGAAATGTCACCTGCATGAATTGTGTAGTTGACACCACCAATCAATTGAAATACTTTTCATGAGCTGTCAAAACACTTCCTCCATAGATTTTGTATGGCAATAGGAACCTGTGACGTCACTAGTTCGCAAACTCAATTGACTTACTGTTTATTGATTTCAAAGCAACTAAAAATCGTATTTTACAGTTAATTAATAAAAAAAATTAAATAAAAAATTAAAACCACCTTCAAAAAAATTTAAGAGAAAAATAATATTTTGTCACATCACTTTACATAAGCGAAGTGGAAGTCGCCGCCACAACAAGGATGACCTTGTTAGTGGTCAGTTATCGACTACTACATAAGCAATATCGTCATCAAGATACGGGTGTTTTGCTGTGATTCTATGAGGATTTCCGTTCCATATCTTCGAAGTTCATCATCAGGTAATGACAACATTTCTAGGGGACCAATCGGAAAGTAAACCCAATCATGTGAAAAAATAAATTTTCAAATCGGTTCATAAATGACTGAGTTATGAGGGAACATACATAAAAAATAAAAAAAAGATCCCTACGAATTGAGAACCTCCTCTTTTTTTGAAGTCGGTTAAAATTGTATAGGGTTTTTAGGGCTACAATAAAGCATTTTAGAGAAGTAGTGTCTTGGAATTCTTGTTTAATGGTGTCAACTAACTATTATTGATAGCTATGGTTTCAAAAACGTAGGTGAGCTAAAATAATTATTGATAATATTTGTTCCAGCAATACTAGAACTAATAATCTCATTCTTGTCCACACCATCACCAAAAATACATAAGACATCACGGTTACAATGGACACACATTGACAAATACCTTCCAACATGGCCCATTGTGTAACATATATTGAAATACCTATAAAATAGAGGTGTTAGTGGTGTTAAGAGCGGCGTGTGTAGTAAGTAGAAAAAGTAATTTTACGAATATATCTCTCTCTTAACTAGATTTAGGCTGAACTTTCATTGACGCATAGTCGAAGCGAAGCGTTCATGTTTTTAAGCTAGACGAAGCGTCGACACGCAAATTCGTTCGTCGACGCGCGATGCCGCGACATTTTATATTTGCATAACTCAAATTTATGCGTTGCTTAACGGAAATACAGACGAAATAAATAGACACGAAAGATAATATTATCCGTTTTTCATAACTATATAAATTACAATATGAAGTACAAAAAGAGCTATCAAATAGCAAAAAATATGATTGTATTAGGATATAAAAAATCATCAAATCCGATTTAACACTCGATTTAAGACTTCTACAATGTAAAAATATAATTATAGTGTATCTATCTATCTAACTATCATCTATAGCCAGCCACACGCCGCCCACCACTCCCACCGATGACGTCACAAGTCACAGTACAACAGACTCACCAGTTTCCTGTCCCCGAGGGTAGCCCTCCACTCCTTCAGCTCCTGGGAGTACCGCTCCTCGACCGCCTTCATCTTGTTGCCCTCGTGGTTCATAAGGGCCTTACGCTTCTCGTTCTGGTACTGCTCCAGCTCGCGGAGTAACGCCTGGAGATAAGGGTACAGTGGGATAAAAAAATATGGCACGATAAACCTAGAGCGGGATTGCATCAGCTTCACTTGACGCACACGTAAATGTTTTTTTTTTAATATCTTTATTTATTTTTAGGGGTTTTTATCCGACACGGATATGTCAACCCCATCGTACCTTAAGCAGAAATATTCACAAAGTATTATAATTAACAAGTATAGAGATATGTATGTATCTATAGGTATCACCGCTGAGCAACTGTTACTAGTCGAGATAATTGTTTAGCTGCCTCTGACGTTGGTTTTGATAGTATGCCTTGAACTAGTCCTACATCTGTTTAACTTCAGTTTGCTCAGCAGTAACACGTAAATGTTAAAAATGGCGATACCAATTTTGTTTTCTTCTAGCAGCCTTAATAACGAAAAAGATTTTTCTCCTACTTGTAGCCCTAATAACGTTGATAACCGGACTTTCTATTTATCGTATGGTTGATAAACAACTTGGGGTCAGTTTTTTTTTTATTCGTCTCACACTAGGAATTTCTCCTGTATCGTGGGTGCGTTTCACAAACATGAAATATCACATACACAAACACCCAGACTCGGGACAATCAAATGTGGATCGCACAAATTTTTGCCCCGTGCAGGAATCGAACCCGCAACGCTTAGCGCAGCAGTCTAATCGCTTAGACACTACGCCAATCAGTTCGCCAAGGTTTAAACCACCTGTAGGCCTCTGACATGGCTTTACAAACCGTTGAAAAATCTCTCAGGTGTGCCGGTTTTCTCACGATGTTTTTCTTCACACAATAGAACTGGCAAAATGGGAGTGTTCCTACCTGCCTATCCCTTCGGGGAATACAGGCGTGTTGTTATGTATAATGTTCTCTCCTGACCGAATTTCGATGACAGCGGAACACAGAGGAACCTGAGACTAGCCAACTACGCAGGAGATATTATAGTGCACAAGTATGCGCTCAAACACAGGTGCACTCCCTATTAAATGGTAAGACACGACCGGAGAGAGATCAGGCGCAGGACCTACGGCTTAACGTGCCTTCCAAAGCACGGAGGGGTCTCGACATGTGAAAACGGTCACCCATCACAAGACTGACCGTTGCGAGCACGGCTCAACCTTGCAAATCGACTGATCTGCGCGGTAGCCATGTAGTTACGAGCCCCCTGTTATGTATACATCTGTTATGTAGTATGTTACGTGACTCACCTCGCCGGCCGCCTTGAGTTCCTCTCTCGCTTTGGCATGCTTTGTCGCCAGTCGTTGCTGTTCCGCGCGGTAACGACGTTTCTCGTTCTCTTGGAACTAAAAGACAGATAATAATTAGAATGACTGCCTCGTTGGTCTAGTGGTCGCTAAGCGCGACTGCTGAGCAAGAGGTCCTGGGTTCAAATCCCGGGTCGGCAAAGTGTTACTGAGTTTTCCATTAGGTAATTCTCAGTAGCAGCACGGAGTCTGGATTGTGCCCGGTTAATGGCAATAGGCTCGCCCCCTATTACATTGGGACTTACAACATAACTGGCGAAATGTGGGTGTACTATATGTTCACCTCTGCCTACCCCTTCGGGGAATATAGGCGTGATGTTATGTTATGTATGACTACCTTGTACAGATCTATGTACCAAAAAAACGTGTTACCAACATAATAAATAGTTGGAAAAATCCTTTATTCTATGTAAAACCGAAATCATGAAATTAGTTATTAAAATGTTTGAATTTTATGTTGAGTTTTGCCGTGTTGTATCCGGCCTAGAATTGACCACCCCCTTTCCTCCCGTGGGTGTCGTAAGAGGCGACTAAGGGAAATTCAGAAGATGGGCAGCAGCGTCTTCTGTAACTTCACCACCAACCAAGCCGCTTGCCAAGCGTGGGGATTATGGCAACCCCCCTTCTAAGAGAGAGGCTTTTGTTCAACCTTGGAATTCTTCCAGCTGATGATTTATGTAAATTGCGCTGTGTCGTAACTGAAGGGAAAGTGCTATAGCAACACCCCCACCCCCCACCCCACATTAGTGGAAGGCCTGTTTGTGGACGTCTTCCGGCTGTATGGAAAATGGGCTGGGTCCTAACTCCTAACAGAGCGAGAGCGCTTACCTTCTTACAGAGAAAGAATGCTTACCTTCTTACACAGAGAGAGATTGCTATCCTTCTTAAAGGGAGAGAGAATGGTAACCTTCTTAAAGGGAGAGAGAATGGTAACCTTCTTACAGAGAGAGAGAGAATGCTTACCTTCTTGAGTCTTTCCCTTTCGTCCTCGTGGCTGGGCGCGTTGACTGCGCTGATCCGCAGCGACTCCCTGAACATCATCTCCCTCGCCTTTTGCTCCGCTCGGATGCGCTTGGGCAGCGATCTCTTCTCCAACGCCTGACACTTGGCCAACTCTTCTTCTTTTCGCGTGTTTTTTCTGGATACAATTTTTGTGTAAATATTTAAACTTTACTTAGCTGATACCTAAACTTAAAACAGTACATAATGTTAACGTAACATAATGTTTCGACTATGTTATCGATGACATGTGTCATCCCCATACATTTATCATTCTATTCCATTTCTATTCGTCAAGCGTTTTGCCACTTGTCTAAGGGGGGCTGATCAGATGTTAAGTTGCGCTTGTCGCGGTCTGTTTTTAGATTGGTAGCCGAAATTCACAAATATCACCCACTATGTCCATGATACTATGTCGAAAGAAATTTTTGAAGGTTCTTGACTGATGGTCTGTGGTCTTAAGTTCGAATCCCGGGTCTGGCAAAATGTTTTTAGGCTTTTCCATTAGATTCACAGTAGCAGCACAGACTCTGGATTTGTGCCCGGCTGATGGCCAGCTTAACTTGCGAAATTTAGGTGTATACACCTGTTTACTAGTAATTCAGGCGTGATGTTTTGTTTTTTAATTATTGGGATATGTGGGTTAGCTTTAGGTCTCAAATGTATGACATTTTGCGAAAGTGTCATTGTGCGAAAGTGACCAATTTTTGCGGAAGTGACGTTCTGCGAAGATGACTTTATGCGAAAGTGACCAATCTTTGCGGAAATTACGTTCTGCGAAGATGACTTTATGCGAAAGTGACCAAACTTTGTCAAAGTGACGTTCTGCGAAGATTACTATATGCGAAAGTAACCAATCCTTGCGAATGTGACTTTCTGCAAATATGACTATTTGCGAAAGTAACAGATCTTTGCGAAAGTGACGTTCTGCGAAGATTACTATATGCGAAAGAGACTAATCTTTGCGAAAGTGACGTTCTGCGAAGATGACTAAATGCGAAAATAACTAATATTTGCGAAAGTGACGTTCTGCAAAGATGACTATATGCGATAGCGACCAATCTTTGCGAATGTGACGTTCTGCGTTAAGCCCTAGTAGTACCCTCACCTCTTGATCTGCTCCAGTTCCTTGTCATGCCGCACCAGCATCTGGTGCCTCCTCAGTAGGAACTCGTCCTTGAGCTGCCGCTTGGCCAGCTGGTGTCGTTCGTGGATCTGCTTCTCTTCCAGCTCCCACAGCGCGGCTTCGCGAGTCCGCATGATCTGGAAGTTAGAGCTGGAGTTAGTGGTGGTGGTTCATCAACCATACGATAAGAAGATCGCCTAGATAATAAAACAATTTTTTTGCGTCGCCACATTCTAAATTTCTAATATATTCTCCTTCCGCAGGTCTGCTTAAAGAAATTTCTTTATGAAATAGGCAGTACCTTTGTACTTTATATTTTTCTAATTGTTTATTATTTCTCGTATTGTGTGTTAAAATTGTTAACTTAGTTCACTCCTAACTCTTCTCACAATTAACTCCGATGATATTTTTACATACATTAAAATTCGGGGGTGCGTTTTACACACATGAAATATCATATACACAAACACCGAGACACAGAACAATTATCTGCGGATAACACATTTTTGTATATCGTGCGGGAATCGGAGAAAATAACTTCAAACCTGTGTAAAGATTAAACCGAATAAATTTGAATCCTGAACCTTTTAGGTTAGCTGCGTGATGGAAAAAACAAATAGACACAAAAACATGTAATAACTTTAGTAACTCATAGTCATAATGTTTTTATTTCATATAGGCTTGTACGGTTTACGTACAGGCATTTATTTTGCTAACGTCGCGCGACCTACTTTCGCGAGTCGATATAATTAATATTGTATTATTTCGTGTTCAGTTGATTATAACTATATCCACGATTAGCATCCCACGTAACTAGTGTAACTTAAACAATAAACTATTGAACGGGAAATCTGTGGTCTTTGTCAACTCAAAACAAATTAACGACGCCTGGGTCCATACAAGGCTACCAAAGAGCACTTACAAAACGTCAAAACTAGTTGCTCGGTTCCAAAAAGTCGTTTCTATGGAGAAGAACCGGCAAGAAACTACATAGTTACTATTGTAAAAATATGTTGTAGGTATGTTTAAAAATCATTTCGAGTATGAGAGAATATTAAGCTACACAATATACCTAAAATGAGAATACGAGTAGCATCTAAGTCAAATATTTTTTTTTTAATATAGAACGGTTATTCTCTCATTTACAATTTGAGTAAAATACATGACGGTGAAAAGGTTCAATATAATCAGTAAAATAATATTAAATATCAAATTATGGTTGATTTGCAGCCACAAATGCAGCAAAAATCAGTGACACACGTCCCTATTGTCAATATAACTATTAATACAATAGTAGGCTTTCTTAATTAGAAGTCGTTTCACATAGGATTTAAACTTGCCTGCTGTAAGTGTTATCTATATTATTTACTATATATTCCGGTTATACTCACTCTTGTATACGGGAATGCCCGACTAGTTTCGAACTCGAACGGTTCGAAACTTCAAACTTCGACTCTGCCGCGTAACCAGCTCATGAATAAGGGCTCCGTTCGAGTTCGATACTAGTCGGGCATTCCCGAATACACACGTGAGTATAATCGGAATATGTAGTAAATAATACACAAAAACCTTAGGCTTACGGGTTAACGCGCTCGACTGATCTGCGCGGTAGCCACGTAGTTACGAGCCCCTCTATTTATCCGATATTATTAATAAAATGGCAAATTAAAACTCGGCTAATTAGTTTACCTGAACTTGGATAATCTCTTTCAGTCGTACTTCCTATTATTTAATGTAATGTTACGTCAAAATATTGTGTGTGTGAAGAGCGAGTGTTGTGTAGGTACCGACATTTGTTCCGACGTAAAATATCATTTTTGACAACGATTTTTTACTTTTTTCTTTAAAATATTGTACGTCAAATACTGACAAAAATAGCAACCTTTCTAATAATAAAAGACAACTGTACACTTGCGTAGCTATTAAGTACAAACATTTGGATGGAAAAATGGTTGGATTTCCGACCATCTTCGCCAGTCTTCGGCAATCTTCGCCAGTCTTCGGAAATCTTCGGCAATCTTCGGTCAGCCTGTGTAGAGCGTCTGTCAAGTTTGCCAGACTGGAACATGTTTTTAGGTGGCACTTTTATCACGCATCCAAAAACATGTACCAGTCTAACTCACCCGGATTAACTTCGGTCATCTTCGGAAATCTTCGTCAGTCTTCGGAAATCTTCGTCAATCTTCGGTATTCTCAACAATAAGAAGACATTTACTATATAATAACATTCGTGAGTGTTATCCATATCATTTACTATATATGCCACTGCGAACTTAGGCAAGCGAGTCTGTCGCGATACCAGCTCATAAATAAAGGTTCCGTTTAAACTTACTTAAAATTAAGTTAACTTATAACCGGCAGATATAGTAAATAATATGGATGATGACAACGTAAAAGAATACCTACTTACGGCCGCACTCAGAGACAGTAATGATTACTTAAACTGACACTAAGAAAGATTTCACAAAGGAAACCTTTACTTAGTTATAGTTTAAGTTACCTTTAAATGTCTCTGAGTTCGGCGGTAAGCTATATAAAATAAAGTCTAAAATAATCTTTCTAGTTTAGACTAGAACTTAGTTTAATAGGAGACAAGCCGATTGCCATTAACCGAGCACAGACACAGACACAGACTCCAAAAATCACCTACCGGAAAAACTAAGCGCGAGGACCTGGATTCGATTCCCAGGTCGGGCAGTGTTAGAATACTTAGTGCACTATATTCCCGGGTTGGATAGTCTACAAACACTAACACTGTACGAATCGAAACCAGTTCTTTGCGCTCAGCAGTCCCGCTGTGCTACCACTACACCAACGAGGCAGTCTGCTGCAGGTCACAGAGATCCGTGAAGTCTTCTTCTAGAAGATCGTCCGTTAAATGCTGGACTAGAACATGATTTTAGGTGGACTGTCATCACGCATCTAGAACCATGGTTCAGCCCGACACTCAAGGATTTGCTTCGGCTGTCTTCGGAAATCTTCGGGAAGATTCGGCTATGTTCGGCTATCTTGGGCTATCTTCGGCTACCTTCGGGAAGCTTCGGAAATGTTCATATTTTTGACATCCAAAAATAACAAATTTATTGCTATACTGCCCGACCCGGGAATCCAACTCAGGATCTCACGCTTAGCAGTCCCGCTGCACTACCACTGGACCAACGATGCAGCCAGCTGCAGTTAACTGGAATCCGTGAAGACCTCTTCTAGAAGATCGTCCGTTAAATGCTGGACTAGAACATGATTTTAGGTGGACTGTCATCACGCATCTAGAACCATGTTCCAGCCCGACACTCACGGATTGTTTCGGCAGTCTTCGGCAATCTTCGAGAAGATTCGGCTATATCCGTCAATCTTCGTTTATTTTCGACAATCTTTGGCTATCTTCGTTAATCATCGGAAATATTCGTCAATCTTCGGTACTTTTTTACATTACTTACAGTAATAAAAATAATAACTTTCGCAAATGTTGTCCATCATCATCATCATCAGCCGGAAGACGTCCACTGCTGGACAAAGGCCTCCCCCTTAGAATGTTGTCCATATTCTAGTAATAATATAACTGTTCCGCATCGCAAAAGATAGGGACATATTCCAACAGCTGGTAGCCGACCTTCAGTAATTGGAGTGGCACTTAGAGAAGAATAATCAATTATTTTCCTAGAAAGTAGGTACATAAAAGTCGTATACAATTATTTACTATACAGCCTAACTTCGGCTTATTACTCAGCCGCATAACCAGCTTATGAATAGGGCTCTATTTGAGTCCGAGACAATAATAAATATATTTCATTGTTTCCAAAGACCAGATTTTGCCGTGTGCTAAAATTGATCACCCCCTCTCCTCCAGTGGGTGTCGTAAGAGGCGAGTAAGGGAAACTCCAGAAGATGGGCAGCAGCGTCTTCTGTTACTTGATCACCAACACTGCGATCCCCAAGCCGCTTGCCAAGCGATGGGTTTATGGCTACCCCCCCCCCCCCCCATTTTGCCTTTTGTTCAGCAGTGGACGTCTTCCGGATGATGATGATGAAGGACCAGGTTAAATGATGGATACAATAGCACAGAAGTGTAATACAAGAATCTAGTAAGCGGGTGAAGCTCCTATGTAGGCTTAGTAACCTCCGTTTAGTAGAAATAGGATCGAACCCGATTATACAAGTAGATGTATTTTATAGCGCACGACGTGTTACATTAAATACTTAGGTATACTATCCTGGTAACAATGAAACTAGTCGGACATTCCCGTTTATACACGGGTGAAAAACCGGCACATATAATAAATATAAACAGTTAATTATAATATTATCTGATACAAGATGTAGACAGTATATGAAAACTGAAAAAACAAAACAAAATATAGCCAAAAATTACAAATTTATTGACTATTGTTAGACTGCCCGACCCGGGAATCGAACCCAGGTCTTGCAGCTCAGCTGTCGCGCTATGCTACCACTAGACCAACGAGGCATTCTGCAGGTAACAGGGATCCGTGAAGTCTTCTCCTAGAAGAGCGTCCGTTAAGTGCTTGGCTAGAATATGGTTTTAAGTGATCTCTCATCACGCATCCAGAACCATGGTCCAGCCCGACACTCACGGATTAGCTTTGGCTATCTGCGGAAATCTTCGGTATTTTAGTTATACTGCCCGACCCGGGAATCGAACCCAGGTCCTCACGCTCAGCAGTCCCGCCGTTCTACCACTACACCAACGATGTAGTCTGCTACAGGTCACAGGAATTCTTAGTCTTCTTCTAGATTATCGTCCGTTAAATGCTGGGCTAGAACATGGTTTTAGGTGGACTGTCATCACGCATCTAGAACCATGGTCCAGCCCGACACTCAAGGATTAGCATCGGCTATCTTCGGAAATCTTCGGCTATCTTCGGCAATCTTCGGAAATCTTTGTTATTTTCGACATATAAAAATTACAAATTTATTATTCTACTGCCCGACCCGAGAATCGAACCCAGGTCTTCACGCTCAGCAGCCCCGCTGTGCTACCCCACGACACTAACGAGGCAGTCTGCTGCAGGTCACAGAGACCCGTGAAGTCTTCTTCTAGAAGATCGCCCGTTAAATGCTGGACTAGAACATGATTTTAGGTGGACTGTCATCACGCATCTAGAACCATGTTCCAGCCCGACACTCACGGATTTGCTTCGGCTGTCTTCGGAAATCTCCGGCTTTCTTCGGCAATCTTCGGCTATCTTCGGAAATCTCCGGCTTTCTTCGGAAATCTTCGTCAATCTTCGGGAAGCTTCGAAAACCTTCCGTATTTTCGACATCCGAAAATTACAAAGTTATTGTTAAGACTGCCCGACCCGGGAATCGAACCCAGGTCTTCCCGCTTAGCCGTCGCACTATGCTTTCACTAGATTTTTTTAATACAGGGCAGTCTGCTGCAAGTTACTGGAATCCGTGAAGACCTCTTCTAGAAGATCGTCCGTTAAATGCTGGACTAGAACATGATTTTAGGTGGACTGTCATCACGCATCTAGAACCATGTTCCAGCCCGACACTCACGGATTTGCTTCGGCTATCTTCGGCAATCTTCGGTAAACTTCGGCAATCTTCGGCAATCTTCGGCAATCTTCGTCAATTAAACTAGTCTGCTAAATTTTGTATTCAAATGAAAATACCTCAAATAATAGGGCTCAAAATAGACAAAACTTATGTTACGTAAAATTAATAAATACATATTATGAGCTAAAGTTACATTATTTAATTACTACAGTGTAAAATTTATTTGTAAAACATTTTCAGTAAAGACAGTAACAACACAATAACAAGTAAAAGATAAATAAAATAGCTTACAATCTATGACTGGCCTGTTGGTCTAGTGGTTAGTGACCCTGACTGCTAAACCGGAGGTCGTGGGTACGATTTTCATCCAGGACAAATCTTTGAGTGATGAGCATAATAATTTGTTCTGTGTCTGGGTGTAATTTATCTATATTATGTATGTATTTAAGAAATATACAGTTGTCTGGTTACCATAATACAGGTTCTGCCTAGTTTGGGATCAGATGACCGTGTGTGAGCTGTCCCAAGATATTATTATTAACAAATCTTTACTTAAAGTTATAGATGCAAAATTAAGACCAATATCTGAAAAAATTGCGTTGTCAGGAGTACAAAAAAGGACATAGGGTACCGTTTATCCGAAAGACTGTTCCCGTTACCGAAGGAAAAAATAATATCACCCGACGGTCGCACTTGCTTTCGGGCGCTGAATACCGCTACGTGTCCTTAGAACGCGATCAATTCACGATTTCACACACACATCACGATTCAATGCGTAAACTTCTCACCTCCAGTTGCACGTTTAATTGATTATAGTTTTTATCATTGTAATAGGGTACACCATGTAAGAAAAAATATAAAAATTCATGTTTATGATAGATTTCGTAAAAAGTAAACGAGAAACGTCGGTTTTCAAACATATTTATAAAAAAGCAATTTAATTTGTACAATTCAATTTATAAATCGATTTTTTTAATCTTTTTACGTCTAAAACGCTATTCGCCATTCTGATTACGACGTGACGTCACTCCGATAGTACGAACCCGTAAGGGTATTTTTTTTTAATGTCCTACAGTTTGTGATTCGTGCCTCCTTTTAAGCAACTGATGCCTGTGTTAGGAGAATTCGCTCTTTCATAAAAAAATAAAACAGGAATAAATTCCACGCCCAAATGTGTTCCGTCATAAATGATAAATGATTTTATTCCAAATAGGTTTAAAAAAAACACTTTTATACGTTTTTTTTTTTTAAAACAGATAGATATCGTCGTCATTTCCTAACTGACTACCTCTGAGAAGAAATACCGAAGCAAACTTAGGGTCAAGGTCTCTTAAAGTCCAGACAAGTTCAATAATGTATGTGAGAGCAGGGCAGGCGGTGTTATATATAGAGTGAGCAGCAGCTACCTGGTGCCGCTGCTGCAGGTACTGGCGGTCGGCCAGCGCCTGCCGGTCGCGGTGCGCGTCGTGTATGCGGCGCAGCACGGCGTCGCCCGCCTCGGCCAGCGCGGCCACGAAGGCGCGCTCCCTCTCCCCGTGTTCGGCGTCCAGCCTCGCGCGTCTCACTCTGTACGCGTCTTTGCGCCGGTCTTTTGCTACTAGTTCTACTTCCTAGAAATAAAGAATATTACGTTATTTTTTAACTAACTAGCTTTTGCCTGGGACTTTGTCCCCGAAGATTTCAATTTAAAAAACCGTAGGTACATAGCAGCAGTAAGCAGATTTACTTAATTGAATCTGATTTTGTCAACAATTTTTTGGGTTTTTATTTTGTTTCCCGCGGAACCCTAAATTATTTCAAAATTAAAAGTATCTTTAGATACTCCTTGTAACATCAGCTGTCTGCCAGTGAAAGTTTCGCCAAAATCGGTCCAGCCGTCGCGGGGAAACCGTAACTCGCGATTTTCTTGCGCTTCTCTAATTTTCCCGCGGAACCCCAATTTTTTTTTGAATTTCACAATAGCTTATAATATACTCCGGACCATCAGCTATCAGCCAGTGAAAATCAGTCCAGCCGTTTCGGAGACTATCCGGAACAAACAGACAGACAGAAAAAAAATTCTTGTTTTTATTTTAATGTTACATACGGGCACTCCGATTTTATTTATGTGTATTGATATCAAATTGATTGTCGATGCTTGTAACAACCATGTATATACCGTGTTTCTAGCAAATAAATATATTCACACTAATATTATAAGAGCGAAAGTTTGTAAGCTGGACCGATTTTGGTAAAATTTGATATGAAGATAGTTACATAAGCACAACACATACTAAGGCTACTTTTTATCCCGAAAAAATGTAGCGGGTAACACCACGAGGTTCAGCAAGTTTTGAATAAATGTTTTTTTTTAAGTTTAATCTTTTTACCCGAGTGTCAAGGGTAATGTTGGTCATCGTACCTGCTTGAGCAGCCGCAGCTCCTGCTTGAGCGTGTCCCGGAAGTGGCGCAGGTCCCGCTCGTGGTCGTGGCGCAGCCTCTTGGCGGCGTGGCGCAGCTCGGCCTCCAGCTGCTGCTCGGCGCGCTCGGCCGCCCCGCGCTGCGCCCGCGCCAGCGCCTCCAGGTCCGCCTCGTGCGCGCGCTCCAGCGACACGAGCTCCGCCTCGAACCTGAGCGCGGACACACATGATGCTTCAGATGTTCAATTAGAATGTCCGACCGTATTTCGGTCCCGGCGGCCTGTCTCATCTAAGACTAGCCAACTACGCAGAAGATATTATAGTGCAAAAGTATGTGCGCAAACACAGGTGCACTCCCTATTCCTTCACTCTTATAGGCCAGGACGGTAAGACACGACCGGAGAGAGATCAGGCGCAGGACCAACGGCTTAACGTGCCTTCCAAAGCACGGAGGGGTCTCGACATTTGAACACGGTCACCCATCACAAGACTGACCGCGATGAGCATAACTTAACATCGTATACCGACTGATCTGCTCGGTAGCCACATAGCTACAAGCCCCTCTAGTTCTAAGCTTATAAATATGAATACTGTTATGTTCTCCTTTTTTAAATAATGAATTTTTGTGAACCTATTGTTTTTTCTGAAAATAAACTTATTAATATATAACTAAACTATATAATATATAACTAAACTTTTTTAATTTTTTTATTATTCAACAGACCTCTTGTCCTGCTGCTCCCTCAGCTGCAGCTCCTTGGCGTTGAGGTCCTGGAACTGCTTCTGCTCCTGTTTCTGCAGCATCTTGATCTCGCGCAGCTCCTGCTTGCGCAGCGCGTGGTCGTCCCACGTGCGGCCGCTCTCCTCGTCGCCCCATATCACCTGTAACAAACAATAAATAAATAAATTGTTTATGTCTCGCCGCACAAAAATTACAGAAATGATTGCACAGAAAAATACAATACATTGGGGGAGACCTTTGTCCAGTAGTGGACGCCTTCCGGCTGATGATGATGATGCTTGAGAAATACCAGATTTCACATACACACTTTCAACCCCTATTTCACCCCCTTAGAATTATATCAAATCAAATCTTTTCTATGCACGAGGTTGCAGGTTCAAACCCAGGCAAGTATCAATGTGACTTTTTTAATGTCATAAATACTTTCTTAGATATTCTAAGACACCACTGACTGACGGTGACGGAAAACATCGTAAGGAAACCTGGATTTAATTATCTGAAATCGCCCGCAGTGAGCTAGCGTGGTGATCAGTGCTCAATCCTTCTTTATACGAGAAGAGGCCTTTGCCCTGCAGTGGGACAGTTACAGGCTGTTATTATTATTATTTATAAATCTTTTTTATTACGTACAGAGACAGACATAACATCACGCCCATATTCCCCAAAGGAGAAGGCAGAAGTGAACAATGCAGATATAGTACACCCTCACTTCGTCAGTTATGTTATAAGTCCCAATGTAATATGGGACGAGCTGGACCTCAACCGGGCACACATCCAGACACCGTGCTGCTACTGAGAATTACCTAATGGAAAACTCAGTAACCAGAACCCCATGCTTAGCAGATCTCCATAGTAGATCAACAAGGCAGTAAATCTTATACATTTTAGATTTCTGTATTCCTTCTCAATAATTTGAAACTTTAAATAAATTATACCAAATCGCATGTTTCTGTCTGGATGTGTTGGTTAATGGCAATAGGATCGCCCTTGTCTCAGAGCGGCGCCACGGATACGACACGACGCCGGGACGATACCGGCACGATATTGAGGCACGGGTAATTCGTACTGTAGGTTATTGACTCTATATTACATTGGGACTTATTAAATAACTGGCGATACGTGGGTGTACTATACACCTCTGCCTAGCACTTCGGGGATACAAGTGTGATTATATGCTGGAGCACTGATAGCCAAGTGGTATGACCGTTGGACTGCCATGTCAAAGGTCGCAAGTTCAAACCCCGGCACGCACCAATGTCTTTTCGAATTCATGCGTAATATAAAATAGTTATCAGTTGCTAAAAACGGTGTAGGAAAACATCTTGAGGAAACCGGCACACCTGAGAGATGTTTCAACGGTGTGTAAAGCCATGTCAGACGCCTACAGGCGGTTTAAACTCTGACACCGGGTTGTTCATCAACCAGACGATAAGAAGATTCAATATAATATTCTATTAAACAATTCGAGAAGAGACGAATAGAGGAGAAAATAGTTGAGGAGAGAGTATCTTGCTTACCTTGGACGTGGTCGTAGTGACTATAACGCCATCGATCTCGAACTTTCTCGTGCGCTTGCGCGTTTTCTTCTTGAGGTTTGCCATATGGATGTCTTCTTTCGACCTGTAGACAATGATAATAATAAAAATTAGGTATAATTTTCTTTTGTTTATAGATAAGTTCTGTATATAATTATAATAATGTCGATTTTGAGATTTTTCAAATCAAATCAAATCATTTATTTAATACTATTACAGCAGGATAGGATAGGACATACCTTTGTATCCTGTTGACAGGCTGTCCATCCTGTTGCTTCCTCCTCAACACGACCGGCTCGCCGTTATCGAGGTTCTGACTGTCTGTGTTTACTCTGAAACAATTATGTTGGGTTATGTTATTGTTTTATATGTGGAGATGTAATTTTTAAACGTGTGATTGTGTGTGAGTTGGTGATTGGATGAATGAATGAGTGTGAGCGGGTGATTGAATGAGTGTGAAGAGGTGAGTGAATGAGTAAGTGGATGAGTGAATAAATGTGAGTGAATGAACGTTAGTTAATGAGTGAATGAATTAATAAGTGTGAGTAAATGAACGTTAGTGGATGAGTGAATGTAGGTGAATGAATGTTAGTAAATGAATGTGAGTGAATGAATGTATGAATGTGAGAAAATGAATGTGAGTGGGTGAGTGAATGACTGTAAGAGCGGAAGTGAGTAAATGCGTGTGGGTATGGATGTGAGTGAATAAATGAGTGTGGGTGAGATAACGGATGAATGAGTTTGGGTGAGGGAGAGAGTGAATTTAAGTGGTGGAGTCTATGAGTGAATGGGTTTGGATGGATGAGTGTATTTCAACGTGGGTGAGTGAGAGTGGATGGATAAGTGAATGAGTGAGTTCCAGTGAGTGAGTGGTACGCACCTGGCGCCTCCGTTGAGATGCGCGAGATGCAGCTGGTCGTCGTGCGAGGCGGTGGTGGCGGTGGTGTTGGTGGTGTTGGTGGTGTTGGACGTGGCCAGCGAGTCGGCGTCCTGCGCCACGCGGGACGAGGACGACGCCACCGAGCCGCTGTCCGACTGGGAGCGGCTGCGGGGGGGGAACGTTAGGTTATATGACGTTCACTTTTAAACTATTGCGTTGCATGATGATACTAACATAAAATTTAAATATCTTATCATAGTTAACAGTTTATCAGTAAAAGTATCAACTTAACTACTCCTAAAGAATAGAAAAATATATAAGTTAAAGCTGTCTGGCTCTTACATTTATAAAAATTAAGATATCATATCAATTATTTTTATAACAAATAAAAAAAATCTTTACAAAGAATTGTTTTTTAATTTTGTTAGTTAATCTAATTCTTCCTTTAAACTTTTTGTTTAGTCATAATACGAACTTGCGAGCCGTGTGGTATCCGGCCTAGAATTGACCACCCCCTTTCCTCCCGTGGGTGTCGTAAGAGGCGACTAAGGGAAAATCCTGAAGATGGGCAGCAGCGTCTTCTGTAACTTGACCATCAATACTGCAATCCCCAAACCGCTTGCCCAGCGTGGGGATTATGGCAACCCCCCCCCCCCTGCTTAAACGGGGAGGCCTATGTTCAACAGTGGACGTTTTTTGGCTGATGATGAATACGAACTTCTTTTCCCAATTATAATTTAATTCATGTTATTAACTATATAACGATAGACCAACCTCTCAAAGCTGTCCGGACTTAGCCTCGTACTGACTGAGCCGAGAGCGATGTGTGTCGCGGCCGAGTCTCGAACCCGGACCTCTTCGTTGCCGACCGTTACCACTGACACGTGGGATGTGTCCTGGAAAACAATAATTACATATACATAATTATATAATTCGTCAAAATAAATTTCCTGTTTAGATATTCTAAGACACCACTGACTAACGGTGACGGGAAGTATTGTGAGGGAACCTGGATTTAAATATCTGAAGTAGTGAAATCACCCGCAGTGATCTAGCATGGTGATCAATGCTCAATCCTACTATAAACAAAGCGAGGCCTGTGCCCTGCAGTGGGACAGTTAAAGGCTGTTACTATATAAACACACTATTATATTACGTATATCTTCTGCATTGGCTAGTCGCAGTTGAAAACGCCGTGACCGACATTCGATCGACAGCCCCCTTACCATGAACTCTTAAAGCAGGACAGTTTACCATGTGGAAGCGAGACGCCGCTACGTGCTGTGTAATGCAGCGTCTCGCTTCCACATGGTAAACTGACTTTCTTAGATGGTTTGGGCATGTAGAAAGGATAGATGACAGAAGAGTGACAAAGCAAATATATGAGGCGAATGTTAGTGGAGTATCCGGAAGGGGAAGACCTCGGCGAACATACTTGGACCAGATCGGAGATGTTCTACAGAAGGGTCAAGTGAGGAGTACCCTTAACCGACGAGCGTGTATGAGGAATGTGATGCGAGTGAATAAGGCGAAAGAAGTATGTCAGGATCGTAGCAAATCGAAATCCGTGGTCTCTGCCTACCCCTCGTGGAAATAGGCGTGACTTTATGTATGTATGTATGTAAACTGACTTGCTTTAAGAGTACATGGTAAGGGGGCAAGTCATCAAAGTATAAACTCACCAAGTTCAGTCCGTTAGTAACACTGTCGTCAAACACGCCGCTGTCCGTCGTGACGGCCGTCGGACTTAGTATTAGGACTTCGCTACTGTCGAGGCGTCGGCCGCGAGATTTTTCTGTAAGAAAGCAATTATTTGGTTATTAATGACATAAATAAGTTGCACAATGTGAGAGGCCTTTGCCTTGCAAGTGGGTCGTGAAATAAAACAAATAAAAATATTATTAATAAAATTAAAAAACACGTCTGCCATATCTAAAACTGAGCTGAAAATTTAAAACAAGTTCCATCGCAGTCTGGGTATCTCTTAAATAAGACAGTGTTCCACAGAACGGTCCCCCGACTGCGATGGAACTTGTTTTTCAATTTTCAGCTCGGTTTTAGATATGGCAGACGTGTTTTTTAATTTTATTAATTATATTTTTATGTTTTTCATTTTTATAGCCTATGTTACTCCCGATAGTGTAAGGATTCTAACGACACTACATACATCATAATCGTAACATCATAGTCGTATCGTGGAATAAAGAAACGCTCATACATACATACATGAACCCTGAAAACATTACACTCCTTTTCTTGGGCAGTCGTGTAATATTTTTTTTGCTCTTTAAAAAACATCGCCCCACACTAGGAATTTCTCATGTAAATGTATGTGAAATATCACATACACAAACACCCAGACTCGGGACAATCAAATGTGGATCGCACAAATGTTTGCCCCGTGCGGTAATTGAACCCGCAACCCTTAGCGCAGTAGTCTAATCGCTTAGCCATTACGCTAATCAGGTCGTCAAAAAAAGATAAATTTTGGGCAGTCTTGTAAAAATGAATATATTGTGACAACCCTTGATAATCTAAAGACAGATAATAAAATAAGTGAATGAATGAATGAATGCTGTAAAGGATTCGAAACGTCGGGACCAAAAACCAAAATTAAAACCGCGATAAATTCCGTAAAAATAATTTTAATTCAATGACTAACATTCGCGTAAGTGATAGAAATCAGTATAATATAAATGACTGAGTTATGAGGGCACATACATAAAAAAATTAAAAAAAAAGATCCCGACGAATTGAGAACCTCCTCCTTTTTTTTGAAGTCGGTTAAAAATAAGTACTCACCGCTGTAGTGCGTGCAGTCGAGCGAGTCCAGCGAGGAGGGCGCGAAGCAGTCGTCGTCGGAGGACGAGCCGGCGCCCACGATCACCACCTCGTCCGCGATGGGCGGCGTGGTCGAGATTGTCACCGCGTTGGGCGGCAGCTGCGGGCGGGATACGTCACGTTATACGTACAGACTATTAATACGAAGAGCATTGGACGGTCACCATATTGTGACGTCATAGTTGTACAAATTGTTAAATTAATGTCATTAAAACTTGTACAGATTTTGGGATATTCATTACTATCCACTCCGTCTATTAGAAACTATTTTGAATACTAGAAACGATCGACGGCAAGAATTATTTTTAGTTAAGTAACTCAATCCTCGAGCGAGAAGCTCGTCCACATCATATATGGTATGGTTGCAGTTTATAGAATACTAAGATTTAGTTATTATGGGGCTCAACCCGTTGGGCCCCAGTTGGGTTCCACCCGTTCGGCTCCAGAAGACATCAGCCTGTATGGCTCCTGTAGGGCTCAACCTGTTCAGGTCCTATAGGGCTCAACCCGGTTCGGCCCCTGCTGGGTTGAACCCGTTCTGTTCCTGTAGGGCTCAATCCATCGGACCCCTATCGGGCTCCACGCCGGGGCTACAGTACTCACAGGAGCGGCAGTGCTGAGTACGGGCGGGTGCGTGGTGGTGACGGTGACGAGGCCGGCGGGCGCGGCCCCCAGGCTGTTGGGCTCCGCGCCGCGCCGCACCGGGACCACCACGGCCTGCAGGGCAGGGGGCGGAGGCGCCGGGGGCTTCGACTCGCGCGCTAGGGAGCCTTCTCGAGCGTGCGGCGGCTGCAACAATACGACACACGTGAGACCATATTTTCAGGGGAAACATTCAAAAGGCATTCGTCCTCCAGAGGCCTCTACAGTTGGGACAGGGCAGTGCGGGATTTCCAACTCACTAAATCTATCCCGATAGTTATCATCTACAAATACAAGGGAGGTCCAGGACTTAACCAACTCTGGGACCTTTAAAAAACCAACTTCCCATACAATTTTTAATAATCACACTTATATTATAAAGACGAAAGTTTGTAAGAGTGTTTTAGTGTGAGCGCATCTAGTTGCATTAGTAAATTCTGAATTAAGCTCGCCTCTGTATTTCATATTTGTGTATTATTTCGTGTTGGAAATATCGGAAACTAATTTAAAACTCAGTTGGATATGACAAACCATAAGCGCGGAAATTATACGTCAGAAATTCCGTTGGGTCCGATTTCTGTTCGGTGGAACTGATGCCCGACTAGTTCGGGTGTACGGTATAACGCGACGAAATTTCGGCAAATGTGTAGTAAGTTATTAAAATAGTATTGGAGTCGTAATCACGCCGAACTTCGATCGCGCATTTTCCGCAAAGTAGGTTTAGTCATAGTCATAAGGGTTTTAGTTCATATAGGCTACAAAAGACTTTGACTGCCTCGTTGGTCTAGTGGTCGCTAAGCGCGACTGCTGAGCAAGAGGTCCTGGGTTCAAATCCCGGGCAAAGTGTTACTGAGTTTTCCATTAGGTAATTCTCAGTAGCAGCACGGAGTCTGGAATTGTGCCCGGTTGATGGCAATAGGCTCGCCCCCTATTACATTGGGACTTACAACATAACTGGCGAAATGTGGGTGTACTATATGTTCACCTCAGCCTACCCCTTCGGGGAATACAGGCGTGATGTTATGTTATGTTAGGCTACAAAAGGGCACTTATAAAACGTCAAATCAAGTCCCTTGGTCCAAAAGTGTTGTTTCTATGGAGAACCAACCAACAAAAAAGTTGGCGTATTTAACAATTTCGTTCAAATGTATAAGATAATAGACAGTTAGGTTAAACTTGTACCTTCATAACTTGTTCTAGCTTCAATGGAGTTTATTTTTATGTAATCATTAACATACACTAAAAAAATTTAATTATACAAATTAAAAAACACGACTGCCATGATATAAACCGAACTAAAAAGTGAAAAACAAGTTCCATCGCAGTCAGGGGACCGTTCTGTGGAACACTGTCTTATCTAAGAGGTACCCAGACTGCGATGGAACTTGTTTTTCACTTTTTAGTTCGGTTTTTGTCATGGCAGTCGTGTTTTTTAGTTTTTTTTAATTATATTTGTTTCATTATTTTATAGCCTATATTACTCACGATAGTGTAAGAATTCTAACGACACTCCATACATCAAAATAGGTTCAGGCATTCAGAAGTTATGGTGGAATAAAGAAACTCACATACACATACATACATACATGAACATTCTCAAACTCACATACATTACACTCCTTTTTTTGGGCAGTCGTGTAAAAATATGGAAATAGATGAAGAATGGTATCGGAGACAAAGATCTACTTGGGGGAGCTAAATCAACAGAGTAAGTAAGTAATAATGTCCTCCTGACAGAATTTCGGTCACGGCGGCCTGTCTCAGCTGAGACTAGCCAGCTACGCAGGAGATATTATAGTGCACAAGTATGCGCGCAGACACAGGTGCACTCCCTATTCCCTCACTCTCATAGTCCGATGGGACGGTAGACCGACACGACCGGAGAGAGATCAGGCGCAGGACCAACGGCTTAACGTGCCTTCCGAAGCACGGTGGGGTCTCGACATGTGAAAACGGTCACCCATCACAAGACTGACCGCGGCGAGCACGGCTAAACCTCGTAGATCGACTAATCTGCCGGGTAGCTGCATAGCTACGAGCCCCACATAAGTAAGTAACATACAAAGAAGTCTTACCGTAACAGGCCTGATCTCAACAGCATTGTGCTGTGATCTTCTATCACTTCTCCTATCTCTCCTATCTTCACCGACCTCATCCACAGAGCTCGACCTTGAATAATTCTTCTCTAGCCTGCTAACTTCTGCGCTCACTCTGTTTATCTCTATGCCAGTCTTCTCAAACTCCTTCCTTCCATCTCTCTCGTGAACAGAGTTAGGTCTGCTCTTCTCTGCTTTGTGTGTGACATCTTCTGTGCTGTTCGTTCTGGAGTTTTCTTTGACTTCTGTTTTTGTTCTGTTTATTGTTAGTTTTACTTCTGGTTCCGGCTTTGGTTTGTCTATGTCTTGTTTTACTTTTAATGATTCCTTCTCTGTTTTGTCTTCTACTGCTTTTTCTGCTTCTCTGCATACCTGTTGGATAAATGATAAATGATTTTATTTCTGCAAACAGGTTTTAAAATACACTTTTACAGGTCATTTTTTTTTAACTAGATACATGGCGTCGGCATTTCCTAACTGACTACCTCTGAGAAGAAACACCGAAACAAAGTCATGGGTCAAGGTCTCTTTTATAGTCCAGACATGTTCAACAGTTTTTTTTTTTTTTTAAAACCTCGCCCCACACTAGAAATTTCTCCTGTATCGTGGGTGCGTTTCACAAACATGAAATATCACATACACAAACACCCAGACTCGGGACAAACATCTGCGGATCGCACAAATTATTGTCCCGTGCGGGAATCGAACCCGCAACCCTAAGCGCAGCAGTCCAATTGCTTAGCCACTGCGCCAATCGGGTCGTCTAGTTTATGTGAGAACAGTGTATTTGGAATATGATTATCTTTAATTTGCATGATTAAAAATATAATACGATAATAATTTTCGTTAGTGTTATCCGTAATTAATATTTACTATATACGCCGGTTCTACTTATTGCTATAATGTTAATGAATAAGGGCTCCGTTCGAGTTCGAAACTAGTCGGGCATTCCCGAATAATACTAACTAGGTACTACTTAAATATAAAAATATAGTTTCTGTTTTTCGCTGAGGAAAAGGGGGAATATGGAACCCTTGATGATGAATAAAATGTTACCCGATGTGGTAGACAGAGCTGTACATAACACCATCACTTCACCAGTTAGGTTATAGGTCCTGGGTCCAAATGTTAAATAATATACACTGGCATAAAACAAAACACTGCCTGACCAGGGGATCGAACCTATGACCTCATGCTAAGCAGTCGCCATCTACAACCACTAGATTAACGTAGTCTTATATGTAAATACGAAAATAATATCCATAAATACTGATCGTTCGGTTCGAAATGACATCAAATCAGTATTAGAATAATAACTTAGATGATTTAGTTACCTGGTCTACGATAAGCCTGCCTGCGGTAGCGGCGGATGAGGGCGCGGGCCCCGGGGGCTCCGGGAGCTGCGGGGGGGGCGGCGCGGGGGGCTTGCGGGCCGCGGGGGCCACGGGGGGAGGGGGCACCGGCGCGGGGGGAGGGGGCACTGGCGCGGGGGGAGGGGGGCTGCTGGCGGGAGGGAGGGGCGCGGGGCCCTTCTCCTTCTTCGGTGCCTGGAAGGGGGAATAATGATTAAATGACTTGGTTATACAATGATAAACGATTTTATTTCTGCATATAGGTTTTAAAAAAACACTACACGTCTTTTTTTTTTTAACTAGATAGATTGCGTTGGCATTTCCTAACTGACTACCTCTGAGAAGAAATACCGAAAAATACTCAGGGGTCAAGGTCTCTTTTAAAATTCAGACAAGTTCAATAATTTATGTGAGAGCAGTGTAGGTGGTGAATGTGATTGTCTGAATATTTATGTAATATATAAAACCCAAAAATATATTTTTTTGTCTAATGGACTACTCATGTACTAGAATTTCTAGATATTTTACTAAGGGTTGATAATATATGAAACTTTCTTGTTTACTGACATGACACTGACCCTGTTATTCGTAAACGATCACAATACCTCTCAATTTGACCACTTTTTAAATCTATTGACATCTCTACTCTCTGACATGCAAACAATTGACAGGTAGAATTTAAAACATGTTATAAAATTGTATTTTTTATTAATAAGGAGGAAAATATTTTCTTTACCAATACAATGAATATGAAACTCAATTTTGGAGGCAAAATCTATAATCTTGGTATATTTAAACTGTTCTCTAATCTCATTTAAATCATAATATGTAATTCTTCTGTACGTGTGTTTGTCACCTAACTCCTCCTAAACGGCTGGACCGTTTTGGATGAATTTTAAGAGTATATTTCAATATGTTCCTGGATGGATTGAACTTGGTAGGTGGCGCTGCTTTTCCGGGCAGGACGAAGTTTGCCGGGTCAACTGGATTTTTTATTTTTATTAGCCTATGTTGTGTCCCATTGCTAGGCAAAGGTCGATTAGTGGTACACAATAATATGCAATACATACCGGTGGCTTCCTGTCAGCGGGCGGGTGCTCGTCTTCGTGCGGCCTCTTTGCCGCCGCGGCCGCCGGGCTGGGGGGCGCGGGGCTCGGGGAGGGGGAGGGGGAGGGGCAGGCAGCGGGCGCGGGGCTGGGGGAGGGCGGGGACGGGGCGGGCGCGGCCGCCGCGGGGGAGGGGGGCGCGCGGGGGGCGGGGGGCGCGGGGGTCGTGCCGGCTGTTGGCTCTTCCGACACTGGGGACAAAATATTAACATTACAAGCACATACCCTCACAAGAGACGACCTGATTGGCGCAGTGGCCAAGCGATTAGACTGCTGCGCTAGGGGTTGCGGGTTCGATTCCCGCACGGGACAAAAATTTGTGTGATCCACAGATGTTTATCCCGAGTCTGGGTGTTTGTGTATGTGATATTTCATGTTTGTGAAACGCACCCACGATACAGGAGAAATTCCTAGTGTGAGGCGACGTTTTAAAAAAAAAAAAGTTATACATAAATACGTCCGACAATATTCAAGGTGAGCCATGGTTTTCATCCCTCCTATTTATGACTACATCACACTAATATTATGAAGGCGAAAGTTTGGGTGTGTGTTTGTATGTTTGTTACCTCTTCATGATCCCGAACTTGAATTTGAAAAGATTTGGTATGGAGCTAGCCGACACCCTGGATTAACACATAAGCTACTTTCATCCCGAAAAAAATGTTGCAAATGTAGTAGACTACATAACATAACATCACGCCTGTATTCCCCGAAGGGGTAGGCAGAGGTGAACATATAGTACACCCACATTTCGCCAGTTATGTTGTAAGTCCCAATGTAATAGGGGGCAAGCCTATTGCCATCAACCGGGCACAAAACCAGACTCCGTGTTGCTACTGAGAATTACCTAATGGAAAACTCAGTAACACTTTGCCGGACCCGGGATTTGAACCCAGGACCTCTTGCTCAGCAGTCGCGCTTAGCGACTACTAGATTAACGAGGCAGGCTCATATAACATAAACCCCTTTAAACACAGTATTACTACGTAATACATACTCTTGACATCTGGCGTGTCGCCGGACCTCACAGACGTCGAGTCATCTTCCTCCATAGGCATATGAGAGCTGCGCGGCTCCTGTAAACAACAAGCGTGATAGTAAGCGTCATCATGGTTTCACTGGTTTCCAAGATACAAGCTATGCTTAGTTTGGAGACCACTGACAATGTTTTTTAATGCCTGTTACAATTATTATCTATAATATTAATTTAGGTTTAATTACTAATTGTTTGTTATATTGTAACATCTGTGGAACAAATAAATTTATTCTTATTCTTATTCTTATCATACCAAGTAAGACATTCCTGTGAAACAACAATCGTAATTCAATAAGTGAGTGGTTAACACCATTACCCAATAATTACAAGACACTTTTCTATAAAATCATGCTTTATTCCAGCCCCCAAACCCTGATAATTTTTAACATTTAACTTAACATAGAGTACCTTATTATTTTCAGTAGTTTTTATTTCTGAACTGAGAATTTTATTGGAATTTACATAATTGACAATATATACATTATAAACACATTTAAATTCTACCTACTATACTACTATTAACAACTTAATTAGGTTTTTAGTTGCTTTGTAATTAATAAATAGTAAGACAATTGAGTTGGACATATAGTGACGTCACATGTTCCTATTGCCATACAAAATCTATGGAGGAATAGCGTTTTGACAGCTCATAAAAAGTGTGTCAATTGATTGGTGATGTCTAATACTTAATTAAGTACAGTACGGCCGTTTCATCTTGGCCGGACTGAAGCTTGCGCGGATGGCTGCGCAGTAGTATTCTCAAGTACAACATGAGGAGAATATTGCAATGTGCGGTAGTCAGGCTAGGGGTCATCGTTCTAATTGGGTCTCGCCAAAAAGTCTGATAAAGCAGATAAATACTCCCTGGGCCTGCAGTACGTAAGGAGTCTTGTCTAACTTCAAGTCGGTCAAGAACCGTCGAGCTAACATTACTAACTTTTAAACTATCGCGTTGCATGATACTTAAACAACAAGGGAATTAAAGCGAACACAATTTTTAATTAATTTTCTTTTGCTTGACATTTTTTCTTTTTTAATAAACGTCGGCCCACAATAGGGCATTCTCCTGTGTCGTGGGTGCGTTTCACAAACATGAAATATCACATACACAAACACACAGACTCGGGACAAACATCTGCGGTTCGCACAAATATTTGCCCCGTGCGGGAATCGAACCCGCAACCCTTAGCGCAGCAGTCCAATCGCTTAGCCACTGCGCCAATAAGGTCGTCAAGTCACATTTCGCCCGAGTTGCATCGGCCATGATCACAAGCGGGCACTTGAAAGAAATAATTAAAAATTGTGTTCGCGTTAATTCCCGCGTAGTTTAATTACTACTATTAGTTTTAATATGTTTGCACTGTTGACGTGTGAGTGGCTTTACCTTCGACGCAGGCGGACGCTCTGGCGGCTGGCAGTCCGATTCGATTGCAATGTAAACCATACACACAACGAATTAACGTATTGTTATAATACATACATATTAATTATATAAGGTTAATTGTATAAATATAAATTAAAAGACTAGATATTCTAAAAGATGAAGATGTCCACTGTTGAACAAAGGCTTCCCCGCCTTTGTTCAACAGTGGACATCTATCGGCTAATCAACAAAGTCGCTTTCTCTGTCCCTATATCCCTATGTATGCTTAAATCTTTAAAACTACGCAACGGATTTTGATGCGGTTTTTTTTAATAGATAGAGTGATTGAAGAGGAAGGTTTATATGTATAATAACATCCATTAAATAGTGGAGAAATACTTATAATATATATTTTATACCCGTGCGAAGCCCGAGCGGGCCGCTAGTGATGAAATAAAAGATAATATCTTTATATATAAAAATGAATTGCTGTTCGTTAGTCTCACTAACTCTCTAGACTGGACCGATTTGGATAATTTTAATATTGAAATTTTCCTGAAGTCCAGGGTAGGTTGAAATGGTAAAAAGGCAGAGCAAAGTTCGCCGGGTCAGCTGAATCCCTGTTTCCCTTGGTCACACCATAACTTGAGAACGGCTGGATTGATCTGGCTAATTATGGTTTTGAAATATTCGTGGAAGTCCAGAGAAGGTTTCATTGGTAAGAAGGCGGTACGAAGCTCGCTGAGTCAGCTAGTAATACATAAAAAGATACGCCTTAACTACATAACATACCCTTTGTTGAAATCAGTTTAAAAAGCATATACCCTTATAAGTTTCTATTAATGATATTTAGTCTCTATCAGTTGCTAATAACGGTGAAGGAAAACATCATGAGGAAACCGGCACACCTGAGAGATTTTTCAACGGTGTGTAAAGCCATGTCAGAGGCCTACAGGCGGTTTAAACTCTGACACCAGGTTGTTCATCAACCATACGATAAGAAGAATAATATTAATTGCTCAATTATGGTACAGTCAGCATTATAAATAGTTTAACATGTAAAGAAACCTCAGTCAAATAATTGAAAGAAACAAACAACAATTCAAGTTATTGTTTCAAATTATAGAAACGTCTAAATGATAAAACTTAATAACATCTAATATAAAGTAAGTAATCTAAAAAATCTGAGTATATTGAAGACTTTTACAATATATGAAATTCTATAGCAAATGACTGCCTCGTTGGTCTAGTGGTGCGCGACTGCTGAGCAAAAGGTCCTGGGTTCAAATCCCGGGTCGGGCAAAGTGTTACTTAGTTTTCCATTAGGTAATCCTCAGTAGCAGCACGGAGTCTGGATCTGTGCCCGGTTGATGGCAATAGGCTCGCCCCCTATTACATTGGGACTTACAACATAACTGGCGAAATGTGGGTGTACTATATGTTCACCTCTGCCTACCCCTTCGGGGAATACAGGCGTGATGTTATGTTATGTTATGTTATAACAAATGGTATGTTTAAAAAAATTAATGTTACCTACTATGTTGACTGTACATTTTTTTTTCAATATTTTGAATTTATATAATACGAATACATAACTACAAATATAAATCAGTATTATATACTAACCAATTCTCTGGTACTGTTCCTTATTTTTCTTGCCTCTCCTCGATTTCGACTATTATTTCACGAGTTCCATCGAAAAGAGGCAAACATGTTAGTAAGCGTGCAATAGAAGCAAACACACGTGTTAATTAGATTATAACTTTAAATATATAAGAAATAGATAATAATTAAGATTTTTATATATTTATAATATGTTTTACCACTTTAGGAATATCTGTTTGGCACACGCATCGGAATAAGAATGTAAATATCATATTAATATTTTAATATAGAGTCTGTCAAGCGAGTCGTGTCCACGACCATTTTGCTGACGTCGTGTTCCGACTGATGATGATTCGTCTGGTGCATGGACCTAAACCATGCACTTCAATTATTTTTTTAAATTCTATTCTCACCCAGTGTACAGCTACTCATTTATAAAATAAATATTCTAGAATGTTCTAGATACTGACCTCAGAATCATCATCCAGGACCTCTTCCTCCACAACTTCTGCTCTATACTCCAAGAGGAGGTCCCTCAGAGGCTTGGCATCCAGGTCCCCGTTGACGAACTCGTGTTTTAAGAGCTCTATCGCTGTCGGCCTCTTCTCTGGATCCTAGGGGTGAAAGTTGGCGGTTAAATATTGTTTTAAACCCTCTTTGACACACAAATATTATAAAGGCGAAAGTTTGAGTGTGTGTTCGTTTGTTTGTTACCTCTTGACGCTCAAACGGCTGGACCGGTTTTGCTTATTTGGTATGGAGGTAGCTGACACCTTGGGCTAACACATAAGCTACCTTTTATCCCGAAAAAATGTAGCGGATAACACCGCGGGGCGCAGCTAGTTTACTTGATGTATACGCCGGTTTTACTCACGTGTATATTCGGGAATGCCCGACTAGTTTTGGACTCAAACGGAGGCTTTATTCATGAGCTGGTGACGCCGGCTAGTCCAGTGTGGGCGGCTCGCTCTTCTGTATCTTAATGAGTGCTCTCATCAACCTCACCCCGACTCATCACCGACTCACCTTGACGAGCGCTCTCGCTATAAAGTCGTTGAAGGACTTGCTCCACCGCGACGGCTGGTCCAGAGTGGGCGGCTCGCTCTTCTGTATCTTAATGAGTGCTCTCATCACCTCACCCCGACTCATCACCGACTCACCTTGACGAGCGCTCTCGCTATAAAGTCGTTGAAGGACTTGCTCCACCGCGACGGCTGGTCCAGAGTGGGCGGCTCGCTCTTCTGTATCTTAATGAGTGCTCTCATCACCTCACCCCGACTCATCACCGACTCACCTTGACGAGCGCTCTCGCTATAAAGTCGTTGAAGGACTTGCTCCACCGCGACGGCTGGTCCAGACTGGGCGGCTCGCTCTTCTGTATTTTAATGAGTGCTCTCATCACCTCACCCCGACTCATCACCGACTCACCTTGACGAGCGCTCTCGCTATAAAGTCGTTGAAGGACTTGCTCCACCGCGACGGCTGGTCCAGACTGGGCGGCTCGCTCTTCTGTATCTTAATGAGTGCTCTCATCACCTCACCCCGACTCATCACCGACTCACCTTGACGAGCGCTCTCGCTATAAAGTCGTTGAAGGACTTGCTCCACCGCGACGGCTGGTCCAGAGTGGGCGGCTCGCTCTTCTGTATCTTGAGGAGTACCCTCATGGGCGTCATCTCGTGGTTGGGCGGTTCCATTTGGGCGAACTCTATCAATGTGATGCCCAGCGACCAGATGTCCACCTGTAAATATAACCATGGTTTTAGACTATATAAAACGTAATAGAAAACTTCAATCAAAATTAATTGTTTAAAAAATTGTATGGTTAGTCTGCGCTTGCCAAGGTCAGTCTTAGGATGGGTGACCTTTTTTTTTCACACCAAGATCCCACTTAAGTTTTTAGTCACAAGCGCGACTGGTAAGCGTAAGGCCCGTTCGATTCCCAGGTCTACATAATATAATAAAGAAATAGAGATTATATTATGAAATTCTGAGTAACAGCATGACGTCTTGAATAGAGTCCAATAGCAATAGGCTCGTCCCCTATTACATGGGTCCAAACATAACTTGCGAAATGTCAGTTAACGTAAAATGGTTCATTCGGAGCTTATGACATAATCCATACTAATATTATAAATGTGAAAGTAACTCTGTCTGTCTGTTACACCTTCACGAATAAACCGCTGGACGGATTGTGATGAAATTTGGCATTTAGAAATTTTAAGACCCGAGAAAGGACAAAGGCAATTTTTTTATATAAATTCAACCCTATAAGGGGTTTAAATAAGGGTAAACGCGGGCGAAGCCGCGGGCAAAAGCTTCAAAATAAAAATAGTCACGGCCTACCTTGAAGTCATAGGGATGATCCCTGAAGGTCTCACACAACACGACCTCCGGCGCCATCCAGTAAGGAGTTCCAATGAACGTGTCGTGCTTCTGCAGCGTCGACTTGTTCTTCGCTGACACGCCGAAATCCGCTGCAAAACATATACATAGATAACTATTACAACAATTAATCAACACAATTATCAACACAAACCCAAAGGTGCATCTACGTTTGACGAGCCGAGCACGAGCGGAGCACGAGCAGAGCACGAGCCGAGCACGAGCACGAGCCGAGCACGAGCCGAGCGTCGCCGTGCGCGGCGTCAAGTGTGGCCGTTCAACCATCACTGACCTCGGATGTGATGCAAATCCCTTTGTGTTCGTCAAAAAGCCCACAATTGGCGGAGCATAGTCGAGCATGAATAAAATGCTCGAAGCGTGCTCGATCGAGGTTTGTATGTCGGTCCACACTACACGTGCTCGGCTTGTCCAGCGTAGACGCACCTCACGGGTGCTAAAAGGACCTAACGTTGATACTTAAATTCAAATGAATGAAGCAAATTTGAAAAATTATGGTCACGAGCGAAATTCGTAAGTGGTACCTTCTCAAATCCGTAGCGCAGGTCTCATTTTTCAAATTTCCTTTATTTATTTACACTTCTTACGAAAAACATGTACAGACAAAACATAATATCACGCCTGTATTCCCCAAAGAGGTAGGCAGAGGTGTACCTATAGTACACCCACATTTCGCCAGTTATGTTGTACGTCCCAATGTAATAGGGGGCGAGCGTATTGCCATCAACGACACAAATCCAGACTCCGTGCTGCTACTGAGAATTACCAAATGAAAAAGTTCAGTAACACTGCCCGACCCGGGATTTGAACCCAAGACCCCACGCTCAGCAGAGAGCAAACGAGGCACTCGAATTATATTCGATTGCTAAAGTTGTCATTTTGACAGTTTAATTAAGTAAAATATGTCACACGATTTTATTAAACTAATATCAATCTGGCGGTTGTAAAATCGTCCCAAAATCAATGTAAAGTTAACAAACGCTACCTGATACCATCCTAAATACAACAAAACATACAAATACACAAACATACCCCCACACTCCCGCGGCGCCAGTAGCAATACACAGACGCGACCAATCATACACAGAGATTTGAAGGTCATAGACCCCTTCAGGTCTCTATGTACGACTGGACGCGACTGTCAACGGTGACTCCTGGAGAGCTAGATGCTTGGGATCAATATCTATACTAATCTAGAGGTACTAGTACTACTTCTAAAATATCTTTACTAATCCATAAAAAAAAAGTAAAAGTAACTCTGTCTGTCTATTACACCTTCATGCAGGGCCGGATTATCCTTAAGGATAATCGCGGGGAAAAGCGGGGAACCTAGCCAACTGCCTAGGTTCCCCGCGTTGGCAAGGGCCCCGCACCACGAGATATTTAAATTTTTTCTTAATGTATTAAACGTAATTAAAGACTGGTATGTAATATACTATTTATGACAACGAATAAACCGCTGGACGGATTTTTATGAAATTTGGCATGTGTAAAGTTTAAGACCCGAGAAAATGCATGGGCCCCTATTTTTAAAATTCCGCCCTCTATGTTGTTTTAATAGGGTTTAACGCAGGCGAAGCCGCGGGAAAAAGCTATAGGTATATATTTAATACTAACCAACGATCTAAATTAACGTGACTTTGATGCTACTCGTATTCTTATTTTAGGTATATTGTGTAGCTCATTATTCTCTCATACTTGAAATGATTGTTAAACCATATTTTTAAAAGAGTAACTATGGAGTTTCTTGCCGGTTCTTCTCCATAGAAACGACTTGTTGGAACCGTGCAACTAGTTTGACGTTTTATAAGTGCTCTTTTGTAGCCTATATGAAATAAAAACATTATGACTATGACTATGAGCGAAGCCGCGGGCAAAAGCTAGACTATACTAATCTGGAAGTACTTCTCCTACAATATCCTTACTAAAACAATTAATGCGAAAGTAAGGTTGTATGTTACCTTTTCACGCCTAAACCGCTGAACCGATCATCATTAAATTTCGCATATTCGTTGTCATGAGTACAGAAAAGGTCATAGGGTATCTTTCATCGAGAAAAATTAACTTTTTCCGAGGGGGACAACGATATCATTCGACGGTTACTATTGCTTTTGACTGCTAGATGGCGCTACGTGTCTTTCGTATGATTAAATACCAATACAAAATGAAAGCGGGTGAAACCGCGGGGAACACCTAGTTATTTTATGATGAGGGAAAGTTTTTATGTTAGGGGTAATTTTCAAAACTATCTATCCGATGTCAGAAAGGCTTTCAGCAATTTTTTTATTAGTCTTTTCTATGTCCTAGTGAAACGACTTCGTGGCAGGCCGAGGAAAAGATGGCGCGACGAACTAGACGCCTACCTTAAGGACTGGCGTCGAGTGGCAGCAGACAGAGACAAGTGGAAGGAGGGAAGGGAGGCCTTTGCCCTGCAGTGGGATAATACGGGCTTATAACAATAATAATATGTCCTAGTGATAAATGATTTTATTTCTGCAACACTATTACACGTCATATTTTTTTAAACTAGTTAGAATGATGGTGTCGGCATTTCCTAACTGACTACCTCTGAGAAGAAATACCGAAACAGACTCAGGGGTCAAGGTCTATTTTTAAGTCCAGACAAGTTCAATAGTTTATGTGAGAACAGTGTAGGTCTGTGTGAGTGTTGGGCAAAGGCCCTTTTCCCCTTTACTTCTCCACAAATATCTATTCAGTTTTATTATACTATAACTAGCGGCCCGCTCCGGCTTCGCACGGGTATAAAATATATATTATAAGTATTTCTCCACTATTTAATGGATGTTATTATACATATAAACCTTCCTCTTCAATCACTCTATCTATTAAAAAGAACCGCATCAAAATCCGTTGCGTAGTTTTAAAGATTTAAGCATACATAGGGATATAGGGACAGAGAAAGCGACTTTGTTTTATACTATGTAGTGACAATATTTAGCGAATAATTGATTCTCGGAAAAAAAAATAAAAAAACTTATGTACGTTCAAAAAATTATTTGCAATATTCTATTATTATTTTTAATTTAACTCCAGTATCTAGTCTGTTTAACGCAAAACTTACACAAATGTTAGTAACTATACTAAGTTATATAACTTGTATATAACTATACTAAGTTATATAAAAACCCCAAAAACAGTGATATGTCAAAAAGTATAGATACGTCATATGCTTGAAAAATGAACGAAAAAAGCGTTCCGAAGTACACTCATTCACAATTAACTTGAAAAAAACGTGAAAGGGATAAGAGTAAAATAGTAAATATGTGTTTGACACTTGCGTGCTCATGTCAAACGTCGCTTAGGATAGCCGGTTTCTGCTAGACAAACTGACCCAAATGGGAAATTACAGAGTCTTTAAAATGAGCACGCTATTAACACATATCTGTACTTTTTAAAATATAATTGCCCAAAACATTTAACCTATTCCTAAAAAAAACATTACACAAAATCCAAATTAAAAAAAAAACCACAGGTTTTTTCCAAACTTCACCATCAAGGGTCCAAATCAACTCACCCAGCTTAACGCCGCCCGTCATGGTTGCCAACACGTTCCCCGCCTTGAGGTCCCTGTGTATAACCCTCCGCGAGTGCAGAAACTGCAGGCCCCTACACATCTCGCGACAAACATACGCTATTTGGATTTCGTTTAGCCCCTTCTCCAGTTCCGCCATCACCGAATCGAGGGCGCCACCGTCGCAGTATTCCAGTAGCATCTGTAATGTGGTGGTAATTGTGGTTATACGAGTAGTATATTTATTTAGTAGTCTTCGATCTCAAATCTATTAATCACAGATATTCTGTCAACATTCATAAAAATCCCACTAATCACCAACTCATCCACAACATCCTTTGAATTAAATGTCTTTCAAGACTTCATAAATTCAGATTACAACGAATATCAATGACATCATCCTAACCACATCCCGAATAATACAGGTCTAGCCATCAAATCAACCACAATATTGTTTTAACAAAATCTGTCTTACATAACTCCACAACACAACAATTACAACATTAGTTGACTACATAACATAACAACACATAACATAACATCACGCCTGTATTCCCCGAAGGGGTAGGCAGAGGTGAACATATAGTACACCCACATTTCGCCAGTTATGTTGTAAGTCCTAATGTAATAGGGGGCGAGCCTATTGCCATCAACCGGGCACAAATCCAGACTCCGTGCTGCTACTGGGAATTACCTAATGGAAAACTCAATAACACTTTACCCGACCCGGGATTTGAACCCAGGACCTCTTGCTCAGCAGTCGCGCTTAGCGACCACTAGACCAACGAGGCACATTACTTGACTAATCTTTCAAAACCCGCTAATCATCACCCGTTACAATATTTTTAAAAAAGAAACTGTCATACATAACTGCACCACACATCAATCACAACATTATTTGACCAATCTTAAACTAATCACCAACTCACCGACAATATTATTAAAACAAAATCTGTCTAACATGACTCCACCACACATTAATCACACCATTCTATCACCAAGCCAACAATAATCACTAATCACCAACTCACCCACAGCTTGTTGTCAATGAAATAGGCCTCGTGCAGCTCCACGACATTGGGATGGCGACACTCCGACAGTATGTCAATCTCCACGGTGAAGTCCGCGAGATCATCCTCGTTGTCGAGCACGCACATCTTGGCCGCCGCCAGCTGATTCGTCGTCTTGTGTTGGGCTTTGTATACCTGGGAGTAAAGGTGGCGTGGTTATTAATGTAAAGAAATCAAGCCAGTTACAGTCCGTTTTAACGATATTGGCTTTTATTTTCCACGCCTGTATTCTCCAAAGGGTCAGACAGAGATGTATAGCACTCCCACATTATGATATGTTATAGGTCCCAATGGAATAGAGGGCGAGCCTATTGCCCTTAACCAGGCCAATCCAGCCTCCGTGCTGCTATAGAGAAGTACTCAATAACAAAACGAAACCATCCGTAAATCTAACCCAGGACAATACGCTCAGCAGTCGCGTT
Source organism: Abrostola tripartita (assembly GCA_905340225.1). NCBI lineage: Eukaryota > Metazoa > Arthropoda > Insecta > Lepidoptera > Noctuidae > Abrostola > Abrostola tripartita. The sequence goes on along the minus strand of HG996513.1, from coordinate 1,271,151 downwards.
TTAAAACCAACCCCGTATTACCCAGAAACTATGTTGCGGAGGTCAGATACGCAGTCGCACCACATATAATCTATATTAATATTATAAATCAATGCTTATTAATTATTATTATAATAGATGAAGAGTTAGTTTCTTTGGTTGAACTCGTTAATCACGGAACTGCTGGTTCGAATTGAACAAATATTTTTGTGTTGTATAGTCTATTTATCGAAGAAGGCTAAGATATAACATTCGATATTCATGTGGAGGAAGTCGCGGAATCCGGAGCCAGTTCTGGTATCCAGCCGCTGATAGTCATAGTCATAATGTTTTTATTTCATATAGGCTACAAAAGAGCACTAACAAAACGTCAAACTAGTTGCACGGTTCCAGAAAGTCGTTTCTATGGAGAAGAACCGGCAAGAAACACCATAGTTACTCTTTTAAAAATATGTTGTAGGATTGTTTAACAATCATTTCAAGTATGAGAGAATAATGAGCTACATAGATAGATAAGGCAGGCACCTAACCTAGGACGATAAACGTAGGACAGATGATCATGGTCTACTAACCTTCCCAAAAGCTCCATCACCAAGCTCGCCGACCATGTCCCAGTTCTCAGAGGGATCGCTGTTGTCCTTGATGTTGTTGAACACCTTCTTCTTCTTGCCATCGTTGCCGCTGCCCAGGTGCAGCACCTGTAACACACACATTACGATCATGAACTATTGTAAAGTACATAACATTTTTCTATACGTAGTACTCTAATAACGGTACCAGAATCGAGGCATATCTATACTTAATATTATAAAGCTGAAGAGTTTGTTTGTTTGTTTGTTTACTTGAACGCGATAATCTCAGGAACTACTGGTCCGATTTGAAAAATTCTTTCAGTGTTAGATAGCCCATTTATCGAGGAAGGCTATAGGCTATAAAAATTCGAAATCCACGCGGGCGAAGGCGCGAGCGGAAGCTAGTGTAAATATAATCTTGACTCTATTAGACGTAAAAACGGAGAACTTTAAATTTGGTGGGCGCGGGCAGCAACCACTGTAGCTTAGTTAGAAAGGCTACGCCATTGAATCCATGGCATGGATCGGTGGAGGGCATGTCTCATGACTTTAAATCCCGCTCGTGTCTACCATTTTTTAATAATTGACTAAAAATATTTCTTTATTTAACACTTTATGTACAAAGGCGGACTTAATTTTTACATTAAGTCCGCCTTTCTACATAAAGTGTGACATTCCCTACCAGTCTTATAAATAAATTATTTATACATATAATTATACTAGCCAAATAATACTTTCTTGTTTTACTTATAAATAAGGGGATCGTGTCTGTTTGCAGTCCCATGTGACTATTAAGTGTGATGGTATAGAAAGTGCACCCGTATTTTCAGTAAATCTCCTGCGTAGTTGGCTAGTCTCAGCTGAGATTTGCCACTGTGACCGACGTCTGGTCACGAGGACTTTATTATTTAAGAGTATAGGACCTCTAGGACGTCTTCTAGGCTCCAAAAGCTTACCTTCTTAAGATTATTAAAGAACGACATATTGTTTATCTGCGCGTCGCGTGAGCGCGCGCCGGCGCCTCATCCGCCTTTACACATCGTGTCACACCGCCACTTTGCCTCTGCACATTTCTGTGGACAAAAAGATACAAATTTAAGGCAAAATAAAATTGTTCTAAGTTAAAAACATATAATCGTGTTCAAATGTTTACAGGACTAGATTTGTATTGGGTTTAAGCAATGGCAAATAGCGCTGCGACTTTTGCAATATCCAATAGGTATACCGACTTATATTTCAAAGACACCAGTGAAGGAAAACATCATTTCTCTTTTTTTTACTTTTTAACATTTAACTATCTAAAATCACCAACCCGCACTGAGCTAGGGTGGTGATCAATTTCTCTGTACGAGAAGAGGCCTTTGCCACAGTGGGGCAGTTACAGGCTGGTGTTATGATATATTACGCGGCGGGGTCGTAAGCCAAACTGCGTCGCCGCGTCACCCGCTGCATAAGGTCTCCGTTAGAGTCCGAAACTAGTCGGGCATTCCCGAGTAAAAACCAGTATATATAGTAAATCATATGGATAGCACTCACAAGAGTTATTATAGTAAATTGGCATCATGATATACCTGTAGCTACGAAAAGTACTTAAGAAATCATTCAGTCGGTATAATGGTGTAATAATATCTTCTTTTAAAGACCAAATCCTCAACTCATTCAGCCATATTAAAACGTGATAAAACATAAACATACATTCAACTTGTTTGAGAACAAACAATGTTTTTTTTACTGTTTGTTTTATTTTCCGTGTTTAAAGTTGAATTCATATGTTGCGAGAAACCGCTGTAATAAGACTGAGCGTTTTAAAAACGCTTAAAAAATAACGCAATGTTTTAACGACATACAAAATAATACGACCTTCTGATTGTCCCACTGTGAAACAAGGGCCTCCTTTTCACCACACCGTTATAAGCTGCGGATTGGTGATTTACTCTTTTTAATTCAAGTTTCATCACTCTTCCCTTCGTCGTCAGTCAGTAGGGTTTGGAATATCTAATCTAAATAAATCTAACAGAAATAAAAATATCTTTGGATTGCCTAAAAAGCTGTTTTAGATCTCTCAAGTCGCCGTCCCGGACTAAACGAAATGAAGGCGAAAAACTAAGTAAGCTAATTATACTAGCATATGGAATTTATAGCTGGAGAAAGCCTAGTGCCACGTAATAAGAACCTATCATTAAGTTGGTACTACGACACCCTGGGGATTTACGGTCAAAGTCCCCTATCCATAATACCTTTCCGACCGCCCTAGGACGGAGAAATTCTCAAGTAATAAAAATAAGTTAGTTCTAACGACAGCGTTTGAAACGCAAAACGCTGCGTTTTCAGTTCCCCATGTAAATACCAATTCATACAAGTTATGTAGTATTTGCACGTCTTATCAACCCAAGGTCGGACAGCGAAGCGTTCGAGTTTACAAACTAAACGCTGCGCTGGTATCAAATTATAGAGAGACAATCTTCTACATGTTAATACATGGACAGAAATCTTTGTAGTCTAAGCATATTGATAGATGGAGGAGGGTGAGATTTTGCATAGCTAAAGTTTATATGGAGAAAAGAGAGTACAGAAAGCTAAAATTTATTTATAACTGGCTGATCCGCTAAAATTGGTACCGCCTTCTCACTATTTAAAATTTAAAACCTTCCCTAGACTTCCCCAAATACTTAAAACCAAAATAAGCCAAATCGGTCCAACCGTTTTCAAGTTATGGCGTGACCAAGGGAAACAGGGATTAATTTTTACATATGTATAATCCTTGTTTATTTAATTAATTAAATTACAACGGCATAAACCAATAACAGTAATTTAAGACGTTACAAAATACATACAAAATAAATACACTCCTACATACATGAACACATACAAATTTTTAACCACATGTTACAATAATATTATATAGATAGATTACGGCCGATATTTGGTCATTTTTGACCCCTAGTTCCAATTATTTATTACAAATAGGACATATGACGATCGATATAATGTTATTTGTGGTGTTAAACCTCCCTAAAAAAACATGATAAATTCAGTGCGGTTTGTACGAATAGGATTGCAAGTAGAAAGCTTCCACAAGCGACGATCCCGTAGTCCTACTCTGGACTGTGAACTCTCGATTCCAAGTTGCTGGCTGACTACGGGGTTTTTCTTAATAGACCCTTAACGGTGCTTTTAAATAGAATATTTGTTCAAAAAAGCTGCTAAAGTTGGTATATCTATACTAATATTATAAAGCTGAAGAGTTTGTTTGCTTTAACGCGCTAATATCAGGAACTATTGGTCCGATTTTTAAAATTCTTTCAGTGTTAGATAGCCCATTTATCGAGGAAGGCTATAGGCTATAAAATATTCGAAATCCACGCGGGCGAAGTCGCGGGCGGAAGCTCCTATCCTAGTGCTTATACTAGGATTAACGTGTATCACAGCCGGTAGGAAACAAAAAAAGGCTAAAGTATTACAAAACAAAATTGTACACATGTATAAATGACTTATCAGTTGCTAAAAACGGTGAAGGAAAACATCGTGGGGAAACCGGCACACCTGAGAGATTTTTCAACGGTGTGTAAAAACATGTCAGAGGCCTACAGGTGGTTTAAACTCTGACACCAGGTTGTTCATCAACCATACGATATGAAGATAGACAATGTATTATATAAAAGTACATACAACACATTTTAATAACATTTAAAGCATAGGCTATCAGTTGCTATCGCGGGAACGGAAGCGTGCGCGGGTCGATAAAAACTTTAATAATTTATTAATATGATTCACGGGGTAATTGATAAGGAAGGTTCGTGACATAATTTATTTATAAATATTAGCTTTTTGGTGTACGTAAAGTGCCTTGTTATCGACCACCAGAACGCACAACTAATTAAGTCGTGCTAGGGAGTGTTCATCATCATCATCCACAGCCTTCAATACCCCACTGCTGGGTATAAGCCTCCCGTAAACAAAGCCATCCGCCGCGGTCCTGTGCCAATCTCATCCAGGTGCGCCCTGCGATCTTTGTAATATCGTCGACCCATCTCGCTGCTGGTCGACCTACGCTTCGCTTGCCCGTTCTTGGACACCATTCTGTCAACGCTTACTCCACCTGTCGTCACCTCGCCTAGCTAAGTGTCCTGCCCAACTCCATTTCAGCTCCGTAATGCGCTTTCCAACATCCTGAACTTTAGTTCGCTGTCGGATCACGACATTAGGTATACGGTCTTGGATCTTGATACCGAGCATAGCTCGCACCATGGCTCTCTCCGCTACTCTGATTTTATGCACAGCCTCTTTGGTTAGCGTCCATGTCTCGGCTCCGTATGTCATAGTATTAAGAATTTTATTTACTAGTTTTTATTACTAGTTTATTAGTTATTTACTAGTTTAAATAAATAAAACTATGGCCCATTGCCTAACCTCACAAACTAACATATATACATATACATATATATATGTTCTACTTATAACTTCATGTAACATAAGTGTGTACATAGGCAGACTTAATGCCAGAGGCATTCTCTACCAGTCAACGTTAGGGTGGTGTAGAGATTACATATAGCCGCAACAACAAAGTTGTCTAATTATAAAGTATTAGTATGACTGCCTCGTTGGTCTAGTGGTCGCTAAGCGCGACTGCTGAGCAAGTCCTGGGTTCAAATCCCGGGTCGGGCAAAGTGTTACAGAGTTTTCCATTAGGTAATTCTCAGTAGCAGCAAGGAGTCTGGATCTGTGCCCGGTTGATGGCAATCGCCCCCTATTACATTGGGACTTACAACATAACTGGCGAAATGTGGGTGTACTACATGTACACCTCTGCCTACCCCTTCGGGGAATACAGTGGTGGTGATGTTATGTTATGTATAAAGTATTATTATTACTATACCTCGTTGATTCTCGGGTAGGGCAGTGTTATTAGGTTTTTCTGGGTAATCTCATCATCAGCCGAAAGACGTCCACTGTTGAACAAAGGCCTCCCTCTTAGAAAAGGGGGGGGGAGGGTGCCATAATCTCCACGCTTGGCATGCGGCTTGAGGATCGCAGTATTGGTGGTGAAGTTACAAAAGACGCTGCTGCCCATCTTCTGGATTTTCCTTTAGTCGCCTCTTACGACACCCACGGGAGGAAAGGGGGTTGTCTATTCTTTAGGCCGGATACCACACGGCAACTGGGTAGTCTATAATTGTTAATTTATTGTTCCAGGCAAAGTTGATGGTAATTAGCTCGCCCTTTCTTACATTTTAACCTATAACTGGCGAAATGTGGGTGAACATACACCTCTGCCCTGAAGGGGGTAGCCGCTTCGGGTAATTCACAGACAGATTTTACAATATTACTGGCTGCGCCAGCGTTACCCGCTACATTTTTTCGCGATAAAAGCCTGTGTTAATCTAGGGTGTCAGCTACCTCCATACCAAATTTTATCCAAATCGGTCGAGCCGTTTGAGCGTGAAGAAGTAACAAACACACAAACTTACGCCTTTATAATATTAGTTTTATTTAATATTATACTAGCTGCGCCGCGCGCCGTACTCGTTAAATTTGTCGGGATAAAAGTAGCCTATGATTTAATTCAGTGTGTTAGCTACCTCTATACAAAATTTTATCCAAATCAGTCCAGCTGTTTGAGTGTCTAGAAGTACCTAAAAAACACACAAACTTTATAATATTAGTGTGATCCCATTAGTATGGATTTTACTTAGGTATAGGCACATTATATATATCTTTCGACACAAGTCAATTCACCCCACACTAGGAATATCTCCTGTAATTTGGGTGCGGTCCACAAACATGAAATATCACATACACAAACACCCAGACTCGGGACAAACAAATGTGGAACACACAAATTTTTACCCCGTGCGGGAATCGAACCCGCAACCCATAGCGCAGCAGTCTAATCACTTAGCCGCTGCGCCAATCACTTCGTCGCCTATATAATATTAGTTTGATGTGATTCGCATACATACATACATAGATAAAGTCACGCCTATTTCCACGAGGGGTAGGCAGAGACCACGGATTTCCATTCGCTACGATCCTGACATACTTCTTTCGCCTCATTCACTCGCATTACTAGATATAGGCACATTCAATATCTTGCGACACGTGTCAAACATTTTTACGTATGCTCAAGTGCTCAATAGTGTGTTCTTAGCCAATATTGCGAATATCACAGGTTACCTAATAGGCTGCGTAACGTCGCTGACAGGTGTGACGCCCGGCGACGAACTCTGTATACAAGGTTGTATCTCGGCTCTGGCTATGTTTTGATCGTATTAACAAAATGTCATCTTTATCAACACACCCTTCAATATCTTACTGCAGGGTATTGATAGAAAGTATAGGTATATATTCATTAGAAAAAATACATGTAAGCATAGTAAAAAACAACATCACGTCTATATTCCCGAGAGGTGTATAACACTCACATTTCGCCAGTTATGTTGTAGATCCGAAAAAGAAGTAAATCCGTAAAATCCGTGTAAAAGAAGGCACGTCTATTCTTATTAACCGGGCTCAAATCCAGACTCCGTGCTGCTACAGAGAATTACCTAATGGAAAAATCCAGTAACACTTTTCCCGACCCGGGATTCAAACCCGGGATCTCATGCTCAGCGGTCGCCCTTAGCAACCACTAGACCAACGAGGCAGACATATAGATACAACATAACTGTATTTCTATTATAAACTAGTATTAGTATTTTATAAAAACGTCGCCTTACACTATGAAATTCTGCTGTATCGTGGGTGCGCTTCACAAACATGAAATAATAATAATGTCCTCCTGACCGAATTTCGGTCACGGCGACCTGCCTCAGTTAAGACTAGCCATCTGCGCAGGAGATATTATAGTGCACAAGTATGCGCGCAGACACAGGTGCACTCCCTATTCCCTTACTCTTATAGTCCGATGGGATGGCAGACCGACACGACCGGAGAGAGATCAGGCGCAGGACCAACGGCTTAACGTGCCTTCCGAAGCACGGTGGGGTCTCGACATGTGAAAACGGACACCCATCACAAGACTGACCGCGGCGAGCATGGCTTAACCTCGCAGATCGACTGATCTGCCGGGTAGCCGCATAGCAACGAGCCCCCCAACATGAAATATCACAAAAACAAATACCCAGACTCGAGCACACATCTTCGGATCACACACATTTCTGTCCCGTGCGTGAATCAAACCCGGTTTAATTGCTTAGTTACTGCGCCAATCGAGCCGTTTCATTAACTATATTATATATCTATAACATAATGTAAACAAGTTCTATATAACTCTGTCTGACAGTAAGATGCGACAATTGCGAGACAAGGCATCTAACCACGCGAGAAGACTTAATTGAGTAGGGCTCGGCGCAAGAGCATAAGCGACAGCGGGAAATACGCGGTAGCGTTTTAAGTATATCTACAACTAGCGGTCGCGGCAGACGTCGTCCTGCTCGAAAAAGTAGCGTGACGTGAGCTGTCAACTGTGGAAGATGGCGGAGCTCCGAAGGAATTTGTTTAAAAATTATTTTCTGTGCAAAAAACCGTAATTTTTACCTACATTTTAATTGTTATTCTGCTATTTAGATGATAAATGATTTTATTTCTGCAAATAGGTCTTAAAAAATCACTTTTCCACGTCATTTTTTTTTAAACGAGATAGATGGCATATTTGGGGCGGAGACAAATCCAACAAATCAGCGATCAATAAAATCGGTCCAGCAGTTCTCGAGTTATAAGTGATCAAACAAACCCGACTTTCTTTTTTTTTTTTTAAAAACGTCGCCTCACACTAGGAATTTCTCCTGTATCGTGGGTGCGTTTCACAAACATGAAATATCACATACACAAACACCCAGACTCGGGACAAACATCTGCGGATCGCACAAATTATTGTCCCGTGCGGGAATCGAAACCGCAACCCTTAGCGCAGCAGTCCAATTGCTTAGCCACTACGCCAATCGGGATAATGCAGATGTACTCTTTTCTAAAACAGGCAACAGAATAAATATACCTACTCTGATAGTGCAGAGCGTTTTACCGGGATAAAAAGTTGACTATCTCCTGCTGTTTCAAGTAATCTATACCGAATTTAATAGGACAATAATTATATAACACCCGGTACAGCTTATCACTTGCACCAAACACAACCCGACCGCATGATGTCATCAACCACTACTACGTCACCCGTATTTGTGTTTACCCCGTTATAACGATAGCGTTAACATACACTGACGTTAGCGCAGTACTGTAGACACTTTGACGCATCATTTACGCACGATAAACGCCTGTCATGGTGTTTTAATTCATCATCATCAGCTAGTCAGCCGGAAGACGTCCACTGTTGAACAGAGGCCTTACTCTTTGAGATGGTGTTCTTCTTCTTATCGTATGGTTGATGAACAACCTGGTGTCAGAGTTTAAACCGCCTGTAGGCCTCTGACATGGCTTTACACACCGTTGAAAAATCTCTCAGGTGTGCTGGTTTCCTCACGATGTTTTCCTTCACCGTTTTTAGCAACTGATAACTAATTTATAGTACGCACATGAATTCGAAAAGTCATTGGTGCGTGCGGGGTTTGAACTTGCGACCGTTGACTTGGCAGTCAAACGGTCATACCACTCGGCTATTAGTGCCTTTAGAGGCTAGAGGGGGTGTTGATCGCCACGCTTGGCAAGCGGCTTGGAGATTGAAGTATTGATTAAATTATATCTGTCACTGTCGTTTGCATGACAAAGATGCACGATGACGACCTGATTGGCGCAGTGGCTAAACGATTGGACTGCTGTGCTCAGGGTTGCGGGTTCGATTGCCGCACGGGACAAAAATGTGTTTGTTCCGCAAATGTTTGTCATGAGTCTGGGTGTTTCTGTATGTGAGTGTTTGTGCGTTTGTTACCTCTTCACGCTCAAACGGTTGGACCGATTTTGCTAAAATTTGGTATGAAGGTGGCTGACACCCTGGATTACCACATAAATAATAACAGCCTATAACTGTCCCACTGCAGGGCAAAGGCCTCTTCTCGTATAGAGAAGGATTGAGCACTGATCACCACGCTAGCTCACTGCGGGTGTGCGATTTCAGATAATTAAATCCAGGTTTCCTTACGATGTCTTCCGTCACCGTCAGTCAGTGGTGTCTTAGAATTTCTAAGAAAGTATTTATGACATTGAAAAAGTCACATTGATACTTGCCTGGGTTTGAACCTGCAACCTCGTGCATAGAAATCCAGTATTTCAACCACTAGGCCACCACATCGGATTACCACATAGGCTACTTTTTATCCCGAAAAAATGTAGCGGGTAACACCGCGAGGCGCAGATAGTCTTTTATACGTAAGACTCTCTCTCAGACGTATCCCTATACTACAAGTCACATATCTACGACAATTAACTCATGCAGATGCTGAGTTTGTCGTCCTAATCGCATAATGACCTAATGTTTGTCCCGAGCCGGTGACGTCAGGATTTTATTGAATCATCGTCGCTTAAGAATATATTTAGGATTCACATGACTAACTCAATATCACACTCGAACACATGATTTATAATAAGACTTCTCAGAAACATAAATACAGCTGGCATATAAAAGTGGGCTGATATTGAGAATGTAACACTTTAGTCTAAAGGCGTTCAGAGATAGATTTACATGGAATACATACACATAACATCACGCCTGTATTCCCCGAAGGGGTAGGCAGAGGTGTACATATAGTACACCCACATTTCGCCTGTTATGTTGTAAGTCCCAATGTAATAGGGGGCGAGCCTATTGCCATCAACCGGGCACAAATCCAGACTCCGTGCTGCTACTGAGAATTACCTAATGGAAAACTCAGTAACACTTTGCCCGACCCGGGATTTGAACCCAGGACCTCTTGCTCAGCAGTCGCGCCTAGCGACCACTAGACCAACGAGGCAGTATTTACATGGAATATACATAATATAACACAATATAGGCCTTCTCACTGAGTTCACGGTGGCCTATCTCAACTGAAACTAGTCAATGCAGAACACAACAACAGTGTAATGGTATTAAAAAAAAATAGATAAGTATGTTACTAGCGCGCTTATTTTGAAGACTCGAAAAGGGGACAATTGTAGTCTTGGGTAGTACGGTTGTTGTCCGATATTTTATTTATTTACTTACACAACAATATAAGCTTACAGTTCTACACAAATATATATAATATGTAATAATATAATTATATAATATACCAATACACTAATATGACATAAAGACTAGTGCAGTTCGGACTCAGAGTTCAGAACACTTTTCTCGTTTATTTTCTTAGCATACCTTTTGACATAACATTGCTATACTGTACACTCTCCATTCCCTTACATTAATAGTCCGCTGCAACTATAAATTAGGAGGTAATCTATAGATTAATAGGTATTCCATGGATGGAACGCCTCGAGCTTCGACAATCTCGGGAGTCAAATCCTGGAGGAACTTACTCAGCTGTCACCCTTTGCGACCTGGGCCAACAGCAAGTCTTAATCTATTTAATACCAAAAATAAATCCGTCCAAACATCGTATAATTAGCATATATTATTTGGTGGAATCGATACGTTTTAGAAAATCTCCGTTAGTGCTTACTGACCGGAATGTATCGTAGCAAGGCGAGGCATGGTGGGGAATGGCGAGGCATGGCGTGCAATGGTGGGGGATGGCAGTATGCGGGTCAATGGGTGGCCGGGCGTGGTATCTCGTACTATCAATGACACTAACGTCTTCACAGTTATAGACCTTGAACCGACAGGTGTGGGTACGGAAGAATAGCGACATAATTGTAGCATACACCAATTTATGCGAACTTTAACCGACTTAAAAATAAAGGTTTTATTTAGTTATCCTGTTAAAGATAACGATAATATATGGAATAATATATATAAAGATAACGATAAATCATTCTGGGTACCTCTTAGATAAGACAGTGTTCCACAGAACGGTCCCCCGACTGCGATGGAACTTGATTTTCACTTATTATATTATAGTATTTAAATATATTTTTTATTTGTTTCATTTTTTATAGCCTACTAGCGGCCCGCTCCGGCTTCGCACGGGTATAAAATATATAGCCTATGTCATTCACTGAAAAAATGATTAAAATCGATCCAGTAGTTTTGATTTGTTCATTATTGCCCGTGGCCCGCACGCTACATCCCGCAATTTTTAAATCTGTAATATCTTCGAAAATATTCATTTAAATCATATGTTGTAAAGGGCCATATAGATCTTTATTAAATCAACAATGTATGGTATTTAATTAGATAAGGATTAATGCTGTATTGGTTAAAATCGCTTCGAAAATTAGCCATTATTTGTCGTAAAAAGTAAATGACAAAAAAAAGTTATTGTGGGTTATCCATAAGAGATAGACATATACCATCACGGACTTTTCTGTAGACCTTTTCAATGTGTACAATACTTAGTACATTATTTTGATAAAACTCGTAGGGTTCAGCCTGCGTTTGCAATGTAAGCGGAAAAAATGTAATTATTTACGACATCACATTAGAAACCTCAAAAATAACAGTACTTCTCCACTATTTAATGGATGTTATTATACATATAAACCTTCCTCTTGAATCACTCTATCTATTAAAAAAAACCGCATCAAAATCCGTTGCGTAGTTTCAAAGATTTAAGCATACAAAGGGACATAGGGACAGAGAAAGCGACTTTGTTTTATACTATGTAGTGATGTTACTCGCGATAGTGCAAGGATTCAAACGACACTCTCTATATCAAAATCGGTTCAGGCATTCAGTAGTTATGGTGGAATAAACAAACATATGAACAATCCTTTTTGGGTAGTCGTGTAAAAAGAGATCCCTACGCCCTAGATATATTACATGACCTACGCAATGCGAAACTACATAAAATGTCACGTATAAGCAGGACGGTAAGTCGTACTAATCTGGTGTGAAAAAGATATGAGCCGAGTTCTGATGCGCTCATTAATCCAGGTTTTTTTTTTTTATAAAAACGCCTCCCCACACTAGCAATTCCTCCTGTATCATGGGTGCGTTTCACAAACATAAAATATCACTCACAAACACCCAGACTCGGGACAAACATCTGCGGATCACATAATTTTAGTCCCGTGCGGGTCAAAGCAGTCCAATCGTTAAGCCACAGCGCAAATGAAGTTTTAATGTGTCACTTTCGGACCTCATAACCTATGGACCATTTTACTTCTTGAATTCACTTAGATCTTCGGTAACAGGCTAGGTATAAGTACTATAATAGAATAATTTATCAGAATTCTGTATAAATATTCATCGGCCAATTAGCGGAGCGTCAGTGCTTGCTAATTGCGATCAGAGTCATGTTTAAACAAATTAGTTGGTGTGTTATTTGGTACCGTTAACATTAACATAGCGTTATGGGATACGCACTGTATATAAGAAGTATATAGGCGTATATGGAAACGGGATAGCCAAGTACTCGATAATGTAAAAAAAAACATACATACAATATAACATCACGCCTGTAAACGGAGGTGTATAGTACACCCACATTTCGCCAGTTATGTTATAGGTCCCGGGGGCTCGTAGCTATGCGGCTACCCGGCAGATCAGTCGATCTGCGAGGTTAAGCCGTGCTCGCCGCGGTCAGTCTTGTGATGGGTGACCGTATTCACATGTCGAGACCCCACCGTGCTTCGGAAGGCACGTTAAGCCGTTGGTCCTGCGCCTGATCTCTCTCCGGTCGTGTCTTACCGTCCTGGACTATGAGAGTGAGGGAATAGCGACTGCATCTGTGTCTGCGCGCATACTTGTGCACTATAATATCTCCTGCACAGATGGCTAGTCTCAGCTGAGACAGGCCGCCGGGACCGAAATTCGATCAGGAAGACATTATTATTATTATAGGTCCCAATGTAATAGGGGGCTAGCTGGCCATCAACCGGGCACAAATCCAGACTCTGTGCTGCTAATAAGACTAAGCTAATGGAAAAACCCGGTAACACTTTTCCCGATTACCATAATCATCATTTCAGCCCGGTATCACCTACTTCGCCGAGTGGTATCCGGCCTAAAATTGACCACCCCCTTTCCTCCCGTGGGTGTCGTAAGACGTCGACTAAGGGAAAATCCAGAAGATGGGCAGCAGCGTCTTCTGTAACTTCACCACCAATACTGCGATCCTTAAGCCGCTTGCCAAGCGTAGGGACAATGTCAAGCCCCCGTCCTTTTCCCTTGTTCAACAGTGGACGTCTTCCGGCTGATGATGATGATGATGATGATCACCCACTGCTGGGTATAGGCCTCCCTTTTTCTCTGCCAACCCTCTTCCAGAGTATAATATGTACAGATATTTTTTTAATTGCTCTCGCTACGACTGCCTTTTTGGTGTGGTGGTTGTTAAGCGTGACTGCTGAGCACGAAATCCTGGGTTCGAATCCCGGGTCGGGCAAAGTACACCTTTGCCCACCCCTTCGAGGAATACAGGCGTGATGTAAGCACTGATAGCCGAGTAGTATAACCGTTGAACTGTCAAGTCAAAGGTCGCAAGTTGAACCCCGGTACGCACCAATGTCTTTTCGAATTCATGTGCGTATTATAAATTAGTTATCAGTTGCTAAAAACGGGGAAGGGAAACATCGTGAGGAAACCGGCACACCTGAGAGATTTATCAACGGTGTGTAAAGCCATGTCAGAGGCCTACAGGCGGTTTAAACTCTGACACCAGGTTGTTCATCAACCATACGATAAGAAGAAGAAGGCGTGATGTTATGTTATGATGCTATGGTACTATACAGCCCATCAAAAGGCGTCACAACCCGCACAGCGACACACGTACCTAATACTGCTGACACGGTTCCAATTCGAACGCAATCCTCACTTTCTTGATATCGCTGACGTCACACGGCACGACACGCGCCGCGTCGCGCATGCGTGATAACTGTTAGGCCCAAAAGTATCCTTGACATGGCATTTGATATTGACGTAATAAAATTGCTATTTTTATCCCTCGTGTTACCCTCTATCTACCCCTCCAGGGCGTTATGTTATGTGAAGTAATTAGTATCTACAAATTGACATATTTTTGTCTTCTTCTTCTTATCATATGGTTATTGTAAGTTGATGTCAGAGTTAAAACCACCTGTAGGCCTCCGACATGGCTTTACACACCGTTGAAAACCTCTCAGGTGTGCCGGTTTCCTCACGATGTTTTCCTTCGCCGTTTTAGCAACTGATAACTAATTTATAGTACGCACATGAATTCTAAAAGATATTGATTCGTTTGGTTTGAACTTGCGACTTTTGATTTGGCAGTCGAACGGTCATATCACTAGGCTATGAATGCTTATCTTCGTGACCCCATAGTATTGAGGCAGCAAAAATGTTTGCCAATATAACACCACGCCTGTATTCCCCGAAGAGGTAGGCAGAGGTGTACATAGTACACCCATATTTCGCCTGTTATGTTTTAGGTCCCAATGTAATAAGGGGCGAGTCTATTGCATTAAATTTACTTTTTATAAAAAAAAATATTTTGTTTTAATTTGGTAATTACACACTTTAGATTTTGATTTAAGTTTAAACAGTGCGAATAAATTTATGACTTTAAAAAATGGAAAACGTCGCCCTTCTCTAATAATTTCTCCCGAATCGTGCGTGCGTTTCACAAACATGAAACATCACATACACACCCACACTCGGGACAAACATCTGCGGATCACACATTGTTCCCTGCGAGAATCGAACCCGCAACCCTCAGCGCAGCAGACCAATCGCTTATCCACTGCGCCAATCAGGTCGTCAATTTCTTATAAAGCTTTAACATTTTCAACTAAACCACACGACAAGCAACGAATACCGCCAGTCTTACAACCCAAGTTCCAAAACGTAACAATAACCTAACTTTTACTTTTGATATGCGCACACGCACGTTACAATAACACCCAATTGTCACGCCAAAACATTAACTTGTTAGACAATATCCGGTATTATTGTTATAAGTGCTAGATGTTGCAGCGGTGAAGTTTCAAGTCCGGATTCGTGTATGCAGGGTCACAGGTTCAATACATCACACTAATATTATAAAGGCGATAGTTTGTGAGTGTGTTTGTATGTTTTTATACGGATACAGAGATTACGGACGGATATAGAGCGTTTTCAACGGTGTGTAAAGCCATGTCAGAGGCCTACAGGCGGTTTAAACTCTGACACCAGGTTGTTCATCAACCATACGATAAGAAGATGATTTATTACTTTACCAATTTACGTCCACACGTACGAGCCAAACGTTCCGTGTTCGATGTTCGTGTTCACCATGTTCTAGTTCGGTCCAATATTTATGGCAATAGACAAACCTACTACATATGGGACTTACACTATCACATCACGCTTGTATCGCTAAAGGAGGTAAGCGGAGCTCACTACCCTTGATAACCCAAACTGTAATACCATATGGAATAAAGGGCGAGCCTATTGACATTAACCGAGCGCAAATCCAGACTCCGTGCTGGCTACTGATAATCTTCATCATCAGCTGGAAGACGTCCACTGTTGAACAAAGGCCACAATGAACTACTGAGATTTACCTAATGTTAAAACCAAACACTCCTCGACCCGGGAATCGAACGCAGGAACTCACGCTCAGCAATCGCCTCTGCTATTACTAACCAACGAGGCTGTCTTGTACCTAAAACTCTGCCTGACAACAGACGCGTAAACCACTATCCAATCCACGACAAGGAAAACCTTTAGAAAATTCGGCGTAGCAACAAGTTAAAATAACCACAAAACGCCATCTGGGACCAAACTGTTAAATATTTACGCACTAAAAACTAAAAACCGAACTCAAAAAAAACAAAACATCCAAAAATCACCACTTACATGACATCCTGAGGACTTGAAGACACCAGAACAGCACGCCATCATGTCTCACGAACGTCCGGACCAAACTAGACGCGGAGAGAGACCGTATAAATCACTTTAAAGCGGTACCCTACTGCGCAACTCCACTATCGATCCGTGCGAGGGGTTTAGTAGGGCTGGTAGACGGTCGGGGAAGCAGCCAATGGGAGGAGAGTATTCTGTATGTTGCCATGTATAACTGTTATGCAACTAAATCAATAAAATGCAGCACTGCCTATGTATATGCAGTGTATATTGGACCACACCCTGTTACGTAATCCGTTTGCGCCTCGTGGTTACGGGACACATAGCTGGCGAAATGTAGGTGTGCTATACACCTCTGCCTACCCCGACGGAGAATACAGGCGTGATTTTATGTTATTTTACGTTTTACTACCTTGTTATGTTATGTCACTACATAGTATAAAACAAAGTCGCTTTCTCTGTCCCTATATCCCTATGTATGCTTAAATCTTTAAAACTACGTAACGGATTTTGATGAGGTTTTTTTTAATAGATAGAGAGATTGAAAAGGCAGGTTTATATGTATAATAACATCCATTAAATAGTGGAGAAATACTTATAATATATATTTTATACCCGTGCGAAGCCGGAGCGGGCCGCTAGTTTGATATAAACACAAAAAAATATTAGCCTGTATTTCCTTAAGGGAAAAGCCGAAAATAATGCACTAACATTCCGCCAGTTATGTTATATGTCCCAATGTAATACGGGGCGTTTACCATCTGTAGGGAATATGCATATAATTTTTTATTTTTTCATACGATACCTTACGTAAAAAACAATCAGCGCCAAATAACGAAAATTTAAGGAGAAAAGAATAAAACACGGAAGCATTATCATACTACATACTATGTAGCTATATATCAGCTATACTTTAGGAGCTGACACGACAGTGACGCCGGCTGGTGGGCACAAAAAGTGTAGCCCCCGGTATGATGAGATTCATATATGGCTGATAGCATTCAGCAACACTATAGGCCAAGTGGTATGACCGTTGGACTGCCAAGCAAGTCGCAAGTTCAATTCTGGCACGCACCAATGTCTTTTCGAATTCATTTGCGTATTATAAATTAGTTGTTATTTGCCAAAAACGGTGAAGAAAAACATCGTGAGAAAAGCACACCTGAGATATTTTTCAACGGTGTGTAGTCATGTCAGAGGCCTTCAGGCGGTTTAAACTCTGAAATTAGGTTGTTCATCAACCATACGATAAGAAGAAGTGCCTTCAGTGATCCGTATGTATCAAGATACAATTTTTCATCAAGGGTACATAGTCATAGTCATAATGTTTTTATTTCATATAGGCTACAAAAGAGCACTTACAAAACGTCAAACTAGTTGCACGGTTCCAAAAAGTCGTTTCTATGGAGAAGAACCGGCAAGAAACTCCATAGTTACTCTTTTAAAAATATGTTGTAGGAATGTTTAACAATCATTTCAAGTATGAGAGAATAATGAGCTACACAATATACCTAAAATAAAAATACGAGTAGCATCAAAGTCAAATAAAAAATATTAATATAGATCGGTTATTCTCTCATTTACAATTTGGGTAAAATACATGACAGTGAAATGGTTCAATATAATCAGTAAACAATATTAAATATCAAAATTATGGTTGAATGGCAGTATGCCAGGGAAGCCACAAATGCAGGAAAAATCAGTGCCACACGTCCCTATCGTCATAATGCCAGTGACCTTAGAAGGTAGGACTTTATGTATTAAACTCACGCCCACGTATCATCAATGATACTTAATATCACGCAATTATGTAATTGAGAGCTCGATTAGCATCTAACCAGGCCCAGTTCTTAGAATTTGCAAACAGGATAAGAAATAATACATGGCCGAAAAGAGAAATAATGTTTTTTGAAAACCATTTTATACAAGTGAACTATAGAAGAGTAACATTTGTCCGAGACTCGGAAATTTTGACAGTACGGTTAGTCAAAAGCCCAAAAGTATGACAACTAGTAAAGAATTATCCAGCAATGGAGCTGTGGAGGTCAGAAAGACAGCCACTCTATATCACCGGTTATCCGGTAACATAATTATGGTGAGAATGGAAGCCGACTGGCCCCCCAATATAGTTGTGAAAAGGGGCTAGGCAAATAATGTAAAAAAATAGAATTTTGCAAATCGGGTCATAATTGACGGAGAACTCGTGTTACAAACATTAAAAAAACACCGTCGAATTGAAAACCTACTGCTTTTTTTAAATCGGTTAACAAATCACACACAGCCTACCATTTAATATATAAAAAAATTACATTGTTGAAAATAGTTGACGACCTGATTGACGCAGTGGCTAAGCGATTAGACTGCTGCGCTAAGGGTTGCAGGTTCGATTCCCGCACGGCGCAAAAATTTGTGCGAACCACATTTGATTGTCCCGAGTCTGGGTGTTTGTGTATGTGATATTTCATGTTTGTGAAACGCACCTACGATACAGGAGAAATTCCAAGTGTGGGGCGACGTTTTTTTTAAAAAAAATGATTAAAATATACCTGTCACTATCGTTTGCAAGTCGTAAAATAGAGATGTCAATTGACTTAAAAAATGGTTTAAGATACGAGAGGTTTTAGAATCGTTTTTAAGTAAGAGAGTCTATCTTTTAAGTCTTTAGTAAGCAACCGCATAAAAACGAATCGTTTTAGTGATAATGATTGTTTGGAATGTGAAGAAAATTATCAACACGACGCATACCATCGAAATCTATTTAAATCAATGAATTCACAGGTGAGCATGATAATAATAATTTACATTTTATGATAGTGGTAACTGATAATAAAAATGGCGTAATCAGTACAGTTGATCTAAAAGACGACACGTGTATTATGATACTTAGAGCCATAATGTTCTCCTGACCGAATGTCGGTCACGGTAGCCTGTCTCATTTGAGACTAGCCAACTACGCAGGAGATATTATAGTGCACCAGTATGCGCGGAAACACAGGTGCACTCCCTATTCCCTCACTCTCATAGTCCAGGACGGTAAGACACGACCGGAGATCAGGCGCAGGACCAACGGCTTAACGTGCCTTCTGAAGCACACACACAAGAATAAAAAGCGCACTTGTACTGCTTGTGCAGGGTAGATAAGTCTTAGCTGCAATGATATTTGGAAAAGGTAGATGTATGTTACTAGCGCACTCATTTTGAAGTCTCGAAAATGGGACAATTTTAGTCTTGGGTAGTACGGTTGCTGTCTGATTTAACGTAAGACTAGAGCAGTTCGGACTCAGAGTTCAACGAAAACAAAAAAACGTCGCCCCACACTAAGAATTTCTCCTGTATCGTGGGTGCGTTTCACAAACATGAAATATCACATACACAAACACCCAGAGTCGGGACAATCAAATGTGGATCGCACAAATTTTTGCCCCGTGCGGGAATCGAACCCGCAACCCTTAGCGCAGCAGTCTAATCGCTTAGCCACTGCGCCAATTAGGTCGCTTTGCTCGTTCACTTTGTTAGCTAAAGACTTATTTATACTTTTTGACATATCATTGCTTAGCTGTAAATGCTCTTCTTCTTCTTATCGTATGGTTGATGAACAACCTGGTGTCAGAGTATAAACCGCCTGTAGGCCTCTGACATGGGTTTACACACCGTTGAAAAATCTCTCAGGTGTGCCGGTTTCCTCACGATGTTTTCCTTCACCGTTTTCAGCAACTGATAACTATTCATAGTACGCACATGAATTCGAAAAGACATTTGTGCGTGCCGGGGTTTGAACTTGCTACCTTTGACTTGGCAGTCCAATGGTCATACCACTCGGCTATCAGTGCTGTAAATAGTCAAAATTTTGTTAGTCATTCTGATATATTTGTTAAAATGTAGCATGGGTCTTAAGACTCAATTTTGAACCTTTTTGATTTACTAGTATATCTCCTTCAGCATACTATTGGCAGTTAGTTTACTAGACCTGCTGTGTTTACATCATAATTATCAGCGTAGATCATGATATATTATGAGCAGGACACAATAGTACACCGTACTAATTGTTGATAAACTATTAGATGACGAACCGATCGGCGAATTGGCTAAATCAAATTAGGTACTACTACTACCGCATCTACAGTTTGCGTAAATCGATATTTAATTCTATCTGACGACCCGATTGGCGCAGTGGCTAAGCTATTCGATTGTTGCGCTGGTTGCGGGCTCGGTTCCCGCACGGGATAAAAATTTGTGCGATCCGCTTATGTTTGACCCCGAGTCTGGGTGTTTGTGAAACGCACTCACGATACACGAGGAATTCCTAGTGCGGGCGATGTATTTAAAAATCCTTTTTAAATAAGGATTTTTTGTCAAACTTTTGCGGGTTTACAGTCCATCCTAAGGGTCTGATTTTAAATATAGAAAAAAGAATTTTGGACATCATATTAACAGTTTTGAATGTTTGCCCTTACATACAAAAACAAATTTATAATATTGGTATAGATTTAATAATATCAGCCTATAGTACCGTAAAAATAAGGAAAATTTACATCGATCACCATAGGAGATTTAGAATTAGGAAGAGAAAGATCCTATTACTGTGTCACACAGAAGTTCAAATAATGTTTAAAAAATTAAATGATCAACTACTTTTGTCGTTGATTGACCCATATTTTTTCCTTTTTCAGGATGTATCAGAATATCTGTAAACGCACCACTATACAGAGAAACATCTTAGAATTGGGAAGTTGACACCATTAACCAACCATTCTAAGACACTACTTCTCTAAAAAAATGATATTATTTCAGCCTTAGGCCCTATTAAATTTTAATTAACTGTAAACCTCGAATTGTATTTGCTTTAAAATCAATAAATAGTAAGTCAATTGAAATGGCAAATTAGTGACGTCACAGGTTTCTATTTTAACAGAATCTTTGAAGGAATAGCGTTTTGACGGCTCATAAAAAGTATATCGATTGATTGGTGGTGTCAAATGCCCAATTGGACACCACAGTATCCTTATGATCCGGCTCCACCTGCGTCTTAACGCGCTAGTTAAGGCGTTACGTCGATGTGGCCAACATTTTAACGTGTTAATTAACTAACGGCATTACTAATGGCATTAAACGCTAAGCGATAGCTCGGGTGTCGGTTTTTTGACACATCAAAGGATTTTAGCGCATAGTTTAGCGCGCTGAGCTATATTGGCTACATTAACGCCGTCTCATTCTATATAATAATTTGTCGCACTCATTACTGCAACCATGAAGCGGCTGCGTTGGTTGCAGTAATAAACCTCCATTGTGTTGGTTAACGTGTAACTTCACTAGGAATTAACTTTTGACGGCGTTGTAAGTAAATGTAGCCAGCATGCATTATTAGTGCGTTAATTAACGCGTAGTTGGACACTAACATTAACGTCAACGCAGATGGAGCAGGAGCATTATTTTATTAGAAAAAAAAACGATATTACATATTACATTTAAGGATTAAGACTTTTAAGGTTGACGACTTGATTGGCGCAGTGGCTAAGCGATTGGACTGCTGCGCTAGGGGTTTTGGGTTCGATTCCCGCACGGGACAAAAATTTGTGTGATCCACAGATGTTTGTCCCGAGTCTGGGTGTTTGTGTATGTGATATTTCATGTTTGTGAAACGCACCCACGATACAGGAGAAATTCCTAGTGTGAGGCGACGTTTTAAAAAAAAAAATAGTTATAGGTATAAAACAAAATCAATGTAATAACCACAAAACTTTCCACATATTCACAAAGAAGTATGCTATGATGAGGACTCATCGGTGAGATAGTTATCTAATATTCAATCTAACGAAACGTTTTACACTACTAGAAACCAACAAACAAGTTCTTAACCACAAGATGGATCTAAGTTGTTCAGTAAGTTATTAACTTTACATCGAAAAGCATTTTTATTTAGCATAAATAATAAATATATCAATATCTATAAAATGTTTATTGTACATTTGCGTGAGACGTTGAAGAGGAGCACGTTTACCTGTGTTTGTCTGGTATAATGCCTGATCAAATAATCGGTAATCGCTTAATTGACAACATTTCATAATTTTAGGTTACCTATGTAATTATCTTTATCAAAACTAGGTCAAAAATAAAGGTACACGTATTTTTTGCTCACTCAAAATATTAACTGCCTCGTTGGTCTAGTGGTCGCTAAGCGCGACTGCTGAGCAAGAGGTCCTGGGTTCAAATCCCGGGTCGGGCAAAGTGTTACTGAGTTTTCCATTAGGTAATTCTCAGTAGCAGCACGGAGTCTGGATTTGTGCCCGGTTGATGGCAATAGGCTCGCCCCCTATTACATTGGGACTTACAACATAACTGGCGAAATGTGGGTGTACTACATGTTCACCTCTGCCTACCCCTTCGGGGAATACAGGCGTGATGTTATGTTATGTTATGTCAAAATATTAAACTTTTCATTCATTTTCCTTCACTCCACCGTCGCTATGACGTGAACAACAGATTTTTCGCTTTTATATATTTTCTGAATAAATATGCTATAAAAAAAATCGAAATATTTTTTTTCTTGATCGAAATGGCAAAATAAAGAAATGGTATTTTTTCATTAAGGTGTTTCAAAATATGAAATGTTGACAATTATAAGAAAAAATTCAACACTCACCAACCGCCATTTTGTAAGATGCAACGCCCGAATATGCATTTCACAGAGCAACGCGCGACGTTAGCTGAATACGACTGATTTTCCCCGGGTCTGTATTGCAGGCTAGCGAGCGCAGTACGCATGCCCGGTGGCCCGGTGCATTGTACATAGGTAAGTACATAACCAGTTAGGGTTGTCAAACGTTCTCTGGACTGTACTCTATTTTATGTAGTGTGTATTTATAATCTTCTCGGTCGCCCGGCGGTCAAAATTAAACCGGAATTATGATACAAAATTTATCTTTCTGCACTTCTTAAACATCTAAATCTTGACTATATTAGATCTCACACTGTGAGCGCAATATTTGAATATACAACTAGATGTTTGAACACAACCAACATCACGCTTGTATTCCCCGTAGGGGTAGGCAGAGGTGCACATATAGTACACCCACATTTAGCCATTTATCGAAATGAAATCGGGGGCGAGCTGGCCATCAACCAGGTACTAATCCAGACCCCGTGCTGCTACTTAGAATGACCCTAATGGAAAAACCCAGTATCACTTTGCCCATCCGGGGTGCGTGCCCAGGACCTCATGCTCAGGAGCCGCGCTCGGCGACCACTAGACCAACGAGGCACTCTTTTTTCACCCTCTCTAAACTCAGATAATACTCCAATCTCTTTATTTTCATTACGTTGATAACCCTACCCCCAGTACATAAACCACACCCCGTATAAGGGGTAGAGACCTTTAAAACTAGCCAAGCTCTGTCCATGTGTGTCAATATTGAACACACACATACAGTCGCCCATTGCGATGCACCAATGTGTGAGGATGAGGCAGTGTGACGCCATTTTACGTACGCGAATCCTGCAAGTACGTAATATTACGTAACAGGAAACACATTATTTTAAATTAATAATAACGTTCTCCTGACCGAATTTCGGTCACGGCCTGTCTCAAGTGAGGCCAGCCAACTACGCAGGAGATATTATAGTGCACAAGTATGCGCGCAAACACAGGTGCACTCCCTATTCCCTCACTCTCATAGTCCAGGAAGGTAAGACACGACCGGAGAGAGATCACGGATGAGACAGGCCGCCGTGACCGAAATTCGGTCAGGAGAACATTAATATAATTTATTTTCGCTGAGCCCACTTCCTCTTGCTGTTGTATAAGTCTTTGGGCGCCACGCGGGTCACATTTGACCCGCGAACAATAAAAAATCAATTGTGTCTGCGGCATGGCAGTCAAAGTGTTAATTGTTTTTATGTTTATTTTCGAAGTGTCTTCGACGTAGCAATAAATTACTTTTTATTTTATTTATTTAAATCATACACTCTGCTAACCAGGGATTACATGTATGAGTATTTAATAAATCCTGAATCCTTGCTAATCCCCTTTGGTATCATCAACACGTGTTTACATAGGGCTTCACAAAGTTTAAAGTCGTCACAAGGTTTGGAAGCCATAGGACAGTTTAGAAAATAATCTACACTCCATTTGAAACAACCTAACTGCTTCTATGGTATAGTAGTCGGTAAGCGCGTCTGCTGAGCACGAGGGTTCAAATCCCGGGTCGGGCAGTGTACTGGGTAGTAGGTACTGGGTTTTTACATTAGGTAATTCTCAGTAGCAGCACGGAGTCTAGATTTTTTTTTTAAAAACGTCGCCCCGCACTAGGAATTTCTCCTGTATCGTAGGTGCGTTTCACAAACATGAAATATCACACACACAAACACCCAGACTCGGGACAATCAAATGTGGATCGCACAAAATATTGCCCCGTGCGGGAATCGAACCCGCAACCCTTAGCGCAGCAGTCTAATCGCTTAGCCACTGCGCCAATCAGGTCATCGTATTTGTGCAGTCGATAGCTAGCTCGCATTACTGCATACGGACCTATAACATAACTCTCGAAATATAGGTGTTCTATATTTCATGTACATGAGGCGAATGTTAGTAGAGTATCGGGAAAGGGAACACCTCGACGAACATACTTAGACCAAATCGGAGATGTCCCGCAAAAGAGTCAAGTGAGGATCACTTAACAACGAGCGTGTATGTGGAATGTGATGCGAGTGAATGAGGCGAAAGAAGTATGCCAGGATCGTAGCAAAATCCGTGGTCTCTGCCTTCCACTCCGGGAAACAGGCGTGACTTTATGTATGTATGTATAGGAATGTGATGCGAGTGAATGAGGCGAAAGAAGTATGCCAGGATCGTAGCAAAATCCGTGGTCTCTGCCTTCCACTCTGGGAAACAGGCGTGACTTTATGTATGTATGTATAGGAATGTGATGCGAGTGAATGAGGCGAAAGAAGTATGCAAGGATCGTAGCAAAATCCGTGGTCTCTGCCTTCCACTCTGGGAAACAGGCGTGACTTTATGTATGTATGTATAGGAATGTGATGCGAGTGAATGAGGCGAAAGAAGTATGCAAGGATCGTAGCAAAATCCGTGGTCTCTGCCTTCCACTCTGGGAAACAGGCGTGACTTTATGTATGTATGTATAGGAATGTGATGCGAGTGGATGAGGCGAAAGAAGTATGCCAGGATCGTAGCAAAATCCGTGGTCTCTGCCAACCACTCTAGGAAACAGGCGTGACTTTATGTATGTATGTATGTTATGTATAATAAATGGAGTTTGAATGACCTTGAAAATATCTTGTGGTTTTATATCTAGGTGTTAGTTAACACAAACATGCATATTATATACCTCGTAGCTTAGTTATGTGTTAATATGGTGATATGGTGTACAATAAAGCATATTCTATCTATCTTACAAAGTGAGCACGTAGGTAGCTCACTAGATTAATGAAGTTAAGCAGAGCTTGGCTACGAGTTCTTATAAGGATCACTGCTGAACAAAAGCCTTTCCCTTACGGGGGGGAGGGGGGTTTGCCATAATCTCTAAGGCTGGCATGCAGCTTGGTTGTCTCGCCCCACACTAGGAATTTCTCCTGTATCGTAGGTGCGTTTCACAGACATGGAATATCACATACACAAACACCCAGACTCAGGACAAACATCTGTGGTTCGCACAAATTTTGTCCAAACGCTTAACCACTGCGCCAATCTCCTCTTGCCTCACATACTTGTTTGTATATCTTCAGCACTGAATTTTATCAAATAAGATACTGTGCTATCTCTTAAGAGGCTGTTATCTGCAGCGATCATTCTTATCTACTAGTACACGCATACCTAGATAACGTTAGAATTCTAGTTTATTTTTTGAGTTACATATTATGAAATATAGGGGAACACAACTAATGATCTGTAGTTATTCACACACTGGTGTGTATTTACTGCACACAGGTGTCATAGATTACAGATAAAATATAATGTGAGTAGCAACAACAACTTTGAGCTATTGGTTAGCGTTAAATATGGCCGCTTGTATGACAACTTCCTACTAACTTAACGTTGACGTACGGACTTAACGATAACAGACGGTTGGTGCAACACACCCATAGACTTTGACATCAGGCTGTATGTTGCATACCTATGCCATACCTAACACATATTTATAGCATCTAGTTAGTATATATAGATAGCTTACTATTTATTTCTTTTTTTAATACCTTATGCATAAAACAAGTTTAGATAAGCAGACTTTATGTCAAAGGCATTTTCTACCTGTCAACCTTAAGGTGATGCAGACACAAATAGAGGTAGATGCACACTTGCACAGTAGAGTTAGTTAGTTATCTTTCCACCAAACTCAGAGACTTTAATATTACCTACTCTAAGTCAAAATTACACAAAGGAAGCCTTTACTTAGTGATATTTTAAGAAATCATTAAATATATCTGCGTTCAGGCGGTTAGACCCGACATTTACTGATTTATGATTATATTAAACATATTCTGACCAGGCTAATGTTCAGGAGTAAGGCTTAACAGACAAGCATATTTGAAGAATGAGATGACAGAGAACCAGGTAGGGATATTCTGACATCATGGAGTATGATATACCTAAATACCTGTCCCTACCCTCTAGGTTCCAGATATATTTGTCTTAGAATAGATAATTAATTAAATCTATCATATTTTTATTGATTAAACTATTAAATACCTAACTTTTAAAGGTTTTTATGCCTGTTTAGTATAATATATCATCAAACTAAACAGCAGACTTTTTGATGACCTGATTGGCGCAGTGGCTAAGCGATTGGACTGCCGCGCTTAACGTTTCGGGTCTGATTCCCACATCATCATCATCAGCCGGAAAACGTCCACTGCTGGACAAAGGCCTCCCCCTTAGAACGCCATAATGAACGACCACTTGCCGTTTGCATCCACCGGTTACCAGCAACTCTGACGATATCGTCGGTCCACCTGGTGGGAGGCCTGCCAACGCTGCGTCTTCCGGATCCGATTCCGGTCAGTCTGATTCCCACACGGGGCAAAAATTTGTGTGAACCACAGATGTTTGTCCCGAGTCTGGGTGTTTGTGTATGTGATATTACATGTTTGTGAAGCACACCCACAATACAGGAGAAGTTTCTAGTGTGGGGTGATGCTTTAAAAAAGACACTAAGCAGTCTGAGAATTCCCAACTGATACTTAAATAATGTGCTTATCTCAGATGTAAAACCCTTATTATATTAACTACATTATGTAATAAAAATAAGAATAAAAGTACCTATTCTTTCCTATTATTCAGATCATAATCTAAAATTATCCTTTTATATGTATTATTATGTTGTGTTTACGATCATACCATTTTAATTACATAATTAATAACAATTCTGGTCATTGCATGTGTGTACCCCAAATATAGAAGACCTCTGCTGACTCCCTGTGGGTTTATAGACATGTTTGTTTGTCCATAAATACTATGTTTATACATCAAACATTATTGTGAATACCTATATTCCATACTATGTAATTTAATATCACTGTGTAGTTAAATAATTGTCATTCTTGCCATATTATCACATCCTGTTAAGTGCATGAATCATTTAGCTCCATAATTGGCTATTTGATTACCAACCTACTACTACACACTTTGTGTTAAGAAAAAACTATGGACTAATTTATGCAATATTATTGAACAGAAAAGAGTTTAATGTGCAGAAAACTGTGTAATACTCACAACTTCTTGCCCGACAGGCTCAGGACGGGTATTAATATTAATTAGTGCCACTAATACACACTAATTGGGTCTAATAGGCTTCAACTCAATTGATAGATCAATTTTTCAAATAGTTTTTGACTGAGTGAACATAACACTTAATCTTTAATCACTTAGTTTATTACGACTGGAAACTTTCGTTAGACAATCTGGCACAAGGAAAAGTCACAACACTGCAATCCAAATACGAGAAAATACACAAACACTGCATGATTGGTAAGTGAAACTAGTGAAAACGCGAGCCGACCGCGCCTGGCCACTAATTAAGTTAGCAGAACTATGCACCCACAATTACTCGTACATATTATGACGCTAAGCCAACCCGTAGACGGTGCGACGCGCGACAAGAATGAGGAACCGACACAAGTGAAGATCTGACCCAACCTATGTGGGCTCTTGCGTCCTCGACTTGAAAAAAACCTGTTCCTTCATTCACCTACTAAACTATAGAACGGAGCTTCCGTCCGCGATAATTCAGCATCCACGCGCCACAGACACCGCAATACGAGAAACTAACGCAACGGTTTACGACGAGTTCGCGATAGTACGTCGATTATCAATATTAAATATTCGATAGGTGAAAGGAGACATACCTTTGAGTGAACTCGTATAGATGTATTAAAACAAATCCCAGTAAGTCCTTTATGAAAAAAAATGCACTTTAACACTGAATAGTCCTTCACAAATTGTTATAATCACAAATAAATAGTTACACCCACGATTATTAAAAACGGTGTTCAGTATGCGGCGGATAAGCGCTAGCCCGTAAAAGACGCCATTTTGATTTCGTCAACTAAAGGCTATAGACAATATAGAATAAAACGTTACGTTATATCTACAATACATATTGAAAACGCTTATTTTATTGAAAAACTAACTGAACTTGTATAACAATTATTTTCTTCAAGCATTTATTCATATAATACGTCCTTTTATAAATAAAACAGATATTTTTGCAAAATAAAATCCAAAACAACATTAACAACAAAACGTAAAATCAATAATGTTTTTGTCTCATTTTGCAAAACCAAAACCCTGATTAATCCTTTATTTTTAACATACGCATAATAAATCGATTTATAAGATGCTTTTATAACTAAAAATAAAATAATCCTCATCTGAATAACACAATTCAACAATTTTATTATTTGTGTAATAAAATATAGTAAATGTGTTTCACTTCTATTATGCTATAAACTTATGACCAAAACAACATTGTCTTTGATTATCAGTGATACCATACTTAGGTATTTTACCTGATATTTACAAAAAATTATTATTTCTTAGCTATATTTCGTACTTGTTCTTCTCGTTAATATATGCTAATTTTCACATGGAAACAGGTTATGCCAAAATGTGAAGTTGGCCTGTGTATACAAACAGTCATGAGCTGGCTTACTAATAACCTTCTCACACTGAACGTGGAAAAAACCAAATTTATTTCGTTTGCATTAAGACCATCCTCTCAACCCAGTTTATCCTTCACTCTAACTGCGCATAAATGCCATCCAATAACTCGTATAAACTGTGACTGTAATACAATTGCTCGTTCCAACAGTATTAAATATCTCGGCGTAATTATAGACAGTGCAATGTCATTTCATGAACAAATTGGATCACTGGTCTCTCGCATTAGAAAATTAATTTACGTTTTTAAGAAATTGAGATCTTCGGCCGATGTTCCCATATTGAAAACTGTCTATTTTACTCTTGCTCACTCAGTCCTAAACTATTGTATTACGGCATGGGGAAATTCAGGAAAGACGCTAATGCTCCGACTAGAAAGGGCTCAAAGGGCGGTTCTGAAGGTGATGATGCATAAACCAATACTTTTCCCTACTCATGAACTATATGCTCTCAGCAAAGTACATACAGTCAGGAAAACTTTTACCCTTAACACAATTTTACGCAAACACTCTGAACTTGTATTTGACCCTAACTTAAGCAGACAGAATCGCAGATCGGGTAGGGTTTGTAGTATAGAATTTTCTAATATTGTGACAGTAAAAAGACAATACCACTTCATAAGCTGCATTTTATACAATAGAGTTAACAAAATAATAAATATTTATCCCCTTACTTATCATGAATGCAAGACAAAAATTAATAATTGGCTCAGTACCCTTAGTTATGAAGAACTGGAAAATTTTATAAAAGTATAATATTAAGACAATTATCAATATTTATCCTCACCATTGTACTCAGACATGCACAAACACACACACTCACACACCCTCACCCTCACACACACACACACACACACCCTCACACACACACACACACACCCTCACACACACACACACTACACATAATTTTAATATTTTTATATAAAAGATCTCATTATTAATTCTTAATAATTTTACTTCCTTGTTAGTTTTCTTCGTTGTATTTAATGTTGGAACACTGCTCTCCCCATCTTGGAGGTGGGCGCTAACAGTTGCGACACAGTTTTCCAAACTAATGTAGCTGTTAACGCACAATTAATATTGTACCGTAATATTGTTCCAATAAATGATTTGATTTGATTTGATTTGAAAGATGGTAGCAAAGTTGGCAGCACCGCAATAAACCGGACGAACTTACAACTTAGGCTTTTCACTAGAGCCCCAGTATTTATCAAAACATATCCATCCATTCCTTGAGTAAAAAAATAATCTTTACTTCTGATTCTGACCAAGTCGTTTTGTCCTTTACATTGCTATAAATGAAACCACTCTATGAAAGTATTGTTTTAGTGATGAAAAGCTTCCATCCAAATTCTATTTAGACATGCACATTTCACACCCTAGACATTTTCTGAATAACTTCTTGAATACATAATTAGATCATTCAATAAAAATAGTTTAATGTATTTGCGAGATGAAATATTTAAAAATGACAAATCTGTGCTATTGTCTTCCAAATAGCACTATTTTCTAGGGTAATACAATTTTAGAGTAGCAACCCCGGGTCTAATTGTCAAATAGAACTAGCAAGCAGCTGTGCCTATACGTGTTTTTATTTAATAATATCTCGATAATGTGTGTTTAATACACGAAAAATAAATGTGAAACGCGAAATCATCATGTCGAGCCGTCGTTCGATACTCGGATCGGCGCTTGACGCGTTACCACCGCCTACAGACCCATTGCGTGAATTATTTGAAGCATGCAAAACGGGCGATGCGGTCCGTGTAAAAAAGCTAATTACTCCCCAAACGGTGAATGCCAGGGACACAGCCGGGAGAAAATCGACTCCTCTACACTTCGCTGCAGGTAAGAAAACATATATAACATATTCAAACTGGAAAATGTTGTCACAAAACATGATTTTAGAGTAGTGAAAGGATAGACAAATAATAGTAGGAAGTCACCAGTTTTGAAAATTGCATAATTAGTTACGCTAGATGATTGGCGTTTCGTGTTTTATGTCTTCTGTTGTGTTTTATTCATGATTTGTGACGTAATTTGTTGTTATAATGTAAAATTTCGCAAGACATCCAAAATTCGGACAGTATGTACGTGAACTGTCACGCTCTATTAAATTTTGCTTGTTTATCATCACGCTATGTCCGCTGTGAGGTAAAGTGGGCTGTGGAGCAATGTTTCAGTGTTTTTGTAAAGTTTTATTAGTGTGGAAAAAAATACATTAAAATATTAAACCAAAATTTTTAAGTAGATCACTATATTAATTATACACTACATATTTTCAGTTTAATTTTGAGTATTGTTATAATATTAATACTTCATTGGTATAGTGGTTCATTAACACACCTGCTGAGTATGAGGTCCTGGGTTTGAATGCCAGGTCAGCAAAGTGTTATCAAGTTTTTCCATTTCTTTATTCTCAGTAGTGTAGAGTTTTTGCCTGGTTGATGGCCAGCTCGCCCCCTATTACATTGGGACCTATAACATAACTGTTGAAATGTGAGTGTAATATACACCTCTGCTTAATCCTTCAGGGCATACAGGCGTGATGTTATGGCATAAAATTACATAAAAATTATTATAAAGGGTATTCTGTGTGTTTCATTTGATAAAATGTAAATGACTTTTGGTACCATTTTAGCATGTTGCCCATGCTAAGCTTGAATCTAAATTGATAAAGGAAATTTGAAAAATGATGGACACGAGCGGGATTCGAACCCGCGACCTTCGCCGATCCGTGGCGCTGCTCAGTTGGTTAGAGCAGCGCCACGGATCGGCGAAGGTCGCGGGTTCAAATCCCGCTCGTGTCCATCATTTTTCAAATTTCCTTTATCAATTTTGATAAAATGTGTTGAAATAAAGTGTTTTCGCTGTAAACCAATGATAACAGGTATTTGTAATGCAGTACTATCATCTTACCATGATAACAATAAATCAAATGTCTACAGAAAGGCCACACATTCGTTTTCTAGTATACCAGCGTTCACCTGCAACTTTGTCCCTGAGGATTTAACCTAAAGCCTTCCTTGATAAATGAACTATCCAATACAAACGGATTGTTTCAATTCACACCAGTAGTTCATAAGATGTGTTCAACCAAAAAAACCATAAATCAAATTCTTCAGCTTTATAATATTAGTGAAGATTAAGGGGCTGATTGGCTCAGTGGTCCAGTGATTTGGCTGCTCTGCTAATGATTGCGGGTTTCATTCCTGCAGGGGATGAGAAACTGTGTGTGTGTTCAAAAGATAGGTATTTATCCTGAGTCTGTGTCTTTTTATATGTGTCCATTTTGAAGTGGAAGAAGAAGAATTTGTCAGGAGTTTCAGGTACCATTCCTTCTTCCTAGTTATAGCACTAGGAAGTAGTGAAGGTGAAATCCAGAAGATGGGGAGCAGCGTCTTCTGTAACTTGACCACCAACACTGCGATCCCCAAGCCGCTTGCCAAGCGTGGGGATAATGGCACCCTCCTCCCCCTGCTTAAACGGGGAGGCCTATGTTCAACAGTGGACGTCGTTTGGCTGATGATGATGATGAAATCTGAGTCCGAAACTAGTCGGTCATTCTCGAATATTGACGTTAGTGAAACCGGCATATATAGTAA
Source organism: Abrostola tripartita (assembly GCA_905340225.1). Taxonomy (NCBI): domain Eukaryota; kingdom Metazoa; phylum Arthropoda; class Insecta; order Lepidoptera; family Noctuidae; genus Abrostola; species Abrostola tripartita. The sequence continues at coordinate 1,237,984 of HG996513.1, read as the reverse complement.
ATAATACTAGCATGATACATTCACACATTTTTATAATTATCTCCATGATATATTCAATTGCATTATTTACTTTATAAATTGAAAACAGTTGATTAAACTTAAGACAATGGTGGACATTGTTCACTAAGCATACTGATACCAATTGGTATAGCTACTGCGTCGATCTGCGACGTTAAGCAGTGATATCTGCGGCAGTCTTGTGATGGATGACCGTTAGTCACTTTTCTCTGGGCCTTGGTAAATTTAAGCCTTTAGAACTGCTCTTAAATAGTTGAAAATTATTGGTATAACATAAGTATATTATTTACTACCTGTCCCGGCGAACTTCGTACCGCCTTCTCATCATTTAGTCCTTCCCTGGACTTCCACAATTATTTCAAAACAAACATTAGCCAAATAGGTCCAGCTGTTCTCAAGTTATCAAGGAAAAAGGCAATTAATTTATAAACAGATATCTTCTTCTTATCGTATGGTTGATGAACAACCCGGTGTCAGAGTTTAAACCGCCTGTAGGCCACTGACATGGCTTTACACACCGTTGAAAAATCTCTCAGGTGTGCCGGTTTCCTCACGATGTTTTTAGCAACTGATAACTATAGTTATCATTTATAGCGCGCACATGAATTTGGAAAGACATTGGTGCGTGCCGGGGTTTAAAATTGCGACCTTTGACTTGGCAGTCCTACGATCATACCACTCGGCTATCAGTGCTTGAATATCTGAGTCACTGTTGGAGTTCTTTGTTTATTAGTTTTCAGTTGAACTTGTCCTTGTATACAGCGATTTCTATTCATATTGAAAGATTGTGTTGTGTATAACTACGTTTTTGTTGCCTGAATTTTTTTTGCACTGTATAACAGTTAGATTAGTACTGAGAACTCAACAACACTATGCCGGATATCGAACCAAAGACCTCACGATAAGCAGTCACGTTTTGCGACCACTAGACCAACGAGGCCGAGGTATATTATGTCTATAAGGAGATTCTGCCCCGTTAGCATGAACTCTTAAAACAGGACAGTTTACGTTGTGGAAGCGAGATGCCACATTACACTGCTCGTAGCGGCGTCTCGCTTCCACATCGTAAACGGTCCTGTTTTAAGAGTTCATGGTAAGGGGGTTGATACAGGAGAAATTTGTAATGAAGCAATGTTTAAAAAAAAGTAGCATCATTATAAAATCGTCAGATAATACAATATTAATTAAACATGAAAGTGATGTAACCGTATCTAATCATATTAACTAACGATCGAGCGATATTTAATTTATGTATTCATTGATTTGACATCTTTTGTCACCTACTTTTATATAACAGCCTAGTTTTTACGGAATAATTTAGCCGAATTTCGTACGTACTAGCTTCTCCCAGTGACATCGTTCGTATCGAGAACATTACTATCTTTTCTAATGGTAAAATTTTAGTACACGAGTGTATGTAAAAACTGATGCTCTTTCTTTCTCTTTTACTCAAATTCCGTAAAGACAGTAAACTGCCACGACCTTAAGAAAACCGGCCATGTGCGAGTTGGACGCTCGCACAGTGTTCCGTAGCATTATCTATAAAAACGGCTAAAAAATCATGAGTGTTGTATGGGAGCCCCCTTAAATATTTATTTTATTCTGTTTTTTTTAGTATTTGTTGTTATAGCGGTGAACGAAGGACCATGAACGAAGGTGGTCTTGATGAGGAAAATCAAACTACCGGATTATAATTTACTAAGTTTATTTAACTTGACCCGAATCACGGTATAGTAGTGCTATTTCGCTCACAAAATAAAATAAATATTTCTAGACTATATAGGATGGCATGTAACGAAACCATAGCGCGATCTAACTTTCGATCCCAACGCCATCTATTGACCAAAAAGTTAAACTTTGTATCATCGCGCTATGATTTCGCCACGAACATACCGCCCACCAAGGACATACTGGCAAAATGTCCTTTAATTCCGCCCACCCTGCCAAACCAGTTTTACCTTATCGATAGCAAACATAAAAAACTTATCGTTAAACATTTTGTGGACTGTATAATGCAAATTTATAACATATCACCAATAAAAATAAATAATTCAAAATTAAATAATTAGGTAGTGATGGGTAACATGCACAGTTTAGACGTAGGTCTTTTGATTGTAGACACCACGTCTAGCTACGAACCGCTTAAAGGCAGCTAAAAAACCTTTAGTGGTTAGCTCGCTAACCGCTTCCAAATGTACGGCCCGAGTTGCCATACATACAAACAGAGCTATATAACCCCTGTACGATTTATTACCGCGACCTTTCGATACCCGTATATTAATAGGGCCAGCGTAGTCTACTCCGCTACGCAAAAAAGGTTTGCTTGGAGTCACCCGCGCGGACGGTAATTGTCCCATTAATTGAGTCTTGACTCTAGCTTTATACCGGAAGCACGTCACACAACCTCTTACGTATCGCTTTGCTAGCAACTTAATCCCTACTAACCAATATTTGGCCCGCAAATAAGTTATCATTAATTGTGGTCCCCCGTGCATAGTCTTAATATGAGCATCACGTATCAAAAGGTCAGTGAAAAACGACTCCTTAGGTATCAGGATAGGGTGTACTCTACCATAACTGAGTTCAGACATCTCAAGTCTTCCTCCAACTCTGATAATTCCTTTTGCATCCAAAAATAAGTTTAATGATTTTAAATTCCCATTTTTTGTTTCTACTTTATTATTTTTCAGCTCTTCTAAAATGTCCCCGAACCCTTCTTCTTGGCATTTATTTATACAGACTTGCAGGTTGCTTCCTCAAGTTCCTTTCTAGATAATTGTAGCGATCGTGTGCCTGAACCTGTTGTTATCGACTTTCTTAAACTTAAAAATCTACGACAATATGCAATGACTTTAACCAATTTCGACAGCGATGAAAATTTAGTCCAAAATGTCACGTCCAAAGTGGAAGTGTGCACCTTAACTTCCTCTAAACGTGTAACCAGATGTTTTGGTCTTGTATACTCTACAGTTGGTTCATTTAAGAAACCCGGACCATCCCACCACAACGAAGTATTTTTCAACTCTGAAGGCGAAATACCGCGTGAAGCACAATCTGCGGGATTTTGCTTTGAAGATACATGGGCCCAGTGATGCGTGTCCAATATGGTCAAAATATCTGAAACCCGATTGGCAACAAAAGTTTTCCAACGACATGGATGACGATTTAACCACGCCAAAACTACCTCGCTGTCAGTCCACGCATGCCAATCAACCTTGGGTATGCCCATAATCTTACCTACTTCTGCAACCAATTTGGTCACTAAAACCGCGCCACAGAGCTCCAATCTCGGGATGGACACCTGTTTTATAGGTGCCACCTTTGTTTTGGATGTAATTAATGAAACCTGGATATGGCCCGAATCCTCTATCACTCTGAGGTAGACCACTGCCGAATACGCAATTTTTGATGCATCAGAAAACCCATGTAACTCTAACTTTGAGTTATTGAAACCAGTGTGCAACCATCGAGGGATTTTAATATGAACAAGAGAAGACAAGCTGTGACGATAAGTATTCCATTCATGTAATAAATTACTTGGAATTGGTTGATCCCATTCTAACCCTGCCAACCAAAGCTTTTGAATGTATATTTTAGCTAAAATTATGCTAGGTGCCAACCACCCCAGAGGGTCGAACAGACGAGAAATGTCGGAAATAATTTTTCTTTTTGTTGCAGGTCCAGTTATCGGCGGGAGATCCAGAGTATATTGGAAGAAATCTTCGCCGGAATTCCAGGTAAGTCCTAATATTTTTGTTGTATTGTCCATATTTATCTTTAATTCTTCAACAGTAGTCCCTTCCTTATCCATAATTTTATTCAGCAACTCCTTACTACTACTTCTCCACTTTTGTAGAGGAAATTTTCCTTTACCTAATATTCTACTTAACTCTACGTAGATGTTGTAACAGTCTTCGATCGAATCTGCACCAGTCATGAGGTCATCCACATAAAAATCTTCTAAGATTATTTTTGCTATTTCCGGATGCCCTGAGCACTCATCGTAAGCTAACTGCTGAAGCGCCCGTACCGCTAAGTAAGGAGCCGACGCCGTACCAAAGGTAACTGTTACCAATTCGAACTCCTCGATTTCTTGATCAGGCTCATCTCTCCACAGAATACGCTGGAATATTGTATCCTTTCTGTTAACTAGCACCTGACGATACATTTTGACGATATCACCAACAAGACATATTTTATGTAACCTCCACCGCATAATAATATGTCGAAGATCGGATTGTAAGGTTGGACCTATTAACATGTTGTCATTTAGTGACATTTCATTTGACCCTTTGCAGGAAGCATCAAATACGACGCGAACCTTGGTCGTATCCCTATCTTCCCGGACAACAGCATGGTGAGGTAAGTATATCCCTTTATTCCTTTTGTCTGCAGTTACTCTTTCCATATGTTTCAGCTCCGAATATTCATGAATAACGTTTCTGTAATCTTGTTTTAATTTATCATTTTTTCCTAACCTTGACTCTAAACTTTTCAGTCTTTTTTCAGCAATAGCCTTGGACTCACCATACCTACCGATCAGGTCAGTATCCCGTAGCGGTAATCTTACAATATACCTGCCATCTTTATCCCGAATTGTGGAAGTTGTAAACAGTTGTTCACATTTAACTTCATCCTCCGTAAGCATCCTTTTTATTGCAGATGGCTCAGCTTCCAATTCCCAAAATTTTCTGAGCATTTCATCATCTCTAACACTAGAAAGCATCACACTTATATTGTGGGAGTGAATGTTGGAACTATTGTCCACTTCGACTGCACCTGACAATATCCAACCAAAGGTAGTGCCTTGCGCTAACAGCGTCCCACTAGCGTTCCTCTTTACCTGATCCCGAATAACTTGGCTGTATACTTCAGCCCCTAATAAAATATCAATCTTATTAGGCCTAAAATATTCGGGGTCAGCCAACTCGCTATCGTTCAAGTCGATCCATTCTACCCTAGCAATCTCGGTTGCTGGAAGCAGGGCTGTGACTGACTTCAGAACGTAGGCATTCACCTGTAGTTTAAATGTCGGATCGATCCTTGATCCAATTGTGACAACTACCATAGAGGTAGAAGTAGCACTTCTATTTCCCCCCACACCCAAAACCGCATTTTTTGAAGGTATTTTCTTCAAACCCAAGTACTGGACCATGGACTCTGTTACAAAAGATCCCTGGGATCCCTGATCCAGCAAAGCCCGAACCACTCGATAAGTCCCATTCTTCGACTCAGCCTTTAATAAGGCTGTGGCTAATAACACAGTTTTTCTGTTGTTTCCTGTCGAAAAACATGAGACAAGTGGTTTTTCTACCGATTGTGTTGCCTCTGTTTCCACTTTGACACCCGAGGAGGCTCCTCCAGTAGCAACACTACTACCCTCTCCAACTGACCCCGAAATAAACGGGGGATGGAGCAACGAATGGTGGCGGCGTTTGCACACCTTACACCGAATAGTGTTTCTACAGAACCGAGCAGAGTGGTTATTATTTAGGCATATAAAACATAAATTCTTCTCTACTACAATATTCCTACGGTTTTCAATCGACTCTTTACAAAACTTAGGGCAAGATGTAATTTTGTGATCAGCTGAACAATATAAGCAAGACAAATTCCTTTTATCTTTTACAACATGAAATGACTGTGTACTTTTAGGGTTTTTAATGTCTACTGTAGTTTCTAAACTTTCTAAGCCTCGGAACCGACTTATTAAAAATTCACTAAATTGACTAAAGGTAGGTAGATCATCCGAGGGATCGGATGCCACCTGCAACTCCCAGGTTTTTCTTGTTTCCTTGTCTAATTTAGTACTAACAAAATGAATTATTAATATGTCCCACGATGTGACATCAATACCCAAATTTTTAATTGAACCCAAACAGTCAGTAGTTGTTATTATGAGTTTCTTAATTTCCGGAGCTGATTCTACAGTTAAAGCCTTTTGATTGAATAAACGTTTTAAAATACCATTTGCCAAAAATCTTTTATTATTGTACATCGACTCTAATTTTTCCCAACTTGCCTTATAATTATCAGAAGTTACAGTTACATTTCTCAACAAGTTTTCTGCTTCTCCAACCAAATATCCTTTTAGATAATACATCTTTTGTACATCATCAAGTTTCTTATTATTGTGTATAAGGCCTAAAAATAAATCTCTAAAGGTTTGCCACTCCAAATATTTGCCGGAGAATGCAGGAATCTTAATTTCAGGTAATTTAAAATTAGAAACATTTTCATTCTTACTAGCTCCCGAACTACCATGACTATCTTCAGATAGTTTACATTTCCGAATTAATTCTTTAAGATCACTTTTGAAAAGTATATAAATTTCTTCTACCTCATCATACAAACAATCTTTATGGTAATTAGAATTATACAAATCTGCCTTTTTAATTTCACTTATTATCTTTAAATGAGTTTTGGAAAACACTTGCCACTGTTGTTCCAACGCCTCTAGACGCGTTTCACCGTAAGAAATTGTAAGGCGATCTTTAGGACACTTTTTAAAGTTTGTCCTCGCCTTTACAATGTTAACCTTAATGTCATGCTGAATATCATTAAGTGAATCCATATTGCACTAACCAACAAACAACCCAAATAAAAATAAATAATTCAACTGGCACTTAAGTGTTTTCGAAAACTACTGTTGCTAATTTATAAGAAGTTAACTTTAAACTAATTCTATTTTAAAATGCACTTTTTACTTCTGATATTATCTTCACTGAATTTTCTTGATAGACGTCGATAGTAAATAATAAATTGTACTCACAATTTTATATGTTCAAACCACACACTAACTCTGCTCGTTGTCGCGCTGTACTGCACCGCACAAACGTCGACTTCTGCTGTTGTACTGCACCTCCCTTGCGTCCCTCCGGTTATTGCAATCAGACTAGTAAGTAGGCTGCACCACGCTCCACCAACTGTCTGCCTGCTCCACATCCACACTCCACTTTGCTCCAACCGGTTCCACCTCCAGCTTCTGGGCACCTCTCACCTGGTACCCCACTGAAGGGGCTGCTCTGGACAGCGATCCACTGCCCAGTAATGACGCGTAGGGTGGTATGTTCACTACCACCACTGCTGACCACTCACAACACTCGCGACTGTATCCGGCTCGAAGGACCATGAACGAAGGACCATGAACGAAGGTGGTCTTGATGAGGAAAATCAAACTACCGGATTATAATTTACTAAGTTTATTTAACTTGACCCGAATCACGGTATAGTAGTGCTATTTCGCTCACAAAATAAAATAAATATTTCTAGACTATATAGGATGGCATGTAACGAAACCATAGCGCGATCTAACTTTCGATCCCAACGCCATCTATTGACCAAAAAGTTAAACTTTGTATCATCGCGCTATGATTTCGCCACGAACAGCGGCTACAGAAATACAACATCTGTGAAAATTTCAACTGTCTATCACGGTTCATGAGATACAGCCTGGTGACAGACAGATAGATGGACAGCCAATTCTTAGTAATAGGTTCCGTTTTACCCTTTGGGGAAAGAACTCTATAAATTGAAACTGAACTGACTATACGTGCTTTACAATTTAAGGGGGTAACAAGTCTTCTATCCCGAGTTATTAAAGATCTTTTTTTTTTAAATAAATAAATAAAACTCGTCCTAAATAGACCCACACACACCCAAGATAGTCAAACAAGCAAATTAAATTGCTTTCGCTTGTCTCGTGAACACACATAAATGCACACACACCCAAAACACTCCCCCCATAGCATGGTATTGAAGTTTACCATGTTTTTATCTCCCCAAAACTTCTTTCCCGCAGGGAATGGACACAAAAAAGTCCTGGAGGTTCTCAGCAGTATGTGCAGTGTACACACACACTAACTCCCTACTCCACACACCCTCCTACACACACATTTTTTATCTCCCCAATTATTGTCTCCAGGTTATGGACGCAGGGAGGTTGTAGAGATCCTCATAGCAGCCGGGGCGGCCCTCCAAGCTCGTGACGACGGTGGTCTCCAGCCGCTACACAACGCCTGTTCCTTCGGCCACGCGGATGTTGTGCGGGCGCTGCTAGGGGCCGGTGCGGCGCCCGCGGCCAGGGATAATTGGGGCTACACACCGCTACACGAGGCAGCGGCGAAGGGGAAGGTCGATGTGTGTATTGGTAAGTACCAACATTAAGGTGTTACCTCACCAATACATCTAGAGTATATTCGCCTGTAATTTAACATTTCAGATTCGACTCTGAGCATTATAATAATAATAACAGCCTATAACTGTCCCACTGCAGGGCAAAGGCCTCTTCTCGTATAGAGAAGGATTGAGCACTGATCACCACGCTAGCTCACTGCGGGTTGGCGATTTCAGATAATTAAATCCAGGTTTCCTTACGATGTTTTCCGTCACCGTCAGTCAGTGGTGTCTTGGAATATATAAGAAAGTTTTTATGACATTGAAAAAGTCACATTGATACTTGCCTGGGTTTGAACCTGCAACCTCGTGCATAGAAATCCGGTATGACAACCACTAGGCCACCACGACTTTTTTTTCTCTGGCATTACAAGTTAAAATATTACACATCGTTGCGCACTCTAATGCTCGGTTCTCTTCCCTCACCAATATAATGCACGAATCTGTGACATTACAGGTTGGAAGAACAAAGAAAGAAAGTAATCTCGAATATAAAAATAAAAAAGATACAAGCAAAAAAATATAGCAGATTTTAGTACGAGGCAAAAAAAGGTCCTCAACTCAGCGTAATGCTGCTGCTCGAAAGCAGCAACGCTGATTTTCAGTCGGAGACTGACATAAAACTAAAAAATTACACTAATAAATCAAAAATAAAATAATATGTACACATATTTTAAAATGTCACTAATGACGTCACGGAAAGCTATGACCTTGAACCCCTAACTAGTAACCCAATACTAAAATAGCATAAATATATGACTTTTGGTGCCATTTTAGCATGTTGCCCATGCTAAGCTTGAATTTAAATTGATAAAGGAAATTTGAAAAATGATGGACACGAGCGGGATACGAACCCGCGACCTTCGCCGATCCGTGGCGCTGCTCTAACCAACTGAGCCACCGTGCACCGTGTCGCTGCTCGCATCCATCGAATTTCAGCACGGAGTCTGCATTTGTGCCCGGTTGATGGCAATAGGCTCGCCCCCTATTACATTGGGACTTACAACATAACTGGCGAAATGTGGGTGTACTATATGTTCACCTCTGCCTACCCCTTCCGGGAAAACAGGCGTGATGTTATGTTATGTTATGTATGTATAATATTTGGAAGAGAAATAAAACAAATAGAACTAAAGAGTAAATTAAAAGGATTATAGGTTTAATAATCTGTGTACCATCGAACTGTAATGCTCGGTTCTCCTCCCTCTCTAATGTAATGCTCGACTCTGTAACATTACATTACAGGCAAATGCTCCAGGTGAGGGAACTTCTTTAATATATAGTAGCTCATTAATCTCTCATACTTGAAATGGTGGTACTTCATGTTAGTGGAATATCGGGAAGGGGAAGACCTCGGCGAACATACTTGGACCAGATCGGAGATGTTCTACAAAAGGGTCAAGTGAGGAGTACCCTTAACCGACGAGCGTGTATGAGGAATGTGATGCGAGTGAATGAGGCGAAAGAAGTATGTCAGGATCGTAGCAAATGGAAATCCGTGGTCTCTGCCTACCCCTCGTGGAAATAGGCGTGACTTTATGTATGTATGTATGTACTTGAAATGATTGTTAAACATTCCTACAACATATTTTTAAAAGAGTAACTATGGAGTTTCTTGCCGGTTCTTCTCCATAGAAACGACTTTTTGGAACCGTGCAACTAGTTTGACGTTTTGTAAGTGCTCTTTTGTAGCCTATATGAAATAAAAACATTATGACTATTATGACTATGACTAATATAAAGATACAAACTGACCCGGCGAACTTCGTACCAGCTTCTCACCGTTTAAACCATGGACTTCCATGAATATTTCAAGATCTCTACCCAAAATATATACAGGACTTAGGAAACTTCTGTTTGTCCACAGCCTTGCTGCAACACGGTGCAGATCCGAACATCCGCAACACGGAGGGCAAGACGCCGCTGGACCTGGCCGACTCTGCTACCAGGCCTGTACTGACAGGTACGTTACAGATCTAGGAGAATACTGGGCATTGAGAAGACATGTTAAAACTACCTAATAGTCACAAAATCACATAAACTTAGTCCTCCATAGAAGAACTTTTAGATGCTAGTGGTCGTCCAGTTGTCGAATTTATATAAAAATGGTTGCTTCATCTTCAAATAACTTTACCTTTGCCAAATATCAGATAAGCTGCTACCATACACAAAAATAAAAAGTAAGTGGTTGTCGACTTTTTTTTGGACGGAGTGACAGAGTTTCCGTTTTTTTTTCGATGACATCGCGACACCAAAAATTAACTATAATAATGTCCTCCTGACCGAATTTCGGTCACGGCGGCCTGTCTCAGCTGAGACTAGCCATCTGCGCAGGAGATATTATAGTGCACAAGTATGCGCGCAGACACAGGTGCACTCCCTATTCCCTCACTCTCATACGCCGATGGGACGGTAGACCGACACGACCGGAGAGAGATCAGGCGCAGGACCAACGGCTTAACGTGCCTTCCGAAGCACGGTGGGGTCTCGACATGTGAAAACGGTCACCCATCACAAGACTGACCGCGGAGAGCACGGCTTAACCTCGCAGATCGACTGATCTGCCGGGTAGCCGCATAGCTACGAGCTATACACGTGATATCTCACTACACCCCCCTTGTGATATTTCGTGATTTTTCCTAAGCCCCTCCTTCCCCTTTTCTTGCCTCACGTGCTTAATGGACTATAGAGCTATAAGACATCTAATTATTACTTCACATCCTTCTATTCCCAGGTGAATACTGCGCAGCGGATGTCCTAGAAGCGGCGCGATCAGGAGCCGACGACCGCCTCGCGTCCCTCCTCACCCCCCTCAACGTCAACGTGCACGCGAGCGACGGGAGACGCTCCACCCCACTCCACCTGGCAGCTGGCTACAACAGGGCGAGGGCTGTGCGCCTGCTGCTGCAGCGAGGAGCTGATGTGCACGCCAAGGATAAAGGGTGAGAGTCAGGTCACGAGCGACGGGAGACGCTCCACCCCACTCCACCTGGCAGCTGGCTACAACAGGGCGAGGGCTGTGCGCCTGCTGCTGCAGCGAGGAGCTGATGTGCACGCCAAGGATAAAGGGTGAGAGTCAGGTCACGAGCGACGGGAGACGCTCCACCCCACTCCACCTGGCAGCTGGCTACAACAGGGCGAGGGCTGTGCGCCGGCTGCTGCAGCGAGGAGCTGATGTGCACGCCAAGGATAAAGGGTGAGAGTCAGGTCACGAGCGACGGGAGACGCTCCACCCCACTCCACCTGGCAGCTGGCTACAACAGGGCGAGGGCTGTGCGCCTGCTGCTGCAGCGAGGAGCTGATGTGCACGCCAAGGATAAAGGGTGAGAGTCAGGTCACGAGCGACGGGAGACGCTCCACCCCACTCCACCTGGCAGCTGGCTACAACAGGGCGAGGGCTGTGCGCCTGCTGCTGCAGCGAGGAGCTGATGTGCACGCCAAGGATAAAGGGTGAGAGTCAGGTCACGAGCGACGGGAGACGCTCCACCCCACTCCACCTGGCAGCTGGCGGCTCATGTACGAAGCAGTCTCTCAAAACCCCTGCTTGGAACGGTCACCCATCAAAATATAGACCTCAGCTCCATCTGCTTAACCTTGCAGATCAGCTGACCTACACGTGCATCTGTATATTATAAACTATGTATCTTATGTGTATTGGTTTAAAAAAACTTAATTCTCAAAACACTGAATAAATTTACTTGAGATAAATCTAATCTCGTTGGTGTAGTGGTCGCTAAGCGCGACTGGTGTCCACGAAGTCCTGGATTCGAATTCCGGGTACGGCAAAGTGTTACTGGGTTTTTTCATTAGGTAATTTTCGGTATGGAATCCGGATTTGTGCCCGGTTGATGGCCAGCTCGCCCCCTATTACATTGGGATCTTTAACATAACTGACGAAATGTGGGTGTACTGTGCACCTCTGTCTGCAATGCATGCGTGATCTTCTTCTTATCGTATGGTTGATGAACAACCTGGTGTCAGAGTTTAAACCGCCTGTAGGCCTCTGACATGGCTTTACACACCATTGAAAAATCTCTCAGGTGTGTCGGTTTCCTCACGATGTTTTCCTTCACCGTTTTTAGCAACTGATAACTAATTTATAGTACGCACATGAATTAAAAAAGACATTGGTGCGTGCCGAGGTTTGAACTTGCGACCTTTGACTTGGCAGTTTAACGGTCATACCACTCGGCTATCAGTGTTATGTGTGTATGTATATTGTATGTGTGTGTACATGAAATGAAATCATCTCTCCAGTGGTCTGGTGCCTCTCCACAACGCGTGTTCGTACGGCCACTATGAGGTCACGGAGCTGCTGGTGCGCGCAGGCGCAGACGTCAACGCCACAGACCTGTGGGCCTTCACGCCGCTGCATGAGGCGGCTAGCAAGGCGAGGCTCGAGGTTTGTAATTGTAAAAATTCATGACACTTAGGGACTGTTTCACCAACGACAAGTAAAGTGTCAAGTAGACTAACCGCCACTTAAAGTCACCCGTAACTACTCATACGAATTTCACAATATCTGAGTAGCATTAATCAGGGGATAAACTGGCCTGTAACTAAGATACGATAGAAGATACTCGTAACTTTTACTTGCCGATTAGTGTTAATCAAGAAGTAACTATTCAACACTTTACTTGTAGATGCTGAAACAGGCCCTTAAACTTAGTAACTATTTTAACGGATTAACATGAAAAGGGTTAAAATAAATAATATTAAATAATAATAATAATATCTTGGGACAACTCACACACGGTCATCTGATCCCTAACTAGGCAGAGCCTGTATTATGGCAACCAGACAACTGATGAACATACTTAAATATTTTTAAATACATACATAATATAGATAAATTACACCCAGACATAGAACAAATCATTATGCTCATCACACAAAGATTCGTCCTGGGTGGGAATCGAACCCACGACCTCCGGTTTAGCAGTCAGGGCCACTAACCACTAAACCAACAGGCCAGTCCAAATAGGATATACACAGTCCAAAAGACATGACTGCTACACACCGTTGAGAAATCTCTCAGGTGTGCCGGTTTCCTCACGATGTTTTCCTTCACCGTTTTTAGCAACTGATAACTAATTTATAATACGCACATGAATTCGAAAAGACATTGGTGGTGTGGTTTGAACTTGCGACCTTTGACTTAGCAGCCCAAGGGTCTTACCACTCGGCTATACGGGCGTTTTAGGGTTCCGTACCCAAAGGGTAAAACGGGACCCTATTACTAAGACTCCGCTGTCCGTCCGACCGTCTGTTACCAGGCCGTATCTCATGAACTGTGATAGTTAGACAAGTCAAATTTTCACAGAATATGTATTTCTGTTGCCGCTAAAACAGCAAGTAAACAATAGAATAAAATAAATATTCAGAGGGGGCTCCCATACAACAAACGTGATTTTTTTGCCGTTTTTATAGATAATGGTACGGAACCTTTCGTGCGCGAGTCCGACTCGCACTTGGCTGGTTTTTTAGCACATGAAGTGTAAGTAATTCAATACCAATTTTTTCCAGGTGTGCTCTCTCCTCTTAAGCGAGGGCGCTGATCCCACACTCCTGAACTGCCATGGCAAGTCAGCCCTCGACGTAGCACCCACCAGAGAACTGCAAGAAAGACTGGCTTGTAAGTAACACTAAATTCTTCACTGACAAGCAAATAACAACCTTACTACAAGCAAATAAAGTCGAAAGTAATTTAACCAAATATAATCTCTAGTAATTGATTGAAAAGCCGTCAATGTCCTGAGTTTCGGTTTGGGGAATATTCTCCTCCTCCTCAACTACAAGCAAATATCAACCTTACGGACAATGAAATAAAGTTGAAAGTAAATAAAGTAACAACTGTAATGATTCGGACGGTTGTTTGGTTTTCGACTTAATTCTCATTGTAATTAGGCTTGTATTTGATTGGCAATGAAATACTTGATGGCTTGGGGATCGCAGTGTTGGTGGCCGACTTACAGAAGACGCTGCTGTCCATCTTCTGGATTTTTTCTTAAGACACCCACGGGAGGAAAGCGGGTGGTCAATTCTAGGCCGGATACCGCAACCTCAATGGAGACTGTAAAATGTTACGCACAAGATTTGAACCCGTGACCACTGCTAAACAGTGGCGAGACCGCTTGACACTAAGCTACCGTGTCATTGTTGCGTTATAATTAAAATCAAGGGCGACACTCAATTGTTGGTTTTGTTCCAGTTGAATATCGAGGACACTGTCTTCTAGAAGCATGTCGACTGGCTGAGCCGGCGAGGGTCAAGAAGCAGCTGTCGGCTGTCTCCGGACATCAGCACCAGGTGAGGAGTGCTGTTCTTTCTCGCTCGACTTTCGTAGTCACTGCGTATTGCTATCAAGCTCCGATAAAACATCCGATTGAAAAATTTCGGTAACGAAATCTGAACCGACAGTAAAATTAATCGGAAGTTCCGACCTTACGGAATCGAAGTCGAAGCTCCGTAACATCCCTATTCTAAACCACTGAACCGATCCTCCATCCTGTAATTTAGCATATAAGTTGTACAGAAATGGACATGGGTACCTTTATACCCTTCATCGAAGAAAAAAGTACATTTCTCAAGGGAAAGAACAATAACTTTTATAACTTACGAGGATCCCACTTACTTTGGACGCTAGATGGCGCTTCGTGTCTTCAATCATGTCTGAGCTATGATTTATCTAAATAGGTTAATGCGAGCGAAGCCGCTGGCAAAAGCTACCTATTATTATTAATAATATTATATACATACTAGACGCGCACCGTGGTGTTACCCGCCGTTAGCCTATGAGTTACTCCAGGGTGTCAGCTACCTCCGTACTAAATTTTATCAAAATTGGTCCAGCCGTTCGAGCGTAAAGCGGTAACAAACATTCTCAGGCGAACGTTAGTGCCTTTATAATATTCATGTGATATGTTCATTCCTCAGAGCTCACAAGCCTCCACTAGCGGTAGCAGTCCATCTCTCCCGGGCGAGTGCAGTGCAGAGGCCCTGGTCAACTTCCAGCACGTGGGCACGGGGGACAGGCCGCTGCACTGCGCAGCCGCCAGCGTCTACCCCAAGAGGAAGCAGGTGAGCGCGGGGCCTGGAAACGGATGGGTGGGAGGAAACTTGCATAAAATTTAAAAAGCTAAGTCTAATGCCATTAATCGTGTTTTATGGTGAAGCTCGGAGAATTACCTAATGGAAATCCCAGTAACACTTTGCCCGACCCGGGATTCGAACCCAGGACCTCATGTTCAACAGTCGCGCTTAGTAACCACTCGACCAAGGCAGTCATTATGTATCATCACTACATAGTATAAAAACAAAGTCGCTTTCTCTGTCCCTATGTATGCTTAAATCTTTAAAACTACGCAACCGATTTTGTTGCATTTTTTTTTAATAGATAGAGTGATTGAAGAGAAAGGTTTATATGTATAATAACATCCATTAAATAGTGGAGAAATACTTATAATATATATTTTATACCCGTGCGAAGCCGGAGCGGGCCGCTAGTTTATTATATTCTAATATCGCCTTACCATAGATAATATTTGTATTTCGCCAGGTGATGGAGATGTTGATCAGAAAGGGAGCGCGCGTCAACGAGAAGAACAAGGACGGACAGACTCCGTTACACGTGTCTACTGAGCATGCGCACCTCGATGCTATGGATCTACTGCTCAGACATGGTGAGTTTTGAAGAATGGAACCAAAATATAGTTTAAAAAATTAAAAAACACGACGGCCATGTTAAAAAACTGTCATAACCAAAAGTCTGGGTACCTCTTAGATAAGACAGTGTTCCACAGAACGGTCCCCCGACTGCGATGGAACTTGTTTTTCACTTTTTATTTCGATTTTTGTCATGGCCGTCGTGTTTTTATATTTGTTTAATTTTATTTTTTTATAGCCTCTTTTACTCAGAATGATGCAAGAATCCTAAAGATACTTCAAGCATCAAAATCGGTTCAGGCATTTAGAAGTTATGGTGGAATAAAGAATCTCACATACATACTTACTTACCTACATACATACATGAACCCTGAAAACATAACACTCCTTTTTTTGGGCAGCCGTGAAAAATAGTATGTTTTTTTTTAAGTCGCTTCACACAAGGACAGGGTACGGTTCACAAACATAAAAAAATCAAATACACAAACACCAAGACTTGGGACTAAAATCTGTGGATCGCACCCACCGTGGGAATCAAACCCTTAGCGCAGCAATCCAATCGCATAGCGCCAATCTGGTCGGTCGCCAATTTGTACACAACTGCCCAAAAAAAAGAGTCATGTTTGTTGTATGTATGTAAGTTTGTTTATTCCATAACTTCTGAATGCCTGAACCGATTTGGATGTTTGACGCATCGTTAGGTCTCTTGCAGCATTCCGAGTAAAATAGGCTATAAAAAAAAAACAATTTATGAGGTAATATAGCAAAAAACTAACCAAAAATGTAAAAAGTATTTCTTTTTATTATTTTTTCATAAACTAACAAATTTCTCTTATAAGTAATTTTTAAGCTTTGTTTATTTTTTAAATTTGATTTGTTATTTCGTAGGTGCCAAAGTAAATGCTTGCGACGGGCGCGGCTCAAGCGCTCTGGCTGTAGCAGCGAGGCGAGACTCAGCTGCCGCCTGCCGCCTGCTGCTGGCCTGCGGGGCTGACACAACTCCCGACTGTCTATACCCCCAGCCTGATGGTGAGTCTCCCGCCCACACGACCCCCAACTGTCTGTACCCCCAGCCTGATGATGAGTCCCCCGCCCACACGGCCCCCGACTGTCTGTACCCCCATTTTGATGGTAAGTCTCTCGCCCACACGACCCCTAACTGTTTGTACCTCCAACTTGATGGTGAGTCCCCTCCCCATACGACCCCCGACTGCCTGTACCCCCATTCTGATGGTGAGTCCCCTGCCCACACGACCCCCGACTGTATGTACCCCCAACCTGATGGTGAGTCCCCTACCCACACGACCCCTGACTGCCTATACCCCCAGCCTTTAAGAATACTTTTCAACAGATGCCTGCGCAAACGCAGCAGCCTTGCGTCTCCTCGAGGCAGCTCGCACGGGTGACGTGGAGAACGCTCGAGGCATCCTCGACGCGAGACCTCGCCTCGTCAACTGTAGGGACGTGGATGGGCGACATTCCACGCCTCTACACTTCGCTGCTGGGTGAGTTACCCTGGCCATATTACCCGCATACTCCTTAAATAGAGATCTTGGGTTTTATCGTATGTTTACGAGGTTACGTATCAAGGTAAATTTTTAGCGCCATCCAATTTTTTTATAGTTTTCGGATTTCAATCAGAAACACAATTTAATTTATCCAAAATGATAGGTGGTAAATTAAAAAAAAATAAAAGCTTGAAAAAACGCATCTTTTTCGCTGTATAAAGTAGCCTATATCTTACAGGTTTTAAACTATGTGTGTGCTAATTTTCATCCAAATCCATTCAGTTTTTTTTACCAATTTGAGAACGCCAAATTTATTTATTTAGCCTGTTGGTCTAGTGGTTAGTGACCCTGACTGCTAAACCGGAGGTCGTGGGTTCGATTCCTACCCAGTACAAATCTTTGTGTGATGAGCATAATCATTTGTTCTCTGTCTGGGTGTAATTTATCTATATTATGTATGTATTTAGAAATATATAAGTATGTTTATCAGTTGTCTGGTTACCATAATACAGGCTCTGCCTAGTTAGGGATCAGATGACCGTGTGTGAGTTGTCCCATGATATTATTATCCTCTCGACTGGCAAGCGACCAAAAATGGGACGATTCACAACCCCCCGCGTCTGGCGCCCCCCCCGCACGGGAGGCCCCGCTGGAGGGGATTAGGTGCATTCTTTTGCAGTTTTCTCGATGATTTTGTAAGAATACGTACGAATATATATATATATTTGGATTCTCCATTAAATTTTCTTACAGATTAGTATGTAAATATTGTAAAATCTAAAAACATGCTGTGAAAATTTTTGGAAATGAAAATGGAAAATGAAAATTTTCCGACTTTTTTTTTTTTGTAAAATTAATACTAAAAATATTAACAATTCCATCTACAATTGTAATTAGACGGTAGATTAGTTACCCACGCATCATTTTTAGTTCACAAACACGCGTAATTCCCCGATAAACGCACAAAATACACTTCAAATAGTATTACTACTACAATTCAAAATTCGCGCCACTCGGCACTGACCACAGTTTATAAAAATTCTTCCTTGTAATCCCATAATATTATTGGCTTGTTTGCTAGCCTGTTCTATCACGTAAACATTAAAATAGGTTCGAGTAACACAGCGATAACATTGTCGGTTGATTTTTGTTATGAAATGTGAGTCAAGGTCAGCGTCCCAGAATGGGTCGCTCGCCAGTCAAGAGGTTATTATTATTATTTACTTTTTGATTTTTTATCTAAATTATACTTGCCGGGTTCCTAGTTAAGAATAATTTAATTATTTCCATCATACTGTGTGCTACATTTTATTTATTTTGTCAGGTACAACCGCCTTCCACTTGCTCAATTACTCTTGCAAAGAGGCGCCGACGTGCACGCAAAGGATAAAGGGTGAGTTATTTTTTACTAGCTTCTTCTTCTTATCGTATGGTTGATGAACAACCTGGTGTCAGAGTTTAAACCGCCTGTAGGCCTCTGACATGGCTTTACACACCGTTGAAAAAGCTCTCAGGTGTGCCGGTTTCCTCACGATGTTTTCCTTCACTGTTTTTAGCAACTGATAACTAATTTATAGTACGCACATGAATTCGAAAAGACATTGGTGAGTGCCGGAGTTTGGACTTGCGGTCTTTCACTTGGCAGTCCATAATTATGGGTACTGAAGAAAATATATGTTCCATCTTAATAATATTGAAAAAAAATGTAATTAAAAAAAACACTACTGTCATGTCAAAAATCGAACGGAAAAGTGAAAAAACAAGTTCCATCGCAGTCGGGATACCTCTTAGATAAGACAACGTCCCACGGAACGGTCCCCCGACTGCAATGGAACTTGTTTTTCCCAGTCGTGTTCTTTATTATTACAATTACAGTCGTGTTCTTTATTATACAATCCCAATGTTGCAAGGATTCTAAAGACACTCCATACATTGCAATCGGTCAAAGCATTCAGAAGTTATGGTGGAATAAATAAACTCACATACATACATGCACCCTGAAAACATTACACTCCTTTTTGTGGGCAGTCGTGTATAAAACTGTGTTATAAGTAACTAGCTAGCTTTACCGGAAACGGAAATAAAGTTACAGCCGTCACGACAGAAATACTGTAAAAAGGTTTAATTTGCATTTACATTGCATTATCTGTCAAAAAACAACCTGGTCCTTTGATACAAAAGGACCAATTCCAAAACTGGTCCTTATTCCCCGTGTCCAGGGGACTGGTGCCTCTCCACAACGCGTGCTCGTACGGCCACTATGAGGTCACGGAGCTGCTGGTGTCTGCCGGCGCTGGTGTCAATGCTGCAGACCTCTGGAGGTTCACTCCATTACACGAAGCTGCTGCTAAAGGGAAGGCGGATATTGTCAGGCTACTGCTAAAGGTGAATTTAATTTAGCTATTAACATATTTATCCTGCGACTTCGTTATCCTGATGTATAATCTATACTAGCTGTGCCCGCGACTCGGTCCGCGTGGACATTCGGAGACAGAAAAAATATTTTTAAATTGTTTTTATATATTAGCTAAGTTTGAGCGGATTCTATTTAGTAGTTTTTACGCCAAGCCGAACTGTTTTATTACATGTATGTAAAGATTGACATAACTTTGTTGTTTATAAACCGATTTTAATGAAACAAGCACTTAATGTTATGGAAAGCTTGCCACAATACATCAGTGAAAACCGCATTCAAATCGGTTCAGCCGTTTCCGAGATTACCTGATTGGCGCAGTGGCTAAGCGATTGTACTGCTGCGCTTTGGGTTGCGGGTTCGATTCTCGCACGGGGCAAAAATTTGTGCCATCCACATTTGATTGTCCCGAGTCTAGATGTTTGTGTATGTGATATTTCATGTTTGTGAAACGCACCCACGATACAGGAGAAATTCCTAGTGTGGGGCGACGGTTTTTTTTTTAAAGTATAATATCTAAGTGATTCTATCAATTAAAACTCGCTTGTAAGACGTCTTAGTTGCCCAAGAGTCAGTCATTACTTTCCCACGAAGTGCTGTTATTTATTTATAATAATTTAACGCGCATATCGACGGCATTCCTCAAGGAAGTATGATACGCTGTCCCCAGTTTCTATAGTTCTTCTTCTTCTTATCGTATGGTTGATGAACAACCTGGTGTCAGAGTTTAAACCGCCTGTAGGCCTCTGACATGGCTTTACACACCGTTGATAAATCTCTCAGGTGTGCCGGTTTCCTCACGATGTTTTCCTTCACCGTTTTTAGCAACTGATAACTAATTTTTAGTGCGCACATGAATTCGAAAAGACATTGGTGCGTACCGGGGTTCAACTTGCGACCTTTGACTTGGCAGTCCAACGGTCATACCACTCGGCTATCAGTGCTGTGATGTGAGTTTCCATAGTAACATCTGGTATCTGGTAGCACGGCGCGGACCCGACGCGCCGCAACCGCGACGGGCTCACCCCGCTGCAGCTGGTGCGCGCGGGGGACTGCGACACGGGCGACGCGCTGCGGGGGGACGCCGCGCTGCTGGACGCGGCCAAGCGCGGGGACCTCGCCAGGGCCAGGTAACTAACACCACATTTTATTTAATTAATTAAATTACACGATAGGGACGTGTGGCATTGATTTTTCCTGCATTAATGTGGCTTCCTGGCATACTGACAGTATCTGTATCAGTAAAGAATACGAGTAGCATCAAAGTCAAATAAAAAAATATTAATATAGATCGGTTATTCTCTCATTTACAATTCGGGTAAAATACATGACGGTGAAAAGGTTCAATATAATCAGTAAACAATATTAAATATCAAATTATAGTTGATTGACAGTATGCCAGGAAGCCACAAATGCAGGAAAAATCAGTGCTAACAACAGAGGGTATAAGAGTTGCAATAAACCCATCAAAAGTATTTAAAAACTGTGTTATTAACAGGTTATTAACATAACTTTGTTCTTCATAATTAGTCCTGCAACAAAATATTAGTTTCATCATCAGCCAAAAGACGTCCACTGTTGAACGTAGGCCTCCTCGTTAAAGCGGGGGGATGTTGCCATAATCCCCACGCTTGGCAAGCGGCTTGGGAATCGCAGTATTGGTGGTCAAGTTACAGAAGACGCTGCTGCCCATCTTCTGAATTTTCCCTTAGTCGCCTCTCACGACACCCACGGGAGGAAAGGGGGTGGTCAATTCTAGGCCGGATACCACACGGCCAAATATTAGTTTAAATAACATTATTTACTTATATATAAGCTAAATATTATACCATTAATAGTTATATTACCCATAGGGACGTGTGGCACTAATTTTTCCTGCATTTGTGGCTTCCCTGGCATACCGCCATTCAACCATAATTTGATATTTAATATTGTTTACTGATTATATTGAACCATTTCACTGTCATGTATTTTACCCGAATTGTAAATGAGAGAATAACCGATCTATATTAGTAATTTTTATTTGACTTAGATGCTACTCGTATTCTCATTTTAGGTATATTGTGTAGCTCATTATTCTCTCATACTTGAAATGATTGTTAAACATACCTACAACATATTTTTAAAAGAGTAACTATGGAGTTTCTTGCCGGTTCTTCTCCATAGAAACGACTCTTTAGAACCGAGCAACTAGTTTTGACGTTTTGTAAGTGCTCTTTTGTAGCCTATATGAAATAAAAACATTATGACTATGACTACAACGGTATGAACCAATTACAGTAATTTAAGACTTATGTACAAAAAACACTCAATATAAATACACTCACACATACACTCACCGCCGAACTCAGAGTCATTTAATGATTAATTTAACTGTCGCTAAGTAAAGGTAGCATAACATCACGCCTGTATTCCCCGAAGGGGTAGGCAGAGGTGTACATATAGTACACCCACATTTCGCCTGTTATGTTGTAAGTCCCAATGTAATAGGGGACGAGCCTATTGCCATCAACCGGGCACAAATCCAGACTCCGTGCTGCTACTGAGAATTACGTAATGGAAAACTCAGTAACACTTTGCCCGACCCGGGATTCGAACCCAGGACCTCTTGCTCAGCAGTCGCGCTTAGCGACCACTAGACCAACGAGGCAGTAAGTAAAGGTTTCCTAAGTCAAATCTTTACTTAGTGTCAGTTTAAGTAATCATTAACGTCTCTGAGTGCGGCCGTCACATACAATTTTTTTACTACATGTTACAATAATTTTAATAAGTGGTGGTAAAATTTAACTCAGTAATAGAACTAACTACTTAATAGTGATATAATATGTTCCCACATTATTAATTTTGAACGCAGCATCCTAGGAGTCCGACTTACGGACCGAATCCGGAATACAAAGCTGCGCTCCAAAACACGAATCGCTGATATCACCCAAAAAGCTGCCAAGCTTAAATGGGACTGGACCGGACACGTCTGCCGCATGACCAACAACTTATGGGCAAAAATTTGCACCGACTGGGTCCCACAAAATATACAACGTCATCGCGGCAGACCCAGACGACGGTGGCATGACGAGCTGCTTGCCTACAGGAGAGACTGGTCCACTTTAGCACACGACCGAGTAAAGTGGAAGAT
Organism: Abrostola tripartita; assembly: GCA_905340225.1. Classification (NCBI taxonomy): domain Eukaryota; kingdom Metazoa; phylum Arthropoda; class Insecta; order Lepidoptera; family Noctuidae; genus Abrostola; species Abrostola tripartita. The sequence goes on along the minus strand of HG996513.1, from coordinate 1,215,072 downwards.
TGATAGGGAGGCCTTTGCCCTGCAGTGGGACAATACAGGCTAAGGAAAAAAATAATTAATATTAAGATCACATGAATTAATTAAGAGATTCACAAAATTTTACATATAGTCCGGTCAGGTTTGAAGGGCTCGTAGCTACGTGGCTACCGCGCAGATCCGTCGATTTGTGAGGTTAAGCCGTGCACGCCGCGGTCAGTCTTGTGATGGGTGACCGTTTTAACATGTCGAACCCTTCCGTGCTTCGTAAGGCACGTTACGCCGTTGTTCCTGCGCCTTATCTCTCTCCGGTCGTGTCTTACCGTCCTGGACTATGAGAGTGAGGGAATAGGGAGTGCACCTGTGTCTGCGCGCATACTTGTTGGCTAGTCTCAGCTGAGACAGGCCGCCGTGACCGGAATTCGGTCAGGAGTACATTGTTATTATAGTCCGGTCAATAGCCAAAAAATGGAAAGACAATTGTATTAACCAATAATTCCTTGATTAGGATACTTCGTTGCTGTAAATGTTTGTTTATTCTAACCCCAAAAACCCTATAAATTTTTAATTAACTGTAAAATTGGATTTTTATTTGCTTTGAAATCGATAAATGGTAAGTAAATTGAGTTTGCGAACTAGTGACGTCACAGGTTCCTACCACCATACAAAATCAATGGAGGAAGTGTTTTCACAGCTCATGAAAAGTATGTCAATTGATTGGTGGTGTCAACTACACAATCGGCAAAGAGCAACTAAATTGGTAGAGGTTTAAGGCAAACTAACTTTTAAACTATCGCGTTGCGTGATTATAAAATTAGCTTGGCTTGACTTTTCGGTCGAAACATCAAGCCAAAATTATAAATAATAGTTCGCGTTAATTCCCGTGTAGAAATTTAATTTTATGCACACTGTTGTAAATAGTCGTGGTGGCCTAGTGGTTGACATACCGGATTTCTATGCACGAGGTTGCAGGTTCAAACCCAGGCAAGTATCAATGTGACTTTTTCAATGTCATAAATACTTTCTTAGATATTCTAAGACACCACTGACTGACGGTGACGGAAAACATCGTAAGGAAACCTGGATTTAATTATCTGAAATCGCCAACCCGTAGTGAGCTAGCGTGGTGATCAGTGCTCAATCCTTCTCTATACGAGTAGAGGCCTTTGCCCTGCAGTGGGACAGTTATAGGCTGTTATTATTATTTTTGTTGTAAATGACAAGATTCGGCCCGCTACATCGCCACGAATATGTAACCTCCTCCTATTTTTAAGTCGGTTTAAAATAATGTAAAAATGACACTGGATAATTTGTTCGTTGCAGAAAACTAATTACACCTCAGAACGTGAACTGCAGGGATGCTCACGGACGGAACTCAACGCCTTTACACCTTGCTGGTGAGTTTGATCCACATTTCATCATCATTTCAGCCCGGTACCACCCACTGCGTGATGTTGATCTCTGCCATTCTTCTCCGCTTTTTATATTTCGAAGGAAATTTTGTATTAAATGCAGTAGGGATTATGTATTTTTGTTTTACTGACTCAAAAATGAGGAAAGATATGTATATTAAATAAACAGTGTAGGTTCTGAGAATTGTGTTCTTAATGATTATATCGTGTGATGTATATGTATCATGTACGACGACGACCTGATTGGCGCAGTGGCTACGCGATTGGACTGCTGCGCTAAGGGTTGCGGGTTCGATTCCCGCACGGGGCAAATATTTGTGCGAACCGCAGATGTTTGTCCCGAGTCTGGGTGTTTGTGTATGTGATATTTCATGTTTGTGAAACGCACCCGCGACATAGGAGAAATTCATAGAGGGGGGCGACGTTTTATTAAAAAAAAAATATAACAAATCTCACCTTTCTTGACCTTTTCAAGGCTTTTGATACTGTCATTGAACGAGAATGTCTGACTGTATTCATGCTCTTCGTATTAGCTAATTATCTCATTGAAACAGTGTAGAGATTGTCTTCAACAAGGATGGTAGCGAGGTTGACCGTCTAGGGTGTGCTGGATGGTAAATAATTATTTCCCAACAACAGGGTGGCACAGGGTAGTGTTCTTGGCCCTACCATTAATACGCATAAATGGTTTTTTAAACTATCCCGCGTAATAATAACCATTTGTAATGACTTCGTTGCTGTCAACGACGTAGTAATTTCCAGTTGTGTCAAATAAACGTTGCGTCGTTAAGGTGGACGTCGGCTACTGCCGTTCACAGCCTTACGCAACAATCGACTGCGACTAGCGCAAGTCTCCGTACGCACTTGTCACACCAAATTTTACGTGTCTAAGTATAAGTGGTTTTTATAAGTCGGTATGACCTGTAGCCGGCTACAACAACCTGGAGGTAGCCGAGGCGCTGCTGGCGGCGGGCGGCGCGGTGTCAGCGCGCGACAAGGGCGGGCTGGTCCCGCTGCACAACGCCGCGTCGTACGGGCACGTGGAGCTGGCCGCGCTGCTGCTGCGCGCGGGCACGCCGCCCAACGCGCCCGACCGCTGGGGCTTCACGCCACTGCACGAGGCCGCGCACAAGGCGCGCACACAGCTCTGCGCGCTGCTCGTGAGTACCCCAGCTCCTAGGTGCCGCAGCATGCCGCGCCACGCACATCGTCTTCGGAAATCGAAAACTTTACCCTGTATCACTATTTCGAGTTTACTACCGGATCATCGGACTGATTGCTCCATTTTTTTTGTCCTTTATTGTATCTACACACTAAACTTAATTATAATATCACAACATAAAATCTTATAGTACAACGTCCTCCGTTGTGACCAAGTCAACTCAACATCTGACTGCCCTTGCTTGCTGAAGCCTCTCTATATATCATCAAATTGACCCCTGCCTCCCCAGCTTGCCCACGGCGCGGACCCGTACCTGAAGAACCAGGAGGGCCAGACGGCGCTGGACCTGGCGGGCGCGGAGGACGTGCGCTCGCTGCTGCAGGACGCGATGACGTCAGCGGCGGGGGACGTGGCCGCGCCTGCGCCGCCGCCCCCTCCGCTGCCGCCCCCGCACCACCCCGTGCTCATGCCTAGCGGGGACACCGTGCCGCTCGCGTTGCCCGTGAGTATAAGATTATTTTATCATTTTTATCTAGAAAGCGAAAGGTTATATTTTTACGAGAAGAGGGCTTTACCCTGCAGTGGAACAGTTATTCAAAGATATGTAAAAATATACAGATACGTCAATGCCAACAATATGAACGAGGAAAGTGTTCCGAACTGGTCGCTACCACTAGTCTTATGTCAAATGTAAATAAAAATCTAATCTAAATCTTAACCTATAACTTATATGGGTGCATATGTGTTAGTATAAGTTGGTTAATAAATAAATACAAGACTACAATTGTCCTCTTTTCGAGTCATCAAAACGAGCGTGTGAGTAACATATCTGTACTGTTTTTAAATATCACTGCTGTTAATATTATTACATTTTTCTTATCGTATGGTTGATGAACAACCTGGTGTCAGAGTTTAAACCACCTGTAGGCCTCTGAAATGGCTTTACACACCGTTGAAAAATCTTTAACTATATTATTAAACTCTGAATAAATACTACCAGGTCGTCCCATCCAATTACTGGGCGGAGGGATCTCGCGGCAGCCTGGAGGACGCCGCTGGGAGACCTGCGTCGGCGCTATCTACCTCCGAGTCATTACAGACGTTCCTATCCAGGTAGGTACTAGCTAGGTTAAGCTGTACATGTCGAGGTCGGGTTTTTGATGGGTGACCATGTGTCATGTGTAATTGAGGTTAAGCTATACGTGCCGCATTCGGGTTTTTTGATGGGTGACCTTCATCTATCGAGCGAGAGAGTAATGTATGAACTAAGGTTAAGCTATACATGCTACAGTCGGGTTTTTGATGGGTACTCATCATCTATCGAGCGAGAGAGTAATGTGGTAACAAAGTTAAGCTATACTGGCCGAGGTCTGTACTTTGATGGGGGACCACCATCATGTGTTTACTAAAGTTAAGCTGTCCACTGCGGTCGGGTTTTTGATGGGTGACAAACAAAAATCCATGCTGTGTGGAATAATTTTTTTTTTTTTAATAATTTTTTATATTTTCTTTTTCTCCCTACAGCATCGGGCTGGAGCAGCTGACAGTAGTGCTGGAACGCGAACAGATCACAGTGGACATCCTCTCCGAGATGTCACACGAGGACCTGCGAGCGGTGGGCGTCGCGGCCTACGGGCACCGGCATCGACTGCTGAAGGCGGCGCGACACTCGCTGCACGCGGCTACAGGTAGTGATACCCTGTAGTGATAGTGATACAGGTCGAATGACACCTGCTGGAGGCGGCGCGACACTCGCTGCACGCGGCCACAGGTAGTGATACACCGTAGTGATAGTGATACAGGTCGAGTGACACTCGCTGCACCGATCACTCCTATGGTCATACTTAAGTGATAGTTTTTGTGATCTATGGGTTTAAGTAATCGTTTAGTGAAACTTTAATCATTGTTACAGGTTGTTTTATCATTGCAGTGATAGTTTTTGTTGTACAGAATATAATATTATTTCAGTGATAGTTTTCGTGAAATTAATTTAGTTACATATACTTACATTTACAATTTTAGTGACATAGTTATTTAGTAATTTTAAATTCATAAAATATCAGAAAATTCTAATATACAGTATCTATTTTAGAATGGTACGGAGGCACAACGCTGGTAGAAGTCCTCCCGCCCTCCGAGGGAGAGTGCGCCGAGAGCGAGTACACGATAGTGGAAAGGGAGATGCAGGCCTCGGTGCGCGCGCACCGGGACCACTCGGGCGGCATGTTCACACACTACAATGTTGTCAGGGTAAGTACTTGGACTTTATTTGATGACTTTTACCACGGAACCCTAAGTTTTTCCAAAATTAAAAGTGGCCTAAGTTACTCCTTATAACATCAGCTATCTGCCAGTGAAAGTCTCGTCAAAATCGGTCCAGCCGTTTCGGAGATTAATTGGAACAAACACAGACAAAGAAGAAATGTTTTTTGTTTGTATCGTATAATTATACTAAAAAGCACAGTAAGCTAACAGCACTGATAACCGAGTGGTATGACCGTTGGATTGCCAAGTCAAAGTTCGCATGTTCAAACCCCGGCACGCACCAATGTCTTTTCGAATTCATGTGCGTATTATAAGTTAGTTATCAGTTGCGAAAAACGGTGAACGAAAACATCGTGAGGAAACCGGCACACCTGATAGATTTTTCAACGGTGTGTAAAGCCATGTCAGAGGCCTACAGCCGGTTTTAACTCGGACACCAGGTTGTTCATCAACCATACGATAAAAAGTGAAAAGTTGTTATTTCGATCTACAGAAACTCCAATTTTATTCTAATTTCTATACCTACCCTAATCAGCTATGAACGAAAATCTAACCTGCAATAACTTTAGTGTGGCAAAAAAGTGTTTTTTGATAGAAAAACTTTACCGATTGACACTTGCAACATAATTTTGTTTTTATTTCATATAGGCTACACAAAAGCACTTACATAACGTCAAAACTAGTTGCTCGGGTCTTTTTATGCATCCACTAGGTTAGGCCTTATTCAGCAGTGGGAAACGGGACAGATTACCGTAAATAACAATAAAATGAGAAAATTATTTATTTACTGCTATACAAAATAAACATTTTTAGGGTTCCGCACCTCAAAAGGAAGAACGGAATTAAAGGATCACTTTGTTGTCCGCCTGTCTGTCTGTCAAGACCCTTTATCTTGAGAACGCGTGGAGGCATCATGTTGAAATTATAACCATGTGCTCGGGGCTGAAAAAAAACAACTTCTAAGTTAATGCAATCAAAAGATACGAGTAATTATGTTGATTGTTTTTACAATTTCCTCTTTCAAAACGTATAGGGTACTTCCCGTTGACCTAGAATCATAAAATTTGGCAAGAAGCATTAGCTTACAGCACAAGTAAAGGAAAAATCTGAAAATTGTAAATTTGTAGTTACATCACAAAAAAAATAAGAATAACATGTTTGCAGTTGATAAACTAACTGCTACCTACTTCAATGTATTGTGGTAACAGTTTTCAACAGCAGAGTTAGGTTTATCTTTTTATAAGAGCAATGTTATTATATAATTTAAAGAAATTTTCATTTTAAGATACCTATTTTACAATAATTTACATTTTAAAACTAACATAAATTAAAAATAATACATAATAATATATTTAAAAAGCATCAATTTTAATGTCTGTACGGAACCCTCGGTGCGCGAGTTTAATTCGCACCTTGACCGGTTTTTTTCCTATCAATTCGCCAGATACAAAAGCTAGTGAACGGGCGGCTGTGGGAGCGCTACCAGCACCGGCGGCGCGAGGTGAGCGCGGAGGCCGGCGCGCACAACGAGCGCATGCTGTTCCACGGCTCGCCCTTCATCAACGCCATCGTGCAGAAGGGCTTCGACGAGCGGCACGCCTACATCGGTGAGTGGGAGGACCAGGGGGGAAAGGACCAGAGGGAAAGTTGTAGGGGGGAATAAGGACCAAGATTTTTGGTGAGAGTGGTGGATGGGTATGATGGAGAGTTGTTGTGAGGACGTAAGGACCAGGTTTTGTGGTGAGAGAGGCTTGAGAGCCAAGAAGGATATATAGGCAAGTTGCCGTGAGGATATAAGGACCAGGGGGAATAAGGACTAGGTTTTGTGGTGAAAGAGGTTTGAGGGTCAAGATGCATATGTAGGCGAGTTGCTGTGATGGTGGTGATGGTTTGTAGTGACAGTCGTTTGAGTATTAAAACACCATACCCAGTAGGTGAGTTGCGGTGTGGATGAGAAGGTGTGAGATGTTATGGTGGGGAATAAGGACCAAGTTATTTTGGCAGTTGCTGCGAAAAGACCACGGCTTGTAGTGACATGGTTTGAGTGTTAGCAGGATATATTGGATAAGGAAGTGCGGAAATAAGGACCAGGAATTAAAGTAACCCTTAATTACTTCACCCCCAGGCGGTATGTTCGGCGCGGGCATATACTTCGCGGAGCACTCGTCCAAGAGCAACCAGTACGTGTACGGCTTCGGGGGGGGCTCCGGCTGCCCCGCGCACAAGGACCGCAGCTGCTACCTGTGTCACAGGTGGGGCCACTACCATATAATACTACTCTGAATATGGGAGAAACATTATGTACTTTAAACTCCGTATTTAATTGTGTACTTTTAACCCCCCTTTTCAATTATGTTCTTGTAACCCCCTTGTTAATTTTGTATTTTTAACCGCCTTTTTTCAATTATGTACTTTAACGCCCCTTTTTCAACTATGTACTTGTAATCTCCCAATTGTGTACCTTTACCCCCTCTTTTTAATCAGGAACTTTTAATCTCCTTTTTTAATTATGTACTATTAATCCCCCTTTTCAATTATGCAAACCTCATTGATTTAGGTAGATTGGTTTTATATAAAAAACAACGCTATCTTAATCAATAAGGTTCACATGTAACACGATTAAAGAATTTCTTACTTAACATATTTCGAATGTGTGAAATGTTATTTCATACAAACTATTTTATAACACAACTCCGAAAATGTTAGACACAGGCAGGATATGAACTCACTGTCTCACCCGCTCCCTGCTCTTTTTGACTGAGCTACGATGAGCTTATTTTCTTCTCTTCCCGTCCAGACAAATGCTCCTGTGCCGCGTGACGCTGGGCCGCGCCTTCCAGCTGATGAGCGCGATGAAGATGGCGCATGCGCCGCCCGGACACCACTCGGTGGCTGGCCGACCCTCGCAGGGGGGGCTCTGCTTCCCCGAGTACGTCGTGTACAGGGGGGAACAGGTACGGACCGTTGTGTTGTATTGTATTGATAATGGTAATACTTTGTATAGTGTATAAACACATTTTTTTTGTGTAATATAACCCCCTATAAAAAGGGGGGATTTCTACAGTACTGCCCTCTTACCATGAACTCTTAAAGCAGGACAGTTTACCATGTGGAAGCGAGACGCCGCTACGTGCTGTGTAAAGCAGCGTCTCGCTTCCACATGGTAAACTGTCCTGCTTTAAGAGTTCATGGTAAGGGGGCTGTCATCATCATCAGCCGTAAGGCGTCCACTGTTGAACGAAGGCCTCCTCCTTTTAGAAGGGGGGGTGTTGCCATAATCCCCACGCTTGGCAAGCGGCTTGGGGATCGCAGTGTTGGTGGTCAAGTTACAGAAGACGCTGCTGCCCATCTTCTGGGTTTTCCCTTAGTCGCCTCTTACGACACCCACGGGAGGAAAGGGGGTGGTCAATTCTAGGCCGGATACCACACGGCATAAGGGGGCTGTGCTTTTCACAAAAATAAAATACCACATACACAAAAACCCTGACTCGGGCCAAACATCTGCAGATACCAAAAACATTTGCCCAGGAATGGACCCCGTAACCTTTAACGTATCAGTCCAATCGCTTAACCACTGCGCCAATAAGGGCATTAAATTTAATGTATAATAATATTTTTTTCCAGGCGTATCCGGAATATCTGATAACCTACCAAATAGTGAGCTCCGAAACCAACTCCGGCGCAGTTTGAAACGGACAGTGTTCAGTGATTTATAACGATTGCTTCACCAAGCGGTGATTCAGTGGCGTGACTGTAGTGTGGCAAGCCGGGAAAATGGCCCCGGGACCCCGGCTGGAGGGGACCCCCAGCTGAAAGCGCAGGGGGAGCTACTCTACCTTCCCTAGAGTGGGGTGGAGAGTTTGTTAAGATTACAACCAGTAATGTCCTCGTGACCGAATTTCGGTCACGGCTGCCTGTCTCATCTGAAACTAGCCAACTACGCAGGACATATTATAGTGCACAAGTATGCGCGCAAACACAGGTGCACTCCCTATTCCCTCACTCTCATAGTCTAGGACGGTAAGACACGACCGGAGAGAGATCAGGCGCCTTACCACCAGTAGCTCTAGCACGAATTTTCACGATAAGGTATTCGTATCGAACTCGATATCGATTTGAATCGAGTCGTAGTCCAAAAACAATCGATAAAACGCTCGTTCACAATAAAAAAACATGTAGAAAATATGCTCGCACTACTAAAAAAAGTTATTTTTACGGCGCTGCTTCAAATCCTATACAAATTATGGATGTTCCATCTCACTCGTCCGTCTGCCTACGAATGTAGTCCGGAGTGCACATGCACATTGTTGTAGTGTGTGTTACTTGAAGAGCGCTCGGTCACGGTTGCGACGGCGACACACACAAGCGCGCGTCAGTACACGTTACTACTACAGCGAGGGACTAACGGACGTAGTGAGAGAGGACAGCTGTATCAAATCGTGTATATACGTGCTAGGTTTATAAGTTAAGAAATTAGGGGTCCTCCTTTGCCACTGTACTGTCAGTTACGCCACTGTGGTGATTAGTGATAACCGAGTGACTATAAGACATGGTGATTAATGAATGGCGCGCGAATTGCGCGGAAATAAATTGTGAAAATGTTCTTTTTTAATAATTATTGATATATAATGTAATTTATGTCTGTGTCGCGCAGAGGTTATGTTTTTAGCAGAATTAATATTAAATTACATTTATTGTAAAATAAACTTTACCTTTTGCTCGAAATGTGTTGTTTTTTAACCGACTTCAAAAATAAGGAGGAGCTTCTCAATTCGTCGGGATCTTTTTTTTTATGTATGTTCCCTCATAACTCAGTCATTTATGAACCGATTTGAATTTATTTTTTTCATATGATTGGGTTTACTTTCTGATTGGTCCCCTAGAAAATTTTTATGCTTTTAACAATATCAGATCACACTAATATTATAAAAGCGAAAGTTTGTGTGTTTGTTACCTCTTCTCGTTCAAAAGGCAAAAATTTGGTATGGGGGTAGCTGACACCCTGGATTAACATATAGGCTACTTTTCATCCCGAAAAAATGTAGGAGCGCAGATAGTAATTATAGAAAAATGAATCCCTTTTTCCCTTGGTCACGCCATAACTGGAAAACGGCTGGACCGATTTGACTAATTTTGGTTAAGATATATATCTAAACCAAAATTATGGGCGATACAAAGTTCGCCGGATCAGCTAGTATGAAATAAAACAACAAAATTATTGACTAGATTCGTTTATTATTACATATATATATATTATACAACTATAATAAATATAATATTGTAAATAGTTTAATACAAATGTTATTTTAAACCAATTATCTAATAAATAACAGTGCAATCAATAGGCCTAATCGTCTATTTATCATCATCAGCCCATCTCTTTCCACCGCTGGACATGGGCCGAAGATCGAGCTCAGTGGCGTGCCATAGGTGAGACCAGTGTATTACTAACTAATAATTATAACAACCCCAACCCCTCGTGGAAATAGGTGACTTTATGTATGTATGTAATTATAACAATCAAAATATAAAACGGTCCTAACTCAATGGCAGACTTACTTACATACGTAGTAAATACGGACTGTACCGATCTTGATAAATTTTGATATGTAGATAGATTCAACTCTAATAAAGAATATATATTACACTACTTGTTAACTAAACCAGTCTACAGGCAAGTGACGTCACATGCGTGAATTTGTGAAGTATAATTCTCTAATTGACTACTTTTGGTAAATAAATTCATTATTAACGCCTATAGTTTCAGATTATTTTATAAGATACTGGTGTATACCTTAATTAATGTATCTAAGTTAAAAACATTGTCCTAAATGTCCTAGGACAGGAATGGCGAACCAATATCAGAAAAGTACCATGTTTTACAAATATAAGTATGTTTATCAGTTGTCTGGTTACCATAATACAGGCTCTGCCTAGTTTGGGATCAGATGTCCGTGTGTGAGCTGTCCCAAGATATCTATATCTATACTCAAAATAAAATCGTAAACGACCCGTGTCTGTACTTTCAATATTACATAAGAAAAACAAAAATCAGCCGTTTTTGAGATTAGCGCGTTCAAACGCACAGAAAAAAAGTTACGTTAATCTTTACATACATGTAATAAAACAAGGGCTTGGCGTCAAAACTATATATAGAATCCAATATTGCTGTTTCCGAATGTCCACGCGGACGGAGTCGCGGGCACAGCTAGTTATTATTATAATTCTCCCTTTTCGAGTCTTCAAAATGAGCGCACTAGTAACATATCTGTACCTGACTTTTGGTGCCATTTTAGCATGTTGCCCATGCTAAGCTTGAATCTTATTGGTAATCGGTATAACACTGAGTTGGTAATCATAGATTCCAACAGATATTACCTGACGTCACCCTTAAGACGTAAATACAAAAAGGGAACTTGAAATTCGATGGATGCGAGCAGCGACACGGTGGCTCAGTTGGTTAGAGCAGCGCCACGGATCGGCGAAGGTCGCGGGTTCGAATCCCGCTCGTGTCCATCATTTTTCAAGTTTCCTTTATCAATTTATATCTGTACCTTTGAAATATCATTGTATTCACCACAGATTGGTTCACCAACTGCCCTAGTTTTCAAAATAGACCTTAAACCTTACACACAAGGGTTCAAATCCCCTGTCATATTGACATGGGAACATGTCACCTTCTGGCCTGTGGGCACTGCTATCCTGAACAATTTGCCTTGAGGCATACAAACACAGACCTTAAACTGCCCGGTTCCCATATACTTTTCCGTCTTGTTCGAAGCACTGGCTATAGGCAAATACCTCACATCAATAAAAACCCCTTCCTTCCCACTTAAAACTATGGAGCCGTTGATGGATTTGAGGTATATATCCTGGTCTGCGCTCCAGAAGAGCTCCTTAGACTCCATGTGGGTGCCTTCAGCTCCTCGAAGATGGGCAGAGTTCTCGGAGCGGAGGGAAAGGTCTTCGTCTACGGGTGATGTAATTCGCTTTACTGATATTTGCTGGAAGAAGACAGGATTCGATTGAATCTATACAAATTGAGTTCGGTGAAGGATATGTAAGAGTTTTGAATGCGTGGTCCACTCTAAATTGATAAAGGAAATTTGAAAAAGATGGACACGAGCAGGACTTGAACCTGCGACCTTCGCCGTTCCGTAGCGCTGCTCTAACCAACTGAGCCATCGTGTCGCTGCTCGCACATAGCGAATTGGAAGAATCATCATTTTTCAAATTTCCTTTATCAATTTAGATTCAAACTTAGCACGAGCAACATGCTATGCTGCGTGGACCAGTGTTTTTTTTTTTAAACTTCGCTCCACACTAGGAACTTCTCCTGTATCGTGGGTGCGTTTCACAAACATGAATATATAATATAATCACAAACACCCAGACTCGGGACAAACATATGCGGATCGCACGTTTCTGTCCCGTGCGGGAATCGAACCCGCAACCCTTAGCGCAGCAGTCTAATCACTTAGCCACTGCACTAATTAGCGTATGTGTTAATCCAGGGTGTCAGCTACCTTCATACCAAATTTTATCACAATTGGTCCAGCTGTTAGAGAGTGAAGAGGTAGCAAACATACAAACACACACACGAACCTTCGCATTTTTAATATTCGTGTGTTATCTCACCTTGGCATGTAGATTATTGACCCCCTCAGGTATGTTCATGTCCGCTGACGCTGTACTGAACACCACCTCTCCGGAGTCAGGATCGACCAGCTCTAAGGCACTCACTCCTCGCACGAAGACACCTGAAGTGTTCACCGTCAGCTTGTTCTCGTAACGCGACGGTCTGAAAGATTGGAGAGTTAGGCTCAAATCACACCGCGATGGCAGCGGCCGGCAGAGAAGCGACGACCAGTATCTGTTGTAAACCCACATTTCGCCAGTTATGTTGTAGGTCCCAATGTAATAGGGGGCGAGCTGGCCATCAACCGGGCACAAAGCCAGACTCCGTGCTGCTACTGAGAATTACTTAATATAAAAACACAAGAACTCTTTGCTCAACCTAGGAGCAATAGACTAACGAGGCAGGCACCTGGCAAGATTTGGTGTTGACAGGTAAAGAAAGGCCCTAACAGAGTGGTGGTCAAGAGGATTCGGTAGAGCCCCTGGCAGACCGTCAGCCAGCCAACACTGAAAGCCTAGTGGTATGACCGTAGGACTGCTAAGTCAAAGGTCGAAAGTTCAAACCCGTATGGTTGATGAACAACCTGGTGTCGGAGTTTAAACCGCCTGTAGACCTCTGACATGGCTTTACACACCGTTGAAAAATCTCTCAGGTGTGCCGGTTTCCTCACGATGTTTTCCTTCACCGTTTTTAGCAGCTGATAACTAATTTATAGTACGCACATGAATTCGAAAAGACATTGGTGCGTGCCGGGGTTTGAACTTGCAACCTTTGACTTTGCAGTCCAACACTCATACTCACTCAGCTATCAGTGCTTATGAAGCTGATGATGATAACATATTTAACTTACTTAATCTGTAAATTGAACATCACAGATCCGTTTTCAGAAGTGATGCTCATCGGAGTGTCCCGGAAGCTCTCGATCAGTCCATCCTTCTTATACAGGTGCTCGAAGTCTGTGTCTCCAAAGAACTTCACCGCATTATGCTCCGGTAGGAACTCCATGCTTTCCATGCCTGGAAAGGTAATGTTGCATATTAATATGATTGTAAAATTACTGCACAGAAGTAATAGATATAACGAATTGTGTGGAAGAGATTTATTAAAACTCTTAGTTGTTTGGAAGGAAGATCAGATTTATTTTAATTTATTTTATGTGCACATTACAAGCCCCATTTCTAGGTGGCAAGTCTATTGCAATTTGTATGCCTAAGTGGTTAATCATGGAATGAACCTTATACACTAAACTGCTGCGTTGAAGTTAACGAGCTCAACACTAGGCTGCACCGTAAATGAGCCCGGCGCGGCGCCGCACGCGCTTATTTATACCTCTTGGAGGAATGTCGCAAACTACCTACACCAGTGGCGGCTTTTATTTTATTTTAATATTATCAAAATTAAAAGTTATCTTTAATGATTTTAGTATTTAATAAATATTTAAGTATTATTCTACCAAAATATCTGTGTTTTAATATAATTCATTTTCTATGTTTGTCCTGTCGTCCGTGTGTCACTGTAGGGTGCCAACTGAAAACCAGCGCTGGGTGTTCTACACTCAGCATATGCTGAGTTGGCGACCTTTTCGGTATTGCATGTTTGATGGTACTACTGATAATATTTTCTTGTTGTTTTACCTTTTGATTGTGATTTGATATGAGGGCGGGCACACAAATAAAAAAAATACCGACGAATTATGAACCTCCTCCTTTTTTTGAAGTCGGTTAATTATGTAGTAAATAACTGTATGTAACTCATGTATCACAAATAAATGATTTGATTTATTTCAACCGATTTATCTGTGTTTGTCGCATATAATGACTCATTTTTCCAGCTACGGAAGGGTATTACATTTTTGTTCCATCCTTCTACAAACTGTATTGATACAATATTATAAAAATATTATTAAAGTAAAAAAACGGTAGGCATAGTTTACGGATTTCAGTCATCTTTATAGTTTAGATATGTGGCTAAATAGGCATAAAAATGTTTTGTAACTAATGAAATAATGGTAAATAAAAGATTACCTTGACCAAGTCTCAGGACTGCTAAGATGGTGAATGTAAGTACCAGGTTCCCAATAGCAAGGATAAATAGTAAACAAACGAGGGTCCAGAACGCAAACGTCTTCCTTCCTTTATAGACAGCCTTCGTAACATCATTACCATTCTTATCAGAATAGTTTTTGACGCCGCAATTATTATTTTTCGTAAATAATTGACTATGAGTCGGTGTCTTCGTTATAAGTGCTTTTTCTGCCCGACTTCTCTCCAGAGTACCCTCGGACATGGTATCAGATATAGGAGATACACCGCGTAAACCGCCTAGCATCACGTGAAACTATTTATCCAATGTTTTCAGTGAAAGATCATTAAAAATTATAAATAGCACTGTGGCAGTAAATAGACATGTCAGTCAAATTATTGAGCGAATGTCCTGTATTCTGATTGGCTGATTAAATAACCAATCAGAGATTTTATAATGATTTTGATCCTAAGCTTTTTAGATTCAACGTTATTGTATGTGTTAATAATTAAACATTTAGTTATTATTAATGAGAGCAGTTTTATTGAATTCGTATACGTCTTTTGGAAAGTATTTGATTAAATAGTCAAAATCTAATAATCACGTGCAAATATTAGAGCATGAAGCTACTAAACGATGTTTTGGCATTTCTCTGTTGCTGACAACATGACGACGCAAAACTTTGACAATTTGCTTTGTAATCATGGCGTCCGAAAGATACAGTTTCTCTCTCACCACTTTTAGGTAAATATTTATTTAATTACGTGATTTTCAATACAAATAGCTTCAACAATATCAATATTAAGTATCCTGTAACGTATTAGAATAAGTATAAAAGTTAATTTCTTATAATTTTTAGGGATTTTCATGTCTCAAACTTCGTCTATGTATTTAGTGAAATTACAATAAATTTTGTGTATTTTTCTACAGCCCTTCAGGGAAATTAGTTCAAATCGAATATGCATTAGCTGCCGTAGCCGCCGGCGGGACGTCCGTCGGTATCAAAGGTAAGTTTTGTTTTTATTTGAGGTTATTTAGGCGTCGGTAGATGAAATCAAATTTCCGAGTATCATCTCATCGTAAAATCACTAAGTTCAAATATTATGTCTTCCAATACTTGCATCATCATGTTTCTGGCTAACATTATGTACTATTGGATTATCTGAATTAGGGTAACTCAACTTTGTATAATAATATTTTGTATCACTCATAAAATGCCATAGTTTCATTTTTGCATTGATAATCACACCTACTTTTCTTCGTTTGCTCAACTTATTTCCTTTGTTCACTAGATTACATCTCATTTTATAGGCTACCATACCATACATTTATATAAACCAATATAGTATAATTTTAGTACAATGGATTGTCATCAATAATAATTAAATTTGTTTTCTATTACAGCATCCAATGGCGTAGTGATCGCCACAGAGAACAAGCACAAGAGCATTTTGTACGATGAGCACAGTGTCAACAAAGTTGAGATGATCACCGGTCATATTGGTGAGTCTATGTTATAATTAACAATTATCTATCTATCAACCTAGATTAATACCATCAGAGTACCGTTTATATCCCGCAAGATCCACCCCACTGTGACCCGCTACATTTTTACAGGATAAAAAGTAGCCTGTCATGTCATTATCCAGAGTGTCAGCTACTTCTTTAATTTTAGTGTGATATTTATTTAATTAGACAACATTCCATTAGATATTATGGTTAACAAGATTAATACTAACAAACAGAGTCCTGTTTATAAACCAGATTAGAACTGCTGATATTAAAGTATAATAGAAGCAAATCTTTATGAGCTAGTAAAGTTAGCCACAAAAGGTTGTGCAGTACCAATTTAACCCTCACCTCACCTTAGAATTATCCCACTGTTGTACAAAGGCCCCATAGAACACCAACTTGCCATTTGCATCCACTGGTTGCCTGCAACTCTGACGATATCCAGCCAACGCTGTGTCTTCCGGTTCATGGTCGCCAGTCGAGAATCTTTCTTCCCCAGTGGTTATCAGTTCTTCGCGAGAATTGCCCAGCCCATTGCCACTTCAACTTGCATATTCTTTGAGCCATGTTGGTGACTCTAGTTCTTTGGCGAATTTCCGTATTCTGGATCCTGTCGCTCAAAGAAACTCCGAGCATAGCTCCCATATACAGCCAGGTCTTAACTCCCATAATAAAATGATGTCCAGTATCTATATACGACAATTTGACGACCTGATTGGCGCAGTGGCTAAGCGATTAGACTGCTGCGCTAAGGGTTGCGGGTTCGATTCCCGTACGGGGCAAGAATTTGTGCGATCCACATTTGATTGTCCCGAGTCTGGGTACTTGTGTATGTGATACCTCATACGATACAGGAGAAATTCCTAGTGATGGGCGACGTTTAAAAAAAAAAAATATAACTTATATATTTAATTTTTACAATACATTCCAGGCATGGTCTACTCCGGCATGGGTCCAGACTACCGTCTGTTGGTCACACAAGCCCGCAAGATGGCCCAGCAGTATTTTCTCATGTACCACGAGCCGATCCCCACGGCGCAGCTGGTGCAGCGAGTGGCTACCGTCATGCAGGAGTATACACAGTCTGGGTGAGTTCTGATCTTCTTCTTATAGTATGGCTGATGAAACAACCTGGTGACAACGTTTAAACCGCCTGTAGGCCTCTGACATGGCTTTACACACTGTTGAAAAATCTCTCAGGTGTGCCGGTTTCCTTACAATGTTTTCCTTCACCGTTTTTAGCAACATGAATTCGAAAAGACATTGTAGCGTGCTTGGTTGTGAAGTTATAAGAAGCCTCTGACGCTATAAAAGTGGCAACATACTAGGCAAGTGGCAATATACAAGGCACTCTGAGATGTCTTGTGTGCCGTGTGGTATCCGGCCTAGAATTGACCACCCCCTTTCCTCCCGTGGGTGTCGTAAGAGGCGACTAAGGGAAAATCCAGAAGATAGGCAGCAGCGTCTTCTGTAACTTGACCACCAATACTGCGATCCCCAAGCCGCTTGCCAAGCGTGGGGTTTATGGCTAATCCCCCCCCCCCCTGCTTAAACGGGGAGGTCTATGTTCAACAGTGGACGTCTTCTGGCTGATGATGAATTATGTCTCCTCCTCAGTGGTGTCCGTCCGTTCGGCGTGTCGCTGCTGATCTGCGGCTGGGACAACGACAGGCCGTACCTGTTCCAGTGCGACCCCTCGGGCGCCTACTTCGCATGGAAGGCCACCGCCATGGGCAAGAACTTCAACAATGGAAAGACTTTTTTGGAAAAGAGGTAAATTATACAAATTAACACCCGTGGGCTGCTGGGCCAGAATAACCCTTCCTAGATCGTCCTGTTGGATGTCTTAAGAGGCGACTAAGGGAAAACCCAGAAGGTGGGCAGCAGCGTCTTCTGTAACTTGATTACGAACACTGCGTCCCCCCCCCCCTTTATGGGGGGGCTCTTCTTCAGCACTGGACGTCTTCCGGCTGATGATGATACAAATTAACGAATTTTACAGTTGGTAGTGTATGAATATTATATTTCAAAATATTTATTATAAATATACCTACTATATATTGTAAGGTTTAGTGGTCGCTAAGCGCGACTGCTGAGCATGAGGTCCTGGGTTCGAATCCCGGGTTGAGCAAAGTGTTATGGAGGTTTTCCATTTGGTAAATCTTTAGCAGCACCGAGTGAATTTGTGCCCGGTTGAAGGCCAGCTCGTCAATTACATTGGGACCTATATACATAACTGGAGAAATGTGATTGCACTACACACCTCTGCCTAGCCCTTCGGGGAATACAGGCGTGATGTTATGTACCTATGTATTTGTTAATCATTTTCCCATTTGTCTAGAATCACTGGTTGTTTTGAATTTCACGTTTTCTCAATATTTTAATAATCTGTTCCGCAGATACACAGAAGAATTGGAGTTAGATGATGCTGTTCACACAGCGATCTTGACCCTCAAGGAGGGCTTCGAAGGTCAAATGACAGCAGACAACATCGAGGTGGGCATTTGTGACTCCAACGGCTTCAGGAGGCTGGAGCCAGCACACGTTAAGGACTACTTGGCCAACATCCCATAATATGTGCTGTGATCAAATATATGTCGTTTTTTAATTATTATACTCGTTTTTATTACTAACTAGCTTAATAGCACGGATAGCCGTATGGTTAATGGTATGACCGTTGGGCTGCCAAGTCAAAGGTCGCAAGTCCAAAACCCGGGACGCACCAATGTCTTTTCGAATTCATGTGCGTACTATAAATTAGTTATCAGTTGCTAAAAACGGTGAAGGAAAACATCGAGAGGAAACCGGCACACCTGAGAGATTTTTAAACGGCGTGTAAAGCCATGTCAGAGGCCTACAGGCGGTTTAAACTCTGACACCAGGTTGTTCATCAACCATACGATAAGAAGAAGAAGAAGCCCGCGGCTTCGCCCGCGTTTACCTCCATTTAAAACCCATAGGGGGTTGAATTAAAAAAAAAAGTAACCAAATTTCATCAAAATCCGTCCAGCAGTCACATTTATAATATTGGTATGGATAAGGATAACACTGCCTCGTTGGTCTAGTGGTCGCTAAGCGCGACTGCTGAGCATGAGGTCCTGGGTTCAAATCCCGGGTCGGGCAAAGTGTTACTGAGTTTTCCATTAGGTAATTCTCAGTAGCAGCACGGAGTCTGGATTTGTGCCCGGTTGATGGCAATAGGCTCGCCCCCTATTACATTGAGACTTACAACATAACTGGCGAAATGTGGGTGTACTATATGTTCACCTCTGCCTACCCCTCCGGGTAATACAGGCGTGTTATGTTATGTTATGGATAACACTCACGAATGTTATTATAGTAGAATTATAAATTATGGAATAGGTTTCAATGATAAATAACAATAAGTGATTATATAGGTAATTAATATTTAAGCAATACATTTATAAAACTTGTATCTTTATTATAATAAATATTGGCCCGCTCCGGCTTCGCACGGATATAAAATATATATTATAAGTATTTCTCCACTATTTAATGGATGTTATTATACATATAAACCTTCCTCTTCAATCACTCTATCTATTAAAAAAACCGCATCAAAATCCGTTGCGTACTTTTAAAGATTTAAGCATACAAAGGGACAGAGAAAGCGACTTTGTTTTATACTATGTAGTGATTACACATTTAAATTCTACCGAGTTTAAAACTATTTTACAATTATTTACATTTTAAAACTAACATAAATTAAAAATAATACCTACACACAAAAATAAAAGTATAGTGTTTCATAATATATTTTACAATTTAAAAATTCGTTGACACAATACGTAGGAATAGGTACCACTTGTCTAAAAGCCAGGTAATCATGTAACTCATAAATGTATTAATATTAATTATAAACGTTAAAACTATTTACAACTTAAATATAAAATTAAAATTCATCAAAGTATTCTTCCTCATCTTTGTCAAAAGGTAAAATGTAACCTAACCTAACCTACAGGTTTTTTTTGTTTTATTTACGTAAAATTTTCTTATTTTCCCGTCTACTTAAACCTCTGTAAATTTCACTACAAATCCTAACTTACACACATAAATTTATAACCTAACCTAACCTACAGGTTTTTTTTGTTTTATTTACGTAAAATTTTCTTATTTTCCCGTCTACTTAAACCTCTGTAAATTTCACTACAAATCCTAACTTACACACATAAATTTATAATATATATTTTGTTTTAATTGTTTTTCATTATTATGGACAACAATATAATCTGATTGGTAGCATTAGGTTCACAATCAGCCCCCTTACCATGAAGTCTTAAAGCAGGACAGTTTACGTTGAGGAAGCGAGACGCCGCATTACACTTCACATAGCGGCGTCTCGCTTTCACATCGTAAACTGTCCTGCTTTAAGACTTCATGGTAAGGGGGCAGATATAGGTATGTTCCGTTATCTAACCTACGTATCTATAAGTTGATTAAGAACCTCGTTGGTCTAGTGGTCGCTAAGCGCGACTGCAGTGCATAAGTCCTGGGTTCCAAGGTCAGGAATAATGTTATTAGGTTTTTTCTATTAGGTAATTCTCAGTAGCAGCACGGAGTCTGGATTTGTGTCCGGTTGATGGCCAGCTCGTCTATTACATTGGGACCTATAACATAACTGGCGAAATGTGGGTGTACTATTTATGTGCACCTCTGCTTACCCCTTCGGGGAATACAGGCGTTATGGATGTATGTATAAGTCGTATTTTTTTTAAATATAACTCGCTTTTAACCGACTTCATAATAGGAGTGCCTGTCCAGTGTCAAGTAGTTGCAATAGCGACTGCTGCTTATGGGTTCGATTTTCGAGACAGGCAGAATTATTGAGAAATTTTGTTACGTGTTTTAATTAAATGATTCAAACATAACCTCGCAATTAGTACATTTTTTTTAGAAAAACGTCGCCCCTCACTAGGAATTTCTCTTGTATCGTGGGTGAGTTTCACAGACATGAAATATCACACACACAAATTTCCAGACTCGTGACAAACATCTGCGGTTCACACAAATGTTTGCCCCGTGCGGGAATCGAACCCGCAACCCTTAGCGCAGCAGTCCAATCGCTTAGCCACTGCGCCAATCAGGTCGTCGCCTAAAATAATTTATTTGGGTTATAGAAATATTAAAACTGCTTTAATATAATAAAGGAATATTTTTGAAGGTAAAAAAACTCAAAGATTTGTCATAGTCATAATGTTTTTATTTCATATAGGCTACAAAAGAGCACTTACAAAACATCAAAACTAGTTGCTCGGTTCCAAAGAGTCGTTTCTATGGAGAAGAACCGGCAAGAAACTCCATAGTTACTATTTAAAAATATGTTGTAGGTATGTTTAATTTTTGTTTGTATTATTTATATAATAAAAAAACCGGTCTAAATGTATATAGACTATAACTGTCCCACTGCTACAAAGGCCTCTTCTCGTATAGAGAAGGATTGAGCATTGATCACCACGCTAGCTCACTGCGGGCGATTTCACTTTTTCAGATAATTGAATACAGGTTTCCTCAAGATGTTTTCCGTCACCGTTAGTCAGTGGTGTCTTAGAATATCTAAGAAAGTATTCCTGACATTAAAAAAGTCCCATTAATACTTACCTGGGTTTGTACCTGCAACGTTTATTCTGTATTCCTCTACGACGGTTAACAATAGTGATAGCCGAGTGGTATGAACGTTGGACTGCCAAGTCGAAGTTCGCAAGTTACCCCGGCACGCACCAATGTCTTTTCGAATTCATGTGCGTATTATAAATTAGTTATCAGTTGCTAAAAACGGTGAAGGAAAACATCGAGAGGAAACCGGCACACCTGAGAGATTTATCAACGGTGTGTAAAGCCATGTCAGAGGCCTACAGGCGGTTTAAACTCTGACACCAGGTTTTTCATCATCCATGACCATACAGAAGTAAATCAAAGAGTATATAATGATTACCTCAGGTAAATATCATTATGTAACAAATTATATCAGTATTTTATTTATCCGTTTAATAATACGTAACGATCGCAATCTATTTTAAATCAGTTTATTTGTTTTACTTATCCGTCTGATAAGAATTTTGTTTTCCTTACCTACCGTATGTCCGTATCTGTTGAATATTGAATACAAGGTACCGGCGCGGCGTATATACCAAGTCTTACCTAAGGTACAGTTGCAATTAAATTTGCTACAAATATTACCAACCTTAATAAAATTGAATTTAAATTTTATGTTTTTATAAAAAAGAAATAATTATTAAAATAATATTAGTTATAATGATAAAATTAGAATATAAATATAATTATATTATAAAACCGTCGCGCGTGTATGAGGAATGTGATGCGAGTGAATGAGGCGAAAGAAGTATGTCAGGATCGTAGCAAATGGAAATCCGTGGTCTCTGCTTACCCCTCGTGGAAATAGGCGTGACTTTATGTATGTATGTATATTCGGGAATGCCCGGCTAGTTTCGAAAATAGGTGTATAACTAATAACGATGTTAAAATAATGTTTGTAGCTTTCGAAGATAAACGCTTTGTGATAATTATAATTTATCTGTTTTTATCGCATCATCATCAGTATAGTGGTTGATGGAACGGATCTGCAACCTTGTGCTTACAAACAAGGTTGCAGGTTCAAAGCCAGGGAAGTATTAAAGTGACGTCAATGTTATAGCGTCGAGCGACTCTAAACCTACGACCTCCGTTGTTTCGTGGCGACTAATCTACCAACTGAGCTATCGTATTTTTAAATTCACTTTATTTCGACATTCTGTGATAATTATTAATTAATGGTGGTGCAATTTATTAATTGATATTTGTAAATCTTTTGTTCAAAAGCTTTAAACACGAAATATCACATACACGCACTCGGGACAAACATTTACAGATAACACAATTTTTTGACCCGTGCGGGAATCGAACCCGCAACCATCCAGCAGCAGGCCAATCGCTCAGCCTGCACCAATTAGGTCTTCAAAACGTCACTTTACGATGAAATCTTTATAAGTATTTCGAATAGTGCAGAAGCAAGAATTTTCCTTGTGCATTTAAATATTATACACTGAACGAGTTATCAATGAAATATGTAATTTCTTTAGTTTACCTCGTCACATGGTATTAATCTTTTAAACTACCCAAGTAAATAATCTACACTTAAAATAAAATCGTAAACTACCCGGTTCTGTACATTCAATATTAAAAAAGAAAAACAGTTTGTACACTCTGTATTTATGTTACCGAAGCCAAAAATATAATTTTTTAAATTTTTGTCTGTGCCTTTGAACGCGCTAATCTCAGAATCGACTGAACCGATTTGCATGCGGTTTTCACTGGTGTATTGTGGATAGGTTCCCATAATTTAGTGTTTGTTTCATTTAAAAATGGGTTCACAAACAAAAAAGTTACGTCAATCTTTACATACATGTAATAAAACAGTAGGGCTTGGCGTAAAAATACTAAATAGAATCCAATTTTTCTGTTTCCGAATGTCCACGCGGACGGAGTCGCGGGCACAGCTAGTTATATTAATAAAATGCTGAGCTAGTGATGTACCTACTCCTGACCGAATTTCAGTCACGGCGACCGATCCTGCGACTCACTCACTCAATCGACGCAGAAGATTTATGATTTTAATGTTCAACAGGTCCGTCTTTATTGTCCGATGAGACGGTGAGACCGTAGAGCGGTCAAGCGCAGGACCAACGGCTTCACGTTCTTTTCAAAGCACGGAAAAATCAAACGGATAAACATAAAAATATCGCGCAAACAGTCGAGTGTTCTCTACGGTAGTAGCTACTACTTAATCCCCTCAATTTTGTTAACTTATGTATGTCTCCTTTAACACGTTAAATCTACTCTTATTTAACCGGTTTATATATAACCCACTTTCTGTAGTGGTGAAGTGATAATTTGATTGAATTCTGCGCGAAAAGGTTAAATGTACAATCTCTGCACTACAATAATAAATTTATCTTGAAATAGTGTTGTTCAACGTTTTGTATGAGAGTGAACAGGAAAATATTGAATTATTAATAGCAAGATATATTTATTAATGAAGTAAGCAGGATAACAGGCGATATACACGTAATGTTTGAATGTTCTTAGTTTTTTGCTTATTAGGTAAAAATTATCGCGCATTATTTACTGTTTTAGTGATGTGCTTAATGTCTCGATATTACTTAGGAATCGAGTTATCGTATTCGATGTTAAAGACGTATTTATTAATTATTTTAAAATGTAGTGTCTGCCTCGTCTAGTTGTCGAATTGTCGAAAGCAAGACTAATAACCTTGAAGTTCTGGGTTCAATTCCAGGCAGTCTTATTGGGTTATTTCATTAAGTATTATGTAGTTTATTTCGGCCAATACGCGGAGTATTGTGTTCGGTTAATAGCAATTGCTTCCTCCACTATTGTGGGACTTATCACGTGTCATCTCTGCTTACGCCTTCTGAGTATACAGGTGTGATGTAGCAAAGATGAAAATTTGAAAAAAGCAATATTCTAAGCTGTATCTAAATTTGTTTATTCGCGGAAAAATTAAACATCCTGAACGTGAACACTTATCTAAAACGTGATTCAATTATTTTCGTACTCCTTTAATTGATATATTAATTACTCGGATGGAGGTAATAAATTATATTAAACCTAATTCAAAGGATTAGAAAAAGTAGACTTTATCAGTATTTTATAAGCCATATTATTTAGGTTTTATGACGTATTGATATTATAAATAATTCCGTCATGATAAATACGCTTATAAATTCGACCGTAGGACAGAAATCAAGCGAACTTATCACATAAGGATAAGACCAATCTTCAACAATGATTGATTGTGTTCATATCAATACGATCTACTACAAAAACTTATGAAATGGAGCCATCAGCCATCGCCTACAATTAGAGATAAAGTTTATCTAAAAACACTCGTTATCGATATGTCCTTCAGTAAATCGAGTTCGGTATAAAAGTGTTTGTAACGCGACGTCTCATCCCTACTCGACGCACGAGCGCGCTCAACGAAGTTCAGTTCAGTTCACCTCGTTCATTCACGAAGTAGACATGGCTCTAGTGAGATTACGGACTAGTGAATTGTTTCTATTATTATTTTTAATAATTAACACGTGCGCCGCGACCCCGCCATGGATATTTTCTGTAAAACCAAACACTAAAACGTGTGATGTTGTTAAATGTGTGTTTAATTTGGATGTGAACGCAAAGAATGTTGAAGAGTGGTCGCTAACTTTTGAGCCGGCATCGGAACAGAAATGTGATTGGTATTTTGTGAGTAAATCATTTGGGAAAGTCGATGTTACAGTTCCTAATGATGATAGGAAGATGTATTTCTGTGTTAAAAACGATGGCGTGTGGCATCACCGCGGAGAAGATGTATATTTGGATTCAAGTGACGTCATTGAGCCAGTCGACACAGATCTGTAAGTACTCTACCGTCAATTTTATAAATTAAAAAGTTTAATTGTTTGCAAATTGCTTGGTTGTGACAGCAACAAGTTTTGACTATTTAATTGGCTACGTTATCTTTTTGTTCGGTTGGTATACCTATATGGATCGTCAAGTTTGTTTACTTTTTTACTAAGTTACCATCAAGTTTTAAAGTTTCAAAAGTTCTTATTAGATAATAAAATGTACTTATTTACATCTAATTACTTAATAATTATATTCTTGGTATGAATTTTATTATATTTAATAAAGAGAAATGTGTGTAATAAATTAAGTGATTATAATATTAACTAAACTTTATTTGGAGGTTATTCGAAATTGAAAATATTGTTCGGTGCACTATATTTCCTGTTGTTTTCTTTGATAGAGATTGAAATTGAATAAAAATATGGCTGCTATTGAAAAATATTATGTAACAATATTTAAAATGTTACATATTTGTCATAATAATAGCGTAATAGGTAGGTAGTGTAGTACTATCTTATCTGAGAACCAATATTAACAAGGCGTATGATCCTATGGTTAGGATTTGGATTGGGTGGCGGGAATTAGAACGATGTCGCCTTTTTTTTGCAAAGTCAAGCGATCGTCATCGCATACAAGAATAGGATGGATCCTTTCTGTGGGCGTAAGCAGGTCAGTTGCTGACGTCATACTCAGATGACGGCAGAAAAACGGTGAACAGTCAAATTAGAAAAAAATATCAAATCTATAATGTTGCACCATAAAGTTATAGGAAACTTGCAACTGTTAAGAAATTCGTTCGCACGAGGTTTAGCTACTATTGTTAAGGTCTTTTTCGGATGGGTGACCGTTCCGAGACCCCTTAGTTCTTTATAAAGCTTGATAAGCCACAGCGTGCAACGAATTATCCTTAAACTAAAAAAAAATCGATTTAAAGCGGTACCTACTATCAGATGTTACCAATACAGACGGCTAACAATAAAAGAGAAATTACACTTCGTTCGTTGCACAACATGTCTTAAAAACAACATAATAAATCTTATAAGGAAAGAGCATCTCGACATTTTTTTTACATAAAACTCACTTCTCAGCATTGGACTTCTATTCGGAATCCAATTTGAACAAAATAGCGCAAGGCAGGAAAAATAATACAAAAATGGACGCAATAAGATAGGTAGGTACTTTAGTATCTAAATGACGTGAATCAGATTATCCACAAACATTTTTTTACGAATTTCTGTCGTGTGTCACAGTCGCCAAGGGTTACATTCGGGAGCACTGATAGCCGAGTGGTATGACCGTTGGAGTGTCAAGTCAAATGTCGCAAGTTCAAACGACGGCACGCATAACTGTTTTTGTACTATAAATTAGTTACCAGTTGCTAAAAACTGAAGGAAAACATCGTGAGGAAACCGGCACACCCGAGAGATTTTTCAACGGTGTGTAAAGCCATGTCAGAGGCCTACTGGCGGTTTCAACCCTGACACTAGGTTGTTCATCAACAATACGATAGGAAGAAGAAAGGTTACTTTTAGACCATTCAGCTGCCTATCACTGTGCCACGGCAAGAAGCCTCTTCTAAAATTTCAATGGACGCAACTGAATATTATTCCACGCTATTTTCCGACATCACTTAGTGTTATGATAGTACATATTATGTACATACATACTTACTGTTCTTGCCTGTCTTAATAAAGGATTAAGATATAAGATATTGCTGGTAAACGCATTTTTATGACTAATAACTGATAAAAAACAACGAGTTTTAATTGTTACATAATTATACTGCAAGATTATATTTTATCTCAAAAAACGCGGGACGAAATCCGTAAGCGAAAAATAGTCAGTTTTTTCTTTAAAACGTCGCGCCAATACGAGTTTCTCCTGTATCAGGGGGGCGTTTTACAAACATATTTTTGTTTTGAAATATGACTGACCTTAAATTTGGAAAACGGATAATGTTCGGGGTCGTTAACCGCTGATAATTAAAATAAAGTTAACCAGTTTAATGCTTGCCATCAAATGTAAAACTATTTTTTTTTGTATGTATAGCATTTATAAAAAAAAAAAAAATGTAAAAAAAATAAAGAGCATGCGTGTACCATCTTTATAAATATAAAACAAAGTTGGTTGAGTTACACCATTTATAACTCAACAACTGTTTGTTTGTTTCGGCGTTTCTTCTCAGAGGTAGTCAGTTAGGAAATGCCGACGCCATCTATCTAGTTTAAAAAAAAATGACGTGTAAAAGTGTTTTTTTAAGACCTATTTACAGAAATAAAATCATTTATCATTAAAACAACGGCTGGACCGATTTTAATTATCCCTGATTTGTTGGATTCGTCTCCGACTCGATTAGCAGAATAACTATTAAAATATGGAACAAAGTCACGGAAAAAAGGCAGGACGACGTCTGCCGGTCCCGCTGGCAAAGATATAATCAAGACATGCATAATTTAATATTATGAATGCGAAAGTAACTGTTATGCTTTTAAGGTAAAACCACTGAACCAATTTTGTCAAAATTGTGTACCAAATAAACATAAACCAAAATAAAATAAGCAAATATGACGACTTGATTGGCGCAATGGCTAACAAATTGGACTGCTGCGCTAAGGGTTGCTGGTTCGATTCCCGCACAGGGCAAAAATTTGTGTGAACCGCAGGTGTTTGTCCCGAGTCTGGGTGTTTATGTATGTGATATTTCATGTTTGTGTTACGCACCCACAACACAGGAGGAATTCCTAGTGTGGGGCAACGTTTTTAATAAGAAAAATAAGAAAAAAAATGGCTACTTTTTACCCGAAAAATATCCGTTGAATACACGGAAGAAGTCGCGGGCGGTAACTAATATAAAGGCGACAGTTTGGGAGTGTGTTTGTATGTTTGTTACTTTTCACGCTGAAACGGCTGGACCGATGTTGATAAAATTTGGTATAGAGGTAGCTGACACCCTGGATTTACACTTAGTCTACTAGTTTTATCCCGAAAAAATGTAGCGGGTAACACCGCGAGGCACAGCAAGTTTGACTATAAATTCAGTGTCGAGTTGTCGACGTCACGTCACAGTCGTCAGCATTGCTCACTGGATGACGTAAGCATGAGACAGACATATCCAGACACATGGCATCAGACCATGACACAGATACTAGCTGACTAGAAAATGTCTAGACTGTTACTGGCTTATTGGAGCTAAATATAAGTGTTATGTAAACTCATTGCCTCCAATAAATGATAAGACTTAACCCTTTCACTGTTCGGTGCATTACGTGTAATACACGTCGATTGGTGTACTTAGCGGGCAAGCAACGTGTTAATAAAAATTATAATGACTGGTATAATTTAAACATTGATATAAAATTGTTTTTATTTACACGTCTGCCCAAAAAAATGAGTGTAATGTTTTCAGAGTTCATGTATGTATGTGAGTTTCTTTATTCCACCATAACTTCTGAATGCCTGAAGCGATTTTGATGTCGATTTGGAGTGTCGTTAGAATCCTTATACCATCGCGAGTAACATCACTACATAGTATAAAACAAAGTCGCTTTCTCTGTCCCTATATCCCTATGTATGCTTACATCTTTAAAACTACGCAAAGGATTTTGATGCGGTTTTTTAATAGATAGAGTGATTGAAGAGGAGGGTTTATATGTATAATAACATCCATTAAATAGTGGAGAAATACTTATAATATATATTTTATACCCGTGCGTAGCCGGAGCGGGCCGCTAGTAGGCTATAAAAAATGAAACACATAAAAAAATATAATTAATAAAATTAAAAAACACGACTGCCATGACAAAAAACGAACTAAAAAGTGAAATTTTATTTTTTATTAAGTTATTGAAATTTGCTCAGTCCTTGCGCGCAATATACTGTATACAAACTTACAAAGTATTCTTCCCATTTAGCAATATGCAGATGATTAAAGATACACTTCTGTATTTCCAGAATGATACACTTCTGTATTTCCAGAACTGTAGGTCCTCCATTTCGCCTGTCGGCGTAAGTTTCATCCTCTGAAAACCAAGTCCATTTAAAGGGCCCAAAGCGGGCTAATTGCCTCAAAGATTCACCCCTCAATCTTACAGTTCGATTGAGTATTTGTCATATATTTTGAAACACCTTAGAATTGTAAATAAATACTCTTTTCGTAGTCTATGTAATTATTATTTAATATGTTTTCCGCGCCTGCGTATGTTGACGTCAGTATTTTATGCAAAAAATCCAAGCTCCAATACCTAGATATAATTTAGCGACCATATGTGTGGAATCGTCTTACTATTGAGCTGAGAATAAAATCTATGAAGATCGAGTCTGAAATAACATTGGTTCCGTAGTAACTTTATTGTCGTTTATATAAAGTTTGAACTTGGTAAGTAGGATACCTTGTTGGTTTAGTGTTCGCAAAGCAAGGCTGTTGAGCGTGAGGTTCCGGGATCGAGCGAAATGTTATTGGGTTTTTCCATAAGGTAATTTCCAGTAGCAGCACGGACTGCACGGAGTCTGGATTTGTGTCCGGTTGATCGCCAGCTCGCCCCAATTACTTTCAGACCTTTAGCATGACTGGCGAAATGTGGGTTAGACATCTCAACTCATCTCTCTGTACTCATTACCGGTTTTACTTATGTGTGTTCGGGGACATCCGACAAATTTCGGTCTCTTATCGTGTGGTTAATGAACAACCTGTTGTCAGAGTTTAAACCGCCTGTAGGCCTCTGACATGGTATGGTATGGTCTTTATTTAAACATTAACATTTAACAGCGTTATAAACAGATGCCCTACAAAACCGTTCGAACGGTTTGACTGTAGGAACTAAAGTCACTAACTTAAACTATAATTTTAACAGTAAAATGCGGACACTAATATCTTATACTTGAGAACTTGTAACAATAGTATATACATATGCATACATACACACAATAATAACATATTTATGTAAGTAGACACATACATATTGAACACATTATTAGTATATATATATCAATAACACCGTATATTATCATTCTATATTCATATGTACCCACCAGAACCCCGGATATGTATACCCATACTACACACCAGTGCACTTGCGTATACATGCGTGCACGTGCAATCGTGCATATGTATGAATATACATTCACGCTATGACTTATATCCAGTACATATTATGGATTTACACACCGTTGAAAAATCTCTCAGGTGTGCCGGTTTCCTCACGATGTTTTCCTTCACCGTTTTAGCAAGTGATAACTAATTTATAATACGCACATGAATTCGAAAAGACATTGGTGCGTGCCGGGGTTTTAATTTGCGACCTTTGACTTGGCAGTCCAACGGTCATACCACCCGGCTATCAGTGCTTCGGTCTCAAACGGAGCCCTATGAACTAGTGATATGACGGAGTTGCAAGATAACACACTATACACCTCTGCCTACAAGCATGTTATGTTTCTATATGAAATGACACCTGAGAACCAGATTGGCGCAGTGGCTTAGCAATTGAAGTTTGAAGAAATTTGTGTCAACCGCAGATGTTTTTCCCGAGTCTGGCTGTTTGTGTATGTGATATTTCATGTTTGTGAAACGCACCCACGACACAGGAGAAATTCCTAGTGTGGTGTGACGCGACGTAGAAACACTGTTCCAGCGTCCTACGGTACTCTAAAAAAAAGTGTTCGTTAAAAACCTTGCTGTTTATTTTCGATTGCGTCTGGCATCCTGTCTGGTTGCTTGCCAAAGTCCGATGATATATGTACAATGTAGGCTTACTATGTGGGAACATTGGTAACGTATTTTTAGGCGCCGCGTTCACCGAAGATTGAAGATACAGACGACTGACGATTCTAGTTTCAATAACTGATAGTATGTCAAATTATTGGTGACTAGCTTCTGCCCGCGGCTTCGCTCGCGTTCATTTAGATTGTTGGTTAGTATTATAGAAATACCTATATATAGCTTTTGCCCGCGGCTTCGCCCGCGTTAAGCCCTATTTTATCAAAATCTGTCCGTTCTCAAAGGGTTAGGCAGAATTGAATGGTACACCCGCATTTCGACGGTTATAAGTCCTAATGTAATAAGGAAGACAGGCGTCATGTAAAATGTTTATATTAGGTCCTCCGCCTGATCTCTCTCCGGTCGTGTCTTACCGTCCTGGACTTTGAGAGTGAGGAAATAGGGAGTGCACCTGTGTCTGCGCGCATACTTGTGCACTATAATATCTCCTGCGTAGTTGGCTAGTGTCAGCTGAGACAGGCCGCCGTGCGTCTGGAGACCATTATATGTTAGAGTCTATGACTCAACGGGACTAACGATATTGAAACGGAAGCATTATCGAATTGTTTATGTGAATGAGATTTACCAGAGCATTATTTGAGTACAAATAATACGCAGAAGTGCAGGTCAGGTAGGCAGAGGTAGATAATCTCTCTAGTTGTTCACCGATGTATTCGTCATCTCACTTTAATTAACGTTCGTCTTGACAAAGCGCGACTGGCTCAAGGATATGGTTTCGATGTTCTTCGTATCGTCATGAGCCAATAGCCACATGGAATAGGTCATGCCGTGCTTTAGAGATTGGTCAGTCAACAAGGATGCTAGCGAGGTTGACCGTCTAGTGACGGACGTACTTAGGTATCGTCACTCGTAGAGGTTTCTATTTGCACCCCCTGGTTGCCTGGTTCGGGCAGTGTTATTGGGATATTCCATTTGGTAATTCTCAGTAGCAGCACTGAGTCCGAATTTGTGCCCGGTTGATGGCCAGCTCGCCCCCTATTACATTGGGATCTATAACATAACTCGCGAAATGTGGGTGTACTGCTATTTAGTGCATAATATATAAAAAATCTATCTGTATATTAAACTTTTTCCCCCTTATTCATAAACTAGGATAATACCTGCACTAACTTTCACCCGTATTAGGTCTATTGGCATCTCTATTCTTGCACTAACTTGCAAGGGACAGTGACAGGTATAGTTAATCCTTGGTTTAAAATTGACATGTTTTATGAATAAGGGTGTACATTGTACTAGGTACATTGTTTTCTTTCATTCTCACACAAATTAGTAAGCGCAACGCTCCAGTGCTCGGGTTGCGTTACCAGTTGTTATAGGGTTCAATACCCTGACGGAAGACCTTGGTTATTGTATTTTGAACCGACTTCAAAAAATGGTCGTCTTACTGACTGTATTTTGGGTGTTTAACATAATTACGTTGCATGTTAACCGACTGTGAATACGTTGATTTGCATGGTATGTTTGTATTTGATAGGGTATGCTTTTAAAATGGTCCGATATGTCATTTAAATGCTATCAAAATTTAAGACTATTGTTATGTAGGTTTGCATTTTGATTCCTGTTGATTTAGTTTTCGGTTAGTACTATGGACGTTATGGTATATTAGTGTGAACGTGAAGTAGTTATATAAGCTAATAATATTAGCGCTTGCCAGACAGATCCAATCCGCCCAAATGTACCACATCACGTACAGCTTATCTCCCCCAGCGATAAACAGTGTAACACTCGTCTGTCTGTCGATAATACATATTTATTCTAATATTATAAAGCTGAAGTTTTTGTTTGTTTGCTTGAATGCGCTAATCTCAGGAACTAATTGTCCGATTAAAAAAAATATTACAGTGTTAGATAGCCAATTTATCGAGGAAGGCTATAGGCTATACAATATTCGAAATGCAAGTGGTTGGAGTCGCGGGCGGAAGCTAGTATGTATACATATATTTACAGACTTATCCTGCTTAGCCCTTGATTTCAGCGAGTAAATTCTGCACAAATATGCACTATGCATATAGATAGGTATCTTTCTTGCTAACCGTCTTTATCTGGGAGCCCTGATCTTAACTATATAAATATTAAAAATTTCATATTGTTTCAATATGTTATACTTGTGGGATACATTGTGTTTTCATGCGATGGCCAAGTCAATCTACTTTACTTAAAACATAAAAGTTTTTTAATATTAATATGGTTAATATAAGATGTTGTTCGGTTAGCTATTTACGTAATAACTTAAGACAAATGGTCCCTGAAGTAGGGACTTAATAAAGCAATCGACTTGGTATTTTATGAATCTCACAACTTTTTACGGTAGAAAAACTGAATCACGAGACTTGGATTTTTTACAGTTATGTTTTTGATGGCATAAATGTTTAAATGACGTCCCGACTGGCGCAGTAGCTAAGCGATTGGGCACGATTTGAATCATACAAATTTTTATCCCGTGCGGGTATCGAACCCGCGACCCTTAGCGCAGCAGTCCATTTGCTTAGCCACTGCGGTTATCAGGTTGTCGCATTACGTCAACGCAACAGTATTTATATCGGCTAAACAATAACTTGAGACAGCAATTATATGTATAACAAGAAACATAAAAACTTACTAATCACACAATGTTGGTGCGGATGTCGAAACGTAATAATACGTATTAATAACTAGTGTAATAGTGCTTCACTAAACGGTTTCGGTGAGGCCGAAACCGAAAATCCAGTATCGGCCAATAGGTAAGGCCGAAATAAAATTATATGTAGGCCGACGACGCCGGTTGCAAGGATGCATTGTAGTTTCGTTGACCGACTTCACCGACGGGTATATTATTGTGCCTGTCTCACAATTTGTTATGTATAGAAAAATTAAAAAAAGAAAATCGTTTATTGAAACTATTTATGTAAATTAAATTCGATGGAGTTCGGCGAAGTTACATTGATACAAGTGTGGGTTCCAGCCTGTTACTTTGTTAATAAAATTCCGTCAACCACTAGGCCAGTAGGCATATTTATTTGGTATTTGTTGTTTTATAAAAATATTACAAACTTAGGCTATTTAGATATTTTGTTTTTCCACAATTGCATCAGTTTGGCAATGCATCGCTACAAGGATTTGACAAGCCATATTTAAATATGTGCTCGCTAGATAGGCCGAAACCGAAACCAATCTTCGGCCTCCACATCTCTAAGGCCGAAACCGTATTTACAACTGGCAATAACTTGATAAATGTCCTTTTGTTCACCATATGACTATATTACGGTAAGCCGCGAACAATGAACCATTTAGCGGTAACTGGTAGCTGGAAACGAACGGAAATAACCTTTTTCAGTGTACCTATCATCACTTACAAAAGTAAATAACGATAAGTTTTAAAAACGCTGGTAAGATAGTATTTCACACTTCATCTTATCGTATGGTTGATGAACAACCTGGTGTCAGAGTTTAAACCGCCTGGGGCCTTACCATGAACCCTTATAGCAGGACTGTTTTCGACGAAAAATGAACTGTTCTGTTATTTTGCACCATGACCACTTAAAATAACAGGCGAGCCAGCGGTCACGTCATCTAATCCGGCGAGCGATCACGTGACAGTAGCTGGCCTGCAAATATTCGTACCATGAAGTAATTTTTGACATACAAACATCGAGAATTGAACTACTTTGCTGTCAGATTAAACAGGTGTGCAGAACTAACTTTTATTGACCTGTTTTGGTAAATTTTAAATAAAATACCTACATGTTATTTCGACGTATAAGTATTACTAGCATATTATACAAAAGTGTAAAGATGAAAATACATATTACGTTTATTTTGAAGATTTTCATGTTAATAAAACCTCCTTTATCTAAGAATGAAACATAAATTCATACTTCATAGTTACAGTTACTGTAAAACGGAATGAGAAAATAATGTCAGTTTGAAACTGTCAATTTTCTTGACAATAGTTGTGGATTTCTAAATAATATTTAATGAATTTTCCTTAAAGTTATTAGCAAGTACTCGACTAAGCCATGGTGTCCATTGTGCTGTAAGATTCGGATCATTTTCTTGGACGATAGCAGTGCTCTAACTAGATCGTTAAGTGTGAATATTACTGTAGAGGATCGGCAAAAGAACTATCGGCTGGTGTATGGGTAGTGATGGCTGTAGTGTGGATTATAATGTTGGGCTCGGTATCAAAAAAACATATATCTTGAGGCATTCAATAAAACTTTTGTATTTGTTATATTAAGATGTTGATTACGAAAATAAATCTAGTGACATTATGCTAGGTATGTACGTGTTTATTTTTACCCCACACGACCAGAATATTATTTATTAAATGGTATACTTCTATCAGTTATATTATTGAATAGTGTACGTAATATTCAGGTTTTATACCCTTAATAGCCATAATATGACAGTCGCTATAAACGAGAAGACGGATTGGTGATTTTTATTGCTATCTTATGTTTCTAAAAAACAAATCAGCATAATGTTTCTTATTTAAACACCTCAATTTGTGGTAGTTCCATTTCTTAAACAATACCAACTGACGTACTTGTCATCGTTCGAAAATAGTAATCGTTTTATCAAGTGTCTAAATTATCTGTTTTAAGTGTTGAAAAGGTTTCTAGCATCTTAATCATGTCTAATGCGATGTTTAGTAATAAAACATATTGTTTTAATTATTATCATCGTAATAAAAAATGTTATTCAATACACTTTGATACATTTTTTTAAACCGTAAAACCGGTAACGTCGCGGATATGTATTTCCGAACGTTTGTTTATATTATGAAGATATTAGACTTTGCTGATCAGAGACAATACAGCAGATGTGAAATCGATGCATTGCAGCTCTGATAGAAATGATCATGGTACAAATAGAAAACCTGTCAGGCTATCCTTCAAAGTTAAACTGCCCGGAACTTGGCAATTATTTTAAAAGTTCATGGTAAGCCCCCAGTAGGACTCTGACATGGCTTTACACACCGTTGAAAAATCTCTCAGGTGTGCTGGCTTCCATAATAAAACTTACATTTTAATCGGTTCAGTAATCGACAATTAGTATCATATTTCTATAAAATTGCAATTATCAAATTAAATAATTTATCACACCAATGATAAGTGATTTATATGATAATGATAAAGGGCTTATAGAATTATACTTTAGATTGTATATTGCCATATGTTATAATAAGTCGTAACGATTATTGCGACTGGCAATATTATCTGTTTGATTTAATCCTCTATCTTCTTTTAAGACATTAACACGGACCGATTGCTGTTATGTGTATCTTCATTACCTCGTTGGTGGTCGCTAAGCGCGACTGCTGAGCATGAGGTTGTGGGTTCGAATCCCAGGTCGGGCAAAGTGTTACTGGGATCTTCCATTAGGTAATTCTCAGTAGCAGCATGGAGTCTGGATTGGTTCGGTTGATGGAAATAGGCGAAATGTGGGTGTGCTATAGGTACACCTCTGCCCACCCCTTACATACTGCATACAGGCGTAATATGATAAATATTTTTTCTTCGAATATAAAATACATTTAACAAAATTCTGTGTTACCATCTTGTAACCATGTAAATTCTGAAAATGTCAGCCATTTTAGAAATAAAACTTAGGGCCTTATCATACTAGCGGTTTGGAAGCGGCTGCGGGGCGGAGCGGACGCGCAGCGAATGCGTCGCGAACACGCCGCGGCTGTGCAGCGAGGACGTCGCGGACGCGTGGCAAATACGTTACGTTTTCGTCGCGTGTTTGTAGCAAATTATCGCCGTACAATACACTCAGCAACAAAATGGATTCCGACGAGGAAACACTGCTGTTGGCTTTATTACTTCGAAGACGCCGGAGACGAAAACGAAAGCATCAACGAATTCGCTACAACAAACGCGTCCGCAACGAATTCGCTGCGCATGCGCGGCGTGTTCGTTGTGTGTCCGTAACGAATTCGTTGCGCGCCCGCTCCTCTTTGAGGACGTTTGCAATCCGCTGGTATGATAAGGCCCTTACAGCACATAAAACTCAAATAAACAGAGACAGACGACATAATTATACTGATAACTATAAAAACAAACTGTCCACCCTTCAGACGAACCCGCATCATACGCATTTCATAATTTAAAACTAATTATAACTCGCCCGCATTGTAAACAATACTACTAATGAAATAAATAAAAACAAGACAGCTTTACATAAAAATAAACTCTATTACCTATCAATAAAGTCCATTACACCCTGCATGTAACCTACCGCTCGCTCAGACCGTCTGCGCATGCGAAAACGGAGTTCTAATTTTAAATGTCAATTTTCTCATAATGTTGGAAGATTTCGACCAGTAAGGACGTCTCTGACTTACCATGGTAAACAAGTAGGACCTTTTTGGTCGAGAAAAAGCTTAGCGTGACTGCTAAGCTAAGGTCCTGGGTTCAAACCCCGGGTCGGGCTGTAGTATTGGCTTTTTCATTCGGTAATTCTTTGTAGCAACACGTAGTTAGATTTGTGTCCGGTTAATGGTCAGCTCGCCCCCAATAACATTGGGATCTATAAGATAACTGGTGAGTGTGTGTACTACACCTGTGCTTAATACAGGCGTGATGTTATGTTTTTTACAATGGAATAAACAGACTTCAACTAACTTGATGGATTTTAGCGTCTGTATAACCTTGAGCCACTGGTTTAACTCAACAGCAATTATCAACAAATGAGGTCGTATGCGTCATCGATTCTGTTTAAAAATATCTTCTTTTATAGTCTTTGATGAAAATTCTTTTTGAAGAAACGCCATGTAAAACTCCAAAACACAATTATAATTTTGTTTTTCAACGTGGACACACACTAGGAATTCGTCCTGTATCGTAGGTGCGTTTGTGGCGTACATTGGGGGAGGCCTATGTCCAGCTGTGGTCTGTAACGAGCTGATGATGATGATGTAGGTGCGTTTCACAAACATGAAATATCACATACACAAACACCCAGACTCGGGACAAACATCTGCGGTTCGCACAAATGTTTGTCACGTGTGGGAATCGAACCCGCTTACAGCGCAGCAGACCAATCGTTTAGCCACTGCGCCAATTGGGTCGTCAATGACACTCAAAAAGCTGCATATAGGATCGGGCCGGACAAGTCTGCACATGTCCAACAACTAATGGGCTATTTGCACCGATTAGCTCCCACAAAACATGGCGTCATCGCGGTCCCAGACGAGGGTGGCGTGACGAACTGCTTGTGAACAGGAACGACTGTTCCACACTTGCACACGACCGAGAGGACTGGAGGAGGGATACGCAGGTCTTTGTCCTGCAGTGGGACAACACAGGCTGTGTAGGATATATATGAGGTGAAAGGTGTCCCAGGATCGTTGCAGATTGAAATTTGGGGCCTCTGAAACAGGTGTGACTTTTTGATATTGGATAGGTTGCAGTAATCATGTTCTCCTAACCGAATTTCGGCCGCGATCTATCTCATCAGCGACTAGCCAACTACTAAAAAGAACAACAAAGAAAAGATATGTCAATACACTTTAAAGTTAGGTATAATATTGAAACGAGATGTTTCATTTTCGGCCATCTCTTGTACATTTATCGAAAAAGAAGAATAAATACCACGAATTGAGGAGGACTATGCTTTCGTGGATTTAGGCCTGATTTGTTGTGCAATAAGTGCAGTAAAAAGCAATAGTTTTTCAATTATTGTCAAATTATTCAACATGGCGTCTCATATTTTGCATAGCCTGCTTTCGTTCTGAAATCATGTCACATCAAAACTCAATATCACGTAGACGATAAATATAAAAGGTTAGTGTTCTTGTTCTATTCACAATTGTTAAATCACCCTCTTATACATCTTTTTAATTAATACAATTAATTAAAAATATATAGCAAGTGTAACGATTTCATCGTTAAAAAAATTATAATAATATAATTTAATCTACTTTTCTGAAGTGTACTTCTGAACTGAACTAAGTTCTGATAAATATCAAATATTTCTAGGTTATGTAACAACCATTCATAACTCATGACAAACGTCAAATATTATTTTTATATTTATTATTTGCACCAAAAAACATAAGATATTATGAAAAAAAAATACTTTACTTTATTCAGCGGTTAGTTTCCCAGCTCCGCTAAAAGGTACATCTTATGGCCGGAGTCCCATACAAAAATAAAACAGTCCTTTCTATTCTTTGACGGGTATAATTTAATCCCTGGTTTAAAATTCTTTTTGAATTAGGGGGATACGGTTTAGCGCGCACTATACCAGTCCATTTTAAAGAACTTCGGCGCGTTGATACATAAATCTTAACAACATTTCTTTGCCTAATCTCCCTAGCATCTTAACCCAAAATATCGGTCACAACATTATTAATTATAGATAAGGAGAGCGTTCCCTGCCAAGCTGGCGTGTGTTTACGTCATCAGTGACGCAAACGATGGACCATTCATGACCATTGTGTGTCAATGTGTATTATCTTGTGTTTGTGCCAATCACCTGTGAGTTATTGTAGTTACTTTCAATTTTATTTAACTGTATACATGACATCGCGGAACGTACGTCATATGCTAACAAAATGAACGAGAAAAGTGATCCTAACTCTGAGTCCGAACTGCACTAGTCTTATGTCAAATCAGACAACAATTGTTCTACCAAAGACTACAATTGTCCCCTTTTCGAGTCTTCAAAATAAGCGCGCTAGTAACATATCTGTACTTTTTTGAAATATCATTGGTTAAGGGAGACAATGAGTTTTTTTAAATACTATCGAGAACGGTTGTTTCCATAGCAACGAGCACAGAACCCTGAAATAAACGCGATGAACTAAAATCTGTAGTATGCAGAACGCGACGTTCTTTGACACTATTCTAGGTACAAATATTGTCAATAATACTGTCAGCTGACCCGCGTTTTTGAAAACTTCAGGTTACTTTTTTTTTGAAACGTCGCCCCACACTAGGAATTTCTCCTGTATCGTGGGTGCGTTTCACAAACATGAAATATCACATACACAAACACCCAGACTCGGGACAAACATCTGCGGATCGCACAAATTATTGTCCCGTGCGGGAATCGAACCCGCAACCCTAAGCGCAGCACTCCAATTGCTTAGCCACTGCGCCAATCGGGTCGTCTTTTGTAACTCATGGTTGTAACATGCATAGTAACAAAAATAACCTCGAATTTAGCAGAAACAGATAATATGACTAATCTATTTACAGATACACTCATTCTTCTCCATACAAAGTGAATTCAATGCAATTTGTTGAAACTATGACTCACGTTATTCATCATCAACTATTTAAATGTATAATTCATATGACTTTTAGTGTCATTTTAGCATGTTGCCCATGGTAAGCTTGAATCTAAATTGATAAAGGGAATTTGAAAAATTACAGACATGATTCATCCTGAAGTGACGTCACCCTTAAAGCGGAAATACTAAAAGGGATCTTTAAATTCGATGGGTGCGAGCAGCGACACGGTAACTCAGTTGGTTAGAGCTGCGCCACGGTACGGCGAAGTTCGCAGTGTCAATTCCCGCTCGTGTCCATCATTTCTCAAATTTCCTTTATCAATTTAGATTATATAGTTTATTTATTTATTTAACCCTGAGAAGAAATGTCTGCACTAAGTTACTACCTTGGATTCGCCCGCTTTTGTGGAAAAACATCACGTTCGCCAGTAGTGTTTTGGGCCCTATGTATGTGCCATTTACCGAGCACAAAATTAGACTGGAGTCTGGATGTAAAAAATTCTCAGTATCAGCACGGATGCTGATAGTCACCTAATGTATTGAACTATGTAATAGTGGATTTAAATAATGATTAACTGAAACTATCATTCAATCATGCCAGGCGATAATCTAAACCGAAGTCTAGATGTTATATTTTTTTGTATTTGGACGGATTCTGAGAATTACCTAAGGAAAAACTTATAAAATTGCCTGACCTCGGAATCACACGCAGGGCCTGGGAACGCACTTTCGACCACTTATAACTTCCTTGCAGCTTCCAAAGTAAGAAACTTATGAGAGTTCCAATTGTTGTTGTCCATTTAATAAAAACAAAGATAAATATAGACATTATAAGATCACAGATAAATAAAAATCTCAGACAGTGATTGACGGTTAACATAAGATAAGATATTGATGATTTATCTTCCATACTGCCATACTCTGAAGTCTAAGGGCCTGTTTCACCATCGA
This sequence comes from Abrostola tripartita, assembly GCA_905340225.1. Taxonomy (NCBI): domain Eukaryota; kingdom Metazoa; phylum Arthropoda; class Insecta; order Lepidoptera; family Noctuidae; genus Abrostola; species Abrostola tripartita. The sequence continues at coordinate 1,173,711 of HG996513.1, read as the reverse complement.
CAAGTAAAGTGTCAAATAGACTAACCGCCACTTAAAGTCACCCGTAACTACTTATACGAATTGATAAAGGAAATTTGAAAAATGATGGACTTGAACCTGCTACCTTCGCCGTACCGTGGCGCTGCTCTAACGAACTGAGCCATCGTTTCACTGCTCGCACCCATCGAATTTCAAGTTCCCTTTTAGTATTTACGTCTTAAGGGTGACGTCAGGTATCTGTTGGAATTTCAAATTTGCTTTATCAATTTAGATTTAAGCTTAGCATGGGCAACATGCAAAAATGACACAAAATGTCATACTTATAGGAATTTCACAATATCTGAGTAGCATTAATCAGGGGATAAACTGGTCTGTAACTAAGATACGATAGAAGATACTGGTAACTTTTTACTTGCCGATTAGCGTTAATCAAGAAGTAACTATTCAACACTTTACTTGTAGATGGTGGAACAGGCCCTAAGTCTAGGAAGTAAGATAATGTCAATTTTTGAACTGAGGCAACTGTCATAGATCGTCAAGTTTTCTGCATACTACAGATTTTATTTCACCGCGTAAAATCCAGCACCCTTATTCATAAAAAATCTAAAATTTTAAACCAAGGATTAATTTATACCTGTCGCCGTCGTTTGCATGTTAATAGAGATGTCAATAGATTTAATACGGGGTTTAGTTAGTGCCGGTATGATCCTCGTTTACGATACAGAGGGCAGGGAACTTTGTGCTTGGTGCCATGGAAATAACAAACGTTTTCGTTACTTTAAAAACGCTTCATACGCCACATAATAGACGCTGGATCTATAAAAACGAGGTGCGTCCAATTGAGATGAATTAACAGCATCACAACATCATGTGATTGAGATCAATGTCCTCCAGAGATGAAAACAAAACGATTACGTGGCTAGTAGCCGAACTGCGAGGGTTTTGGTCATTTAATTACCTACTTTTAATCAAATAAAACGTGTCCTTACACTAGGAATTTCTCGTGTCGTGGGTGTGTTTCACAAACATGAAATTATATTATGCACAAACCACCCTTCTGCGGATCACACATATCTTTGTCCCATGTGGGAATTGAACTCGCAACCTTTAGCGCAGCAGTCGAATCGTTTAGCCACTGAGCCAATCAGGCGGTCGTCAATTAGCCTGGCGTCCTTTAACGCAGTTAGATTCCGCGCAGGACCAACTGCTTAACGTGCCTCCCGAGGCACGGAGGGAGAGGGAGGAGGCACGGAGGCCTCTCGACATGAGAAAACAATCACCTATCACAACACTAACCTCGCAGATCGACTGATCTGCGCGGTAACCACGTTGCTACGAGTTCTATCTATATTATGTAGAGGTTAAATTTATTTACTTGTATGTTAGCAGTAATCTCCGGAAATATTCATCCGATTTCCAAAATTCTTTCACCAATATTTAGAATGCCTTCAAGATGGACATAGGCTATGTAGCGAGGTCTACACGACGAAGGATGAACAAGACAGTGCAATCCCTGCATTGCTCTTCAGATCCAGCCGTCCCTTTTTATGATAGTCAGCGATGTGCAAAGTAGAGGTTCGAGACCCGCAGGGGGCGCCCTTTGTCACATCCGCGTAAATTTTTGTAATATAGATTTGGCTGGAGGCTCTTGGGTCTCGCCAGAACTCCGGTAAAGCGAACAAAGTCTCCCTGGGGCTGCCTGCGGCAGACCATATCTAAAAAAAAAAATAGAGAAGCGGGACTCCGCGGCCCCCCAGGCATACCACCGGCTGGTTGGAAGATCTTCCCATTTCGTTGGAGGAACTTCACATCCCAACCTACAGGCTTTTTTATTCCCAGAAAGGCAAGCAGACGTGGACGCAGTCTCGTAGTATTTATGTATATACCTATAGCTCTGTTAGATTGTTTCAATTGACAGATGGGAGTCGTTGTACGGCTACCATAATTCCCCCTCGCGGAACTTGTTTGCGGAGGCTAGTGATGATTCAAACAAGTTGAAACAGGCCTTCGTAATTGGTACTTACAGATCGGTACTCCTATTTTACTACATACATCCATATCTATACTAATATTATAAATTTGAAAGTCACTCTGTCTGTTACGCCTTCAAGACTAAACCGCTGGATGGATTTTGATGAAATTTGGCTTGTAGAAAGTTTAAAACACGAAAATGGACATAAGCTACTTTTTTTTAAAATTCTACTCTCTCTGGAGTTTTAATAGGGGTTAACGCGAGCAGATGGTGGGACGAGCTTGACTCCTATAAGGCCACATGGACAACAACAGCTCACAACAGGAAAAAATGGAGGAAGGAAAGGGAGGCCTTTGCCCTGCAGTGGGATGACCAAGACTGAAATAATAATAATTAAAGTCATAAATAGGACTTCCCCCAAAACCGCTACAGCGCTTCCTGGTGCTATAGCTAGGAAAAAGAAACAGCGCAACGAAATACCCAGCAGCTTATCTATAATATCATAAAACATAACATAGCATCACGCTTGACATCATGTTGGCAAAGCTGTATAATACATTCAGCCATAGTTATGGAAAGTCCCAAAGTAACAGGGAACAACCTATTGCCAACCACCGGACAAAAATTGAGACAACGTGCAGCTACTGAGAATTACCTAATGGAAAAACCCAGACACTGCCTTACTCGGAATTCTAATCCAGGAGCTTATGTTCAGGAGTTGATTACCCACTAGTCCAACGAGGGAGTCTATCTTTAATCTTAAACTCAATCCTGCTAAACAGGGAGTGGGTAGTAACACTGGTACCGGTCATATCTCGAGAGTGTTGGTGCAATAAATTATGAGTCAACACAATCAACGCAATGATAAGGCGTCTGCTTATCTGTTTGGTTTGTGAACGCGAATAAATTAGTTATATTGTTGTACCGACGAATTATAAGATGAATGGCGAGAGAATATTGTTTTTACAGGTGGTTTTAGCCAATAAAATAATGTCCTCCTGACCGAATTTCGGTCACGGCGGCCTGTCTCAGCTGAGACTAGCCATCTGCGCAGGAGATATTATAGTGCACAAGTATGCGCGCAGACACAGGTGCACTCCCTATTCCCTCACTCTCATAATCCGATGGGACGGTAGACCGACACGACCGGAGAGAGATCAGAAGCAGGACCAACGGCTTAACGTGCCTTCCGAAGCACGGTGGGGTCTCGATATGTAAAAACGGTCATCCATCACAAGACTGACCTCGGCGAGCACGGCTTAACCTCTCAGATCGACTGATCTGCCGGGTAGCTGCATAGCTACGAGAATTAGTTATATTGTTGTAACGACGAATTATAAGATGAATGGCGAGAGAATATTGTTTTTACAGATGGTTTTAGCCAATAGTGATCTAGTGACGCAGAGCCTCCTTGAGTGATACGACGCGCGCACTATGAACGTTCAATATGTCCTGGTGTCTGCGTACTTATATAATAAACTAGCGGCCTGCTCCGGCTTCGCAAGGTTATAAAATATTTCTCCACTATTTAATGGATGTTATTATACATATAAATCTTCCTCTTCAATCACTCTATCTATTAAAAAAAACGCATCAAAATCCGTTGCGTACTTTTAAAGATTTAAGCATACCTAGGGACAGAGAAAGCAACTTTGTTTTATACTATGTAGTGATGATACATAACTACTGAAAAATAACATATTTAAACTACAAAAACAACACATTAACCAAACTGACTGCAAATTCAAATACATATATTTATGTCTTCAAGATGTAGCGTTGGCAGGCCTCCCACCAGGTGGACCGACAATATCGTCAGAGTTGCGGGCAACCTGTGGATGCTAACTGCAATGTCGTTCATTGTGGCGTTCTAAGAGGGAGGCCTTTGTTCAACAGTGGACGTCTTCCGGCTGATGATGATATGTCTTCAAAATTAGAGAATAACTATAGATAGAAATTATTATAAGCTCTTTTTACTACCGTGAATTGTGATACTGTGATATTACTATGCCTGCAAAAGGAAGTTATAAATTCCGCGAACTATATTAATGTAAGACTTAATGTCTAAGTAAGCAATGCATATTTGAATTACTTGTAGAAGTACTAGTTTTTTCTCTCTTTTCCGTAAGAAATATTTCGTGTGATCCGAGGATTTGTCTAGATTCTGTGTCTGTTGTTTGTAGAATGCACTCACGATACAAGAGAAATTCTTAGCGTAGTACAAAAGTAGGAATATATTTAAGGAATTTTTTGAGGATCTAAAGAAAATCATGCACACATTTATTATTATAATACCTATATTGGACATAGACCTTGGCCATTGGCTATTTATATATAATTGGCATTACCGCTTTGTGCACTTCAACATCACGGTGCGAGTGAATGCGGCGAAAGAAGTATGCCAGGATCGTAGCAAATGGAAATCCGTGGTCTCTGCCTACCCCTCTAGGAAACAGACGTGACTTTATGTATGTATGTTGGTCACCTATACGGTATAGGTTATAGGCTATACCTCGCTCACTTGCCGCACTTAATGAGCTCTTGGATAACAAACCAACCCACAATCTGCTAGATGACGAATGGACGAAGATATTATATAATGATTTCTATCACTATACATGCTCGATTGTGATTGTGGTCTCTCTTACATAGGCCAAACAAAAATAAACATAGGGACCCGCGTAAAAGAACATATCGCCGATATTAAACACCGCCGTGCCAGGAAGTCTGCAATTTGTGACCATACGCTTGACCAAGCCAACCATTACATCAGATTTGATAAACCACAGATCCTTGCCAAAGAAAATCGATTCCTTCCTAGGATGATACGCGAGGCTATTTAAATTAAGAAACACCCCAATTTCAATAGAGAAGATGGCTGGGACATACCACCTGCTTGGAATCCCATCATAGATTCTATTAAAGTTAATTCCAAGCGTAAAACTGCAAGACCGAATGACACAGTGAGCTCATTTTGCGTGAGTCAGATTGTAAATAATAACTAAAAATGTAAGGTAGTTGATAGTAATTGTTCAAATTAGACGTTTAACACCTCAGTCTGCCCGTGACCATGAATGCTGTAAAGGATTCGAAACGTCGGGACCAAAAGCGAGACACAGCTACGTGCAGTGTAGTGCGATGTCTCGCTTCTACAACGAAAAATGTCCTGCTTTATGAGTTCATGGTACGGGTTCTGTGTTCATGGTTCTGTGTACTCAAATTCTCTTGTGTAATATTTAAGGCTTAAAAATACTACCAAAGTCTTTTAAGATAATACCAACTATTACTAGAGTAAATAATTCTGTAGAAAACTTGTCAAGAATCTAAGAATGTTACTTACGTGTGTGTACAAGAATATAATTATCTTATTTTGTTAATTCTCAAATATTTATTTCTTGATAACAATCTGTTAGGACTGTGTAGCTGTCAAAATTTTAATGAGTGTTGGCGCAGTGGTTAAATTCACTGTGACCTGATCAGCGCAGTGGTTTTGTTATAGGCTGTTGGGCTAAGGGTTGCGGGCTCGGTATCCGTGCGGGATAAATATGTGTGTGATACGTTACATTTGTCCCGAGTTGGTGTTTATGTACCGGATACTATATAATTATAATATAATACAATAAGAACCGATCTGATTCTTGGCTGGAGGCTCTCGCCAAAAAGTCCGGTAAAGCAGGTAAAGCCTCCCAGGGGTTGCCAGCGGCAAACTATATACAAAAAAACCGGCCAAGTTCGAGTCCGACTTGCACACGAAGGGTTCCGTACCATGACCTATAAAAACGGCAAAACAAATCACGTTTGTTGTATGGTATCCCCCTTAACTATTAATTTTATTTTTAAGTATGTCTATCACGATTCATGAGATACTGCCTGGTGACAGACAGACAGGCAGGCGGACGGACGGACAGCGGAGTCTTAGTAATAGGGTCCCGTTTTACCCTTTGGGTACGGAACCCTAAAAAACCGATTAGACTTGTATAAGTTGCTCACATCCATTTAACAACTTACCTAAACAAAAATAGACAGAATCAAAATAGGTTCATCCTTTTAGTAGCAACGGTGCCACAGACAGACACAGCTACACACATTAAACTTATAACATCCCTCTTTAGACGCGTTGGATATTTAAAAAAAAAGTTTTAATCTAAATTACTATAGCCAATGACTTAACAGTTAGTATAACCTATAGTTATTTTCTCCATATAACCACTTGGCAATCGCGCAGACAATTTTATGTGTATGACGTCATTTAGGAGGAAAATGCCTCCCACGTTTTTAATAGAACTAATAATGACTTAGTAATCACTTGATATGTGAAATGTATGACACTCCACGACCAAGACCAAGACGTCCACTGTTGAACATAGGCCTCCTGGTTTAAGAGGGGGGGGGGGGGGTGGCCATAATCCCCACGCTTGGCAAGCGGCTTGGGGATCGCAGTATTGGTGGTCAAGTTACAGAAGACGCTGCTGCCCATCTTCTGGATTTTCCTATAGTCGCCTCTTACGACACCCACGGAGGAAAGGGGGTGGTCAATTCTAGGCCGGATACCACATGGCACCCGGATACCACACGGCACACGGATAACACACGGCACACGGAACACAGATTAGTAGTACAAAAAAAAAACATGCTAGAAAACTTTAGCAGTCCGTAGCATGCTATCTTTTATAGCGTATTTGCACACTACTAAAACAGATGTTCTGTATTCCACTATTCCCGAGCACTCATAGTCCGTGATCATAGTGATGAGGGAATGAACATAAATATGTACACACTAGATTCCGCCCGCGACTTCGCCCGCGTAGATTTCGAATGTTTTATAGCCTATAGCCTTTCTCGAAAAATGGGCTATCTAACAATAAAATAATTTTTCAGTTCGGACCAGCTTCCTTACCATGAACTCTTAAAACAAGACAGTTTAAGATGTGAAGGCAGGACGCCGCTACGTGCAGTGTAATGCTGCGTCTCGCTTCTACAACGTAAACTGTCCTGCTTTAAGAGTTTATGGTATGGGGGCAGTAGTTCCTGAGATTAGCGCGTTCAAGCAAACAAACAAACACTTGGGCTTTATAATATGAAATAAAATAAAATAATTATTTTATTATGTATTTATTATTTATGTATAGATTTGTAAATGCTAGGCTTGACCTATGAGTATGTATGAAGGTGATGAGTGAATGAACTAAACAGTAATACCTGTTGTACAAGGAATACGCTCGACTGAATGTAGACCTAACATACCAGGGCATATACTAGGCGCGGAGAATGTTAAGTACATTCAAATATGCTGATAATGTCCCCCTGACCGAATGTCGGTCACGGCGGCCTGTCTCAGCTGAGACTAGCCAACTACGCAGGAGATATTATAGTGCACAAGTATGCGCGCAGACACAGGTGCACTCCCTATTCCCTCACTCTCATAATCCGATGGGACGGTAGACCGACACGACCAGAGAGAGATCAGGCGCAGGACCAACAGCTTTTACGTGCCTTCCGAAGCACGGTGGGGTCTCGACATGTGAAAACGGTCACTCATCACAAGACTGACCGCGGCGAGCACGGCTTAACCTCGCAGATCGACTGATCTGCCGGGTAGCCGGATAGCTACGAGCCCCACTATGCTATCAATATGCTGATACCAGTGTGTCGTACGTAGGTACAGTTATGTCGCGAAATAGTGCGCTAAAACTGCAGAGCACGAGGTCCTGGGTTAGAAATCCGGGTCGGGCAAAGTGTTATTGCCGTGCTGTGTGGTATCCGGCCTAGAATTGACCATACCCTTTCCTCCCGTGGGTGTCGTAAGAGGCGACTAAGGGAAATTCAGAAGACGGGCAGCAGCGTCTTCTGTAACTTCACCACCAACACTGCGATCCCCAAGCCGCTTGCCAAGCGTGGGGATTATAGCAACCCCAGCTTAAACGGGGAGGCCTATGTTCAACAGTCGACAGGGCGTCTTGGCTGACGATGATGATGAAAGTGTTATTAGGTTTTTCCATTAGATATTTCTCAGCAGCAGTACAGCGTCTGGAATTTGTGCCCGGTTGATGGCAATAGGCTCGCCTATTACATTAGGACCTATAACATAACTGGCGAAATGTGGGTGTACTACACAGTTCTGCCTCTGGATACAGGCGTTATATCGTTTATGTTAAAGTTTGCGCAATCACGTACATACTTGCTATTTACAGATACAGTGGGGCTCGTAGCTATGCGGCTACCCGGCAGATCAGTCGATCTGCGAGGTTAAGACGTGCTCGCCGCGGTCACTCTTGTGATGGGTGACCATTTCGAGATTTCGATTCCACATGTCGAGACCCCACCGTGCTCGGAAGGCACGTTAAGCCGTTGGTCCTGCGCCTGATCTCTCCGGTCGTGTCGGTCTAGCGTCCCATCGGATTATAAGAGTGAGGGAATAGGGAGTGCACCTGTGTCTGCGCGCATGCTTGTGCACTATAATATGTCCTGCGCAGATGGCTAGCCTCAGCTGAGGCAGGCCGCCGTGACCGAAATTCGGTCAGGAGGACATTATTATTTATGATACAGTACAGACATATGACCGATCACGCCAGTAATCCCCGAAGAGATAAACAGAGGTGTTCTCATTAGTAGGAATTTGTAACTTTATATTTCGCTGCCTATCATAGTTATTAGTTCATTGGAATCGGTTGCAAGACTATTACCAACGGAAGTTATTGTTCAAATTGTTAAAATTTTATTATACCTACTTATAGTTTTTATCTCATAAGTACTACATTTGCACACCTCAATATAGGTAAAACATGTCGAACTATAAAAATATTTGTTATCACCAAAACTCACACGTGTTTAAAGCAAATAAATTATTTTGATTTTGATTTTGAAAAAATAATTAACATTCATCCGGTTCATATTATATGTAAGCACTGATAGTCGAGTATGACCGTTGAACTGTCAAGTCAAAGGTCGCAAGTCCAAACCAAACGCACCAATGTCTTTTCGAATTCATATGCGTTCTATAAATTAGTTATCAGTTGCTAAAAACGGCGAAGGAAAACATCGTGAGGAAACCGGCACACCTGAGTGATTTTTCTACGGTGTGTAAAGCCATGTCAGAGGCCTACAGGCGGTTTAAACTCTGACACCAGCTTGTTCATCAACCATACGATGAGAAGAGGAAGATATTATATTTCATATACCTCTATTATATGTATTGATAACGATGTTGGTCATCAGAGATAGTATTTTAAAGAAATATCCAATGTAGTTTGGGGCAGATCATAAAACATTTTTGGCTTTTGTATGGCCTGCCAAAAGGTCCTCCCGGTGGTAAGAGACATGGTTACCGTCAGAACAAGTGTTTAAAAAAATATAATTTAGTAAGTGAGCGTCAGAATGCGCGTAATAAAAAAGAATTATCTTTTTTTCTTTAGTTATTTCTTCAAACGATCATCTTAGACTAAATTTATTGTTACATAAATTATAATTATTGTACTTATCTGGAATAAAATACCACTACCCCTAGTTTTGGTATTTAGAGGCTAGATGGTTACATTCGGACGCAATTTAGCGAAACAAAAAATTGTTAAAAAACCAATTTGCAGTAAATAAATAATGAAAACAGCCCCCTTACCTTGAACTCTTAAAACAGAACATTTTCTGATGTGGAAGCGAGACGCCGCGCCGCGCCGCTTCATACAGTATAGTGCGGCATCTCGCTTCCACAACGAAAAATGCCCTGCTTTGAGAGTTCTTGGAAAGGGGGCAGCACTCTGTAATGTGAACCCTTATTCGTAGTAAATGATCTAAGTAAAACCCGATTTATATGCTAATCACTTACAAGGACTGCTACACTGCTGTTGCAAAACTGGCTTAACGCGAGCCATGTTGCCGTCAGAACATTTTATAGAGCAAAATTGATATTGACTAGATACATTGGGACCTTTGCAAACGGGCCAACTACGCTACGCTGTTCCAGGCAAAATTGGTATTGAATTACGTTGGAACCTTCGTAAACGGGCCAACTAATAATAATGTGGGAGGTGGACTCAGCAATCATTGTACCGATAGTCGTTTCGGCCAATGGTCTCATGGCCAAGAGTCTCGACCAACACCTGAAGAGGCTCACGTTAGGCGGTTGGGTCAAGGGCTTGATGCAGAAAGCGGTACTCCTCGACACGGCACGCATTGTGAGGAGGTTCCTCTCTCTGGAGCCCTAACCACCGGTAGCTTGGACCCTGTCCCCGCTGCTGGTTGGGCCCTATTTTTTATATTTTTAAATATTGTATTTTTATATAGATATGTAAAAATGTAATTTATAAGAAAAATAATTTAAATAAAGGAAATAATAATTTTATTTTGCTGTTTTTGTACATAATATATATTTAAAAATGTAATTTATAAGTAAAAGTTTTAAATAAAGGAAATAATAATAATATCTTGGGACAGCTCACACACGGTCATCTGATCCCAAACTAGGCAGAGCCTGTATTCTGGCAACCAGACAACTGATAAACATACTTAAATATTTCTAAATACATACATAATATAGATAATTTACACCCAGACACAGAACACATCATTATGCTCATCGCACAAAGATCTGTCCTGGGTGGGAATCGAACCCACGACCTCTGGTTTAGCAGTCAGCGTCACTAACCACTACACCAACAGGCCAGTCAACTATGCTACACATTTGTATTGAATAAGTAAATTGGGAATTTGGGATGTTATCGTCACTAAAAGAAGGCAAATTGCGTCCTAAAGGTTAAATAGGTAAAACGAACAGTACGGTGTTGCGTGACCTAGCTAAGTGAAAAAGAACCAATATGTCTTACAGGTTATCATCGTAAGTCTTGCTCTGAAGTTCGGGCCTAGCTATATGTTAGTCTGGAAATAGGATACGCTAGAAATATTGTTCCAATCTAGCTCCAATGTCGATGTCAAGAAGGACTGTCTGTACGACCTACTTTGTGTCACATGTTACATTTAGGACATGCTAACTAGACCGATTCGACCCATATTTTAAACATTTTTAACCCCCGACGGAAAAAGAGGGGTGTTATAAGTTTGACCGCTATGTGTGTCTGTCTGTCTGTGTGTCTGTCTGTGGCACCGTAGCTCTGAAACGGGTGAACCGATTTGGATTCGGTTTTTTTTAATAGAAAGGAAATTTTCCAGTGATTGTTCTTAGATATGTTTTATCAAAATCGGATCAGCCATTTACAAGATATGGGGGGGTGAAAGTGGGGATGATCAATCTAACATTTTTATATATACCCGAGTGGAATATCAAATGAAAGGGCATAATGTGTACATTACATAAAATTAAGTTATATCAAAATCGGTTCAGCCATTAAAAAGATATAGGGGATGATTGACAATTTAATTTTGCGTTTGACAGATCACACTGATCAAGTATTCGTTTATGGCTATCAATGTATTTTTTTTGTCAAAAGTAATTCTGTCCTATAACGCACTTTGTTGGCAGCATATTACAACTGATAATATTTTCGCATGTTTATTGTTTATGACAGTTGTCTATGCATATTGCTAAACATGTTAATTGAAAATGTGTTCAATTATACTAATTTACGCCTGTTTCTTATCATCATTAACCTAGCCTTCACCTGTTACCTACTACCTAGTCAGGTTTTGGGTCGTCAGGTTTCAATAAATGTCCTGCTCTCAGAATACAGAACAAACGTCTTGCTTATGGTGTGATAGGATAGCTTTACTAAAATTGGTTTTATGCCTTTCTCCAAATAACCTATTTGATGATTGGTCATCGTTAAAAGAAACTCCGGACTCGTTTCACAGATTCTTTCTGTCTGAAAATAAGGGGACTTTTGAATACATAGTTGGTATGTAGTAAAATCCTTGGACTGTGTTGGCCCGATGAATGCATATAATAGCGATAAAACATGGATAATATTTTAAAAAGCAATTGGCTGTCACGGGACGCCCGGCAAATTTGAAACATCAAATCGTATATACACGCGCCAAGAGCGGCGGCGTAGGGAGTCATCACGGCATGACGTCGCCGTCACGGCATTACATCAATATTCCTCTGCTTACTGCTTTAGATAACTGGCAAAATTGAAGTATGAAAGACTAGCTGCGTCCCGCGGTGTTACCCGCTTCATTTTTTCGGGATAAAAAGACGCCTTGTCTTAATCCAGGGTATCAGCTACCTCTATACCAAATTTTAGCAAAATCGGTCCAGCCGTTTGAGTGTGAAGAGGTAACAAACATACAAACACTCACAAACTTAAGTCTTTATAATATTAGTGTGATTCTAAAAATGCCCATAATACAAACCAGATGGAGTTGTGTCAGTCAACCGACGTCTTGCCAAAAACCAAGCGGAAACTATTTACTTTAAAACTGAGTACACAAAATTATATCATTAAACCCTAACATATACTTAAAATACATCTCGTTATGTAACTCTGGCCGGCTGCCGAGCGATGTTTACAACTGACGTAAAAAACAAGATGGCCGAAGTGGCGGGAAACTTTATGGCACATCGTAAACTTTGAATATTTTTATTGTTTATGAATGCAAAATTATTGTTTATTGTCTTTTAAGTCATTGTTAAATATGAAAAATTTATTCGTTATCTTTCTGATGTAGATGTAGACTCCATTTGCAAAACGATACACTTTTCGGGCTTTCAGTCAAAGGTTGTAGACTTATCCAATGCAAATTATCTGACAGCCTTTTTAGACTAGTGGTCGCAATGTCGACTGCTGAGCGTGAGGTACTGGGTTCAATTCCCGGGTCGGTCAAAGTTATTGGGTGTGTCTTTTTGGTAATTCTCTTTAGCACCACGGGGTCTGAATTTGTGGCCGGTTAATGACCAGCTCGCCCCCTATTACATTAGGACCTATAACAAAACTGCCAAAATGTGGGTGTAAATGATACGTCAAATAGTATAGATACGTCATATGCTTTCAAAATGAACGAGAAAAGTAATCCGAGCTCTGAGTCCGAATTGCACTAGTCATATGTCAAATCGGACAACAATTGTACTACCCAAGACTACAATTGTCCCCTTTTCGAGCCTACAAAATGAGTGCGCTACTAACATATCTGTACTATTTTAAATATCATTGGGGTATACTATATACCTCTCCCTATCCTTTTGGGGAATGAAGACGTATTATAATTATGTTTAATACAGTCATTTACACTGCACACCGCGTGTCGTCTAGACGTCGTAACATCAGCATCACGCGTATGTCGAGTGTACGCTTTACGCGTCCGAAAACATTCCTTACGATTAATGTCTGCGTGGGCAGTTAGATGCTATATTTACAATAACATAATCATAACTTTTGGGTTCCGTAACGCAAAAGGGACGAAAGATAAAGAAAAAAAACATTTATTCAAAATAGACTCAAAAAAGTACTTTTTGAACGTCAAATTACATAAAGACAGCCCCCAAAACGCCCGCCCGTCACCGCTTCCTAGTGCTATAGCTGGGTAGAAGAAACGGCGCAACAAACTACCCAGCAGCACAATCTGTCTGTCAAAGTAAGTACCTTTATAATAATAAAAATATTTATTTATTGTATCAAATAAGTTTTACAATGTTTTTCCACCTTAAAAGAAAATTTCAGTTAATGTGAAATACAAAGGTACATTTTAATAGTGGAAAAGATCACCTGTGTTCCGTACAAGTTCGAAAACTGTATCACAGAACACGGGGCCTTCCATTTAAAGTAACACTATAAACAATGTATTGACTGAGCGCAAGTGTTACCTTAGTAAGATCCCTTCTTTGACCATTTGTTTGTCAGTAAAGACCTTTATTCTCAGTAACATGGAAATAAGTATTAAAAAAGCACGTATTTCCTTACTATATTCCTATATTTATTTAATTTTGTCACTAGCAATCAATTTCAAAGTCTATTTTTAGCATAAGTGCCTTAAGGTCCATGCATAATATGCTTTAAATAAACTCTCAGTTAATTATAAACCTTACTAGCGGCCCGCTCCGGCATCGCACGGGTATAAAATATATATTACCTATAAGTATTTCTCCACTATTTAATGGATGTTATTATACATATAAACCTTCCTCTTCAATCACTCTATCTATTAAAAAAATCGCATCAAAATCCGTTGCGTAGTTTTAATGATTTAAGCATACATAGGGATATAGGGACAGAGAAAGCGACTTTGTTTTATACTTAAACCTTATATGGCATTTCCTGTTGACCTAGCCAAACAATTTGACAAAATGTAAGGACGCATAACAAGGGAAAGAAATTGATTCAAGCGATCAAAAATTATTGTATTGTAGATAATAATAATAACATTTTTTCCAAGTATCTTGAGTTACAAAAATAAATAATTATACAGTTTTTAACTCGGCTCAGCTGACAGTATTATATGTTGTAATTATCAAAATATAGTGCCACCTTGTGACACAGTTTGTAAACTAATGTTCTGTGTGTTCTATCTGTCATTCCTTCATTGAAATAAAAGTTAGTCGTTTAGAATCTCTGAAGAGACACCTTGTTTTATTATATTATTGACTATATTCGTACCGAGAATACTGTCATAGAACGTCGCGTTTTCGGCATACTAATTTTACAGATTTTAGTTATTCGCGTAAACTCCATGCTTTGTGCTCGTTACTATAGAAATATAAAACATTTTCCATTAAAAAACACAACTACTCGTGGTAAGCACACAGTCAGTCCACCATTTTTATTTAATTACGCCTAATTATTGACACTTTTTGAAAGTCAAATTACATAGATAGCCCCTAAAACGCCCGCCCGTCACCGCTTCCTAGTGCTATAGCTGGGTAGAAGAAACGGCGCAACAAACTACCCAGCACCACAATCTGTCTGTTCAATTCCAAAGTTACAGCAAAGATCGTTGCTTACAAAATTATATTTTACGAGCTTTATGCCCGCGGCTTCGCGGGCCCGCGTTAACACCTATTTAAATCGCATAAAGGGTTGAATTAAAAAAAAAGTAGCCTATGCCCTTTCTCGGGTCTTAAACTTTCTACATGGTATGGATGTAAATGCCTGTCGGGAACCCTCAGTGCGTAAGTTAGCCATAGCAACACTTGCCTAGTGTTTGCATGTAAACAAAACTTTTCTGACAGCGAATTCACAGCTGCACACTCTCTACATTTAAGTTTTATGCGTTTTTTATTTACGATATCTGTTTAATTGTATATAATTTATGATATTATAGGCAAGCGAGCATGCGTAGTTGTGTCGTACTATGGTTCATTCGTTCACTATGGTTCAATCGTTCGCTATGGTTCACTCGTTCACTAAGATTCACTCGTTCACAATGGTTCACTCGTCACTATGGTTCACTCGTTTACATAGCAACATTATACGTTTAGTTCATTTCTTTCGTTTGTCCAGTATGGACGTGGGATTGTAATGTCGGTGGTCAAATTAAAAGTGACTATTATAAATGACTTGCAAGTTTTATTTGCAACTCCCCCGTGTTCTGAGTTTTAAGATTGTCCCTGTGGTAGCCTTACACTACATACTTACACTTTACTAGCGGCCCGCTCCGGCTTCGCACGGGTATAAAATATATATTATAAGTATTTCTCCACTATTTAATGGGTGTTATTATACATATAAACCTTCCTCTTCAATCAGTCTATCTATTAAAAAAAACCGCATCGAAATCCGTTGCGTAGTTTTAAAGATTTAAGCATATATAGGGATATAGGGACAGAGAAAGCGACTTTGTTTTATACTATGTAGTGATGATGGTGATTATTGACTGGTTACTAACTGGACCACACCTTTTTCATAATCCATAACCTGAATAAACTAGGGGCTAGTGTTAAAAGAATACATTTATGTACGGTTAGCAAAAAAAAAGTCATCGTGTCTTTTTTTTAATCGTCGCCCCCACACTAGGAATTTCTCCTGTATCGTGGGTGCGTTTTGTGACGGTGTCTATTTCCCGCCTGAATTTATTATTTTAAAAGAAGATAATATATTACAACTTTACTTTATCTTTATGCAGAGGGCAGTGTAGGCTAACTATTCAAAAGAGAAGCTGTCTTCGTTTCCGTATTAAACGTCTGTCGCTCAAAAGGTCGCGAAATTAGACCGTAATTTATCAAAAAAAGTTGGTAAAATTTTGCGTAATATTTTTTGCATATTATAGGTTATTCATATAACTTTAACTTTACAAAATTTCACATACCCTCCGTGGGCGCAATATTATTAAAACATTACCCTTCCTTGGCTGTAGGGTAAAAACAGATACGTACAATATTCTCTTCACGTAATTTTTTACATCAGCCTTTTCGATGTCCCACTGCTGGACAAAGGCCTAGTCTTCATTCTCCACGTTCTTCAATCGTTCTTGCTCCCTCACGGTCCTTGCTGACGTTACCCACGTGACCATGATGTCACCCACCGCTCTCCGCTAACAGTATCAAGCGTAGGGGAGCCGGCGGAACCTTGACCTAAATACTTGTCTAAATTAAGAGCATTCGGCATTTCTCTGGGTTATACTGGATTTACACACTGCTAATTGTTAATTACGTACGTACAGCGACTAGCCCCCATAGACAAGCGGCAAAACGCTTGACGAATAGAAATCGAATATAATGATAAATGTATGGGGATGACATGATGTTTCGACTATGTTATCGATGACATGTCAAACCCATTTAACCCCCGACGGAAACAGAGGGGTGTTATCATTCTATTAGATTTCTATACGTCGAGTGTTTTGCTATTTGTCTAGGGGGGCAGATTGGCGCAGTGGCTAAGTGATTGGATTCGATTCCTACACGGGACAAACATTTGTGCGATTTTCAGATGGCATGGGACCAACTTTCACATTTATAATATTAGCATGGATAAGTATTACAACCCTTTGATCGCCACCGTCAGGTATCGGTGACAAATGGTTCCGTGCTCTCCACGCAATAACTTTTAATATAACACAATACCTAATCGTAATATTTGTGTAATGTAATAACAAACAATAGGTAATCGTAATAAATGTAACGATTACATGTTGTCTTCCAATCATCTTCTTACCGTATGGTTGATGAACAACCTAGTGTCAGAGTTTAAACAGCCTGTAGGCCTCTGACATGGCTTTACACACCGTTGAAACATCTCTCAGGTGTGCCGGTTTCCTCACGATGTTTTCCTTCACCGTTTTAAGCAACTGATAACTAATTTATAATACGCACATGAATTCGAAATGATATTGTCCCGTGCCGGGTTTGAACTTGCGACCTTTGACTTGGCAGTCCACCGGTCATACCACTCGGCTATCAGTGCCTGTAAGTCTTCAAAAAAATCGTGGTGTGGAGGGCACGAAGACGTTATTTTTTTATATAAGCTCGTGGCGGTTAAAACCTTGACGGAATCTCTCTTAGTGTGAGTTGTACCAAAAACTTTGACATATAGGTTAGCGTTAAATATGGCCGTATGTATGAGAACTTCCTACTAACCTAACGTTGACGTACGGACTTAACGATAACAGACGATTGGTGAAACCCACCCTTAAACATAACATCACGCCTGTATTCCCCGAAGGGGTAGGCAGAGGTGAACATATATTACACCCACATTTCGCCAGTTATGTTGTAAGTCCCTATGTAATAGGGGGCGAGCGGACCATCGACCGGGCACAAATCTAGACTCCGTGCTGCTACTGAGAATTACCTAATGGAAAACTCAGTAACACTTTTGCCCGACCCGGGATTTGAACCCAGGACCTCTTGCTCAGCAGTCGCGCTTAGCGACCACTACACCAACGAGCCAAATACTTATATTACCGCATTGTGCAGAATATCAACGTAAAAGTGACATCATTAATCCGTATTTACGTTTAGTTTCGTGTACCGCGTTCAACCTTGAACTGAATAAGACACTATAATTAATTTTAACCGGAACAATCCGGATTTTATTCATTGTCTGTTGTACAGTTTGTGTCAGTTTCATCATTAATATTTGTCGTGTTTCTAAGGTTGGTATTTTTTTGTCTACGACGCCCCACACTAGGAATTTACCCTGTATCGTACACCGAGACTCGCGACAAACATCTGCGGATCACACAATTTTTTGACCCGTGCGGAAATCGAACCCGCAACCCTGAGTGCAGCAGTCCAATCTCTTAGCCACTGTGCCAATCAGGTCTTCTCTATAGTACACCCGATTCTAGTTATAAGGGTTGAAACTTTACCTTCGATAAATAGTATTGCGATAAATCACAACAATAATATTAATAACTTTACTACCTTTGCCCGCGGCTTTGCTTGCGATAATTTTAATTTTGTTAGGATATTTCAAAAAATAATCTTTATACACTACTAAAGTTTCTAATAATATATTTCAGTCATGATTCAAAAGATATGTAGCGCCATCTGTGTCTGTCGAATGTTTATTTTGTTTCATTTCACTATCATACTTAAATCTATCATTACAGACTGCCTTTTTCTGTACCCCTGACAACGTATAATTTGCTAAACTTGATGAAAATCGGTTCAGTCTTTTTACCATATTATATTTTAGCACTAGAGTATTATTTATGCTTACGATAGTTATAGAAAAACCATTTTCTTTTGTTTCCAAGCGACCTAGACATCTTTCGTTCCATGTCGAATCAAGAAACATAAAACATCTTTTTCTTCATCTAACCCGTGACCGCTTTACAGAAAACAATAAAAATAAAACAATAGAGCGCTATCTTTTGAAGTTTAACATCACGTCATTATTTCTCGGCGAGGAGAAGTCCCGACCAGCCTTACCATGAACTCTTAAAGCAGGGCAGTTTAAGATGTGGAAGCGAGACGCCGCTATGTGCAGTGTAATGCGGCGTCTCGCTTCCACAACGTGAACTGTCCTGCTTTAAGAGTTCATGGTAAGGAGGCTGGACCTCATATTCAGCTGCTCTTAGGGTCCATTAGACCAACGAGGCAGTACTTGCACCCTTTATA
This sequence comes from Abrostola tripartita, assembly GCA_905340225.1. Classification (NCBI taxonomy): domain Eukaryota; kingdom Metazoa; phylum Arthropoda; class Insecta; order Lepidoptera; family Noctuidae; genus Abrostola; species Abrostola tripartita. The sequence continues at coordinate 1,154,818 of HG996513.1, read as the reverse complement.
ATATAATTTGGCGCAAAACTAAAACTTGAAGATATCTGACGAACTGATTGGCGCAGTGGGTAAGCGATTGGACTGCTGCGCTAAGGTTTGCTGGTTTGATTCCCGCTTGGGATAAAAATTTGTGCGAACCGTCTGGGTCTGGGTGTCCGTGTATGTGATATTTCATGTTTGTGAAACGCACCCACGACACAGGATAAATTCCTAGTGTGGGACGACGTTTTTATATAAAAGAAAGAAAACATAACAATATAACATAACATCACGCCTGTATTCTCCGAAGAGGTAGGCAGAGGTGTACATATCGTACACCCACATTTCGCCAGTTATGTTGTAGTATAACGCCAATGTAATAGGGGGCGAGCTGGCCATCAACCGGGCACAAATCCAGACTCCGTGCTGCTACTGAGAATTACCTAATGGAAAAACTCAATAACACTACCCGACCTGGGATTGGAACCCAGGACCTCTTGCTCAGCAGTCGCGCTTTGCAACCTATAGACCTACGAGGCAGTCTAAAAAGAAAAAAAAAGAAATCTGCCTAAGAGTGGAAGCCTACCCTATCATAGTTAAGAAAAATAGGAATAAACACGCAAATGATAAATTTACTTTAAGTAATATGCTTATGGAAACAAAAAAAACTTGCCGTGACGTCATTGAGAACAATAGGTGATAATTTGAGACATATACAGCTATTTACCATACTAATTAAACTTCATTAGCCGATGTTTGACACACTCATAAAGTGTTATGTCTATGTTAATCTTAACGAAATAGGAAATTGTCAACACGCAGCTCACAAGCGTGATCAATGCTCGTTCTCTGTATGAGAGGACTTTGTAGCAGTGGGACAGTTACAGGCTGATACAATGCTAGTAATGATGAAACCTTACTTAATGGTGTGACGTCAACACGCAGCTCACAAGCGTGGTGATCAATGCTCGTTCTGTATGAGAGGACTTTGTAGCAGTGGGACAGTTACAGGCTGATACAATGCTAGTAATGATGAAACCTTACTTAATGGTGTGACGTCAACACGCAGCTCACAAGCGTGGTGATCAATGCTCGTTCTCTGTATGAGAGGACTTTGTAGCAGTGGGACAGTTACAGGCTGATACAATGCTAGTTATGATGAAACCTGTATTTAATGATGTGACGTCAACACGCAGCTCACAAGCGTGGTGATCAATGCTCGTTCTGTATGAGAGGACTTTGTAGCAGTGGGTCAGTTACAGGCTGATACAATGCTAGTAATGATGAAACCTGTACTTAACGGTGTGACGTCAACACGCAGCTCACAAGCGTGGTGATCATTATTCTAGCAATCCGACGACATAATTGGCGCAGCGGCTAAGCAATTGAACTGCAGCGCTAAGAGTTTCGGATTCGATTTCCGCACGGGTCAAATATTTTTGTGTTTCGCAGAGGTTTGTCCCGAGTCTAGGTGTTGTTAATATTTCATTTTTGTGAAACGCATCGACGATACAGTACAGGAGAAATTCCAAGAGAGGAAACTTAAAAAATATGTATATTTGGCATTTATCAGGAGACTAGCGGCCCGCTCCGGCTTCGCACGGGTATAAAATATATAGCCTATGTCATTCACTGAAAAAATGATTAAAATCGATCCAGTACTTTTGATTTGTTCATTATTGCCCGTGGCCCGCACGCTACGTCCCGCAATTTTTAAATCTGTAATATCTTCGAAAATATTCATTTAAATCATATGTTGTAAAGGGCCATATAGATCTATATTAAATCAACAATGTATAGTATTTAATTAGATAAAGATTAATGCTGTATTGGTTAAAATCGCTTCGAAAATTAGCCATTATTTGTCGTAAAAAGTAAATGACAAAAAATGATATTGTGGGATATCCATAAGACATAGACATATACCATAGCGGAGTTTTCTGTATATCTTTTCAATGTGTACAATACTTAGTACATTATTTTGATAAATCTCGTAGGGTTCAGCCTGCGTTTGCAATGTAAGCGGAAAAAATGTAATTATTTACGACATCACATTAGAAACCTCAAAAATAACAGTATTTCTCCACTATTTAATGGATGTTATTATACATATAAACCTTCCCCTTTAATCACTCTATCTATTGAAAAAAGTTTTATAGTAATAGTTATAATAGTTTTAAAGATTTAAGCATACAAAGGGACATAATAGGGACAGAGAAAGCGACTTTGTTTTATACTATGTAGTGATTTGTCAACTTTAGTACTTTCACGTTCATAAAACTTTTAGTAACCTGGTTTTAGAATCGTCTGGTGTAATTTGGGTCAATAGCACATTCCTTCCCCAGGGAAATACATATATTAAATCAAAGTAGGATGGGCAGAATATAATAAATAGTCCATAGGAGCATTAGGCCAATAAAATATGGTCGTTCGTCCGCGGAAGCTCCCTAAATGCGAGCAATTTGATCAAATTCTGTTCAAGGTTGACTCGCCGGTCACGCAATGTGGCTACGATGTATTAGGGGTCTTCGCGAATGTGTTAATAATAAACCTTTAATGGACCCACAGGCCTAACGAAATTTGGGTGAGGATCCGTTCGAGATTCAGGAGAGAAAAAATGTCCTAATGTCCTTTGAGTAATTCTAAAACACCAATGATTAATCTCTTCCTATAATGTCCGCACCGGCTTTACTAAAATAAATAGGTAGAACATTTTGAAGATAACCTTCTCGATTTTCTTATCGTGTGGTTGATGAACAACCTGGTGTCAGAGTTTAAACCGATTGTTGGCCTCTGACATGGCTTTACACACCGTTGAAAAATCTCTCAGGTGTGCCGGTTTCCTCTCGATGTTTTCCTTCACCGTTTTTAGCAACTGATAATTAATTTATATTACGCACATGAATTCGAAATAACATTGGTGCGTGCCGGGGTTTGTACTTGCGACCTTTGACTTTGGCAGTCCAACGGTCATACCACTCGGCTATCAGTGCTTCTTCCTTCACCTTCTCGATGACAGAGCGATTTTGACGGGGCTTTGAATCGAGGTTTTTTAATCGAAATCCACGGGAGTAAGTCCTGCCGTGTGGTATCCGACCTAGAATTGACCACCTCCTCTCCTCCCGTGGGTGTCGTAAGAAGCTACTAAGGCAAAATCCCTTTGTTCAACAGTGGACGTCTTCCGGCTGATGATGATGATGAAATCCTGGGTATAAGCTAGTATGTATATAAATATCTAGTAATCGTAGGGAACCCACTCACTAAAGTCCCCGCCCTAGTCCCGTTAATTAAAACTAAGTGGAGCTTTACATGAATAGGCAGTGGCATGTCTCAGCTAATTAATGAAAAACAAAAGCATTAGCGGTTTATAGTGATGTTGCTTTGGTTGGTTTTAGTATAGAAGTGATAGCCGAATGGTATGACCGTTGGACTACCAAGTTAAAGATCCAAGTTCATGTCTTTTCGAATTCATGTGCGTACTATAAGTTATCACTTGCTAAAACGGTGAAGGAAAACATCGCGAGGAAACCGGCTCACCTGAGAGATTTTTCAACGGTGTGTAGGCCGCAGTAAAGCGCTTGTAGGCCTCTGACATGGCTTTACACACCGTTGAAAAATCTCTCAAGTGTGCCGGTTTCCTCACGATGACAGCATGACCTGATTCCACCAGGATTGGCCTTAGACGAGGGAACTCCTCAACGATCAACAGTATATACTGTCCGATCGAAAAGGAGGTTGTTCAGTATTCGACTATGAACAACTTTTACTATAGGGCCATCCCTGAAATCAAGAAAAATACTTAGTACACGACTGCCCAAAAAAAGGAGTGTAATGTTTTCAGGGTTCATGTATGTATGTATGTGAGTTTCTTTATTCCACCATTCCATCGCAGTCGGGGGACCGTTCTGTGGGTCACTGCCTTATCTAAGAGGTACCCCGACTGCTATGGAACTTGGTGTTCACATTTTAGTTCGTTTTTTGTCATGGCAATCGTGTTTTTTATTTGTTCCATACATTTATGTACACTTGACTCCATAAAACGTATGGAACAGCTGATTTTTTCCTTGCTTTCAGGGATGGCCCCATAGTAATAAATGTTATTTTTCTCGATTGCTGTGGCGGCTCCATATTAAAATTTGTTCATGTCGAATACTGCACAACCTCCTCGTTGATCGGACATCGGTTTTTGTAACACACTGTACAACATTATAAACAGTATTTAATCGTATACTCTCATACAGGGCAAAGGCCTCTTGCTTCGCGTATCTTAATTTGTTCTAACACAGTAGGTGTAACTAATTTATATTTTGAAGCGTTGCCAAAATCGTTTGTCTTTCGTTCTATTAGTAGGGCTCTAATATTATATATTAGAAAGTTAAGATGCATGGTAAAAACATCGTGTTAGTCACGTGACAAGGCTGATTGAATAGCTATACGTATCACGTGCATGGTATTTTTAATCTGTGCTGTGTTATTGACGTCATAAATTCAGTATTAAGACCTCGGCGAATGTATTTAGTCCAAATCGGAGATGTTTTTCACAAGGGTCAAGTAAGGAGTACCCTTAACCGAGCGTGTATGAGGAATGTGATGCGAGTGAATGTGGCCAAAGAAGTATGCCGGGATCGTAGTAAATGGGCTTCCGTGGTCTCTGCTTACCCCTTTTGGGAACAGGCGTGACAGTTTTCTCGGTATAAAGTATAAATATTGTCAGCTGAATTGCGTTTTGGAAAACTACACATTATTTTCTTTTGTAAGTCGTTGTAAATAAACTGTACTCCGCACACACATTTCTGTTTGTCAATTAGCTCATGCCGATACTATGAAGTGATATAGAGAGCAATATGTATTAATTATAGATTTTTTTACAAAAAAAACGTCGCCCCGCACTATAATTTTCTCCTGTATCGTGGGTGAGTTTCACAAACATGACATACCACATACACAAACAACCAGACTCGGGACAAACATCTGCGGATCACATAAGTTTTTGTCCCGTGCGGGAATCCAACCCGTAACGCAGCAGTCTGTGCGCCAATCAGCCCCCTTAGACGAGTGGCAAAACGCTTGACGAATAGAAATCGAATAGAATGATAAATGTATGGGATTGACATAATTATGTCATCGATTATATAGTCGAAACATTATGTCATTCCCATACATTTAGCATTCTATTCGTCAAGCGTTTTGCCACTTATCTAAGGGTACAGGTGTTCTATATATCAGATAGAAAGATAGATAGATATATGTATATAAATATATACTATTATAAAACTATGTTATCTAATCCTATTTATAGATAGCGTACATGACCTACTTTGACAGAATTTAAAGTATACTTAACACTGGTGCCAAATAATTATTTTAGAATCTACTATACAGCTTTCAAAAGTATTTTAAGAAGAAAAGTTATTCTAAAAGTGTAAGAATTAGAGTAATTTATTGATTATTTACAATTAAAACAGCTAAGATTTATAACATTTATAAATGATGGTTGAACAAATTTTGGCTCGCGGCTTCGTCGATTGTCTTCGCTTTTTTTCGGGTAAAAAGTGTCCCATTTCCTTTCATAGGGTTAGTAGACACAGTCATAATGATTTTTATTTCATATAGGCTACAAAAGAGCACTTACAAAACGTTAAATCTAATTGCTCGTTTCTAATGTCGTCGGAAACAAACTCCATAGTTATCTACTTTTACAAGAATAGTTTTTGCTGTATTGTCTTAATCCTCATACCTTTCTGCACGTGGTTTAGCCATCAAACAGACACGTTATCACAAGTATCTAACGATTGGCTACGAGCAGATCAGAAGTCGACTAAAAACGGAGGATCTCATCTCGACCGTATGTACATTTTGGTTGAAATTATTTTTTATGACATGGCTGTTACTTTTTGAGGCAAACAATTTAATAGTATAGTTTTTTACGAAAGATAGAGTTGGAAACAGCATGTCAGCGACTCCGTAGAAGCATTTCAGAACGGACACGACCTTCAGTAATGGAGAACACAAACAAGAACTAGATACAAATCCTGACTGTAATGTTCAAACCCAGTAAGTAACGCTTTGCCCGACCCGGGGATTTGAACCCAGGACCTCATGCTCAGCAGTAACTACTACGCAGTCATATAAATTCATAATTATTTGTTATTTTTTGCGCATACCTACAGCTGATTTAATACAATACAAAGACAATATAATCTGTCCTTAAGCTGTGTGTCAGAATGTTTATATAACACGGATTTTATAGTATTTTATCTGCTTGCACAGATAAAACATAACAACGAGACACATTGTGAAAATAAGTACTCTTGAAAAATATGTGCAATGTACTTAAATGATATGAGAAGAATGTATGCCAGGCCCAAGACAAGTGGCAAATCGCTTGACGAATAGAAATCGAATGATAAATGTATGGGGATGACATGTTTTGACTATGTTATCGATGACATGTGTCAAACCCATATATTTTTCATTCTATTCGTCAAGCGTTTTGCCACTTGTCTAGGCTAGATGTTTTGCAAAAGGGTCAAGTGAGGAGTCCCCTAAACCGACGAGCGAGTATGAGGAATGTGATGCGAGTGAATGAGGCGAAAGAAGTATGTCAGGATCGTAGCAAATGGAAATCCGTGGTCTCTGCCTACCCCGTTGGGAAACAGGCGTGACGGCGTATATATGTATGCCAGGATCGCAGAGAATAAAATCTTCTTGATAGCCGAGTGATATGACCGTTGGACTGCCAAGTCAAAGGTCGCAAGTTCAAACCCCGGCACGCACCAATGTCAGTTGCTAAAAACGGTGAAGGAAAACATCGTGAGGAAACCAGCACACCTGAGAGATTTTTCAACGGTGTGCGAAGCCATGTCAGAGGCCTACAGGCGGTTTAAACTCTGACACCAGGTTGTTCATCAACCATACGATAAGAAGAAGATCTTATTATACGCCGAATAAATGGTAGACTGACTGCCTGGTTGGTCTAGTGGTCGCAAAGCACGACTGCTGTGCAAGAGGTTCTCGGCTCGATTCCCGGGTCAAAGCGTTATTCTGTTTTTTTTTTTTGTGATATGTCCGTAGCAGCATGGCGTCTTGATATATGCATATGGATGGTTGATGGCAATAGGCTCGCCCGGCTGGAACCTATACCATAACTGGCACTATGAGGGTGTACTATACACCTCTACGAAGCTATGTTTTTGTTAACCCTTTCACCGCCACGGCTTATATAAAAAACAATAATTTTGTGCCCTCCACACCACAATTTTATTAGAAAAGAATATCTAATCGTAACATTTATAACGATTATTGTTTGATATTACATTACACAAATGTTACGAATTCGTATAGTCTTCTATTCAAAGTTATGGCGTGTAGATCATGGAAATGTTTGTCTTATATATATAACCCATTACACAACCCATCCATTGCTCTCGTCCTAGCGTTATCCTCATGACGGCGCGATTGTCTCATGGAAGCAGGTCATGCTTGTAGTAGACAACGTGGCATCACTATACCTGAAAACCAGCGAACTAACCACTAATTGGTGACGACCGATTGGCGCAGTGGCTAAGCGATTGAACTGCTGCGCTAAGGGTTGCGGTTTCGATTCCCGAGGACAAAAAATTGTGTCAACCACAAATGTTTGACTCGAGTCTGGGTGTCTGTGTATGTGATATTTCATGTTTGTGGAACGCACCCACGATACAGGGGAAATTCCTAGGGCGGGCGACGTTTTTTTTTTTAAAACAAAAAAATAATTCCGAGCAATCCCAAATATTTGTCGTAGTGAACCCTATGTTGACGCTAATGGATGGAATCGTCACCAGACACTCTACTCGCTCGAGTGACAAACAAATGAACCCGTGGCCTCATTTGGTCCGATAACGGTCGAGCGGATGGGTGTGTACAGTGGGGGACAGATTAAAGTACTCACAAAATAATACATGTTTTTTTTTGTTATTATTAATATTACAATTTAACTTATAGTATAAAAAATAGTCCCACAAAACTGTATTCACAGTTTGACTGGGTTCACGACTATTTACATAATATAAATTACACTTTTTAATCAGGAGTGTTTAGTTAAGATATTCTATCACAGATACAGTAGTTTGTCAAGTAGATATCTTTTTCATATATATTATTTATTTATATTTTGCTTCTAAGATATTTAAATTGGGACTTAACATATCACACATAATATCATTAGTACTTTAGGATTTCTTCTAAGGGTACGCAGAGGTACCATTTTGAAACACGACGTGGGAAAACGTTTAATCCAAAAAAAATAATCATAAATAACAATTTTAGATACTCCTTAACGTATTGGAGGCACTGGGCACATTAATATACGCCCTTATGGGTTTTGTGCTTTTTTGGGAGTGTCCAATTAAAAAAAGCCTGGTAGAATAGCTCATGCGCAGTAGAAGACTTCAAACATACTACTCAAACGTATTAAAAAAGCTCGCCAGACGCGTAAACTAAACATTTCAAATATAACATCTTTATCATACATAAAAATAATATTTCTGGCATCCATTGTTTATTGTTGTTCGTATGTTTGTCTGAAGAATGTGGAATCAGAAATCATGGAAGAATAGTTTTTATGAAAAGGAATTTGAAGCGCTTAGCGCTGTATTTGTGTTCATGACGACTAACCGCCGAACTCAGAGACAATTAATGGTAACTTAAACTGTCACTAACTAAAGGTTTCCTTTGTGAAATCTTTACTTAGTGTCGGTTTAAGAAAACATTAACGTCTCTGAGTGCGGCGGAGGCGGGGTTGCTTAAGCTTCACTTGACGCACACGTAAATGTTAAAAATGGCGATACCAATTTAGTTCCCTTCTAGCAGGCTAAATAACGAAAATGTATTGTTTTCTACTTGCAGCCCTAATAACGTTGATAACCGGGTTATTGACAGTGGCGTGCATTGGTTTTCGGACTAGGTAGGCATTACACAAATGGGAATTTTTTTTAACGTAAAACGCGATTATTTATCATACACTGCGGAATTGGCACATAATTATCTTCCCGAATCCATAAAAAGATATATAGGTATACCCTCTTCAATAACCAAAATATCGATTTTATAGGTACCTAACTATATTATTGTTTTTTTTATACCTACGTTCAGCATGTTCTGACCTCCGCGTTAGTTAAATAACTTTACAAATAAGTTGTTTTATCACTCTGAAGGTAACGTGTAAATAGAGAATGTATGAGTGTCCGGCTAGAGGCAATTGGCCTATGGGACGGTCAATATAGCTCGCAATTGTGCTTACACTATCTTGAAATATACATGATAGTAATTTTATTGTATTTATGTAACACACTAGATTTGATTTTATACTAAGTAATTACTGTACCGCGATCGTGAATACCTCAATGGGCTTAAAGCTACCTACTTACACATTCAGTATTTAAAAAGTGATTTTGAGATTTCGATTACGACACAATGAATAAAAGACAGTGTTTTAAATGGAAATAGGCTTATTGTAATTGATAATTTTGATATAAGTACGTTCGTAGGCTCGTGAAGACGTTGTTTACGTAAACAAAACTAAGGCACCTACCTATTCGTCGAAAAACGTTTAAATCAATTATTTACTCACATCATTTTAACTCCACGAATCTCCTCTTGACATTTTTAGGCAAATTTATCGGCACTTGGACTTTTATTTACCTCCACATCTAATTGTTTTGTCAACAAACGAAAACTTACTAAAGTTGTTTGCATGTAATTTATCAATACATGTTGCAATTTCACCACAAACAAAACACTGTAATTTATTTAAATTCATGAAAAGGCCATTATTTATGTAACACTTCCTAAAATAAAGGAATTGTTTACGTTGTTTGCACTAAAATAAAAATCGCGCGCGTAAATGACATATAGCCGACTGTGCAGGGTTACCAGACTTATAAAACCTTTTACCCGTACTAAAACGGTTTAAATCCGTATTTTAATTTGTATAAAAATCGTTTTGTCATAAGAACTATAATAAAACACATAAAAGTTTACTTTACTTAAAAAAAAATAGGAATAGGCTAAAATATGGTACGAAATCTAACGAAGGAATATATTTTTTAATAAAAAATAGTGTCTAATGTTGTCTAAGTAACATATAAACAGGGAGATTTTAATGAATTTGGCAACATTACCCAACATTCGACGGAGAAGAAAGTATAAAGAATGCTTGCTCTCTTTCTGATTTGCTTAAGAACTATGAATCTATAACAGCCAATAAGAGACTCGGAAGTGTAATGCATTAGATTGCAGCATGAATGCAGCCAATATTGATCAAAGTAGGCTTGCCTACTTTGGTCGTCTAATTTGCGAATGTCAAATGTCAGTGTACTACGTATGGAAAAAGTGGATTTCTATTTCGGTCGTATTATTCTAAAGAAGTGTGTGTGTGTATACGAATACGCAAAATATTTTATAGTGTGCGTGGATTTAGTAGGCAGCTCGAGCGACTGCCTACTATTGCGTCATGCTATGAATGGACGATCGTAGGTATATTTTTGTGATGGATACTAAAAGTATTTTATTTGTGCAGTATATTTTGAAGTATAATTATTGTTTTATATTAATTGATATGACGAATTATTTTATTTATTTAGTAAATATAATGTATTGAATTGTTGAATTTATATGAGGTAGGCACTGCCTAATTGCCTATATGGGATGCACGCCACTGGTTATTGATGCCATGAAACAACGCTACATATTTTACGTACGACTACTTTTGTAATGGTTATTTTTTGACGAACCTTCGTATGTCACGTTAAGTCTTGTCGTGTTAAGTGTGCCTTGTGGTATCCGGCTTAGAATTTACCACTCCCTTTCCTCCCGTGGGTGTCGTAAGAGGCGACTAAGGGAAAATCCAGAAGATGGGCAGCAGCGTCTTCTGTAACTTGACCACCAATACTGCGATCCCCAAGCCGCTTGCCAAGCGTAGGGTTTATGGCAACCATCCTCCCCTCAAGGGGGAGGCCTTTTGTCCAGCAGTGGACGTCTTTCGGCTGGTGATGATGAGGTATGTAACGTTAAGTCTGTTTTTAGCATCCCCTTCATTAATATAATTACGTAACTATTTAATTAACTGTGTCATAAATCATTTTCAGCAATTAAGCCACCGATATAATTAAAACAGATATATAAACAAAATATTCTAATATGCCTTATAAATAGGTCACCTATAATCATTCCACGCGGCTGGTGATATAAATCATTCACTAAAAGCTATCATAATTTTAGTTTGGTTAACGACCAATAAAGATATTGGGAATAAAATGGCTGCTCTTATAGTAATGTCTTTATTATAAGTGGTAGTTATTATCACGCATGCGCATGAGCAAACATTTATGAAGGTATATATAATTTGGCTATTATTTATAAAGGTATATATGATGTATGTATATTAATTAATTTCCAAAAGGTAAGGCAAATAGACCCGATGCATGACAATAGGCTAGCCACATATTACTGTATAGAGTTGGTGTATAGTAGGCTAAATTATATTAAGTATATCGCCAGATATTTTGTAGCTAATATTTATATATGGTATTAGAGCCTATTGACATTATTTTTTCTTTGAACAAAACGTCGCCCCACACTAGGAACTTCTCCTGTAACGAGGATGCGTTTCACAAACATGAAAAATCACATACACAAACACTCAGACTCGGGACAAACATTGCGAACCACACAAATTTTTGGCCCGTGCGGGAATCGAACCCGCTGCTCTTAGCGCAGCCGCGCAATTACTTAGCCACTGCGCCAATCAGGTCGTCGTACAAATCCTAATTCCGTGATGTTACTGAGAATGACCTGATAAAAACGATTAATACTTTGCCCGACCCGGGAATCGAACTCAGGACCTCACGTTTTGCTACCACTAAATCAACATAGCAGTCTTCTGCATAATATACATATATCATTCTTTAACTCCAGAGAAAAATAAATAGTAAAATCAAATTCTTTAAAAGAGACCTGGACCCCTGAGGTTGTTTCGGTATTTCTTCTCAGAGGTAGTCAGTTAGGAAATGCCGACACCATCCATCTAACTAGTTTATAAAAAAATGACGTGTAAAAGTGTTTTTTTAAACCTATTTGCTGAAATAAAATCATTTATCATTTTATCATTTAAATAAGTGCTGTTGCACTCACTTTGTCCCCAACTGTACTGTTTATTTGACATTGATTATACGTAGTATACATATTTGTTTGAGTGAATCACATTGTTGATTATACATTGTTGTGTATTATATGTATAATATAATGTTTTCTTTCACAAGCGCTTCGATTAGATTGGTTTTATAGTCTAGACAACGACTCTCTTGTAAATAAGTTATTTGTTAATATGGTGTACAATAAAGCATATTCTATCTATCTATCTATCTATCTATCTCTTATAATTAAACTAGCTGTGCCCGCGACTCCGTCCGCGTGGACATTCGGAAGCAGCAAAATTATTATTATTATTTTTTTTTTTTTTAAAAAAACGTCGCCCCACACTAGAACTTCTCCGGTATCGTGGGTGCGTTTCACAAACATGAAATATCACATACACAAACACCCAGACTCGGGACAAATATCTGTGGATCGCACAAATTTTTGCCCCGTGCGGGAATCGAACCCGCAACCCTTAGCGAAGCAGTCCAATTGCTTAGCCACTGCGCCAATCGGGTCGTCAAAAATTGTATTTACTATTTTGAATATATTAATCGACCGTGGCAATCCACTGCTAGACATAGGCCTCTCCCAAATATTCCGAAAATAAACGGGCTTATTCATGAGCTGATAACGCGTTACGCGGTTCGCATATCCAAGTAATTTGAATACATTATTAACCGTCAACGATAAACATTTAAGTTAAATATTAACTAGCACAGTAAACTTTATCCGTTGCTATCGTTAACAGTTTAATGTAAACCCAAGGTTCAATATAACTGTTATCGGTTTAGCTATGAAATGTTAAGTAACTTCAATCACGGATGAGTATTTTAGCTGTAGGGCTTATAGCTATAAAGCAACCGCGCAGATCAATTCTTCTTATCGTATGGTTGATGAACAACCTGGTGTCAGAGTTTAAACCGCCTGTAGGCCTCTGAAACGGCTTTACACACCGTTGAAAAATCTCTCAGGTGTGCCGGTTTCCTCACGATGTTTTCCTTCACCGTTTTCAGCAAATGATTACTAATTTATAATACGCATATGAATTCGAAAAGATATTGGTGCGTGCCGGGATTTGAACTTGCGACCTTTGACTTGGCAGTCCAGCGGTCATACCACTCGGCTATCAGTGCTTCGCAGATCAATTGATTTACTAGGTTAAGCAGTGATTTCAGCGGTCAGGCATTGGATGGGTGACCGTCCTTTTAACGAGACTTCTATGTGCTTTTGACAGCACGTTAGGCCTTTGGTCTTGCCTTATGTCGCTCCAGTCGTGTCTTACCATCCTATTAGATTTTTATACACACTACGAATTTCTCTTGTATCGTGGGTGCGTTTCACAAAGATGAAATATCACGTACACAAACATCCAGACTCGGGACAAACATCTGCAGATTAGACCAATTTTTTGTCCCTTGCGGGAATCGAACCCGCCACCCTTAGCACAGCAGTCCAATCGCTTAGCCACTGCGCCAATCAAATCGTCGATTTGAACATAAATATAATGATTCACGTTCTGTTATGTGATTTATATTTTAATATTGTGTCTTTTGATATATACTAGGTGCTACATATTTTCGGGATAAAAAGTAGCCTATGTGTTAATCCAGGTTGTAAGCTACCTCCATACCAAATTTTAGCAAAAGCGGTCCAGCCGTTTGAGCGTAAAGAGGTAACAAACACACAACACACGCGCTCACAAACTTTTGCCTTAATACTATCCGTGTGATTTAATAATAGACACATCTTCTAACCAATTCTTTATCGTTACAGACCGATCGAGAATGAGATACAATACACAGAGGTGATCAACAACCCTAAAACCTTCGAGGACCTATCTATCGAGTCCTACTCCTATCCCAACGTCCCAACTGTGGAAAGAATTCGTCGCCAAGCAGAAAGTGTACCAACCGACCCTCCTCAGACAACTCCAACAGTAGGAGCAGAAGTCGACGACAACATTACAGCACCGGTCAACACGTCTGAGTCCAGCCTAGGTCCCAAAGTGATCGTAGACTCCGGGCCTATCAGACTAATGGGAATTAGAGTCGAAGAGTCTGATAAGGAGCCGAAAATAGTCGATGAGCTGATCCCAAGTGTGTTGACGCAAACCAACTTCCTTCTCAGACTGTTTGGAGAAGGGTTTACTAATGAAACTACGATAGCTTTTACCCATACGCCTGCTCATTATGGTAATGCTTGCGATCATCTGCTGAATGGAGAGTACAAGGTTAGTTTTGACTTGCTTTAAAATTATTTAAGGTATAGTTTGCTTATACCCAGCAGTGCGTGATACCGGGCCGAAATGAAGATGATTGACTCGTTGATGTAGTTGTTGCGAAATGTGAGTGCGGCGGTCCTGGATTCGATTTCCAGGTGATACAAAGTGTAACTGCGTCTTTCCCTGTTAGCTACTACAATCGAGAATTTTTATACGAGAAAAAGTTTGGCGTCTCATCAAAATGAAGCTACTCACAGAAAATTAGTTTGATAGTAATCTATTGTAACAATGGTCCGTGGATCCTGGACTATATGTGTGTTTAAACACGCTTCTTGGACCCTGTTTCTCGTATCTGATTTTTAAAAGAGTGCAAGAACTATAACATTCAAATTTTTTGGAGAAGCCCAGCCTAAATACTGGCATATTATAGAGCCTTAAAAATCAATGATTGCTTCGACTCTTATAAAGATTCAAGGGTTTTTTGGAATTCTCGAAGAGACCCAATACAGGGGCTTACAAAAATGTATGCTACCTTCAAAGAATGTATACTTATCTACACCACATACTAAAGCGTACTATGTTTTTAAATAGAGGACGTCCAGAATATTTAAATGTTTATGAATCCCATCTCACTCGTCCGTCTGCCTACGAATGTAGTCCGGAGTGCACATGCGCATTGTTGTAGTGTGTGTTACTTGAAGAGCGCTCGGTCACGGTTGCGACGGCGACACACACAAGCGCGCGTCAGTACACGTTACTACTACAGCGAAAGACTAACGGACGTAGTGAGATAGAACAGACTACCTTCTATATTATACCACGGCTTATGTTTATAAATTAAGTCAGAAATTTAAAACCTATCGTTTATCCAGGTTCTATACGCTGAAACTGACTCAGCGCTCCTCAAGCTGGTCGCCCCACAGCCACTCGACGACTACAAATTCTACATCTGCGCCCGAAACTCCGCCAGCGGCAGCTTCATCCACCAAGGCCAGGAAAAATGGAAGATATTAGCCACACACAACAAACTGTTACCACTATGGGTGTCCTTAATCCTTATCGTGGTCCTCCTAATGCTCGCGTCTCTCTTCTCCGGTCTCAACTTGGGTCTTATGGCTCTCGACAGAACGGAATTAAAGATTATTGCTAACACTGGGACGGAGAAAGAGAGGAAGTATGCTAGAGCGATCATGCCTGTCAGGGCCCACGGAAACTACCTTCTCTGTACAATTCTTCTCAGTAATGTGGCTGTGAACAGCACGTTTACTGTAATTCTGGATGATTTGACCTCTGGCTTGGTTGCTGTTATCGGTTCGACGCTGGCAATTGTATTTATTGCCGAGATTACGCCTCAAGCTGTGTGCGCTAGACATGGTCTGTTCGTTGGTGCTAAGAGTATCTGGATTATGAAGGTTAGTGGCGTTTTAATTTTGAGTAAATCTACCTTTGTTGAGAAATTTTGTGTGTGGAAGGCTAATCTGGGAAGTCATTTCTTAACTGTTAAATCAGCGCTAAATTGGTAAAGGAAATTTGAAAAATGATGGACACCAGCAGGATTTGATCCTCTGACCTTCGCCGTACCGTGGCGCTGCTCTATACCGTGGGGATTATGGCAACCCCCCCCCCATATAAAAGGGGAAGGCCTTTGTTCAACAGTGGACATCTATCGGCTGATGATGAATCATGTCTAGGTTATCTTCTCCATTCCTGATGTATTCTGGGTGGGCGTAAACTCAAAATATTTAAGATCGCTTTCCGACTTCATTTTAAGTAACTGCACCCCTCAATCGTCAACTTATCAAAAACATATTATTTGTACGATCTTTCTACTAGGAAACGAACCTTATCTTAATAACAAACCTGTAAAGCCATGTCAGAGGCCTACAGGCGGTTTAAACTCTGACACCAACCCCCTTAGAGAAGTGGGTAACCGCTTGACGAATAGAATGATAAATGTATGTGGATGACATAATCTTTCGACTATGTTATCGATGACATATGTCAATCCCATACATTTTTCATTCTATTCGATTTCTATTCGTCAAGCATTTTGCCACTTGTCTAAGGAGTCAGGTTGTTCACCAATAACACGATAAGAAGAAGAGTTATAACCATTATTCTGTACCCTCTTTATCTTCTAGATCGTGATGGGTATCTGCGCGCCTCTCGCGTGGCCGACCAGCAAGCTGCTGGATTACTTCTTAGGAGAAGAAATTGGTACGCACTACAACAGGGAACGACTAAAGGAGCTTGTCAGGGTATGTATTTAAAAGATTGTTTTAAAGAGCTCTTACAGTATTTCTTTGGCCTGCTTTGTTAATTTAATGACAGATTTTCTTTTATAAAAAATACTTAAGATCTTTATAAAAGAAAAAGGTTTAGAAATAATGGGAAATATAAATACATATCTTTTTTTATCGTCGCCCCACACTATGAATTTCTCCTGTATCGTAGGTGCATTTCACAATCATGAAATATCACAAACACCCAGACTTGGGACAAACATCTGCGGATCGAACACAATTTTTTTCCGTGCGGAATTCGTACCCTATTTCATAAGATAGTTTTAAAAGCCCACCTCCCTCCGCCTGCCCCATTTTATCAACTTCCTCAGCTATCCTAAATCGATTATAATTCCCTGAATCGCTATATACCGTTAGGAACTTGAGTTCTTTGAAAGAAAATTTCAGTAACAATAACATCACCATATGCACTGTTTTTAGTGTTAATCCTGAATGCCTTATTGTTTCTTGGTGAACAACGTGTGGTGTGGTATCCGGCCTAGTATTGACCACCCCCTTTCCCCCCGTGGGTGTCGTAAGAGGCGACTAAGGGAAAATCCAGAAGATGGGCAGCAGCGTCTTCTGTAACTTGACCACCAACACTGCGATCCCCAAGCCGCTTGCCAAGCGTGGGGATTATGGCACCCCCCCCCCCCCTTTCTAAAAGGAGGAGGCCTTTGTTCAACGGTGGACGTCTTCCGGCTGATGATGATGATGTACAATAAAGTAAATTTTATCTATCTCTCTTAGGTAACAGACCACGTGAACGATTTAGACAGGGAAGAGGTGAACATCATATCTGGAGCCCTGGACCTCCGCAAGAAAATGGTGAAGGATGTGATGACCAAGCTCAAGGACTGCTTCATGTTACCCATCAACAGCGTGCTGGACTTCGAGACTATGTCGGAGATCGTCAAGTCTGGTGAGTGAAGAACAGCCTATTAAATCCCGTGTGGTATCCGGCCTAGAATTGACCACCCCCTTTCCTCCCGTGGGTGTCGTAAGAGGCGACTAAGGGAAAATCCAGAAGATGGGCAGCAGCGTCTTCTATATCTTGACCACCAACACTGCGATCCGCAAGCAGCTTGCCAAGCGTGGCGATAATCCCCTTTGTTGGCAACAGCGGACGTCTTTCGGCTGATGATGATAACTGTCCCACTGCAGGGCTAAGGCCTCTTCTCATATAGACTAGGATTGAGCATTGATCACCACGCTAGCTCACTGCGGGCGATTTCAGATAATTAAATCCAGGTTTCCTCTCAATGTTTTCCGGACCCGTTAGTCAGTGGTGTCTTAGAAAAAAAAGGAGCTCATGGAACATGGAAAAGCTCATGGTGCAGAGATTGTCTTCAACAAGGATGGTAGCGAGGCGAGGGTGACCGACTAGTCTTCCTAATGTATGGTTGATAAACAACCTGGTGACAGAGTTTAAACCGCCTGTTGGCCTCTGACATAGCTTTACACACCGTTGAAAAATCTCTCAGGTGTGCCGGTTTCCTCACAATGTTTTCCATACCGTTTTTAGCAACTGATAACTAACTCGTAGTATGCACATGAATTCGAAAAGACGGTGCGTGCCGCGGTTTGGTCTTTCAACCTTTGACTTGGCAGTCCTACAGTCATACCACTCGGCTATCAGTGCTGCAGATTTAGAAGTGAGTTCGTGAGATGTCTTTAGAATAGCACGACAGGTGATCTAATTAGTCTAGTTTTAACGTGTCACTTTCGGAACACCATGTCTTTCTTCATGTTCTTATAATACTATTAAGACTACGTAAATCTCCAGGCTACTCCCGCATCCCGGTGTACGAGGGCAGTCGCGGTAACATCATCACGGTGCTGTTCATCAAAGACCTGGCGTTCGTGGACCCTGACGACAACACGCCGCTGCGCACGCTGTGCCAGTACTACCAGAACCCCTGCAACTTCGTCTTCGAGGACGTCACCCTTGACGTCATGCTGAAGCAGTTTAAGGAAGGTAAGGTGGTGTGAAGGATTGTTTATATGTCGGTGGAAAGGTGCAAAATAATCAGTAAAATAATATTAAATATCAAATAATAATAATATCTTGGGACAGCCCACACACGGTCATCTGACCCAAACTAGCCAGAGCCTGTATTATGGCAACCAGAAAACTGATAAACATACTTAAATATTTCTAAATACATACATAATATAGATAATTTACACCCAGACACAGAACAAATCATTATGCTCATCACACAAAGATTTGTCCTGGGTGGGAATCGAACCCACGACCTCCGGTTTAGAAGTCAGCGTCACTAACCACCAGACCAACAGGCCAGTCGTTATGGTTAATTAGCAGTGTGAGTCTTCAAAATGAGTGCGCTAGTAACATATCTGTAATTTTTAAAATATCATTGATAAATACGAAATTCCTCACTGGAATATCGTTGCGAGCTTACGAGTACAAAAATAGTAAGTCTCAAGGCCCAATGATAATGAATCATAGGCTGGTATATTTATTTTATAATATAATTTATTGAACGGTAAACGGTTGGCGAGAGTCTGCGAGGGTAATGTTGATGGACGTAGAGTTATAGATTTTTAGGTATGGTTAATTGAAAATGACTTTTAAGTTATGTATTGTAACTTTTTGGATGAAACCTTTTTGATTGAAATAATAAGCGACTGACAAGATAAAGAGAAATAAAGAAAGAAAATGATTTATTTATGGTTCACAAAATATATAATTAGGTGTATCGTATAAAGAAACAAAAAGTCTCAGGGTATTTTTTTTTCGTCGCCCCAAATTATGAATTTCTCCTGTATCGTGGGTGCGTTTCACAAACATGAAATACCACATACACAAACACCCAGACTCGGTTTAACACGCGATGAATTTGCCAAGCAAAGCTGTTATCGTAATAAATTATAACTTAAGTGTTATTTATATATAAGCTAAAGTCTATCAAGCTAGTATTGTCTCATAAAGAAGGTTGCAAAAATCTTACGTGTCAAGTCAAATCTGATAAAGTACGCTGAAAACTATGATACTTGAATTTATTAACTACTAGTTGCGCCCCGCGGTGTTACCTTCATACCTGACTAGTCTGTTGGTCTTGTGGTTAGTGGCCCTGACTGCTAAACCGGGGGTCGTGGGCTCGATTCCCACCCAGGACAAATCTTTGTGTGATGAGCATAATGATTTGTTGAGTCTGGGTGATATTTATCTATATTATGTGTGTATTTAGAAATATATAAGTATGTTTATTAGTTGTCTGGTTGCCATAATACAGGCTCTGCTTAGTTTAGGATCAGATGACAGTATTTTTTTTTTCTATTTATTTAAGGAATTTTTATACCTAAAGTACATGCCAATTCCATCGTAACCTAACTTAAACTAAAATACATATACTTACTAACTAGTTCGTTCGACGACCCAGTTGGCGCAGTGGCTAAGCGATTGGACTGCTGCGCTAAGGGTTGCGGGTTCGATTCCCGCACGGGACATAAATTTGTGCGATCCGCAGATGTTTGTCCCGAGTCTGGGTGTTTGTGTATGTGATATTTCATGTTTGTGAAACGCACCTACGATACAGGAGAAATTCCTAGTGTAGGGCGACGTTTTTTTAAATAAAAAAAAAATAAAAAAAGTTATGGCTTATGACTGAATAGCATAAACAGCGCTTTAGCGGCTTCAGACAAAGGAGAGGACAAAATCTCGTGGCAGATGACCGTGTCCCAAGTATTATTATTATACCAAATTTTATGAAAATCAAAGAGGTAACAAAAATACAAACAAACTTTCGCTTTTATAATATTAATGTGATGTTATTTTTCCTGACACTAGGTTTTCCAGGTTTTGGCATTATAAAATAAAAAAAATCAACAAAAACCGGATTGCTACGAGCTTAGAACAGAACTTGTGACGATCCGTTAAACAGAAAATAGTATTACCATTATAAGAAATCAGCTAAATGGTCGTAGACACGACTCGCTTGACAGACTCTATATAACTCAAAAGTTTCATCAAAATCCGTCCAGTCCAGTGTCGTTGGAATTCTTACATCATCGCGAATAACACAGGCTGTAAAAAAATTAAACAAATAAAAAAATATTATTTGAAAAATAAAAAACACGACTGCAGTGTTAAAAAACGAACTAAAAAGTGAAAAACAAGTTCCATCGCAGTCGGGGGACCGTTCTGTGGAACACTGTCTTATCCAAAAGGTACCCCGACTTTTGGTTATGACAGTTTTTTAACATGGCAGTCGTGTTTTTTAATTTTTTTAATAATAATTTTTTGCGTAAAGTAGTAAAAAACATCTATCCACACGAATTTTCTTTTAGTATTATTATTATTATCATTCACATCCATCCAACATCTTGTACAGCCATACCCCTGTGGAGGAAGAGATGTGGAGTTCCTTCAACGAAAAGGGAACATCTCCCAACCAGGTGGTGGTATGCCCGGTAGGCCGCGGCGCCACACTTCGCTCTTTGGCTGTATCTAGCGGGTTTGATCACTTCGCTAGCGCGATTCAGGAATGACATCGTAATTCTCGACGTCCTTTGACGTGTAGATGTCGACTGCCTCGTTGGTCTAGTGGTCGCTAAGCGTGACTGCTGAGCATGAGGTCCTGGGTTCAAATCCCGGGTCGGGCAAAGTGTTACTGAGTTTTCCATTAGGTAATTCTCAGTTGCAGCACGGAGTCTGGATTTGTGCCCGGTTGATGGCAATAGGCTCGCCCCCTATTACTTTAGGACTTACAAAAAAATGGCGAAATGTGGGTGTACGTATATGTTCACCTCTGCCTACCCCTTCGGGGAATACAGGCGTGATGTTATGTTATGTACTTATCTTCTAGGACACAAGGGTCATATGGCGTTCGTGCAGCGTATAGAGGAAGGAGACGGCGACCCAGTCTATGAGACCGTCGGTCTTCTGACGCTGGAAGACGTGATTGAGGAGATGATTCAAGCGGAAATCGTGGACGAGACCGACGTTATCAGTGAGTTCTTGTTTATATTGTGAAAAAATTGTCGTCTAGCTGGGTGACAAAGTGTGAGGTCCTGGGATCGATGCCTGGGTCGAGCAAAATATTTTGCATTGGAAAAATCTTTGTAGCTTATACGTAATAATTTAATGGTACATAATGTACCTATTATTTACTATATATTCCGGTTTTACTCTCGTGTGTATTCGGGAATGCCCGACTAGTTTCGAACTCGAATGGAACCTTTACTCATGAGCTGGTGAAGCGGCAGAGTCGCTGCTTACCTAAGAGATTGATACAAGGTCATAGGATTTCGACGTTTCTCATGGACGTATCAGTGTAATTAATTATTGGTGAGCCAATATCTTCATTAATATCATATTAATACTTCAGAATAGTCATTATTTATATTTATCATCCTTTAAATGCCAAAATATAATGGAATAACAAATGTGATGACCTAGTGGTTGACATACCGGATTCGATGCACGAGTTTGCAAGTTCAAATTCTGGCAAAAAAAATCTAAGAAAAAAAAACCTAATTAGATATCCTAATCTCTTTTAGATTTTCTAAGACAAGACTGGATTTCAAATTATCTGAAATCACCAATGCTGTGAGCTAGGGTGGCGATCTATAATTTTCCTACCGTGGAACAGTGATAGTCTGGTATTATACTGTATACTTATAATTTAAATATGTCGGAATGAATACTAACTCCTAACTCTCTCCAGGCGACAACCGCACCAAGAAGCGTCTGATGCGCCCCCTGAACAAGTTCCAGGACCTGGCAGCGTTCGCAGGTCACCACGAGCACCAGCGTGTCCACGTCTCCCCGCAGCTAGTCCTCGCCACCTTCCAGTTCTTGAGCACCAGTGAGTAGACCGACTTATACGATGAAAAGTTTCGGTTATAAGTTTGAAAAGTCCGTCTTCAAGCGTGAAAAGTTTTTGTTTACGACTATGAAAGGTCCTTTGTCCTTTTAACAAAATGTTGTTAGTTTATGTCAGAGTAAAACTTAGTTTTCAACTTTAATATACTTGAAAAATTACAGTTCTTATTTGACTACAGCAAATATTAGTGTATTATAAAAAAACTGGTTTAATTAATAAAAACAGTTTTATGGGCTACCTTGTGGCTAATTTACGAATAAAAAAAAAAGTTATATGGCCAAAAGTTGCCAGTATCGCTAAGCTTAGACGGCGGGTTCGATTCCTGCTATCGTAAAATTTACAAATAAAAAGTTCCTTCTTTTTTTCGGATATAATTAAGAAATACTATAATCATAATGTGCTGTGTGGTATCCGGCCTAGTATTGACCACCCCCTTTCCTCCCGTGGGTGTCGTAAGAGGCGACTAAGGGAAAACCCAGAAGTTGGGCAGCAGCGTCTTCTGTATCTTCACCACCAATACTGCGATCCCCAAGCCGCCTTGCCAAGCGTGGGAACTATGGCAACCCCCTCCCCTCTGAAGGGGGAGGTCTTTGTCCAACAGTGGACGTCTTCCGGCTGATGATAATCATACTAAACCACGTTAATTTCCAGGCGTAGACCCGTTCCGCGTGGACCACATCTCGGAGACGGTCCTCAGACGTCTCCTGAAGCAGGACGTGATCCAGCACATCAAGCTGAGAGGAGACGAGGATAAGAACGACCCCAAGAAATACGTCTTCTCCGAGGGGAAACCGGTGAGTGTTAACGACGTTAAGCAACGCTGCTCGAGGTGTGTTTTTGGATGGGTGACCGTTTTTGATAAGTTTAGATGGGAGCTGTGAAGTTAGCCAACGATTTTGAGGTCAACTTTTGGATGGGTGTCCGTTTTCTGTAAGTTAATCGGCGGAACATGTGAGGTTAGGTTAAGCAATGGTGCCTGCGGTATGTTTTTTGGATGGGTGACCATTTCGGGTAAGTTGATGGTGGGTGTGAGGTTAAGAAGCATTTCCTGCGGTAAACTTTTGGATGGGCGACCATTTTTTACTTAATAAGGATTTTGATTCTGCGAGCAGGTTATGTTATTTACAAGATTAAATGATATATTTCCTATTTGGTTCCCTCCAGGTGGACTACTTCGTGTTGATCCTGGAGGGCCGCGTGGAGGTGACGGTTGGGCGCGAGAACCTGGTGTTCGAGGCCGGGCCCTTCACTTACTTCGGCGTGCAGGCGCTCACGCAGAACGTGGGGCTTGGTGAGTGGTACTCACTTAACAAGTTACTTTAGGGCAGCGTTACATATTTCAATTTAAAAAAAAAATACATTCGTAATTCAACCTAAAGAAAACAAAATTCATTTCAACAAAAAAAATTGTGAAACAAATTACAATATTTCACTTTAAAAAAATTACGTAATTCAACGTAAAAAGGATACATAAAAGTTTAAAAAAAAGTCTGTCGACTACCTCGTTGGTTTAGTGGTCGCTAAGCGACTGCTGAGCATGAGGCCCTGGGTTCGAATCCCGGGTCGGGCAAAGTGTTTTATGGTTTTCCCAGCGTAATAGTTTTCTCTATTACAAAACGAGGGTCATACGATCATTAACTAAACCCCGTATTAAGTCTATTGACATTTCCATTCTTTGATATGCAAACGACAGAGACAGGTATAATTTAATCCTTAGTTTAAAATTGTAATTTTCAATAAAACCTATCAATAATGTTGATGAACTATACTTCATAAAATATAGCTTGATACCTGTGACGTTTGTCAGAATGACATTACTAGGGATGGGAGCGTCTTTCGTATTTTATCGATATCTATGTCGTAATGAGTTTTATAAAAAATGACATTGTAACGACATTGAAAGAAAGAATGAGAAAGAATTAAAGATGTACCTAAGTTTAAATCATAATAAGGTGAAAATAAATGTTTTCTTTAGAAAACTTCCCACTATCGGTTTATTTTGCCATTCATTATTCATTTATTATTTCGTTTCGGCATTGTGGTGCAAGAAAAAACAACAAATAAAGAGACAACAAAACTTAACAAAGTAACACAATAACAACAAAACAATAGGTAGCGTATACAAGGCGTCGCGTCGGCACTCGTACTGACTCAAAAAAGATGGCGCCCGCTTGTTTCCTGCACGCGAAACCATTATTGCCAGACTAAAAAAATACGAATCTATTATATAATAATATACTATATTTAATAATTTTATCCATTTAATACTAGTGAAATTTTCATACTATTATTTTATCGATATTCGTCTGTCAGTCAGTTACACGTCCCTACCAGTCTTCAAAACGCGTTTATAAAATAAGCTAACAGGCAAAAAAATATTTAAGAAAAATTAGAAATTATTTAAATTACCCTTGTTTTTACTGGTATCTTTATAATAACATGATTGTTTTTAAAAATGTGTTCTATTTTTATACACAAATGTCGTATTCATATTTAAAAACTTGAACTTTTTCAGAAATAAATTTAGTAAAGCTGTCTTTAAAACGGAGTCGCTAACGTCACAGGTATCAAGCTATATTTTATGAAGTATAGTATTACGCACGACTCGGAGAGAAGAGAGCAGGGGGCATGCGCTGTAGGCACCGTACCCCCCCCCCCCGTATAAGAAGTCGTTCTAAACAATATCCCCCCCTACAGCGGAGGCCCCGGCCCCCTCGACCCTGGGGTCCCTGCAGAACTTGAACATGGACTCCATGCTGCGCCACTCCTTCGTGCCCGACTACTCCGTGCGAGCCATCGCCGAGCTCTACTACCTCACCATCAAGAGGTAATACCGCCCGGGCTATATTCAATACAGTGGAGCGTCGATTATCCGAACGACCGTACATCCGTACTTATCGACGACCTGATTGGCGCAGCGCCTAAGCGATTGGACTGCTGCGCTATGGGTTGCGGGTTCGATTACCGGGACAAAAATTTGTGCGAACCGCTGATAGTTTCAGGTTAGTTAGTTATTTATATAAAGGTAAATGAGAACCATACTTACATATTATTTTATGTCTAATGACAAATAGAAATTGAACATAAAAGAGTAAGCAGTCTAGTAATAAAAAAAATGAAAAAAGCTACAATTTAGCTACTAAAAATCTTGAAACAGGTGCTGCAAATAACAGCTACTACAGCGGGGAGGGTAGGCACGGGTAGTAGTTTTTTTTTCAAACTTCGCCCACTAGGAATTTCTCCTGTATCGTGAGTGCGTTTCACAAATATGAAACATCACATACACAGACACCTAGACTCGGGACAAACATCTGCGGATCACACAAATGTTTGGCCCGTGCGGGTATCGAACCCGCAACCCTTATCACAGCATTCCAATTGCTAAGCCACTGCAGGTTTTATTCTATGTCATCAAATTAATAAAGGAAATTCGAAAACTTGAAGGAGTTAAGCAGGATTTGAACCGGCGATCTTTGCAGATCTGTCGTGCAGCTCTTACCAACTGAGCTATCATGTCCCTACACTTTCAATTTTAATTTAAGTCAGGCGTGGGCAGCATGCTTAAAAATATTGAAATTCTAGATCTTATTTATAACTATTAACTGTTATTACGTGGTATCCGGCCTAGAATTGACCACCCCCTTTCCTCCCGTGGGTGTCGTAAGAGGCGACTAAGGGAAAATCCAGAAGATGGGCAGCAGCGTCTTCTGTAACTTGACCACCAATACTGCGATCCCCAAGCCGCTTGTCAGCGTGCGGATTATGGCAACACCCCCCCCCCACCCTCTGAAAGGGGGAGGCCCTTGTTCAACAGTGGACGTCTATCGGCTGTTGATGAACTGTTATTGTAGCTAGATATTAGTTATTTATCAAATAACTGCTTTGTAAGTTTACCTAAGAGTTACGGGAATATTCGCATTTGTGAAATAAAACATATTATTTTATTTTTTTCCCAGATCTATGTACTTAGCGGCCAAGCGAGCTACCCTTATGGAGAAGGGCGTGTTAGGCAGAGGCGGCACCAACGAACAAATTGAACCGGAAGTCGACAAGGTACCGTCATTAACTTACCTTTGTTGTGGACACATTGAAGGCACGAGCGGGACTTGAACCTACTACCTACCCGCACTTATGCCTCTTGAAACTGAGCAACTGTACCATTGCTTGCGCATACCAAATTACATTAAAATTTTTAAAATATGTGCAATTGTGTATAGTATGGCCTTATTTTCAAAATAATATGGATAACTGGAGAACATAAATCATAAATCATTTAATTGTTTGCGAATATGGGTTTTACTATAATAACTTCCATGAGGGTTATGCATATTATTTACTATATATCCCGGTTATACTCACGTGTGTATTCGGGAATGCCCGACTAGTTTCGAACTCGAACGGAGCTCGAAGCACGAAGGGCTTCGTGAGTATAACCGGGATATACAATAAATAGTTGTTACAAAATTATTATAAAAGTGTTCTTTGACCATATCCTACCATAAGGCTCACCGCATCAAAATAGGTCAATCCGCTTAGGAGGTATGATGTCACAGACAAATACACAAGTACACAGGTAAAACTTATAAGATCCGCCTTTTCCCCCTCTTTTGGTTTCGATTAAAAAATTTGATTTCTTTTTTGTCGGGTGGTATTTTTTTTGTTATTATAGTAATACTTATTTTTTAATTCCAGCTTCTCCGTGAAGGAGAGAATCGTATCGACGAGATCAGGGAGGATAGATCCCTCGAGGACCATATGAAGCCGGTAATTATTGTTTTAATGAATATTACTTACCGCCGCACTCAGAGACGTTAATGATTACTTAAACTAACACTAAGTGAAGATTTCACTGAGAAAACCTTGCCGAGTGGTATGACCGTTGGACTGCCAAGTCAAAGGTCGCAAGTTCAAACCCCGGCACGCACTAATGTCTTTTCGAATTCATGTGCGCACTATACATTCGATATCAGTTGCTAAAAACTGTGAAGGAAAACATCGTGAGGAAACCGGCACACCTGAGAGATTGTTCAACGGTGTGTAAACCCATGTCAGAGGCCTACAGGCGGATTAAACTCTGACACCAGGTTGTTCATCAACCATACGATGAGAAGAGAAAACCTTTACTTAGTGATAGTTTAAGGAATCATTAAATGTCCAAGATCGGCGGTTATTAAGTTTAATACACGTAATTAAGCAAATGGTCGTTGTAATTAAGTTATACGTAACTAACAGGGTGAAAAGTTCTAGTTTAAAATTGTGAAAAGTAAAATAAGTTCTCAAAAATGAAAAGTGTTCATTTTTCACATATAGAGAGGGTTACATTTTACACTTATAAAGATTACTAATTTCATCAGTAAATTTTAATTTTCCGGGATTAAAACTTACTTTACAGCAAAAAAGAAATTGTTTGTTTCAATTATTAATAAAATAAAATCTTATTTTCTTAATGAAAATACATAATTACATATACGTCGCCCCACACTAGGAATTTCCCCTGTATCGTGGGTGCGTTTCACAAACATGAAACATCACATACACAAACACCCAGACTCGAGACAAACATCTGCAGATCACACAAATATTAACTCTCTGCCAACCCCTACAACAATATGTATATTGTATAATGATATATATGCATTATATAAATGTGTTTTCTTATTTACACGCCGCTAGAAAATGGATGAACCAAAAACTAAATATTAAAAACGGTAATATTATTCTAAGTAATTTAACTGGTTAGTGAATGATTGGGAGAGAATGAGTGAATGAGGCGAAAGAAGTGTGTCAGGATCCTAGCAAATGGAAATCCGTGGTCTCTGCCTACCCCTCGCGGAAATAGGCGTGACTTTATGTATGTTTGAATCACGGATAGCCGAGTAGTATGACCGTTGGACTGCCAAGTCAAAGGTCGCAAGTTCAAACCCCATCACGCACCAATTCCTTTTCAAATTCATGTGCGTACTATAAATGAGTTATCAGTTGCTAGAAACGGTGAAGGAAAACATCGTGAGGAAACCGGCACACCTGAGAGATTTTTCAACGGTGTGTAAAGCCATGTCAGAGGCCTACGCCTGTAGGCCTCTGACATGGCTTTACACACCGTTTACACACCGGTTTAAACTCTGTCAACAGGTTGTTCATCAACTATACGATAAGAAGAAGAGTGAGTCATCGTTATGCCAACATAAGACTGAGTTTCCAACACAGATGCGAGGGATGTGTTAGTTAAGAGTCAATAGAATCGCATAATTACCCTGCCTTGCTCAACGGAGTTTCTGTGGTAAAGGCTTACCTGAGCGCGGACTTTGTACGCACAGATTAAGCGAGGGATAAGGACGAGGGATGTGTGCTAGGGATGGACGCGACCGAGAAACTGCTAGCAGAAACGCAACCTAATTCTATCAGACTATACTAATTAATTTTAAAATAATTTCAGTTCCTACCGACTTCTGCCAGTCCCCACACGAACGCTACCTTCAAGTCAGCTGACAAGGAGCCGAGCAACCCAGAAGAGGAGAAACTACTGAAGAAGTAATCTTCTCCACATTCTTCTCGCGACGGCCTTGACATCAATGCAAAGGTTTTATCAAAATAACAATAAAATAAAAGTTCAAAATATAATTCCGATCTAAATCTAATATCAGTGTTTCTTGTGTCAAATTTTGACATTGACGTCTGTTTGAAACAGGCACCGCGTGCAGACATTTTTCCACTCCGTGTTCTGTGTGCTTGGAACAAATGATATGTAATCCTAATGTGTTTTTATATTTCCGACTGCAGTTTTGCATATTGGCTTATATAAAACGTTCCAACAATGCGCGCGATCTTTGTATACTAAATGTCAAATCGTCCAATTAGGCAATTACTCCGTTTTAGAGTAATTAGTGTTGCCTCACTTTTGTGTGCGTTCGTGGATTGTGGATCGTTCTGTATTCTGAGGTTTAAAATATGATTCCGATGTCAATCTAATCGCAGTGTCTTACTTGTCATTTTGATATTGACGTATGGATGTATATACAAAATATATTTCTTATCAGTGGCATCATAATACGGAAAATATATACATATATAATTATAATTAAGCTTGTAATGTCTAAAAGGTTTGAAAAGAGAGAGGTGTTTTCATCAAAGATACGTAATATTGCCTCTACATCACGCCTGTATCCCCCGAAGGGGTAGGCAGATGCGAAGGTCTAGTGGTCGCTGAGCATGAGGTCCTGGGTTCGAATCTTGGGTCAGGCAGTGTTATTGGGTTTTTCCATTAGGTAATTCTCGGTAGCAGCACGGAGTCTGGATTTAAGCCCGGTTGTAGCCAGCTCCTCTATTACATTGGGACCTTATCATAACTGGCGAAATGTGGGTGTACTATACACCTCTGCCTACCCCTTCGGGGAATACAGGCGTGATGTTATGTATGGACATTAGGATAATCGCCTCTATTTTCCGACGATGGTATCGTATTCATTATCCGCTAGTATTTTAATCTCCAATGTCTTTAGATGACACAATATTACATTCACACCATATATGAATGACTAATCAATGGCATTTTTGAACGTTTAAATCTAGTAATTAGTTCGGAAATATATTTTGAGGTATTTTTTATTTACGAGAATTATAACTTGTTATTTAAGTTCTGTTAAAACTGTTTTTTAATGACTTTATTGTGTTTTATATGTAAAGTTGTTAACCTCCTTTTTAAGGTTGGTTAATAATTAATTCTGTATCATTTTGCCTCTTAGGATCTGTTTCACCATCTACAAGTAAAGTGTTGAATAGTTACTTCTTGATTAACACTAATCGGCAAGTAAAAGTTACGAGTATCTTCTATCGTATCTTAGTTACAGGCCAGATTATCCCCTGATTAATGCTACTC
This sequence comes from Abrostola tripartita, assembly GCA_905340225.1. Classification (NCBI taxonomy): domain Eukaryota; kingdom Metazoa; phylum Arthropoda; class Insecta; order Lepidoptera; family Noctuidae; genus Abrostola; species Abrostola tripartita. The sequence continues at coordinate 1,124,440 of HG996513.1, read as the reverse complement.
ATGTTCTCATGATGACTGCCTCGTTGGTCTAGTGGTCGCTAAGCGCGACTGCTGAGCAAGAGGTCCTGGGTTCAAATCCCGGGTCGGGCAAAGTGTTACTGAGTTTTCCATTAGGTAATTCTCAGTAGCAGCACGGAGTCTGGATTTGTGCCCGGTTGATGGCAATAGGCTCGTCCCCTATTACATTGGGACTTACAACATAACTGGCAAAATGTGGGTGCACTATATGTTCACCTCTGCCTACCCCTTTGGGGAATACAGGCGTGATGTTATGTTAATGCTACTCAGATATTGTGAAATTCGTATAAGTAGTTACGGGTGACTTTAAGTGGCGGTTAGTCTACTTGACACTTTACTTGTCGATGGTGAAACATGCCCTTAGTTATATTATAAAAAAAGTCATTGACATATTAAATTAATGAATCAAATATTTATTATACCATTGACATAAGTCTTCCATTTTGAATCAGAAATGTAAGTTTTAATTAAATTCTATCAACAAATTTTATTTATTGTTAAAATAATTCTAAAGACATACAAATATTATTTATTCTTAATAAAAAAATTGCGTTGATTGCCACTCTAAACGGCCGATTAGATGAAAAATCATAATCTAAGAAGAATTGCAAAGAAGAATATGTATCTAAACAATTCTTCTGAAGAGGAATTATACACAAAAACATGGATTTGGATACTTATACATTGTTATATAGGAAATCGATTGAAATTTTATTTTTTAACTATCTGCGCCACGCGGTGTTACCTACACGCTACATTTTAAGGATAAAAAGGAGCCTGTGTTAATCCAGGTTGTTAGCTACCTCCATACCAAATTTTATCAAAATCGGTCCAGCCGTTTCAGCTTGAGGGAGTAATAAACGTACAAACACTCACAAACTTTCGCCTTAATATTAGTGTGATTTTGTATTTCTTCTTTTTATAAGATTTCTTATACAAAGAAGGAGCGAGCATTGATCACCACGCTAGCATACTTAGGTTTGCGATTACAGGGCATTTTATTTTAAAAATGTTCGCCTAAATTGTCCTTGTTTTAGTGCCGACCAAAGACATATGTCTGCTGATGACACAAATATGATATGGATCGCGTAACCCTTAGTACAACAGTCTGGCCAGTTAGCCACTGCGCCTATAGGGTACTATTTATTTTACCTGGATACTTAGAATTTTGATGTCAACCTATTCTTTTTGGTTTGCTTAGTGAGCTTACCATCAGCAATTCTTCAGCATCAGAAGAATACTGTAATGCTATCAATCCTTTACTACTTGGGCAGTCGGCAGAGCTAGAAGTTTCAGAAAAATTGGCAAAAGAATAAAATTTCAAATGATTTACCCATAGTTAGTAAGTTGAATTTTATTAAACAAAAAACGTAGAAAATCTTGTGCCTTTAGTGTGAACGTAAGTATAAAGTATTTTATATAATAAATTAAACCCTGTGCGGTGTGAAAATTAACTATTTTTAATAAAAATAATTCTAGTAACTTCTAGAAGTTATACACCGCATTTTATAAGCACAATATAATTGTGTTTCACATCGCACAGACAGAACGTAGATGCATGAAACAAAATTATTATTGTAATAGTATTTTTAATAATATTAAATATTTTTAATAGATTTTTTAATAAAAGCATTTTGTGTATTAACAAAAGTAGGTTTTAGACATAGATTGTTGATTTTTATAGAGTAAGACGAGATGGCTGACCAGAAACCTAATCTATAGATTTTCTAATAAAGTCCAAAAGCACAAGCGTATGCTGGCAGGTGCACAAGTGTATGGTAACAGGTGCAAAAGTATATGCTGACAGGTGCAAAAGTGTATGCTGACAGGTGCACAAGTGTGTATGCTGACAGGTGCACAAGTGTGTATGCTGACAGGTGCACAAGTGTATGCTGACAGGTGCACAGGTGAACGCTCTATTCTCTCCCTCACACTCATAGTCCGATGGGACGGTAAGATCGAATAGAGATCGGACGCAGAACCAACAGCTTAAAATTCTTTCCGAGGCACTTAGGACGGTCACCCATCACAAAACCGACCGTCCACGCCCTGATTAACGTCGCAATACTAATCAGCGATGGCTAAGTAGCTATAAGCCAATAAAAATGTACTGGACGTTCGTAGATATAGTTCCCGTTACGCAAAATGAACGCTTAAGTTTAATTTTTTGACTTCCAGTCCATTCCAAAGTGTAACGTAACTAGTAAAGTACCTATAATGATTCTACAATAAAACAATTACACTTAATTATAAACCACAATAGCCTAGGACCATAGGAAGCGACTATATCCGAGTGCAAACAGTCGCTGACTGTCGCTCAGCGTTCTTCTTACGTGACGGGAACTATATTGTCACACTTGGAGGCTTTTCTCTTGAACCCAATGTGAGGTTCACGGTGTGCCATCTCTGTCTTGATTGGAGGCAATACACATCTGGGACAAGCAGTGCTATCTGTATAACTGGTGCCTTAACTTTATTATAACTATATATGTATAAGATTAACTCAAAAATCATTGCAAAATCGTTGAATGAAAATTATATGAAAAAAATGGTTGATTTTGAATTTTCTTTTTGACAAAAATGGGTTTTTATGATACCAAATGTCTATAAATTTTGTAGGTAATAACAAATTTCTTAGTATTATAAATAAGTATATGTAGGTATGTGTTCAGACTGGTAAAAAATCATTTAAATCATTATTTAGTTTCAAAAATATTCCTACTTGAACATATACTAAATATTGTGTTTTTATCAGTTTATATTGCACTTAAATATTATTTTACCGGTATTTAGAATATAATATACCCATTTCGACTTATTTCAATTTGATTTTTTTTATTTTTTTTTTTATATTTTACAAAATCATACCATATTAATTACCAATTTGCACGATTATTTTATAAACTTTATTAATATAAATCAACATAAAAATATTTTTAACTTTTTAACACAACGCTGGTCTTCGATGTGTGTTGCCTACGTTGAATAATGTACTTATATTTTTTGGCATGGCAATATTTGTTAGCCATATATTTTATAACGTTAAAATAGCACGCATCACGGTTTTTAAATATTTAATTATTGTAATAATATTATAGTTTCTATTTAATTTTGAAAATTATAATTTTAAGCATTTATTTCGAATTTTTCGTAAATAAATGATTATTTTTACAGATTATTTTGTTGGTTTTTATTTTTCCTGTTTTTATACTTTTTGGTTTATACTTGCATTTGTGTTAGCATAAATAATGAACAAGGAATTTTCGCTTTCCGCTTTACAAAAAACTTTTGCGTTAACTTTTAAAAATAAGATTAAAAGTCTATTTTATTACAATATCTTCCATAGAACTGTGCCTTAAATTTAAATAGTATAATATATCAAATTCATATAAAATGTTAATAAATCAAACAAATGTTTTATAATAAATATATAATTATTGAATAAGAAACATATTTAATTATTATAGTGTGAAAAACATGCATTACTAAAAATATGCTTAAAAATGTGGTTTTATTTTTTCCTTAATTTCCATTTTCAGCAAATTTGTACAATACAATCACGCCTGTATTCCCCGAAGGTGTAGGCAGAGGTGTAAAGTACACCCATTTGGCCAGTTATGTTATAGGTCCCAATGTAATAGGGGGCGAGCTGGACATCAACCGGACACAAATCTTGACTCCGTGCTGCTACAGCTGTTCTATGTCACTACGTCCGTTAATCTCTCGCTGTAGTAGTAACGTGTACTGACGCGCGCTTGTGTGTGTCGCCGTCGCAACCGTGACCGAGCGCTCTTCAAGTAACACACACTACAACAATGTGCATGTGAACGCCTGACTACATTCGTAGGCAGACGGACGAGTGAGATAGAACATTCTCACAGATACTAAGAAACACCAAATAGAAAAACAAAATTATCATCATCAACCGGAAGACGTCCACTGTTGAACAAAGGCCTCCCCCTTAGAACGCCACAATGAACGACAACTTGCCATTAGCATCCACCGGTTGCAGCAACTCTGACGATATCGTCGGTCCACCTGGTGGGAGGCCTGACAACGAACGTCTTCCGGTTCGTGGTCGCCACTCGAGAACCATTATACCCAGCGGTTTGTTTAAAAAAAAAACCGTCTCCCCACTAGGTATTTCTCTTGTATCGTGGGTGCGTTCCACAAACATGAAACATCATACACAAACACCCAGACTCGGGACAAACATCTGCGGATCACACAATTTTTTGTCCCGTGCGGGAATCGGACCCGCAGCCCTTAGCGCCTTAGCGCAGCAGTCCAATCGCTTAGCCACTGCGCAATCAGGTCCTCGGTTATCGGTTCTTCGAGCGATATGGCCTCTCCATTGCCACTTCATCTTGCATATTCTTTGAGAAACCCGTTACAAAGACAAATTAAAAGTTTCAGTAAGAATAAAACTCGTAAAGTTATATAAACTAAAACGTTTATTAAAAATATTAATTAATATAATTAATTACATTATTATCACGACGCTAGCTTACTAATATCTTCATATTGAACTTTCTTCACCACACGCCCGGTCAGAGGGCCCTCACATATCTAAAAAGATAATTTATAAAATTATTATCTAGCAGTAATAGCCGAGTGGTATGACCGTTGGACTGCCAAGTCAAAGGTCGCAAGTTCAAACCCCGGTACACACCATGTCTTTTCGAATTCATGTGCGTACTATAAATTAGTTATCAGTTGCTAAAAACGGTGAAGGAAAACATCTTGAGGAAACCGGCACACTTGAGAGATTTTTCAACGGTGTGTAAAGCCATGTCAGAGGCCTACAGGCGGTTTAAACTCTGACACCAGGTTGTTTTATTAAATTCATCATTTATTCTGACTTGTTGGTCTATAAGTCGCTAAGCGCGACTGCTGAGCTGGAGGTCCTGGGTTCGAAGTCGGGGAGTGTTATTAGATTTTTCCATTCCATTATGTAATTTTTAGTAACAGCACGGCGTCTGGATTTGTGGCTGGTTGATGGCAATAGGCTCCCCTGGTACATTGGGACCTATAACGTAACAGGCTACCCGTTAGAGGAACACAGGCGTGATGATATTTAAACACAATGCTCGTAGCCCAGCCCAGGAATCGTACCCAGGACCTTACGCTCAACAGTCAGTAGATAAGCAATGCAGTCCAGTGTGTAATTTTTTTTTAAGTCAGCCCACACTAGGAATTCCTCCTGTATCGTGGGTGCGTTTCACAAACATGAAATATCACATACACAAAATTTTCATCACACATAATGAATGTCCTCCTGACCGAATTTCGATCACGGCGGCCTATCTCAGTTGAGACTAGCCATCTGCGCAGGAGATATTATAGTGCACAAGTATGCGCGCACACACAGGTGCACTCCCTATTCCCTCACTCTCATAGTCCAGGACGGTAAGACACGACCGGAGAGAGATCAGGCGCAGGACCAACGGCTTAACGTGCCTTCCGAAGCACCGAGGGTTGTCGAACTTCCGACATGTGGAAACGGTCACCCATCACCCGGCGAGTACCTTAACCTCGCAGACCGACTGATCTGCGCGGTAGCCACGTAGCTACGAGTCTCTCTACAATAATAATAATGTCCTCCTGACCGAATTTCGATCACGGCGGCCTATCTCAGTTGAGACTAGCCATCTGCGCAGGAGATATTATAGTGCACAAGTATGCGCGCAGACACAGGTGCACTCCCTATTCCCTCACTCTCATAGTCCAGGACGGTAAGACACGACCGGAGAGAGATCAGCCGCAGGACCAACGGCTTGACGTGCCTTCCGAAGCACGGTGGGGTCTCAACATGTGAAAACGGTCACCCATCACAAGACTGACCGCGGCGAGCACGGCTTAAACTCGCAGATCGACTGATCTGCCGGGTAGCCGGATAGCTACGAGCCCCACCATCACACATATTTTGGTCTCGTAAGAATCGAACCCGCAACCCCTAGCGCAGTAGTCCAATCGCTTGGTCACTGCGCCATCTAGGTCGTCATATTATTATTACTATATATGAGCTCACTTCTACATCACAGCAGTAGTTATCGATGTCAATGCTCCGCAGTTGTCCCGTGGCCCCCCGGTACGCGCCGTTCACGAACCGCACGGTGCGGCCCGTCGACGGTATTACGGTCTCCAAGTGATTCTGGAAATTGAAAAAGAATACATACATACATAAAGTCACGCAGGCAAAGGGGTAGGCAGAGACCACGGTTTTCAATAATAAAAATAATAATAGCAATTTTATTTTATTTTGTCTACCCAAATGTCCTGCAGATGGTACGAGACGGGGCGTCTGTCAGGACAGGTCGACTCAAGCCTGCTTTGGATGTTTTTCTTTAAAAAAACCATCTCGGACGACCTACATTGTTCTCACACAAACTTACGTTTGTCTGGACTTTAAAAGAGACATTGACCCCTGAGTTTGTTTCGGCATTTCTTCACAGAGGTAGTCAGTTAGGAAGTGCCGACACCATTTAGTTTCTTGTTGATTGAAATCTGACGTGTAAAAGTGTTTGCGAAAACCTATTTACAGAAATAAATCATTTATTACTAACCCTTATAGTAACATACAACAAACAAACACACGCACACACATATACACACACACTCACCATTTGATCTCATACACGCACTGAATCTTGTACAATTAATTTTAATTATATTTGTTAGTATTAGGACATAAAAGTGAAGTAACCATACTGGGCGTAGACACTGACTCCTGTAACACAGGTTATAAACCTAGCTCAAGGGTCAGGGTTTTACATATTATAATTGTACCTACATATTTTTGTGTCAATAAAATTTTTATTGTTTTTATTATTCATTTTTACCAACTCTAGTGCTCAATTGTCAAATTTATATTTGTATGTACAAGAACAATTTACATTATATATATACTAGCGGCCCGCTCCAGCTTCGCACGGGTATAATATATTATAAGTATTTGTCCACTATTTAATGGATGTTATTATACATATAAATCTTCCTCTTCAATCACTCTATCTATTAAAAAAACCGCATCAAAATCCGTTGCGTAGTTTTAAAGATTTAAGCATACATAGGGATATAGGGACAGAGAAAGCGACTTTGTTTTATACTATGTAGTGACACTCGATTTTTTATACTACCTACATTAATACTAATAACATATACAACAAAAAAACATCAAAAAATTATACATCGTAATATTCCTCCTCATCACTGTCGACTGGTATGGTGCTCAAAAGGCTGGCGGCATTGCCACGTTGAATGGCAATGCATTCATTTATTTAGTACTATCAACTGCTATGGTGCTACTGTCTCGCTGCGTCTGTATATGCTATTAAAACCGTCGTGCTATTATATAGCACCGATTGCGATCCAAAATAGCACGTGCTAGGCGTTGCGTATAAATCGCATGCTTTTCTATGGTGCTTTATGCTATATTAGCCATCACTAACTAACCTGATCTAGTTTCAGCTTAGTATTATCTTCAGTCAGCTTGACGTGTGCGCAGTATTTGTCTACCACTCGCTCGACAACCGCCTTCTTCTTGTAATATTTCTCTCCGAGCGACTTTGTAGTGATCTTCACGACTATATTGTCGCAAAGCCAGAAGTCTTTTCTAAAAAATAACAAGTAAATACTGTATTTTAGTATTATAAATAAAATATAAACAAAATATACCAGAAATTTGCATTTATCTTCGTCTTCTTATCGTATGGTTGATGAACAACCTGGTGTCAGAGTTTAAACCGCCTGTAGGCCTCTGACATGGCTTTACACACCGTTGAAAAATCTCTCAGGTGTGCCGGTTTCCTCACGATGTTTTCCTTCACCGTTTTTAGCAACTGATAACTAATTTATAGTACGCACATGAATTCGAAAAGACATTGGGTTAGAACTTGCGTCCTTAGACTTGGCAGTCCAACGGTCATACCACTCGGCTATCAGTCCATTCCATTATTAACTCAAAACAGGGTTTTTAAAATACAATAAGTCTTACCGATTCGCCTTCTCTTTCGCACGCTCCTCCATTTTGATAATGTCGTCCAACGCCGACTGCCTTATTTTCGTGTCTTCTGACTTCTGCTTCTTGGACGATTCTTCTTTACTCTTTAGTTTGAGAGCCGACGCCACCAAGGTGTCTGGTTTCTTTTCTGTAAAAGGTTAAAGATAGAAGATTTAGATAAAGATTTTTCATTCCCAGTTAGTGGCATAAGATCTATTACTTAACTGGAAAAATGTGGGCCTTTTAGGATCAGAGTAACAATATCTGAGTGTCCTAAATGGCCCACATTTTAATTAAAGTCTTCTTATCGTATGGTTGATAAACAACCTGGTGTCAGAGTTTAAACCGCCTGTAGGCCTCTGACATGGCTTTACACACAGTTGAAAAATTTCTCTGGTGTGCCGTTTTTAGCAACTGATAACTAATATATAGTACGCACTTGAATTCGAAAAGACATTGGTGAGTGCCGGAGTTTGGACTTACGACCTTTGACTTGGCAGCCCAACGGTCATACCACTCGGCCGTCAGTGCAGTAAATTAAAAATAAAATGCACTAGAGGTACACTTCTGCCTACCCCTTCGGGGAATACAGGCGTGATGTTGCGTTTATATGTAGTAAAATATGAAAGATTTTTCTCGGTCCTAATCTTAATAGTATGTCACCCTCATTTTAGGTAATTTCTCCTTTTAGGTAAATGAGTATACACACATTCATACATCAGATAGTGTTTCTATGGTAACGTAATTATATGACTGCCTCGTTGGTCTAGTGGTCGCTAAGCGCGACTGCTGAGCAAGAGGTCCTGGGTTCAAATCCCGGGTCGGGCACAGTGTTACTGAGTTTTCCATTAGGTAATACCCAGTAGCAGCACGGAGTCTGGAATTGTGCCCGGTTGATGGCAATAGGCTCGCCCCCTATTACATTGGGACTCACAACATAACTGGCGAAATGTGGGTGTACTATATGTTCACCTCTGCCTACCCCTTCGGGGAATACAGGCGTGATGTTATGTTTATAATTATTATTATGTAATGCACGTTACATTACATGCCAAGTAACGAACCAATAATGTAGATAAGTTTGCATTTTGTTTAATTAATGTCTGTACATGAAAATAATAAATGTCGCCCCACACTAGGAATTTCTCCTGTATCGTGGGTGCGTTTCACAAACATGAAACATCACATACACAAACACCCAGACTCGGGACAAACATCTGCGGATGGCACAATTTTTTGTTCCGCGCGGGAATCGAACCCGCAACTCTTAGCGCAGCAGTCCAATCGTGTAGCCACTGCGCCAATCGGGTCGTCAAATTATCTCATAATTAAAAATCGTCCCTTACGTCTGCACACCCCTCAAAATCCCGACCTCACACAACACAGCTTACCTTCATTCTTCCTCTTCAAGCTGAGGACCACCTTCTCCTGACTGCTCTCCCTTTTGAACTCAGAGTATGACGGTCCCTCCTCTGAGGTCTGTTTTTTTCCCCGTTCCACTTGCTTCTGAATGAAATCTAACATTCGTTCCTAAAATGAAAAAAACCATTTAAATAGTTATGATGACTGCCTCATTGATCTTGTGGTATCACCAGGGGGGATTAGGGGTTTCAAGTTGTTAAAGTGGCTAAGCGATTGGACTGCTCCACTAATGGTTGCGGGTTCGATTCCCGCGCGGAACAAAAAATTTGTTTGTCCCGAGTCTGGGTGTTTGTGTATGACTGTATGTGATATTTTATGCGGAGCTCGTAGCTATGTGGCTACCCCGCTGATCAGTCGATCTGCGAGGTTGAGCCGTGCTCGCCGCGGTCAGTTTTGTGATGGGTGACCGTTTTCACATGTTGAAACTCGAGACCCCTTCGTGCTTCGGAAGGCACGTTAAGCCGTTGGTCCAGCGCCTGATCTCTCTCCGGTCGTGTCTTACCGTCCTGGACTATGAGAGTGAGGGAATAGGGAGTGCACCTGTGTCTGCGCGCATACTTGTGCACTATAATATCTCCAGCGTAGTTGGCTAGTCTCAGCTGAGATAGGCCGCCGTGACCGACATTCGGTCAGGAGGACATTATTTCATGTTTGTGAACTGCACTCACTATACAGGAGAAATAAACAGTGGGGCAAAGAAACAAGCTCTCTCACTACATTGAAAATTACTTTGTACCAAATAATAATACACGAGAATTTGGGTAGGGGTTAGTCAAAATCTTACCAAGTATCACCAGAGAGGAGGGGTGGATTCAAGTTGCTAAAAACAGTACATGAGTAAACTGCCCTTAACAAGGGACAAAGCAATTTTTTAAAATACTAGGTCATTGATCATCATCTATATCCATCTTCTTCTTAGCCTTAGCTTTTAGAGCAGCAATGGCCGCTGGGTCTCTGTCAATGTATGCCTTAAGATGGTCAAACCAAATTTCTAGGTTACCTGATCATCCTTATCCATCTTCTCTTTCTTAGCCTTAGCTTTTAAGGCAGCGATAGCCGCCGGGTCTCTGTCAATGTATGCCACGAACCAGCCTTTCTCCGTCTCATCGACCACACACTCTCCCTCCCGTCCGAGCCACTTGACGAACTCGGTGAGGGTCTCCCACTGTGTAGCGTTCATGTGAAGATGATCTCTAAGAAATACAAAGATTTATTTGTAAAAAAAACGTCACCAAACACTATGAATTAATCGTAGGTTTGTTTCATAAGCATGTGATAACACGACCAAGTGCTATGGTCGAAAGACTTATATAACATCTGTGGATCACACAATTATTTGTCCTGTGTGGGAATTTAACCCGCAACCCTTATCATAGCATTCCAATTGCTTAGCCACTGCAAGTTATATTGTCTTCAAATTTATTTAGGAAATTTGAAAACTTGAATAAGCGGAATTTGAGCCTGCAACCTTTGCAGACCTGTCGCACAGCTCTCAACAACTGAGCTGCTATACCCTACATTTACAAATTTGACTTTAAGCCAAGCGTGGGGAATATGCAAAACAATATTGAAATTCTTGATCTAACTTAAAATCATAACTTTTATTGTTTCTTGATATTAGTTATCATCAATCAAATAACTGCATATATATGTAAGTTTAGCGTAATTGCCGTTACATGCCAGTCTTATCAAACACAAGAAACTGATGGAAAATCATGTGCAATAGATGATTGAAACACTCACCTGTGCGAGATGTATTCTTGATAAACTTTGTTAGCATTCACCCGTTTGGTACCAAATTGTCGATGCAGTAACTCCAAATACCCGTTAGCGAACTCCTTAGAGAACTCGTCGATGTATTTATTAGCATTATCAGCGAATAAAAGCAACTGACGCTGGTGGGACTCGGACATAGTGTGACATTTAAAACCATTTTCGTCTCGACATTGTTTAGCACACATCTGGCAATACCAGCGCAGTTTCTGTAGACCTTTGGCTTTGATTTTGTTTGCTATGTATTTTGGTGTACCTTTTTCAGCTTTTCCACCCATTTTTGAGGGTTTTCTTGTTAGTAGGCTAATGAAACTTTGTTTATGTTTTAAGTGTTTTGGCACTGTCTATTGATAGTGAGATTACATTCGAATGGTTTTTGTATGTTTATTAGTTAAATCACAGCTTTTGTGCTTTGAAAGAATGATGCAAATTAAAATAAAATTAATTGTAAATGCTAAACAACTTTTCAGCTGAGATGAGGAGAAAGTGACAGTGACAAATTCGATTCGATGGCACTTTTGCCATTAGACCAGAGACAACCAACGCGTTCCAGCTCCAAGAGACAAGAAATTCATACACAAACATCGAGTTACTGTGCCAAATCATATACAATCTGATATATATCTGATTTTTTTTGTATCTCCATGTTTTAGAAATTTATAATTTATATTATAAGATCTGTTACTTGGATGAGTATTAAAATGTGCTATCCAATCAAAGCGGGAGCATGTTGGTTAATTAAATGCACTAAGGGTGGTATACATAAACTAAAAAATATTGAAGTAAAAATACCACCTACATACTTTGTCTTACTCTATGTTAATACTCACAAGAAACAATAAAGTAAACGGTATAACTATGGTAAACTGTAAGTCAAATAAGAAACTTTTAATTTCTTATTTCTTAAAATCAAATTAACTGCAATTTAAAAAACCAACAAAATTACTTTGAATTGTAACAATTAAATTAATTTAAACCTTCATTCAATTTTATATAATATAATAACTTTAAGAACAACAAACATGACGTTTTTCGATATTTCAAAATAAAAAAAAACATGGAGCCTTATTTTAAATAAATTGATAGGCAACTATGATGGTTTATTACTTTAATATTTTCCATATCCTATAATAGCAGTTATTTCAGTGCATCTTTAATCTTCACAAAATTATGAGTGATTTTCGTATTTTTCGGAGATTTTTTTGTTAAGTTTTAAATAGATAATTTCAGTAAGATCTCTGAATAAAATGAATGTCTTGTACACTTCTCAGAAATTACACGAGTTGTTCAGTGATGTGAGTATTATTGTTTCTATAATCAAACATATTAATCATTATCATCATCAGCCGGAAGACGTCCACTTGAACCAAGGCCCCCTTTAAAACGCCACAATGAACGACAACTTACCATATCATATTAAATTTAGTATGTTTACTCATAATTAATTTAAGGTTTTCTTGAACATCTAAAATGTCCCAGCTGTCATCAGGACACAGCAAAAAAAACCTTCACCCCACAATAGGAATTCGTCCAGTGTCGTTGATGGATCTTAAGACATAAAATATCACTTAAACACAAGTACTTCGACTTGTAATAAACGTCTGCGGATTACACAATTGTCCCGTGAGAGAATCGACATATAAAGGTGCGCTTACACGGGCTATTAATTGCGCAATTATTGGCTATTTTGGACAAAAGTCCCAGCAACACCTACCAATGTATGGCAATACAAAAATTGTATAGAGAGTGCCGAGAATCACCCAAGTTGTCCATTTAAGCGTACCTTAAAACAGCTACCAATCATGTAGCTTGCACCATTCAAATCCATATTACCGTTACAAAAGCCTTAAAAATAAGCCCCCGCCACTTTCCAAAACTGCCCTCAACAGGACAAATACCCGCTGCACGTTCGTGCGCATGCGTCTGGAGACGGTGACGTGATCCCGGGACGCTGCTGCCGCCTGTGCAGCGGTGACACAAGTCTCCGTTACTTCGGAGACACGTATGTGTGGGAGGGAATCGAGGAGCGATACGATCAGCTTCTGTATGACTGTTTTGGAGTTAAGGTAAGACATTTACTTGCACCTGAACTGTTTTGTTGGTCTAGCACAGCGTGACTGCCGAAAATAAGGTCCTGCCCCCTTACCGTGAACTCTTAAAGCAGGACAGTTTACCATGTGGAAGCGAGACGTTGCATTACGCAGCACGTAGCGGCAATTTCCTGGAATACAAGTGGGTGGGTTGTAGAATTCAGTATTTTCTAAGTGGACCACAATAACATGCAGTCTACATTTAGCAACATAACGGTTAAGATATTGATCCCAATGTACTTAATAGGAGGCGAGCGTATTGCCATTAACCAATCACAAATCCAGCCTCGTGCTGTAACTAAGATTTACTTACTGAAAAACAGTTTGCCCTGCCCCCCTTACCATGAACTCTTAAAACAGGGCAGTTTACGTTGTGGAAGCGAGACGCCGCTACGTGCTGTGTAATGCGGCGTCTCGCTTCCACAACGTCAACTGAATCAAACCCAGAATCTGATGCGCAGTAGTCGTGCTTTATAACTAACTAGCGGCCCGCTCCGGCTTCGCACGGGTATAAAATATATATTATAAGTATTTCTCCACTATTTAATGGGTGTTAATATACATATAAACGTTCCTCTTCAATCACTCTATCTATTAAAAAAAACCGCATCAAAATCCGTTGCGTCGTTTTAAAGATTTAAGCATACATAGGGATCTAGGGACAGAGAAAGCGACTTTGTTTTATACTATGTAGTGATAGACCAACGAAGCAGTCTAACATGGTCACTTTTAAGTTTGTATTTGATAGAACATACATAAAACAATATATATATACATACAGACGAACATAGAACCGCCAACTTTATCGAAGTCGGTTATTAAATATGGTGTTCACTCAATTAGCTAAACGTATTTTCTGTAATCTGCTTATTGAGTAGGCTGTGTCTTTGTATGGAGTGTGTTGTGCAGGTATCACCGTCAGACTGCATGATATGTGAGTGGTGTGTGCGCGCACTGAGAAGCACGGAGCGGTTTCGTGCGCTTGTGCACGCAGCATTCGACCACTCGCCGAGTGAATGTGAGTATATACTATGACCTATGTATTCTAGGACCAGTAAAGTTCTAGATAATAATATCTATACGTCTATTATTAAGACGCGATGTTTGTTTGTATGCATTTCTTCCAAACTATCCACTCGATTCTCAAAATTCTTACACTATTATAAAATTTAGAATGGATCTTCAGGGATATAGGCTACTTTTAACCCGACTGCGTGTCTCAAAGAAGGGTTATGTGTTTGTCAACCTATGTAATATAATTAGGTAAAATATCGAAAAGGACACGAAAATTTCAACGCTGTTACCTACTTATAACCTCATGTACTCACTGATAGAATGTGATAGCCAAGTGGTGATACCCAAGTGGTATGACCTTTCACTGCCAAGTCGTGGCATGCCATAGGAGAGGCCTATGTCCAGCAGTGGACTGAGATAAGCTGATGATGATGTGTAAAGCCATGCCAGAGGCCTACAGGCGGTTTAAACTCTGACACCAGGTTGTTCATCAACCTTATGATCAGAGTACTGAAAGAATATCATCAGTATCATCATCATGAGTCGGAAGATGTGCACTGTTGAACAGGCTTCTCTCTTTAAGAGGGGGGGGGGGGGGCTTTGCCATAATCCCCACGCTTGGCAAGCGGCTTGGTGATCGCAGTGTTGGTGGTCAAGTTACAGAAGACGCTGCTGCCCATCTTCTCTGGATTTTCCCTTAGTCACCTCTTACGACACCCACGGGAGGAAAGGCGGTGGTCAATACTAAGCCGGATACCACACGGCAAGAATATGTTTTTAATTATTTTTATATTTGTAGTGTCATCAAGTGCAACAACTCTTAAATCGAGTAGCTGTATCAAAAATGATAGGAAACTGTCACCGAAGCAGGATAAGGATATGCAGCCCAAACTAAAGCCATCTGAGGCCAAAAGGCGAGAAGCCAGGAAACGCTTTGCCGCCAACGAAGCCAAATCAAAGAGAATCAACATCCCCTGTGAGGTTTGTAGGCAAAGGTACGTGATTTATACAACCTTAATAATTAATTTGAAAAGAAGAATTTTTAATAAAAAAAATTAAATATCTTTAAATTGAACTATTTTAAAGCCTAGATTTTTTGATTCCCATACTAAACAGTTTCTATAATTTTGTTTGAATTGTCGACGGTCTAAATTTAACCAATCCGGTAACTGAACTTAGACCTCACGCTCAGCAGTTGCGCTCTGTGAGCACTAGACCAACGAGGCAGATATGGTTGGTGACAGTAGCTGGTTACGCTTCCACGACTAAACCACTGTACCGATTTTGATGAAGTTACTTTCGAAGTTTTAAACTAACTTCGAAAGTAACTTCATCAAAATCGGTACAGTGGTTTAGTCGCCCCCAGAAACGAACTTTTTACATAGAAAAAAAATCCCACGAATTGAGAACCTCCTCCTTTTTTTGAAGTCTGGTAAGAAGACGCGTTGATTTTCGCGCAGACGAAGTCACAGGCGGAAGCTAATGTTTTTTTAATAACCTAGTGTTTTATATATATCTCACCCTGTAATCAGGGCCGGATTATCCATTAAGCAGAATAGGCAACTGTCTAAGGGTCCCGCATCGGTAGGGCCCCCGCGAAACGAGACATTTACATATCTTGTTTTCTTAATGTAGTAAAACTAATTTAAAGATTGGTATGTAACAGACCATTAATAAACCGATTGGCGCAGTGGCTTAGCGATTAGACTGCTGCGCAACGGGATCGATTCCTGCACGGGACAAAAATTTGTGCGATCCGCAGATGTTAGTCCCGAGTCTGGGTGTTTGTGTATGTTATAATTCATGTTTGTGAAACGCACCCACGACACAGGAGAAACACCTAGTGTGGGGCGACGTTTAAAAAAAAATGACAATGACTGCCTAGTTTTCATATAGGTACTACACTAGCTTTCGACTTCGAGAAGGTCTGAAAAGGGTAATGGGGCCCTGAGACATGCAGTGTCTAGGGGCCCCGACATGGTTTATCCGGCCCTGCCTGTTAGTATATCCCTTCCTTAGGTATCCCATGATAGTCCCGAACGATGGCTACAAGACCTTCATATGCTCCCGATGCAAGAAGAACGGCGAGGTGAAAAGTTCCGTCTGCAGGAAATGTAACATAGTGATGCCCGCCAATATGATGAAAGAGCATCTTGATTTGCACGCGAAGGCAGATCTCAGAGCTAAGTCCAGGTAAGTTGTGTCAGTAAGGGTTGGTTCAAACAGCCTGCTAACGTTACATACGTACGTCAAAAAAATTACGATTGCAGAAGATGTTTAACGCACGTAAAAGGCGTTGTTTTATGGCAAAATTCAACTGGGTATCAACGTTATTAGGTCTGCAAGTAGAAAACAAAACCGTTTCGTTATTAAGGCTGCTAGAAGAAAACAAAATTGGTATCGCCATTTTTAACATTTACGTGTGCGTCAAGTGAAGCTGAAGCAACCCCGCCTAAGAGTTGGTTCAGTCTGCTAACGTTATATAGGTTTGTCAAATAATAACAATAGGGATGAATGGATGAAGACTACGATTTGTTTTTAAATGATAAATGATTTTATTTCTGTAAATAGGTCTTAAAAAAAAACACTTTTACACGTCATTGATTCGTCGTTTTTAAATATATTCTGAAATATGGTGTAGAATTAATATGAAGACTGAAAAAAAACAATTTGAATACGGCATAAAGTTATAAGCATTTTTTGTCAGACAGACATTGCATCTGCTTAGAAATTACGTCACGCGCACGTTAAATATGGATCGCTGATTTAAATCATAAAAAGCTAGTTGACAACGTTATTATGTGCTAGAAGAAAATATTTTTTTCTGTTATTTAGGCTGCAAGTAGAAAACAAAATTATAATGCGCCCAAATTTCGCTAGTTTTGTTATAGGTCCCAATGTAATAGGGGGCGAGCCAATTCCCATCAACCGGGCAAAAGTCCGGACTCCGTGCTGCTTCTGAAAATTACCTAGGCACGCTCGTTGCTAAAAACGGTTAAGGAAAAGATTTTTTTACGTTTCAAAAAGCCATGTCAGAGGCCTACAGGCGGTTTAAACTCTGACACCAGGTTGTTCATCAACCATACGATAAGATGAAATAGAGGTCCCTACTCAATGATATGTCAAAAAGTATAGATACGTCATATGCTACCAAAATATACGAGAGAAGTGTCCGGAACTCTGAATCTGAACTGTACTAGACTGATTTCAAATCGGACATAAATTGTACCTCCCAAGACTACAATTGACCCCTTTTCGAGTGTTCGCTTCGCTAGTAACATATCTGTACATATAAATTGATAAAGGAAATTTGAAAAATGATGGACACGAGCGGGATTCGAACCCGCGACCTTCGCCGTACCGTGGCGCTGCTCTAACCAACTGAGCCACCGTGTCGCTGCTCGCATTCATCGAATTTCAAGTTCCCTTTTAGTATTTACGTCTTAAGGGTGACGTCAGGTATTATCTGTTGGAATCTATGATTACCAACTCAGTGTTATACCTTTACAGCTATAAATCACTGAAAAGATAATACCAACCCAAATTTATATGACTTTTGGTGCCATTTTGGTTCAATTTTAGATTCAAGCTTAGCATGGGCAACATGCTAAAATGGCACCAAAAGTCATATATCTGAACATTTTAAAATATCATTGTCCCTACTTGTAACTGCTGTTCACAAAAGTCCTAAGACCAAAAACATTATCTTCTAGATCCCGACAGCCGAAAAAGACTCAAGTGGCATTTGTGAACAGTGTAACAAAACAGCGTCCACAGAAATTCCAATGTAGCCGATGTCCTAAGAAGTACGCTGTGGCCAGGAACCTAGCCCTCCACGTGAGGAACGCGCACGGAGACAGCTTCGACAACTTATGTTCTGGTAAGTCTCCCATTTTTTCACTACAATAACTTTTAGTCATTAGTCATAATGTTTTTATTTCATATAGGCTACAAAAGAGCACTTACAAAACGTCGAAACTAGTTGCACGGTTCAAATAGTCGTTTCTGTGGAGAAGAACCTAGGGTATCCATAAGGGTTGCGGGTTCAATTCCCGCACGGGACGCAGATGTTTTTCTGAAATCTGGGTGTTTGTGTATGTGATATTAAATGTTTGTGGAACGCACCCACGGTACAGGAGTTCCCAGAGTGGCGCGACGTTTTTAAAAAAAAACATTTATAGAAAAGGATCCCTTTTTCTCCAGTCTGTGGCCAAGACCTGGAGACGCGAGAGAAACTAGAAGAGCATCTCGCCGACCACTCCGGTCTTCATCAGTGTGACGACTGCCTCCTCATCTTCAAGAACAAGAAGGCGCTGGTATCCCACAGCCTGACACACCACATTAAGAGCACCAGCAGCTGAATTGTTTTGATAATAAAATAAAGTAATTGGGCTTCCATACGGGTTTTATTGTAGAGATACTCGTAGCTACGTGGCTACCGCGCAGATCAGAGGATCTGCGAGGTTAAGGTACTCGCCGGGTGATGGGTGACCGTTTCCACATGTCGGAAGTATGAGAACCCTCGGTGCTTCGGAAGGCACGTTAAGCCGTTGGTCCTGCGCCTGATCTCTCTCCGGTCGTGTCGGTCTGCCGTCCCATCGGAATATGAGAGTGAGGGAATAGGGAGTGCACCTGTGTCTGCGCGCATACTTGTGCACTATAATATCTCCTGCGCAGATGGCTAGTCTCAACTGAGATAGGCCGCCGTGATCGAAATTCGGTCAGGAGGACATTATTATTATTGTAGAGAGACTCGTAGCTACGTGGCTACCGCGCAGATCAGTCGGTCTGCGAGGTTAAGGTACTCGCCGGGTGATGGGTGACCGTTTCCACATGTCGGAAGTTCGACAACCCTCGGTGCTTCGGAAGGCACGTTAAGCCGTTGGTCCTGCGCCTGATCTCTCTCCGGTCGTGTCGGTCTGCCGTCCCATCGGAATATGAGAGTGAGGGAATAGGGAGTGCACCTGTGTCTGCGCGCATACTTGTGCACTATAATATCTCCTGCGTAGTTGGCTAGTCTCAACTGAGATAGGCCGCCGTGATCGAAATTCGGTCAGGAGGACATTATTATTATTGTAGAGAGACTCGTAGCTACGTGGCTACCGCGCAGATCAGTCGTTCTGCGAGGTTAAGGTACTCGCCGGGTGATGGGTGACCGTTTCCACATGTCGCAAGTTCGACAACCCTCGGTGCTTCGGAAGGCACGTTAAGCCGTTGGTCCTGCGCCTGATCTCTCTCCGGTCGTGTCTTACCGTCCTGGACTATGAGAGTGAGGGAATAGGGAGTGCACCTGTGTCTGCGCGCATACTTGTGCACTATAATATCTCCTGCGCAGATGGCTAGTCTCAACTGAGATAGGCCGCCGTGATCGAAATTCGGTCAGGAGGACATTATTATTATTGTAGAGAGACTCGTAGCTACGTGGCTACCGCGCAGATCAGTCGGTCTGCGAGGTTCAGGTACTCGCCGGGTGATGGGTGACCGTTTCCACATGTCGGATGTTCGACAACCCTCGGTGCTTCGGAAGGCACGTTAACCCGTTGGTCCTGCGTCTGATCTCTCTCCGGTCGTGTCTTACCGTCCTGGACTATGAGAGTGAGGGAATAGGGAGTGCACCTGTCTGCGCGCATACTTGTGCACTATAATATCTCCTGCGTAGTTGATTTATATACACTAGAAATATGATGAGAAACATCAAGTCAAGAGTTACATCAAGTTCAAAGGTACTGCTTCTTTCATAAAGGACTACTGCGCCAAGGGTTGCGGGTTCGATCCCCGCACGGGGCAAAAATTTGTGCGATCCGCAGATGTTTGTTCCGAGTCTGGGTGTTAGTGTATGTGCTATTTGATGTTTGTGAAACGCACCCACGATACAGGAGAAAATCCTAGTGTGGGGCGACGTTTAAAAAAAAAAAAAAAAGAACTTTATTACAGCAGACTTTTTTAAAATTGTAATGTAACTATAGAAATTTCAGTGGTTTCAGAAATAAAACACAGATATGCATCAATAATATATTTGACGCCTCTACTACGCAAACTTTGAACATTGCTTCCTCAACGGAGGAGGGGGGAGTCTTAGGGAAGCCACGAAGGTCTTTGTGCTGGACAGTTCCTTCCTCAGACGAATGATGTCCAGCTCCGCTTGCCTCTTACGCTGTTCAAATAAAATTATATATATAAATAATAATAATAACAGCCTATAACTGTCCCACAGCTGGGCAAAGGTCTCTTCTTGTATCAGAAAGATTTATAATTTCTAAAACATAGGCAGAAAAAAATCTGATCTTACAGGTAGTAGTACAGTGAAGGATTGAGCATTGATCGCCACGCTAGCTCACTGCGGGTTGGTGAAATTACTATGTAAGTACACAAACAATTAACTGATCTCCGGCCACAACTCTTTTTTGAGGATCTTTTTAAGATGATGAGTCGGAACACGCAACACGATCAGTTTGAGTTCCTAATAAACTAGAAATAAGTGTATTTGAAAGTGTTAGAATCAAGCTTAAGACATAATAGATTTTATAGCGATACTATGTGTCATAGTCACTTGGGCATTCTCATCATCATCATCAGCCAAAGACGTCCACTGTTGAACATAGGCCTCCCCGTTTAAGCGGGGGGGTTTGCCATAATCCCCACGCTTGGCAAGCGACTTGGGCATTCTCCTATTACACCTCAAATTGAGCCCTACTCAAACGCTTTTCAGTTAAAAATTCGAATACGTCAAATCTGCCTGTTCTAAGTTATCGTGCCTATGTACCTATAGCTTCTCCTTTGCGGCTTACCCTCAGTTCGTTGGCAAGCCTGGCCTCCACCTGAGTCACGCGCTGTCTAAGCTCCGCTATGTCGCGCATCAGACGCGCCGCAGCTAGCTTGTTGTCAGCCTAAAGGGAAAAGAAAGACAATTTTGTCAGCCAGAAGTTAGATCCTGCCTGAAGCATCAAAAATTCAAAATAGAAGACAAAACTGCGCTCCGTTATAAAAGTCGTAATGTGGAAATGAAGTGAAGTTTTTAAAGAAACTGTGATTGATTTAAGTGATACTTGCTAACGTAAGCATGCTAGACGTGTTTCAGCTAGAACTTTAAACACCGGCACAGAAAAAGGTCTTTTCGAATTCATGTGCGTACTATAAATTAGTTATCAGTTACTAAAAACGGTGAAGGAAAACATCGTGAGAAAACCGGCACACCTGAGAGATTTTTCAACGGTGTGTAAAGCCATGTCAGAGGCCTACAGGCGGTTTAAACTCTGACACCAGGTTGTTCATCAACCATACGACAAGAAAAAGCTAGAATTTTATTTGAAAGTCAGATCATTGATGTAAAGGAATTTGAATAATTAGTATGTATGTACATATGTTAATTTATATTTTAGTTGGTATTTTTATTATAATATTTGTGAAGGAAGGGATGTGGAGTTCCTCCAACGAAAAGGAAGATCTTCCAACCAGGCGGTGGTATGCCTGGTGGGCCGCGGCGCCCCACTTCTCAACTCGGGGCGGCTGTATATATAGCTAGCGCGTGTGATTACTTCGCTAGCGCGATGCAGGAATGTCATCATGATTCGTCCTTCGACGGGTAGATGTCGCTACATATTATATATGTTTATATTATGTATTATTGTTATGTAAGTAGGTAAGACTTTGTTATATATAATACCCGTAAATTAGTATCATTATTTAATTTTCTGTTGTACACTTTTATTATCCTCTTTATCAAATCTCTCAATGACTTTAAGGTTTGCTGTCAGAGAACTCATTTATGAGTTAAGCTCGCCTCTGTACATCATATTTCATTTTGTAAAATTTGTACTATATATTTTTTGTGTACAATAAAGAATTAAGAAAATGTATCATTATTATTTTAAAATTATGCGTTATAAGTCTGTGAAACGCACCTGAAGTGTCTAATTAGAAAGGTGCTGCCTCACCATGAACTCTTAAAGCAGGACAGTTTACGTCGTGAAAACGAGACGCCGCATTACACTGCACGTAGCGGCGTCTCGCTTCCACATCTTAAATCTTAAACTGTCCTGCTATAAGAGTTCATGGCAAGCGGGCTGAACACTATTACGGTTATCAAAAGCTAGTGATGAGATACATAACTAAGTGTGACGTAAGTTACAGGGCCCTATCAGCTATGCTACTTACGATCCTAGAAGGTGCGTTTCTGGCAACGTTTCTGCTTACAACATTTGGTAGGTCTGCGACAGAACACTGACTGAACAGGTTGTCTGGAGGCGGGCATTTTGTCACCACTCCTTGGATAGCCTGCGAACATCCATACTAATATTATAGATGTGATAATTTCACACATACAAGATACTGTGACACTTGATTTTCAAAGTATTTTTGAGCCGTTTGGTGTATAAACATTTGGGCCATGGGCTGCGAGCGCTCGCGCTTTGTTTAGTGTGTGTAGGAAGGGATGTGGAGTTCCTCCAACGAAAAGGAAGATCTTCCAACCAGGCGGTGGTATGCCTGGTGGGCCGCGGCGAATGTCATCGTCATTCGTCCTTCGATGGGTAGATGTCACCAGAAGTGATTTAGCGAAACGCTTGTCGACTCCACACCCGTGTGATCAAAGGGCTTGTTCATTTTTTGGTCAAAGAATCATCATTGCCATTCAACGTGATAATTCTGCCAGTCGTTTGGGCACGTTACCGGTTGACATCAATGGAGACGAATACTATGATACTTTGTAACTGTTTATTTTTTTTTAAATTGCGTTTTTGTTAGAATTAAGTTGTGAATAACACGATCCAAACAAACATAACACTGCAAAAAAAGGAGAGTAGCCACAATCTAAGAAATAGGAATAAACTTAAGTTATTTAAACCGCGAACTAATTATGGAAAGACAACGATTGTATTTGAGGGAGCACAATTGTATAATAAATTACCAAATTATTTAAAAGAATGCAATAATGTTAGCTCATTTAAAACTAAATTAAAAAAATATTTATGCACCACGAAATTTCGAAATTGAAATTGATTTTACAAAGTTTGAACTGATTACTGTATTATTTTAAAATTAATTAAATGTATTAATGAAATGCGCCAGAGGTAATAATGAATTTATATAATTAAGAATTTGAAGTTTATTATTCTTATTGTAAAAAAAACTGTATTGTTTTTATAAGAAATAAAAGTCTTTGAACCGAATAGTTGTAAACTAAGTATATTTAAATAATTCACTATTATTAATTTTAAACATATAATTTTCTATGCTTTTATAGCTTGAACCAGAAAACCTATGAATAAGTAATTTTGGACTCGTAATTTTCCGCGAGGATGACGTCACGAGCAAAAGCTAGTTGATCTATATGCTTTTATAGCTAAAACACGAAACCAATTCTAATGTAATTTTGGAGCCGGAAAAGACAGAGTTCTGAAATTATCTACACGGATGATGTCAAGGTCAAAAGCTAGTTGATTGATAATAATAATAATAATAATAAAATATTTATTTGCTTAAACATAGGTAACATAAATGGTGTTAAATTATAAAATTGAGTATCACTATGTTTCACCTTAATTGGTATACAAATGTTAATATTAAGTATCATAATATTTAAGTACAATTACAGTTTTCTATTTTATAACATTAATTAAATTATTATAGTTCCATTTTCAGGTATCACATTATTATTAAAAAAGTACATAAGTAGTTAGTATAACATTCGGAATTCGCATCAAAAATTAGTTTTATCATTTAAAAATTCAGTTATAGAATAGTAGGCCTTTTTTAATAAGAATTCCAACAATTTATTTTTAAATGTTTTAAAGTTATTGATGTCTTTTTTATATGAATCCAGAACAGCTGGTAATACGAAAATGGTAGATCTAAATCGCTACCATCTTTGTTGACTCTACACTACGGCATGAGCATGACCTGTATTCTTAGACATAGCTCATGCTGAGGAAGACTTTAATTTATCTGGACAAGCCCACCACTGTAACTCCTGTAAGCCAGGATCTACAATGATAACCATTAAGAACCACCGGCAATGAAGCTCGAGGCGTCCCAGAGAAATGACTCGACTGTCTTGGAACCCGCAACGAAATTAATCATAAAAGAATATATTGGAGGAGTAGGAATATACGAGTATATTCAGTTCCCACTTCCTTAGCAAGCGGGAAACACAAAGACTGAATGAGAATGCCAATAAACTCAAGAAACACTGCGAAATTACAATGGTTGCTAAGGTTTTCGGTGCTTCAGAGGACTTGGAAACTTCAGAACTTCTATGATAAGGATATAAATCCTTACCTGTGCCACCGCATTCCTGGCGTGCTGCATGTGATGGGCTTCTTCCTTCTCCAGATGCCGCTTCAAGTGTTCAATCTCAGACATTATGTTGAACTTCTCCTTCTCCAGTCTGTGGTTGGCCTGTTTTAGCGACTGGAAATTGACGTAACATAATATTATTATTTCGTGGTGGCCTAGTGGTTGAAATACCGGATTTCTATGCACGAGGTTGTAGGTCCCAGGCAAGTATCAATGTGTCTTTTTCAATGTCATAAATACTTTCTTAGATATTCTAAGACACCACTGACTGACGGTGACGGAAAACATCGTAAGGAAACCTGGATTTAATTATCTGAAATCGCCCGCAGTGAGCTAGCGTGGTGATCAGTGCTCAATCCTTCTCTATACGAGAAGAGGCCTTTGCCCTGCAGTGGGACAGTTATAGGCTGTTATTATTTATATTTATTTATTATTTTATTATTTATTGGAGATAGGCCTATGTCCAGCAGTGGACTGCAACGGGCTGATGATGATGATGATTGAAGTTATTGTGGTTAACAATTTTTTTTTAAATTAGAATGGGTTAATTGTTAAAAGGCTTTTGTACAACAGTGGACGTCCTCTGGCTAATGCTGATGTGAGGAGTAGACAAGACTGCGCCCTTAGTCTAGTGGTTGCAAACTGCGACAGTTGAGCGTAAGGTCTTGTTCGATTCCGGGGCGAAGTGTTACTGAGCTTTTCTTTAGGTACTTCTCATTTCTCAGTAGCAGCACGGAGTCTAGATTTGTGCCCGGTTGATGGCCAGCTCGACCCCTATTACATTGGGACCTATAACATAACTGGTGAAATGTAGGTGAACTTCAAGACTTTTATAAAAAGAAAAATGATCTTACCTTCATTCGTTCCTTCTTCTCGAAGTGGCAATCATCTATTCTTCTCTTCAGCTTCCTTCTTAGTTCATCTAGAAGATTCGAGAGCGTGATGCGGTTTGACTCGAGGTCTGCGCGCTGTTGCACGACCTGGTTGATCGACGTCAAGAGTTTGATGCCTGGGTGGGACATAATTACAAGTTTTTTTTTTAATATTAGGTTTATTTTAAATATTCATAAATTAGTGATTTCACAGTACATTTCAGTTATTATTTATCAATTGAATTTTAAGTCAAGCAAACACTAGTAAAGCTGTTCTATCTCACTACGTCCGTTAGTCTCGCGCTGTAGTAGTAACGTGTACTGATAAACGCTTGTGTGTGTCGCCGTCGCCACCGTGACCGAGCGCTCTTCAAGTAACACACACTACAACAATGCACATGTGCACGCCTGACTACATTCGTAGTCAGACGAACTTTGTGAGGAACATCTATATTTACAGATATCTCGTAACTAAAGGCCTACTTACGTTGCTCATTGAGCCTGTATCTCTGCGCTGCCGGCTGGAAGCTGCAGGCGTCGGGGCTCGGGGCCCCCGAGTCGTGCCCCGGGTACGACTGTGGGCCATAGATCGGGGGACTGGAGTCCGTCGAGTCCTGAGGAGAAGACTGAAGACCTCTTACTTAGAAATTTAATCATCACTTAAGTCTATTGCGTCTTTGTTATTTTATGTGCAAACGACAGTGACAAGTATAAGCAATGATGTGCAGTGCAGTGTTAATAAGTTACGGGGATTATGTTACGTTGCATATAAAAAATTACCATAGTATATTATTACGTGAAGCGAAAATCGAAATATTTTGCGCATGAAGGTTTTCAATTTATATTCTGCATAACAAACACACGCACACACAATCACACATACAAGCACACACATCAAACGTGAAAAAAAATTGATCAAACTAATTACAGTATTATTCAACGAAGAAAATAAGTTTTATGATAAAAATATTAAGCTAAAATAATCACAATATTACACCTGTATAACAACATATTCCTTTTTCAATTTAAATGTCGGTGAAATCCAGAATTTCATTTTTAAAACTGGCATCTTAATTCAACATGGCGGCCCAACCGCGTTTAGCTTTTGACTGCACGAATATTCAAGGTAAAAGAAAATATGGAAAGTTGCAATAAATTGTGAAAACTTCTTTATTTGTTTGTCATGCAATGAGGAAATTAAAGGTACCTATCAACATGACAATATGAAAGTAGGCCAGTGGACCATTTCTACTATATTTCAACCTAAATGGCATTTTGAGAATGTCGTTCGTTTTATGGTCGTCGTAAGGCCATTTGTAATATTCCCAGGTCAGGTTTTTGAGGTTTTTGATAATCTTATTGAAATGAAATGATTTTTTATTGCAAGAAATCTTACTTTAGTTCATTAAAGATGGTCGTGTTTTACAAAGGTCATACAATTCGTTAAAGATAGCATGCAATAATTTAAGCTAATATTTAGCAATAAATATAGGAATAATCTTTGATTATTTATGTCTAGATGAAGTGTCAAGACCCTGACAGTATTTTGACGGTATTTTTTAGCGCCAATTCCTCACAATTGGCGCTAAAAACCTACCGTACAGCTTTTTGGCGCCAACATTGTCAATTGCGTTGTCAATGGAGACGCTTGTTTTTCTATCATAAAATAACGTAATAAAAATGGCGAAATGAGCTACTAAGGTGTTTAGAAAGAACAGAGGCCGATTGAATATTAAAAAATATGTATCCTATCACCCGTATGTTGAATAAATTATTTATACTTGTGTAAGACGTTGCCGTCACGCACTCATGCAGAAAAAAAAAAAACTGGCACGTTGATTTTTGTTTCAATGTAGCGCCAGACTCTATCTAGATAATCTAAGGGAATAATAATACAATTTTGCGAGATAAATAACAAGAGGGATATCCTACATAAACTAAAAATAATATCAGCATTCACTGCCTCTTTTTACCTGACTGCGCGACGCAAAGGGTGTATAATGTGTTTTTAGATTATTTTTCAGTTTTTGAGTTTTGAATCTTTGATACATGTGGGAGTGTGAGATTTACGCGGGAAAGCGTACATACAAAGTCCACAGATAATAAAAATACATTTGTAAAGAGGTTACTCACAAGAGATTTGTACTTCGGCATGTCTTCGTTTGTGAATCTGACTGAATGGCGTCCTCTCGGCATCCTCTGTCCAGAATCCACTCTCAATGACATTCTAGCTCACCCCATCTAAAAACATTGGAATAATGTTTATTATGTAGGCTTTTTTATCTATTAGTTACAGGAGCTGTGGGAATTACTGTCCAGCCCCCTTAGGCAAGTGGCAAAACGCTTGACGAATATAAATCGAATAGAATGATAAAAGTATAATCGAGGACATAATTATGTCATTCCCATACATTTTTAATTCTATTCGATTTATATTCGTCAAGCGTTTTGCCACTTGACTATGGGGGAAGGATGCACCGCACTATTAATTAAGTATCGTTACTCGGTAAGTTTAATTAATTATGCACTTACTGCTCCAAGAACCATAATATACAGAAGGAACGAGCATTGATCGCCACGCTAATAAGAGCCACACCACTAGGCACAAATTTCCTCACAATATTCTAAGGTAGGTAGGTACACGGTAATTTTAATATCACTAGCAAATCAAAACCAAGTTTCAATTATCCGTCAAACACACTATACGTAAGTAGATAATATAATAATATGTAAAAACTATAGAGGTACATTACTGCACTGATAGCCGAGTGGTATGACCGTTGGACTGCCATGTCCGGCACGCACCAATGTCTTTTCAAATTCACGTGCCTATTATAAATTAGTTAACAGTTGCTAAAAACGGTGAAGGTAAACATCGTGAGGAAACGGGCACACCTGAGAGATTTTTCAACGGTGTGTAAAACCATGTCAGAGGCCTACAGTCGGTTTAAACTCTGACACCAGGTTGTTCATCAACCATACGATAAGAAAGAGGAACATTTACAAAACGAATAATTTTCAGCGTGATTTTGTGTTACCATATCTCAATATTTTAGTACTAAAACAAAATCTTGAGACTTCATAACTTCCACCAGAGATCCTACTATCTAAGTGATGTCTTCAAGTCACTATAATATCCTCCTGAACGAATTTCGTTCACGACGGCCTGTCTCACCTGAGACTAGCCAACTACGCAGGAGATATTATAGTGCACAAGTATGCGCTCAGACACAGGTGCACTCCCTATTCCCTCACTCTCATAGTCCAGGACGGTAAGACACGACCGGAGAGAGATCAGGCGCAGGACCAACGGCTTGACGTGCCTTCCGAAGCACGGATCTACACGAAAAAATGGTCACCTATCACAAGGCTGACTGCTTAACATCGCAAATTGACTGATCTGCGTATGTGATAATCACCAATCGCCGAAATCAAAAGGAATGAGGTTAATCACCGTTTTTTCCTGTTAAACACATTGTATCACTCTTCCAAACAATTCAATCACCACAGACGTTGTCACCGGTCTATATTTGTACTTTCTATGATCGAATTCTGCGGAATTATTTGCCATATTTGTGCGACGGACTCAAACGTCAAAAATATACAGGCTGTTGTAGTTTTTAGGTGACTTTTTAACCGACTTCAAAAAGGAGGTTCTGTTTTCGTCTGTAGTATTTTTATTGTAGATTATGTCAACATGAAGTTTAGAATTTAATGGCTTTTTCCTATAAGGGGTACAAGTAGAGAGCCTCAACGAGTGACGATACCTAAGTACGTCCGTCACTAGACGGTCAACCTCGCTACCATCCTTGTTGACTGACCAATCTCTACACGGCATGAGCTATCCCATGTGGCTAATGGCTCATGTCGATACGAAGAAGGTGAAGAAGACTCGGAATGCCTCGTTGGTATAGTGGACGTCAAGGCGTGAGGTGCTGGGTTTCATTTCCGGGTCAGCCAGAGTTCTTAGGTTTTTTCATAAGGTAATTAGTAGTTCCCAGTAGCACTAGCAATAGCACAAATTATGTGTTCATCTGACGGTTAAGTGCCAGTTTGAGTAGCCAAATCTTTCTATTTTAAGCCAGTCTTATTATCGTATAGTTGATGAACAACCTGGTGTCAGAGTTTAAACCGCCTGTAGGCCTCTGACATGGCGTCGCACACCGTCGAAAAATCTCTCAGGCGTGCTGGTTTCCTCAGGATGTTTTCCTTCATCGTTTTTAGCAACTGATAACTAATTTATAATACGCACATGAATTCGAAAAGACATTGGTGCGTGCCGGGGTTTGAATTTGCGACCTTTGACTTGGCAGTCCTACGGTCATCAGTGCTCAAGCCAGTTATTAACCTATTGTTCTAAGAACCGTAAAAATCATCCCGCCATCTTTGTCTGCATCCTCCATATGTCCAGTTCCACGTTTACTCACTTTGTAAATATCAATATTGGGCGCCAAACATTATTTTTGAAGCAACCTGTATACACTAACAAGCCGTACTTGGTACGAAGAGGCGTGTATCGTAAAAAATATTATGATAGCTTTGCCAATGATCTGCCATTAGGGATGGTATTATGCCACAATAACTTAAAAAATAAAATAAAAGTCGTTATAAAAGTTGGTAAGCTGCGACGCGGTTAGGCGAAGGTCGCAGATTCGAAATTCGAATCCCACTCGTGTCCATCAATTTTCAAAATTCCTTTATCAATTTGAAAATAAATGTTTTGTCTATGGTATCTAAGGGACGGATACGTTATCACAAGGTTACGGATTACAAAATGTATATTGTGTTGGAACTTTCACAAAATCTTTGGGGAAAAAATTGTTATGAAAAGCAAGTAATCACCCGGTCCACACATACTAATATAGTAATAACAGAGGTCGGTCAAGCGAACTGTGGGTTCTGCCGACCCTTTCAGAGAAACTAAACATGGCTGTTAATAATAATACAATGGCACTAAAAGTTTTGTAATTAATATTATAAGCAAAATATAATTCTTAGCCTCATTTGTCAAAATATAACGGATTGTTTATGGGTAGTTTTGTTGTGGCCTTTGCACAAGCTTACGATTTAAGTACTAAAACCCTTAACATGTAGGACTGGTAGCTACCGCGCAGATCAGTCCATATGCAAGGGTCAGCGGTACTCTTCGCGGTCAGTCATGCGATGGGTGACAGTTTTTTACATGTTTTGTCCCTTCGAGCTTCAGAAGGCACGTTAAACCGTTGGATCTTTCTCCTGTCGTGTCTGTTTATTGCATGTTAAATATTACCAGCACCAATTTTAAATAAATTCTTTTTATGTTTGCTAGAGTACGTATTTTTACACGACTGCCCAAAAAAAGGAGTGTAATGTTTTACGGGTTCATGTATGTATGTATGTGAGTTTCTTTATTCCACCATAACTTCTGAATGCCTGAACCGATTTTGATGTAGGAAGTGTCGTTAGAATCCTTACACTGTCGCGAGTGACATAGGCTATAAAAAAATTAAACAAATAAAAAAATATAATCAAAAAAATTAAAAAACACGACTGCCATGTTAAAAAACGAACTATGGAACTTGTTTTTCACTTTTTAGTTCGTTTTTTGTCATGGCAGTCGTGTTTTTTAATTATATTTTTTTACCAAGATAGTTCAGTGTGTGTGAAGATCAGCCCCCTTACCATGAACTCTTAAAGCAGGGCAGTTTACGTTGTGGAGGCGGGACACCGCATTACACTGCACATAGCGGCGTCTCGCTTTCACATAGTAAACTGTCCTGTTTTAAGACTTTATGGTAAGGGGGCTGAATACTTTCTAAGATAGACAAGTAGGTGCTATTAAAGTTGGTTCCTACTGGAATTTATAAGATTATTTTGTTCCTTGAATTTCGTAGGTCTACGACATAACGCCGACCTTTCAGTGACAGGTTCGAAGTATAAAATATTAGCGTAGAGCACGCGACAACGGATCACGCACCTCGACTGTAGTTTTGCTAAATATTGCATAATTTAACCGTTGTTGTATGGGTTCGTCATATTGGATTATACTGATTTTGGCGGAGTAAAAAGAGGTCAATTTAAGCACTTGAAATTGGGTCATGCATCGATTTAAAATCAAATTACTGATGAAATGGGGAAATTAGTGGATTTTAAGATAATGATAATCCCAACTTCACATAATCATTATGCAAATGTTGTCGCATTATAACAACAGTATAAAGGTGCTTTTATGGATAAATTAAGCTTTTGTCTATTTCACATTTATAAAATAATATAGTACGAAGCAATTAAATCTATTTTTATTAGGTGTAATATATAAAGGTTGTTTTCTGCGCCATCTAGTGAGGATGGCAGGCATTGGTTTTACCGTACATTCTCAGACACGTCACGTATCACTTATACACAGATTAAAATGACTGGCAATAATTAGCAGTATTGATTACTGGTATTTGTTACTAGTTTCTAAAAACGACATGCTAGGGACCTAGGCAATTAGTTTTTGCTAAATAGTAGCACATATTCGATATTTATTATCTAGAATGGTTTACTGGATGAAATCATGAAACAGCGTAGCTATAGCCTAAGGCCATAGCATGTTTCAATTGTGGCTGACGCGACGGTGCGGCGCGCGGCGGGAACTTCGAACCATAAAAGCACTTTCCCACGTGGCATCTACTTGCAAGCTTGCATTTGATCAGTCTATTCCCTAATAGTAATCTAGATTTATGGAACTTTAATTCCAAAATTCACGCAGCCTTATAACAATATAACTTGGAATACTCGTTTTCCAGTCTCTTGCCATCCGTTCAAATATTTAGATAGTTATCATACCTACATATTGTTAACGAAGATATACTTTTTGTAAAACCATCTTTATTCTTTCTTTTTTGTGAGCAATCACCTAACAGTTGATTCGCATGACGTAGATTATATTATATTATGTTTATGACAACATGTGAATACGTAGTTGGTTATGCGATAGTATTATAGCTTAATTAAGGAAATATTATGTAAAAATGTATTGTTTAACGTTTGAAATTCTAAATCATCATCATCAACCGAAATACGTCCACTGTTGAACAAAGGCCTCCCCCTTTTAGAAGGGGGGGTTTGCCATTGAAGAAAATTCTATAGTACACAAGTCCGACAAAACCCAAAATAAAAAAGCTGTTGTTTTTAAACTTTTTAATAATTATCCTTAATTTATTCGTTCTCCTGGCTGCGGAGGCGGGCGGCAGAGTTGGTGACCCTGATGCTCAGCTGCTGTGCTCGCTCCACGATGGTCTTGCGTTTCTTCGAGGACACGCCGTGGGCAATCTCTGCGCAGTACTTCCTGTTTTGCATCATCAGGATCTCCAGCTCACGAACATTGTGTACCAGGACCTGCGAATAAAAAAATTACATAGTTAAATTGGTTTCTAGCGTTTGATTGCACTTAGCACATTGTGTTGCTTCTTGTATGGGTCTAGAGTTAACAGAAATTGATAAGGGTTTAAAAATATCACTGTTTTCTTGCAGTGGGTCTGTCAGACCCACAAGGCATCCCATGGGTAAATACTATAAATTGTCCCACACTACAAATTGTCATTTGTGCTAAATATCATTCATAACTGTTCAGTTATTTTAGCATGATAACAGTAAAAAAACATTCAAATAATTTCCAAATAAATATTTTGTCTCCAATGTTACTTTAGGTCTTTGTGAAAATCAGCACAAATAACAGGACTTCTAGGTATAAAATCATTATTCTAATAGCTAAGTTATAAATAAAAATGTATCTCTCAATATGACCCAGCAACGAGACGCAAGCTGCCAGGAATAGGGTTTGATAGACTTGTTCTAGCAAGGTAACAAATTGTAATTATCATATGGAATGTATAACACAGAGTGCCCTTGCAATTTATACAGATATAGGTCTTAAAAACATCTAGTTTACACTGATCCTGTGAATAGAGGGATCACACTAATATTATACAAGCAAAAGTTTTCCAGTGTGTTTGCTAATTCTTCACACTCGAACTACTAAACCATTTTAGCTATAATTTGATTTTAATATGGCGGAATTCGACACCCTGGGCTAACACATAGGTTACTTTTTATCCCGTATAACTAGCGGCAAACACCGCAGGGCGCACCTAGTAGTAATATAAATTAGATAGGGATCTGTTGTAATTCCAGAGCAAATCAGAAGTTTTTCAAAGACCTATATCAACATACATTAAATAATAGAGACATGACTGCCTTGTTGGCCTGATGGTCACAAAGTCTGACGGTTGAATGTTAAGTTATAGGTTTAATTAGGTAGAGAAGTATACGCAGTTTCTATTATGTCATTCTCAGTTGCAGTGGACTGGTGGACAATTTGCAACCACTGGACCAATGTGGTAGTCTAGAAATATCAAAATAAGGTTTAATATTACTGCAACTGTGGTGCAATTTAATATTTTTTCATGTTCTCTATGACAGCTAGCTCTAAAGAGAGTTATGTCATCTAATATGGTTAGCCAGTCTGTTGGGGAGATTAAGGATCTTTCCCTAGAACAAATATACAACTATGTTGATAATGCAATGTTAGTAAAGATACTCACCTTGCGGAAACCATTGGGTAGCATGTGACGGGTCTTTTTGTTTGAACCGTAACCAATGTTGGGCATCAAGTATTGACCCTTGAAACGCCTGCGCACCCTGTTGTCAATACCTGTAAGTAAACAGCTAAGTTAGCACCAATATTCTAACCCTTACACGTTAGAGTAAGATGGTGGTTATCAATGACCGGAAACAATAGTTATTTAATTAAAACAACAAATCATTGCAATTTTTTAGACTGCAAGATGACTTATGCATCAGTTTTGGATTTTTTTTGTAATTAAACATTTCCAAAGACTAATAATTAATTACATAAACAGTTTTAACTAAATATAGTTACTTTTTAGCCTTTATTATGCAGTTTATATAGGTTTTTCAGGTATTACTATAGAAGTATATTGAAGTATATATAACTGGTAGAAATCAGGGATTTAAATAAAAAAATGTATCTCTCAATATGACCCAGCAACGAAAAGCAAGCTGCCAGGAATAGGGTTTGATAGACTTGTTCTAGCAAGGTAACAAATTGTAATTATCATATAGAATGTATAACACAGAGTGCCCTTGCATAAAAGGAAAAAAAGACTCCATAAAAAAATTATTTATGGCAATGATTGCTTCAACATATTTCTTTTAATTTTAATCATAAACCAAATAGATTCATACAAGTTAGGTAAGTACAGAATTTTGAAGTTGGAGGGAAATCATTTTAATTTATATTTTTGGGAGAAGGCAATGTGCTTTTGAATAATTATGCTTTCCGATTTTTTTTGTAAATATACGTAGAAAATTGCAATTTCAATCCTAAGATGTAAGATTACCATAAAGAGGGATGTGTTTATTTTTTAAATAGTGGCAATGTTGACATTATATTCAGCCAATATTTTTCCTACATCACCATCGTGTGTAGATTCAATTTATATTCGATCTAATTTGTGAATCTCATGCTCACGTTACCCACGAAAAAGATTTTAAGAAAACCACACTTCCTCGCTATGGGCATATCATAACCTCATCGTAGAAAATTTAAAAGAATATTTTTCATCATGGGTATTTTAATCGTCTGAAATATCAAGGACCTCCCTTATTTTATTAAAATAAACAAAACAATATCGAAATTAAGTCGAAAAATAGGTTAACATGAACGGCAATGCCGACATAAAACACGCGTACTTACCTCTGGGTTTACGCCAGTTTCGCTTGAGTTTGTCATAGCGATCCGATTGATGGCGAATAAATCTTTTCGTCCTCTTTTTGACGATTGTCGGCCTGTATACAGGGCGGATAGCCATTTTGTATGTTTCTTGGTGAAACGCGGCTGTGAACCACGCGGTGACACGGCCACACGAAAA
Source organism: Abrostola tripartita (assembly GCA_905340225.1). NCBI lineage: Eukaryota > Metazoa > Arthropoda > Insecta > Lepidoptera > Noctuidae > Abrostola > Abrostola tripartita. The sequence continues at coordinate 1,089,039 of HG996513.1, read as the reverse complement.
GGAAGAAGGAATAGACAAGCGGAGACATTGGTAGAGTTGCGGTATGTTTTCTTTTACTAATCAGTAGCGTTGCTGGTCAAAAAGAAAATTGAGTAATTTAATTATTGTCTATGGTGCACGCTAGGTTTGTGTGTGGACCAGCGGTCTGGACTTTCTAAACACAACTAGATTTCGTCTATATTCTATTTACTATTGTCTATTAAGTTCTAAGATAAGCAACAATAAATCCATGACAAGATAGAATAGACTTTTCTTCAAAAGAACCGAGTTACATTATTAACGTGAAAGTTGGGATATTTGTGAGTTTGGAATTTGGATGCTAGTAATTGTAACTCAATAACTCAGAACTTATGATCTTGGCACACAAACAGTTATTAACCTAGACTAACACATACTTCAGATACTGATTTATGAGATACTGTTTGTTAACAATTTTTCTTAATTCTCACCCAATTTTGAAGTCCGCGCAGACGATTTCGCGGGCAAATACTAGCTAGATAGGTTTTAAAATGATTATTTTAAATTTCTAAATAGTAGCACAGTAGGTAGTTAAATCTTGGTCGGTAAGCAGCGGTAACGACACTAATTTTATAATTTTAGGAGGTTTTTTGTTCTTTTTATGAAGAGAGCTCTCGAGGGCTTTGACCGATCATATAAATCGATTCGAAGATATAATAAGTGGTCTATTGGCATGCGGAATGCACCATTTTACTTCAATTATTTTATAATATGTATTTTATGGAGGCCTATGTCCAGCTGTGGACTGAGATAGGATGATGATGATGTATTTTATATTTATATTTACGATAGACTTCAGTCTCGTCTCTTTGGAAAGTCTCAGTAACAACCGTTTCTAAAAAGTATTTGCAATTGACTAGCAACGGATTTTTATATTTTGTTTTAGTAGACCAAGTTTTAAAACGTCCTTGGTTAGGCGTAAATATTATAAAAAGTCGTTACTTCGACCTTAAAATTTCTATTTATAGTTATTTATTTCATTTCTATTACTTTCTCTTATGAAATAATCGTCTATAAAGAAAAGATGTGTCAGAAATTTATATCCAAAACAGTACAACCAAAGTGAATGTATCTTTTGGTTTAATTAATAGACAAGGATTTTTAATCTGGACTAACCTATTAACAATATTTTATGACAGCTACCTGCACGCTGAGAACAAACCGATTTCTCTATGCCACAGACGCCAAATGTCGCCATCGATCAATGACATTTTGTGTAGTTGAATTTATTGATATAAAGCGTTAATGTAAATAATAAACAATATCATCATAAAAGTCGGCTTCCAGTCGATATGTATGCCAAGGGCAAAGGCTCTACAGTGCCTTCGGACGCTCAGGCTCGCGAGAAATTGGCGCTCTATGTGTACGAGTACTTGCTTCATGTCGGTGCGACTAAAGCGGCGCAAACATTTCTGTCTGAAATACGATGGGAGAAGAATATAACACTCGGAGAGCCGCCCGGGTTCCTGCACTCGTGGTGGTGCGTCTTCTGGGACCTGTACTGTGCGGCGCCAGAGAGACGGGACACTTGTGAACACTCATCAGAAGCGAAGGCATTCCACGACTATGGTTTTGTAAATTCTGGTTACGGAGTCAACGGTATCGGCCACAATGCCGGCCCAGCGCCGCCTAACGACGGTACGTGCGCTAAATACGTGAATAATCGCGCGGATAACCGTACATTTTGTGATTTACTACGCGTTTTTAGGCCATCTCATTTCTTATCTTTTGTGTAAATAAAACTAAGATTTCCCGATTGGAAAGGCTGTATTCAGCTGGCCATGGTACTCAGATCGTCAGTTGTTACTAACTTTTCAGGTTTTAATGCCATTTTCAGGTTAATTTTTACACCTAAAATGTGAAGCTTGCTACTTGGCATATTGAAGATATCATGTGCTTCCTTCTGCTTTACTATAAAAACAAATTGTAGTGACTGATAATGAAGATGTCATAATTGTGGCACTGTAATCAAGTAACTTATGTGCTTAAAAAGTAATAATTTGATAGCCTGTCTGCTCTAAAATTATAAAATAATTTCCAATTTTTATAAAATACCCCGATATTATAGCAGTATTCTTAACAGTCATGTTAGTTATCATTTTTTATTGACTTCTGCAAAGGAAGGTACTAGCATAGACTATAGAGCAAAAAAGTGCCTTAAAAAGTATTTATGTAAGACATATTTTCAGAAATTTCTTAACAAACATGATTAAATCACATTTTTTTATTTATTAATAATCCCAGGTACTCAAATCTCTTAAAAACTATAAACTTAGGGTGCTGTTTTGCCTACTGTTGGTGTACTGACAAATGTTTTATAATTTCTACATTAAACTTCCATGTTTTATATATAATTTCTTAGATATTCCAATACATCACAAACAAATGGTGATGAAAAAAATTCTATCTGTCTGAAATTGCCAACCCGGAATGAGCTAGCATGTTGATCAATGCTCATTCCTTCAGTAAGAGAAGCAGCCTTTGTAGCAGTGAGACAGTTATAGGCTGGTTATTATGGTTTATAAATGTTGAACGGGTTAAAGTTGTTACAAGCAGGATTGGTTGCCTGCAATAATATTATTGAATTGGAAGGCCTTTTTGTTGAGACAAATCTATAAACAATATTGGTCTTTGTCAAAAACTTGTATTAAGATCATATTTTTTATATATATTAAAACTTAGTCATAGTCATAAGGTTTTTATTTCATATTGGCTACGAAAGGGCACTTTTAAACATCAAATCTAGATGCTTGTTACTAAAGTGTCGTTTCTATAGAGAAGAACCAGCAATAAACTCCATAGTTCCTCTTTAAATCAAAATTGGTATAACAATAATTAACAATTCGTATAACACTTAATTAATACTTCATGTAACAAAATCTCTATCATTGCCAGTGGCGGATTTGCAGTCTTAACCGCCCTAGGCCCAAGGCCATGTCTTATGTATCAGCCGCCCCTTTCTCAGCCCATCATATAGACTACATAAGGAATTTACTATTGTACTTAGTACTTTGAGTTATTTCTTGTTATCATCAGTAAATTTGTTGTCATGTTTGGCCGACCCTAATATCTGACCACCCTAGGCCCGGGCCTACTGGGCCTTAGGGTAAATTCAACACTGATCATTGCAGAGCAAAGGCGAGAACTCTCTTATAGAGAACGATTTGGCATTGATCACCATGCTAGCTCACAGGTTTGCGATTTCAGATATTTAAATCCAGGTTTCCTCAATGTTTTCTGTTACCATTAGTCAGGGGTGTATTAAAATGTCTGAGAAAGTTAAACGGTCCACATAGGCAGACTTAATGCTTGAGGCATTCTCTACGTGCCAGCCAACCATTCCTTACGTAAAATATACAGTATGATAAAGAAAGTTGGGTAATACATAAGTCAAACATCACAAATCAAGAAGGTGTAAAAAGACTTTTTTTAAACTAGATGACATCTGCATATCCTAATTGACTACCTCTGAGAAGAAATGCGGAAAGAAACTCAGGGGTCAAGGTCTCTAAAAGTCCAGGCAGGTTCAATAATTTAGTGTTACCTAATAATAGGATGATAGCAACATTTACCGTTTAACGTGATGGTCACCTTGTATGGTTAATGTTGCCATCATTCTTGTTGACTGGACAATCTGAACATTCATATGACCTGTTTACAACTATTGTGAGCAGTTGGTTGGCAATTTCAGACTGTTTTATTCATATAATATGACCACCTTCTGACTCCATTATGAGACCAGCTCAAAAGTACCATAATATTGTATTGTCACTGATTGAAGAATGCAAAATTTCATTTCAATCGGATGTCAAGAAGTAATTATAATTTAGATTGCAAGATTCGACCTCAACAATCTTAACATACATACAATGCAATTAAATAAAAGCTTAGTAACGTTTTGAGCGCCACGTCTTGTATAGAAGACAAACGTTTCCGTGCTCTCCACGCCATAACTTTATTATAAGACAATATCTAATCGTAACATTTTTGTAATGTAACAAACAATTATCGTAATAAATGTTACGATTAGATATTGTCTTTTAATAAAGTCGTAGCGTGGAGGGCACGAAAACTGTTTTCTATCTATCACCGTAGCGCCTAAAAGGTTAAAATATCAGTAAATTAATGGTACCAATTGAGTTGCCATTAAAAATACTTAGTACTAACTAACACAGCCATACAGATGTCTAGTTTCAAATAAAAAACATAACAAAGTCCTTCCAATATTCCAGGGATGGGTGGTGGTGGCATGCCTCCAGGATTCTTCCCCAACTCTCCGCTGCGACCGTCACCGCCCGCCCCGCACCCTGGCTCCCAACCCTCGCCGCACGGACCGCAGCCACAGTTGATGGGCACTGGACAGCCGTTTATTGGACCCTGGTACTCAGGAGGTGGACCGCGCGGTGCTGTTAGGATGGGCATGGCCAACGATTTCAATGGGCCTCCAGGTTTGGATAATTTATTAATTAATTAATTATAAAAATAAGAAAAAAGAGGTCTTTCAAGAACATGAACAATCTGGTGTCAGAGTTTAAACCGCCTGTAGGCCTCTGATGACTTTATACACTGTTGAAAAATCTCTCAGGTGTGCCGGTGGACTGGTCTGGACTTGTGCCTGGTTGATGGCAATAGGCTCGCCCCCTATTACATTGGGACCTATAACATAACTGGCGACATGTGGGTGTACTTTAGGTACATCTCTGCCTGTCCCTTCAGGGGAACACAGGCTTGAATGTTATGTTATAGCTACTGCTTTTTCGGGATACTAAATATTCTATGTGTTAATCCAGGGTGTCAATCAAATTTAATTAAAATCGGTCCAGCCGTTTGTGCGTGAAGTAGCAACAAACATACAAACACTCCACAAACGTTCGCCTATACAATATAAGTGTGATTTGTTCAGGTCAGGGTATGATGGGCAACTCTTTGGAGCGCGGCGGCGGCGGGGTGCTGGGCGGGCCGCGCATGACTCCGCCGCGGCCCGGCATGGGCCCCATGAGCCCGGGCGCCTACGCCGCCGGGATGCGCGGCCCTCCGCCCCAGGGACCAGGTAATATCGCCCACTAACTAAATATCTACGGGCTAATATTGCCCACTTCGAAAATATCTACTTACTAGTTTTCGCCCGTCATTTCATTACTATTTGCCCGATTTTTCAACATCTTGCACGTGGACGGGCTGATATTGCCCACTACAAAAATGTTGACATAGATTTCTCCCGTGATTTTGACTTCTCGCACGTGTACCGGGTAATATCGCCCACTAACTGATAAACAGTTTTCGCCGCAAATTCTCTCGCGTAGGTGAATAACGTAGCTGCAAGTTGTCTGCAAGAGATTGCTTAGTGCGATAAGACCGCCCAGTACATTATCCTTAGACTGTAGGTAATGATCTTCTCCTTATCGTATGGTTGATGAACAACCTGGTGTCAGAGTGTACCGCCTGTAGGCCTCTGACATGGCTTTACACACCGTTGAAACATCTCTCAGGTGTGCCGGTTTCCTCACGATGTTTTCCTTCACCGTTTTTAGCAAATGATAACTAATGTATAGTACGCACATGAATTCGAAAAGTGGTGGCGTTTGAAGTTGCGACCTTTGACTTTGCAGTCCAACGATCATACCACTCGGCTATCAGTACATATACTTATGTTTATTTAAGGTTTACAATAAAAATAAACCTATTTATCTATGTATCAATCCAGTTTAGAAACTACTAGCTTCCGCCCGTGGCTTCGTCCGCGTAGATTTAAATTTTCAGGTATAAAGTAACCTATGTCTTTTCTTGAAGTTTAAGCTTACGCCCTACCAAATTCCATCAAAATTGGTTCAGTGGTTTGGCTGTGAAAGAGTGACGGACAGAGTTAGTCTCGCATTTAAAATATTTGTAAAAAATAAAATAAGCTTCGCCCCACACTTTTAGGAATTTCTTATCTATCGTAGGTGCGTTTTGCAAACATGAAATATCACAAACACAAATACCTAGATTCAGTAAATGGTAACAAATTTATCGTCATTATAATAAGGAACAATTAGACTTAATCAATATTTGAGGACCTACGGCATGGGCCAATAGCCACATGGAATAGGTCATGCCTTGCTGTAGAGATTGTCTTCAACAAGGATGGTAGCGAGGTTGACTTTCAGTGACGGACGTACTTAAGTATCGTCACTCGTGGAGGTGAACTACTCACGCACCAGCCTCCCTAGACAAGTGGCAAAACGCTTGACGAAGAAATCGAATAGAATGAAAAATGTATGGGGATGACACATGTCATCGATAACATAGTCGACACATTATGTCATCCCCATACATTTATCATTATATTCGATTTCTATTCGTCAAGCGTTTTGACACTTTTCTAGAGGGACAGGGTGATGTTAATAAATGTTATCATCAGGTATGCCACCAATGGGGATGGGGCCTCGCGGCGCCTGGGCCGGCGGCAGCGGCGGCGGCGGCGGCGGGGGCGCAGCCCCACTCAACTACAGCGGGGGCTCGCCGGGCGCGTACGGCGCCCCGCCCGGCAGCAATGGGCCTCCGGGCCCGCCGACGCCGATCATGCCCAGCCCGCAAGACTCGTCCAACTCCGGTGAGTTTTGTGAATGGGGTAAGGTGACGGGCTGAGGGTGTTTGGGCGTTGTCGAATTTTTTTAGGTTTATTTTCGATTTTTTTTTTAAAAATTTTGTGTAGTTAGGTTTTAAAATACATTAGAAGGGAAGTTATTAAGAGGTTTTGTGAGCAAAGTAAATACCTATTATTATTAAAAAAAAGGTTTTTATAATGAGCTCTATATGTGACTCTCTCTCACTTTTAAAAGAGAGTCGGAAGGTTTTTAGAGTAGATTTGAGACTTAAAACACTATTCGGTTCAATTCAGGAAAAGTCAGGTATGGTTTGAATGAAGATTGAAAATGGAAATAATCTTTAATTAAATTATACCTGTGTCCTTGGTGTGTTTAAGTTTAGAAATATTGAATATTTTAAAGTAAGGGATATACTGTTAAGGGTTCAGGGTTTGAGAAAAGATACAGAAGTCGCAAATCAAAAGACTTGAAGTATTATTGATCTCAATTACTAAGCTAGGTATATAATTTTTGTATTTTTTTTTCATTTTTACCAAAAAAGAAACTCGATACCCGCAAGCTTAATGTTAACCATTCCAAGCGAAAACTGTTTGACATATTTTTTTACTAAAAAAAAATTTTTTTAAGAAAAAATTCTATATAATCAATCAATTTTCGCTATTTTTGCAGCTGCCGCCTTAAACATAATATATAGATAAACAATCGGACACTCACCCACATCCTCCAATTTTAGTTATTTTTTTAACAATTCAATATTACAGGTTAATTTCACCGTCATTTTAAACCAGGTATTTGGCTGTCGCACTAATTGTATAACTGTTAAAAGATGAGTCTACATTAAAACTGAAATTACTGTTTTTTTTTGTTTATAATTTTTTTCTAAAAAAATCACAATAAAAATATGTATGTGTAAAAATATTGAGTTTTTTAATAAAAAAATATGTAAATAAATACAATTCAACATTGCCACCTCTGAATGTATTTTTTTTCTTCAAAATATTTTACAGACATTTTTATTTGTATTTTTGTTAACGATAAATCGACTTGTAAATACTAAATTAACTTAATACGTAAATAAAGCTGCCAGGGTAGTTTCTAGGGTAGATTTTTTCACCGTGATGAAATTTTGGCGTTCTGCTGAAGCCGTAAGGTAAAATTAGCGTTATAATATTATTGGCTAGTTAATGTAATCTCATCTTCATTCCATGCGCTCTTATCGACCGACTGTGAGACGCATAACCATAGATCCATAAAACACTTGTGAAATGTATTGTTTCTCTTTTTTCTGTTCCGCTTGCTTCATTCTCGCATAACCTTGGTTCATACACGCTTAAATCACTTCTGTAACGCTTTTTATGTTATTTTTTTTTTGTAAAAAAACCTTTCTTCTTATTTGTCTGTATAGATTCTTGTAGATTAAGATATTTCTTAAATAGAAATAAATCAACCTGTATATCTTGTTTTTGTTTTTTTTTCTATTTGAGAAATTTTAACTGTAATTTGAAATCGCTTCACTAACATTTTGTTTTATGGTTTTATTAAAACTTAAAATAAGACTTCTAATTTTAGTTTCTATTTAAATTAAACACTGTGAACTATTTAGCTTTTAGTTGCATTCTCATAGACAAAATTGTTTAATTAGACTAATATTTTTATAATAAAAACGTAAAGAAAAATTTAATTTCGCATTTTTCATTATTTACGCTTACCATAAAAATCACCCGCATTAAAAAATAATTTTGTCTATGACGTCAAAAAAAAAACAAAAAAAAAATACCGATACCAGAAACCGAAAAATGGGTTTCGTAAAAAAGTCACGCACGATGTATGCGCGGCAGGGGGCGACAGCATGTATACGCTGATGAAACCGGTCGGCGCCGGGGCACTGGGGGCGGAGTTCCCGCTCGCCGAGCACGGGCCGGCGCCGCAGCACCTACCACAGCCGCCAACCACTGAAGGTGGGCTAAAAACACCACTTAAACCAGTCGCCAGTGTCTATTCTGGCTCCTGTACACAGTGGCCCATGCTGGACATGAGCGTAATACACAGTGGCCCATGCGATAACCTAAAAACTTGAACTTAACTCCATTTAAAATAACATTAGACAAAGAAGCTTTTGCAGTCCGACAGCTGCATTAAACTTTTTGTTGGTACAAAGTTTTGGCTTTACCTTTAACCTTATGTCAACAGCATAGAGTTCAAAATCGCATCAACATACTGTCAATGTTTGTTAAAACGAATGGAGTTTAGTCTTTATTGATATGAGAGCATTGAAAGGTCCGAAAAATGTATTTAATTAAAAATCTTTAACGCTTTGAGCATTCATATGCCCTTGTGTCCAGGAGCCATAAGGGCTCTGACACTAGCGTAAAAAAACAAAATTAAAAAAAATACAAAAAAAAAAAAATTTGGTTGTTGTGGGTCTGTGGCGCCGTTGCGTGGTATTAAAAAATAATAATGCTTTTTTATCGTGCGCGCTTGATTAGCGTGTCAGAGCCCTATTTTTTATAATTTTGGTATTATAATACCACTCTTATCGTCCCATCACTAGTGCTGTCTGCTTTATAAAATGTCAGTGCGTACACTTGTAATACTAAATATTACACCGACTCGGTTTCATACAAAAAAGCTTAAAAAATAATTATATAATGACAATTTGTAGATGCCACTCACATTTTTGTTTATCACATTAAAGGCTTAATTTTTAATTTATTTAGTTTCACACTAACATTTTGCCTGCAACTTTACCCGCATAAATTTCGGGCTTTTAAATACAAATTAAAATAGCAGCGCCATCTGCCGGGTCCTACAGCCGCAGTGAACGCATTGTAAAATTACACCAAAGCGATTGGCCCGGCCCCCTGTAGGTTGCGATAGGTTTTTTATATTTTTTTATCATGGGGTTTTTATCTAATCAGATATGTTAACCCCACCGTACCTTTTTACATGGTATTAAAACATAACATAAATAGAAAATCTTAATTAGTAAAGTTCGATAGTTCATATAAAATGTACGAAAGTGATGCAGGAAGATTTTTGTTATACGATGCGATGTTGACGACCAGCCACAATGTCCCAGCCTTATAAGAAAAAAAAACATTAAAATAAAAAATAAATTTACTCACCTCACTAAAACAAACTGAACTTTAAAAGGTGCAATAGCTAAAGTTTACTTTAGCCGTAAAATACCGTTAAAATGATTAGGGCGTTTATACGACTTAACTGCGACAACAATACAGAATTTGGCGCCCTGATTGGCGCAGTGGCTAAGCGATTGGACTGCTGCGCTAGGGGTTGTGGGTTCGATTCCCGCACGGGACAAAAATTTGTGTGATCCACAGATGTTTGTCCCGAGTCTGGGTGTTTGTGTATGATGATGAAATTGTATTGTGTTGTTTAGTTGTTTGTGAAACGCACCCACGATACAGGAGAAATACCTAGCGGGGGGCGTCGTTTAAAAAAAATAATTTAATATAATACAGAAAAAATACAGTTAAATATTCTAAATAATAATAATATTTAGTAAACACTGAATTGATTACAAAGCAGACAGCATTACATCCGCATTTTGGTATTTGTTTATATATTTTTGTTTAAGAATGAAGCAAGATAGATTTTATTTAACCACAATTCATAATTGCGATATTAGATAATGCTTGGAAGACCTGAATGACTGACCTGAGAATAACCATAGGAAGATGCATAGAATTGTTTATTGAGGTTTTAAACTTGAAAAAAAATATGTAAAAAAAAATGTTTTGTATTTTTTTTTCCTCATTTTTGTGTAAAAAATAATTATCTTATACTTAAGGTACATTGTATAAAAAAAACGGAAGTAATATGTTATGTTTGATGGCAGCAAAAAGGTTTTCAAGGTTAAAACCTCTTCGGTATATTACATAATAGTGTTTTTACTAGTATACCGCTCAAGCCTGTTAACGAAATTTTACCTATACTCCGTTTTATTAAGTAATCATCGTTTACTTTCTTTTAATTTAAAAGAATATTATAAAGAAAAATAAAATATTTTGGTATGTAATTTGATATATTTTAATCATCAAATTATTTACTGAGTTTTTTTCAATTTTAACTAGCCTTTAAAAAATGTGTAACACTCGAATTATATCGCAAATATTTAAACAAGGTGACATGCAAGTCACGAAATCCAAAAAGGAATAATTATTAAACTCATCAAATTGAACAACTTTTACTATGAGACCAACGATGAAATCACGAAAAAAAACAATCGAATCCATACATTATTACTCTTCCTTATTAAAAATGATGTTGAATCATTGATTGAATTATAGCTGTACTGTCGTTCGAATGTAAAAAAAATCCTAGAATCTTAACTTACAATGAGTTGTCACACGTAAACTCGCTAGCGATCACGTAAAATATTTTTGGGGGTCCAAGCAAAGTGTCCAGTTCTTGGCATTTAGTTTCTAAGATTATGATTTGGAAAATTGGGTGAAAAAATTTCATTTCGCGCTTTTAACTGATTATTAAATAATGCTCAATTATCTACAAGTCATATAATGAATGAATTTGTTAAATTTTTCAGACTTTCAACTTCAAATGTCTGGAAAAAATAATGTGCCAGTTTTTTAATCTTTCTTATCAATTGACTATTCTTGATACCGAAACTAGTCTTAACTCAATGCTCCACTACTGGACCCTTTTTGCTTGGACGCCCACATTTGTATGGCAAACAGCGCCTCTAGCGGTCACATAAGAAATTACAGTTTGCCATACAAATATTTCACGTGGTCGCGAGCGAGTTTTCATGGTTAAGGTGCAAGTCTCATAGTAAGAGTGAATTAAGACTCGCTCTATCGAAATCTTGTTAACATTTCAGCAAGCACCTATGTCCGTTTGTTTCCCCGATGTGATGATAAAGGTAACCTCCAGGTATGTTGTCTCAGGGCTGGGCGGAGTCGACGGCATGAAGTCTTCCCCGGGGGGCGTGGGGGGCGGAGGGCCCGGCACGCCCAGGGAAGACTCGGGATCAGGAATGGGAGACTACAATCTAAGTGAGTGCCCTAACTTTTAACATATTGTCTTCTTATCGTATGGTTGATGAATAATCTGGTGTCAGAGTTTTCACCGCCTGTAGGCCTCTGACATGGCTTTACACACCGTTGAAAAATCTCTCAGGTGTGCCGGTGTCCTTACGATGTTTTCCTTCACCGTTTTTAGTAACTGATAACTAATTTATAATACGCATATGACTTCGAAAAGACATTGGTGCGTGCCCGGGGTTTGGACTTGCGACCTTTGACTTATCAGTCCAACGGTCATACCACTCGGCTATCAGTGCTGTCGAACTATGATATTGTTAACATTATAGATCCTGGCTTACAGGAGTGGCAATGATGGGCACGAGTGGTGGGCTTGTCACGAAAATAAATGATTTTGTTGACATTTCTGTCAGATAAATACTAAACATTGAAATTAAACAAATTTAACCGATTTTTATATGTAAACTCCTGGATTTAGCCCGCCACTTCGTCTGCATGGAAAATTTAGAACTGTCTATTTCATGATTTGATAAGTAGCTAATGTAGAACTTAAAATCGGATGAACAGTTTCGTAGATTATCTCTTACATACACACTATACCTCTTTTTAATATTAAATAGCACGTCGACTAATTGTGACAATCAGACAAACGTTTTACATATCGGTCTGCAGTCTATGGAGTTTCTTGCAGGTTTTGTCCATAGAAACGACACTTGAACCAAGCAACTTGATTTGACGTTGTCTAAGTGCCCTTTTGTAGCCTTTAAGAAATAAAAACGTGCTGTAAAGTTTATGATACGTCGGGTATCAATAATAAAGGCTACAGGCGTGACGTAATGTTATTTTCATGTTATTGGTCTTATTTCAGGTTTCGGAGGGCCCGGCGGCGACCAGAATGACCAAACGGAATCGGCAGCGATATTGAAAATAAAGGAAAGTATGCAAGAAGAAGCCAAAAGATTTGAGAAAGACCCGGAACACCCAGATTATTTCATGCAGTGAACGGTTTATTGGAAGTAGTGATGTGACGCCGACTTGCCGAAAATACCCCTTTTTGTTGGTACCAATTTTTGGTATCGGTCTTTTTATAGCTGGTATTGTGACCGGATTTTTGGTACCGGATTCTTTATTTGGTATTTTCGCATACCGATTTGTGGATGCCGCGGTTTTGTAAGTTCCGGTACCAATATTGGGTCGGAATATTTTTTACAAAATTTTAATATGCCAATAGTGTTTTAGGGATAGGAAAAATATTTAATACAAATTCTTTGTTTAAAAAACAGTAATTTATGATCTCAAAAATGGTTCATGGTTATTTTTGGTAAGTTGGCGTGTCGTTTCTTTGCGTTCCAACGATCTGATGGTTAAAAAAATGTATTTTTTTAAAATACCCTTTTCTTTCCGTGTTTTACTTTGCACAATTATTTATTATTTTTAATTTAGCCCGGTGTAGTATATTTTTTTTCGTTTTTTTTGACAGTTTTATTTTATTGAGTTGAGAATTCACCACGTTTATTAAATACAGTGTTAGGAATTAGAAAATTTGTGTTCTAACTTCATATTCAAGCCGATATTTAATACGCCTTTATTTACACTACATAACATTAAAAAACATAATTATATTTCTTAACCAAAAAAATAGCTTACCAAACTGAATTCTCTACTAATAAAATGTTACTGTCAAATTGTATTTCATTTAAGCACTTGGTAGTGATGAAAGATTATCAGCAGTTATATAGCTGTAGGGGGCAATAGGCTAGTAAATCTGTCAGTTTGTCTGTCTGTCAACGTTGACAGATTACCAGTCAAGATGTGCGTACAACTTTACAGAAAAAAAATTTATTTCAGTAAATATACTAAGCTTCATTTTGAAATAGCATTAAAAGTTTAGACGATTCGTTGGTTGTAAAACGACGGCTAAATTTAAGGTTCTGGGTTCGATTTCCGTGTCGTGCGATTTTATTGGGTTTTCCATTGGAGATATTATTAGCAGCTTTGTCTTCAAACTAAACACGTATCAGACTGCCTCGTTGGTATAGTGGTCGCTAAGCGCGACTGCTGAGCAAGAGGTCCTGGGTTCAAATCCCGGGTCGGGCAAAGTGTTACTGAGTTTTCCATTAGGTAATTCTCAGTAGCAGCACGGAGTCTGGATTTGTGCCCGGTTGATGGCAATAGGCTCGCCCCCTATTACATTGGGACTTACAACATAACTGGCGAAATGTGGGTGTACTATATGTTCACCTCTGCCTACCCCTTCGGAGAATACAGGCGTGATGTTATGTTATGTAAACACGTATCAGTGAATTATGTAATACTAATTCACTTCAAAAACTTGAGAACTCTGTATCATACAGGTTTTTGTGATTTTTTAAATTTCATAATTCTTCATAATGTTTTTCAGATTAATGTCTAAGTACTTTTTAATGCTATCCGAAATTAATATTTGAGATTTCGACGCCATCTTGATTTCAAGTCGGCTTGCACGGCGCATGCGTAGTTTCGGTTTTGACGTCAGCCCCCTACAGTCAGTAGTGATGCTCCTTGTATTATCGATATTTAGTTATATATAGATATTTTATTTCGAATAAAATTATTATGTATGTATTAGCAATATTGAGGTGTTTATTTTTTAAACTATTTTTTTTTGACTTTGTAAAGTTTGCTGTCTGTGGTATCGCGGGGTAGCTTGCAACATTTGTATATAATGCCTAGCGTTAGTACAAATTTTGTGTTTATGGTAATTTTCATAAATAACACACAGTTTCGATGGATTCTTAACTGTTTATTGTCGAAAATAAGGTTCAAATGTGTCTTAGAACACGGGACTAAATTAAAACTATAATCGTACAAGAATCACATGTCGTCTCTTTAATGGTTTACTGTCAGATGACAGCGCGTTGAGTATCGTTAAAGCAGGTGGTTATTAAGTTATAATGTACTCCTGAACGAATGTCGGTCACAGGACAGCTAACGCAGGATATATGAGGGCACAAGTGTGCAAACACAGGTGTCTAATTCTAATTCCGATGGGACGGTAAGACACGACCGGAGACGACAGGACCAAATCCCTGTCACTTTGACGTATTATGTCAATATCTGTCAAAATTGAGGATATTCCTGTCCCGCATACCACGGATAAAGCATCATTTTTATAATTTAAGGTAACGACAAAACGCACCGATCTTTGTATGTCCACGTGCGTTGATATCTATGAATTGACAGTCTAATCAGATGACGGCTCGCCCCATTGGTAAATAAATTGACGTATACATGGCTTAATAAAATCAGCCCCCCTAGGTAAGTGGCACAACGCTTGACGAATAGAAATCGAATACAATTAAAAATATATGGGTTTGACATGTCATCGATAACATAGTCGAAACATTATGTCATCCCCATACATTTATCATTATATTCGATTTCTATTCGTCAAGCTTTTTATCACTTGTCTAGAGGGGCTGGTATGTTTACTGGAAGAGAATATGTGACGTAAGAATGTCATATTTCAGTTTGAGAGTTCATTCTAAAATTCTAAGGCTTCTTACGTATAAATGATCGATGGATCGAATTGAGAAGACCTAAGGTCATTGGATAATGAAAATTAAAAAAAAAATGACCGGAGTAACAATCAATGGGGTTAGCCTATCACTCTGTAGACTTAAAATCTTCCACATCAATAAAAATGGTAAATAAATTATTTAGCATTATTTTTGTTTTAAGCTCTTAATGTTCCTAGATTTGTATTTTTTTATTATTAAGACACGATTTATTGAAATTTTACCTGGGTTTCGGTGCGTCTGTGGCTTTGCGTCGTGAGGTTGCCGGTGACGGGTTAAGTAGTAAAAAAATTAACTGTTCAAAACATAAAACAACTATTTTTGTGGGTTAAACTGGCTATTTTTTCAAAGTAGACAAAATGAAAGTACGTGAAATATCCAGCAATTATTTGTAAACAGGTATCTTACGAACTATCTGGTACCATAGTCACCGGCACTATTCTGAGTGCTGTCACTTCATTTTATGTTCCGAAACGCGACCGAATTTTTGTATCAGGAAACCAGTATCGATAAATTCCTTTCGTGTCGGAACGGGCATTTATTCATGTTTATTAAATTATATCGATTAACAGATATTGTCGCGCGGTAACCACTGTGTTTAGTAATAGCGGGCTAGGGCCGCTGAAAATTATCGATATCGATAGATACCAGAACGCAGTTTTATTTTTTGAAAGTATCGATAATTTTGTCCGTCCCTAGCCAAGGTGGAGATTTTTATGCTGATAAATTTTATACCGTGAGATAAGTGTTGTAGTTTTTTTGTCATTTTGGTATTTTTCATGTAGCATAGGTATTTTTTTTCTTTTGGGGTGTGTGGAAATCTGTATAAATTAGATTTTACTAGAGATTTTTCGAAGCGGTAGTTATTAAGTTATCTTGGGCACCAGTCCATAGTTCTGCGCAAATTTGGGTTCCTTTAGTGAAAGATATTGACGCTTCAACCATTAGACGCTGTACCAATTGAATCTCGAATGAAAAGTTCGGAAAAAAGAATTGTTTCTTAAAAAATGTGTAAATAAAATCAAATTTTTGCATGACGATTTTTTTGACATATTAGAATTACATAATATATTGTTTTTTTTAACACTAAACGGACCCAAAAATTGTATATTATGCAGCGTTGAATTAATTAGATACTAAGATCTAGTGTAACACAAAATAGATTTCAACAATGCAAAAAAAAGGTTTTTTAAAAAATATTATGATTATTAATTTTTTTGTTTTAATTGATTAATCTAAATGTAGTGTGAGGTTGTATCTTATTTACAATTAAGGTATAATTATTATTATTTCCTATTATTTGTGACTTAGATAAATGAATATTTTTTTCTTATAATATTGATGTCATGTTTATATACATACATAAATAGTTATTATATATTAAAGATATTAGTTGTTTTATTTATAAAATAATTAAAACCTTACCCTATGTTGATGACCCGATTGGCGCAGTAGCTAGGCGATTGGACTGCTGCATGCTGCGCTAAGAGTTCGATTCCCGCACGGGGCAAAAATTTGTGCGATCCCGAGTCTGGGTGTTTGTGTATGTGATATTTCATGTTTGTGAAACGCACCCACGATACAGGAGAACTTATTAGAGTGGGACGACGTTTAAAAAATACAAATAAAATACAAATACCTATGTACTGTTAACTTAATTTTCCTACATTAAAATTAGATTGAATGTCATGGTGGCCTAGCAGTTAATCGTCCGGATTCCTATTCACAATGTTACGGGTTCAAAAACTGACATCAATGTGCCTTTTTCAATGTTATAAAGGTACAGTTTCTTAGATATTCTAAAACACCGCTGACTAACGATGAAGTAAAACATCGAAAAGGAACTTTAATTTAATGATCGGAAATCAACCAACAGAGAGCACGGTGATCAATGCTCGTTCCTTCTGTATGAGAAGAGGTACATATTTGCATCAGTGGGACACAATAATAATATTCACATAAAATATTACAAACGATTATGAATTATGATTTCTGAGCTAGGTTTAATAACTTGTATTACAGAAATCAGCCCCCTTACCGTGAACTCTTAAAGCAGGATCGTTTACGTTGTGGAAGCAAGACGCCGCTACGTGCAGCGTAATGCGGCGTCTCGCTTCCACAACGTAAACTGTCCTGCTTTAAGAGTTCACGGTAAGGGGGCTGTAGATATAGGCTGGTATTATTATTTATTTATGATAATATGCAATATTGTTGGTAAAACGAACCCATAGGAATTAGTGTTGTAGAATAGAATAGATATCTTTACTTGCATTGAATGTAGGCACAATAATAAGGTGATACATTTATATATGGATCCTTGTACAATTCTGCCTTATTATAGCATGAAAATATTTACATTAACAATGGAAAATAAAATTGGAACAAGCAAACATCTTAATTACTTAAATTTAAATTGACTGCCTCGTTGGTCTGGTGGTCCCTAAGCGCGACTGCTGAGCAAGAGGTCCTGGGTTCAAATCCCGGGTCGGGCAAAGTGTTACTGAGTTTTCCATTAGGTAATTCTCAGTAGCAGCACGGAGTCTGGATTTGTGCCCGGTTGATGGCAATAGGCTCGCCCCCTATTACATTGGGACTTACAACATAACTGGCGAAATGTGGGTGTACTATATGTACACCTCTGCCTACCCCTTCGGGGAATACAGGCGTGATGTTATGTTATGTTAAATTAACTTATCTAAGAATTCTTGTACTGAATAATAGCATTTATCTAGTAGAAAAGATACAATTTGTTTTTTGAACTTAGGAAAAGGTAGATTTTTTATCGGGTCTGGAATTTTATTAATGACTAGCAGTGCCCGCGACTCCGTCCGCGTGGACATTCGGAAACAGCAAAATTGGATTTTATTTAGTAGTTTTTACGCCAAGCCCTACTGTTTTATTACATGTACATATGTAAAGATTGACGTAACTTTTTTGTTTGTGAACCTATTTAAATGAAACAAACACTAAATGTTATGGGAAGCTTGCCACAATACATCATTGAAATCCGCATTCAAATCGGTTCAGCCGTTTCTGACAAACCGAGAAACAGACAAAAAAATTAAAAACTTTTAATAAACTGTTTTTTTGATGGTAAAAACTTTATTATATTTATATACATGGGTGGGTGACACATAAGATACACAGGTAGTTTTGGTTAGTGGTTGTACGAGGTTCGCAGAGGATGACTTTTTTGTTACATGCGTAGCGTCGCATTCGCAGCGCTCGGCTCACTAGCTGGCCAGCGGACCCACGCCGCCGGCGTCCGCGCGGCGATCGTACGCGCATGCGTATTGCGAGCGGCCGTCCCCTCGCGCGGGAGGAGGTGCATACCGGGCGCGAGCGTTACCTACCGAGTCGCAATCCCGATATCTGCGTGCCTACTCACAAAATATAAACGAGCGTAATTGTTCGCGTTATATACTCCCCCTCTAGCCTAACTACGCGCCTCGCGGTTGGGCTAGCAACGTAGATAGGTACCTACGTAGTCTGCCACGTTTACTAGAACATTTTCCTAGGCCTGTAAAGGGCACGACAGCACGATCCCCGTCAGCCCTCCCCCTGGTCTGTATGTCCTCAAAATCTCCTTACTCGGACCACGGTCTCCCCCTCGACGGTTCGTCGGTCTCTGAGTTTTACATAAAGTTACTTACCTCCGGGTCTATTGATTTTTTTGTCTCGGATAACGCTGTTCCGCTTCAGCATGTTGGTCGCCGTGAAACTATACATATCACACGGGTCTACTGAGCACACAGGTCGAAACAAGTTGTCACCCCGTAATGGTTTATTTAGGTCTATCTGGAGAACCTTTTTCCTATATTCAGACATTATGTATGGTTGCGACATAATGCGTTCCTGGTCAGTACGTACCTTGACTCGCTGTGTCGCTAACTCGGTGGTAGATCCGTCGCGTATTAAATGCGTCGCGCGGCGACTTGTATACCCATCAAGCATATTCTTCTGTTCCACGGTCAGCTTAGAACCTTCGTAGTGATGCAACGCGAGCTCCGCAGCCTCTGCGCGCTTCACCCTAGCATCGGTGGTGTTCAGAGAATATGTTCGTACAAAGTCGTGATGATGATGGGGGTCATCACCAAACCTCCACTTACCTCGAGTGATGTCTAGTATTAAGCCCGCCCGAGACAAGAACTCGACGCCTAATAACGTTCTCGTGTCCTCCCCGGGCAGTACTATAAACTCGCATGACACCTCGCGACCTTGGATGGTGACCGGTGTCTCTACTGCTAGTACTTCCCTTACCTCCTGGGATCCGTCAGCCAACCTCATGTGAAGTGATACCTTCTGAAATACAGATCCCGAGTCTACTAGAACTTGGTATAAAGCGGGGCTAGCTATACTATGCGTTGCGCCTGTATCGACTATCGCTACACCGGTACGTCCCATAACGCTTATATTAACTAAGGGGTGGGACTGATTATGACACCTGCCTATAACCGCACTGTTAAAATCTGCCCCTACCTCCTCCTTTTTAAATGACGATGACGTCGGCGAATGTATCCTACACGTATCGCACTTCGACCTCACGACACCTAACCTACCACAACCATAACATCGAATAGAACTCGTACTATTCACACTATCGTTATTAGGTTTAGTCGTTTTCGTGCGATTTCGACATTCGTTGCTAACATGTCCGAATTTCCTACAGTGACTGCAACGCGGCCTATTCTTCTTCGAACTAATGCTTGTAGTCGGGGAACTCGGTCTTGTTGTAATAGTCACGTTATCGAGATTGCGACTCGCGGTAGGGGTAATAGATTCGGTACACGATTTATTTTTCGTAACATTGTTAGAACTACGACTTTCTTTATGTGCATCCTCCGCAATCCGCGCTTTACATAAAAGAGATTCTAAACTACGAATTGAATCGCGGGGCACTCGTTTCTTTATACGCCGATGCAGCAAACCGTAACACATGTCTATTTGCACTACTTCATCGAGCGTATACGGTAATAAAGCTATTAGGGCTCTAACACGACACAACAACACTTCCGCGCGCTCGTCTTCCCGTTGTTCAGCCGCGAAGATCTGCCGGAATATCTTGTAGGCCGGTTGCGTGACGCCGTACATCGCGCGCAACCGAGCGATCGCGTCGGGCCACGTGCTCGCCGACGCCTTGACGCCTCTCCACCACACCGCTGCTTCCCCCTCGAGGAGCATTGGTAGGCCTCGGAGGGCGTGCTCGTCGCTGACGGCTGCGCACTCCTTGAAGACCTCGACGGAGTCGATAAATGCCTCTAACACCTCTGCGTCGCCGGATTTCCCGTCGAACCGCGCGGTACATTGCGTGAAGTTGCCGCTGCCGGTACCTACGCCGCTGCCGCCGGTACATGTGCCGCTGCTGGTACCTACGCCGCCGGTACCTATGCCGCCGACACTCATTGGTGACGTAGGTGCTACTGGAGTGGCCGCTCTAAGGTCTCCGGTGCACGTCATCAATGTGTTCACCAAACTTCTGTTGGCTTCCGCCTGCGCACGCGTGATGGTTTCCATCAGCGTGGTGAAGAATTGTTCGGTGTGGAATGGGAATCCAGTCGTCTGCCTCGTGCTGGTCGTTTGTTCGTCCGCACGGCCGAGCTCGCCGGTGCTGTTGTCATCTCCGGCCGGTGTGCCGTCGCCCTCTTCCAGACCTCGTTGGTGACGCTGTACTTCTTGCCTCGTAATCGGCATCGTCGATTCGTCGCAAATGTCCGTGTCACAATACTAAGGTGTGGGGGTTCGCACTTCAACACATGTGGCGCGTAACACTCACTGCCTACTACTCTACGTACTTAGTTCGAGCCACTAGATGGGCGCCAGTTTAATAAACTGTTTTTTTGATGGTAAAAACTTTTATTATATTTATATACATGGGTGGGTGACACATAAGATACACAGGTAGTTTTGGTTAGTGGTTGTACGAGGTTCGCAGAGGATGACTTTTTTGTTACATGCGTAGCGTCGCATTCGCAGCGCTCGGCTCACTAGCTGGCCAGCGGACCCACGCCGCACGGTGGGCTGAAAATCGGCTCTCATAGACATAGGGAATATTTTTTTCAAGTGTCGGTTTTTTTGCCGGATATTGCTTCTGTTAGCTATAACGATACTCAAAAAAATAATCCGCGTTAACTTTGCTCAAAAATGAATGAATTATAATTTTTTTACGAAAAATTTGTATGGAACTAGTATGAAAAATCCGATTATCTCTGAAACCGCAAGGAAAACCGTAATATCCTTACAGATGGTTATAGAGCTAATTATTTATGATTTTTTGACATACTCCATATAACGGTTACAGGTGCGGAATTTTTTTTAAAAATCATGAAAGATTTTTATTTATTTTTAAATATGAATTGGTTCCTTTTAGTGTCTAAGTAAAAAAATACACATGTTTAACAACACGTAGTATGACATAGCATCATGCTTGTATCCTTGAAGGAGTAGGCAGGGGTATATAGTACACCTAAACTTCGCCAGCTATGATTGAACCAGATATTTATCACGATAATTGTTGACAACTAAAATATGTCTCAAAACAAGTCATTAAATGCCATTACTAAACTTTCCACACAGTTAAACTACTAAATAACAATTTAGTCTTCTAATAAATCAGAATCAGTGAAATAGTGATTTGCAATATCGCGCAACGTTACCAACTATGAACTACATTAATCTTTCTGGTAAGTTAGCTAACTAGTTACTAGTCTTTTTCTTACTGTTTTCTAAATGTATCAATGATTCGGTGGGATATCTGCCACCTCTGTGACGCAGCTCGTGCAAATCTCCGACAAAATTCTTTCAGAGTTACTGGCTGTTTGACACAAAGGAGATTACTGCGCCAAACAATATCTCATGATTAAATGAAGTACCCTAACTTTTTAGAAGATCGAGAAAGTCTCAATTGCTAATTAAACTTTCCATTCTAATAATTGAGTCAACAGAACACTGTCAAATTCCGCAGTATCTAAAAACGAAGGTTTTTAACGGGTATGTGTTACCAGTGATGATGTATCTGAGACATGGATGATGGCTTTGAGATGTGGATGCTAATGATTGGCCTTTTGGAGAGGCTCAGGGTCACTCAATGATGTATGGCAAGTTGAAGTGGCAATGGGCGGGCCACATCGTTTGAAGAACCCATACCCGTTAGGGAAGGAAGGTCCTCGAGTGGCGACCACGAACCGGAAGACGCAGCGTTGGCAGGCCTCCCACCAGGTGGACAGACGACGACATTGCCACTTCAACTTGCATATTCTTCGAGCTATAACGGTGACACTAGTTCTTTGGGGAGTTTCTGTATTGCGGATCCTGTCGTGCAATGAAACTCCAGCATACATCTCGCCATACATCATTGAGTGACCCTGAGCCTCTCCAAAAGGCCAATCATTAGCATCCACATCTCAAAGCCATCATCCATGTCTCAGATACATCATCACTGGTAACACATACCCGTTAAAAACCTTCGTTTTTAGATACTGCGGAATTTGACAGTGTTCTGTTGACTCAATTATTAGAATGGAAAGTTTAATTAGCAATTGAGACTTTCTCGATCTTCTAAAAAGTTAGGGTACTTCATTTAATCATGAGATATTGTTTGGCGCAGTAATCTCCTTTGTGTCAAACAGCCAGTAACTCTGAAAGAATTTTGTCGGAGATTTGCACGAGCTGCGTCACAGAGGTGGCAGATATCCCACCGAATCATTGATACATTTAGAAAACAGTAAGAAAAAGACTAGTAACTAGTTAGCTAACTTACCAGAAAGATTAATGTAGTTCATAGTTGGTAACGTTGCGCGATATTGCAAATCACTATTTCACTGATTCTGATTTATTAGAAGACTAAATTGTTATTTAGTAGTTTAACTGTGTGGAAAGTTTAGTAATGGCATTTAATGACTTGTTTTGAGACATATTTTAGTTGTCAACAATTATCGTGATAAATATCTGGTTCAATCATAGCTGGCGAAGTTTAGGTGTACTATATACCCCTGCCTACTCCTTCAAGGATACAAGCATGATACTATGTCATACTACGTGTTGTTAAACATGTGTATTTCTTTACTTAGACACTAAAAGGAACCAATTCATATTTAAAAATAAATAAAAATCTTTCAAGATTTTTAAAAAAATTCCGCACCTGTAACCGTTATATGGAGTATGTCAAAAAATCATAAATAATTAGCTCTATAACCATCTGTAAGGATATTACGGTTTTCCTTGCGGTTTCAGAGATAATCGGATTTTTCATACTAGTTCCATACAAATTTTTCGTAAAAAAATTATAATTCATTCATTTTTGAGCAGAGTTAACTCGGATTATTTTTTTGAGTATAGTAGTAGCTAACAGAAGCAATATCCGGCAAAAAAACCGACACTTAAAAAAAATATTCCCTATGTCTATGAGAGCCGATTTTCAGCCCACCGTGCGCCGCCGGCGTCCGCGCGGCGATCGTACGCGCATGCGTATTGCGAGCGGCCGTCCCCTCGCGCGGGAGGAGGTGCATACCGGGCGCGAGCGTTACCTACCGAGTCGCAATCCCGATATCTGCGTGCCTACTCACAAAATATAAACGAGCGTAATTGTTCGCGTTATAAACTATATTTTTGGCTTCGATAACATAAATACAGAGTGTATAAATTGTTTTTCTTTTTTTATATTGAATGTACAGACACGGGTCGTTTACGATTTTAATAACCGACTTCAAAAAAAGGAGGAGGTTCTCAATTCGTCGGGATCTTTTTTTTGTTTTTATGTATGTATGTGCCCTCATAACTCAGTCATTTATGAATCGATTAGAATTTTTTTTGTCATGTGATTTGAGTTACTTTCCGATTGGTCCCCTAGAAATTTTTTATATGTATATTATACTTGTATAGATAGAAGATTTTAGGCGCCATGCACATCCCGTTTTTCTTCAACAAAGTAGATTTGTTAGTGTATAAATGGTGTACCTAGTATTTATATAATACTAGCCGCTTCCCGCGGCGTTAACCGCTACATTTTTCGGAATAAAAGCAGCCTATGTGTTAAACCAGGGTGCCAGCTACCTCCATACTAAATTTTAGCAAAATCAGGCCTGCCTTGCTCGTAAAGAAGTAACAAACATACTAACACACTCACAGACTTTCGCTTTTATAACATTAGTGTGATTGACGAGTAAAAGTATATATAAAATTAATTGTGAAAACCCATTTACAGAAGTAGGTACTTAAATCATTTATTCATTTAATGCTTTTTAGTGATTATAAAAGAAAATTACCCTCTGAACCTAACCGCTGAGCTACGTTGAAGGGTAGCGTGACTTTATCGCCATGTGTCGCGTATCCCACACTCGTTAAATCAAAATGGGTTATGCGAAGCAGTTACTTATTAATAATAAATTGTGAGTACTATCGCGGACAAAGTTGTTTATTTTTTTAATTATTATTTAAGACAACAAGTCGTGATGGCCTAGTGGTTGACATACCGGATTTCTATGCACGAGGTTGCAGGTTCAAACCCAGGCTGGGCACATCAATGTGACTTTTTCAATGTCATAAATACTTTCTTAGAAATTCTAAGACACTACTGACTGACGGTGACGGAAAACATCGTAAGGAAACCTGGATTTAATTATCTGAAATCGTCAACCCGCAGTGAGCTAGCGTGGTGATCAGTGCTCAATCCTTCTCTATACGAGAAGAGGCCTTTGCCCTGCAGTGGGACAGTTATAGGCTGTTATTATTATTATTATTATTTAAGACAATGTCGCGGCGAGGTACCGGTAACAAAGGAAAAATAAGAATAGTCCCCCCTCTCCCCCCTGTTAAATATTTACTACGTTAGAATTTAAAGTAAAAAATTTAATGTTTACATTAAATTACATTTTGTTAGGAATAAACCTTGGTTTTGGTTTGATTGCCCATTTTTGTGATCTTACATATGAAATATCAAGACTCCCTGCCATCGGTTTTCCTTTACGTGTCTGACGGTTTGAGTATTTCATGCGGCCTACCCTCATGTCCTTCAGATGGTACGAGACGGGGTGGCTGTGAGGACAGGTCGACCCAACTCGCCGTGGTTCTTTCCTAAAAAGACCTCTTCTCAGACCACCTACACTGTAACATAACATAACATCACGCCTGTATTCCCCGCAGGGGTAGGTAGAGGTGAACATATAGTACACCCACATTTCGCCAGTTATGTTGTAAGTCCCAATGTAATAGGGGGCGAGCCTATTGCCATCAACCGGGCACAAATCCAGACTCCGTGCTGCTACTGAGAATTACCTAATGGAAAACTCAGTAACACTTTGCCCGACCCGGGATTTGAACCCAGGACCTCATGCTCAGCAGTCGCGCTTAGCGACCACTAGACCAACGAGGCAGTCAGACCTACACTGTTCTCATATAAATTATTAAACTTGTCTAGTCTTTAAAAGAGACCTTGACCCCTGAGTTTGTTTCTGTATTTCTTCTCAGAGGTAGTCAGTTAGGAAATGCCAACGCTAGCTATCTAGTTTAAAAGAAAATTACGTGTAAAAGTGTTTTTTAAAACCTATTATTTATACCCAGAAATAAAATCATGAAAGAGAAAAAAATAGACATGGTCGACCCCATGGTCCCCCTAAATCGTCTTACGTAATAAATTAATGGCCCATAGGTCTTATTGACAAGAAAATTGTTTATTAACACTTTTGTACCCGTCTGTACTAAACTATAATACCCCATAAGTTCATGTTATCCTTTGTTTAACCATCATTTGTCTGTTAACTTGATTACCCGTCAATCATATCGCATTAGTAACGCCCTGTTTGACATAAACCGTTTATTTTAAATGTATAGTTTTATAGGAAAAGTTATAGGCCCCATTTTGTCAGTAGACGGATGAAAACTTAAAGAAAAGGACCTAAATAAAATATACTTTTAACAAATATTAACATTAAAGCTATATATATTATGTTAATAATTTCAGTAAATCAATTAATAAAGCTATCGAACCCAAAGAGATAAAATATTTTACCAATATTTAAAATAAAAGATGGCGCCCGTCGTGTGATGTTTGAAAAATTAAGAATTATATTCTACGTTCTTTTAACATTGTTGATACCATATTTATTACAAGAATATATTACCGCCATTTTAATGACTAAAATACATAAATGCAACTGCAAATCTTGTGATTATTAAAATTTACGTAAACTGGCGGAAAAAGGCAAAATGTCTTCGTATTTATTTTTGTTAATTTTGCTTATAAATTTGGGGTGCGTTATTTCTGAACTTAGTCTGCGTTTTGGTAAGTAGCTTAAATAAATAATCTTCAAATATATAATTAGGTACTTTCGTTGCCAGTTGTTACTGCAATGTGTATTTGAGTTTATGACTATCGCGACTTTAATGACTCGATTGTAATTATCTAAAACGTTTATGTTGTACCAGGGTTTCTGAATGTCTAAGTATCTATGTAATTAAAATTATTGATGACATCTCCTAGTCATGAAAGTCGAAATAGTCGGTCAAGTCGTAAACGTCGAATGTTAAAGTAAATCATTTTGTGTCCATTAACGATATTTTTTAAACGAACACAAGTTACAGCTCCGATAAAACACATCTAAGTCGGAATAGTCACAAAAATCAAACATTTTTATAATAATAATAATATTTATTGGTATTAATCTTAACATACAATCATGTGAACGTTGGTTTTTGGTTGGTTGGTTTGGTTTTATATTTTTAGTGTTCATCATTGAGGATAAAGAACAGGATTTGACTCGAAACATCGGCAGAGCATTGAAGGCATCAGAAACTTTGAGGCCAGATGTAAAAATGGACGACGCAATCGTTCTTCTGGACAGGGAAAGAGAAGAAGACAGTTATAGGATGCGTAAGTTTAGCATTCTCATTGGATAATTTATTTGTAATAAACCTATGCGCGACTGGTAAGCATAAGGTCCTGGGTTCGAATCCTGTTTCGGGCTAAGTGTTATTGGGTTTTTCCATTAGGTAATTCTCAGTAGCAGCACGGAGTCTGGATTTGTGTCCGGTTAATGGTCTGCTCGCCCCCATTGGAGCCTATAACTGGCGAAATGCGGGAGTAATAAACACTTCTTCGGGAAATACATGATCTTATGTCATACTAGTTGCGCCCCGCGGTGTTACCTGATACACTTTTTCGGGATAAAAAGCCTATATTTGAATTCAAAAAGAAAATTTAAAAATTGATTTTGAATTTTTTTCAAATTCCCTTTATCAATTTAGATTCAAGCTTAGCATGGACAACATACTAAAATGGCACCAAAAGTCATATAAGACCTCCATACCAAATTTAAGCAAAATCGGTCCAGCCGTTTGAGCGTGAAGAGGTAACAAACATACAAAGGCACTCTCAATCTTTCGCCTTTATAAAATTTGTGTAATGTGACTAGCTTCGCCCCGCGGTGTTACTCACTACCTGTTTTAGGAATAAAAATAGCCTGTTTGTTTATTCAGAGTGTCAGCTACCTCCATACCAAATTTTAGCAAAATCGGTCCAGCCGTTTGGGCGTGAAGAGGTAACAAACATACAAACACATTTACGAACTTTCGGCAATATAATAATGGTTTCTTTTTCAGTGTGCTCATCAATGTCGAAAGGAGTGTCAATGCTGATCGATTTATCATGGTCTCCGTGGCAAATGGCTGAGGATCTGGCTTCGGAGACAGGGGTGCCGCTTGTGAGGACCCTGCTGGGGTCGCAGCAGCTCATCAAAGCGTTAGACGACCATCTGGAGTCCAGGAATGCTACTGATGCTGCAATCATACTGGAGAGCGAGAGTGGTGAGTTTTGAGGAGAATAGAAGAGAAGGACAATAATAGACTAGGTAATACAATTTTATTTACAAAAATATTCAAACTGCCGTAGAAAACAGGTAGGTTTTGTAAATTTTAAATGCGCATAACTTGTAAGACAATTAATTCTACGTACTTTAAAAGACTGGCCTGTTGGTCTAGTGGTTAGTGACGCTGACTTCTAAACCAGAGGTCGTGGGTTCAATTCCCACCCAGGACAAATCTTTGTGTGATGAGCATAATGATTTGTTCTGTGTCTGGGTGTAAATTATCTATATTATGTATGTATTTAGAAATATTTAAGTATTTTTATCAGTTGTCTGGTTGCCATAATACAGGCTCTGCCTAGTTTGGGATCAGATGACCGTGTGTGGGCTGTCCCAAGATATTATATTATATTATATTTACATCTTAAAATATATAAAATTTAAAAGCATCAAAGTATTCCTCATCGTTGTCAAAAGATAACGTGCCCAGAAGACTGGCAGCATTGCTACGTTGAATGACAATGCTGATTCTTTTACCTAAAAATAAACCAGCCCTCTGATCACGCGAAGCGTCGACTAAACGTTTTGCTAGATACAATTAATTAATTAGATTGTATGGAAAACTGGGCGCCCGCGTTTCCTCTTAAGTACAAATAAAAATATAACCTGCCAGCAACGAAATAAATAGTCCTGCTGCCCCCGGTAAGGGGGCTCCGCAGGCTGTTGCGATCCGCAGATGTTTGTCCCGAGTCTGGGTGTTTGTTTATATGATATTTCATGTTTGTGAAATGCACCCACGATACAGGAGAAATTCCTAGTGTGGGGAGACGTTTTTATTTAAAAACATCTTGTCATCTTCACTCACAGACGTAGACCGGACCCTGTACGAGCTCCTAGGAGCCTCCAACATAAGGGTATGGGTGCACACTGGATTAACGAGGGACTCCGCACGGGCACTGAAGGCCATGAGACCTGAACCAAGCTTCTACGTCATCGTGGGGGAGAATGGATTTGTTATGGACACCTATAAAAGAGTGAGTTTCATGAAAGAAAGAAAATAATTAATCATTTAAAATAGTCTCCTGACCGAAGTTTTTAGGTTACGGTAGCCCATCTCATCTCAGACTAGCCAACTACGCAGGAGATATTATAATGCACAAGTATGCGCGCAGACACAGGTGCACTCCCTATTCCGTCACTCTCATAGTCCAGGACGGTAAGACACGAGCGGAGAGAGATCAGACGCAGGACCAACGGCGTAACGTGCCTTCCGAAGCACAGAGGGATTTCGACAAGTGAAAGCGGTTACCCATCACAAGACCACAGCGAGCACGGCTGAACTGCCCAGTAGCCACGTTAATATGGTTTACAATCAAGCATATTCTATCTATCTTACATCGGTAATTAGGTAGCTACAAACATGAGATTCCCTGACGTAACTAATTTGCCAACTCAATTTACTTGGGTTGAATTGTCGCAGTATCACGTAGACCAGTCCTGACAGACTCTACTTGTCTCCTTCCTTTGCAGGCAGTGAAAGAGAAGCTGGTTCGTCGTGACTACCGCTGGAACTTGATCCTGACTGACTATCTGAGCGTAAATGTAAGTCAGCTGGTGTTACCGACTGTGATCCTCCAAGCTGATCCTTCAGAGTGCTGCAAATTGATGAGGAAGGAGGATTGTGCTTGTCCTATGGATTTCTCTGCACAGGTATATCTATTTCACTTCTTCTTATCGTATGGTTGATGAACAACCTGGTGTCAGAGTTAAAACCGCCTGCAGGCAGACATGGCTTTACACACAGTTGAAAAATCTCTCAGGTGTGTCGGTTCCTTACGATGTTTTTCGACTCCATTTTTAGCGATTGATAACTAATTTATAATACGCACATGAATTCGAAAAGACATTCGTGCGTGCCGGGATTTGAACTTGCGACCTTTTACTTGTTATTCCAACGGTCGTACCACTTGGCTATCACTGCTTTTTTCAGTTACGCACACTTATTAATTAGTCAATATATGCGTAGCACGGGCGTATTCAAAATTCTCAACCACTGCACTTCTGGTAACATTTCGGAAACACATTTTTAAAATCCGCGTGTAGGTATACTATATTGTTCCTCACGGAAATAAACGTTCTGTTAAAAAAATTTATATATATACATACATACATAAAAAAAAGATGCCGACGAATTGAGAACCTCCTCCTTTTTTTTGAAGTCGGTTAAGAAGACATTGACACTCAAACTCAGATATTTAAAATCGGTACGTACAGATGATTTGAAAAAACTCCCTCAAGAAAATCGTAATATTGAATTTCATCATCATCATCAGCCTATCTCCGTCCACTGCTGGACATAGGCCTCTCCTACGGCACGCCACTGAGCTTGATCTTCGGCTTTCCGCTTTCAACCACTGCCAGCCATTTGCGTAGGTAAAATTATCATCGCCCCACCTAGCTGGAGGACGTCCTACTCTACGTTTGCTGAGCTGTGGTCTCAACTCTAGAACACGTTTTCCAGTAGTCGGTTCTGCGAATATGAACCTGTCCACGTTTAATTTTCCTTCTATTAACATAACATAACATCACGCCTGTATTCCCCGAAGGGCAGAGGTGTACATATAGTTCGACTACATTTCGCCAGTTATGTTGTAAGTCCCAATGTAATAGGGGACGAGCCTATTGCCATCAACCGGGCACAGATCCAGACTCCGTGCTGCTACTGAGAATTACCTAATGGAAAATTCAGTAACACTTTGCCCGACCCGGGATTTGAACCCAGGACCTCTCGCTCAGCAGTCGCGCTTAGCGACCACTAGACCAACGAGGCAGTCATTGGTCATTCTATTAATTCACAGAAAAAACAACAAATCCTGAACTCTCTCATCCAGTATATATCAGAAACTTACTCCAAATTAGAAGAAGACCTTCCTCTTACAAGGACAGCAGTGGACTGCAATGAGCCCCAACTGACCATGAACAATACAAGAGACAGACTGTACCAGCAGTTCGCTGAAGACTCGGAGACGAACAATGAGACTGTCCTCTACTGGGACCAGGATCGGTAAGAATGGATATTACAATATATGATTCATCATCATCATCATCAGCCGGAAGACGTCCACTGTTGAACAAAGGCCTCCCCCTTAACGCCAATATAGGATTGCAAATACTTATTTTATTAAAAAAAAAACGTCGTCCCCACTAGGAATTTCTCCTGTATCGTGGTTTGTTTCATAAACACGAAATAACACAGACACACACACCCAGACCCGGGATAAACATCAGCGGACAAAGGCGGCATAAGTAATAATGTGGAATTTACAGAAAATACATGATATTTTTACATAACTTTATTGGCGAATCTTCTTTTTCTTGAAACCACAAAAAATTCCACTAGGGGGCCTCGTGAAATATAGTTTGCCCACATCAAATTTACCTCTTGCCCCGCCCCTGTCAGCGGATCACACAAATTTTCTCTCTCTGTGCCTGCCTCATCCAAGTTCCACCCGCTATGGTTTCGATGTCATCCGCCCATCTCGCTGCCGGACCGCCGACATTTCTTCTTCCTATTGTTGGACGCCGTTCAGACCCGGATTCGAAGCCAGGACGACATGCTCATCAGTCGCACTTAGCGATCAATAGACTAACAAGGAAGTCTTCTTTTTAACTCCTACTGAATCTCTTTAGGTCGGGTCTCTTTCTCCGGTCCCGCTTCATCCTCTCCACTTACAAGCCTGAAGGGATTCTCCAGAGTATCGCCACGTGGTCTGCTTCTGAAGACTACAGGCTGCTGCCAGGAGTGGAGCTGGAACCACTGAAGATGTTCTTTAGGATTGGAACTGCACCGGTGAGATAACTGGCTTTTAATGCTGACCTACCGCTGTGATTTGGGACACTGAATTCGTCTATGGTATACTTAAAGTAATATTTAAAATCTGTAGAATCTTCTGCATTTTCTAAAACCTAAGTGTTTTTCTTACTGAATCCGAAGTTTTGTGACTACCTAACGCTGGAGATGTTACCATGTTACCGTGTTGTTAAGTTATGTACAAATATTTGATACGCAACACAGTAAGAATGATTAGGTATATGCACTGCTGATCAAAATTTGACCGCGAATGTATAATAAAAAAAATATAATTAAAAAACCCGACTGCCATGACAAAAAACTAACTAAAAAGTAAAAAACAAGGTCCATCGCAGTCTGGGTACCGTTCTGTGGAACACTGTCTTATCTAAAAAGTACCCAGACTGCGATGGAACGTGTTTTTTATTTTATTTACTTTTTGGTTAGTTTTTTGTCATGGCGGACGTGTTTTTTAATTTTTTTTAATTATATTTTATTATTTGTTTCATTTTTTTATAGCCTATGTTACTTGCGATGGTGTAAGGATGCTAACAACACTCCATACATCAAAATCGGTTCAGGCATTCAAAAGTTATGGTGGAGTAAAGAAACTCACATACATACATAATTGAACCCTGAAAATATAACAATACTTTTTTTTGGCAGTCGTGTAAAAATTATGTGCTTTCTGCTCACCATTTTACTAGATCCTAAAAAATGATTTGAAAATTTAAATATTCTATTTACGTGTCAGATACATTTGTGTAGGTAGTAGTTACTATAACTTATTCTATGAAGGCAATATTCTCCCCCATCAGGCAGTTCCATGGACCCTGTTGAAGCTGGACCCTCAAACAGGGGAGCAGATGTTCAATGAAGACGGACAGCCTCTTTACGAAGGGTACTGCATCGATCTTATTGCAAGACTTTCTGAGGTAAGATTCGGTTTCTAGAAGTTTATGTTTTGTTATTTGGATCACTACTTGTGCCTATCATTGTAATTTCTGTATGCCTGGATCTACAATGATAACCATTAGAAAATACCAATGAACCCAGCGTGCAAATGCGTGCAGATTATCGGCAAAACCCCTCATGAAGAGTAGCCAAAAAACGGCCTAGGTCTCGGCCGCCCTAAATTTCAGGTAGCTAGTAGTGAGTGAATGGCGAAAACGGGAGAGCGGGTGGCGTTCCCTGGGGGAGGCCTACGTGCAATGGTCTGCAATAGGCTGATGTGATGATGATGAGCTATGATGAGTTCCAAACAACTATTCTCCATTTAAATTAAATTAAAGTTAAGTTAAATTACATTAAGATATAATTATTTGTCAGCAGTTTCTTGTTATTTTTTATTCGCTTGTAAGTACAACATTTCCATTGCATGCAGAGTTTATACTCATTGATTTTGTCATTAAATTTGTGTAAACAATTGTTGGTAAACCAAATAAAATAAATATTCAAATTCAAATTCAAATATTCAAATATATTAATAAATAAACATATCTGCCTAATCTTGTTACAGACAATGTCATTTGACTATGAGATAGTCTCTCCAAAGAGCGGTGGTTTTGGCAGGAAGCTACCAAATGGGACGTGGGATGGAGTGGTAGGCGATCTGATGAGAGGGGTAAGTATTAATTAAGATTATAGCTGATCAGATTCAGTCCATAACTTCGTCCGTGTGGATTTCTTTTGTTCCTTTTCCGGGATTAAACTACTCTATGTCCTCTTTAAAGGTCCATTCCAAATATTGGTGAAAGAATTTTGGAAATCGGATAGACAGTTCCGGAGATTACCGCTAACATACAAACATAAATCTTTATCTCTTTAGCTAAGACTTTATCTCTTATTAATATTAGTATATACTGACAAATCACTGTTAAATTATAATTTTTCTTAAATAATTTTGTAGTTAATAGTGAAATCATTTGCAGGAGACTGACATAGCCATATCGGCATTAACAATGACGGCAGAAAGAGAGGAAGTGATAGATTTCGTCGCTCCCTACTTTGAACAAACTGGGATTCTAATTGGTAAGACATTATATAATTCTATAGCTATGTACTTAAGGTCCCTAAGAGCGACAGCTGACAACGAGGTCCTAGGTTCGAATCCTGGGTCAGGCAAAGTGTAGCCTGGATTACATTGTGACCTATACAGGGGTCTTCTTCTTCGTACTTTTCACCTCTACCTCATAATTTAAATATTAACGGCTTCTTATCGTATGGTTGATGAACAACTTGGTGTCTGATTTTAAAGCGCCTGTAGGCCTCTGACATGGTTACACACCGTTGAAAAATCTCTCAGGTGTGCTGGTTTCCTCACGATGTTTTCCTTCACCGTTTTTAGCAACTGATAACTAATTTATAGTACGCACATGAATTCTAAAAGACATTGGTGCGTGTTGGCGTTTAGACTTGCGGCCTTTGACTTGGCAGTCCAACGGTCATCCCACTCGGATATCACTGCTTATTTAATCATGTATATTAAAGGCGTATTGTACTTATGTCATCATTTTCAGTGATCCGCAAGCCAATAAGAAAAACCTCTCTATTCAAATTCATGACGGTTTTGCGCACTGAGGTTTGGTTAAGTATTGTCGCGGCTCTCGTGCTAACCGGTTTCATGATCTGGTTGCTGGACAAATACTCTCCCTACTCGGCGAGGAACAACCCTGAAGCGTACCCCTATCCGTGCAGGTGATACTACTTTTACGACTATTCTGATTAGTACGACTTTTACGACTAGAACGACTGTTACGACTTTGATGATACGTGGCTAAGAGATTGGACTGCTGCGATAAGAATTGTGGGTTCGATTCCCTTATCAACTTTGTCGATCTCCACCGTCCTCCATCATCACCTTCGTCCATTATCTACTTTGTGTGTCTGCAGCTTCAAATATTATCAACTTTACCTACTATACCTACGTTCATTATCAACTTTACCCAGTCTACTTACGTCCATTATCAACTTTGCCCACTATACCTACATCCATTATCAACTTTACCCACTCTACTTACATCCATTATCAACTTTGTCCATTACCACCTTTACGACTGCACGGATTTCACTGACTTTTTCACTAACACACATTTTAATTACCCAGAGATTTTTATTACATAAATAATTCGTAAATTACAACATATACCATTTTTTTCAGGGAATTTACACTAAAAGAGAGTTTCTGGTTCGCTCTGACGTCGTTCACCCCTCAAGGGGGAGGCGAAGCGCCGAAAGCCCTATCTGGTAGGACATTGGTTGCCGCCTACTGGTTGTTTGTGGTCCTGATGCTGGCAACATTCACTGCGAACCTGGCTGCCTTTCTCACTGTGGAGAGGATGCAGGTATGTCTCTGGTATGCCCTAATTGGGTAGTTGATACCACCAGTCAATTGACATACTTTTTAAGACTTGTCAAATCCAGCGATTTCGTATGGCAAGAACAAATTGTGACGTCACTATCTTAGTGACTCAATTCACTATTTATTAATTTTAAATGAATAAAAAATCTTATTATATGGAGGCTTTTGTCCAACAGTGGACGTCTTTCGGCTGATGATGATGATGATATTTGGAAATAAAGATTAGTATTATTATTATTTAGAGAAATAGAGTTTTGCATTTATGGGTTTACGGTTTCAACTACCCAATTCTTTCCCATCCATGCTTCAGACACCGGTATCGTCTCTGGAACAGCTGGCCCGTCAGTCCAGGATCAACTACACTGTGGTGGAAGCGTCCTCCGTGCACCAGTACTTTATCAACATGAAGTTCGCTGAAGATACGCTTTACAGGTATATAAAATGATGAATGGATGAAGGAGATAATAGATGAAGGGGGTGATGGATAAAGGAGGTGATGGATGAAGGAGGTGATGGATGAAGGAGGTGATGGATGAAGGAGGTGATGGTTGAAGTAGGTGATGGATGAAGGAGGTGATGGATGAAGGGGTTGATGGATGAAGGGGTTGATGGATGAAGGGGGTGATGGATGAAGGGGGTGATGGATGAAGGGGGTGATGGATGAAGGAGGTGATGGATGAAGGAATAAAGGTGGTTGCACAAGTATGCCAGACTTTTAATCTACTTTAATTAATATTACTTTATTACCACAGAGTATGGAAGGAGATCACGTTGAACGCGACCTCAGATCAGGCTCAGTACCGCGTGTGGGATTATCCAATCAGGGAGCAATATGGTCATATACTGCTAGCGATCAATGCGTCAGGTAAGATTTAAGTGAAGAACAGAACGAATTATTGTTATCATCTTATTTATATCACAGCGTTTTGGCTTGGAATTCTTCACCGAATTCCCTGTTTCCAGTAACTATAATTTAGCAGTTTTCAAGACGAGAGTGAAACGGTTTTTATAAGGTGGGCGGGCTCCATCCTAGGCCATAATATCGCTTACCATCACACACCTATTTAGTATAAAAACAAAAACACTAGGAATTTCTCCTGTATCGTGGGTGCGTTTCACAAACATGAAATAACACACACACAAACACAGACTCGGGACAAACGTCTGCGGATCACACACATTTTCAAATTAATAAAAAATGAAACATGCACACGACACGACAGACACCGACGGCGCAGTGGGTAAGCGATTGCACTGCTGCGCTAAGGGTTGCGGGTTCGATTCCCGCACGGGGCAAAAATTTGTGTGAACCGCAGATGTTTGTCCCGAGTATGGGTATTTGTGTTTATTTGTGAAGCGCCACGACACAGGGGAAATTACTAGTGTGGGTGACGATAATGAAAAAAGCATTGACGATCGCGAGCAGCGACACGGTTGTTCAGTTGGCATACTAACTGAGTTTGCGTCACGGTTCGAATCTCGCTCGTGTCAATTATTTTTCAAATTTCCTTTAGTCATAGTCTCACAAAAGAGCACTTACAAAACGTCAAAACTAGTTGCTCGGTTCCAAACAGTCGTTTCTATTGAGAAGAACCGACAAAAAACTCCATAGTTACTCTTTTATAAGTATATTGTTGGTATAATATCTTTATAAAGAATCTACATAGAATCTGCTAGAGTATGGGTAATTTGCTAAGAAAATATTTAAACTTTAGTCCAACATCATTTAATTTTATATCTAGGCCCAGTTCCGGACGCGAAGACAGGTTTCCAACAAGTCAACGACCACACTGACGCTGACTTCGCTTTTATTCATGACTCCGCAGAAATCAAGTAAGCTAATGAACTTATTATATATTACAAAAACTTGTCTAGATGATATCTGGGAGAGAAAAGGTAGGAATTGGTGTATGTTATAGGTCCCAATGTAATTCAGACTCCGGTCTGTTCAGAATTACCTAATGGAAAATCCCAATACTGCTCGGCCCGAGATTTAAACCCAAGACCTCGTGATCAGCGGTCTAACGCTACTTCCCATGTAGGCGGTTCAAAGCGAACGCGAATATGAAGCGGTGACACGCGAATTCAATGCGATGCGGTGCGACGCGGCGGCTATGTCCTACGTGCACGCGAATCGTCTCGCTCAGCCGACACTATAACCAAACAAATACACGACGGCACCGCTTCGCTTTCGCATTTCGATCGCTCACGCAGGACGTCGCGTAGGACATAGCCGCCGCGTCGCACCGCATCGCATTGAGTTCGCGTGTCACCGCTTCATAGTCGCGTTCGCTAAAGACAAAGAGACCTTGACCCCTGAGTTTGTTTCGGTATTTCTTCTCAGAGGTAGTCAGGTAGGAAATGCCGACGCCATCTAACAAGTTAAAAATAAGACATGTAAAAGGGGTTTTTTAATCCTATTTGCAGAAAAGAAATAAAATCATTTAAACATACCACGTGAATGTTGGGCGATATGTCTCCGCGACACATTCTATGAAAAAGCGGCATAAGGGTACTCCTTACTTGACCCATTTGCGGAACATCGAATAACGGCTTTAATTCGAAGAAAACAAGCGATTGTATAATTTTGTCTTCGAGGAATTCTGGTTTGGCTGATGGCTCAGTTGGTTACAGCAGCGCCACGGTACGGCGAAGGTCACAGGTCCTGCTCGTGTCCGTCATATCAATTTAGATTCAAGCTTAGCTTGGGCAACATGCTAAAACGACACTAAAAGTCATATAATTCAGGTGATTTCTTCATTGAACGTATGGATCCCTCCAGGTACGAAGTGACAAGAAACTGCAACTTAACGGAGGTTGGCGAAGTGTTTGCTGAGCAGCCATATGCTATAGCCGTGCAGCAAGGGTCCCGGCTGCAGGAGGACCTGTCTCGAGCACTCCTGGAGCTGCAGAAGGAACGATTCCTGGAGCAGCTGGCTTCGAAGTGAGTTTTACACTGTGACTGTGTGCGAAGCAGACACAATAGTTACACAATAGCCATGCTCTATATGAGGGTCGCTTCTTATCGTATGGTTGATGAACAACCTGGTGTCAGAGTTTTAGTTCGTA
Source organism: Abrostola tripartita (assembly GCA_905340225.1). Taxonomy (NCBI): domain Eukaryota; kingdom Metazoa; phylum Arthropoda; class Insecta; order Lepidoptera; family Noctuidae; genus Abrostola; species Abrostola tripartita. The sequence goes on along the minus strand of HG996513.1, from coordinate 1,050,782 downwards.
TTTTAATATGCCAGTCGTGTTTTTAATTTGCTTTTTGGTTAGTTTTTTTACATGGCAGAGGCTAGTAAGCAAGGCTGTAATTTTAATTATTTCAGATACTGGAACGAGTCAGCGCGACAGGCGTGCCCAGACGCAGACGAATCCGAAGGCATCACGCTTGAGAGTTTAGGTAATCATACTGTTTTAATTATAACTAGGCGGCCTCGGCAGACTTCTTCCTGCCCGGTAAAGTAGCGTGATTTGAGTTGTCAATTACGGAAGATGGCAGAGTATCAAACGTAATTTATTAAAGAAAAAAAAACTGTTTAATTTTTTTTCGGTTAATTTTTCGATATTTTAATAATTATTCTGCTTATCGGGCCGGAGACAAATCCAACAAATCAGAGATCAATAAAATCGGTCCAGCCGTTCTCGATTTATAAGTGTTCCCTCAAACCCGATTTATATAAATCAAATGTAGAGAGAATATTGGTCCCGAGTCTGGGTGGGCGCACCCACGATTGGTACCTACAGGAGAAATTGCTAGTGTGGGGCGAAGTTTATTAAAAAAAAAATATATAATAAATAAAATAAACTCCAAGATTTTGTCAATATACCCCCATTTTTACGGAAGCCGTTTGGTATCCGGCCTAGAATTGACCACCCCCTTTCCTCCCGTGGGTGTCGTAAGAGGCGACTAAAGGAAAATCCAGAAGATGGGCAGCAGCGTCTTCTGTAACTTGACCACCAACACTGCGATCCCCAAGCCGCTTGCCAAGCGTGGGGATTATGGCAACACCTCCCCCCCTCCTAAGGGGGAGGCCTTTGTTCAACAGTGGACGTCTTCCGGCTGATGATGATGACCCCCAATTTGTTGTTAGTCTTGTTAGCAATGTTGCTATTTAAATAAAATAATTGTATTATAATCCTTTTTTATTTTATTTCAGGCGGTGTGTTCATAGCAACGCTATTCGGTTTAGGCCTAGCGATGATAACGTTAGCATGGGAGGTGTTTTACTACAAGCGCAAAGAGAAAACTAAAGTCCAAGGCTTAAATTCGAAGCCGGAAAAGGCTTTTGAGTCAAAGTCGAGTCTTGAAACTAAAGTCGCAGAGTCTGTGGCTAAATTGAGACGGCGCGGGAAGATCGGAAAACGGAGTAATGTCACTAAAAATGTCACTTTTGGAGATACTTTTAAACCGGTTTCAGAGAAAGGCGTTTCGTATATTAATGTTTTCCCAAAAGATTATAGGCCTTAGGCCTTATGCACGACTAGCTGCGCCCGCGGTGTTACCGCTACCTTTTTTCGGGATAAAAGAGTTACTTTCACATTTATAATATTAGTATGGATAATATTTTTCTTCAATATTTCTTAAAATTCAGTTATTTTTAAAGAAATTAGTGTTTAAATAAAAAATAGCATTTTTGTAGTTTTAATTGTGTAGACACCTCCAATCAATTGAAATACTTTTTATGAGCTGTCATATTCGCTATTCCTCCATAGATTTTGTATGGCAATAGGAACCTGTGACGTCACTAGTATGCTAACTCAATTGACGTACTAGTTATTGATTTCAAAGCAAATAAAAATCGAATTTTACAGACAATTGCTAGTTGACCTATTACTTTTGAAAAATTGGTATACTGTTCTATTTGTTTGAGAAATAAATTGTATTTTATTAATTAATTATTGATTTCAAAGCAACAAAAAATCGTATTTTACAGTTATTTAAAAATGTATAGGATTTTCAGGAATGTAATAAAGCATTTTTAGAGAAGTAGTGTCTTAGAATTATTAGTTAATTGTTAATTTGTGGTTATTGTCCGTTGGATGCAAACGGCAAGTTGTCGTTCATTGTGGCGTTCTAAGGGGGAGGCCTTTGTCCAGCAGTGGACGTCTTCCGGCTGATGATGATGATGGTGTCTACTAACTAAATTAGCAATATATGTGTAGAAAATAAAAGAAATATAATATATTAAATACTAGTTATTATTTACAATATAACAATATATAACTAAGGGTCGAATCTATAACAAAATGCAAATTCCTATAAAATACATACATAACATCACGCCTGTATTCCCCGAAGGGGTAGGCAGAGGTGTATAGCACACTATTCCGCCAGTTATGTTATAGGTCCCAATGTAATAGACGAGCTGGACATCAACAGAATACAAATCCGACAGCGTGCTTTCAAGAATTACTTAATGTAACACTGACAACCTGGGATTCGAACCCAGGACCTCAGAGCCTAGCCATCGACCGGGCTCAAAACCAAACATCATTCGGCTCAGCATTACCAAGTGTAAAAACCCAGCAACACTGCCCGACCTGGGAATCGAACCCCGGACCTCTCAGTACTCACTAGACCAACGAGGTGTGATTGAATGTATGTATTTAACAGATAATTACCCAACAGAAAAAATGTTTTCCAAAATTTTCTACCAGAAAACTCTTGCTGTAGGCTTCTCAACGATCAACGTGTTAGTATTTAGCACTCTCTTTCCGAATTGTACAGTGAAGTGATCCAGGTTCAGGTATTCTCCATCATCTATTTCTCTGATCAATTTCCTCACTCTGTCTCTGGTCCGCTCCACAAAGCACGCTGCTAACTTCATCTCCACTTCTGCATTACGAAGTCCTATGCAGTACGATCTGGAAAAAGATATATTATTTAAATTTAGATTATAATTTAAAACCTCCTTTTTTGAAGTCGGTTAACGGCAGTATGATATGAAAGAAGATATATTATTAAAATGTAGAACCTCCTTTTTTGAAGTCGGTTAACGGCTTGTTTTTAAAATTTATATTGCATTTTTATAAATAAATACAGACGAGTCTCGTTTTCTTTTTACAAAATCTATCAAAAACATGGTTTTTTTTCTTACATGGTGTAAAATAATTGTTTGCCCTTTCATTTGATACCCCACACTGTAGGATAGATGAAAATATTCGATAGGTCATCCCCACTTTCACCCCCCATATCTTGTAAATGACTGAACCGATTTTGATAAAACTTCTTTTCTTTTCTTTGGAAAATCTGCTTTTAAATTAAAAAAAAAACGCATCCAAATCCGTTCACCCGTTTCAGAGCTACGGTGCCACAGACAGACACACATAGCGGTCAAACTCATAACACCCCTCTTTTTCCGTCGGGGGTTAAAAAATAGACGCGTGTGATTGCTAACGAGACTTTTAATTCGTGTCTATTGCGATGTGTGACCCTTCTGATAAATAAGCTTGTGACCTCCCGCTGCTATATATTATAAAGATATTATTCTTACCTAGACGCCCTTGCTAGTACAGCTGTCATTACCAAAATCTCTGTCGCTGCTTCAGCTAGCCGGTTCAGTTCCCTGTTGATGCAAAATAAGGAAATTATTTCAACATTAATTATATAATAGTATTCGCTTAATATAGGTTAATCTGGGTTATACCGATACAACATCCAGGTGTATCACATAGCTGTTAAATCCAGCTGTTACAGCTGTAACACTCAGCTGTTACTTCCAGCTGTAAAATCTGCTATATTTAACTGTTATATTAACTTGCTATGTCTAAATGTTATAACTATCTGCTATATATAACTGTTATATTTACTTGCTATATCTAACTGCTATATTTAAGTGTCATAACTAGCTATTTTATAACTGTTATATTCATCTGCTATATGTAAATGATATAACCTGCTATTATCTAACTGTTATAACCAGTCTACCACACTCACGTGTAAGCAGTGTTGACTTTAACTCCATGTCGCGCCATGAGAGTTTCGCAGGCGAAGCGCATGCGCAGCACGCAGTACTCCAGCTGTTCGGAGGGCGGCTTCAGAGAGGGGTGGAGGTGCTCGCACAGGTGCAGGTTCAGTTTTGGGTCGTCCTTCTCCTGGAAATTAAATATAGTATAGGTTATAGTAGGGGATGAATTGGTAAGTATGGGATGGAGTGGGAATCGTCACCCCACATTAGGAATTTCTCCTGTATCGTGGGTGCGTTTTACAAACATGTAATATCACATACACAAACACCCGGACTCGGGACAAATATCTGGAAATAGCACAAATTTTTGTCCCGTACCGGAATCGAACCCGCAGCCCTTAGCGCAGCAGTCCAATCGCTTAGCCACTGCACCAACCTGGTGCACCAATTCCCGCAGGGGACCTAATTTTGTGTGATCCGCAGATATTTGTCCCGAGTCTGGGTGTTTGTGTATGTGACATTTCATGTTTGTGAAACGGACCCACGATACGGGAGAAATTCCTAGTGTGGGGCGACGTTTTATAAAAGCTAAAAAAAGATATATTATTTGCACGGGGAGAGGAAATAGAATGTTAGAGGAACGAATTATTGTATTGATTGAATAAACCTTTCCAATTAATTAAATAACTAGCAGCGCCCCGCTGTGTTACCCGCTACATTATTTCGGGATAAACAGTAGCCTATGTCTTAATCCAGGGTGTCAGCTACCTCCATACAAAATTTTATCAAAATCGGTCCAGCCGTTTGAGCGTGAAGAGGTAACAAACATACAAACACACTCACAAACTATCGCCTTTATAATATTAGTGTGAAAAACTGATAACGTCGCAGGCTGAAGTCATCATTTACCTGATGCCTATTAGCTAGAACCTTCTTGAAGATGAAACCTGGATGCATGAGGGGGTTTCTCATCTGCTTCACTTCAGTCGCCATAATTTTGCCAGCGTGGTGAATTCCATTTAGAGCTAGAAATATTATGATTACAAGTAATAGATTTCTTTAATAGCACGTGACGATGTAAGGTCAGATGATAAAATTATAAAAGTGTTTAAAAGGGAATTGAAATTAAAAAAATAAATAAAAACTACTTGAAAAAATACGACGTTTTAATTTATTTTTTTTCTTTTTAAAACGTCGCCCCACACTAGGAATTTCTCCTGTATCGTGGGTGCGTTTCACAAACATGAAATATCACATACACAAACACCCAGACTCGGGACAAACATCTGTGGATCACACAAATTTTTGTCCCGTGCGGGAATCGAACCCACAACCCCTAGCGCAGCAGTCCAATCGCTTAGCCACTGCGCCAATCAGGTCGTCAATTCAAAATTAATACAATATAGCACTAAAAACAGCCGTTTTTTTAATGTATATTAGATATAGAATTTAATTTAAAATAACTCTTAAAAAATTGTGCCAAATATCCGTTTTTTTTATTTTATTTTAATAGTACAATCAGCACCATAAGTAACTGAACATTTAAATTTTTTAAAATACCGTGAATGAAAAAAAATTTATATAGTAAAAAGTCTTAAATATTCTCAGATCATCATTTGGGCGTTTCTATAATTTGAAACATTAAGGGCGGGTTGCTTCAAACAGTCTGTTACCGTTACATACGTACGTCAAAAAATAACGATTGCAAAAGATGTATAACGCACGTAAAATATGAAGTGTTGATTCATTGCCTAAATAACCCGGTTATCAACGTTATTAGGGCTGCAAGTAGAAAACAAAACATTTTCTTTATTAAGACTGCTAGAAGAAAACAAAATTGGTGTCGCCATTTTTAACATTCACGTGTGCGTCAAGTGAAGCTGAAGCAGCCCCGCCTAAATTGAATTAAAGTTTGTTACTTTCAATGATTAGACATTTTCATAACATTTTAAGCTACTTATGACGCTGACTGTACCATTTTACATGGCCACCCATCCACACAGCAGCCTCGACCACCGCAGCCTAACCTGTCACGTGTATCACTCACCAATGAACATATTGACGCTGTCCAGGTTCTCCCCGCGCGTCGCCAGGTGCCTCATATCATTGAGCAGCTGCTTGCACTCCTCTTCCTTGTCTAACGCAGGTATTGACAACAACTTCAGCATTGTGGGCAAGCCGTGGCTTACTATGAAGTTTCTGAAAGGTAATTAAAATGGAGAAATATTAAGAATGGAGCCCCTAGTATTTTGGGTGTCCTTCAAAATAAATTTTAGAAGTGTTTTAGTGCAGGAGGTTAAAGTTACAGGTTTAATTTAATTCTTCTTATCGTATGGTTGATGAACAACCTGGTGTCAGAGTTTAAACCGCCTGTAGGCCTCTGACATGGCTTTACACACCGTTGAAAAATCTCTCAGGTGTGCCGGTTTCCTCACGATGTTTTCCTTCACCGTTTTCAGCAACTAATTTATAGTACGCACAAGAATTCTAAAAGTCATTAGTGCGTGCTGGCGTTTTAACTTGCGACCTTTGATTTTGCAGTCCAATGGTCATACCACTCGGTTCATCATCATCATCAGCTGGAAGACGCCCACTGTTGAACAAAAGCCTCCCCCTTAGAAAAGGGGGGGGGTGCCATAATCCTCACGCTTGGCAAGCGGCTTGGGGTATCGCAGTATTGGTGGTGAAGTTACAGAAGACGCTGCTGCCCATCTTCTGGATTTTTCCCTGAGTCGATTCTTACGACGCCCACGGGAGGAGAGGGGGTGGTCAATTCTAGGTCGGATACCACACGGCATACCCACTCGGTTGTCACTGCCATAATTATTATTATTACACCTGCACATATATCGTGGGGCTCGAAGCTATCTGGCTACCCGGCAGATCAGGTCGATCTGCGAGGTTAAGCCGTGCTCGCCGCGGTCATTCTTGTGATAGGTGACCGTTTTCACATGTCGAGACCCCACCGTGCTTCGGAAGGCACGTTAAGCCGAAGTTGAGGAAATAGGGAGTGCACCTGTGTCTGCGCGCATACTTGTGCACTATAATATCTCCTGCGCAGATGGCTAGTCTCAGCTGAGACAGGCCGCCGTGACCGAAATTCGGTCAGGAGGACACATTACCTGCACATAGCCACTTCAATTTCTGCATCAGGGTTCAGGTATCCGTCTAGCAGGCCGGCAGTGAAGTACTCCGCACTCTCACACGCGTAGATGTCGATTAGAGCATCTCCCACTGTCGACTGGATCGTCGAGAGGTCTGCTAGAGGCTTGCCTAGAACACATCAAAACTGATGTATTCATTACAGTCAGGGATCCACGGACCTTAAAATTGATTATGATCGTGCAAATTTTACTTGAGTAACATTCTGATGAGACGTCCAAATTTTCTCTTTCTCACTTTCACAGACCAAATTTTTCCATTCAAGCAATTTGTCCGTGAGTAGCTTAATTTGATGAGACGTCCAACTTTTCTCTTACAAAGATTCTCACTTGTCGGTAGCTAACAGGGGTAGCACATCACACGGCGCGGTTCTACGCTCAAAAGTTGTAGTGTTATGTGCTACCTATGTTAGGTACCACAATCGAGAATTTTTGTAACAGAAAAGTTGGTCGTATCATGAAAATGAAGTTACTTACGGAAAATTAGCTTGATATCAATTTTAAACCTAAATTAATAAAGGAAATTTGAAAAATACCTGACGTCACCCTTAAGACGTAAATACTAAAAGGGAACTTGATATTTGATGGATGCGAGCAGCGACACGGTGGCTAAGTTGGTTAGAGCAGCGCCACGGTTCGGCGAAGGTCGCGGGTTCAAGTCCCGCTCGTGTCCATCATTTTTCCAATTTCCTTTATCAATTTAGATTCAAGCTTAGCATGGGCAACATGCTAAAATGACACAAAAGGCATATCAATTTTAAATTTAGTCTGTGGATCCCTGACTATTAATGTACCTATAGAAAAGCAGGAACTAATATGTTTTTTTTTTAAAAAAACGTCGCCCCGCACTAGGAATTTCTCCTGTATCGTGGGTACGTTTCACAAACATGAAATATCACATACACAAACACCCAGACTCGGGACAATCAAATGTGGATCGCACAAATTTTTGCCCGTGCGGGAATCGAACCCGCAACCCTTAGCGCAGCAGTCTAATCGCTTAGCCACTGCGCCAATCAGGTCGTCAAATATATTTAGGTAGTAATTCCTGCAGGGATTAAAAAGGTCACCCATCACAAGACTGACCGCGCTAACATTGGCGACCATTAGACCAACAAGGCAGCCGAAATAAATTGAGGATCAAACGATAGGTTTTTATACGAAAAGCAAACAGATAAAGTTAAAAAAGTCTTGAAGATTTCAACTTACCAGAAAATGCTCTGGGACGAGTGTACTCCACCACACTCTGAACAGCACTCGCGAGACGACAGCGGCTAAGGGCGGCCGCGTACAGCCGAGAGACACCCAGGATCTGAGCCAGCGCCGCCTCCGAGACCATGTCCAGTGGAGTGGCTGTGGGGGACAAATGTAACAGCTAATGTATACTAACTCTAAGCCTGATTGCTTAAACTTTTACATTATTTTACATATTTACATTATTTACATTAATAACTATTGGAATATTTATGTTATAGTTATAGGTATAGTTTTAATGTGTACTTTGTATTTGCATGCCGAAAAAAGTAGGCGAAATATGTGAAACTACTATTATATTATCTCCATCTGTAAACACCATTATTTCGAGCAAATAAATGATTCTTATTCTAAACCAGAATCTGTGTTAAAATAACATAAAATTCCAAGTTTTCTCGATGTGGTGTACAGCTGTGACAACATTAGATACCTAGGTGTGTAGTTGTGGTGTACAAATGTGACAGTAATATAGCAGAGTGTATTTAAAAATAAAGAAAGTAATCATCAAATTATTTATGTCTATCAAACACAAAATGCAGATAAATCTTTATGTAATTTTTTCAATTAACTACCAAATTTATAAATAACATGAGATATTTTTCAACTACTACTTAAAATTAAGATAAATTGAGTAGACACCACCAATCCATTGATATACTTTTTATGAGCTGTCAAAACGCTATTCCTCCACAGATTTTGTATGGCAATAGGAACCTGTGACGTCACTAGTATGCTAACTCAATTGACTTACTATTTATTGATTTCAAAGCAAATAAAAATCGAATTTTATAGTTAACTAAAAATATATAGGGTATTTAGGACTAAAATAAAGCATTTTTTAGACAACTTGTGTCTTGAAAGTATTGGTTAATGGTATCAACTGACCTATTCCTTGTGTAGTTTGTAAGTGTGTTTGTATGTTTGTTACCCCTTCACGCTAAAACGGCTGGACCGCTTTTGCTAAAATTTGGTATGGAGGTAGCCAACACCCTGGATTAACATATAGGCTGATTTTATCCCGAAAAAATGTAGCGGGTAACACCGTGGGGCGCAGCTAGTTGTTTGTAATGCAATAAAAAAATGAAACAAATAAAAAAAAAAAATAAAAAAAATTAAAAAACACGACTGCCATGACAAAAAACGAACTAAAACGTGAAAATCAATTTCAATCGCAGTCTGGGTACCTCTTAGATAAGACAGTGTTCCACAGAATTTTTTATAGCCTATGTTACTCGCGATAGTGTAAGGATTCTAACGACACTCCATACATCAAAATCGATTCAGGCATTCAGAAGTTATGGTGGAATAAAGAAACTCACATACATACATGAACCCTGAAAACATTACACTCCTTTTTTATCCAAATATATTATTTAAACTTACCAGGAGTCTTAAAGAATGTGACAAAGGATCCGTTACTCTTAACACCGTCAGCTCCTGGATGTATGAGGAATGCTTTCAGTCTGGAAGCCTCGACGGAGCATAGCACTAGTATGTAGCCGTCTCCACACCTACAGACCTTCTCGCCGTGGACGCGCCAGATACCTGAAGAAATAATTGTATGTGCACTCTCTTCTTATCGTATGGGTGATGAACAACCTGGTGTCAGAGTTTAAACCGCCTGTAGGCCTCTGACATGGCTTTACACACCGTTGAACTATCTCTTAGGTGTGCCGGTTTCCTCACGATGTTTTCCTTCACCGTTTTAGCAACTGATAACTAATTTATATTACACACATGAATTTGCAAAGATATTGGTGCATGCAGAGGTTCGAACTTGCGATCTTTTACTTGGCAGCCCAACGATCATACCAGTAGCTATCAGTGTTTATATGTATGTGCACTGTAAGGTTTTTCAAGGGCTAGTCAAAACAAATAACAACTAACAGCTGATTAGTTAAATAGAGCTGTCAAATCTTTTTAGATTTTTTTATTTTGAAAACAAAAAACGTCCCCCCACTTTAGGAATTTCTCCTGTGTCGTGGGTGCGTTTCACAAACATGAAATATCACATACACAAACACCCAGACTCGGGACATCAACACACACAATCGAACCCGCAACCCTTAGCACAGCAGACCAATCTCTTAGCCACTGCGCCAAATATGGTTGTCAAATTATGTAATTGTTTATAGAACGATGAGAGTATAATTTCTAAAAAAAATCCATTTCATTCAGGGTTTCTTTTGTTGTGAAACATCTATTGGTCTGCCTAAGCAGGCTAGCTAAAAAGGACTTCATTGCGGTGATGACAAACCGTGCCATGATGCCTCCACTACGCCGGCGATCTCAACCTCTTTGTTTTTTTTATAATTAAACAAATATTTTTTTTATTATAATTTTTTAATGATTAATTGATATTATATATAAATAAATAATTAATAATATAGATAAGATTGGTATCCTACCTTGCCCATCCATTTCAGCCGTAGTCCTGAAGTCAGCCTGAGATATCCTTTCAGCAATACGCTCCTTTATAGCCAATGCAATGGTTTTCTCTCCGGAAATCAAGTCGTCTATCAACATTGAGTACTGCTCCTCTGTTAATCCTGCTTTCAAGGCGTGCAGCCCCACCCAATGGTCACTGATATCCTGTCCGAGCTGGAAATCACTCGCAATAGCCTCTAAATACCTTAAATTCTCAGTAAAATTCGTTGCAAGACCGTTTCTAGTTAGACTAACAGGCGCGGCATACATTTTAGTGTTAATTAATACGTTTTTACGGTCTTCCGCCGTCTTTTTGGGGTCTATAAACACGTTGCGTATATTTTCGATTCTCTTCTCTAGTGCTTCAGTTTCTTCTTTGTTCAGGATTTCAGGAAAAGCCAGTAAATTACGATTGAAAATTGATAGGAATACGTCTTTCATGAATGGCTCGATTTGTGCTTTGCGGCGCTCGGAACGTTCTAGAACCTTTAGATCTTCGAAGTCGAACTTCTCATCTCGCACTTGAGGCTGTGAAGACGGTGTGGATTCATAATCTATTGATGAAAATCTGAATTTTCGGTACAGATTTCTACTGATGTAACTGTGGTGAATAACACAGAGTTTACGCGCCACATTCATTTTTGAACCGACGGATTTGTAGCAGCTATGTTAAATTATGTGTTTAGACGTATTTTTATTGAGTATTTAACGCTAATTCTTTCGTAAGTTTACGTAAATAATGTTATGAACTTTTTAGGTTATATTGACATTAAAACAATTCCTGTTCACAATGACATTAATATGACAGTTGCCGTTGCGTTCCATTTCATTCCACACATTTTATTTTGATATTTTTATAACTACAACTAGAACATTTTTTTTTTACTATTTTAATTTAATTTTTTAATGATTCTAACAAAAATACAGATACACTATGTAAATAATATATATAAATGCTATTTAATATTGTAATTATAACAACAGAGGGTTGCAATAAATCTATCAAAAATATTTAAAAACTGTGTGTTTTCATATGTTTAATCATAGAGAAATTAACTTTTGCTCATCATAAATATTTCCTGGAACAAAATTCTAGTTATTTATTATATAAGCTAAATATCCGCCACAAACCATATATAGCAAACAACTAAGTATAGACAACACGGGTCACCCGAATTAGCATTTTAAATAATAATCGAGTTTAAAAGTCTCATAAACGTGACGTAATGACAGCTTAGAGCTTGGGTATGACCGTGCTCTGTATAGATAAACAGATAATACTTTATATCGTAATTAAATATAATTTTTAGTATAATGGCTGCTATTAGAGCTGGCCTAGAATAGGGGAAAATAGAAAATCTGGGGTCTTTGTCCAGCATAGCCATTACTTAGGTTATAAAAAAATAATACTTGCTCACTGATCTAGGTGTCGCAAAGTGTGACTGTTCAGCGTGAGATTCTAGGTTTGATTACCGGATCAAGTTTTATTAGCTTTTTCCATAAAGTCATTCTTACTCAGTAGCAGGATTTTGTGTTGCTACTAAGAATGACCCAACGCGACGGTCCCAATGTAATAGGGGGCGGGCCTATTGCTATCAATCGGTCACAAATCCAGATTCCATGATGCTGCTGAGAATTACCTAATGGAATAACCCAGTAACACTTTGACTGACCCGGGATTCGAACCCTGGACCTCGTGCACAGCAGTCGTGCTTAGCAACCACTTGACCGGTGAGATATATAGATATAAGACCTACTAACAATAAAGTATTATAATATGTATCAACGACTTCACTCTTTCTTTCATCTTGAAGTTATTTCGAGAGACAATATAAGCTCCATCGCACTTACCATTGAACTCTTAAAACAGGACAGTTTAAGATGTGGAAGCGAGACGCCGCTACGTGCAGTGTAATGTGGCGTCTCGCTTTCTCAACGTAAACTGTTTAATATTTAATATTGTTCGTGTTCGGGTTTAATATTGTTCGTGAAAACTGACTTGATTGGCTTTCAAAAGAAGTCTAAGATCTTTCTGGAGGTGATAATAAATGTGTCTATCTTATTTCAGAAATAAAATAAGAATATGTTTTTATAATATTTGTTATTATATATCCCCAGGGGAAAACCTTGTCGGACATCTTCCTCTCTTCACCTTCGCACTCCTCTTCACTCCTCTAGTTGCTACGATAAATCATTTACTATTCGCGCTGTGCGCCTCTGGAACTCGCTTCCACACTCCGTGCGAGATAGCCGTTCGTTAGTTGTTCTCAAGAGAAGAATTAAAGAGAATTTCCTTTCTACTTGTGGTATAGTATCTATAATATTTATGTATATATTATGTATGTATTTTATTTATTTATTATGTTTGTAATGTTGAAAATTGTAAAACTTTTATGACAGTTATTGTAAATTAGTATTTCTATATTTTTGTTGTGCACTTTTTCTGTTCTTACAAATAAAATCTCTGTATCACTCAAAGGTTTTCTGTTAGAGAACTCAATTTTGAGTTAAGCTCGCCTCTGTACGTCATCTTTCCTGTAATAATATCTTTATGTATTTTATTGTGTGCAATAAAGAATTAAGAATTATTTATTTGTAATTCTACAAGTAAGAAAAGAAAGAAAGAAAATATTTTTAATCACGTGAGTAAAACGCATATAACAAAAAGAAAAATGAACGAAGAAAGAAAGTAGTGAAAGAAGTACGTATTGTTAATCTACATAAAGTGTAAAGAACAAACACCGATCAACCAAAGTTTATACTTTAACTAGCTGCGCCCGCGGCGTTACCCGCTACATTTTTTCGGGATATAAAGTAGGCCATTTGTTAATGCAGGGTGTCAGCTACCTCCATACCAAATTTTAGCAAAATCGGTCCATCTGTTTGAGCGTGAAGAGGTAACAAACATACAAACACACTCACAAACTTACGCCTTCATAATATTAGTGTTATAAAATAGGTAAATCTGAAGAGTTAGTTTGTTTGGTTGAACGCGCTTATCTCACGGACAAGGTAAGAACTGTTTTACTATAATAACATCCGTGAGTGTTATCCATATTATTTACTATATATCCCGGTTATACTCACGTGTCACAGCCGAACTGAGCCAGTTCGGCTCGCGACTCCGCCGCGTAACCAGCTCATGAATAAGGGCTCCGTTCGAGTTCGAAACTAGTCGGGCATTCCCGAATACACACGTGAGTATAACCGGGATATATAGTAAATAATATAGGTAAGAACTGGTTCTAATTAAAAAAATATTTTTGTGTTGATAGTCCATTTATCGAGGAGCTATCATCATCAGCCGGAAGACGTCCACTGTTGAACAAATGCCTCCCCCTTTTAGAAGAGAGAGGGGGTTGCCATAATCCCCACGCTTGGCAAGCGGCTTAGGGATCGCAGTGTTGGTGGTGAAGTTACAGAAGACGCTGCTGCCCATCTTCTGGATTTTCCCTTAGTCGCCTCTTACGACACCCACGGGAGGTAAGGGGATGGTCAATTCTAGGCCGGATACCGCACGGCTCTAGGATTCGCGGGCAGAAGCTGGTGTATTCTAATGTTTGTCTTGTTTGGCGTAGCGACAGTTTGCAAGACACATGGCGCACACACACATAACATCACGCTTGTATTCCCCGAAGAGGTAGGCAGAGGTGTACATATAGTACACCCACATTTCGCCAGTTATGTTGTAAGTCCCAATGTAATAGGGGGCGAGCCTATTGCCATCAACCGGGCACAAATCCAGACTCCGTGCTGCTACTGAGAATTACCTAATGGAAAACTCAGTAACACTTTGCCCGACCCTGGATTTGAACTAAGGACCTCTTGCTCAGCAGTCGCGCTTAGCGACCACTAGACCAACGAGGCAGTCACATGGCGCTTAGAAATATATAATTAAAGATATCTTAACATCACGCATGTATTTCCCAAACGTGTCAGTAGAGTAATATAGTTTCACTAATTTAGTTCAAGTACCTTAACTAATTAAACTTAGACTACTTAAACTCGTGTAATAAGCAGCCTTTTGCCATTGACTTAGCACAAATCCAGACCCCGTACAGCTACCGTGAATAACCTAATAACACCTTGCCCGACCTGGAATCGGAACCCGGGACCACATGCTTAACAGTCGCGCTTTGCAAGATTGGCGAGGAAGCATTTTTTTTAAATGTCGCCCCGCTTTAGTAATGTCTCCTGTATCGTGGATGCGTTTCACAAACATGAAATATCACATACACAAACACCAAGACTCGGGACAAACATCTGCGGTAGCACAAATTTCTGCTCCGTGCGGGAATCGAGCCCGCAATCCTTAGCGCAGCAGTCCAATCGCTTAGCTACTGCGCCAAAGGTTTGACGTGTAGAAAATTCCTAATGCATCCGCTTGTACCCTTCTTTTGTTTATAGATTAAATAATTACAAAATAAGGTAAACTTAGTACGTAGTTATGACATGGTTATGACACAATCTCTTAATAAATAACACAAATTATAAGTACGGCTCATTGCTGGGTATAATTAGGTGGTTTTCTGTACATTTATTTGTATTCCAACTCGGCGTAATGTTACTGCTAAACATAAAAATTAGGAACTTCTTATTATTACCGGAAAGTGAAAATAGTCAATGAAGACATAATGAAAAGACTATTCTAGTTAAGTTCAGAATTGGATTACCTGACTGCACTGCTCTGCATTGAATTGCAGGTTTTAATGCACACATAATATATTTATCAGAGTAATGAGTAATGAACATGAGGTCCTAAGTTCAAATCTTGGGTCGGGCAAAGTGTTATTGCGTTTTTCCATTCGGTTATTCTCAGTAGCAGCACGGAGTCTGGATTTGTGCCCGGTTGATGGCCAGCTCGCCTATTACATTGGGACCTAAAACATAACTAGTGAATTATGGGTGTACTATTATTATGCACCTCTGCCTACCCCTTCGGGGCGTGATGTTATGTTATATATAGGTATTATATTGAGTGCTTAATCATAACACAAAAATGGGAATTTCAAGAATAGTTAAAAATGACAATTTAGTTTCCTTAAAACAGTTTTGAATCATCAGATAATACCAAACAATAATAATCATTATTATCTATTACTACAACACATCATAAACCTCTGCTTACACCTGCAAATACAGTTATAATACTAAAAATATTTACTCGCTAGAAATACTACCAAACAACGAATCACTGCACGATCAGCAACAGTACAACCAAGCAGAAATATAATTGACGTAAAATTAAACAATTATAAATTCGCTAGGAAGACCACGAGACAGCCAATTTCACACGCGAACGGTAACACGGTTAGTCAAAAGTAACAAGAAGTCTTCAAAGAGTAATTACGTTAGAATTACTCAAGGAAACTTTGTGTACTGTCTAATTTGTGTAATTTTTACGTTTCTGTGAAACCTCTAGTTAGCGGGATTCTAACGATGATTTTATATAATCCCTTTGTTAATTGCCAGAAGACTGATAGCCGAGTAGTATGACCGTTGGACTGCCAAGTCAAAGGTCGCAAGTACAAACACCGCAACGTCTTTTCGAATTCATGTGCGTATTATGAATTAGTTATCAGTTGCTAAAAACGGTGAAGAAAAACATCGTGAGGTGACGGCACGCCTGAGAGATTTTTCAACGGTGTTTAAAGCCATGTCAGAGGACAGGCGGTTTAAACTCTGACACCAGGTTGTTCATTAAGTTAGTTTAGCCTAGTTTTAAGTAAATGTAAGATAGTTTACCTGTACATTTTAACAGGACATCACGCCAGTATTTCCCAAAGGAAGCAGAGGTAACATATTTATATTTCATCATCATCATCAGCCGGGAGACGTCCACTGTTGAACAAAGGCCTCCTCATTAGGAGGGGGGGGGGATGCCATTTTCCCCACACTTGACAAGCGGCTTGTGGATCGAAATGTCGGTGGTCAACTTACAGAAGACGCTGCTGTCCATCTTTGGATTTTCTCTTCCTCGCCTCTTACGACACCCACAGGAGGAAAGGGGTGGTCAATTCTAGACCGGATACCACACGGCAAATATTTATATTTGGTTTTTAGTAAATAAAAAGACTTAATACTATGTTAGTGAACACTTCTTAGCACAAATTATTTGTGCATCCTGGTGGCACTTGTCCGCGGAAGCGACGGAACAGGGCCACAAGATGTGGTCCTGCGGCCTGTAGTCTTCCTGCAAGACGAGGTGCAGGTAACAATTCGTTACTTGCACCACGAACGCCTTAAAGTTAATCTCAACCAACTATTGAAGTATTTCTATAATAATATTATATAGGGCAAAAGTGTTACTGAGTTTTCTATTAGGTAATTCTTAGTAGCAGCACGGAGTCTGGATTTGTGCCCGTTTGATGGCAATAGGCTCGCCTCCTATTACATTGGGACTTCAATATAACTGGCGAAATGTGGGTGTACTATATGTACACCTCTGTCACATAACATCACGCCTGTATTCCCTGAAGGGGTAGGCCCCTTCGTGGAATACAGGCGTGATGTTATGTTATGTTATTATATAGCTACAAGTCATGGAACAAATAATAAATAATCAGGCCATGGAGACAGGCAAAATAAAATTAATTGGCGTAGCTTTTACCTCTAGAATAAATATCAGGATAAATAACAAACAAAACCACGCAATAAACTTATTAGATTTTATTAAGACCGCAATTATATTTATATTGCAACATTATAATTAGCGGAATATAATTTTTGTAATCTGGCAACATTGTTAAGGGTGGTTTAGTGATGCGCTTAAATAACGGTACTTGACCAAGATTACAGGTTGCTATTTTGATAGGGAGAACGGTGTTATTTTTTTAATGAAAAAAATAATATATATTATAACAAATAATAGAGAAATAAAACATGCGTATCATCACGCCTGTATTCCCCGAAGGGGTAAGCAAGGCTGCACATGTAGTACACCCACATTTCGCCAGTTATGTAATAGGTCCCAAATGTAATCGGAGGTGATTCTATTTCCATCGACCGGTCACAAATCCTGACTCCGTGCTGCTACTGAGAATTACTTAATGGAAAAACCCAGTAACACTTTGCCCGACCCGGGATTCAAATCCAAGACCTTATGCTCAGCAGTCGCGCTTAGCGACTACAGACCAACGCGACGAGGCAGTTTAGAGGAGAAATGTTTTACTATCCGGTGTTACCGTGAAAATGTAACAAATAGGGTGTTGATCTTAAATATCTAATTTGTATGATAAAACTCTTATAAAGTTACTTAACTTTTCAACTTTAAAACGACATATTAGCGTCGAATAACGAAACGGAATACGAACGAATAATAAAATAGCAGTTAAAAAATATAGATTTCCCAACACTAGTCTTACAAATGGGGTGAGGTGAAGATGTCGCCCACCCCATTCCGATATCCATGCAAAAATAGACCTTACCCCACAGAGCTAAGGTCAAAACTCTATTAAACAAATGAAGTTAAGTTGTTTTACATAACTATATATAGGTACCTCACCATGAAATAATCAGTAACATTCTTAAAGCGGGTGACGTCGGCCGCTAGCGCGTATAGGCTGAATGCCTGCATGCCTTGATGTAAATTAACAAAAAAAAAAAAACAGAATGCAACCGAACGCAATTCGCGCGAAAATGATTTGACATTTTCTTGTGTTGTAGATATGGAGGATCGTAATTTAGTGTTCTGTGGAGTTCAGTGTTGAAACTGCTTAGCGATCTTTGATTGTATGAAGCCTCCGAGGTACTCGACGGTATTTATGGTACGTTTCTGTGTAAATAATTATATATATTACTCACTAGCGCACACTTTTCATTATTGACATTTCAATAATCTTTTAGCTTCATGATTATTTTTTCTATTTGTCATTGGGGACAATTGGTTGACAAGACATGTCTACTTGACAATAATTAAAATTGACTTGACAATGCATTGGTTTTGTAATCTGTATTTATTGTAGGTTTTTTCTTTTCAGCTTGAAGATTAGGCCTGGTTTTGTAAATGTCTAGTCGCTGTTATGTTTGTGTAATGCTGGAATTAAAACTCGTTTTCACAATAAGAAATTACGTACACTCAAAACAATATTACAAGAATTTTATTCGTAAGACCTAAAATGAGTTTTCCAATAATTATTTCTTTACTTAACCTTTTTTAGAAAATAAACCATTTAAAAGTAATGTATTTTTTTATTCTGATTTTTTTTATGTAGTCTTAAGTTAGCTTCCCTCGAAGCGGTCGGGTTTGTGATGGGTCACCTTTTTAAACTCGTGTGTAAAAATTTTACAGCTGTTGTTTTGTTAAATTTCATTGTTTGTATTTTTGGAGTCAAGCCGATTGTTACATAAAATCTATCAGTCTTCTTAGATAATGTTGACGTGAGCTATAGCTAAGGAAAAAAAAAAATCGGCGCAACAGGGAACCGCCAATAATTTAGTCTACTTAAAATTAAACTATCTATGCTAAAATAAAAACAAATTTAAGACTATGTCCTGCAGCTGCGGCGACAAGGCCTCAGCCTGTCAGCCCCTACGATGTGCAAGCGAGACGCCTGTACGTGCAGTGTTGTGCGTCTCGCTTCCACAACGTAAACTGTCCTGTTTTAAGAGTTCATGGTAAGGGCGCAGCTCAGCATTGACGACCCAATTGGCGCAGTGGCTAAGCGATTGGACTGCTGCGCTAAGGGTTGAGGGTTCGATTCCCGCACGGGACAAAAATTTGTGCGATCCACAAATATTTGTCCCGAGTCTGGGTGTTTGTGTATGTGATATTACATGTTTGTAAACCGCACCCACGATACAGGAGAAATTCCTAGTGTGGGGCGACGTTTTACTTAAAAAAAAAAACTAAAAAAAAGCATTAATGCCAGGCGACTAGTGCCTGGCGCTGGTTTTCAACTGAGCCCTGACAGAGTGGTGAGTCACTGATGGAAACCATTATTACTGTATTATGCATAATATAGGATCTAAACTATGATAAATTCATGTCGTTAACAGTAGGACCGGCAGCAGGTTGGTAGCGGGGACAACGGGCCTTCCGACTACGTTATCGATGTTTAATATTGTATCGTCATTACATTATTTTGTTTTTGTTATAGTCCAAACCATATTTGTATGTCTCACCATAGACAAAACATATCGCACTTTACCTATTTATAAGATCTACATTTTTTTTAAACCTATGTTTTTACAAAAAATAAATAACTTTGACTTTGATAATATACATATGTCAAACGTATATAATACGTATACGTTCTAAGGGGGAGGCCTTTGTCCAGCAGTGGACGTCTTCCGGCTGATGATGATGATGATGATATGTCAAACCCATACATTTATCATTCTATTAGATTTCTTCGTTTTGCCACTTGGCTAGCAGGGCTAAGCGCGCGGCGATCTATTCGATATGAAAAAACAAGCGGTAGAACGAATCGTAGCTAAGCAACAGTCGCCGGGTTTATGTATTCAGGTTAAGCCACGCTTATCGCGGTTGATATGTGGATGGGTCACCAGTCACCACCCA
Organism: Abrostola tripartita; assembly: GCA_905340225.1. Classification (NCBI taxonomy): domain Eukaryota; kingdom Metazoa; phylum Arthropoda; class Insecta; order Lepidoptera; family Noctuidae; genus Abrostola; species Abrostola tripartita. Next base: position 1,030,743 of record HG996513.1, on the reverse strand, counting down.
TTTTATACTGAGAACCGTCCGTGCCAAGGACGGCGATATCATCGGCGCCGTCATTAGCAGATCTTTGACAGTCGTTGCGGGTAGTCAGAAGTTCGAAAGACACAGTAACTGTGTTGTGGAGGTCAGATAGGCAGTTGCTCCATGTGGAATATCGGTGTCCAGCTGCATTAGATTAGACTAGGAGCTGACCACAACATAGGCTGATGTATTTCCATATTATTTACTACTAGCGGCCCGCTCCGGCTTCGCACGGTTATAAAATATATATTATAAGTATTTCTCCACTATTTAATGGATGTTGTTATTATACATATAAACCTTCCTCTTCAATCACTCTATCTATTTAAAAAAACCGCATCAAAATCCGTTGCGTAGTGTTAAAGATTTAAGCATACATAGGGATATAGGGACAGAGAAAGCGACTTTGTTTTATACTATGTAGTGATAAATTCCGTTTAACTCACGTGTTTATTCGGGAATGCTTGACTAGTTTCGAACGGAGCCCTTATACATGTGCTGAGACGCGACGTAGTCAGATATTAAAAACTTCATCATCATCACCATCCGCAGCTCGACTTCACTCGCTATTAGGTATTTTTGTGATGATTGACCGTTTCTCTTAGATCGAGAACACTCCATGCGTCAGAGAGTACGGTAAGCTGTTGGTCCTGCGCCTGATAATCATCAGCAGCCAAATATCACCCACTACTTGGCATGTCCTGTGATGGGTGATTACTTCTTCCAAAGCGAGACACCTCTGTGTGTTGGAAAGTCCATTAAGCTGGGTGTCCTGCGCCTGATATCTCTCCGGTCGTCTCTTACCGTCCCATTGGACTATGAGAGTGAGGGAATAGAGAGTGCACCAGTTAGCGCACACTTGTGCTCTTTATTATCTCCTGCGTCGTCCAGTTAAGATTGGTCTCCGTGACCGCAATTTTGTTTGGAAGATATTATCATAAGCAACATGGCAGAAACTCGTGAGAATGTATCGTCACAGTCGTTTGGCAACGTTCACTTGCGCGTGATATAAACTTTAATAAAATAGTGAGTTTGGAATAATAGTCAGACATATCATGCATACAGACACGCATATAAGATGTGCCTAGATTCTTCAAAGGCATTTGAAACGGTTTAGAAAGTTTGACAATTATACGCGCGTCTCATAAACATTGATAAAATAATGAGTTTGGAACATCGAAAAGTTTCCTAGATTATATACGACGTGTATAAAATAATCTCCCCCGCTTAAACAGGGAGGCCTATGTTCAACAGTGGACGTCTTTTGGCTGATGATGTATACAATAAACTAATATCTGCCCGCAAAATTGTCGGCGTGAATTTATTTATGTCTTTTCCGGGATTAAAGTATCCTGTGTCCACCCTGAAGTGTTCTAAATCTCGGTAAAAAAATTTGGTAATCGGATGGACAGGTTTAAAGATTACCAATTACATACAAATAAAAATACTTTACCTCTTTATAATACATAGATACTAGCGGCCCGCTCTGGCTTCACACGGGTATAAAATATTTCTCCACTATTTAATAGATGTTATATACATAATTATAAACCTTCCTCTTCAATCACTCTATCTATTAAAAAAACCGCATCAAAATCCGTTGCGTAGTTTTAAAGATTTAAGCATACATAGGGACAGAGAAAGCGACTTTGTTTTATACTATGTAGTGATAAGTAATAAGTATGTAGTTATACATTACTCGTACATACGATCATTTTTGGTATCCTTGCTAGCTGTAGCGGCGTTAGCTGTTCATCAGGAGTCTTTAGACGGACATTTTTGTTGGTTATGTTGTGTCCTATAGTGGCGAGCCTTTTCAAACTCCCTTTCCCCATCTGGAAAGCAAGTAGGAAAAGACGACGACTCCGGTGTAGGTCCGATAAATAGAAATAAGCTCCCCAACTCCTAAACGCGAGTAAATAATGAAACAGTGGGTAGTCCTGATAAAAGAGATCTCCTCTATCTACCTACGGGGAGAACAAGAGTGGTTATTTGTATAAGTAGAAAAGTACAGCAGCACAGAGTCTAGATTTGTGGCCGGTTGAAGGCAATAGATTCGTCCCTTATCACATAAGGCATAACATAACTGGCGAAATGTGGGTGTACTGTAAATCTCTGCCCACCCCTTAGGGAAATACAAAAGTACCGCGAGAAGGTATTGTCATAGTGGCTATATACTATAGTCTTACACTGTTTGGCAAGACTATTTTAACAATATTTTTGGTGGTATAATAAAATTGTTATTGGCGCCCAAACAGGGGCTATCGTTCATATTCCAGAAATCATCTCTCCGTCGCGGTTTACGACAACTCTGGGCCAAAGTAAGCTGCACTTAATATTTTTGTTGTTGATTTATGTTTTTTGAAGTGGCAACTAAATGTTTTATATTTTGTTTATTTTTAGATTGCTCTGCCAAGTTGATGAGATTATAAGGACTTGTTTTAATTTATATGGAAATTGTATGACCGATCTTTAAAAGTGAAATGATATATTTTTATGACCTAATATATAAAAATATAGTACAAACACAGGTGCACTCTCCATTCCCACACACGCATAGTCCGACAGGACAGTAAGACACGATCGGAAAGAGATCAGGCGCAGGACCAAAGGCTTAACATGCCTTCCGAAGCAGGGATAAGTCACAACATGTGAAAAAACCCACCCATCTCAAGACTGACCGCAATGAGGACTCCTTAATCTCACATATTGCGCAGTAGCTATAGTCCCTCAACGAATAAATCGTTTGCTCCCAAAAGAAATAATTCCGACAAAATATGGCCCTCACGATACGCCCCTGTATTGAAATTTAAATTTATTCAACTATTACTTCCTACGCCAGAACCCATAGATCAGGGGTGGATTAAGATTTCGGTAAGAGCTGCATATTTATGGGCGACCGTTAAAAATGGCTGCCTATAAATGTCCAGACTTAATGGCTACTTTAGGAGTTCTCAATGGAGCTTGTTGCTACATAAGTACAGCGTAGATAGGTCGATCTGTGTTAAGCAGTGATCGCTGTCAGTCTTGTGATGGGTAACCGCTTATCAAGACTCTTGTCTTCCAGAGAGTACATTAAGTCGTTATTCTTCTTATCGTATGGTTGATGAACAACCTGGTGTCAGAGTTTAAACCGCCTGTAGGCCTCTGACAAGGCTTTATACACCGTTGATATGGATTAGAATCTAATTCTGATTCTCATCTGTAGATGTTGTATCTATACAAAAAAAACATGAAATCATGTTTGTAGTCTTCGAAGGTAGGGGTGTATAGTACACCCATATTTCGCCAGTTATGTTATAGGTTCCAATTACAGGGGCGCGCCTATAACCATCAACGGGCACTAATCTAGACTCCGCTGTTACTGAGAATTTAAACCCAGGACCCAATGCTTGACAGTCGCGCTTAGAAACCGCTAGACCAACGACACACCATCGCATTATAATGCATCACAATATCCCACCACACGTGTTGTAAGCCGTATCCTTCGGGCATTCCGGTATTATCTGTCCGTTCCTAAAATTCGTTCAGAAACCCACCAAGTGCGGTGTAACGTTACATCACTTTTATTCTTTAACTAATTATTGTCGTGGCTTCGCTCGTAGTAGTAAATGGGTAGTACATAGATAAGTGATATAGATAGCTTGCTTTTGAGTGTGACTACGCCTGCGTATAGGCTTTTCGCATCCGGGATTCTTCTTCTTATCGTATGGTTGAACAACCTGGTGTCAGAGATTAAACAGCCTGTTGGCCTGTGTCATGGCTTTACACACCGTTGAAAAATGTCTCGTGTGTGCCGGTTTTCTTAAAATGTTATAGTACTAGTATAGTACATTTTGTAATTTAACGCCTAAGGGGAAGGATTTCTCCTTTTTAGGGTTCCGTACCTCAAAAAAGAAAAACGGATCCCTTATAGGATCACTCCGTTGTCCGTCTGTATGTCTGTCGGTCTGTCGGTATTTCAAGCCCTTTTTCTCAAGAACGCGTGAAGGTATAAACTTGAAATTAATATCAAATACTGCTTTCTCTTGAAGCCGTGAAAAAATGAAACTTCTAAGTCTCAGAATCGAAAGATACGATCACGGCAATTATGTTATTATTTTAACAATTTTCACACTTAAAACCTAGTAACTTCCCGTTGTCTTAGAATCATGAAATTTGGCTAGAAGCATTGTGTAATAGCACAAGTAAAGGAAAAAATCTGAAAGCTAAAAATTTTCAGTAACGGCACATAAAAAAAAATAGCTTATTTGCAGTTGGTAAACTGTCTACTACCTTTATCAATATATGGGGGTAACACTTTTCCGTTAAATCCAGTATATCTTTTCGTTAGAACAATGTTATTATTGTAAATATAATTTAAAGTTTGCCCGGAACCCTTGATGCGCGAGTTCAACTCGCACTTCACCCGGGTTTTTAGGCGTGCCCACACTTCGATCATCGAATGTCAATGCACGGTAAGCCTCTTGCTATTCATAGTTCCACGGGTTCGATGCCTTCCCGGTGAAAGGAATGGTATTTCTAATGCAACCCCACTTACTTTGCGTTGCAAATTACATCTTGAAGGTACCTCGTTGTAGTTCCTTGATTAATGCCTGTATCGGCTTTCAGTGCTGGGGACAACACTTGCAAATGTGTATTTTCTTTTGAGTATGCGTATGCAATTTCTAGCATGTTCCCTTAATCAATCCCTTTTTCCTTAAGAAATTTCTTCTCTATCCTCTTTTAATATAACCTAAAATGTGGGTGTATCTACCTACTATATACCTCTGTCTACCCTTCAGATAATACAGGCTTAATTATACACATACGTATTACTAATTTGCGACACAAAGAAATGTTTTTACGTGCAGTAGGGCAGAAAATTGAGGCTCCATTGGTATCCATTCTCCTGAAGATTTCGGCTGAATAGATTCGACAATTATTAAGAAAATGAATACGAGTGAGTTGAATTAGTTCTGCCTGTGGCTTCTGTTAAGGGTCTTAGGGTATTGCTTAGTTATTAATTTTATTTATTTATTTATTTCATTTCATCTTACAAGCTAACAGATGACACATCCAAAACGCTTATAAGATTAACAATTCGACATTACATATCCTCGTCATTCTATAGGTAGTAGCAAAATTATTTTACAATATCAGGAATGATCACAATAATCCTAACTAACAATACTTTAATAATCATAGAAGAAAACATAAAAATAAAATCTGAGTCCATAAATAACATTAGGTAATATTAAAATAAAATAGCAATAATAATAATAAAAAATAAGAAAAACAATACGCGACTAGCAATTATAATAATAATTAATGGTTACAATTAATTAGGGTAACAATATTATGTAATTTTGATGGCCAAAATTTATTTAAAATAATTTGGAATTCTTTATATAAATGTCCTAATCCATCGGCAAATAAGTCTAGCTCGTGGTGCTGTGCAAGTAATGTATGAGATGAGCTTAAAAGGCCGCTTCAGCAGAATCGTATTAGAATTATAATATGATACCTACTTGATTGGCGTAGTGTCTAAGCGAAGCGTCCGATTCACGCACGGCACAAAAAAATGTGTGATCCGCAGGTGTACGGTTTACGTACATTCATACTTTTGTGCCTTACTGGTCCTTGAGTACTATGCATTGTAATTCAACTCAGTGTGCACTTACCGGACACGCGAAACAGACGTATGTAAGAATCACACAATTTCGCTGCGTACTCTACTTATATAGTGGTTAATGAAACTTTTTTTGCTGGTCTGCCTCGTTGGTCTAGTGGTCGCTAAGCGCGACTGCTGAGCAAGAGGTCCTGGGTTCAAATCCCGGGTCGGGCAAAGTGTTATTGAGTTTTCCATTAGGTAATTCTGCAGCACGGAATCTGGATTTGTGCCCGGTTGATGGCAATAGGCTCGCCCCCTGTTACATTGGGACGTACAACATAACAGGCGGAATGTGGGTGTACCATAATTATGTTCACCTCTGCCTACCCCTTCGCGGAATACAGGCGTGATGTTATGTTATGTTATGTAAACTTTTTTACTGCAAGAAGAGTTTTACATGTTGACCACACGCTCCCAACTACTGACACATAAAAAAATATAGTGTACGGTTCACTAAACTGTACAGCAGGTCTTTTCCCCGAGTGGGCGTTTGTGTATGTGATGTTTCATGTTTGTGAAACGCACCCATGACGCAGGATGAATATACTTGTGTAGGGCGACGTATTAAAAAAAAATTGTAAGATCGGCCTGCAACAGTAATTTCATCATCAGCCGGAAGACGTCCACTGTTGAACAAAGGCCTCCCCCTTAGAACGCTACAATGAACGACAACTTGCCACTTGCATCTACCCGTTGCAGCAACTCTGACGATGTCGTCGGTCTACCTGGTGGGAGGCCTGCCAACGCTGCGTCTTCCGGTTCTTGGTCACCATTAGAGAACCTCTCTTCCCCAGCTGTCATCAGTTCTTCGAGCGATATGGCCTGCCTAATAACACTTCAACTCGTATATTCTTTGAGCTATGTCGGTGACTCTAGTACCTTCGCGAATTTCCGTATTTCTAAAGTTATTTAAGTTCAGTGTATTTCAATTACCCAATATTGAAATTAAAAGTAGAGTTTTCTAAGTAATTTAGAAGTAAAACAAATTTGGAATCAAACTGATTGTTAAAATTGAGGTCTGATTGAATTCTATCTTTTGTTTGACGAATTGTTTTAAAGCCTATAGTCCAGTGGTTAAGGGGTTTGTAGATACGTGGCTACGGCGCAGATCAGTCAATCTGCAAGTCAGTATAGAAGACAAGCGTTTTTGTGCCCTACACGCCACGGTCTTGTATAGAAGACAACGCTTCCGCGCTTACCACACCATAAATATACCAGAAGACAATATCCAATCGTAACATTTGTGTAATGTAATAACAACAATTGTAATAAATGTTACGATAAGATATTGTCTTCTAATAAAATCGTGGCGTGTAGGGCACAAAAACGCTTGTCTTCTATACAAGACTGGCGCTCAATAGGTTAAACAAGTAAAAAAAAAGGAAAACGGCGGATTTTTGGCGCTACATTGTCTATATATATCTCTTTTTTTTTTACCAAATACTGAGTATGGTTTCGCAATTAAGGAACTTATTGAATTTAAAATTAAACCTTGCAGTATGGTGCGCCAGGCATCTACTAGCAGCTTTGAAGTATCTAGGTACTTATTCCTGCGATCGTCAATCTTTTAATATTGGATCAGGATATCCAATCTTCCCTCTGTTGCTAGCCGGTTGTAAGCGAGGCAAATGCAGCTGGCAGATACGTTATTGAATACATTAAGCGGGAGTAAGTAAGGCGAATTATTATTAAAAAATCGGGGTAAAATTCCCCAAATAGCGGGATGAGATCTGTGGTTCGTTTAAAGGGTCGGTGTTTTGTTGGAGACACGAATATTTGTATCCTGATTTACGCGATATCATTCTCATTACTCGATAAGTAAAGACAAACTCCATATTCACAAGTTATTTACACTTAGGGTATCATATATTACACAATCACATTGCTTCTGCGCGCATTCACTGTAGGTTTCTAATTCAGCAGTATTAATTGTAATTCATATTTCCAAATGATTTACACTTTCAGTATCATTTATTAAGTGTCGTTCCATTTTAATATTTTTTAGCATTTTGCCATTTGTGGCGTAGAGGGCACGAAAATGCTTGTCTTCTATACATGACAAGCGCTTAAAAGGTAAAACAAGTTATAAAAAAAAAGCAAAACGGCGGATTCGTTCCATTTTATATTTTTTTAGCATTTAGCCTGTCACATTCGTTATTCGTTACCAACACTGCGATCTCCAAGCCGCTTGCCAAGCGTGGGGATTATGGAAACCCCCCTATTTAAGGTGGAGGCCTTTGTCCAACAGTGGACGTCTTTTGGCTGATGATGATAATGATGATTCGTTATTCGAACATCGAGACGATCATCTGTAAAACCAGTGATGTGTCAGAAATAAAACGTAATATCAAATAGTAATGAGGATTTATACAAACGAATAATAAATACTACTTTCAGGAAAAATACGCGATCAGTTTGGAGTTTTCATTCATTCTTTGCAGCAGTACGGAGTCTGGGTTTGTGCCCGGTTGATAGCAAAAGGCTTACATCTTTAATCAATACATATGAATAAAAATGGAGTGTCTGTTTGTAACATAAAAATAATAGCTTCGTATATGTCATGTAAAATAATAAATAATAATAACAGCCTATAACTGTCCCACTGCAGGGCAAAGGCCTCTTCTCGTATAGAGAAGGATTGAGCACTGATGACCACGCTAGCTCACTGCGGGTTGGCGATTTCAGATAATTAAATCCAGGTTTCCTTACGATGTTTTCCGTCACCGTCAGTCAGTGGTGTCTTAGAATATCTAAGAAAGTATTTATGACATTGAAAAAGTCATATTGATACTTGCCTGGGTTTGAACCTGCAACCTCGTGCATAGAAATCCGGTATGTCAACCACTAGGCCACCACGACATTTATGTCATGTATTTTACCCAAATTGTAAATGAGAGAATAACGTGTGCGTTACCCAGGCCAGATGTTGTCGAAAATGGTCATTTGAATCTTATAGATAATTAGTTTTGCGGCTTCTGTAATTGTTGCGCACATTTTTAAATTTGTTGCGCTTATAGTTTTTTAATTATTTCACAAAAACATTTCCTGCTGGGGTAACGTTACCCCAGCCAGACCTTTTTCTTTCTAATGGGAATATTTAAATAATTACTAGCTATAAAATTAGTTGTCTAGATGAAGTAAATGTTGTGCCTTATTTTGTATTTGTTCTTTCATCGGTTGCGAAGTTATTCGAGATTTTGCTGGGGTAACGTTTTTGGTTTTGCTAGATCTTTGAAATGGTTAAGTGGATTCTTATCATATTTTGTACATGGCTTCTTGGGAATTAGTTTAAATTTGTTCTGCAATAAAAAAACCAAAATAATACATAGCTTAAAGGTTATTTCATTAAATAAAAAAAAAACTTCAATTGGTCCCAGCACTCTCAATAAGAGCTCTAAAGACTTACTTTAAACGTTATTTTAAAGCTTGTAACTGCCTTCAAATGTACGTGAAGTTTCATTAGTATCCTGTAAGTATTTAACAAGTTATGATGATATTGAGTTCTTCACGAGCACGGTCTTGATGCGCGCGGTGTTATTTGGCCACTGGATTGGATATATGAACTGAATGTTATGTCAATTATTAGTTTTTTAGTTCAGTTGTATATCAGTAAAATTTCAGCTCAGTACATTGGATAATTAATGAGATAATACGATTAAAGTCATCAGGAAGTGAATGACTGTGGTAACCCGACCAAGTTTAGGTGGTTACGAAAAAGCGAAAACGCAAAACATTATGGTACCTTTTAAAATATGTAGGATAGTGTTACAAATTTAGTACAGACATGTACACAAGTTTTTAAAAAAAATACGTGATTATTAAATAATTTTTATTGACAGGTAATATAATCATTTCAATTGAACTTTTAATATCAACGCGAGTGTCGCAACAAGGTAATTATGGATTTCTTGAAGTCTACGTGTCCAAGGAGTTTGTGGAAATAAATAAATACCTACCTGTTGCGGTAGTCCCGACTCCCGACATTGATAACGATAAAAATCGGTCGCTAAGTCATGAATTTCATTAATCAAGTTTCAAGTCATATTTTGACAATATACCTATACACAAAAACCTTCCACTTGAATCAATCTATCTATTAAAAAAAACTGCTTCAGAATCCGTTGCGTAGTTTTAAAGATCTAAGCAAACAGGGACAGACAAACGGGAAGCGACTTTGTTTTATAGGTACTACTATGTAGCGAAGGATACATATGTCGTTATCATTGTTGAGAATTCCAGTCTAGGTAATAATTAAGTAAGAAAGAAAAGAAAATAATAAGTTCCTAAATTTAAATATTTAAGCCTTAAAAAAATACAGTTTTAGATAAGTACCTAACAACATGTACATATCTATACTTATAATAAAACTGTAGAGAGGTCAATTCTGTACATTGAATATATATTCAAAATTATTATTGGAGGATAACTGGTGATCGATACTGATGCCAAAAATGCAATCAGTAAATTTTTTGTCTGTCTGTCTGTCTGTCCGTCTGTCTGTCTGTCTGTCTGTCTGTCTGTATGTGCACGCATGGGTCAAAAACTACTGAAGGGATTTTAACCAAACTTGGTACGATTGTAGTCCATACGCCTGGGCAGGTTATAGGCTATATAAAATAACGCTAAAACACATAGGAGCTGAGCAGTAACGATAAATTTGAAGCAAGTCGGATGAAAATGCGCTTTCGAGCTCTTATCCTCGCATACGTCGATCATACACCAAAAGTATGTATTACAAAAATGATGGTCTCTAAAAGATCTACAAAAAAGTTGTCAATAGTATATATCTATCTTTTATAAATTAGCCACAATAACGTGTTTAATCGTTAGGCACTTCTTCAAGTGTATTAATGAAATATATAAATATATCGTATTTCACATAGATATATCGTTATCAAACTCCAATATTCAAAAAGTACACTTTAATATCTATTTTATAAAAAAAAAAGAAATCGGTACATAAGATGAAATAAAACTTCCAAATCTCGCCGCGCCAGTATGGGTACGGTGGCATAAATGGTTTTTCTTTTTTTAAATTGAATGTACAGACACGGGTCGTTTACGATTTTATTATATGTATAGATATAGATTTTGTCTCATTACGTCATAGACAATTGTAATTCTCGCAGCAAGTAACACATACGGTTCTCCGGAACTTATTTCTGTCAAAGTAATTTAACGACTTCTAGCTAAAAGGCATCCTTCAGCTGTAACATCATTGAGGCGGACATTCTAGCAGCAAGATAGATTTTCTATCCTGTGTATAACGATTTCGGCTGAGTGTACAGCCTTATGCTTCGCCATGACCATCAACATCAACCATTACCATTGACTCACGCAGTCTTAAAGTAGCCTTTAATCTTACGAATACTTAGCTGCTTCTTACACGCACACACAATCGTACGACGCTTACTCTTAGGTCACGAGTTCTCTATAAATTTTGTCTGTTGAGATACTGATACATTGGGATCTACACCAAACCTAGCGAAATTGTGGGAGTAGGTACAATATGTGCACCTCTGCCTACGCCTTCGCGGAATACAAGCGTGTCGTTGTCGTATGTTTTATAACAATATTTTTTTTAAGAGTCAACTGCAATGATGCCCTATTTTAACTTAATTAAGAATAAACCGACACACAGACAAAATATCCAAAATAATAGAAATGGTTTGTATTGTATAGGTTTCTAAAACGTCGCCCCACACTGGGAATTTCTCCTGTATCGTGGGTGCGTTTCACAAACTTGAAATTTCACTTACACAAACACCCAGACTCGGGACAAACATCTACGGATCACACTTTTTTTGCGGGAATCGAACCCACAACCAATCTCTTAGCCACTGCGCCAATCAGGTCGTCACGGTTTTCTTTTATCCTTGGTATTTTTTTTTCTACAGTAGTTTCAATGTACAGGAACTCAGAAACGCCCAAAACGGATTTATTTATGTTCTTCTTCTTCTTCTTCAGTTATATATTATTTTCAATAGACTTTCTGTAACTTCCGTAATTACCGTTCAATTTTTGCGGTTTTTTTTTAAATACCGGAAAAGTATTCTTAGTTAAATAAGTGGTTTAAAGATTTTTAACCTACTTAAAAAAGCCTGCCTGGTAGGTATTTTTTTCTGTTTAAAGTTCAATTTACTACTGGTCTTTTATCCGAAATACACGCGGACGAAGTCGCGGGCAACAGCTATACATGTAATAAAATAGTACGGCATGGCGTAAAAACTACTAAATCGAATTCGCTCAATCTTAGCTAATGCTAATATATTAAAAACAATTTAAAAATACTTTTGCTGTTTCCGAATTTCCACGCGGACGGAGTCGCGGGCACATCTAGTTAATAATAATTTTGCTACTATTTCTGTAGTTACATTATACAAGCTTACCTTGTTCGTGAATTCATCAAGCAGCCTGCACCATAACTATGATCATCAATAGAAGCACTCCACATTAGCAGTAATTCGTCACACTTATTATTTTACATTAGCTCTCACGCACTATATAAATATTTGCAAAAACAGGAAACGGAACTGCCGAAACGCATGCGCACTCTACAAGATGAATTATGTGATTACGGAGCATGTTTAGTGCGATATGCAAACAATGCGCCCCTTCACCCCACCCCTTCCGCGTCCCACCGAACGACATGTTATATCAGTGATTTTTGATGAGTTTGTGCAACTGGAAGATAATAATAATGTTTTCATAGTACAGATATTATTATATTATTAATGTATTTAACAGTGTACGCGTCTGTACCGAAATTGTAAGGTGTATTATACTAAACATTTCAAAAGATAGTATAATGTTCTGCGTTTTCGCTTTTTCGTAACCACCTAAACTTGGTCGGGTTACCACGGTCATTCACTTCCTGATGACTTTAATCGTATTATCTCATTAATTATCCAATGTACTGAGCTGAAATTTTACTGATATACAACTGAACTAAAAAACTAATAATTGACATAACATTCAGTTCATATATCCAATCCAGTGGCCAAATAACACCGCGCGCATCAAGACCGTGCTCGTGAAGAACTCAATATCATCATAACTTGTTAAATACTTACAGGATACTAATGAAACTTCACGTACATTTGAAGGCAGTTACAAGCTTTAAAATAACGTTTAAAGTAAGTCTTTAGAGCTCTTATTGAGAGTGCTGGGACCAATTGAAGTTTTTTTTTATTTAATGAAATAACCTTTAAGCTATGTATTATTTTGGTTTTTTTATTACAGAACAAATTTAAACTAATTCCCAAGAAGCCATGTACAAAATATGATAAGAATCCACTTAACCATTTCAAAGATCTAGCAAAACCAAAAACGTTACCCCAGCAAAATCTCGAATAACTTCGCAACCGATGAAAGAACAAATACAAAATAAGGCACAACATTAGAAAGAAAAAGGTCTGGCTGGGGTAACGTTACCCCAGCAGGAAATGTTTTTGTGAAATAATTAAAAAACTATAAGCGCAACAAATTTAAAAATGTGCGCAACAATTACAGAAGCCGCAAAACTAATTATCTATAAGATTCAAATGACCATTTTCGACAACATCTGGCCTGGGTAACGGACACGAGAATAACCGATCTATATTAATATTTTTTATTTGACTCAGATGCTACTCGTATTCTCATTTTAGGTATATTGTGTAGCTCATTATTCTCTCATACTTGAAATGATTGTTAAACATTCCTACAACATATTTATAAAGAGTAACTATGGAGCTTCTTGCCGGTTCTTCTCCATAGAAACGACTTTTTGGAACCGTGCAACTAGTTTGACGTTTTGTAAGTGCTATTTTGTAGCCTATATGAAATAAAAACATTATGACTATGACTATGCACTTGAAGGTATACAATAAATATAACAAAAATGCAATTACTATTAAAATGTAATTGTTCCTTCGCATATAAAGAAACAAACATAATTATTCTAACAAACTCTGAAAGACATCTCGACTCTTATTTAGTAGCCACACACGTGTCTCAACTTGCACTTTACACGTATCCGCTCTGCTTATATACCCGCTAGTCTTATGGCCATACTACGAAATCACGTGCGTTTCAATATTGACTCACCGTAGTGATTGTTAATTTGCAGTAACTACATACTATCAATTTACTTGTATACCAACGTATTTGCTCGTCATGGATGGCTGAAACATAACGTCCTCCTGACCGAATTTCACTCACGGCGGCCTGTCTCATCTGAGACTAGCCAACTACGCAGGAGATATTATAGTGCACAAGTATGCGCGCAAACACAGGTGCACCCTATTCCCTCACTCTCATAGTCCAGGACGGTGAGACACGACCGGAGAGAGATCAGGCGCAGGACCAACGGCTTAACGTGCCTTCCGAAGCACGGAGGGGTCTCGACATGTGAAAACGTTCACCCATCACAAGACTAACCACGGCTTAACGTCGCAAATCGACTGATCTGCGCGGTAGCCACTTAGTTACGAGCCTATTTCCAAGCTTAAACATACAACACACACAACACATACATCTCATACATACATAAAGTCACGCCTGTCTCCCAGAGGGGTAGGCAGAGACCACAGATTTCCATTTGCTACAATCCTGGCGTACTTCCTTTGTCTCACTTACTCATGAGGTACAAAAGTAAAAAACATAGCTGACTGCTTCGTTGGTCTAGTGGTCGCTAAGCACGACTGCTAAGCACGAGGTCCTGGGTTTGCAGATGGTCATCGGTCACCCATCTACAAAATGAACTCAACAAGCAATAGTCCGAACCGACGCGCGATGACGTAACGTGCTGTCCGAGACACGATGGTATACTGTTCATCTTCTTCTTATCGTATGGTTAATGAACAACCTGGTGTCAGAGTTTAAACCGCCTGTAGGCCTCTGACATGGCTTTACACACCGTTGCAAAATCTCTCAGGTGTGCCGGTTTCGTCACGAGGTTTTCCTTCACCGTTTTAGCAACTGATAACTAATTTATAGTACGCACATGAATTCGAAAAGACAGTGGTGCGTGCCGGGGTTTGACCTTGCGACCTTTGACTTATATTGTTAATACGTGGTCAATTATTGGTCACCCATCATTTGACAGACCTCACCAAGTGTAGCTTAACCTTGATCGATCGACCCCGTACTTAGCCACGCGCCCCTCGCAATGAAACCCGTCTAAAGTTATTACAACTGTCGTTGGGAGAGATATAAATATTAATCTACCATTGTGTCGGCCTTTGGTGCCGAGGCGTGAAAATATGCAGCGCGCAACCCTCGATGTTGTTCTGACATACGGATGAACAAGGTTGACAACTAATTCTGTATTGAAATTTAATGTTAATAAGAAAATTTGGTTCTTTATCTTAAAAAAAGTCTCCTTACATTAGGCATTTCTCCTGTATCGTGGGTGCGTTTTACAAATATGAAATATCGCATATACAAACACCCAGGCTTGGGATAAACATCTGCGCATCGCACAATTTTTTTCTCTCCCGCGGTAATTTGTTGTATATAAATAAGGCACCTAATTATAATGAATACGGTTTTTATTACATTTAAAGATACAATTATAGATATGCAAAGTGACACGCGGCACGAAGCCGGTGAGAGAGAGTGCATGGCGTTTTGACGCGGCGTTAGTTCGCGTAGATAGTTGGCAGCATTGCATTTAGCAGCCCTCCTTAGCGCAGCAGTACAATCGCTCAGCCACTGCGCCAATTAGGTCGTCAAATAGTTTAGTCGACGAGCGTGTATGAGGAATGCGAGTGATTGCGGCGAAAGAAGTATGCAAAGATTATAGCAAATGAAAATCCGTGGTCGCTTCCTACCCCTCTGGTAAATAAGCGTGACTTTATGTATCTTCAACACACTTATCCAGACCCGAGATTGGAACCCAGGACGTCGTGCTCAACAGTATCGCTTAGCAACAACTAGACCAAGAACGTAGTCTGTATCGAAATCATCATCATCATCATCAGCCAAAGGCGTCCACTGTTGAACATAGGCCTCCCCGTGTAAGCGGGAGAGTGTTGCCATAATCCCCACGCTTGGCAAGCGGCTTGGGGATCTCAGTATTGGTGTGAAGTTACAGAAGATGCTGCTGCCCATCTTCTGAATTTTCCCTTAGTCGCCTCTTACGACACCCACGGGAGGAAAGGGGGTGATCAATTCTAGGCCGGGTACCACACGGCACATGTATCAAAATATCTTCTTAAAATCCCAATTACCTATGCGTAAAAATGAAGTCAACAAAGCTGCTAATTTGATCCAGCATGTTGGCAGCCTTGTTGGCCATACAACACAGCAATGTTTTACCAAACTCTTCATAAGAGGCGTTAATAACTCTGCTAGGTTCGCGTAGGGACGGCGCTGTGTTGTGAATCTACTTGACGGTACGCTAGAGTCGCTGGGAGAGGCTCGATTTTGTGTGCTCATATCATTATTATTGTCCATAGATGTTAGTATGACTTTTGGTGCCATTTTAGCATGTTACCCATGCTAAGCTTGAATCCAAATTGATAAAGGAAATTTGAAAAATGATGGACACGAGCGGTACTTGATCCTGCGACCTTCGCCGTACCGTGGCGCTGCTCGCACCCATCGAATTTCCATTTTAGTATTTACGTCTTAAGGGTGACGCGTGACGTCAGGTATTATCTGTTGAAATCTATGATTACCAACTCAGTGTTATACCGTTACAGCTATAAATCACTGAAACGACAATACCAACCCAAATTGCTCAGTTGGTTAGAGCAGCGCCGCGATACGGCGAAGGTCGCGGGTTCAAGTCCCGCTCGTGTCCATCATTTTTCAAATTTCCTTTACTAATTTACATAGATTTTAAGTTAAGGTTAAGTAATAACACAATAACTTTAACAGTCTAGCTCCCGACTGTTAAAGTTATTGTGTTATTACTTAACCTTTCTTTTCTTGAGCATTTTTAAAGCTCCCGATTGTTAAAGTCGCATTTAACATAATTCTAGACTTGTTTATTTTTCTTTCAGTTGTTTAGTAGGTAGTCGGTTTTTTTATTTTATAAATTACTTTTTTTTCACACATTTTAGTTAGAATTTATAAGTGTTGATTTTTTTTTTAAATTATAAAAACGTCGCCCCACACTAGGAATTTCTCCTGTATCGTGGGTGCGTTTCACAAACATAAAACATCACATACACTAACACCCAGACTCAGGATAAACATTTGCGGATCGCACAAATTTTTGCCCCCACAAAGTTTTGATCACACTAATTTTTTAATTGCCAATGTTTTATTCCTTATTTAACATCATAACATCACGCCCGTATTCTCCGAAGGGGTAGGCAGAGGTGTATAGTAACACCCTCATCTCGTCAGTTATGTTATAGGTCCCAATGTAATAGGGGGCGAGCCTATTGCCATCAACCGGGCCCAATCCAGACTCCGTGCTGCTACTGAGAATTACCTTATGGAAAATTTAAGTAACACTTTGCCCGACCTGGGATTCGAACCCAGGACCTCATACTCAGCAGTCGCGCTTAGCGACCACTAAACCAACGAGGCAGTCAATTCCTTATTTAATTAAATTTAAACATATGACTTAAAGCCATCAAGCCTTCTAGGCTACAGAGCGTGCCAAAGAAATATACGTACAAACACACCCTCGAAAAACATAACCCTCCTTCCGGCGCAAGCAGGTAAAAACCCAGTAATACTTTGCCTGATCCAGGATTCGAACCCGGGACCTCCACGAAGATCGCGGGTTGAAAACCCTCTCATATCCATCATTTTTACACGACTGCCCAAAAAAAGAAGTGTAATGTTTTCAGGGTTCATGTATGTATGTGAGATATTTATTCCATCATAACTTTTGAATGCTTAAACCGATTTTTATGTATAGAGTGTCGTTAGAATCCTTACACCATCGTCAGTAACATACGCTATAAAAAATGAAACAAATAGAAAAAAAAACACGACTGCCATGACAAAAGATGAATGAAAAAGTAACAAAAATATAATTTAAAAAGTTAAAAAACACGACTGCCATGCCAAAAAACGAACTAAAGTATAAAAAACAAGGTCCATCGCAGTCGGGGTACCTCTTAGATAAGACAGTGTTCCACAGAACGGTCCCCCGACCGCGATGGATGGTTTTTTTTTTTAAATTTTCTTTGAGAAGAATAAATCCTAAAATCCTTGGGTCTTCGGGTGTACAGTTCTTTCGGTTGTGGTCTCCAGGTGGTGAGGAGTGAGTGACGGGCTGATGATGTGGCACGATGAGGCGATGCTGGCGCTGGGTGGTGCTCATGCTGAATGCGGTGGCTGCTCTGTCGCCTGTGGTTAAGATTGGTGAGTGAGTGCAGGTGCCAGCAGGCATTCTACTTTGAACTTTGATGCTAAAAGTTATGGTCCATATTCCTTTGTATACATTTATAAAAGACAATCAATTTTTACCTTGACACTTTGAGTTGTAGTAAATATTCCTGTGATATTAAATATTTATACGTAAAGTAGAAGATAAGGAAAGTAAGAAGTGCTGCAGCTCTCAAGTGTAGCTGGCTTGAGAAGTAGTCATTTAATTTTGAACCTATATTATTATAAGTTAAGGTTTATATTCCTTTGGTATTAATACATAAATATGAGCAGTTAACTGATTCAATTTTTAATCTAGATACTTTAAATTATGGTCGATATTTATTTAAAAAAAAATTGCTACTGCAGGACAAATGAACTCATTCAATTTTAAACCTAAACATTTGGAGTTATTGCTCCTATTTCTATGTACACATAAATAGAGTCATGAACACCTCTCAATTCAATTTCGAACCTTGACACTTTGAGTTATGGTCCATATTCCTTTGATATTCAAACAATTTTTAACTTATATTTTAATTAATGGTTTTTCTATAATTTATCTCTACTATACTAATCTTCTTTCAGGCGCAGTCTTCACAGAAGACGCTCGTGGCGGCAGCACAGAGCTGGCGTTCAAGTACGCTGTATACAGAATCAACAAAGAACGGAGTCTTCTGCCAAACAGCACGCTTGTCTATGACATACAGTATACCCCCGCGAGGGACACCTTCAAGGCTTATAAAAAAGGTTAGTTTTAAATAGAAAGAAGCTGGAGTAGGGAGACAGGAGATTGGGTTAAGTAATCACAAGTAAGAATTAGAAATCTTTTATTCGACACAGCACACATTACGAGCACTGATAGCAGAGTGGTATGACCGTTGGACTGCCAAGTCAAAGGTCGCAAGTTGAACCCCGGTACGCACCAATGTCTTTTCGAATTCATGTGCGTATTATAAATTAGTTATCAGTTGCTTAAAACGGTGAAGGAAAACATCGTGAGGAAACCGGCACACCTGAGAGATTTTTCAACGATGTGTAAAGCCTTGTTAGAGGCCTACAGGCGGTTTAAACTCTGACACCAGGTTGTTCATCAACCATACGATAAGAAGAAGAAGCACACATGACAGCACAACGTCAAGTTCCAACGTCTTGGGGAAACTATTAAATTCAAACCCTAACAAATTAAATCTTCCTGCGATGAAGACTCATTTGTATCATAGAAGTTGTTATCCAATGGTTATAAGAATAAATAATAAATTACCCAAATCATATAAGGAACTTCCGAGCAATAAATTCAAAACCATACTGTTCAAATGGCTTATTGACAAATGTTTTTATACAGTCGATGAATATATTAATTTAAAAATCTCACAATTATAAAAATCATCACTTACTTTAAAATATTGTAATGTAATTGTAAATGTAGTCTTATTTGACATCACTTTATATAACAATTTGTATAACTTCCTAAGTTGCCTACCTTCTATTAATAATAATAATAACAGCCTATAACTGTCCCACTGCAGGGCAAAAGCCGTTTCTCGTATAGAGAAGGATTGAGCATTGATCACCACGCTAGCTCACTGCGGGTTGGCGATTTCAAATAATTAAATCCAGGTTTCCTTACGATGTTTTCCGTCACCGTCAGTCAGTGGTGTCTTAGAATATCTAAAACAGTATTTATGATATTGAAAAAGTCACATTGATACTTGCCTGGGTTTGAACCTGCAACCTCCGCATAGAAATCCGGTATGTCAACCACTAGGCCACCACGACTTATATTATTGACCTACTATTAGCTTATATTATTGTATGCTATTTTTAGCGAATTGTATTGACCTTTGTAAAACACGACCATCTGTAAAGTACTACAGTTCTTGCAATAAATAAATTCATTAATTCTCAAACAACAAGAAAATATTATCAGTAGTACCATCAAACATGCAATACCGAAAAGGTCGCCAACTCAGCATATGCTGAGTGTAGAACACCCAGCGCTGGTTTTCAGTTGGCACCCTACAGTGACACACGGACGACAGGACAAACGTAGAAAATGAATAATATTAAAACACAGATATTTTGGTAGAATAATACTTAAATATTTATTGAATAATATAATAAATATAGATCATTTTTAAGTTAGTAGGGCGGCCGGGATCAACGGGCCGTTTTCTTCGGCTACTCTTCGTGAGGGGGTTTGCCTATAGTTACCACGCTGGGCGAGCGGGTTGGCAACCGCAGTATGGTGAACGATACCTACATAGGAGAGTGCTGCTGCCCATCTCCCTGGAAATATCCCTTAGTAGAGGACACCCACGGGAGTAAAGGGGGTGGTCTATTCTAGGCCAGAAACCACATGGCACTTATTGACATTTTTGCATCAAAATTGATAAACTAAGGAAATCAAAATCCTCTAAGAATTTACGAATCATCATCAGCCAAAGACGTCCACTGTTGAACATAGGCCTCCCCGTTTAAGCAGGGGGGGTTTGCCATAATCCCCACGCTTGGCAAGCGGCTTGGGGATCGCAGTATTGGTGGTGAAGTTACAGAAGACGCTGCTGCCCATCTTCTGAATTTTCCCTTAGTCGCCTCTTACGACACCCACGGGAGGAAAGGGGGTGGTCAATTCTAGGCCGGATACCACACGGCATACGAATTTACGAATATTATCAATTAATTAACTGTTAGGACAAAAACAATACTATTCCTGGAATTTTAATTAAAATATACAGGTTTGAATCCGTTAGCGACCGCTCGCGTAATAACCTCTCAAAAAAAACAAAAGTTCACATTTACAATTGAAATAAAACCCCATTTTTTTCATCCCGTTGAAAATGCAACTCCACAATATCGCTTTAAAACCCCGGAAGCTAGTCGCAAGTCCTTACCGACAGCAGGAAAGCAATATGGCGGCGCTAAATGCAGTTACAATTCTCAAGTACCCTCTGCTACAAAAATTGTAGGCTACTGCAAACAGTAGGGGGTATTCATATTAAAGTTGTTATGAGTGTGGTTTTTGTGGGTAGAATTTAAAATGGTTGGCGGAAAAATACTGCGGAAACTGTGATTGCTGTCGGATAGTTTTCGTTTTACTGTTTCGGTATTATAGTGTATAATGTGCTAGTAATGTTTTAAATTGGTAAGAAAAATTCTGCAAAGAAGTTAAATAAATATTTGATTCTTGCATTGGAAATCACGGGCGTGGGAAATCTGGGTTCGATTAACTGGTTGGACAGAGTAGTTGGAAATCTCACGGTAATTCGTAGTTGCAGTACGGAGTCTGGATTAGTGCCCGGTTGATGGCAATAGGCTCGTCCTCTATGGCTCTATCACATTGGAACCAGTAACACAACTGGCAAAATTTGAGTTGGCTACTTATACCCTCCGGGAAAACCTTTTATAAACTGGAAAGGTGGATGTACTTTAATATGCACTCTGAAGAATATAGGAGTGACATTATCTTATGTCAACATACAAAAACATAACCCTCGTACTGGCGAAGTCGGGTAAAATTATTGAAAGTTAGTTTGGAAACTGATCTGTGTCTCAACTCACCTTATCATTGGTCTATTTGTATTGCAGCGTGTGCGCAGATCCAGTCGGGGGCTGTAGCGTTGTTCAGCGGCGTGGGCCCACTGCTGAGCAACACGCTGGACCACATGAGCACCAGCTTGCACGCGCCGCATCTAACTGTCGGACCATATGTACCTGAGAATTGTGAGTAGACCACGAGCGCGAGATCCCATTTATCGTTCTAACCTAACCTAACTTTTCTTTGCTACAGTCTGACCAAGTCTTTCTATATACAGCAACAATATCGTCAGCCCACCTGGCTAGAGGTCATTCTTTCTTTATTTTTTTATTACAGCTTACGAAAAGATAATGTTAAATCCGGGTATATTTGTCCCGAGGTTAGGCTATCGTGGATGTTTGTATAGTGATCACGATATACTCTATACTTAATGTTTTTAAATTCAATTAGCTTGCGGGCAAATGGTTTGAATTTGAATATTTCATAAGTCAGCCAGTCAGTCATCATAGCAGCTGATAGCCGAGTGGCATGGCCGTTGGACTGCCAAGTCAAAGGTCGCAAGTCCAAACCCCGGCGCGCACCAATGTCTTTTCGAATTCATGTGCGTATTATAAATTAGTTATCAGTTGCTAGAAACGGTGAAGGAAAACATCGTGAGGAAACCGGCACGCTGGAGAGATTTTTCAACGGTATGTGAAGCCATGTCAGAGGCCTACAGGTGGTTTAAACTCTGACACCAGCTTGTTCATCAACCATACGATAAGGAGAAGACATCTTCTTTCATCCTTTTTAGTCTTTCTCCATGTATCCTAGTGTTACACGACTCTATTGTTCCCAGCAAACCAAACGTTCACAATAAACCTGTATCCCCCGCGGGACCAGATGACGCGCGCCTTCTCCGAGTTCCTCGCGTACCTCAACTGGACCAGAATGGGGGTCATATACGAAGATTATGGATATGGTAAGTTTAAATTGATGAAGGAAATTTGAAAAATGATGGACACGAGGTGGTATCAAACCTACGACCTTCTGCTAGACTAACCTAATACCTACCGACAGGAGAATGATCTACTATAGTTTTGAACAGTAGTGTACCTAGATATATATTATATTTATTTATTAATATTTTACTGTAATAACTATCGGGAGTGCTATCTATATTATTTACTATAATATATTCCGGTTATACTCACGTGTATATTCGGGAATGCCCGACTAGTATCGAACTCGAACGGAGCCCTTATTCATGAGTTACGCGGCAGAGTTGAGAGCCGAACAACAGTATAACCGGAATATATAGTAAGTAATATTTATTAATATTATAAAGCTGAATTATTTGTTTGGTTGAACGCGAATCTCAGAAAGTACTGGTTCGAAATGTTTTTTTTTTGTGTTGGATAGTCCATTTATCGAGGAAGGCTATAGGCTATGGAACAATCGAAACCCACGCGGACGAAGTCGCGGGCGGATGTTAGTGTTTTATATGAGTAACTATGTAGCCGTAGCAAATAGAAATCCGTGGTCTCTGCCTACCCCTCTGGGAAATAGGCGGGACTTTATTTATATGTACTAGCTGCGCCCCGCGGTGTTATCCGCTACATTTTTTCGGAATTTAAAGTAGCCCATGTATTAATCCAGGGTGTCAGCTACCTCCATACCAAATTTGATCAAAATCGGTCCAGCCGTTTTAGCGTGAAGAGGTAACAAACGTACAAACACACGAACGCACAAACATTCACCTTTATAATATTAGTGTGATATACTATGAAGTCAGTAATGTACCAGAAAGTTCTGGAAGATATCCTGGTAACATAATATAGGCTTAATAATTTACACATCTTGTGATTGCAGGGGAGCTTAACATTCTAGATATAGCGAAGGACGGTCGCGACATGTACGCAATCAGATGCCACGACCCCAAAGAGTATAGGCGGTCGCTAGCTCAACTCAAGGCTCAGAATATTGAGCATATCATTGTAGATACCGACCCTAAGAGAGTCAGGCAGTTGGCTAGAGCGGTAAGTGATGTTATCTTAGAGGGAAAGAAGGAAATTGTGGAGGAAAGAAAGAAACAAGAGTGAAGGAAGATTTTTATGGAGAGGTGTATAGTAGAGGCGAGTGTTAGTGAAGTATCGGGTAGGAGAAGACATCAGCAAAAATATTTAGACCAAATCGGGGCCGTGTGGTATCCGGCCTAGAATTGACCACCCTTTCCTCGCGTGGGTGTCGTAAGAGGCGACTAAGGGAAAATCCAGAAGATGGGCAGCAGCGTCTTCTGTAACTTGACCACCAACACTGCGATCGCCAAGCCGCTTGCCAAGCGTGGGGATTATGGCAACCCCCCTTCTAAAAGGGGGAGGCCTATGTTCAACAGTGGACGTCTATCGGCTGATGATGATGATGAAATCGGGGATCCGTGGTCTCTGCCTGCCACTCTGGGAAACTAGCGTGTAGGCAGTTAGGTAGATAGTCAGCAGACCACCTACACTGTTACTCACATAAATTATTGAAATTGTCTGGACTTTAAAAGAGACCTTGACCCCTGAGTTTCTTTCGGTATTTCTTCTCAGAGGTAGTCAGTTGGGAAATGCCGACACCGTCATTCTAACTATTTAAAAAAATATGACGTGTAAAAGAGTTTTTTAAAACCTATTTGCAGAAATAAAATAATTTATCATTTAGTTGGCTTGAGCAGTAAGTGACGTTACTGTAGAGGGAAAGAAGTGTGAAAGAAAGAAAGAAATTAATATTAGACCTTTATTCTCTGGAGATTAATGGAGAGGTGTATAGTACACCCACATTTCGCTAGTTATGTTATAGGTCCCAAGGTAATAGACGAGCAGGCTATTGCAGGCACAAATCCAGACTCCGTGCTGCTAAAGAGAATTTCCCAATGGAGTAAATATGTGATTTCTTTCCAATTTTTCAGATTCTACAACTGCAGATGAACAACGAAAACTACCACTACGTGTTTACGTCTTTCGTAAGTTTATTCATCTTTAACCGACTTTAAAAAGTATGATTACATAATTGTAAAGTATTTTAAACTTCAAATAAGCTCCGAAATAAATACGAAGGACCCTAGAGCCAAATGCCAAGCAAATATAAACTTACAACTTACAGCTATAAAAATAAGGTCAAAAATAGATAAACCATTGTCTGTGATGTTGATATTTATAAAAACCGTCATAATGACTAGATATTTATTTTCGACTCTATCTCCTTGTCCATAAAGTTGTTATTTGTGTGTCAAATTCAGGACTTCGAACTCTTCGACATGGAAGACTTCTACTACAACAGAGTGAACATGAGTGGCTGGAGGCTGGTGGACAGAGACTCTGATAAGGTGAAGGAGTCGCTCCAGGTGATGGAGAAGTTCCACCCAATTGGGGCGTCCATCATCAGTGGAGGGCATATTAAGGTACCTATTGAGATAAAGACTGAATGCAAATTACACGATTCAATTGGTTGGTTCACATACTTTTTACGAGCTGTCAAAGTTCAAAACGCTATTCCTCCATAGATTTTGTATGGTAATAGGAACCTGTGACGTCACTAGATCGCAAATTTTAGGAACTGCCAAAAGTTTAAAACACTATTCCTCCATAGATTTTGTATGGCAATAGGAACCTGTGACGTCACTAGTATGCTAACTCAATTGACTTACCGTTTATAGATTTCAATAAAAAAAAACGAATTTTACAGTTTATTACAAAGTATAGTGTTTTACAGCTAACTCAATCAACTAAAATTTTTACATTTATCATTATTATTAATTAAACCAACCCTTTTTCAGGTATAACCTAAACTTGAACTGTAAATGAGAGAAAAGACGTAAACCTTTTCATAGTTGTTTCGAAATAAATAACAAAATTCTTCATACGATCAAATGCCGCCCAATTTTATCAACTACCCTCATAAAAGAATAACATTTCTCTTTACAGACAGAACCGGCTCTCTTGTACGATGCGGTACAAGTGCTGTCTCAAGCGCTGGCCATCATGGACGACTTCCGTCCGGGGAACGTGTCCTGTGACAAGGATGTACCCTGGATACATGGGAAGGCTCTGTATGATAATATTAATTCGGTGAGTGGTTTGTATGTGGAACTTGATGTATGTATGTAATTTGGGGTCCAATGATTTTGCATTTTTGTAAATAAAATTAGTTTCCTAATCAAGTAAAATACTTACGAAAGAAATAATCTTAAGCTAGTGCGGTAGAAAAGTGCTTTTCAGGTTAAATTTTGGTCCTATATAAAAAAACAACATTGTTATTGGCACCCTAACAGGGACCAATTTAAATAGCAAATCTGTTATTGGCACCCAAACAGGGCCATTCTAATATAGCAACTATATTGGTGCCCAAACAGTGTCACGTATACATAGCAATCCAAATTGGCGCCCAAACAGGGTCACGTTTACAAAGAAAACTTCTTATTGGCGCCAAAACAGGGTCACATAAATAACAATCCCATATCTCCTTAGATCCAAGCGCACGGCCTGACAGGCCCCATAGAGTTCAGCCAAGGCAGCCGCAGCCGCTTCCAGCTGCAGCTGATGCGGCTGGCGGGCGGCGAGCGCGGCGGGATGCGCGCGGCGGGTCGCTGGGCGCCCGGCGCGGGCCTGACGCTCACCGACCCCGCCGCCTACACGCGCGACCCGCCGCCCAACGTCACGCTCACTGTCGTCACGGTGGAGGTTCGTGGGTTTCAACCTACCGTCATTAATAAGGAGATTCGGATTTGGTATTATCATGCCCGTTATCATAACTGTTTTAACCGATTTCAGAAAAGGAGTATGTATTTGGGGCGTATCCTTTTTTTTTAATTAAAAATTCAGCCCCTCTGCTGCTTTATTTCTTAAAGAATCTCTATTAGACGCGATTTTCAACTTTCTTCATTGTGGGGAAAATTTACCCAAAGTAACAAAAAAAAAACATTTTCAAACGATCCTATACACATTATGATTCTGCAAATAGTTTTCTTCATTTCTTAGCAATGTTCTGTTAAAATTGCTTTACTCTCTAAAATACAATCTTTATTTATTTATACACTGCTGTGTAGTAAAACAGAAAACAAATGCATGCTATCTTATCCAGGAAAAGCCGTACGTGATGGTGAAAGAAGGCTGGAACCTCCAGGGTAACGCGCGCTTCGAGGGCTTCTGTATCGACCTGCTGGCCAGGGTGGCTGCGCGCGCAGGCTTCCACTACAGGCTGCGACTGGTGCCCGATAACATGTACGGGGCTAGAGACCCTGATACTGGCCACTGGAATGGTATAGTCCGGGAGCTTATGGATAGGGTGAGAAGATTCATTGGAATTTAACTGCTTTCTGGAAAAAGGTTTAGAATTGATATGAAAACTGAAAGATAAACGGGAAAATATTACACAAATATAATCATTTCAATAGCACTGAAAGCCGAGTGGTATGACCTTTGGACTGCCAAGGCAAAGGTCGCAAGTTCAAAAGCCGGCACGCACCAATGTCTTTTCGAATTCATGTGCGTACTATAAATTAGTTATCAGTTGCTAAAAACGGTGAAAGAAATCATCGTGAGGAAACTGGCACACCTGAGAAATTTCTCAACGGTGTGTAAAGCCATGTCAGAGGCCTACAGCCTACAGGTTTGAACTCTGACACCAGGTTGTTCATCAACCATACGATAAGATCATTTCAATTTTAACTGTTAGACTGAGGTGGCATTATTTGTCAATGACGTCACTGGCCGATATAGCATATTAAATTTATTGCTAGGCTCCGTACAGTTAGCATTTTGTGCCAGACGAATAGATAAAGCCCTAAAAACTTTTTACTTCCTACATTCCTTCGTGGTTTATTTTCTTTTCAGTTTTTATAACTTTCTAAGCTTTATTTCAAGTTTAAACGGGTACAAAGGGTTTTCTTTAGGTATTACGATATAATATGAGAAGAAAAAAAATCGAGTACTAATTAATTGTTAATTCATTGATCTAGCTGTAATTATAATCTATGGTAGAATATACGAATATAGTACGTAGAAGTAGTATTATTAAAATTCTTCTTAACTCTTCTAGAAAGCGGACATAGCAGTTGCCTCTATGACTATCAACTACGCGAGAGAAGCAGTCATAGACTTTACCAAACCATTCATGAATCTTGGCATCGGAATACTGTTTAAGGTAAGATTCTCCATGAGGCCTCGCTTCTTCCTCAAAATGGAGAATTGAAGAATCTTCATAGTTGTTTTTACAATATTATTAGCTATTCCGGTCATACTTTCTTGTTTATTTAGGTATGTCCGATTACTGTCGAACTCAAAGGGAGACCTAATGATCATGACCCGCCGGGGTTTCGGACTCAAGTTTTATAACTTGGGTCCGAAACCAACACACAAAAATATGACAGTAATATTTCCTTATTTCCTCAATTCTTCTCCAATTCTCATCTTATTCTTCTCCATTCTTCTCCAGGTGCCGACTTCTCAGCCGACGCGTCTGTTCAGCTTCCTCAATCCTCTAGCCATAGAGATCTGGCTGTATGTGTTGGCTGCGTACATCCTGGTGTCTTTCACACTCTTTGTTATGGCTCGGTTCTCGCCTTACGAGTGGTAAGTTACTCTTTCCCCCGAACTCAGAGACATTTAATGATATTTAAACTATCTCTTAGTAAAGGTTTTGTTCGTGAAATCTTTCCTTAGTGTCAGTTTAAGTAATCATTAACGTCTCTGAGTGCGGCGGTTTGATATTGATTTTTAAATCTATAGAAATATTATAGATGCGAAAATAACTCTCTGTTAGAATGTTTTTGGAAGAAAGCAAGTTGCTGCTACTGACTTGGCTTTACACACCGTTGAAAAATCTCTCAGGTGTACCGGTTTCCTCACGATGTTTTCCTTCACCGTTTTAAGCAACTGATAACTAATTTAGTACGCACATGAATTCGAAAAGACATTGGTGCGTGCCAGGTTTTGTACTTACGACCTTTGACTCGGCAGTCCAACGGTCATACCACTCGGCTATCAGTGCAGTAATCACTGTTGGTTTGCGTAAGTTACTGTTGGTTAAAAAGTATAAGTGATGCTGATTCCGAAACCTTAGATTTTAGATTTCTATGCTTTTTTTACTAAATGTAATTGTAAAAAGACAATTAGCTTATATTATTTAGGTACTATATATCCCAGTTATACTCACGTGTGTATTCGGGAATGCCCGACTAGTTTCGAACTCAAACGGAGCCCTTATTCATAAGCTGGCTACGCGGCAGTTGTGAGCCATACTGCGCGCGCAGCTTACTGCATATCGCTGCGCCATAGCTCATGCCGGAACTAATTATAAGAAGATTTATATCATCCTATTTTAAGAAATAATTCTCTTTCTTTTTTTCTTCCAGGTCCACAAGTACCCACATCTGCGGACACGAGACCAAACTCCTAACGAACCAGTTCAGCGTCTGCAACTCCTTCTGGTTCATCACGGGCACGTTCTTGAGACAAGGGTCCGGGTTGAATCCTAAGGTAAGAGGTGAAATAAACGACTTGATGTAACGCTAAGGGTAGAAAGACAAGATGCCGAGCAATCAGAAAAAAATAGATTGGACTGTCAATTGGGCATAGCTATTTTAATTTAAGCTATTTGAACCGTGCAACTAGTTTGACGTTTTGTAAGTGCTCTTTTGTAGCCTATATGAAATAAAAACATTATGTCTATGACTATGAATCCCGGAAAAGACACGGAAAAATAAATCCAGTCAAGCGCAGTCGCGGGTGGAATTATTATTATTATTATTTATTTTTTTAAAACGTCGCCCCACACTAGAAATTTCTCCTGTATCGTGGGTGCGTTTCACAAACATGAAATATGACATACACAAACACCCAGACTCGGGACAAACATCTGCGTTTCGCAGAAAAATTTGTGATCCACAGATGTTTGTCCCGAGTCTGGGTGTTTGTGTATGTGATATTTCATGTTTGTGAAACGCACCCACGATACAGGAGAAATTCCTAATGTGGGGCGACTTTAAAAAAAATATATATAAAATTTCTACAACACAAAAAAACAAAACCGTAACGTAACCTATTAGTGACACTATGTTATTACATATAAAAAATAAAAGAGAAAAATAACCAACATATACAATACCATAATACAGTTTAATTTCCATTGTATCCCATGGTGATTGAGTGATTTGCGTTAGAATGTTATTTCGCATCTTTAGAATTAAAGTCGTAACTCAAAATGTTGAGTGTAGCCATTCAACTCACACTTGCCATTCAATTTAGAATTAAAGTGGATTAACTCAAAATTTTGAGTTAATAACATAACATCACGCCTGTATTCCCCGAAGGGGTAGGCAGAGGTGAACATATAGTACACCCACATTTCACCAGTTATGTTGTAAGTCCCAATGTAATAGGGGGCGAGCCTATTGCCATCAACCGGGCACAAATCCAGACTCCGTGCTGCTACTGAGAATTACCTAATGGAAAACTAAGTAACACTTTGCCCGACCCGGGCTTTGAACCCAGGACCTCTCGCTCAGCAGTCGCGCTTAGAGACCACTAGACCAACGAGGCAGTTTATTTTGAGTTAATGCACTTTAATTTTAAAGGTGCGATTTGTGGGTAAAAGCTATGCGTTATAATATCATAAATATCTTTCTATTAAGGCGACCTCAACGCGCATAGTGGGCGGTATCTGGTGGTTCTTCACTCTTATCATCCTATCGTCCTACACGGCCAATCTGGCAGCGTTCCTGACAGTGGAACGGACAGTCCTGCCCATACAGAGCGCGGCGGACCTCGCAGCACAGAGCAGCATACAATATGGGACCTTGAACGGAGGGTCCACTATGTCATTCTTCAGAGTAAGTAAAAATCATAGCATCAAGCATATATGGGGAATACGCGACTTGGCCCGCGTTTTTCTTTATTACCCGCAGAACCTTAAATATTTTTGAAACAAAAGAAGCCTAAGTTACTTCTTATAACATCAGCTATCTGCCAGCGTAAGTTCCGTCAAAATCCGTTAAACCGTTTCGGAGATTAATCGGAACAAACAGGCTGACAAAAATGATAAAAAATGATTTTTGTTATATTTATCAAATTTATTTTCATATGCGTTATATAAAAAACCGGTCAAGTGCGAGTCAGACTCGCATACGAAGGGTTCCGTACTATTATCTATAAAAAAGAGAAAAAATCGCGTTTGTTGTATAGGAGCCCCCCTTATATATTTATTTTATTTTGTTTTTAGTATTTGTTGTTAAACCGGCAACAGAATTACATATTTTGTAAAAATGTCAACTATCTAGCTATCACGGTTCTTGAGATACAGCCTGGTGACAGAAACACAGACAGACAGTGAAGTCATAGTAATAGGGTCTCGTTTTTACCCTTTGGGTACGAAACCCTAAAAAGCTATTAATTTGATATTATAAACAGATACTCCAACGTGTATATATACATTTTTTTATGTTCCCAGGACTCAAAGATCGATATCTACCAGAAGATGTGGGTGCATATGTCTGGGGCCTCCCCACCGGCTCTGGTGTCCTCATATGAGGAGGGCGTGAGGAGGGTGTTGGCGGGGAACTATGCCTTCCTCATGGAGTCCACCATGCTGGACCATAGGGTCCAGAGGGATTGTAATCTGACGCAGATTGGGGGACTACTGGATTCTAAGGTATGTATTCCTTAAAATGGTTCAAAGGTTCTAACTTTTAAACTATCGCGTTTCACGATTTTAATAAAATTAAATTATGGCACAGTATAGTCTGGTCAATTTAGACGTCCAAGGTTACGATTATTCACACTCGGCTGAAAATTGGTAGAATTGTTCAAAACACTATTATAAATGAAATGTGAAAAGGCCTCATCGATCAGACCACTGGAAAAAAAATTAACTGGGGTCAAAGTCAAAGGTCACAATAACGGGTTTTTCGCTATTTTTTGTTTTTTTTTTGAGATATAACGATTCAAGAAGTCGAAAGAGTTGTAATCCTCCTTAATAGGCCTCCGCAAATATTTCATAACTAAAAAAAAATAGGGTGCAAAATGGACACTTGAAGAATATTTTTTTTTCGTTATATTCTTCAAGGCGCTAGGCTTTTCGGACCGCGAGGCCATGGGCGATGGCCCACGTCGCCCACACCTTACGCCGCCACTGGGTGTATTGTATACACAGATTTCGTTAGTGTAGGAGGCAATTATTTCGCAACTAACAGAGTGCAAATCTAAACTCTATGCTACTATTTCTTATCGTATGGTTGATAAACAACCTGGAGTCAGAGTTTAAACCGCCTGTAGGCCTCTGACATGGCTTTTCACACCTTTGAAACATCTCTTAGGTGTGCCAGTTTCCTCACGATGTTTTCCTTCACCGTTTTTAGCAACTGATAACTAATTTAAAATACGCATATAAATTCGAAAAGACATTGGTGCGTGCCGGGGCCCTTGGCAGTCCAACGGTCTTACCTCTCGGCTATCACTTTTACTATTCCTATCGTAAATTTTATCCTCAGGGCTACGGCATAGCAACCTGGAAAGGCAGTCCATGGAGAGACAAGATATCTTTAGCCATTCTGGAGCTGCAAGAAAAAGGAGTCATCCAGATTCTGTATGACAAGTGGTGGAAGAATACCGGAGATGTCTGTAACAGAGATGGCAAGGACAGCAAGGCGAATCCGTTAGGAGTACAGAACATTGGTGAGTAGAGTTGAGAAGAGATTCAGTGGAGACAGAAAGGAATTAGGAATAATGGGTATGTGAAAGAAGAGAGTTTTGACAGGAAAGTGAAGACAGAATGGAGGGAGTTAGGAATGTTGGTAAATATATAGTTAAGAGTTTTAAGAAGATGAACGAAGAAAGTTTGCCGTGTGGTATCCGGCCTAGAATCGACCACCCCCTTTCCTCCCGTGGGTGTCGTAAGAGGCGACTAAGGGAAAATCCAGAAGATGGGCAGCAGCGTCTTCTGTAACTTCACCACCAATACTGCGATCCCCAAGCCGCTTGCCAAGCGTGGGGATTATGGCAACCCCCCCGCTTAAACGGGGAGGCCTATGTTCAATAGTGGACGTCTTTTGGCTGATGATGATGATGATGAACGAAGAAAACGTCGATTTAGAGTCAAGAAGAATGAACTAATTATATGACATTTGGTGTCATTTTAGCGTGTTGCCCATGCTGGCTTGAATCTAAATTGCCAAAGAGTAACTATGGAGTTTCTTGCCGGTTCTTCTCCATAGAAACGACTTTTTGGGACCGTGCAACTAGTTTGACGTTTTGTAAGTGCTCTTTTGTAGCCTATATGAAATAAAAACATTATGACTATGACTTTGACTAATTAATCAATTTAGATGATGACGATGATACAATGACTAATCGAAGTGCAGGAACACAGTTTATTGGCTTAGATTTATTTAGTGGTTCCAGTATATATTTTGAAGTTCCATTATAATGACGTCATTAACTATTGTTATTGTAAAGGTTGTAGTTAGTCTGTAAGCCTTCCTAAGGATAAAAAAAAAAAGAATTAAAACCGAATTTTTCCCTTCCAGGTGGTGTGTTCGTGACATTGCTGTGTGGCCTAGCATTAGCGATAGTGGTAGCGATACTAGAGTTCTGCTGGAACACGAAGAAGAACGCGTCTCAAGGGAGGCAGTCGCTGTGCAGTGAAATGGGGGAGGTAAGTGTCATAGAAGATCTCATAGTAATAATGTCCTCCTGACCGAATGTCGGTCACGGCGGCCTGTCTCAGCTGAGACTAGCCATCTACGCAGGAGATATTATAGTGCACAAGTATGCGCGCAGACACAGGTGCACTCCCTATTCCCTCACTCTCATAGTCCAGGACGGTAAGACACGACCGGAGAGAGATCAGGCGCAGGACCAACGGCTTAACGTGCCTTCCGAAGCACGGTGGGGTCTCGACATGTGAAAACGGTCACCCATCACAAGATTGACCGCGGCGAGCACGGCTTAACCTCGCAGATCGGCTGATCTGCCGAGTAGCCGAATAGCTACGAGCCCCATAGTATAGTACAGGATAACACTGAAAAAGGCGATAAGGACGGCCACTGTCCACGTCCCGCTAATAAAACTCCTTCATAAGTACTTCCCACGCGGACAAAGTTTGCTGGCAATTGGACTGCACGATACAATTCACGCCAGTCGTCAGTTCAGTGATTTAACAGTGATATGTACTGAACGGCCACTTTTTATGTCCTACCTGGAAAGACCCTTTACATGTAACGAACGCGCGGACAAAGTTTGCCGGCAAATGGACTGCAACAGTTATACCGGATTGCAATAGATGTTAATAGCCAGTAGTGTGATTCGACTTTACAATGTCCAACCTCTGAAAACTATATAGGTGTTCTTTAATCCTGGGATAAAAAGTATATTTTGGTACAATAACTCTCATAAGTGTTATCTATATTATTTATTGTATGAAATAAAAACCTATGTCCTTTTTTAGGCAATTTTCATACATAACGAAATTAGTTCTGTTATATTTTAACGCCACAATACAGCCTACATAGGTAGATTAATGCCTGACTTATTCTCTACCAGAAAACACGAGTTGGTGGTGGTAGTAATATTGGCTATCAACGACAAAGAATCAGCTTCATCACATTCTAAGAGCCACCTTTTCCTCAGGAGTTGAGGACGGCGATGCGCGGCGGCTCCTCCAGCAGGACAGTCCTGCGGCCGGGCTGCTCCAGGTGCTCACCTGCCACGCACGTGCCGCCGGCGACGTCTAGATATGAAGTAAGAAATACCTTTTTGAACGGTACGGTCGGATGTAGCCGACAATTGAAAACGTGCCCAACGCGCCACCGTCGGCGAAAGCCGACAAAAGACTACCATTAATTTGTGGTTTGGCGTGGAAGGGGCGCCGAATCGTTTACGCTCTATCGGTTAAAAGGATAAAAAAACCTCCTTTTTTCTAGGAATTTCTCCTGTCGTTGCATTTAATAGACATGGAATATCACACGAAGATATAGGAAGTAATTTTTGCGGATCACGCTAATATTAGTCTCGTGCGATAACGCTAAGATTTGAACCCGTAAATTAAAGCTCAGCTCCCTTACCATTAACGCTTAAAACAGGACAGTTTACCATGTTGAAGTGAGACGCCGCTACCAGCAGTGTAATGCGGTGTCTCGCTTCCACGTATTAAACTGTCCTGCTTTAAGAGTTCATGGTAAGCGGGCAGCAGTCTGATCGAGTACTGTCTTTATGTAGTATATATAACCATTCATAGCTTTAAGTAGCCTTTAATATGACCATGCTAGGCCCGATTGAGTTACGAGTTCCGTAGTAGAATGAGTTTTTGATTATAATTAATATTGTAAAAAAAATACTGATTTATAAATATTTTCCTCTTTTACGTTTTTGTCAACCACACGAGAGAACATCTCGAAAAAAATAGTATTTGGTATTCGATCAGGCCTTTGACACTCTTTATCATCGTTCAACAGCATTCTCGCAGCAGCAGCGTGGAGCTGAAGGAGCTGCGGTGGTCGTAGCGGCTGCGCGGGCGCGGACCTGCGTCAGCGCCCGCCTCCCCCGCGCGCCAGCCCCGCGCCATCCGCGCCCCCGGGCACTACAGTAAGTGTGCCACAGGGGAGCGTTATTGGCTCCAGTATGATTGGCGACAGAATGAACTGATTATATTATGGCCTATGTCCAGCAGTGGACTGAGATAGGCTGATGGTGATGATGATGATATTATCACACGAAAACAGGTCAGTGTAGAGATTATCTTCAACAACGTAATAGGGGCGAGCCTATTGCCATTAACCGAGCACAAATCTAGACTCCTATTTGGAATATAGAGTAGGTAGAGGTTTTTTTGTTATATAGATGTCAATGATACTGGTCATATATGTTGTAGAGATTGTCTTTAACAAGGATGGTAGCGAGGCTGACGGACGTACTTAGGTAGCATGCGTGGAAGCTTTCTACTTGCAGTTTAATAATAATTTTTTACATTATATTAATTATGTTCGCAGATTCTGTCGGCTCATTAAGAAGGACAACTTCATACGTGTTAAAAGAGCCACGGGAAAAGAAACACGTGCAAATAGTCGCGTAGCGTGTATAACATACACGTGTATTGTGCATGTAGTGACAGCTATAGTGTATGACGTGAAGTCAAACTGTACATTTATAGTCAATGTGGACATTCGAAGTGAAATCGGTGATTATATTGAAGTGTTTGTGTTTGTTTGGACATGCACGCGTGGTTATAGTGATTTGTCTAAGGTTACGGATTTTTTTAAAGAATTTAAAGGAAAGAAGGTACATACATACATTAAGAAAATTGTAACAACAAAATATTCATTGATTTTATCAAATATGTCTATCAAAAAATATAATAGTTTTGCATTGTCTTGTGATACTTGCGTATTTTATCGAAGTGCCAAATAAAAGTATACTTCTATGGAAAAATTGCCAAAATTTTAGTAACTCATTTAATAACACTTAATTTTTAAGAATACATACACAAAAATCTTGGACAAATGACTTTTCGTATCCACGAAAGACGTTTTACGGAAAGTGTTATACTGTTTATAATTAAGTAAAATTGAGCTAAATGTGAAATTACACTAGAAAAACCTTACTAATAAATGTTGCATTACGAATGAATCACATCCGTGTCCTCTATTTAGGTCTTAAATTCCATATTGTCGCTTATACTTACGCAGTATTATAATATATATTAGGTATATATTAAATACTGCGTAAGTTAAAATTGTCAAGTTTTCAGGAGAGACAAGAAATGGATCAAATGGAAAAAGACTGCTTGCGACCACGACCGGTGTAACCCTGTCGAAACGTCAAACCAAACTTAGAAACATGTCCTCGCGTTAATTCCCGTGTTGTAATTTAACTTCATTATAAAAAATGGATTATTTGTCACACCCCCAACGACTTGCGCGGTGCAAATTATATTTCAATACGTGCTGTGATTGGCATACTTTACAATGAGTAAAAAATTGGATGTGCACCGAAATAATCCATCAAATAGAGCAATGAAGTATCAAACGTCATATTATGGCCATTTTTCGACTTTCGCGGTATTGTTGTATAAGCGACGATTTGAAAAATTAAACATAGCTATTCAAAGTTACTTTAAATGATTTTATATTTTATTCATTGTTATCTACTTGATTGTTAATTTTTTTGGACTTTACAATCACTCACATTGATTTGGTTTGGTGGTCTGATAAATAGGGGGTATCGATCGCGAGGCCTTGGGCTCTTGGGCAGTTGCCCAGTGCCTAATGGTAAAGAGGGGCCTGCTTGTAAGAAGATGATAAAGTGTTCTGTGTGTATACTAACGCTATACAACTATTATTGAAATTGTTTAGTAAAAAAATCGGTTTAAGACAAACTTAAGTCAAAATGTACATTACCAGTTTTGTTGGTCAAAGTGTACATTGCTAAGCCGAGAATTTGACGGGTTTCCGTTTAATTTGTAAGTTAAAGTTTTTAAAAACTTTAACCTTATGTGTAACATTTTGTAATTTTTAACCGACTTTGAATATGAGGTTCTATTTTTTGTTAAGTTAAGAAAAAACTGTATGTTACCTACCCAACGTGTTCGTTAATTGTGAACTGATTCTGTTGATTATCTCATTTATAGTTAATGTTGTTTATTAAACATTATGAAAATTCCATATGAATATAATTAAGATCCCTTAAAAATCTTGGGAGTAATGAAACTGTGTGTGGATGAAATTTTCACACCATTAAAATCAGTTGTTACATTTCAAATTAAGTATATTATTGTTAAAGATTTCTAAAATATAATCCTCATATGAGATTTTATTCTATTGTTTATGAAGAAATCCAAAATTTCTCGAGTTCTATCTTGAAAGCAGAAATCTTTTGGATATTTTAAAATTATGTTAAGTTTCACAGATTTTCCAAAATATATTTGAACCGGCAACGAATTATATCTCACGACTATACGACCCGTAGTTATTTAGTTATATATAAGAAAAACATACAAATAAACTGTGTTCTTATTTATGTAAATATTTAAAGCGTGTAACAAGTAATGTTGGGATGTCATCATGTGGCTGCTAATGGTGTTATAATAGATTGACGATTTATATATGTATATCACTGTATGATAATCTACCTCGTGAGATTATTACCTGTCCATAAATTGTGAACTAAACACTTCAATTTCCCATTCACCTGGCTACAAGAATATAAAAATTGGTAAGGTTAGGTTAGAACCGGAAGATGCAACGTTGGCACGCCTCCCGCCTGGTAGGCTGACGATACCGTCAGAGTTGCTGCAACCAGTGGATGGAAATGGCAAGTTGTCGATCATTGTGGCATTCTAAGGGCCATTGTTCAAAAGTGAACGTCTTCTAGCTGATGATGAAAACGTTTGAGCCGCGACACAGGCCAAGTGAGTATGCCGCGGCAGTGGATGGCAAGTACCAGAAAATATTATAATAGTTGGTTGCAGTTCACAATTCTTCCGCAGGTTGTAATAACGCGAAAATGGATTACAAAGTAATAATGTTAATAATATGCTTTGAAAACATATTTAAACATCATTTGCAGCCAATCGTGATTGTGACGTTTTTTTAAATGAAATTAATTCAATAATGTTTGTAATAAAATGATAAACGTTTGCAAAAACTATGATATATTATCCATGACAATGGAATGTACCAAGAAATAATTATTTAAAATAACCGCAATGGCCGAATACCGTTTATTATTGTGATACAGACATTAATGAATTAGAAGGTTTTAAAATACTGCCAAATATTATAACGAGATCGAATGTATAGAATGACCTGGGAACTGACAAGTTTCGTCCTAAATTTACTGATGATCAAAAGTGGCTATCACGCAAAATATTGAAAAGCTACTTGGTACGTTTGATAATTTTTTTAGGCAAATTGGCTGAAATCTTGATTTAACATAATTATACAGACATAATTATTTGTATTTATTTATTTTTTGCGCTATGTTGTTTAGAAAAATCCAATAGTTATTTATACCAAACAGTTAAATTCTGAGTTTTTAGAAATTACTCCTAACCTGGCCTTTAAAACCTCTCCAATCGGGTAGAAAATAATTTTGAGCGATATCTTCTCGTTCTAACTACAATATTTATTGACTGGACATATGTTATATTCATCTTACACTAGATATATTATTAACTAAACATTTGTACATTTTAAGTCATTCTGTACATTTGAGTTTCGGCCTAGATCGAAAATAAATAAATTTAAGAATTATATATTTTAAAATTGTTAAAGATCGCTAGAAAAATATACTGTAGGTACATTTAAAATATTTTATACGTAATTTTAAGTATTAAATGTAATTGTATGAGTGTCTGTATGAGTTTATCGTACATTTTATGGGTGATCTTTGTATACATTCAATGTATAGTACGACCTAATTAGTCTCAAGTATAGATTTGTATTGCAAAACCCCTTTGAATTGTAATTGAATAGAAAGAAATATTTTAGTTTATAAATAAGTGAAGTAGTATTTTTTTAATGTCATTATTGACTTACATTAAATGCCCACCTTT
Source organism: Abrostola tripartita (assembly GCA_905340225.1). Lineage (NCBI taxonomy): Eukaryota > Metazoa > Arthropoda > Insecta > Lepidoptera > Noctuidae > Abrostola > Abrostola tripartita. The sequence goes on along the minus strand of HG996513.1, from coordinate 991,657 downwards.
CATATCCATCAATGTGTTACAGTAATGAACAAACTGTTACGTGTAATCGAAAAAACAAAGCTGAATTTAAGTAATAATAAAATTTAAAAAGTGAAAGAGTGCGCATTTAATTTAAGTCAATATTAGTGCCAAATAAAAAATGGAATACCACATCCCTAAACGTCAAAATGTCAGCCGTCATTGCGATGACAGTGACAGTTACACTAGATGTCAAAATGACAGCTGTCAATGCGACCACAGATAAACTAGACACACATTGTTAGCAGTATTATTTTATGTAAATTATGTTATTATGGAATGACTAAAATGTTTTGATTCACAGTCATGGTTGTAAATAAATTAAGTCGTTTAGTATTGCATTTGATTTATTAATAAAATGTATAACGATGTAGTTATTTTTTATTTAACCTTCTTTATTGGTGTCATTTTAGCATGTTGCCCATGCTAAGCTTGAATCTAAATTGATATAGGAAACTTGGAAAATGATGGATCCGTGTAGCTCTGCACAACTAAGCTATCGAGTCGCTGGCAGTGCTGCGTCACGAAGGCCGCGGGTTCGAGTCCCGCTCGTGTCCATCATTTTTGTTCAAGTTTTCTTTATCAATTCTGCTACACTATTTTGACTTGATTGGACTTAATCCGGATAATTTGTCTACACTTAAAATTAAAACAATGAAGTTATTTCTTTGCAATTTAGACAAGATTTAAATTAATTTCTTTCAAGAAAACTCAATACGTTAACGTATGTATTAGCAGAGACCAAAAAAACTTTCTCTATGGTATAAGTTTGCATCCCTTTTTCATGCAAAAGATAATGGAAAACAAGTATACCATAATTTAGGTAAGTATTTTTTAAATAAAAGACAAATTCTAAATTAATTATAAGTAAAATAAGTTTATTCTTAAATCAAAACTTTAAAAATAAAGTTAATTTTGATTCTATTCGTACCAGCCAGTTATTATATCCCAAAGTTGTTTCTTGACAAACGATTCCTCATTTTCAGTCTTCGATACATGGCTTGGTTTGGCATTCTCTTATATTTCAGCAAGGCCGGGGTAAGGGTCTGAAAAAAAAAAACTTTTTGATAATTATCCTTAAATTATTCGTTCTCCTGGCTGCGGAGACGGGCGGCAGAGTTGGTGACCCTGATGCTAAGCTGCTGTGCTCGCTCCACGATGGTCTTGCGTTTCTTCGAGGACACGCCGTGGGCAATCTCTGCGCAGTACTTCCTGTTTTGCATCATCAGGATCTCCAGCTCACGAACATTGTGTACCAGGACCTTGCGGAAACCATTGGGAGCATGTGACGGGTCTTTTTGTTTGAACCGTAACCAATGTTGGGCATCAAGTATTGACCCTTGAAACGCCTGCGCACCCTGTTGTCAATACCTCTGGGTTTACGCCAGCTTCGCTTGATTTTGTCATAGCGATCCGATTGATGGCGAATAAATCTTTTCGTCCTCTTTTTGACGATTGTCGCCCTGTATACAGGGCGGATAGCCATTTTGTATGTTTCTTAGTGAAACGCAGCTGTGAACCACGCGGTGACACGGCCACACGACAAAGGATAGGAAGAAAAAACAAAGATAAATGCTAATACGCTCGGTGGTGTAGTGTTCAAGTTTGACTACTGGGTGTAAGGTCCTGGGTCATCATCATCATCAACAGCCGGAAGACGTCCACGGTTGAACATAGGCCGCCGCCTTTTAAAAGGGGGGGGGGGGGTTGCCATAATCCCCACGCTTGGGGCCAACGTATCTTTATTACAGGCAGTTTATCCCCTGATTAACGCTACTCAGATATTGTGAAATTCGTATGAGAAGTTCGCGTGATTTTAAGTGGCGGTTAGTCTACTTGACACTTTACTTGTCTATGCTAAAACAGGTCCTTATTGTTTTTATTTCATTGCTACAAAAGAGCACTTACAAAACGTCAAATCTAGTTGCCCGGTTCCAAAATGTCGTTTCTACGGAAATCTCATAAAATATTATTATTAAGATGAATTCGAATAACGATCACACCCACACAACACTTAAATGGTTTTTAAATTCAATGGCTGGAAAACATTAAACACAAAAGTAAATATAGTTCATAGAAGCAAGTGACGCTTCCTTGGATTTGAACCCACAACCTCACACCTACCAATCTAGTTCGTCAACCTCTCAGCCAACTCATCTAAAAACTACACTAGCGTAAAAATTCACAATATTATTCCAACTAGCCACCCATCTATTTCCCCGCCTCTTCCAGTTACTTAACCACATGAAATGCACCATTCAACATTTAGGTTCATTACCCTTGGTTAGGGCTGTCACCCTTTATAAGTCAGTTGGGGTTACAATGTGTAAAATGTCACCCCTATTGACCTATTTTTACGTGTAGGAATCCAACTGTGAAAACCCCATTTTTAGATGCTTTGAGTTTTAAATAGATAATGAATCGTAAAATACATTTTGAAAAAAAAAAGGTAGAATCGTAGTACAATATTTCTTTACAAACATAGGTATGTATTGAAAGAATTTTTCAATTCATGAAAACTTTAATTGCATTGTTTGCTGATAACAAGCATTTAACAGCACTGATAGCCGAGTGGTATGACCGTTGGACTGCCAAGTCAAAGGTTGCAAGTTTAAACCCCGGCACGTACCAATGTATTTTCGAATTCATGTCCGACTGCCTCGTTAGTCTAGTGTTCGCTAAGCGCGACTGCTGAGCAAGAGGTCCTGGGTTCAAATCCCGGGTCGGGCAAAGTGTTACTGAGTTTTCCATTAGGTAATTCTCAGTAGCAGCACGGAGTCTGGATTTGTGCCCGGTTGATGGCAATAGGCTCGCCCCCTATTACATTGGGACTTACAACATAACTGGCGAAATGTAGGTGTATTATATGTACACCTCTGCCTACCCCTTCGGGGAATACAGGCGTGTTGTTATGTTATGTCATGTCCGTTTTATGATTTGTTATCAGTTCCTAAAAACGGTGAAGGAAAACATCGTGAGGCAACCGGCACACCTGAGAGATTTTTCAACGGTGTGTAAAGCCATGTCAGAGGCCTACAGGCGGTTTAAACTCTGACACCAGGTTGTTCATCAACCATACGATAAGAAGAACAACATTTTGCGACATGATCTAGATACCTACCTCAACTTCATTCTTCTCCAAGCCGTTCCTATAGTTTTGAAGTCGGTCCGGCTTCGGCGCCTTCGGCTGCGGTCCTTTAAAGTCGTAGTCTTCCTCATCATTCCCTTCTCCGGCTTCAGCGTTCCCACTTGACTGTTTTTGGATTACTATACATCTGAAATAACAGAAATATACTTACGGGTTTCCATCAAAATTCAAAGCCAAGTAGACAATATTAACTTTTTGTTAGTAATTTAGCAATAAATTCTGAAACTTAATAAATAAAATCAAATTAAGGGCTCACCTCTTTTGCCTTGAATTTTTCTCAAGAGCAAATATTTCTGAAAACAATTTAAGAAGTGAATACAATGTCCTACTGACCGAATTTCGTTCACGGCGGCCTGTCTCAACTGAGACTAGCCAACTACGCAGGAGATATTATAGTGCACAAGTATGCGCCCAAACACAGCCTATGCCCTCACTCTCATAGTCCAGGACGGTGAGACACGACCGGCGAGAGGTCAGGCGCAGGACCAACGGCTTAACGTGCCTTCCGAAGCACGGAGAATTAAACATAAAGTTGATTTAAAACATAATTGCTTAAATGTTGTTCCTAAGTTATGTATGTGGCCTATTTAATCGGTACACAAATTTATGATTTTGATAAAAAAACATCACGCCTCCCAGAGGAAGCATGCAGGGGTAGCAAGGACTACTTGTCATTAAAAATGCAGGAATCGAACCTTCAGGCCTTAGCGCGGCAGTCTAATCGCTTAACCACTACGCTAATCAGGTCATCGGTCAATTAATTCAACGAGAATAATGAATACATACCATTGTTACACAAAATAATAATTAAACAAAATACCAAACGACACATTTTAACAGAAACTAATAAACTATGAAATGTTAAGCCTTATATACTTTTATTATGTAACAACACTTGTCAGTATATAATCTACTAGATATATAAAATACATAGTTTGTCTATCTATCCATTTCGTTCGACCGTTCTTATATCGAGAACTCCGTGCTTCGGAAGGCACGTTAAGCCGTTGGTCCTGCGCCTGATCTCTATCCGGTCGTGTCTTACCGTCCTGGACTATGAGGGTGAGGGAATAGGGAGTGCACCTGTGTCTGCGCGCATACTTGTGCACTATAATATCTCCTGCGTAGTTGGCTAGTCGTTGCCTCGTTGGTCTAGTGGTCGCAAAGCGTGATTGCTAAGCGTAAGATCTTGGGTTTGATTCTCGGGTCGGGTATGTCACGAGCCGATGGGCGCAGTGACTTAGCGATTGACTGGGCTTGGACTGCTGCGCAAAGGGTTGCGGGATAGATTCCCGCACGGGACAAAATTTGTGCGATCCGCAGAGGTTTGTTCCGAGTCTGGGTGTTTGTGTATGTGATATTACATGTTTGTGCCACGCACCCACGATACAAGGGAAATTCCAAGTGTGGGCGACGTTTTAAAAAAAAACGAAGAAATAATGTTTTTGGTTTTTCCATTAGGTAATTCTCAGTAGCAGCACGGAGTCTGAAAGTGTGCCCGGTTGATGGCCGGCTCACCATTAGGACCTATTCACCTAGTCCGATTGATGGCTAGCTCTCCCCCTATTACATTGGAACCTATAACATAACTGGCGAGATGTGGTTGTACTTAGACAGTCACCTCTGCCTAACCCTTTGGAGAATACAGGCGTGATCTTATGTTCGTTTAATCTCCTTAAAATCAGTTTACCCGTAAAACCAAAGAGACAAGACATATTATGGACAGACTTTATGAATTGTCCTACACACTATTATAGAAAAAGTATTAAAAATATTAAAAAAGCACTGATAGCCGAGTAGTTTGATCGTAGGACTGCCAAGTCAAAGGTCGCAAGTTCAAACCCCGGCATGCACCAATGACTTTTCGAATTCATGTGCGTATTATAAATTAGTTATCAGTTGCTAAAAACGGTGAAGGAAAACATCTTGAGGAAACCGGCACACCTGAGAGATTTTTCAACGGCGTGTAAAGCCATGTCAGAGGCCCACAGGCGGTTTAAACTCTGACACCAGGCTGTTCATCAACCGTACGATAAGAAGAAGATTAAAAATATTTTTGGAGAGAAGTCGGTATTCTGGCTAGTATACAAGGCGGTGCTAAAATATAATATTGGATAATATGTATAATGTATGCGGGTAGAAAATTATAGGGTAGACAATACTTCTTCTTATCGTATGGTTGATAAAGAACCTGGTGTCAGAGTTTAAACCACGTGCACCGGCCTGTTGGTCTAGTGGTTAGTGACCCTAACTGCTAAACCGGAGGTCGTGGGTTCGATTCCCACCTAGGACAAATCTTTGTGTGATGAGCCTAATCATTTGTTCTGTGTCTGGGTGTAATTTATCTATATTATGTTTGTATTTAGAAATATATAAGTATGTTTATCGGTTGTCTGGTTACCATAATACAGGCTCCGCCTAGTTTGGGATCAGATGACCGTGTGTGAGTTGTCCCAAAATATTATTATAAATAAATCTAGTTATTATAAAAACACATATTTTTAACCACATCAAGCGTCCTTGCGCTCTGAACAACGTAAAGAAATTGTTCTGAGTCATACCTCCAGGTAGCTTGGCCTGCCTTCCCCCGCGTACTTCAAGATACTTCTACTGTTAGTGAGGTAGACGTGTGTGATGTGGGAGGTCTAGCTACATTGGTCATGTACTTAGTGAATCTTTCATTCACGAGGGTACAGGTCAAATGAGTTATCAACGCTCTCTGATAAGGGTACTCATGGTAAAATGGGGCAAGTATGAAATTCGAAAATGCGAGATAAATAATATTTGGTTTTCTTTTTACTCGACTGCCCAATAAAAGGAGTGTAATGTTTTCAGGGTTCATGTATGTATGTGAGTTTCTTTATTCCACCATAACTTCTGAATGCCTTAACCAATTTTTAAGTTTGGAGTGTCGTTAGAATCCTTACACTATCGCGAGGAACATAGGCTATAAAAAAATGAAACAAATAAAATAATATAATTAAAAAAATTAAAAAGCACGACTGCCATAAAAAAAATTATCATATTATTAGACCTACTAATTAAATATGATTCTGCTGTCTGTTTAGTCTTCCGAGGACTGAATTTTTGCGGATCAACAAAATACTATTTTCTCCCATTTTTGGAAAATCGTATTTCCTAATATAAATGCGTTAACTTGTTTTGCTAAAACTAACTAAAGTATTAATGGACTTGAAAGAAAAGATAAAAGCATTCGGGGCGTTTAAAAAAGCATGCTTTGAAGTCCCGCTATTAGCAGAGACCTAACAAAAATCACTGGCCCAACTTGGAAATCGAATCAGGACTTCTCGTTCATTACTCGCGCTAACCACTACACCTACGCGATATCACTAAAAACATATTGTCATACTTATGCCAATTCACTTTAGTTAAATGACAGTACGAGTAAGGCGGCGTTGCCCGCTAGCCGTGGTGATATAATAATATCATTATTATTTATTATTAATAATAATAGCAGCAGTGAGAGTGTTAGATGAGAAAGTGATATTAAAGTGAGTACAATCATAATACCTAATAGTCTCCAAATAACCTAACTACATACTAACCTTCAAACAATCGCGTTGCCTGATGATAATATAATTAAATTACGACACGGGACTTAACGCGAACACAAGTTTTAAACGGCTTGACGTTTCGACCGAGTTGCACCGGCCGTGGTCACAAGCAGTCTCACGAATAAAAGATAAAAATCATAATGGACTTAAAAAAAGTATATAACATAAAGACAGCCCTCAAAACGCCCGCCCGTCACCGCTTCCTAGTGCTATAGCTGGGTAGAAGAAACGGCGCAACAAACTACCCAGCAGCACGATCTCCATCAGAATCCACGCAACATCTTAACACAATAGACCAAATCATTTTATTTTGTATCCATATTTCACAATCCTCCTTCCTTCTGGGGACTTTTCATGGCTGTTCTTTTATAGAGCAGTTGTGTGTTGTCCCTAGCTGGTGTCCCATTGCCTTTAAGATAAATGTTCTCAGCGGGCCTCTGCGTGTTGAACCTGTGTCCCCACGTAAGCCTTTTAAAAGACCGGGTAACTTCCATATGGTTGATAGCCCGTGTAAACAAAATTGTGTGAACTGTGTGGTTAAAATCCCACGAAATACTTTCGTACAATTTGTTCAACTCAGTGGATTAAAATTGGTTAGCTAATGTTTCAAACTAGTTACAGCCCGCGGCTTTGACTGCGTGGGTATTTTTATTATCTTTTCGTTATTTTTTTGGGATAATAGTAGTCTATGTTGGAAATCGGATTCATAGTTCCGAAGATTGCCGCTAACATACAAACTTTACCTATTTTGATTATTATATATACATAGATACGTAGTGTATTTGCTAAAAAAATGCAAAGACACGTTTTTTGTGTGTGATATAAGGTTTTTATCCCAAAAATGTGACTTCTAGTTGATAATAAGCTCTGTGGAAGAAAGGTAGGTTTTATAAAGGGCTCTAAAATTTAATTATAAGATTCATACTACGACTGCCTCGTTTGTCCAGTGGTCGCTAAGCGCGACTGCTGAGCACGAGGTCCTGGGTTCGAACACCAGGTTGGGCGAACAGGTATTGGGTTTTTCCATTAGGTAACTCTAAGATTACTGAGAAACAGCACGGAGTTTACATTTATGTCCGGTTGATGGCCAGCTCGCCACTTATTACATTGGGATCTATGACATGATTGGCAAAATGTGGGAGTAGAACTGAGGTACTATACGCGCACCTCTGCCTACCTTTTCGGAGAATGCAGGCGTGACATCACTACATAGTATAAAACAAAGTAGCTTTCTCTGTCCCTATATCCCTATGTATTCTTAAATCTTTAAAACTACACAACGGATTTTGATGCGGTTTTTTTTAATAGATAGAGTGATTGAAGAGGAAGGTTTATGTGAATAATAACATCCATTAAATAGTGGAGAAATACTTATAATATATATTTTATACCCGTGCGAAGCCGGAGCGGGCCGCTAGTTATATTTATATTCATATTACTTATTAATAAATAAGTTGCGATTAGTCTAGTGTTTTTTTTATGGGCGTAGGCATTAGTTGGACGGAAGCTAGATTTCATTATCAAAACATTACTAGTTTTAAAACACCTGACTATATCAGAGTCTGCAAGTCAGACTGATTGTGGTGCTGGGTAGTTTGTTGCGCCGTTTCTTCTACCCAGCTATAGCACTAGGAAGCGGTGACGGGCGGGCGTTTTGGGGGCTGGCGTGATGTCATTGCACGTTCAAGAAGTATATTTTTTTGTTGTCTAATTTGATTAAATGATTTTTTGTCTTTTATACACCGAAGAGGAAGGTGTAGATATACCTACCTACCTTATGCCAGAATAGGTCCCAATGTAATCCTAAGATTATCTCTACACCACGGTGGTTGTGTCTGGCGAAATTTGGGTATACAATATCACAGCTCTGTCTACCCCTTTGGAGAATATAAGTGTAGTGATAATTAAATACTTTTATTTATACAACGTGTGGTTTTTTCCAGAGTATATTCGAGATGCATATCAAAATATTTCTGGTTTTCATCGGTAAGTTTTTTTTCATTTCTAAAAACATTTAGAAGACATTTGTTAAGGATCTTTCATTTACAAAATCATTGTTTTCAAAATATTGTTTTCTGCGTTTAATTAAATTAAATTTTAATGTCATGTTATCTAATTAGTAAAGAATATATAATTAATAATTATTGATGATTTATTATAACAATTTCAATAAAACACTAGCTGGGTCCTGCGGTGTTGCCCTTTACATTTTTTCGGATTAGCCTATGAGTTAATCCAGGGTGTGAGCTACCTCCATAGTATAGTGTTCAGCACGAGGTCTTGCGTTCGGATCCCGGGTCGAGCAAAGTGTTATTGGGTTTTCCATTAATTATGTTGTATTGTATACCTAAACGGAGAGAGATGCGGAGTGGCTGTGGATGTAATTTCGAAAATTGACAAGAATATGCTTAGATGGTTTGGACATGTAGAAAGGATGGATGAAAGAAGAGTGACAAAGCAAATATACGAGGCTAATGTTAGTGGAATATCGGGAAGGGAAAGACCTCGACGAACATACTTGGACCAGATCGGAGATGTTCTACAAAAGGGTCAAGTGAGAAGTACCCTTAACCGACGAGCGTGTATGAGGAATGTGATGCGAGTGAATGAGGCGAAAGAAGTATGTCAGGATCGTAGCAAATAAAAATCCGTAGTCTCTGCCTACCCCTCGTAGAAATGGGCGTGACTTTATTATTATTTAGAATGTAAAATTTACTATACTTTCCAGTGGCTATAACGACATCCTACACGCACGACACCGGCCTAAAGCTGCTGTTCCCCCAACAGCACAGGGAATATGTTTACGTGTTGAAGAGCAACGTATCCACTGGGACCTGGAACCCTCGGAAAAGCGCCACCTACTGGCAGCTGGAGGGAAACCTCCGCATCCAAGTGTACGACAATTTTATGAAAGCAAGGATGTTCTTAGACAATTTAGTTGTGAGTATTGAGGCAATACTTTTTGACGACCTAATTGGCGCAGTGGCTAAGCGATTGGACTGCTGCGCTAAGGTTTCGATTCCCGCACGGGACAAAAATTTGTGCGATCCGCAGATGTTTGTCCCGAGTCTGGGTGTTTGTGTATGTGATATTTCATGTTTGTGGAACGCACCCACGATACAGGAGAAATTCCTAGTGTGGGGCGACGTTATAAAAAAAATACAAAAAGAAAATGCTTAAACCGTAAAGAAAGATTTTTATTTGAATAAGCAGCGAGAGATGCTCTGAAATTTATCTTATACTTATGTCTTTTCGAATTCATATGCGTATTATTATTAGTTATCAGTTGCTAAAAACGGTGAAGGAAAACACCGTGAGGAAACCGGTACACCTGAGACATTTTTCAACGGTGTGTAAAGCCATGTCAGAGGCCTACAGGCGGTTTAAACTCTGACACCAGGTTGTTCATCAACCATACGATAAGAAGAAGATCGCTAAAGCTAGCCGGGTCGTCGAAATGATGCAAGACCATGAAATAATAATGTGACACACGATTATTAGTCAGTGGCTAAGTGATTTTAATCTGCAGATGTTTTTCCTGAGTCTGGGTGTGTAATACATAACTTCCAGTATATTCCAAATGACAGACAGATTGTGCTGCTGGGTAGTTTGTTGCGCCGTTTCTTCTACCCAGCTATAGAACTGGGCGGGCGATTTCGGGGCTGTCTTTTGGATGGACTAGATTCTATCCTATTTTGCATAAAAGATTTTTATCTTATTATGTAACATTTCATGTTTGTCAAATTATTGTCCCGTGTGGGAATCGAAGCCACAACCTCAAGCGCAGCAGTCCAATCGCTTAGACACTGCGCCAGTCAGTTGATGGTAATACGAACAGTATTTTAAATAGTGAAGGAAATACCACTAAAAATTCTAAATGCCAGGAGCTCTCTGTGTTTGATTGTTCTGTAAATATGGCACTGATAGCCGAGTGGTATGGCTGCCAGGTCAAAGGTCCCAAGTTCAAACCCCGGCACGCACCAATTTCTTTTCGAACTCATGTGCGTATTAAATATTAGTTATGTAAAACCATTTAAACATATAAACCATTTATTTTGCCACACACAATAAATACATATCATTACACATAATATAGGTACATAATATGACATGTGTGGCAAGGAATCCAGTTCAGTGTTAGCTGTGCGAAGGGCACAGCACTGATTTTCAGCATTGTTATCAATTGCTAAAAACGGTGAAGGATAACATCGTGATTTGAGATTTTTACTGTGTGTAAAGCCATGTCAGAGGCCTACAGGTGGTTTAAACACTGACACCAGGTTGTTCATCAACCATACGATAATATGATGATGACTTTTGTTATGTTTTTCCAGAAAACGGTGTGCTGTTCAAACAATGGGTCGGTCCGTGATCAGGAGACTCCTGATGATCTGTTCCTCAAAGAACCCTGGGAGCTGGAGTACCAGGTATGTATCTATATGATTAACTAGCTGTGCCCGTGACTCCGTCTGCGTGGACATTCGGAAACAGCAAAATTGGATTCTATTTAGTAGTTTTTACGCCAAGCCCTACTGTTTTATTACATGTATGTAAAGATTGACGTAACTTTTTTGTTTGTAAACTGATTTAAATAAAACAAACACTAAATGTTATGGGAAGCTTGCCACAATACATCGATGAAAACCGCATTCAAATCGGTTGTCTTTTTTGAGATTAGCGCGTTCAAACGCACAGACAAACCAACATATAGACAAACAGACAAAAATTTAAAAAAACTAGGTATATTTTTGGCTTCGGTAATGTACGATGTCATCAGCGTACATATATTTTACTTATGCAGCAACCTATTTTCGGTCGCGCATTGTCATAGCGATAAATGTGTTTTTTTACAATTAAATAATCAGTACGAAAAATACCTTATAACCGTGAGCACTTAGAGAAAGAATCTTCAAACAACCGTCTTCTTCAGTGTCCCTCTCACCGGTCTGATTTTACTCACTCCACTTTTGCTATACAGTCCATTCTTCACTGGAACGCGCTCCCTCTTGGAATCAGGATGGCTAACAGTCGTCATAGTTTTAAAAAGAAAATTAAAGAACATTTTCTCAACAAAACGTTGTCAGTCTCACCTGAATTTTGATTTATTGTGTATGTATGTATGTGTGTATTTGTTTAGTGTTTATATATACATATATATATATATATTTTTGTATAATATTACGTATATATAATCTGTATTATGTAAGTAGGTATATAAAAATTATATCTTCTCACACAGCTGTTTGTGCATCTACCGTGATCTGTCTCTGCACTACCCAAAGGTTTGACTGGTAGAAAATGCCTAAGGCATTAAGTCCGCCTTGTACACCTCTTGTATAAAGAATAAATAAATAAATAAATAAAGAATCGCCAATTAACGTTCTAACTTGTAATAACCTTTACTGTGGAATAAATTGGTAAACTTTAATATCAACTGTGCGCACTCATTTAATTTACTTAAACTTAACTTACTATTGTCTAGTGTACAAAGCTAACTGGCTTGTACAGGTAACATAAATACAGAGTGTATAAATTGTTTTTCTTTTTTAATATTGAATTTACAGACACGGGTCGTTTACGCTTTTATTATATGTATAGATAGATATAGATACTTAGGTAGAAGAAGATTTATACAAACCTCGGTAATATAAAAACTTATAATCTTGAGTGTCCAAGTTCAATGATATAACATAACATAACATAACATCACGCCTATATTCCCCGAAGGGGTAGGCAGAGGTGAACATATAGTACACCCACATTTCGCCAGTTATGTTGTAAGTCCCAATGTAATAGGGGGCGGGCCTATTGCCATCAACCGGGCACAAATCCAGACTCCGTGCTGCTACTGAGAATTACCTAATGGAAAACTCAGTTACACTTTGCCCGACCCGGGATTTGAACCCAGGACCTCTTGCTCAGCAGTCGCGCTTAGCGACCACTAGACCAACGAGGCAGTTCAATGATATAATAGTAACAATATTACTTTTTTAGGATAATGGATATATAAAATACATTTATATAGGCCAGGAACCGGCTTGGTCTGTGAACTTGAAGCGTGCCATATCTATCAACTTTCAACTGACTAAGAACAGTGGGACGTATTCCATTAACGAGGTGAGTGTTTCCATATCAAGAAGGCGTCCACTGTTGAACAAAGGGGGGGGGGGGGCATAATAAATTGAAAAATGATTGACACGAGCAGGACTTGAACCTGCGACAATCGCCGTACCGTGGCGCTGCTCTAACCAACTGAGCCATCGTGTCACTGCTCGTAGGGTGACGTCAGGTATCTGTTGGAATTTCAAATTTCCTTTATCAATTTAGATTTAAGCTTAGCATGGGCAACATGCAAAAATGACACAAAATTTCATAAAAATCTTTTACTTTCAAGCATCATTATGGCTCATAGTGTGTTATGATACTAACCATAATTAATAAAATAGCTACCACAGGGAGATTTATCAAGTTCCAATTGTGTAATATGCATCTTGATAAACCTACCTATGGTCGGCCCATCCAGACTCTCTGCAAATACCGTCGGGATGCTGTTGGTGCTTACCCTTACTCTGCGTATTATCCACCTTCTTACGCATTATAATCCCCACGCTTGGCTTGGGGATCGCAGTATTGGTGGTGAAGTTACAGAAGACGGTGCTGCCCATCTTCTGGATTTTCCCATAGTCGCCTCCTACGACACCCACGGGACGAAATGGCGAGGTGCTATTCTAGCCCGACACCCTACGGGATTGTATTCATATAATATAATTAATCGCACTTCACAGTAGTATTATAAATGCGAAAGTTTGTGTGTATGTTTGTTACCCCTTCACGCTCAAACGGCTGGACCGATTTTACTAAAATTTGGCATGGCAGTAGCTGACACCCTGGATTAACACATAGACTTTTTTTATTGTTATCCCAAAGAAACAGGTAACACCGCGGGGCGGTTATTATTCTAATAATAATATTATAATCCTACCCTAATACTTTGTGCCCTTACGCAAGAACCACTGAACGGATTTTGATGAAACTTTTTAGTAATATAGCTAATATAATATACATCAGAATGGTACTTAAGTTATAATTTGTATCGATACTAGCCTTGTTTTGCGGATACACCTGCATTTATAAAAAAAAACGGGCAAAACAGTGGGTCATTAAATAAAACATTGACAGAAATCGTAAAAAATATTTTTTCTTATCTGAGCGTTATGTGTTATTACTATCCTTTCTAGCCATGCCTGGACGATATCTGCGCCATGATATACCTCTGCAAAGGCAACATAATCAAGAAGTACACCAGCAGAAGAGTCCCTACTGCTAGAAGTAGGAACACCTGGTCTTCTGTGCCCTGGACATCGGAATACGCTGGAAGAGTCATTGTGAGTTATTATTGTCTTTAAAAAATACGTCCATACGATTTTGTATGGCTGATGTCTACTGGTTGTTGAGCATGACTGCTGACCTGAGGTCCTGGATTTAAATTCTGGATCAGGTATAGTGTTATTGGGTTTTCCGATAGGAAATTTTCACTAGCAGTACGGAATCTGAGTTTCTGCCCGGTTTATGGCCAGCTCGCCCCCTATTACATTGGGACGTATAACATAACTGGCGGAATGTGGGTGTATTACCCACCTCTGCCTACCTCTTCAACGAATACATGCGTGATATTATGTTGTGTATTTGTTTTATAGTTCTCAGAAGAAAATACATCATGAATTCGAAAAGACATTGGAGTGTGCTGGGTTGTGATGTTGCGACCTTTGACTTGGCAGTCCAATGGTTATACCAGTCGGCTATCACTGGCGTATTGTGGTATTGTACTGGGATTAATCTCTCTTCACCTGCATACTGGAAGACCTAAGCAAAGCCTCTGACGCTTAGACTTGCGCATAGTAGTTCGCGACTGAGATCACTCAGTCTAGTTCGCCGCTATTAAAAATGAATCATTAACAGCCTATCTCAGTCCACTGCTGGACAAAGGCCTCTCATATGGCACGCCACTGAGCTTGGTCTTCGGCCCTCCGATTCCAACCGCAGCCAGCCATTTAAAAATGTATAATGATATTGTTTTTTAATGAAAGGTTTGAAGGCCTTTGTTGCCCTGCAGTGGGACATTACGGCCTTCTAATAATCATAATAATCAGATTAAAATCTGGATTTAGCGCACGAGATTGTCGACATGTGGGAGGTGGATTCGACAATCGTTGTACCGATAGTTGTTACGGTCAATGGCCTAATGGCCAAGAGCCTCGATCACCATCTTAAGAGGCTCGCGTTAGGCGGCTGGGTTAAGGGCTTGATGCAGAAGGCGGTACTCCTTGACACGGCGCGCATAGTCAGGAGGTTCCTCTCTCTGGAGCCCTAACCGCCGGCAGCTAGGACCCTGATCCCGTTGCCGGTTGGCGACTATTTTTTATATTTTTAAATATATTTTATTTTTATTTTGCTGTTTTTGTACATAATATATATTTAAAAATGTAATTTATAAGTAAAAGTTTTAAATAAAGGAAATAATAATCAAAGGTTTAATAAATGTAGATAATCATTGGGTGTGCTAATAAAATTACGTGTTTTAATTACAGATAGACTCTGTGTCCTCAGCGGAGAGGACATATGAAGTAGACGACTTCAAAGGCTTGAGTTCTGTGGAGCTCAGAGGGAGCTACCAGTATAAGACACACGACCATATTCTAGCTGTCAACACTGAGTACGTATTGCTTAACATTATCTTTGAATCATTATCTTTCGCGTCGGCATGCTGACAAAATAGTTAATATGTCTTCAAAAACAGCTCTCTTTTCCAAAAGCTTCTTTGGCATGTCCTCGAGAATATATAACAAAATTCCTAGGCAGATAAGAGAGATCGAAGATAGCAAAGTATTTAAGAGACAATTGGGGGCTTTTTTGGCAACAAGGCCATATTATGAAATCAATGATTTTTTGTCGGATAGATTCGACGCAATAGATTAGTTTGGCCATCTTATGTTCTGAAGCTTATATAGTTAATGTTATTACGAAAAATATAAAGGTCTGCTTTTATTATTTGTAAAATTGTAAAGTGTATGTTTATTAGCACTGCAACCTATTGTACGCCTAACAAGGTCGAGCAGTGAGTTCGTACCCAATACTGAATCACCATGTTAATTACCACTGTCTCACAATAAAATACTTTGACTTTGACTTTGACTTTGAACCTTCGTATAACCGTTTGCTGCTGATCATCAAATTTGGTTGAAATATTTTCCTTCATAAGGGAGACGACAGCGAAGGACACCCAGACGGAGATGGCGGGACGAACTCAACTTGTAGGCAGCCGGTGACAGTGAGATGTGGAAAGAGAGTGGGGAGGCCTTTGCCCAGCAGTGGGATACTTCGGCCAATAATAATTTCCCGCTCCATGCATGTTTATCAATTATAATGTTAAATCTTGGCAAAAAAAGTTTTTTTGGGATCATGTGTTTTATAACACGATGGCTAGTTTTAACTACATTTACGGGCCTAAGCTAAGTAAATGCAGTGTTTAAATAAATTCTTCAGTGATGGTCAGTGCTTTGTAGCAACTGGTCGTGCATTATAACAACTACGTACTTTCTGTGTGACTCATTTGTTTATCAGTAAAGTGTGCGCGGACTCGAGCCGATCGGTACGTAAAACCGGTTTGGGCGAGCGACCGCGCGCTACGATGAATGAATATGCATCAAGTGCTGGCGATATGAGTGATTCAGATTTATTAAATAAATGTGAACAACAATTAAAAGAGTTGGGGGAGGTAGATATGGAAATTTTTGAGAGTAGAAAAACTGGAGAATCTCGGTTGACTGACAAGAGGAAGGAACGAGAAGATGATTTTATTACTGTAAATAGGCGGTCTAAACGTTTGGTGAGGAGTGAATCATTGGAAATAAGAGAAACAGTACATAAAGAAAAGGATAATGTCACAGATATATCTAATCATGAAGTTTGCGTTACCTCCTTAGAAAGTCTACCTAAGCCAATAGCTATGGCAAAATTACTTCGTTCGGAAAACATAAAAGATATACTGAAAGTAAAATACAAGGGCTACAATAAAGTTCTAATTCAATGTCAGAGAAAAGAAGATGCAAAAAAACTATTAGATTGTGAGAAATTAAAAGATATGGGATTACGTTGTCAATTAATACAAGACATGTCTGTCTCATATGGAATAGTGAAAGGAATTGATTTAGAATTAAGTGAAGAGGAACTTAGAAACATTTTCAACTCAAACGTAGAAGTTTTATCGGTCAAAAGATTGAAACGCTTAAATATAGAAGGTAAATGGGTAGACTGCGAATCCGTGAGGATTTGTTTTAAAAGTAATGTATTGCCAGAATATATATACGCGTATGACTGTCGGTTCAAAGTCGAAGCTTTCGTGTTCCCAGTAACGCAATGTTCGGGTTGCTGGCAGTTTGGCCATATCCTGAAGTACTGTCCATCTAAAAAGATACTATGCCCAAAATGCGGAGGAAAGCACGAAAACTGTGACACTAAAGAGTTCAAGTGTTTGAATTGTAAGGGTAACCATTTTGTATTAGATAAGAAGTGTCCCATATTCATAAAGGAAAAAACGATACGGAAAATTATGAGTGAAGAACAAATAACGTATAGAAGAGCCTTACAACTTTTCATGGAAAAAAAAGAAAGAAGCAATATAGAGATCCCTCACGAAGAAACTGTCACACATATGGGAAACACTACTCTTTGCTCCGGTACGGAAACCTATAGTTCTGTACTGGAAAAAGCTGCGCATCAAGAACCAAGATTACAGATACAGGAAGAAATCCAAGATACAGATGAAAGCACTTCAGACAAAGCCTCCAGTATAAGACGGAAGACTAAAAAGAAAACATATAGAATAAATCAAAAGAGATCTGAACCTCCAACAGAACAAATAGAAGAACTTATTGTTGAGGGTGACCATTTGTCACAGACAGAAGAGGATAGTAATACAAGTAAAAGAAGAAAAGATCAGTCACATTTTGAATGGAAAAAGGTCTGGTTGAAGATACAAACGGTATGTTTGTCTGAGCGTAAATTTGAAGAAAAATTGTTATGTATGGTGAAAATTATTGGTGAGGAAATTAAATTTTTTTTAGTTAATATGCTATTCGGAGGAGATATTGCTGAGTATTTAAATTACTTTAAAAATGGATAGTCGAAAAAAAATAACAAAGGTGAATATTTATCAATGGAACTCACAAAGCTTTCGCCCTAAACTTATACCATTTTCAGAACTCTTAATTCGAGAAAATATACATATCGCAATTATTAGCGAAACCTGGTTCGATTGTCAAGTAGATGTAAATATTAGTGGCTTTAATATATATAGAAAAGATAGAGATGACTGTTATGGGGGCGTAGCTCTACTGGTGCATAAGTCTATCCAATCTCACCTAGTTTCTTTTAATGTCAGTAATAGCGGTATTGAAGTTATATGTGTCAGGCTAGTAAATTGCGAGGACATAGAACACATAGTATCACTTTACTGTCCTTCATCTGTACAAACCCAATTATCTGATTGGGAAGGCGTCTTTTCTCAATGTTCCAATAAAACTATTATAGCTGGGGACTTCAATGGTCATCATACCAATTGGTCAACCAAATCGGACGTAAGAGGTTCCCAAATCATGGAAGCAGCTTTAGACAATAATTTCATCTCTATAAACAATGGTTTGGCGACGCGAGTTAAACTAGTTAACAGGAATCTACAACGGACCTCTCCGGATGTAACATTTGTAACCACTGATGTTTCAATAAAATTTAACTGGCAGGTTTTAAATGAAAATTTAGGCAGTGATCACCTTATTATTAAATTTTCAGCTCATTTATCTTCCACGATTCATATTATAAAAAAATGGAACTTAAGAAATGCTAACTGGCCCGAATTTCAGCGGACAATATCTAAAAAAATACATGAATTTTGTGAAACCTCAGAAAATAGCAATATCCAACAGATGTATAACTTTTTAGTTAACCTTATCGAATATTCTGCTAATAAACATATCCCTCGAATAAAATTTAATATTGAACCCGACGAAAAGTTTAAACCAAAAAACTATTGGACACCAAAATTATCAGAGGTGGTGGCACAACGTAGGTTAGCCTTAAAAATGTTTCGTAAAAACCCTACTCCTGAAAATATGAATAGATTAGAAACGAAAACTGTAGAATCTCAATCATTGATAAAAAGGGCGAGGTCCAAGGGTTGGCAAGATTTCTGTGATTCTATCGGTGAAGTTACGTCGGCTTCTGAAATGTGGCTCCGCATGAGATGGATGAAGAGCTGTAAACGACAAACATCATGCCCCCCTATAAATAAACAAATAGATCTTTTACGATCTTTAACTCCAGATTATGTGTCTAGTCCTATGCCTTGTTTTAAATCTAGAAACGATATGCTGGAAGATGAATTTTCGATGCAGGAATTAAAAAAATGTCTGAAAAAGAAGGACTCGGCCCCCGGACAAGATGGAATATCTTATTCAATGCTATATAACCTACCAGAAGCGGGAAAAGTCTTTTTACTTAAGTTATTTAACTATATATTTAAATTTGGTATTGTGCCCCATCAATGGCGTAACATTCAGATAATCCCTATACCTAAAAATGGAAATGATTATAGCGGTAAATTAAGACCTATTTCATTAATATCATGTCTATGTAAAACCTTTCATTTATTAATGTGTAAAAGAATAGAATGGTTTGTAGAAAAGAATAGGATTTTTTCATCGCATACCGTAGGATTTAGAAAAGCTCAGTCGTGTTTAGATTCACTATCACGTTTCGTTTCATACATTCAAGTTGGATTTTCCAAAAACGTATAGTACAGTAGCATGTTTTGTAGATATAGAAAATGCATATAATAACGTATCTATTAAAGCGGTGACAAAAAGTTTAGATGATCTACAGGTCGGGTCAAAATTTTGTAGTTACCTTTGGAATTTTATGAGTGAGAGACACTTAGAAATTAAATCATTTAATAACGAAGGAATAACTCCTAGGTGGACTAATAGAGGATTAGCACAAGGAGATCCGATATCCCCTTTACTGTTTAACCTAGTCACGTACCAAATATGTGATAAATTACAAAACGTGTCGATCGCCCAGTATGCGGACGATTTCGTTATTTATATTAGCGATAAAAACATTGTAAAGTGCGAGCAATACTTGCAAGATAGCCTAAACTGTTTAGTCAAGTTACTGAGTGAGATTGGATTAACCTTATCACCTACAAAATCAAATTACTGTATTTTTAGTAGAGGGCGTAGAAGGATTTTACCAACTTTAAAAGTTTATGACCATCCATTGTCTATGGTAGAATGTGTTAGGTATCTTGGAGTATGGTTAGATAGAAATTTATATTGGAGAAAACACATGAATGAGATGATTGCCAAATGTTCAAAATATTTAAATTTATTGAAGGTATTAGCCGGCAGTAGCTGGGGAGTACACACTAAACATATACGAAAATTATATATTTCATTAATAAGAAGTCGACTTGATTATGGATGCTTTTTATATGATGCTAGTGCAAAGACAAATATAGCTAAATTGGATAGACTCCAAAATCAAGCGCTTAGAGTGATAGGGGGCTTCATTAAAAGTTCACCGATCCACGTAATGGAAAGTGAATTAAACATAGTTCCATTCTTTTTAAGACGACAATACCTCGCTTATAAATATGTTTTGAAAATACTGTCCTGGTCTAATAATCCAAGTAAACACATAATTTCAGAATTAAGCTCGCATATTCATGGTTCCTATTGGGCAAATAAGAAGAAACCTTTGCTTGCTACCACTTTTAGTGACTTGGGTCAACTTCAGTTAATATCCTCGGATGTCTTTAAATTGTTCTCCCTTAATATATGGGTATCGGCTATTCAGACTGAAAATACCATTAAATGTAACCTCGAATGTGTTAGACAGCCAAAAAAAGATTATAATCATAATTTATTAGTGGCAGAGGTGGTATCCGAATTAGCCTCAAAATATAATGACTGGTGTAAAATATTCACGGATGGTTCAAAAAACGCAAGAGGAGGGGGAGCGGCCTTTTTTTGCCAAAGCTTAGGAGATAAATTTATGTTTAAAATCGCCACCAAAGTTTCCATCATGTCGCTGGAACTCATTGCGATATATCAAGCCATTCTTTATGCAGTTAATAAAAAATTAAATAAAGTCGTAATTTTTACTGATAGTAAAAGCGCGTTGCAGCATGTGGCTCGATGCACCTCTGATAGCAGAGGAGCATCGATAGCCTACGATATTCTTAAATTAATGCATCATCAGAATGAAAATGACATCAATATTGTATTGCAATGGGTGCCAGCACATATCGGAATTCGGGGCAACGAGGTGGCTGACGGCTTGTCCAAGCTCGCGGTGGACTCAGGCAATGAATTAGCATATCTACCAGATCATTGGGAATATGTCACCAGATTTAAGGATAAATGTTATACAAAATGGAAGAATCATTTTGATGAGATTTCTAGAGAGAAAGGGTTATGGTACAAAGTCATACAAAGTGAACCTCCTCGTATGCCTTGGTTCGATGATGATAAATTAAATAGAAATTATATTAAGTTAGCCTTAAGATTACGTTCTGGACACTTTCCATCAGCAAAATTTGGTTATCTTATGAAAAAAGTCACATCACCCAATTGTGTAGTATGCAATAAACTTGAAGATATACTTCACTTGCTGATGGAATGTGTCAGAAACAAAGGTGAGAGAGAATCATTAATCGAAGAATTTAAACTAAATTTTCTAGATGTTGGGTTAGTACAGACAATTTTGGCAAGTCCTAAATCACAGTTAGCAAAAAGGTTAAGTAATTTAGCAAAGATAACTAATTGATGATTCTCACTCATTCAAATTGGTTACATAAGTTAAGTTAGTGTAATTAGAACTAAGAGGGTACGATGGGGTTGGCGTATCCATGTGGATAAAAACCCCGAAATCAATAAATAGAAAAAAAAAAAAAAAATAAAAAAAAAAATTCTTGTTCTAATTATTTTCTTTAAATTCCGGTTATACTCACGTGTGTATTCAGGAATGCCCGACTAGTCTCGAACTCGAACGGAGCTGGTGACGCGACAGAGTTGCAAGCCGAAACTAGTCGGGCATTCCCGAATACACACGTGAGTATAACCGGAATATAAAGTAAATAATATGGATAACACACACGAAAGTTTTTACAGTCAAATATTTTTTGTTATGTTTCCAGGCTCTCATTATCGTACGACCACGACAGAGCGGCCAGGAGTGTGGAGAAGATGAACCTCATCAGAACCACTATTCAGTATGAGGCGAGCGACTTCAGGGACCCTTCCAATGGCATCAGGAACCTCTCGCAGGGGTACCTGAAGAACACCACTTTTGAGGTAAGCATCGATTGAGGATTTGGGTATTTGACACCATAAATCTAATTCCAAGGCTAACTTCTCAAAAACTACTTTTTTTGCCCTGAAAATTTGTTATATCTGTAAAAAATTGTTGTTGTTTTGCTGTCTTGAAATCAATAACTAGTTAGTCAAAAATTCGACGACCTGATTGGCGTAGTGGCTAAGCGATTAGACTGCTGCGCTAAGGGTTGCGGGTTCGATTCCTGCACGGAGCAAAAATTTGTGCGATCCACATTTGTTTGTCCCGAGTCTGGGTGTTTGTGTATGTGATATTACATGTTTGTGAAACGCACCCACGATACAGGAGAAATTCCTAGTGTGGGGCGACGTTTTTTTTAAAAAAAAAAAACAAAAAAAAAAAAAAAACAATGGCGTTGGCAAAGTGACGTCATAGCCACAGGCCCCGCGTTCAGCCATTTTTCCTCTCCGTGTGCTGTGTCCATGTGTAAAAATGAAATATAATCCTAACATGTTTTGATAATTCCGAATGCAGTTTTGCACATTGGCATTACGCAGGACGGCATAACGAAATAAAGCGCAGCGTGAACAACGTTTCAACAATGCGCACGATCTTTGTAAATTTAATATCAAATCGTCGAATTAGACACTTACTCCGTTTCAGAGTAATTGGTGTTGCCTCACTTTTTAGTTTACGGATTCTGGTTTGTTCTGTATTCTGAGGTCACAGCTCGCTATTGCCCATAGATTTTAAGTACGCGTTCTTGAAACAATAGGGTTGACAGACAGACGGACTAAAAGTGATCCTATAAAGGTTCTGTTTTTCCTTTCGACGTACGCACCCTAAAAATAATGTTTACTTTCAGATACTCCTGAAAATTGCTAGAAAGGGTATTGATGCTGATAACATCGTGAGAAATGCCTCTCTAATACACAGCTTGGATTTTATTGATCTCCTCAAGTAAGTTACCTAAACTTTTCAATGGTTAGCCTGATTGGCACATTACCTTTGACCATGGACTGTTATTAGTCTTGAGTTGTGGGTATCTGAGTGTTTGTGTGCGTGATATTTCATGTTCGTAAAACTATACATTTCTAGTATCAATGTTTTAGCAGACGAGTCCAATATTCACTTCTATAGTTTAGTAGACTAGCAAGTATCCTTCTTATCGTATGGTTGATGAACAACCTGGTGTCAGAGTTTAAACCGCCTGTAGGCCTCTGACATGGCTTTACACACCGTTGAGAAATCTCTCAGGTGTGCCGGTTTCCTTACGCTGTTTTCCTTCACCGTTTTTAGCAACTGGTAACTAATTTATAGTACGCACTAAATTCGAAAAGTCATTGGTGCGTGCCGGGGTTTAAACATGCGACCTTTGACTTGGCAGTCCAACGGTCATACCACAAGGCTATCACAGCTTAGTTACCATTATTCATCATTTTTCATTTCTGGAAATATACTATTGTTATTTTCAGTACCATTGCAAGACTGAACTACGAGACGCTGATCAGGCTGTTCAACGACCTGGTCCTCGGCACCAGCTACGAGCTGGAGACAGCCAGGAACATCCTCATCGAGGTCCTGCCACAGGCTCGGAGCGTCGCCTGCGTGCGGTTCATCAAATACCTGGTTCTGGAGGAAAAGGTAATCTTCTTGATTATGAGGACTGCATTTATATAATGTAATACTTGACGACCTGATTGGCGCAGTGGCTAAGCGATTGGACTGCTGCGCTAAGGGTTGCGGGTTCGATTCCCGCACGGGGCAAAAATTTGTGCGATCCGCAGATGTTTGTCCCGAGTCTGGGTGTTTGTGTATGTGATATTTGATGTTTGTGGAACGCACCCACGATACAGGAGAAATTCCTAGTGTGGGGCGACGTATTAAAAAAAAAAAATGAGGCAGAATGTATTGGCTCCTATTAATTTACATGAGTCATCAACCATGTGGCGCGAATGCACCCCGATAGATGGGTTAAGATCGTCACTCACTGGATGCCTGAGGGAGGACATCGCCGTCGAGGTCGACCGCAGCGAAGGTGGTGTGATGAGCTGACCACATACGCGAGACGCACATGGTCAGAAACCGCGATGGATAGAGTAGTTTGGAAAAAAAAAGGGGAGGCCTTTGCCCAGCAGTGGGACACAATATAGGCTAACAAGACAAGACAAGACATCAACCATGTGGAAGATACCGGGTCTTTTAAAAGGCTTGCGTGGGGACACAGGTCCAACACGCAGAGGCCCGTTGAAGACTTTGATCTTAAAGGGAATGGGACACCAGCTAGGGACAACACACAGCTGCTCAATGCTGCAACAATATAATTTTAGGAGAATGTTTAGGAGTAAAGTTTTAGCCAGTGATCTTGACTAACAGTATGGAACTAAAATAGTATAGTAATTGTCTAGGGATTTACTGAGAGTTTGACTTTCTTACTAATATTATAAATGAGAAAGATTGCCTCGTTCGTCTAGTGGTTACTTTGGACGACTTTTAAGGTGAAGTCCTGGCTTCGATATCCAAGTTGGGCAACGTGTTATTAGGATTTTCCATTTTCATTAGTAGCAGCACAGTATCTGGATATGTGCCCGTTTTTGGACTGCGATTAAAGCGATTGGACTGCTGCGCTAAGGGTTGCGGGTTTGATTCCCGTACGGGGAAAAAATTTGTGCTAACCGCAGATGCCTGTCCCGAGTCTGAGAAGTGAAATTTCATATTTGTGAAGCGTACCCACGACACAGGAGAAATTCCTAGTGTGGGGCGTCGTTTTATAAAAGTAAAAAATAATGGCCAGCTTGTCCCCTATTACCTTGGGACTTATAACATAATTGGCGAAATGTGCGTGTGCTACAGACCTCAGTATAACCCATCGTAGAATACAGGCGTATGATAAATTTAACATGTATACCAATTGCTACCTATCTTTTCCAGGAAAAAGTGGAAGATGCAGCTCTTCTCTCCCTCATCAGGAAGCTGCCGTTCAACGTGGCGGCTCCCAACCAGGCTCTGCTTGAGGAGCTGGAGGTCTTCAGCAAGCTTGGCCTGGACTTCCCCCCGGACATTCGCCACGCCGGCATTCTGAGCTTCGCAACCCTCCTGCATAAGACCATGGAGAGCTCCCAAGTGAAGCAGGACTATTTTGATAATATAGTCGTTAAATACTTCAGGATGTATAGCGGTGAGTTATTAAGCATACAATTCTTTTAAGCAGTTCATAAATAAGGGCTCCGTTCGAGTTCGAAACTTGTCGGGCATTCCCGAATACAGACGTGAGTATAACCGGCGTATGTATATAGGAAATAATTCTAGGGTTTCCATAAAAAGGATTTGAAGAGAACTCCAAATTACGAATTTCTTTCCATCACTAGGCAAGTGGCACATCGTGGTGGCCTAGTGGTTGACATACCGGATTTCTATGCACGAGGTTGCAGGTTCAAACCCAGGCAAGTAGCAATGTGACTTTTTCAATGTCATAAATACTTTCTTAGATATTCTAAGACACCACTGACTGACGGTGACGGAAAACTTCGTAAGGAATCCTGGATTTAATTATCTGAAATCGCCAACCCGCAGTGAGCTAGCGTGGTGATCAGTGCTCAATCCTTCTCTATACGAGAAGAGGCCTTTGCCCTGCAGTGGGACAGTTATAGGCTGTTATTATTATACCAGGCAAGTGAGTTGTGTGTGGATACGATGAAATGTAATAAATAAGTAATGAAACTTCATTCTTACTTGTGTTTAGACACTGAATTTATAATAAAGAAACATTCGGAAACAGCAAAATTGGATTCTATTAATCTATTTAGTAGTTTTTACGCCAAGCGCTACTGTTTTATTACATATATGTATAAAGATTGACGTAACTTTTTTGTTTGTGAACCGATTTATATGTAACAAACACTTAATGTTATGGGAAGCTTGCCTCCATACATCAGTGAACCGCATTCAAATCGGTTCAGTCGTTTCTGAGATTACCGCGTTCAAAGGCACAGACGAACCGACAAAAATTTTAAAAACTGTATTTTTGGCTTCGGTAACATAAATACAGAGTGTATAAATTGTTTTTCTGTTTTAATATCGAATGTACAGACACGGGTCGTTTACGATTTTATTATATGTATAAAAGAAGATATGGATGACTGCGAGAAGATTTGAGCTACATTGGAAATACAATAATGGGTATACTTTAAGCACAAATTAACATTACATTACAAACTTACTTTCCAGTCTAGCGAACGTTTGTCCCGAGTCTGGGTGTTTGTGTGTGATATATTTTTCATGTTTGTGAAACGCACCCACGATAGAGGAGACATTCCTAGTGTTGGGCAACGATTTTTAAAAAGAAACCAAAATATAAGTGATGTTCCTTTTATTCCAGATTGTCCACAATATCTGGATAGAATGATCTGGCTCCAAGGGCTGTGCAACATAGGATTTTCAGCGGAGTCTTACACCAGGATAATACATACAGATACTACCAGGAACCGGCATGAGAGAATGTGGGCAGCCTTAGCCGGGAACCCGAAGACTGAGGATCCTTATGTGGTATGTAGAGTGGTGAACCTCCCATTACCAAGTATTAGAACATTCAATTCAATTCGATTCAATTCAATATATTTATTAAACAATAAATATTGAATTGAATCGAATTGAATTGAATGTTCTAATACTTTCGTTGTTGTTCTAATCGTTTATCACAGGTACAGTCAGCATCATAAGTAGCTGAACATTTAATTTTATAAACATACCATTAATTGAAGAACAACTAATTACACACTAAAAAGTCTTAAATATTTTAAGATCATCCATTGGACGCTCCTATAATTTGAAACAAAAACTTGAATTGGTTTTTGTTTCTTTCCATTATTTGACATAAGTTTTCGTAATATGTTAATCTACTTATGATGCTGACCGTACATAGAAAGATGTTACATTAATTATATTTATAAGATCGCTGTAATATACCCTTAGGGTGTACAATATTTTAAATTTAGTCTACAGAATACAAATCAAAATTTTAGATACGAACAGTTCACATAATGTCAATAATTACTATTTAAAGGGTCAGTCAGAACATATACGCATAACATAATTAGAAGATTATTAGATGTCATTAATTAATTATATTATTATATAAACTACATATACATTACATTATTATATAAACTTATCATTAAAGTATTCGTTTACAGTATAGTAAGATTTAGAAGTCAGGAATGTTTTTAACTTATTCTTAAACATATTTATATTTAATGATAATAACATGATGGGTATGTTATAACACTTGGTAATGGGAGGTTTAACTTGAGGAATTCGTGTAAAAACAATGGCTCCAATAGCCATTTAATAAAGATTAAACTACGCTGCCGTCCCGTGGGTATCATAAGAGGCGACTAAGGGATATTTCCGGAGGATGGGCAGCAGCGTTCCCCTGTGTAGGTATCGTTCACCGTACCGTGGTGTCTACTGTCGAAACCCCCATGAAGATTAGCCAAAGAAAACGGCACCCAGTTCCCGGCCGTCCTAGTAGTCCAGGTAACTGGTAGTGACTGGGTGGCGACGGCGGGAGAGCGGGCCTTGCGGCGTACCCTGGGGGTAACCCACGTCCAGCAGTGGACTGTAATAGGCTGATGTGATAAAACTAAGCTT
This sequence comes from Abrostola tripartita, assembly GCA_905340225.1. Taxonomy (NCBI): domain Eukaryota; kingdom Metazoa; phylum Arthropoda; class Insecta; order Lepidoptera; family Noctuidae; genus Abrostola; species Abrostola tripartita. The sequence goes on along the minus strand of HG996513.1, from coordinate 963,877 downwards.
GCCGCTGGCCAGTGTGTCTTATTCTGTCAAAGAGCTTATCGCTTTTTCTTCTTAGCCTCAGTATTAATAAATTAAGCTTTAAGGTTAATCAGTGTTTGCTGTAATCGTTCCTAAGATGGGTGACCGTTCATTACAAGTCGATAATCGTACCTCAGAAAACACGCAAGGCAGTTATATGTACGTCTGATCATCTCTCTCTTGACAAAGAGCATGAGCAAAAAAATGCAAGTGCATATCCACACATTTGCACACAACCAAACCGGACGTCGTGGGTTCGATTCCCATCCAGGACAAATCTTTGTTCGACGAGCATAATGATTTGTTCTGTGTCTGGGTGTAATTTATCTATGTATGTATTAAGAAATATATAAGTATGTTTATCAGCTGTCTGGTTACCATAATACAGGCTCTGCCTAGTTTGGGATTAGATGACCGTGTGTGAGTTGTCCCAAGATATTATTATTATTCATATTATTATCTTGTGACAACTCACACACGGTCATCTGATCCCAAATTAGGCAGAGCCTGTATTATGGCCACCGGACAACTGATAAACATACTTAATTTTTTTAAATACATACATAATATAGATAAATAACACCCAGTCATAGAACAAATAATTATGCTCATCACACAAAGATTTGTCCTGGGTGGGAATCGAACCCACGACCTCCGGTTTAGCAGTCAGGGCTACTAACCACTAAACCAACAGGCCAGTCCAGACATTATTATTCTTATCATAAGCAAGCCAATACCAAAACCTTCCACTTTCCAGATCCTAGAGACAACTCTACCAATAATTACCAACGATACAGAGAGCATCCAACTTCGGATCATAGCGCTCCACACATTCCTAAGTTCGTCCCACGTCAGAGAATCGGACTTCATGTTCATCCACAACTACATCAGGAGCTGTGACGACAACCAGCTCAAACGATTCTGGTTCGCCACCATGAAGAATCTCGAAGCCAATAAGTACTTCTCAGGATATAGAGTCACGTAAGTATTGCTACCAGGTTCTCTTATCAGAACTGTCCTTCATAAAAACATAACTACCAGCAGTAGACCAACGGACGTAGTGGTCGCTCAGCGCGACTGCTGAGCCTGAGGTTTCGAATCCCTTGTCGGGCAAAGTGTTATTGAGATTTTCTATTAGTAAATTGTCAATAATTGTCTCCGGTTAATGGCAATAGGCTCGCCCTATTACAGCAATAACATCTGGTAAAATGTGGGTGTACTAAATGTACACCTCTGCGTACCCCTTGGGGAATACAGGCGTGATGTTATATGTATGTAGTTGGAAAATACAATCTTGCCTCCACAATTATTAAACTTAATTGTTCTTAATTGATAAAGGAAATTTGAAAAACTATGGACACGAGCAGGACTTGAACCTGCAACCTACGTCGTACCGCTGCGCTGCTCTAACCAACTGAGCCATCGTGTCACTGCTCGCACCCATCGAATTTCAAGTTCCCTTTTTTGTATTTACGTCTAAAGGGTGACGTCAGGTATTATCTGTTGGAATCTATGATTACCAACTCAGTGTTATACCTTTACAGCTATAAATCACTGAAACGATAATACCAATCCAAATTTATATGACATTTTATTATTCTTGTCAGCCATTGTAATAAATATTGACAACTTTATTCAAAGCGATGTCACCAAGGATAATCCTAAAATACTGCATTGCCACTATGCACTAATATTTAATTGAAAAAACGAGTTCAACCTTCCCACTCTTGTCACGTGACGAATTGATCATCAGTCATTGATTGGGGCTCGTAGCTATGCGGCTACCCGGCAGATCAGTCGATCTTCGAGGTTAAGCCGTGCTCGCCGCGGAGTCTTGTGATGGGTGACCGTTTTCACATGTCGAGACCCCACCGTACTTCGAAAGGCACGTAAAGCCGTTGGTCCTGTGCCTGATCTCTCTCCGGTCGTGTCTCACCGTCCTGGACTATTAGAGTGAGGAAATAGGGAGTGCACCTGTGTTTGCGCGCATACTTGTGCACTATAATATCTCCTGCGTAGTTGGCTAGTCTCAGCTGAGACAGGCCGCCGTGACCGAAATTCGGTCAGGAGGACATTATCAGTCATTAAAATCTTTACCTTTATCTTTGTCATCCACAGTTCATTCTACGTACCCTTCGTAGTGAATCAAGTGTCGAACCCTGATCCCTTATATTGGGCGACCAACAACTACATCATCAGTGCCCAAGAGGCGGACAGCGCTGCTTCTCTCCAGGTCTTCAGCGTGGGAGACCCTGAGGGTGTCCTGCCTAACTTTGTGGGGATGAAGCTGTGTACTGGTGGAAGACGGCCCTTTAAAGCTGACGTGAGTATCAAAGACGCTGTCAGATACGCCGCGTATGGAAATGAAACGCGTATGGAAAGTCGGTCCCTTTTTTAACCGACTTCAAAAAAAAGGAGGAGGTACTCAATTTTTCGGGATCTTTTTTTTTTTTACAAAATCTGTTGCTAAAATTAATACTAAGAAGGAACATTATAAAATAGTTAGGTCGAACACAAAATTAATAAATACCCTAAATGCTAAAATAATCTGTAGGGATGATATTCCGCTATAACGCAATCGGCGCAATAGCTAAACGATTGGATTGCTGTGGATTCGATTCCGACTGGGGAAATAAGATTTGAGTGTGGAGTGGTGTTTGTGTATGTGATAATTCATGTTTGTGACACACCCATGAGAAATTTGCATGTGGGATAACGTTTTTTAAATAAAGCCTGCAACATTAGATTGTTATCTAAGATTCTTTACGTCTGTATTCCCCGAAGGGGTAGACAGAGGTGTATAGTACACCCACATTTTGTTAGATACGTAAGTCTTAATGTAATAGGGGGCGAGCCTATTGCCATCAACCGGACACAAATCCAGACTCCGTGCTGCTACTGAGAATTACCTAACAGAAAAAATACCAATAACTTTGCCCGCCCCGGGAATCGAATCCGGGATATCTTAGCATAGTTACAATTAATATAAAAAAGTGCTTAAAGCGTGTCTTGTATAATTACTTTCCTCGACACGGGAAGCCAACCCAGGATCTTAAAGGGAATAGTAAAATTTAATACGGAAAAGCAGACATCGTTTCTTGAATAATAATTATTGTAGAATTTTGAGCCCAGGGCCATTTAATCCTTGATTAATGATTTGGTCTTTCTAGGTGTACCTGGTAACCGAAGGAGTAGCTACCAGCGTCTTCAGGAAGTTCAATAACTTTAATACCAAGAACCTGAAGGTGGAGGATCTTGTACTGGTTCTGAAGAACATGAAAGCATGGGCGGTAAAAGTACCGCATAAGGTAATGAATATTTATCCTAACTGACGTACCAAGTAGGCAGTAGGACAATGTTATTTGGCAATAATAAAGGTCAGGAATCAAAAAGAAAATACCGTCGGTGACAACGCCGTCTTCTATAGCTAAAATAAAATTAAAAATGTAAAGTAACCGCCGGCACAACATAAATTATAGCTAAGAGCCATCTCGATCACGTCAGATGTCAAAAATAAAAAAAACCTCATCAAAATGAGTCCATTCGTTTAGGAGATACGATGCCACAGACAGACATATAAAACTTATAATATTTCTCTTTTTGCGTCGGGGATTAAAAATCGGATGGTTCTGTATAGTCACCAAATCGCGACGAAAAATCATCAGGAACGATAAGTGTAGAGATTGTCTTCAACAAGGATGGTAGCGAGGGTGACCGTCTAGTGACGGACGTACTTAGGTAGCACTCGTGAAGGGTCTACTTGCTTTAATAAATGGCTTACGACGCGAGCTAGTTGTCATAGCAACGGGTCAAGCTGTAGAGATTGTCATCAACAAGGATGGTAGCGAGGGTGACCGTCTAGTGACGGACGTACTTAGGTAGCACTCGTGAAGGGTCAACTTGCTTTAATAAATGGCTTACGACGCGAGCTAGTTGTCATAGTAATGGGTCAAGCTGTAGAGATTGTCATCAACAAGGATGGTAGCAAGGTTGACCGTCTAGTGACGGTCGTACTTAGGTAGCACTCGTGGAAGCCTCTCTTCTGTCATTTGGAATAATGGCTGAAGGATGGAGACCTGGTGACCAGAAATACAGGCCCTTAAAGCCTAGCTTAGGCACCAGTCTCCCACAATATATCCACTGAATTATTTTTTAATGTGATGCTCTAATGTAATGTAATGTGTATTGTGGTGAGAAATAAACTATTACTATTATTATTAAGTCACCCCAGGATGAAATAATAGTAGGATGATACAAAACTACTTCACATTCCAGGATTAATGAATTGTTGGTACAAATAGTCATTATGGTATGTTAATTTCAGGTCCATATAGATGTGGTTATCAAAATCCATGATAGGACAGTCTTCGCAACACATATGAACCAATCACGATTTGAAAGTGGGAGCGGAGAGGATCGTAAGTATGATAGATGAAGTTATTTACACATAATTATGTTGTTATATATTTACGATGTTCTGGGAAAAGCACAGATCGCCTAATCAAGAACATACCACAGTTCAAATGCTGGTCAAAGAGAAACACATGTTATGCTGAATCTATAGAGTTGAGATATGGTTACGGGTATAAAATAATAGTAGGTTTATCCCTCTAACCCCTCCCCCGGACCCCACGTGGTTCGCACTGGCCTTATTCGATTCCCATACGGGACAAAAATTTGTGCGATCCGCAGATGTTTGTCTCGAGTCTGGGTGTTTGTGTATGTGATGTTTCATGTTTGTGAAACGCACCCAAGACACAGGAGAAGTTCTTAGTGTGGGGCGACGTTTTTTGTTTTAAATAATAAGAAAAACTTTTGTTTCAGTGGCATATATAGAAGATTTTCTTCGTTTCGGGAGCCACATCAATCAACAAATAGTGTATTATCCATTCCAGACAGATGTTAACATTCCTAGCGAGATGGGTAAGTTTTGGATTTACATACATACATAACATCACGCCTGTATTCCCCGAAGGGGTAGGCAGAGGTGTATATATAGTACACCCACATTTTGCCAGTTATGTTGTAAGTCCCAATGTAATAGAGGGCCAGCCTATTGCCATCAACCGGGCACAAATCCAGACTCCGTGCTGCTACTGAGAATTACCTAATGGAAAACTCAGTAACACTTTGCCCGACCCGGGATTTGAACCCAGGACCTCTTGCTCAGCAGTCGCGCTTAGCGACCACTAGACCCACGAGGCAGTCAGTCTTGGATCTCATCCTGAATATACCTATTTCAATAACAATAGAAAGTGAAAACGTATTCTGCCTACTTCGTTCGTCTAGTGGTCGTTAAGCGGGACTGCTGAACAAGAGGTCCTGGGTTCAAATCCCGGGTCGGGCAAAGTGTTACTGAGTTTTCCATTAGGTAATTCCCAGTAGCAGCAAGGAGTCTAGATTTGTGCCCGGTTGATTGCAATAGGCTCGCCCCCTATTACATTGGGACCCATAACATAACTGGCGAAATGTGGGTGTATCTAGCATACACCTCTGCCTACCCTTTCTGCTATGTCATTAAGATTTGCAAACGTGGATGTCAATTTCTCGTTAATTTTTTCTTCAGGAACCCCCATAAGACTCCAGTCTACCATATTATCTTTCACGTCTATAAGAGGGAACTTGACTGCTCCATCCACCCAGGATCGAAACTGGAAGAATGATCTACATATCAGGTTAGAGCATCCTATGGGAACTGCATTAAAACTAAGCTTTTTTGCTAAAATTTTCAGCCTTGTATACTTGAATAACCTTGAAGACATTATAGCCTGCCTCGTTGGTCTAGTGGTCGCTAAGCGCAACTGCTGAGCAAGAGGTCCTGGGTTCAAATCCCGGGTCGGGCAAAGTGATACTGAGTTTGCCATTAGGTAATTCTCAGTAGCAGCACGGAGTCTGGATTTGTGCCCGGTTGATGACCAGCTCGCCCCCTATTACATGGGACTTACAACATAACTGGCGAAATGTGGGTGTACTATATGTTCACCTCTGCCTACCCCTTCGAGGAATACAGGCGTGATGTTATGTTATGTTACATAATTATCCCACCAAAAACTTTTTTATGTAAAATGATGCCAAGATCAGACCATGGCTTGCACTGTCAAAAAGTTATCAGATCTCATGTAGAGCCAAGCTTCTAACTCTACACGACCTAATTCTATATCTACAAGCCCTAACTTCACAAAATTTAAACCCTAGGCAAAATATGTGGCTTGGCCGTTTCGTTATTACAAGAACTGCTGTATAACATAAAAGTAATGAACAGTGCCGTGTGTATCCGGCCTAGAATTGACCACCCCCTTTTCTCCCGTGGATGACATAAGAGGTGACTAAGGAAATATCGAGAAATTGGGCAGTAGCGTCTTCTGTAACTTCACCACCAATCACATCATCATCAGCCGGAAGAAGTCTACTGCTGAACAAAGGCCTCCCCCTTAGAAGGGAGGGGGGGTTGCCATAATAGCCACACGAGACACGGCACTGTTTATTACTTTTTGATTTATTAAATGAACAGTGAATATAATTTTCACCTTACGCCCAAGTGACGGTGGCGGTATGAGTTATTCTGAAAAATTACGAAAATTTTCTCACCATGTTACAAAATTTGTCGATCACCTATGTATTCAGTGTATATTATAGGTACAGAAATTCGATGATGCCTAAAAGTCTTGTACATACGTACTCAGCGAATCCACCCCCTTTCAGATACCAGGGCACATCGGTAACAACGCTGTCCACTGACGGCCCACTAGTGCAGTCTCTACACTCGGCCCGTATCCAGCAGTCGTTGGTTGCTCACCTGCCCATGAAGTTCAATGTATCGTACTCCTACACCGATCAGTTGTTAGAGTAAGTATGATGAACGAAACCAGTATATGAGGCGAGCGTTAATGGGGAAGTTAGGAGACGAAGACCTGATTATGGAAAACATCGTTATAGATTTTCTGGATTTAATTAACTAAAATCTTAATCCGCAGTGAGCTAGCTTGGTGATCAATGCTCGTTCCTTCTGCATGAGAGAACTTCGCAGCAGTGAGACAAGTACAGGCTGATATTATTAATGTCCTCTTCCAGGTTGACCTGGCCGAATCCTGGAGCTCAGCAGGGTGGGGTGGCGATGCACTCTCGAGCCCAGATTGCTGTGGAAACCTCGTCTTTGAAGTCCTCATCTACGGTCACAGCTGGAGAGAACAGTTTAGCTGTAAGTCTTGACATATTCATTAAGATAAGCTCGCCTCCTTCTTCTTTGTATCGGCATTAGCCAATAGACACATGGAACAGGTTATGTCGTGGTGTAGAGGTTGGTCAGTCAACAAGGATGGTAGCGAGGTTGACCGTCCAGGGTGACGGACGTACTTAGGTATCGTCACTCGTGGAGGCTCTCTAATTACACCCCGGTCGCCTCCGTAAATGATAAAAAATTACATTTTTAAACCATGGTTTAACTTATACCTGTCACTTTGTTTATATGTCAGAGAACAGCCCCCTTTGATAAGTGGCAAAACGGTTGACGAATAGAAATAGAATACAATGATAAATGTATGGGAATGACAAAATGATTCGATTATGTTATCGATGACATGTGTCAATCCCATACATTTTTCATTCTATTCCATTTCTATTCGTCAAGCGTTTTGCCACTTGTCTAAGGGGTCTGAGAAGTCGAATCAACTTTTTTTAATGGTCCTCTACACTAAAAAGAAAGTTATTGTAATTCCATTTTTTTTCGCAGGATATAGACACTAAGAGTGTGTTTTTCGACTGCGAACGACCCATGACCGGAGCAGAAGTGTTGGACAAACTGTTTACAGCCAAAAATAATCATTATGAGTTAGTAATCTTAACAAATATTATAATTATTTGACTATCTGTCTGTCATTTTGTAGCGCTATCATTGTTAAACTAAAACATCCATTCCGCTGGTCGATTTGATTTAAGACTTGACTCCTTAAAAAGGTTATATACTACTTTCCGTGGAGTGCCGGGCCAGAATAGCAGCTTCCCATTTCCTCCCGTGGGTGTCGTAAGAGGTGACTAAGGGAAAATCCAGAAGATGGGCAGTAGCGTCTTCTGAAACTTCACCATCAATACTGCGATCCCCAAGCCGCTTGCTAAGCGTGGGGATTATGGCAATCCTTTCAAGGGGGAGGCCTTTGTTCAAGAGTGGACGTCTTGATGATGACTTTATTTTTTTTACTGGTATTAGTAATGAGTCTTGGAAAGCATTGATAGCTAAGCTGACCGTTGCACTGCCAAGCCTAAAGTCGTAAGTGGAAACCCCGGCAGGCACCAATGGATTTTCGGATTCATGTGCGTATTATAAATTAGTTATCAGTTGCTAAGAACGGTGAAGGAAAACATCGTGAGGAAACCGGCATACCTAAGAGATTTTCAAGCCATATCAGAGGCCTACAGGCGGTTTAAACTCTGACACCAGGTTGTTCATCAACCATACGATGCGAAGAAGAAGTAATGAGTCTTCTTTCCACAGCTTCCTAACATCAATCCAGCCATCCCTCATCATCCTCAACAGCATCCTCCTGTTCACCTCACCCCCCTCAGGGTCCTGCGGCCTCATCCTTCCCCCGCAGCACCTCATGAAGACGCAGAACGACGTGTTGCAGCTCAAAGCCAAGCTTAACCACATCAGTGTGAACGAGGATACGATTAAGTTTGATCTGTCTCTGCTGTTAAATTATTTCAGGTATGGGTTTTTTGCCTGTTGTATTTACCGTGGCAGGTTTGATGTATGTTACTGTGGACCCTTTAGGTAGACGTTTCTTTTTGTTTTTTAAAACGTCGCCCCACACTAGGTATTTGTCCTGTATCGTGGGTGCGTTTCACAAACATGAAATATCACATGCACAAACACCCAGACTCGGGACAAACATCTGTGGATCGCACAAATTTTTATCCCGTGCAGGAATCGAACCCGCAACTAGCGCAGCAGTCCAATCGCTTAGCCACTACGCCAGTCAGGTTTTATAGTCCGGGCAATCAGTAAAATAATATAGCTATTACTGACTTTTGGGTAGAAAATGTTAACGCAAGTAAATAAAATATTCATCAAAATAAGAAAAATAAATTACTATTTATATAAATCATAAAAATAAATTATTCCCGGCACAGCTAGTGTGGCTACATATGTATAAAATGTGGGGTTGTAAATTTGTTTATCAAGTCCCTGCTGTCATGTATTTTCCATGTAAGAAGGTACCTTCTTAACTATCTTAGGTCGAGGGACGCGGGATCTGTGTACGCTACACCGCATCCGTCGACAAGTCTCGATACGCCTTTTAGCGGCATACGAGTGAAACCACGTGGTTAATAAATGTCTGCTTGTGTATTGTGTATGTTTCTTCCAGCCAAGAGCAGTCAGATAAAGTGTTCTTCGAGATGGAAGCTATTACAAAGATCGAGAACACTGGAGGCAATGCTAACCTGCAGCTCACTGTGCACGGGCTACAACCGGGCACTGACAATGTTTCTAAGAAAGAATGGACGGTATGTAAAAAAAAAACCTGTATTCCCCGAAGGGGTAGGCAGAGGTGAACATATAGTACACCCACATTTCGCCAGTTATGTTGTAAGTCCCAATGTAATAGGGGGCGAGCCTATTGCCATCAACCGGGCACAAATCCAGACTCCGTGCTGCTACTGAGAGTTACCTAATGGAAAACTCAGTAACACTTTGCCCGACCCGGGATTTGAACCCAGGACCAGCAGTCGCGCTTAGCGACCACTAGACCAACGAGGCAACTTTTTAATTGCTATGTATGGCGTGAAGACTTCTTTATTATCACAAATATTCTTTTCAGATCTGTCTCCGGGAACAGGACATCAGTCACGCGGCCTCTGACCAGGACATCACGATCCACCCAGCATCCTACGAAGGTCACTTGACCCTGACCTACTCCGGCAACAAGACGGACTGTTTTGAGTCCGGACCCGCCTCGGAATTGACCTTAAAATACAAGGGGGTCCCACAGAACCTGTATGGGAAGCTGGAGAGGTACTTTGAGGTCAAGATTTTTGGGAGCAATGTGAGTATAGTTTTTGAGGGTATGCAAAATTTTTAAGTTACAGTTTTTTTTAAAAAACGTCGCCCCACACTTGAAATTTCTCCTGTATCGTGGGTGCGTTTCACAAACATGAAATATCACAAACATGCACAAACACCCAGACTCGGGACAAATATCTGCGGATCGCACAATTTTTTGTCTCGTGCGGGAATCGAACCCGCAACCCGCAACCCTTAGCGCAGCAGTCCAATCGCTTAACCACTACACCAATCGGGTCGACAAAACATTAATAATAAAGTTAAGAAAAGATAAAAATCCGTGCCGTGTGGTATCCGGCTTAGAATTGACCACCCCCTTTCCTCCCCTGGGTGTCGTAAGAGGCGACTAAGGGAAAATTCAGAAGATGGGCAGCAGCGTCTTCTGTAACTCCACCACCAATACTGCGATCCCCAAGCCGCTTGCCAAGCGTGGGGATTATGGCAAACCCCCCCGCTTAAACGGGGACTCTATGTTCAACAGTGGACGTCTTTTGGCTGATGACGATGATGAAAGATAAAAATCATTTACTCAAAATACTTTTTCTCTCAAAATAAGAAGAAGAAGAAGCAGGGGACACGTATATTTCGTGTCGAGCAATAGAGATGCGGGACAAATGTCGCCTAGTGAAAACGCGGCATAACAGACTGCGTCAAATTACATCAAGGCAGCCCCCAAATCGCCCGCCCGTCACCGCTTCCTAGTGCTATAGCTGGGTAGAAGAAACGGCGCAACAAACTACCCAGCAGTAATGTAATAGGCTGTAGACTAATGAGGCAGTCATGTATTATTTTGTTTGATTTATGTGTTTTGTAACTTTGTACCGATTGCTTTACAAATGATCTAACGGCGTTACCTCACAGATCGACTGATCTGCGCAGTAACCACAAGCGCCTTGAGATAGGCAATCGATTACGATGTTCTTTAAGTTGTTCACATAATGTGTTTTACATTTTTGTAATCTAACTTAAAATGATGATAATATAATGTTTATTTCAGTTGTCAGAAATGGGTATCCTGGAGTCTGATTTGGTGACGCAGACAGCACTCGGTCAACTGGTGAGGAGTTATAGCAAGGAGCCACTGAACATGACTGCTGTCATTAAGGTACATTAAATCTATAACTGTCCCACTGCTGTAAGCACCTCTTTTTATATAGCGATAGCGGCCCGCTCGGGCTTCGCACGGGTATAAAATATATATTATAAGTATTTCTCCACTATTTAATGGATGTTATTTTACATATAAACCTTCCTCTTCAATCACTCTATCTATTAAAAAAACCGCATCAAAATCCGTTACGTAGTTTTTAAGATTTAAGCATACGTAGGCACAGAGAAAGCGACTTTGTTTTGTACTATGTAGTGATAGCTGTGACCGCGACTCCGTCTGCGTGGACATTCGGAAACAGCAAAATCATTTTAAAATTGTCCGACCAAACACTAAATGTTATGGGAAGCTTGCCACAAAACACCAGTGACATCGAAACCGCATCCAAATCGGTTCAGCCGTTTCTGAGATTAGCGCGTTCAAACGCACAGACAAACAGACAAAAATTTTAAAAACTATATTTTTGGCTTTGGTAACGTAAATACCGAGTGTACAAATTGTTTTTCTTTTTTAATATTGACTGTACAGACACGGGTCGTTTACAATTTTATTATATGTATAGATGCTCCCAAGATAGAGAAAATACTTCTTGTGTGGGATAAGACCAGCAAAAAAGGAAAATTAATAGAAGCAATATGGTAGCTCAGCTGGAAGAGCGCCACGGATGGGCGAAGGACGCAGGTTCGAGTCCCTCTCGTGGTCATCATTTTTCTTTCCTTTGAGAAATTAGCAACATGTTAAAATACTAAAATCTTGTATAATATAAATAACGATCCTTCTATTATTTTAAACTAGCTTTTTGTGGCGTCTTCGCTCACGTTAGCCCCTATTTAAACCCCTTAGAGGGTTGAATTGAAAAAATAGTAGCCTATGTCCTTTCTCAGGTTCAACTTTCTACATGCCAAATCTCATCAAATTCCATCTGGCGGTTTAGTCGTGAAGGTGTAACAGACAGACAGACGGACAGAGTTACTTTCACATTTATAATATTATGGTATGGACGTGTTTCTGTAGTCTTCTCTTTAAAGTAAAACCTATAAATACATATTGTTTTATTTCTAGGAGAGAAACGGCTTAGCATCAGTGAGCGTCAACAAGGGTGCTGATATGCAGTTCAAGTCCGATAACTTTGCCTGGTTGCTGGACAGCTGGACCGACATGCAGATTATGAAGACTCTGGGACTTTATCGTGAGTTGATGATGAGCTAGTCTACCGTATATAACTGTCTGTATTAAAATGTGTACATAGTGCGTTTTTTCTACATATTTTATTAATAATGACATTGAACATGAATTAATATTCCTACTCCTCCCATATATTCTTTTATGATTAATTTCGTTGCGGGTTTCAAGACAGTCGAGTCATTTCTCTGGGACGCCTCGAGCTTCATTGCCTGGATGGTTCTTAATGGTTATCATTGTAGATCCTGGCTTACAGGAGTGGCAATGATGGGCACGAGTGGTGGGCTTGTCCCGAAAAAAAATAATATGATAATGATAGGAAATTCTTTAGTAGATTAATTTTAATTAAGAGCCATTTTACATTTTTACGCAGTTTTCTAAGATTTCGGACGCCTAATTTACCATCTTAGGTAGTATTTAGGAATTGATATATAAATGTACAATGTAGACCAATCTTTCGCATTGACACATAAGCTAATAGATTTACAAAAAATAACTTAATTGCTATATGGTGATCAATCTCCCGCAACACGTTTTTTGAAAAATCATCGCAGAGTCAATTTCGGGCTCCAAATTCTATCAATTACATTTACAAATTTAAACGATAAAAATACAGTAAGCATTAGGCATATATTTTTATTGAAACTTACGGTGCAACATTTTCGATTAATTACACTTTTAATTGATTAAAAAAAATAAAACTGAAACCTATTTTCACGGTTTATACTGTAATTTTATCGCGACTTTTTGGTTTGAATGAAGGTATATTTTAATTTTAAAATCATGTCATAATAAACTATACTCTTTAAGAAATCTAATAATACAGTGATTTTCAAAATTCCTTTATTTAATTAGAAATCACATCATTTTCAATATCACTCCAAATCACAATAAATTACGATGCACAAACCTAGAATGATCAGTCGGGCCCGAGCGCCCAAAGAGGTAGGATCTGTGCCACTTTTTTCTAATTTTAAATTACGAAAATTCGTATTGCAAACCCATGTTTATACTACGACCACAACGTTTTCATTTTCTATGTATTATTTTCATTCGGTTTTGTTTATTATCAAGTAAAATATATTATTTTATTAGTTTATGATATTTTATTAAATTAATATTCAGCTACTTTAATCTTGACTGTACTATTTTTGTCCGCGACTTGGTCCACTTGGATTTTTTTTACGCATGAAAAGTAGCTTGTATCCTTTAATATGTTAATCCAGGTTATAAACTATCTATGTGCAATTTTTTTTCTATGTCCTTTTAACCGTTTTTGCGTAATTGAGTAATAATCCTCCAAAAATACAATCGCTTACATTTATTATTAAAATAATTTTTACAAAACATGATCTATTTATAATTGGTGAATAAATTATTATTGTAGAAATTATAATTTGTCTAAATAAATTACTAAAGAAATAAAAATATTTTCATAAATCTCGAATAAGAAACATTATCATAACGATCAAAATTTTTATGTCCGTCTCAAAACTCTCGCTACACTGTCTGCATTGTTTTTGTGTGGGTGCGCTACGCACACATGACAATTTTGACAGAATTCGAACGTCACAATTTTGTGAAATGGCTCTTAAGTGCCCTTTGTTTTAAACGCCCTGCGGTTTTACCCGCTACATTTAAAGATAAAAAGTAGCCTATGTGTTAATCAGGAGTATCGGCTACCTTCATACCCAATTTTAGCAAAATTGGTTCAGCCGTTTGAGCGTGAAGATGTAACAAACACACTCACAAACTTTCGCCATATTTTTTTTAAATGTCGCTCCACACTAGGAATTCCTCCTGTATCGTGGGTGCGATTCACAAACACGAAATATCACATACACAAATACCCAGACTCGGGACAAACATCTTCGGATTACACAAAGTTTTGTCCCGTGCGGGAATCAAACCCTTAACCCATAGCGCAGCAGTCCAATCGCTTAGCCACTGCGCCAATCTGGTCGTCACTCTTTCACTGTCTTCCAGGTGAATGCCGTGTCCAGGAAAATTCGGTTCAGCTGCTGTTTGGTGGTACCAAACACCAGATGACGTCAGGCTGTGCGGAGTCTGTGGTGCTTGCTGACTGTACCGAAGCACCCAAGTAAGTGTCGTGATGTTACTACACATTGGACAATCATTACCTAAGAATTTTTTATACTTAGAAAATGTGGAGAATGACATAATAACATAACATCACGCCTGTATTCCCCGAAGGGGTAGGCAGAGGTGAACATATAGTACACCCACATTTCGCCAGTTATGTTGTAAGTCCCAATGTAATAGGGGGCGAGCCTATTGCCATCAACCGGGCACAATAAATGTAAGCAATTGATGTAAAAAAAGCACTGATAACCGAGTGGTATGACCGTTGGACTACCAAGTCAAAGGTCGCAAGTCCAAACCCTGGCACGCACCAATGTCTTTTCGAATTCATGTGCGTACTATAAATTAGTTATCAGTTGCTAGAAAAGATCGTGAGGGAACCGGCACGCCAAAGAGATTTTTCAACGGTGTGTAAAGCCATGTCAGAGGCCTACAGGCGGTTTAAACTCTGACACTAGGTTGTTCATCACCCATACGATAAGAAGAAGAAAAATTGATGTAATAAATTGCTACACTTGATTAAATAGACGTAGATGAATATACAAGATTGACAGCGTGTATTTGAAATTTCACATTGGCCTTGTATTAGTATTGATATTAAATTCGAGAGTAAGTCACCAGTTTGGATGAAAATGCATGGTAAGGCTAAGTGACGTCATTCTAAATCCAATATGGCGGTTTCCTAAGATAATAGGACCTTGAGAGGTTTCCTGTGAAGTCCATCAAATATATTATTATGTTGACTTGTGTATTGTGGCGTTTTCCGGCTGATGATGACGATGAAGTATTTTGTGTTAGACAGAAAAATAGACGGAATAGTCCTATCTTCTTCTTCTTATCGTATGGTTGATGAACAACCTGGTGTCAGAGTTTAAACCGCCTGTAGGCCTCTGACATGGCATTACACACCGTTGAAAAATCTCTCAGGTATGCCGGTTTCTTCACGATGTTTTCCTTCACCGTTTTTTAGCAACTGATAACTTATTATTAGTACGCACATGAATTCGAAAAGGCATTGGTGCGTGCCGCAATTTGGACTTGCGACCTTTGATTTGGCAGTCCAACGGTCATACCACTCGGCTATCAGTGCTGTTCTATGATATAGTCCTATGATATCGAAACATTGTCCAAAGGTAAAATTTTACCCTTAAAATTACAGATTTGCTGTGATTCGAGTGAAGGATGGCGTGAAGATATACACTGGTGGTTTCTACGTGTTAGTGAAGATAGAGGAAGACCAGAAACCGGTGCTGGACAGCAGCCATGCTGGGAATCATTTCTGGTGAGTTACAATGTGGGTTTAGTGGTGAAAGAATACAGTGTGTTCACCATGAGATCCATGATCCATCCATTATGTCCAACATCGCGAAGAAACCGGCACACCTGAGAGATTTCAACGGTGTGTAAAGCCATGTCAGAGGCCTTCAGGCGGTTTAAACTCTGACACCAGGCTGTTCATCAACCATACGATAAGAAGAAGATAGAGATTGTGGGGTTTTTAACTACTATTGATAACATTCGTTATCTCTTTGAAAATAAGCACAAAGTCTGAAGATTAAAACATAGATTTTGAATACCAAGTAGTGTGGGACTCATAGCTATGCGGCTACCCGGCAAATCAGTCGATCTGCGAGGTTAAGCCATGCTCGCCACGGTCAGTCTTGTGATAGGTGACCGTTTTTACATGTCGAGACCGTGCTTCGGAAGGCACGTTAAGCCGTTGGTCCTGCGCCTGATCTCTCTCCGGTCGTGTCTTACCGTCCTAGACTATGAGAGTGAGGGAATAGGGAGTGCACCTGTGTCTGCGCGCATACTTGTGCACTATAATATCTCCTGCGTAGTTGGCTAGTCTCAGCTGAGACAGGCTGCCGTGACCGATCGGACCATTCGGTCAGGAGAACATTATTATAATTAGTGCAAGATGGCGAGTCTATTACCAGAACCATACCAGGTTCTTTGCTTCGTTCAAGTCGCATTTTCGTGAACGCAACTTCCTTCGTTCGGGGGCAGACAGAGGGGTATAACTCTTACCGGCTACCCAGTAAATCTGTAATTTTCAGACGTGACATTCTATGGCAGTTTTTTCGGTACTAAGACTGTCAGCTGACGTGCTTCCAGGAAAACTTCACGTTTTTTACGTTTTTATCATGTGTTTTATTTAAGATAGGAGATTATAGGTATTCTTGAAAGATATGGTACTTAGGTAATTTCGTAAAAGCTTTAAAAATGTCTTTGGAGACATTTTGTGCATTTACCGTGTGTTAACTGGAAGACAATGCCTTGTACACTTTTCCAAAAAGGTTTTTAATATTGGTGCTTTGTTCCAGGGTCACGTACATCCACAACACGGTGAAGATTGTGTCCCGCTTCACGGACCTCCAAGTGTTTATCAACCACCAGGAGCTGGTCATTCTAGTGCCTCATATATACCTAGATACAGTCTGTGGTTTGTGCACTAGTGATCATACTTACAACCAATGTTAGAGCATCATTCAGGGCTTAAATCGCAAGCAATCATAAAGGAGAATATTTTGGAATATCCAGACATTTTTACTGAAATTCATGATGTGGTTACGAACTGAAATAAACGGAACGGAATTAAGGCCGCTGAGTTTTGGGGCAAGCTAATTTAATCTTACATAAAACATACATATATTTTGGTATATAATAGTTTATTTCATACATACACACATGTATTTTGCCATCGACACGCTAAGAAGAATTAAAATCAATTTATTTCACACAATTTGGGTGATATAAATGAATTCCGTGATAGAAAACGTGAGCTAATAATATTTTTACTTGATATTTGATATCATTTTAGCATGTTGCCTAAGCTTAGCTTAAATTTAAATTCATAAATGTTTTTTTTTAATATAGGTAATATTTTTCAGAGTGCCCATTTTCAGTCTTTGCAATAAAATTCATAATTATAATCCTAATATCATGATTCTATAAAACCGGTCTTTTTAGCTCCGCAGGTGACTCAATGCGTGTCACTTTTATTAACCCCCGACGGAAAAAGAGGGGTGTTATAAGTTTGACCGCTACGTGTGTCTGTCTGTCTGTCTGTGGCACCGTAGCTCTGAAACGGGTGAACCGATTTGGATGCGGTTTTTTTTATTTTTGAATTTCTTCCCCGTTATCGGTAAAACGATGTATCGGAACTCAAGGGTGAATAGAAACATAACTCTGGAACTGATTTTATAGTATAAAGAGTATATATATTATTGTTACTAATTAAGGACCCTATACATTAAATTGTATTATAGACAATTGACGACCTGATTGGCGTAGTGGCTAAGCGATTTGACTGCTGCGCTAAGGGTTGCGGGTTCGATTCCCGCACGGGGCAAAAATTTGTGTGATCCACATTTGTTTGTCTCAAGTCTGGGTGTTTGTGTATGTGATATATCATGTTTGTGAAACGCACCCACGATACAGGAGAAATTCTTAGGGTGGGGCGACGTTTTTTTTTTTTTAAATAAAAATATCTAGATTAATTTTTGACAACTGACTGCAATAATGTAATGTTAAAATTAGTTCCAAAGTTTTGTTCCATTCACGCTTGAGTTTTGATTCACCCCGTTTGACGGTAACAACGAAGTGCCTACCTGATACGATGCAAAGGATTCTTCTGATCATAATATTATCTGCTTGTTAATCTTTTAAAACACATTTTGTAAGTGATTAACTTTGCCTACATGCCTTGCGGATCGCCTGTTGAGTTTAGTTAGGAAATCTAAATGTATATCTTTAATCTAGAGCACAATTTAGTCTTTTGATCGCTTGGTCTTATGCGTCGTCGTTCAGTTCACAATTAAAACATATTTTAAAGAAAAATACTATGAATAACCTATTAAGCGTTGATATGGGTTAACAGGCAATATTAAAACATTTGATGAAATATTTTTTACCTAAATTAAAAATCTGCCAACCGATCTAATTACTGTTACATAAAATTATAAATTACCACACCTCTGTTTAACCCTTCGTGGAATAAACGCGTGATGTTATGCATAATAATTCTTGGACGATTAAGACGAGAGCGTTCAGAAGAAAGTACCTACTGCATGATAAAATGGTAGGTAATCCATAAGAGCACTGATAGGCGAGTGGTATGACCGTTGGACTGCCAGTCAAAGGTCGCAAGCTCAAACCCCGGCACGCACCAATGTCTTTTCGAATTCATGTGCGTTCTATAAATAAGTTATCAGTTGCTAAAAACGGTGAAGGAAAACATCGTGAGAAAACCGGCACACCTGAGAGATTTTTCAACGGTGTGTAAAGCCATGTCAGAGGCCTACAGGCGGTTTAAACTCTGACACCAGGTTGTTCATCAACCATACAATAAGAAGAAGATCCATGCAGAATCTATTTTGGAATTGTTACTAACAAATCGTTGTGTTCGCATTTAATTTTTTGGTATTATAATTCTAGTACTAACTATAAAACCGTTTTTAGATTAAGATAGTTATTTTTAATAACTAAATTAGATTTTTTTTAAAGAGACTATGGCACAAATTCTTTTGTCCTTAAAATCCTAAGATTATCTAGATGGAGTCTGGCGCTACATTGAAACAAAAATCAACGTTTCAATTGTTTTTTTTTTGCATGAGTGCGTGACAGTTACGTCTTACACAAATATATAATTTATTTAACATACGGGTGATAGGATACATATTTATAAATATTCAATCGGCCTCTGTAATTTCTACACACCTTAATAGCTCATTTCGCCATTTTTATTACGTTATTTTATGATAGAAAAACAAGGATCCATTGACAACACAATTGACAATGTTGACGCCAAAAAGCTGTAGGGTAGGTTTTTAGCGCCAATTGAGAGAATTGGCGCAAAAAAATACCGACGCTTATTTTTTAGCGCCAATTGCTTACAATTGGCGCCAAAAGCCAACAGTGTCAATTGTGTTGTCAATGGAGACGCTTGTTTTTCTATCATAAAATAACGTAATAAAAATGGCGAAAATACCGAAGCTGTCAGGGTGACACTCCATCTAGACATCATCATCATCAGCCAGAGACGTCCACTGTTGAACATAGGCCTCCCCGTTTAAGCGGGGGGGTTTGCCATAATCCCCACGCTTGGCAAGCGGCTTGGGGATCGCAGTATTGGTGGTGAAGTTACAGAAGACGCTGCTGCCCATCTTCAGAATTTTCCCTTAGTCGCCTCTTACGACACCCACGGGAGGAAACGGGGTGGTCAATTCTAGGCCGGATACCACACGGCACACGGCATCTAGACATATATATAATCAAAGTTGAAATCTTTGATTAAAAGAAAATGTTGAGTCACTACTGTTGACCGTTGATGAGTTCCCTCGTCTGGAGGCAACCGTGAGGGTGGTGTTAAGATCATGGTGAATTTTAGGAAGAGCTATCATGGTTAAATGTGTGTACAAAATGTTGAGTCTGTTCTGTTAACCATTGAGGAGTTCCTTCGTCTGGAGCCAACCCTGGGTTACAATTTGGTCACGCTTATCATGAAAATGTATTGTCTTTGGAACCGAACCAACGTGAAAAATGTTGGCTCCGTAAGAAAAAGAAAGGGCCATAGCCAATTGCTTGTAATAAAAAAAAACATTGTCTTCATATTATATAACTACTACCAAATACAATAATTATGTACCTATTATAAAAAAATAATTTTTATTTCGAGTTAAAAGATAGACTGTACCACGTTGGGCAATTTACCCCATTTTAGTTGTAATGTTTATCAACTGGTATCGCATTCATGCAAAAAAAAAAAACAATTGGCACGTTGTTTTTTGTTTCAATGTAGCGCCAGACTCCATCTAGATAATCTAAGGTTGAAATCATACTGAACTTTTAATAATTATATCCTTGTTTTGATATGATCTAGTTGTCATAGCAACAGGTCTTGCTGTAGAGATCGTCTTCAACAAGGATGGTAGCGAGGGTGACCGTCTAGTGACGGACGTACTTAGGTAGCACTCGTGGAGAGTCTACTTGCAAGACAAATTATGATTTTATTAATTGAATAAATAATTTAATCAACTTGAACTATATAAATAAAATACACTTGTGTTTACAAGTAGTCAAAAATGTTCAAAACTAAATCTCCTATCCTGTTCTAATATATCTAATTAAAAAGGGACACAGTAAGATTTAATTGATTATAAAAGAATAGGTGCCAGTGGTTCATTTATATGTATAATTAGATTATAATGAATAATTAGCGCATAATCTTGTACAATATAAAACAATAAAGATATTACAAAGCTTTTTAAATAATTGTAATATAATAATTTTTTATAATATAAATATTAGTTGCACTTTTCATAATTAGTGTAGAATTGCACGCATAAATGATAACGAACTAACGAATCGAGGTTTCGGGAGTTCGATTCCTGGGTCGGGCACTGACACAAATGTCATGATATGAAACGGCAACACAAAATGTGTTTAATTCGTTACGTTGAGGTCGGGTTCGATTCCCGGGCGGATCACATAAATGTCTCAATTTAAAATATGTTTATTCGTCACGCTGAAAGTTATATAATTATGTGCATTGTAAGTTATATAAATAAGATATAATTATTAATTTAATAAATTATATTTTTAGATTTTATTGTATTTTTATTTTAACCCTATCTACACTAATATTATAAAGAGCTTATTAGACTCGTTGATCTAGAGGTGCAACTGCTGAGCATGGGGTCCTAAC
The DNA here is from genome assembly GCA_905340225.1 of Abrostola tripartita. Lineage (NCBI taxonomy): Eukaryota > Metazoa > Arthropoda > Insecta > Lepidoptera > Noctuidae > Abrostola > Abrostola tripartita. Next base: position 942,700 of record HG996513.1, on the reverse strand, counting down.
TTCGAATCCCGAGGCGAGCAAAGTGTTTCTGGGTTTTTCCATTAGGTCAGTCTCAGCTGAGACTAGCCAACAATAATTATAATGATTTTTTTGATAATTATCAAAAAAATAAATAAAAAGATGTTTTTCCATAAGGTCAGTCTCAGCTGAGACTAGCCAACATAATAATTATATATATATATATTTTTTTATAATTATCAAAAAAAAATGTATTTAATAAAGATTATTTCCATTGTTTAATTCTACGATAAGATTAACTCCTATATTATAGTACAAATACAAGCCATAATTATTATCTCACATGAAATAATCAGTTGAGAAAAGAAAAAGATTATTTCTAGCGATAAAAAATTACCTACTGTAACAATTTTCTAGGAGAACTAAAAATAGCACTACTATTAAAGAGGAACTAACCCTCTTTTCACAAAAAAATCAATAAACGGAATAACTAGGTCGGAAATTCAACCTGAATAAGCTAACTTATTTATTTTATACTAGCAACCCTTCACTTATTTTTTAAACAGAGCACCATTCCCTTTGATCATAAGCGTGTGCACTCAATGACATGCAAGCATCGAATGACTAACATCGTAGCGTAATTTTAAATAAAGAACATGCAAGCTCGGCTAGTGATTGGTCAGCCGGGCGGCCATAGACTAATCGGCTTATACTTTCAATCGAGCATAGACAAGGAGCCTTTGATCGTCTTTACGGTCGAGTTGGTTTTTAATTTTACAAAGGGATGTTTTAGGTTCTGATATTTATACGAAGGTTAGTGTTGTGGACGTAACAGGGATAAATAATGTATTCAGGTATACCTTGTAATCAAGTATATCCTTTATAATTTAAAGAAACTTATGGTACAATATCATTATTATAATAAAATACTATATGTATAAGGTTCAGGCGCGCCTCTAAAGAGGTCAAGTGCACTATATTTAGTGCTTACTGCACGTCTTTTTACACTTGCAGTCTGTGGGTTCATTATACTCAAAAATCATACAGCGCGATTCGCGTGCAGTATAATAACGCATTCAGGCTGCTGATGGGGCTGCCCCGATACTGCAGCGCATCAGGGATGTTTGCTGAAGCTCATGTGGATTGTTTCTACACGATGATGCGGAAGCGGTGCGCATCCTTGGTCCGCAGGGTGAGGGGCAGCGCCAACAGCATCCTGTCTATGGTAGCGAACAGGCATGATTGCGCGTTTGTGAATCACTGCTGCGAGGTTTCGGCTGGGCCTGTCACTTCGCAGCAGTGATGTCCCTATCTGTGTTCTCTTTTGTTTTTATACTTTGTACGTGTATCACTAACATAGTTTGTAAGTATATTGTTACTAACACTATGAGTCCTGTTGCTCGAATTAAACATTATTATTATTATAATATATTATGTCATTACTGACCGGAGATTTATAAATGCAATTGTAATAAATTCAGACTGCCTCGTTGGTCTAGTGGTCGCTAAGCGCGACTGCTGAACATGAGATCCTGGGTTCAAATCCCGGGTCGGGCAAAGTGTTACTGAGTTTTCCATTAGGTAATTCTCAGTAGCAGCACACAGTCTCGATTTGTGCCCGGTTGATGGCAATAGGCTCGCGCCCTATTACATCGGGACTTGCAACATAACTGGCGAAATGTGGGTGTACTATATGTACACCTCTGCCTACCCCTTCGGGGAATACAGGCGTGATGTTATGTAATAAATTCATATAATTTGTTTAGATTAACAATTAATAAATTAATTCTTAGTGTTTATAAATTTAATATTTGCACACCATACGTTATGGTAGAATATGTTGGGACACTCACACTATATTTAAGACCATACTGTGTATATATTCTATAGGCAAATGAATTAATTTGAATTTAAAGTACATGACTATAATAATTTTATGCAATAAATTTGATACTTTTATTTGAAACTAGCTGTAATCCGCGACTTCGCCTACGTTTCCTGCGGAATCCTCAATCATATTGTAATACCTACATTCAAAGCAAATAAACTATTCTATTCTATTCTAATGCTTTCAAAATTTTTGTAGCCTAAATTACTCGTCGTGGTGGCCTAGTGGTTGACATACCGGATTTCTATGCACGAGGTTGCAGGTTCAAACCCAGGCAAGTATCAATGTGACTTTTTCAATGTCATAAATACTTTCTTAGATATTCTAAGACACCACTGACTAACGGTAACGGAAAACATCGTAAGGAAACCTGGATTTAATTATCTGAAATCGCCCGCAGTGAGCTAGCGTGGTGATCAGTGCCCAATCCTTCTCTATACGAGAAGAGGCCTTTGCCCTGCAGTGGGACAGTTATAAGCTGTTATTATTATAAATTACTCTTAATGTCATCAGCTATCTGCCAGTGAAAGTCCCGTCTAAATCGGTCCAGCCGTTACGGAGATAATTTTCGACATATGGGAAGCGTGTTTACAGTCTATTACTACTGAGAATTACGTAATAGAAAAACCCAGTAACACTGTGTCAGACCCGGGATTCGAACCCAGGACCTCATGCTCAGCAGTCGCTCTTAGCGACCCCTAGACTACCGAGGCAGTCAAATTAGTTCTAATTACAATATAACAATGTCTAGAGCCTAAAATGACGACTGGATTTCGAAGCAATAATTATCTGATATTTTTCTCTCAATTAAATACAGGCCTTAACACTTAAGGCTTACGATTGCTTTCACATTGGAAGCAAAAATTACCTTGGATTCGCCATCGCAGTAATAGGTACCTGAGTTTTGGTCACTCAATCTAATTTAGACCGTATGGCATTGGTTTACGATTGAATTTAGGATGTAGGAGGATCTTTTGGAATAGTGATACTAGCTTATTATAGAGGATGGGCCTATGCGACAGATGGGTAGACACGCATGAACTAATAATAGTATAGGGTGTTATAAAATTGATTAATTATATTATCAATACATAATTATAAGGATTTTTAGAGAGGCCCGTAGCTATCGGCTACCGCGCAGATCCGTAGATCTGCGACGGTCAGTCTTGTGATGGGTGACCGTTGTCACATGTCGAGACCACTCCGTGCTTCGGAAGGCACGTTAAGCCGTTGATCCTGCGCCGATCTCTCTCCGGTCGTGTCTTACCGTCCTGGACTATGAGAGTGAGGGAATAGGGAGTGCACCTGTGTCTGCGCGCATACTTGTGCACTATAATATCTCCTGCGTAGTTGGCTAGTCTCAGGTGAGACAGGCCGCCGTGACCGAAACTCGATTGGAGAGAGATCAGGCGTAGGACCAACGGCTTAACTTGTCTCCCGAAGCACGAATGTGTTTGTAATATATTAGGTTTATAATATTTTTTTTAATGTAGATTATTAATGTATCATATTTATGTAACAATATTACGCTTCAAAAGCCGCCTGTACTAAGGATAGATGCGTCACACGCTCACTGCATCTCATCAAAGACATCAAAAGATTAGGTTCAATGAACATCCGAGGGGTTACACGCTCGCCCGACCCCTTTGGAGCATAGCGTGATGGTTAACCAACGCGTGCACTAAGGTGTTATGTGTTTATCGTTGAGTTTGTAGGTTAATACTTAAAAGTAGGAGTATAGTTTTTAAACGGTTAGTTAGGAAAATAAATATTTTCTGTCGCTAGAAAAGCGTGTGGATTGCAGATGAAGCAGAGATATAATGCCGTTCTAAATTCTTCTTATCGTATGGTTGATGAACAACCTGGTGTCAGAGTTTAAACCGCCTGTAGGCCTCTGACATGGCTTTGCACACCGTTGAAAAATTTCTCAGGTGTGCCGGTTTCCTCACGATGTTTTCCTTCACCGTTTTTAGCAACTGATAACTAATTTATAGTACGCACATGAGTTCGAAAAACATTGAATTCCCACACGAGATGAAAATTTGTGCGATCCGCAGATGTTTGCCCCGAGTCTGGGTGTTTGTGTATGTGATATTTCATGTTTGTGAAACACACTCACGATACAGGAGACATTCCAAGCGTGGGGTACGTTTAAAAAAAAATGAAATGCTGGTGAAAATGATTCATCGATAAAAGGATTGCTCATTCACCTTAATTGCGGATGAATTGCGTTACGCATCAGTTTGTCAGCACCTTTATCAAAACACAGCATTCGTTGGATGTATTTAACCACATGTGAACTTCAGAAATAAATGATTTTAATCCTATCCTCTCTTAACTCAATCACATGTAAATTTATTTGATTAGAGGAATTATGAATTGAAATATCTCTGTACGGGTAGCCGCAGCGTTGGCAGGCCTCCCACCAGGTGGACCGACGATATCGTCACAGTTGCTGCAACCGGTGGATGCTAATGGCAAGTTGTCATTCATTGTGGCGTTCTAAGGGGGAGGCCCTTGTTCAATAGTGGATTTTAGGCGTCCGTATCATTGGATGTGAGGTTAAGTAGTGATGAGGTCTGTATTTTGATGGGTGTCCGTGTTTTTACATAAGCCTCTTTTCAGTAGTGCCTTCCTAAATTAGGACATCAATTATAACGTTACAAGAATCTTAATTCGGATACATAAATAGATTGTATAATGCAAGTGGAACCGCATAACTTGATAGTATTTGCGCCTCGCAGTGTTACCTGCTACATTTTTTCGAGATAAAAAATAGCCTTCATATATGTTAATCCAGGCTCTCTGCTACCTCCATACCAAATTATATCAAAATCGGTCCAGCCGTTTGAGCGTGAAGAGGTAACAACCGAATTTCACTATAATAACTTCCGTGAGTGTTATCCATATTATTTACTATATATCCCGGTTATACTCACGTGTGTATTCGGGAATGCCCGACTAGTTTCGAACTCGAACGGAGCCCTTATTCATGAGCTGGTTACGCGGCGGTTCGGCTCGCGACTCCGCCGCGTAACCAGCTCATGAATAAGGGCTCCGTTCGAGTTCGAAACTAGTCGGGCATTCCCGAATACACACGTGAGTATAACCGGGATATATAGTAAATAACCGAATTTCAGTCACGCAACCTGTCTGAGCTATGGCTAAGTCGATTACGCAGGAGATATTATAGTGCACAAGTATGCGCGCAAACACAGGTGCACTCCCTATTCCCTCACTCTCATACTCCGGGACGGTAAGACACGACCGGAGAGAGATCAGGCGGGGGACCAACGGCTTAACGTCCCTTCCGAAGCACGGAGAGGGCTCGACTTGTGAAAACGGTCACCCACCACAAGACTGACCGCGGCGAGCACTGCTTAACCCCGCAGATCGACTGATCTGTGCAGTAACCTCGTAGCTACGAGCCCCGAGTTAGTTACTGATTAAATAAAAGCTTGTAAACGCCAAAGAATTTTTTACAAAATTTATAACCCCCACGTTAATAGGTTTTTCCTGTGTAATTTTGACACAGGCAGTCAAAAGGTGTTCACCGCATTACTCTAGGGAAAAAAATAATCATATTATCTTGAAAACACCTCAAAGATAATATGGAAGGATCCTGAATTTTTGTATTGCTTGAAGACGTAAAACAAGGGTTGGTTTTCGTAACGATGTCACCTCACTTTCTTTCCTTATTTTATTTTGTAAGGTCCTTTTGGGTTTTTGGAAGAATTTCAGTTTCATTCAGTTTATCTATCACTGACGGTGTGCGTACTTTCTGTATGAGAGGACTTTGTAGCAGTGGGACAGTTACAGGCTGATACAATGCTAGTAATGATGAAACCTGTACTTAATGGTGTGACGTCAACCCGCAGCTCATAAGCGTGGTGATCAATGCTCGTTCTCTGTATGAGAGGACTTTGTAGCAGTGGGACAGTTACAGGCTGATACAATGCTAGTAATGATGAAACCTGTACTTAATGGTGTGACGTCAACCCGCAGCTCATAAGCGTGGTGATCAATGCTCGTTCTCTGTATGAGAGGACTTTGTAGCAGTGGGACAGTTACAGGCTGATACAATGCTAGTAATCATGAAACCTTTACTTAATGGTGTGACGTCAACACGCAGCTCACAAGCGTGGTGATCAACATGCGGTTACAGGCTGGTTATAATTATCATAACAATCAATGCCATCTAATAATTTTATAAAACAAAAACCAGACGGAGAAATGTTTGCCAATATTTTTGTATTTTCTGTTAAAAAAACGCCTCCAACTATTTACACAAGGGCCTGATTTACCACGTGGGTAGAATACTGTGTGGCTTCTAAACCGACGTTTATAACAGCACTGATAGCCAAGAGGTATGACCGTTGGACTGCCAAGTCAAAGGTCGCAAATTCAAACACCGGGACGCACCAATGCCTTTTCGAATTCATGTGCGTACTTTAAATTAGTTATCAGTTGCTAAAAACGGTGAAGGAAAACATCGTGAGGAAACCAGCACACCTGAGAGATTTTTCAACGGTGTGTAAAGCCATGGCAGAGGCCTACAGACGGTTTAAACTCTGACACCAGGTTGTTCATCAACCATACGATAAGAAGAAGAAGACCAACGTATATATCAATTTATAAGATCATACTACTCAGTTTTTCTCTGAGTTTCAATTTAATAGGACACTTTTCGCCAGTTATGTTATAGGACACAATATATTAGGGGGCGAATTGGCCATTAATCGGAGAAATTTAGACACCGTGCTGCTACTAAAAGTTACTTAATCAAAAAACTATTATATCCTGTGACCCCTAATACACACATGCATACATATAGTCACGCCTATTTCCACGACGGGTAGGCAGAGACCACGGATGGATGTCCATTTGCCACGATCCTGACATAATTCTTTCGCCTCATTCACTCGCATCGCATTCCTCATACACGCTCGTAGGTCCCCTAATCTTTGTTGAGATAAGACTGACTAAAATTCAGACATACATACATAAAGTCACGTCTATTTGTCAGAGGGGTAGGCAGAGAACACGAATGTCCATTTGCTAGGATCCTGACATACAGATCATAATTTGATGTGCCAAATCTCAACATTCATTAAATAATTTATGTGAACGTTCTCATAAGTGCTTCGTTATTAGTTTCAATGCCAAAACTATTAACAAAGCGAAAGCATAGGATTTGTCTCCGACTTCAACTTCGCTTATGTAAAGTGAAGTAAATAAAATGCGTATTATTTTTCACTTTTAGTTCGTGTTTTTTGAAGGCGGTTTGTTTATTTTTTTTTAAATATATCATTATAATCTTTTAATCGCGCATTTCAAAGCCCCATATTATAGGCTAAACAAATATTGCTCCCGGACAAAAAGACAGCGTTTCTTTTCAGTAATATAATTAAATTTTATAAATGTTTCCCTCAGGCGAAATGGCTGGTGTGTCTTATATGAAACGAAGACAAAATAAACGAATGGTTTCGTGAAAATTTTGGGGAAGATTGATTTATATTATTAAGGAAAATGATCACATTTTAAAAAACGTCTCCACACTAGGAATTTCTACTGTATCGTGGGTGCGTTTCATCATTATCATCCGGAAGACGTCCACTGTTGAACAAAGGCCTACCCCTTAGGAAAAGGAGGGTTGCCATAATCCCCACGCTTGTCAAGCGGCTTGGGGATCGCAGTATTGGTGGTCAAGTTACAGAAGACGCTGCTGCCCATCTTCTGGATTTTCCCTTAGTCGCCTTCCGATTAGCGTTTCATTTTAAGAGCTTTTACCTAGCTGTTTTTGACATAAATGATGTTTCCAACTATCTGTAATGACATAACTAAACTCTGTAGTACGTAGACAACTCGACGTTGTATGACCGTTTTCTCAGTACAAAGATTGTCGATAACTATTAGCTGACACTACACGTCGCGTCGTTTTCATTAGGAACTCAATTTCAAATAAAAAACTGATGAACGAAGAAGTCGAAGGCCTAGTGTTGACATACCGGTAGCCAGTTCAAACCCAGGCAAATATTAATATGATTTTTTCAATGACATAAATACTTTCTTAGATATTCTAAGACACTGACTAACGGTGACGGAAATCGTCGCGAGGAAACCTGGCTTTTATTATCTGAAATCGCCCGCAGTGAGCTAGCGTGATGATCAATGCTCAATCCTTCTCTATACGAGAAGAGGCCTTTGTATCAGTGGGACAGTTATAGGCTGGTAGTATTATCTTTATTATATATTTTCTTTATTATCATCTATCTCTTTTCTTTCTTATCTATATTAGACTGCCTCGTTGGTCTAGTGGTCGCTAAGCGCGACTGCCGAGCAAGAGGTCCTGGGTTAAAATCCCGGGTCGGGCAAAGTGTTACTGAGTTTTCCATTAGGTAATACCCAGTAGCAGCACGGAGTCTGGATTTGTGCCCGGTTGATGGCAATAAGCTCGCCCCCTATTACATCGGGATTTACAACATAACTGGCGAAATGTGGGTGTACTATATGTTCAACTCTGCCTACCCCTTCGGGGAATACAGGCGTGAAGTTATGATATGTTTATATTTATTATCTTTATATAATATTTGATAAAATATGGTGTTCAATGGTGTTATTACATGGTAAATACGCTGTATACTAGTTACCAGTAGAGTCGTAGTTAATAATTTGTTAATTCATCACGTAATCAAGCGAGTTTCAAATACAATGCATTATAAATCATTCCCCGACCACGCTCGGCTGTTACTAATTACTTTTCAGTAGCTGATGGTGATGTTGGACCAGCTTTGACCTATTCAGCCGGCGGCCATTTTATCCTAATACAGTTTACATCAAATTATTACGCTTTGATTCTAGGAATGGGTAGGCAGAGGTTGGCTAACAGGTAACCCACATTGACAAATAAAAATTTATGATTATCTTACTGATTTTTAATAACGAAAGCTTCTCTGTCTGTCTGTTTTAAATGAATACGACTAAATTACTGGACTGATCGTGATGAAATATGTTTTTTCAGTTTATTAAAAGGACATCTGACATACTTTTTTATGAAAAAATATTTTCAGCCTGAAATAACATCTAGAAATCGTACCTTGAAAGCTTGACAGTGGGACAGTTTTAGGCTGGTTTAACCATTTTCTTACAGGCAGGAATCAATTTCATTGTACAACCTTAACATAATTTAATAATATGCAAATTACATTATATGAATACCAACGGGATATCGGTTCTATCCAGTTGCGTTCAAGAGAACAAAAAACGTAGTTTTTTTTTTTAACTAGCCTTTGCCCGAGACTTCACCCGCGTTAACCCTTATATAAACGTTTTAGAAGGTTGAATTAAAAAAAAAAGTAGCCTATGTACTTTGTCGGGTCTTAAACATTCTACATGCAGAATTTCATCACAATCCGTCCAGCGGTTTAGTCGTGAAGGTGTAAAAGACAGACAGAATTACTTACACATTTATAATATTAGTATGGAAGTATGAATTTTGTCATTAGAAATTTATGCTTTAAGTGTTACAAGCTTAATAGCATGTCTGGGTGTATGAGTGTGTGTCTGGATGTATGTATGTGTGTGTGTGTATGTTAGACGCACAGTTTTCAGCTAATAAAGTTGACGTGTGGGAAATGATTAGAATTTCTGGTTCGGACAAACATTTTTAACGAGAACGTACCGGCTCAGTGTTGACCCAAAAACTGTGCAGTGGGGGAGCGTTTGAACGGGACAGTTAATAGCGCTAGTAAGTTGAATGTTTCAAGTGAGTAACTGTCTACAATATTTATTAATATTGTTTGAAAAAATGGTGATGGCGTGTTTGTATGCTAGTAACTGATATTATTGCCTTGTCGTATCCGGCCTATGCCGTTTGGTATCCGGCCTGGTATTGACTACCGCCTTTCCTCCCGTGGGTGTCGTAAGCGGCGACTAAGGGAAATCAGAAGATGGGCAGCAGCGTCTTCTGTAACTTCACCACCGATACTGCGATCCCCAAGCCGCTTGCCAAGCGTGAGGATTATGGCAACCCCGCCCCCCCATACCTCGCTTAAAAAGGGGAAGCTTATGTTTAACAATAGACGTCTTTTGGCTGATGATAAACTGATTTTAAAATTAAATAGCAATTATAAGGATAAGTGAAAGAAGTACGTTACAAAGATGTTAAGACACGTCGTCTTAACATTCTTCTATTAATGGTGGAGGAGCATTCGAACCGGACAGTTAGTGGCGCTGGTAACTGGTATTACAAGTGTCGAACTAGCAATTTAAAGGACAAGTGTAAAGCGATCAAGAATTACAATAACAGAAATAGTTACTTAAAAATGAATGATTAAAATAATGTTGTAAAGTGTAGGGATTTATATTAATATTATTTAAAAACGTAATTATGGTCACGGCGGCCTGTCTCATCTTAGACTAGCCAACTACGCAGTAGATATTATAGTGCACAAGTATGCGCGCAAACACAGGTGCACTCCCTATTCCCTTACTCTCATAGTCCAGGACGGTAAGACACGACCGGAGAGAGACACCGGGCAGATTCTAGAGGTACTAATGTAGATTAAGTACTGTTGAGTGGTGCCGCGTTTGAACGAGACAGTTAATGGAACCAGTAACGGGAATAACATGCAAAGCTAACTGGAACGACAAACCACAAGAATTTATGTCAGAATTACTGTAATGTTGATTAAAAACTGTTAAGTGGTGGTGCGTTTGGACGGGACAGTTGGAGGCGCGAGTAAGTAGAATGATTAGTGTGAGGCCAGTAAGAAGAATTAAATTGTGTTTTGGTCGCGTGTGTTATCGCCAACCCGCAGTGAGCTAGTGTGGTGATTAATGCTCAATCCTTCTCTATACGAGAAGAGGCCTTTGTAGCAATGAGACAGTTATAGGCTGCTATTATTATATTTTTTTTTGGTATATGGAGTTCGTGTCTTAGAATTTTAGGTATTATTATTATACTGCTTCATTGGTCTAGTAGTTGCTAAGCGTGACTGCTGAGCATGAGGTCCTGGGTTCGAATTCCGGGTTGGGCAGAGTGTTACTAGGTTTTTTTATAAGGTAATTTAATCATTTTCAGTAGCAGCAGGCAGTCTGGTATTGTGCCCGGTTGATGGCCAGCTGGTCTATTACATTGGGACCTATAACATAACTGGCGAAATATGGCCGTACTATACATCTCTGCGTACCCCTTTAGGGAATACACGCGTAATGTTATTTATTATGTTATGTTACTGTACGTGCTACGTAGAAACTACGCCGTAATACTCAGCTACGTCGTAGCTTGTGATCGTTGACTTAGCCACGGCGCGGCCTGTCTCAGCTGAGACCAGCCAACTGCGCAGGAGATATTATAGTGCACAAGTATGCGCGCAAACACAGGTGCACTCCCTATTCCCCTTATAGTCCAGGACGGTAAGACACGACCGGAGAGAGATTAGGCGACGGACCAGCGGCTTAACGTGCCTTCCGAAGCACGGTAAAGTTATAAATATTCTTTTAAGATCGTTATTAAGCAAACTGTGTATTGTTCTTTATGAGTCATAGATTCGTTAAATCTATTTTGTATTTGAAACAAAAATAAATCATTTTCGTCCTTACTTTCATTCGTTCTATAAGCAAGTGGACTATCTCGTTCAAACGAGCCTCGAAGGCTTCTAACAGACCTATATTGAAGGTAATTTTCACCACGACGGAGCCAGCATATCTCAGGATAATTAGATTTCAATCCCCCTTGTTTGTTACTTCAATCTTTTTATAATTGAGGGGTAAGCAGTGATGAATTAATGGTTGTTCAGTGAAGAGTCTTGATCCGTGAATTAGGGTAAATGTCTTTGATACAGTTTTTAAACGTCGCCCCACACTAGGAATGTCTCCTGTATCGTGGGTGCGTTTCACAAACATGAAATATCACATACACAAACACCCAGACTCGGCACAAATATTTACGAATCGCATTTTTTTTTGTCACGTGCGGGACTCGAGCACGCACCCCTTAGCGCAGCAGTCCAATCGCTTAGACACTGCGCCAATTGGCTCGTCATTGTTTGTGACAATTATTGTGGAATGGTTATTATCACACCTGTATTAGGGATAATAGGACAAGTAGAGCTAGTTTCTTAATGGAGAGCTATTACACAATAATTTTGGCTATCATATTCTTTGTTTACTGCCTCTCTGGTCCAGTGGTCGCTTAGTGCGCCTGCTGAGCATGTCCTCTCGGGTTCAAATCCCGGGTCGGGAAAAGTTACTGGTTTTTTTCATCAGGTAATCCTCAGTAGCAGCACGGAGTCTGGATTTGATAATCTTCCTAATTAAATTCACTTAAACCATTGGCCCTTCTTAGTCTTAACGTGAATAAATGAATAAAAAATTAAATCCGACTTTAAATAACGCTTGGAAAACTATTTAAAGACCTTAAGTTTGATTCGATCGTATAAAAATAACATCACCCCTGTATTGCATCAGATGTAGACAGAGGTATATAGTACACCCATATTTCGGCTATGTTGTAGGTCCCAATGTAATAAGGCTGGCCATCAACCGGGCATAAATCTAGACTCCGTGCTGCTACTGAGAATTACCTAATGGAAGATCTATCGTATGGTTGATAAACAACCTGGTGTCAGAGTGTAAACCGCCTGTTGGCCTACAGGCGGTTTACACAAGGTTTCCCACTGCCGGGCAAAGGCCTTGCTTTTTTCCAAACCACTCTATCCTTCGCAGTTTCAAAGCTTAAGAAAAGGTTTAGTAAAAGATAAAACTTACCTTTTACTGCTCTGTGACGTCACGTGTATCTTTTACCGGTTATTGTGACCAGTCCTTACATTATTTAAAACCTTCTGTTAAGTGTTCTAACAATAGATTTTATACATGTAGCTAGGCTGGTGGGGACGGGTTCAAGGCAGCTGGCAAACAGGCATAAGTCACTAATTTATTATTCTTAGTTAACCGATTGTGGAGGCTGTGTGAATGGTTATGTGATGTGTTGCTTAAATAAATACATTTTTAACATAATTATAATAAATTTGTAAGTTGTGGGTGATTGTTAGTTATAATATAATGGATACTTGACACGGTAGTTTAGTTGGTTAGAGCTACGTCGCGGATCGGCGAAAGTCGCGGGTTTGAATCCCGCTCGTGTCTATCATTTGTCAATGCATTTTTTTTCACAACTATCGTTCGACCTCTTAAGGAACTCAGCCTTAACCGGTCTCCGGTTTCCGGAGATCTAAAAAAAGATCTCCAGCCAGGCTTACTTAGCAATAATAGCTGAGTAGTATGACCGTTGGACTGTCAAGTTAAAGGTCGCAAGTCAAAACCCCGGCACGCACCAATGTCTTTTCGAATTCATGTGCGTATTATAAATTATTTATCAGTTGCTAAAAACGGTGAAGGACAAAATCGTGAGGAAACCGGCACACCTGAGAGATTTTTCAACGGTGTGTAAAGCCATGTCAGATGCCTACAGGCGGTTTAAACTTTGACACCAGGTTGTTCATCAACCATACAATAAGAAGAAGAAGGCTTACTTGACTAACTTAAAAACAGTTTTAAGATTTTTATACTTTTAATTATTTTCCGTTATTTATATTTACGATATCATATTATTGTTTTGCCATCCTAACTAAATATACCTGCAAAGTAACATTTTAATACGACAGTTAAAAGTAGGCTAAAACTTCTTTCATTTAATAACATAGATAGCTAATAAAAACGTTTTAAAAAGGAGCACTTATTAGCAGTATTACATAAAAGAAACATTGATATTTACCTAAATTTAACTTATAATAAATCACCAAAATAAATCCAGTCCCAAAACCTACATAAAAAAAAACTCAATACGAAAATGTTGAAATCCCAATCTTACCCCACTTTCCCAACCGGCTGTCAAAACATACCTACACCCGCTACTATACATAAAGCCCACAGTCTCCTACACCCTCAGTCGATCCGCGGGCTTCGCATCGTGCGGACGTCGCTCGCAAAATACATAAATATATATAAATACACAAACGTACTAACAATTTTCTATTGAATATTATATGGCGGTTACCAGTGAGTGTTGAATAGTGTGGTTAAAACCGCAGGTAAGAAGGAAAATGGGATTTTTTAAAGGATTTTAGCGTTGTTTTTGTTAAATAAAGATGCGTGCGTTTATCGTGGGTATCGTTGAATTGAACACTGAAATAGCTTACGTCGGAATTTTTAATATTCCTGTTATTTTGCTGGATTAAAATTCTTTTTGTTCGAAAGATTTTTTTTTGTTCGACGGATAATTATTTTAATTTGTAGGCGTTTATACGTTTTGAGTATAAATTCTAGTCAAAATATGTGTTGTTAATTCAAATTCTACATGAGAATTATGTTTGATACTTAGGTAGCTATTCTTTTTTATTATATTTTCTAGAATTTTCCTCGACAGTATTTGGAAAAAACTGTTGGAAAACCAATGTTAATATTTTATATATTCTTTTCTAAGAAATGAGAAAATTATGGAGATTACCTGTCAAAGTTTCATTTATAATTCTTCTCGTAGAAATCAGTTCAAGGTCTCGCTGCGCTAGTACTTCCTATAGGGGTAGACAGAGGTATAAGATACGTCGTATTACCTTTTGCACGTTTTATTGCACTGTGACGTGTCTCTATTTGAAATTAAATAAACTTGGAGCTTAAATTTCAAATTAAACCCACATTTTATCCTAATCAACAAAGTGTAATTAAATAATACATTTTAATTGACTTTAAAAATAAAAAATCAACGTTTTAAATAAATTTACATATATTCAGAGTAAATAATAATAAAAACATGGATATCATGACGCTTTATTATCCCCAAAGGGGTAGGTAGAAGTGTATGACTGTATACACCCATATTCCGCCAGTTATGTTATAGGTCCCAATGTAATAGACGAGCTGGCCATAAACCGGGCACGAGATAATATGATGTCACAATTTTCTACTTCACAAAATAAGTATTAAGGAGCTTTTAAATAACATAAAAAAAGATTCTCAATTAAGAGAATTCCGTTTTAATAAGAGTCGTCAATTTGTTAGCCGAATTTATGTAGTTTTATTTCAAAATGGTGCGAATCCGATATGGATTTTTTTGAAGATTTTCTTTAACGTCCAAACAAACAAACTTATAAGCTTTACTTTTTATAACCATCCCACTTCCCATCCCACTTAATATTATAAACATAAAATTAAGAATGGATGGATGTGTTTCACTCCTTCACGTAAAAACTATTGGATGGATTTTGATGAAACTGAACAGTAATGTAGCTAATATAATCAGAATACTATACAGGCTAAAATATATAAAGAAAGAAAGAAGAATGTATGTGTTAATCCGGGGTCTCAGCTACCTCCAATTATCAATATCGGTCCAACCATTTGCTCTTAAAAAGGCAACAAACATACAAACACACTCTGCTTTTATAATAATAGCGTGACACTAGCTATGCTTCGAGGGTTCACCTGCATTAATTCGCCTTTGAGGAAACCGGCACACCTGAGAAATTTTTCAACGGTGTGTAAAGCCATGTCAGAGGCCTACAGGCGGTTTAAACTCTGACACCAGGTTGTTCATCAACCATACGATAAGAAGAAGAGTAATGATGATGCAGCTAGTACGCTTAATCTACTAAACAATCTGAGAGTCTGACGTCTAATTGGGAGACCAACATTAATGAACAAACAAATCTAATGATTTTCAACTACGAGGCAATTAGATTATGGTTTAATTGGAGGCCCTCTAAGAAATTAAGGTCCAGAATAGTACAAGTCAGTCTTTTAGTTAATTTAATTTGAAAATTCGTAGGGTAACACATTTGATTTGTAATATACTAACTGCGCCCCGCGGTTTTACCGCTACATTTTTTGTAGCGTGTTAATCCAGAGTGTCAGCTACCTCCATACCAAATTTTATTAAAATTTGTCCAGCCGTTTTAGTGTGAAGAAGTAACAAACATACAAACGCACTCACAAACATTTGCCTTTATAATTTTAGTGTCACTAGCTGCGCCCCTCGGTGTTACCCGCTACATTTTTTTTTTAGAGTAAAGTTGCTCATGTGTTAATCCAGGGTGTTAGCTACCTCCATTCCAAATTTGATCAAGATTGGTCGAGCCGTTTGAGTGAGAAGAAGTAACAAACATACAAACTGTCGCCTTTACAGTATTAGTGTGATGTGTAATAAAAAAAAAGTAATTTAATATGACTTTTTTTGTAAAACAATAATTATATAGTATTTTCGTCTGTAATCCCTGAAGGGGTAGACAGACTTGATTTTCTTTATTAGGTATATATGCTTTGTGAAATAGGTCGCAAGCCTATTGGCTGTATATCGAGCTCATCCTGGATTCGTCAGTCTTACAACTCTCTTTCTCTTCTCTTTTTCTTTGTAAGAAAGGAATTTAATTCTCAATCTCATCCTCAAAAATCAATTTCAATCATTAATTATAATTAGAAAGATCTAGTAAATAAAATAATACTGCGATTTTTTCATTTATCTCCAAATATTATTAATTCGAAATTTTAGACGGGTAAAAACAAAAAAAAACCGACGATTTGAGAACCTCCTCCTTTTTTTAAGTCGGTTACAAAGTATTTTACTATGAGATAAACCAAGCAACGCCGCGGTCAAAACCTAGTCAAATACAAACAAAAACAAATACCTATCAAACCAATCTTAATAACCTCGTAAACATCTACAGCTACGGCGTAGCGGCTACGCCGTAGCTTCGTAGCATCTTATAACTTTAAGTTTAATTTGAATTCTTCGCTCGTAATAAATATTCATAGGTTTCTTTGACCAGCCCGCTTCATGTCTCAAGTACAATTCTCAATAGGAATAGCCGTATAATAAAGAAGATAGTTATGCATTTTTATCAACAAAACCTTTGAATCTAAAGACTTCAAGAAAGTCACTTTTTTTTTCTCTTTAAGAAAAAAACGTCACCCCACTCTAGGAATTTCTCCTGTTTGTATGAAATATCACATACACATACACAAACACCCAGACTCGGAACAATCAAATGTGGATCGCGTAAATTTTTGCCCCGAGCGGGAAACGAACCGGTAACCCTTAGCGCAGCAGTCTAATCGCTTAGCCACTGCGCCAATTAAGTCGTCAAAGAGAAGCTTTAGCTTTAGAAGAGAGCTTTAGCAGAATTATATGCATTTTGATCAAAATATTTGAATCAAAAGACTTCAAAAAAGTCGCTTTAGCAGAATCATAATATAATAATAAATAATAAATAAATATCGCTGGACATTACACACAGCGCCATCTAGTGCCACACTAAGCAACGAGGCTTGTGTCGTGGACACCAGATAGTTGATATACTACATAGATACTTTTTTGTTTGTAAATACATACTTATTATACATATAAACATCCATGACTCGGAAACAAATGTACATGCTCATCACACTAACACTTGCTCCTACCGGGATTCGAACCCGGAACCCTATGAACGTAAGGCAGCCTCACTACCGCTGCGCCATTCGGGTCGCAAAATATATAATATGAATCATATCGTGAATTTACATTATATACACACACGATTGTTTTTATACTACCTTCTATACTATACTTCTATTATTAAAACTAAAAATATATACAAACAAAAAACATCAAATAATTATGCATCAAAATATTCCTCCTCATCACTGTCGACTGGCAGGGTTCCCAAAAGAATCGTATCGTGAATAGTGAATTCCCATAATTGACAATTCGTAATGTGATCTGCGTAGGTTTCTATCACGATGTTCATCCAATTCATCAATAATATTAATGGTTCTGTGCATTGAGTATGATTCAGAATTTTTCGTTTGATATATATCTACGAGTCAATAATATAAAAAAAACATCTAGCATACTAAATGATACTTGACGACGGATGATGAATTTGACTTGAGAATAACCCATCACAAGTTAGACCGCGGTTAGTACTGCTTAACTAAGAAACAAAAGTAATGTTCTCCTGACCGAATGTCGGTCCCGGCGGCCTGTCAGCTGAGACTAGCCAACTACGCAGGAGATATTATAGTGCACAAGTATGCGCGCAAACACAGGTGCACTCCCTATTCCCTCACTCGCATAGTCCAGGACCATATATATAAAACCCATCAAAAGACTGACCGCAGCGAGCACGGCTTAACATGACAGATTGATTGATCTGCGCGGTAGCCACGTAGCTTCAAGCCTCTCAAAAACCAGATCATTTTTACCCTTATCTAAAGTGCAAATTAGCGTTCGGAGGTGAACGAAATACTTCAGAAGAAATTCGATCTCATTTTTGCTCTCAAGACAGTTTTCAATTCTGATGAGCGATCACTCGATTCTCTTCATGAATTGTCTTTTTAATATGCCTTTTATTTTGGGAAAATATCTTTACTTAATATTATCAAAAGGTATAGTTTGTATGTTAGCGGTAATCTCCGGAACTATGGATCCGATTTTCAAAATTCTTTCACTGATTTTTAGAATGGACCTTCAAGGTTCGACTATTAACGTTACTAGAAAGTATGTATCTATCAAAACCTTTCAAGCTACCCCTTTTTTAAACAAACACTCAATGTGGAGTCAGAAAGTCGTTTTGTACAGAAAATAGAAAGGTTTCTAGTTTCAACACAGTAATGACGTCACGTCGTGTCTGTTTCGTTCCCAACACTGCGTCTAGAAGGCTTCTGTTAAGAGAAATTTGATACGTAAGTAGTGTAGCTTTGTGATAGAGTTTTAAAGTGTTAACAGAGAGTAAGGGTTATCGATCTTCTTCTTTTTCTTATCGTATGGGTGATGTCCAACCTGGTGTCAGAGTTTAAACCGCCTGTAGGCCTCTGACATGGCTTTACACACCGTTGAAAAATCTCTCAGGTGTGCCGGTTTCCTCACGATGTTTTCCTTCACCGTTTTTAGCAACTGATAATTAATTTATAGAACGCACATGAATTCGAAAATACATTGCTGCGTGCCGGGATTTGAACTTGCGACCTTTAACTTGACAGCCCAACGGTCATACCACTCTGCTATCAGTGCTAAGAATATCTTATCATAATTACAAAATAATGAATTTAAAGAGAAATTTGATAAAGTATGTTTAGTGAATTGAAATCATAAAATATGTGTCACCTAACAGGTGAAATGTGGGTGTACTATACACCTCTACCTACCCCTTCGGGGGATGCAGGCGTGATGTTATGTTTTGTTATAATATGCCTTATTTTACCGCAAGTTACTTATATAATCCATACTTACCTACATATATTATAAATGTGAAAGTAACTCTGTCTGTCTGTTACACCTTCGCGACTAAACCACTGGACGGATTTTGATGAAATTTGGCATGTAGAAAGTTTAAGACACGAGAAAGGAGCTAAGCTACATTTTTTTAATTCAACCCTATTTTAAAAAAAGGGGCCTATTACCGCAGGCGAAGCCACGGGCAAAAGCTATATATATAATACTAACCAAAAATCTAAATGAACGCGAGCGAAGCCGCGGGCAAAAGCTAGTATTAAATAATCTTCAATGTTAGAATAAAAGTATTAAAGTAAAATTAACACTTAAAAACATGCACTACAAGCTACAAGTGCATGCCATTCGGTGCAGTGTATGCTCTCACATACAATACACTCGAACGGTCAACATTCGGAATAATATTTGTCAAAAGTTTCACCGCAGAATTCTAACCTGATTCATATGCTTATAGTTTCTGTAACATATATGTTGTAAATTGTAATAACTGCTTTAAAAAAAAAATGGTCTCCGGCACTTGGAATTTCTCCTGTATCGTGGGTGCGTTTCACAAAAATGTAATATCACATACACAAACACCCAGACTCGGGACAAATATCTGCGATTCGCACAAATTTTAGCCCCGTGCGGGAATAGAAACCGCAAACCTTTGCGCAGCAGTCCAATTGCTTAGCCATTGCGCCAATCTGGTCGTCAACTGTTGAAATTGTTGCAATAACACTGATAGCTGAGTGGTCTGACCGTTGGACTGCCAAGTCAAAGGTCGCAATTCAAACCCCCCACGCACCAATGTCTTTTCGAATTCATGTGCGTACTATAAATTAGTTATCAGTTGCTGAAAACGGTGAAGGAAAACATCGTGAGGAAACCGGCACACCTGAGAGATTTTTCAACGGTGTGTAAAGCCATTTCAGAGGCCTACAGGCGGTTTAAACTCTAACACCAGGTTGTTCATCAACCATACGATAAGAAGTAGGCTAGTGAGTTTATTAATAAATTTTAACATTATAACGCTAACGAAAAACATCGTGAGGAAACCTGGATTTAGGTATCTGAAATCGCTCACAGTGAGCTAGCGTGCTGATCAACGCTTATCATCATCATCAGCTGGAAGACGTGCACTGATGAACAAAGGCCTCCCCCTTAGATCGCCACAATACTCAATCCTTCTCTATACGAGAAGAGGCTTTTGTAGCAGTAGGACAGTTATAGGCTGTTATTATTTTTTTTAATTTTAACGTACCCGTTGACGAGCTAATATTGCAAAGCCATGATGTATTCTTATCATTAACAGATTTCAAAAAAAGGAGGAGTTTCTCAATTCGTCGGGATTTTTTTGTTTATGTATGTTCCCTCGTAACTCAGTCATTTATGAACCGATTTGAAAATTATTTTTTTCATATGATAGGGATACTTTCCCATCGGTCCTCTAGAAATGTCATAACCTGATGATGTACTTCGAAGATATGGAACCGAACTCCTTACTGATTCACTTAATGGTTGTTGGGATTTTGCGACGACTTTCACTTCGCTTATGTAAAGTGAAGTGATAAAATATTATGTTTCACTTTTGAGTTTTTTGAAGGTTTTAATTATGTATTTAACATATTTTTATAACTATAGATACAGCAGATTACCTCGATCATTTAAGAAATGATCTAAAACGTCAAGACTAAATCGTAAAAGACATATCTTTGCGAATCTCTAAAGAACATAAGTTTAATAATATTGTTTGTAACAAGATTGCTACGCGCCGTCTGCTACGCCGTAGCCTTAGCTTGAGCTACGTCGTAGCGGCGGGGAAAGTTTAACTTTTTGATCCTTATTTTGCTTATGTCCTAGTTTCTGTATTTATACAATATGTTTATAGTTAGCAGTTTTAAGTTTAAGTATACAGCTATACATTGGGAGAGGCCTATGTCCAGCAGTGGACTGCAACGGGCTGATGATGATAATGATGATGATACAGCTTTATTTTCTCCGAAAATATCTCCAAAACGGCTGGACCGATTTTGACGAGACTTTTACTGGCAGATAGCTGATGGTTCGAAGTATAAAATAAGTTACTTGAATATCGATAATGTTAAGGGTTGTGAGGAAAAATAATAAACACGTGGGAAATTCGTAAGTTCCAGCTACTCCGTGACGGCTTCACCGATTTTAACGCGACTTTCACTGGCTGATAGCTGATTTTATAAGGTCTAATAAATGCTACTTTGAATATTTAGGATTTTGCAGGAAAATTGGAAAAACGCGGGAAATTCTTGGGGTACTGCTTCTCCGCGACGGACTTTCACTGGCAGATAGCTAATGTTATAAAGAGTAACGAAGGCTACTTTTAATTTTTAATTTATTTAGGGTTCCGCAGGAAAAAATAAAAACCCATAACATTGTTAACAAAATCGGTTTCAATTAAGTAAATTTGCTTACTGCTGCTACGTACAGGTTTTTTAATTGAAATCTGAGGGACGAAGTCCCGGGCATAAGCTAGTAGATATTAATAATATTTTTATATCATAACATACCTACGCTTATTTTAAGATTTATAAAAAAACATGTCTGAAAAGACTGCCTCGTTGGTCTAGTGGTCGCTAAGTGCGACTGCTGAGCAAGAGGTCCTGGGTACAAATCCCGGGTCCGACAAAGTGTTACTGAATTTTCCATTAGGTAATTCTCAGTAGCAGCACGAAGTCTGGATTCGTGCCCGGTTGATGGCCAGCTCGCCTACATTGGGACCTATAACATAACTGGCAGAATGTGGGTGTACTATATGTGCACCTCTGCTTACCCCTTCGGGGAATACAAGCGTGATGTTATGTACATTAGTACCAACAAGAGTGAAAGAGACAAAACACCTTACATCTATCTAAACTCCTCACACCCACAACCCTTATGCTCTGATAAAGTCTTATTTTGTTTTGTATGACAACTCAAACTTTTTAAAAGAGCCAATGAACCTTAAACGTTCACAGAAAAATCAACTTTAACAGTATAGCAATAGCGCTCAAAATTCAACAGCAATTTATTTTGAAAATTGTTTAGCTGAAATGTACTTTAAGACATTGTGTTTAGGTTCAAATTTGATTTGAAGTGGTTTTCGGTTTTATGCGAGGAATAACCTTTGGCAAATTATGAAGACCACGCGATTTTGATACGCTTACTATGTATTATCACGCTCTGTTGTTGTCGAGGATAAGTAAAGTTACCATATGTGTAAATCACTAGCTTTTGCCCGCGGCTTCACTCGCGTTAATAAATTTAGATGGCAGGTTAGTATTTATATATATAATTTTAGCTTCAAAACTCCACTTTCAACCCCTATTTATTTATCTTGTTTGAGATGTACTTATTTTAGGGTACGATGGGATTGACATACGCCGTGCGTTATAAAAGTCCTTAAATTTTAAAGAAAAAAAAACCCCTATTTAATTTTCCTCATCCCTCAGAGGTCTGAATAAAAAAAAAAGTAGCCTATGTCCTTTCTCGGGTCTTAAACTTTCTACATGCCAAATTTCATTAAAATCCGTCTAGCGGTTTACTCGTGAAAGTGTAACATACAGACAGACAGAGTTACTTACACATTTATAATATTATGTATGGATATGGATAACGGTACAATATTCGATGATTTTGGTGCAGTGGCTAAGCGATAGGACTGCTGCGCTAAGGTCTGCAGGTTCGATTCGTTTGTGTATGTGATGTTTCATTCTTTAATTCTTTATGGTACACAAAAAAATATATATTTAAATAAAAAAACACATGAAAGTAGATTTCAATATTGTATTTAGGAGGTCACCCATCGAAGGATTGACCGCAGCTAGGGTAGCCTTATTTAGCTAGTTTTCAGTATACTAATATGTATGTATCCATGTTTCAGGTCTAATGGCAAACTCCTGAAATTCGTGAGTACCATAAAATATACCTAATAATTATTTTTTACACGGGCTACTAACCATGTGGAAGATACCCTGTCTTTTAAAAGGCTTACGTGGGGACACAGGTCCAACACGCAGAGGCCCGTAGAGAACTTTAATCTTAAAGTCAATGGGACACCAGCTAGGGACAACACACAACTGCTCTATATAAGAACAGCCATGAAAAGTCCCCAGAAGGTGCAGGACTATAGTGAAATATGGATATTAAAATATGTAGTTTATTGTGTTAGGATGTTTCGTGGATTAATTAATTCGTTTTTTACTTAACAGAAACGGCTTGCCTTTAAACTAAAATACTAAGGCTGGGTTGCACCAACTTACTTTAACATTAACAAACATGTTAAAGTAGCGGTTAGACAAAAAGTTTGTTGCACCATTTGACAATTTGTTAGATGACGTCATAACTTTAACAGTAACCGTAACCGCCCAAATTTCGCTGGTCTTCTTCTTATCGTATGGTTGATGAACAACCTGGTGTCAGAGTTTAAACCGCCTGTAGGCCTCTGACATGGCTTTACACACCGTTGAAACATCTCTCAGGTGTGCCGGTTTCCTCACGATGTTTTCCTTCACCGTTTTTAGCAACTGATAACTAATTTATAGTGCGCACATGAATTCGAAAAGACATTGGTGCGTGCCGGGGTTTGAACTTGCGACCTTTGACTTGGCAGTCCAGCGGTCATACCACTCGGCTATCAGTGCTATTTCGCTGGTTAAAGCTATTGTTAAAGGTAACTAGCTGTCAGATGCGTCTATTGTAATATAATCTCCAAACCGAAATAGCGTTTAATAGCTCCAACATATTATCATGTCCATGCTTCGAGAACTAATACTACTAGTATTGCCATATTTAAAAAAAACTCTCCACTGATTTGTGGTAAATAAGTTCTCATTTCACTAGCAACCCTGATAACTTTAACTATACCAAGGAATACGATGGTGCAACCCAATCCACAGTCAATGGTATAGTCAGAGTTACTGTTATTGTCAAATTTGACACAAACCATAACTACTAATATGGTGCACTTTGCCGTACCGTGGCGCTGCTCTAACCAACTGAGCATTCGTGTCGCTACTCGCATCTATCGAATTTCAAGTTCTCTTTAAGTTATTGGGTATTCCATTCGCCTGTAACGTTTAAGATTTTTTTTATTACACTTTTAGTTAAAAGTCATTAAAAAGATAGTTATATTAACTATCTTTTTGCAAATTAAAATGCAGACACTATAGTTATATTTACATTGTATAAAAACCTAATCTTTCCCACTAAAAGGATTCACTAGTTCCGTCGTAAAATTTATGAGTGTCCAGAGAATTTACGACTGGCAGTATTTGAAAGATAGACG
This sequence comes from Abrostola tripartita, assembly GCA_905340225.1. Taxonomy (NCBI): domain Eukaryota; kingdom Metazoa; phylum Arthropoda; class Insecta; order Lepidoptera; family Noctuidae; genus Abrostola; species Abrostola tripartita. The sequence goes on along the minus strand of HG996513.1, from coordinate 918,307 downwards.
CGTCTATCGAGGGAAAGCAGGCTACTATGACGCAATCATAACATCACGTCTGTAGTCTCGAAGGAGTAGTCCGGGTGTATAGTACACCCACAATCCGCCAGTTATGTTATAGGTCCCAATGTAATAGACGAGCTGGCTACAACCGGGCACAAATCTAGACTCCGTGCTGCTATATGTTAATCCAGGTTATAAACTATCTCTATTAAGTTAAGCTGTTTTGCGTCTATAGGAACGTTCAACATAAACATTTTTGTAACCTCGCCCCACGCTAGGAATTTCTCCTGTATTGTGAGTGCGTTTCACAAACATGAAATATCACATACACAAACACCGAGACTCGGGACAAATATCGGTGGGTTACACCGTAATATGTATCTCTATTCTATTCCTACTCCTCCTATATTCTTTTATGATTAATTTCGTTGCGGGTTCCAAGACAGTCGAGTCCTTTCTCTGGGACGCCTCGAGCTTCATTGCCTCGATAGTTCTCAATGGTTATCATTGTAGATCCTGGCTTACAGGAGACAGAATGATGGGCATAACTAGTAGGCTAGTCCCGATAAAAAAACAAATTATATCTATACCTTTCGCTATAATTATATTTGTCGATAGAATAAAAGAAATAACACACAATGCTTGAATACTTAACAAGTAAATTACCTTCAGTTTTCTAATTAAAAGAACAACAGAGCAATAATACAAACTACTTAGAGGGAATCACAATGAAGACTTAAATGGAGTTCTTACTAAAAATAACTTCAATTTGTGACTGATAAACAAAGAGCGGTGGATTATACAGTATACGACGACCTGATTGGCGCAGTGGCTAAGCGATTAGACTGCTGCGCTAAGGGTTGCTGGTTCGATTCCCGCACGGGGCAAAACTTTGTGCGCTCAACATTTGATTGTCCCGAGTCTGGGTGTTTGTGTATGTGAAATTTCATGTTTGTGAAACGCACCTACGATACAGGAGAAATTCCTAGTGTGGGGTGACGTTTTTATATAAAAAAAAACCTGACTCCGTGCTGCTAAAAAAATATCTAATAGAAAAACTAATACCACTTTGCTTATCTGTATCTGAACCTAGGAGTTAACGCTTAGCAGTCGCACTTAGCGACCTCTAGGCCATTGAAGCACACACCTTTCTCTGTGTGGGCAATTTTTCCGGGTCTTTTCCGGGATTAGAGTACCCTATGTCCACCTTGAAGGTCCATTCTAAATATTGGTGAAAGAATTTTGGAAATCGGATGGATAGTTCCGGAGATTACCGCTAACATACAAGCTTAACCTCTTAATATTATGTACTAGCTCCGCCCCACGGTGTTATCCGCTACATTTTTTCGGGATGAAAAGCCAATGTGTCAATACAGGGTTACAGCTACCTCCATACCAAATTTCAGCAAAATCGGTCCAGCCCTTTGAGCGTGAAGAGGTAACAAACATACAAACACACTCACGAACTTTCTACTTTATAATATTAGTGTGACTATTTGACCCGGCGAGCTTTGTACCGCTTTTTTACCATTTTAACCTTCCCTGGACTTACAATAATATTTCTAGACCGAAAATAGTCTAATCGGTTCAGCCGTTTTCGAGTTTTAGCGAGACTAACGAACGTCAATTCATTTATATATATGGATACACTGATTGCCGAGTGGTATGACCGTTGGACTGCCAAGTCAAGGGTCGGAAGTTAAAACCCCGGCACGCACCAATGTCTTTTCGAATTCATGTGCGTATTATAAATTAGGCAGTTGCTAAAACGGTGAAGGAAAACATCGTGAGGAAACCGGCACACCTGAGCGATTGTTCAACGGTGTGTAAAGCCATGTCAGAGGCCTACAGGCGGTTTAAACTCTGACACCAGGTTGTTCATCAACCATACAATGAAAAGATTTATATAGATTTAGTACCAACTGCTTTAAGTTTGTTAACTTTATATTAGTTCAGCTTCGGCGTCGTTAAATCGATCGCAGCAAATTGTTCAAGCAAGCCATTTTATAATGGCTTGAGTTTAATAAAGCGAGTGAACATTGCACAGCGACAACACTGCGCTCTGTTAGAAAATTCCTTAGCTGTGTTAATAAAGAAATAGGGTTTTTTATTTTTAGGGTTCCGTACCCTAAGGGTAAAACGGGACCTTATTACTAAGACTAGGCTGACCGTCCGTCCGTCTGTCTGTCTGTCCGTCTGTCACCAGACTGTATGTCATGATAGTTAGACAGTTCAATTTTTCACAGATGATGTATTTCTGTTACCTCTATAACAACAAATACCAAAAACAGAATAAAAGAAATATAGGGAGATCCTATGCATGTCATGATTTTTTGCCGTTTTTGTAGATAATGGTACGGAACCCTTCGTTCGCGAGTGCGACGCGCACTTGGCCAGTTTTTTACTTATTAAGTCGTGGTATAGGACGCGATGAATATTATAGTAAGTGGAGACATTTTTGTGATTGAGGTAATTCGGAGACAAGATTGAAAAACCTTTAGCATATCAACTGGAACGTGAACAGTGACGAGACTGCACATGCGTATAATAGCCTGAGTGTGGAAGGTATATCCAATCAAAAACATAAATGTAAAATGAGAGCCAAGTTCTATTTCCGTATCCATTATAATATTATAAATGTGAAAGTAACTCTGTCTATCTGTCTGTTACACCTTCACGACTAAACCGCTGGACGGATTGTGATGAAATTTGGCATGTAGAAAGTTTAGGATCCGAAAAAGGACATTGGCTACTTTTTTTAAAATTCAACCCTTTAATGGGTTTTAAATAGGGGTTAACGCGGACGAAGCTGCGGGCAGAAGCTAGTTAATTAATACGTCGTTGACTTCGCCGACAAAAGAATTAAGATCTATATGGGTGTCAAGTTCTGTGTAGAAAGTCCTAAGGTATCCTACAACAAAAAAAATTGTTGGAAAAATGCTTTTTTATTAATATAAGTCCTTGTTCTATGGAAGATTACGCCTTAGAGAGTATAAATTACGGCCAAGGTTGATCCCATGTGTCGAATATTGGCGGCCAACGCGGGACAATAGCTATAACACTGTTAGCTGTGTGATAAAGTTATTATCGGGACGTCCAAGGCTTTTAAACAATTACGAACGTAGTATAAACCTGTGCCGGACACATCTATATCTTCTATCTATACATATAATAAAATCGTAAACGACCCGTGTCTGTACATTCGATATTAAAAAAGAAAACCAATTTATAAACTCTGTATTTATGTTACCGAAGCCAAAAATATAGCTTTTAAAAATGTTGTCGGTTTGTCTGCGCGTTTGAACGCGCTAATCTCAGAAACGACTGAACCGATTTGAATGCGGTTTTCACTGATGTATTTTGGCAAACTTCCCATAACATTTAGTGTGTTTCATTAAAATCAGTTCACAAACAAAAAAGTTACGTCAATCTTTACATACATGTAATAAAACAGTAGGGCTTGGCGTAACAACTGCTAAATAGAATCCAATTTTGCTGTTTCCGAATGTCCACGCGGACGGAGTCGCGGGCACAGCTAGTCTTATATAAATACACCTTAAAATATTAATTCAAGAAATACTTCTTTTAATAAGGGTAAAACTTTAAAAAATCTCATTAATATTATAATGGTGAAAGTTTGTGAGTGTGTTTGTATGTTTGTTACCTCATCACGCTCAAACGGCTAGACCGATTTTGATGAAATTTGGTATGGAGGTAGCTGGCACTCTGGATTAACACATAGGCTACTTTTTATCCCGAAAAAATGTAGCGGATAACACCGCGGGGAGCGGCTAGTATGGATTATAATATAAGTTTTTTATCCCGACAAAAAATTGCGGGTAACGACGCGAGGCGCAGCTAGTAAATTGATAAAGGAAATTTGTAAAATGATGCACACGAATGGGACTCGATCCCGCGACTTACGCTGGTCCGTGGCGCAGCTCGAGCTGTCCAGCTTACCTCCTATTACATTGTGCCACAGAGTCTGTATTTTTGATCGGTTAATAGACAATAACAGAGCACAATTCCAGGCTCCAAGCAGGTACTGAGGATTACCTCATGGAAAAACTTATAAAAATTTGCCTGACTCGAGTACCGATCCATAGCCAGCCGCTTAGCAGTAATGCGTCACGACAAATACCCAATAAAAAAAAACCCAAAAAGAATTGCATGACTTTAGAATTGAACCGAGACCTCACATTCAGCTGTGCGTACAACCACCAGACAAAGGCAGCCTCTTCATAAAGAATCTACCATCAAGGAATACACTAATGTTACTAGCATTCGATTGTCGAATTAGGAAGCTGCATTTAGCTATTTTTCAAGCAAAAACTACATTAAAATCGTCCACCGAGCATGTAAATACCCATCTCCCGAGGTCCCTTGACGTCCCCCCTGTGTTCACCCCCCTCACCCCCCTTCAGCCCTGAACGCCTCCCACCTTTAATTGTGTTTGCTCCGTCTAACAAACAGTGAAGACGGCGTTGCCCACAAAGTGACAGACGAAACTCAAGTCTTAAATGTAAATAAGCTTATGTTATTTAGATATTATTAGAATTTATTATAGTTGTTGGTTTGTTAAGAAAGAATAGGCAGTGATAGACGAGTGGTATGACCGTTGGACTACCAAGTCAAAGGTCGCGAACCAAACCCCGGCACTCACCAATGCCTTTTCGAATTCATGTGCGTACTAAATCAGTTATCAGTTGCTAATAACGGTGAAGGAAAACATCGTGAGGAAACCGGCACACCTGAGAGATTTTTCAACGGTGTGTAAAGCCATGTCAGAGGCCTACAGGCGGTTTAAACTCTGACACCAGGTTGTTCATCAACCATACGATAAGAAGAAGAACAAACAGACTTTTATTCCGAAAAAATGTAGCGGGTAACACCCAACAATTAATTACTTTCAAAAACTTATAACTAAAAACATAAAACAGAACTGCAATTCAATTTTAAACTGAATTACTCTTTTGCAACAAGCAGTAAGTATCATTATTAGAAAAGTCAGAAAATATCTTAAGTTTTTCTCGTTCAGTCGCGACACTTTGAAACTACCTGCTCGTAAAGCAGACTTGCGGATGAATTATTACTTTGACGAATCCAAATGTCTTTGGATAGAAATGTGTATTGATTTTTCAAGACCACTTCGTTCATTTGTTTTAAGCAATTTCTAAGGTAGGTGGAACGGCCTGAATGGCCCAGTGGCTAAGCGATTGGACTGCTGCGCTTGGGCTTGCGGGTTTGATTCCCGCACGGGAAACTTGAGTGATCCGCAGATGTTTGTCCCGAGTCTGGGTGTTTGTGTATGTTATGTTTCATGTTTGTGAACCGCACCCACGATACAGGAGAAGTTCCTAGTGTGTGTCAAAGTTTATAAAAATAAATTACAGATATGAATAATAATAATATCTTGGGACAGCTCACACACGGTCATCTGATTCCAAACTAGGCAGCGCCTGTATTATGGTAACCAGACAACTGATAAACATACTTATATATTTATAAATACATACATAATATAGATTAATAACACCCAGACACAGAAATCATTATGCTCATTACACAAAGATTTGTCCTGGGTGGGAACCGAACCCACGACCTCCGTTAAGCAGTATATTGCTTGTGATCTGCCGAACATTCATAATTCACCAACAGAAGAATCGCTCAAAGAGAACATTTTCGCCTGTAAAACCATTTTAGACGGAGCATTTGATAGCGAAGCGATCCATCGTCCGTTTGATCCAATTCTGTCGCGTCACATAAAGTTCGCTCTTTGAAATCTAAACAAAGTTCGAGAGTCGAGTCCCGAACGAAAACAGAAATGAAAGCCATTTTAGAGTGCTCTACTAAATGTATTTAATGTCTTTTTGTAATAGTGGGTAAGCGATTGGACTCCTGCAGTAAGGGTTGGGTGCGATTCCCGCACGAGAGAAAAATTTGTGCGATCCGCAGATGTTTGTCCCGAGTCTGAGTGTTTGTGTATGTAAGTGGTATGACCGTTGGACACAGCACTGATAGCCGAGTTGTATGACCGTTGGACTGCCAAGTCAAAGGTCGCAAGTTCAAACCCCGGCACGCACCAATGTCTTTTCGAATTAAAATTAGGTAGTTATCAGTTGCTAATAACGGTGAAGGAAAACATCGTGAGGAAACCGGCACACCTGAGAGATTTTTCAACGGTGTGTAAAGCCATGTCAGAGGCCTACAGGCGGTTTAAACTCTGACACCAGGTTATTCATCAACCATACGATAAGAAGAAGAGGTGTAGCACACCCACATTTCGCCAGTTATGTTATAGGTCCCAAACCATACCAAATTTTATCAAAACCGGTTCAGCCGCTCACAAACTTTCCCCTTTGGATATTATTGATGAATCATGTATTCCAACTGTCATTGAAAGATGAAATCTTAATAAAGCAGGACAGATAATCGATATTCCATTCAGTGATAAGATTACCTCGTTATCAATATGCGTGTATGATTTGGTTACGGTTTACTAATAAAAATAATATAACCGTAGGGTTAGGATTAAAAATTGTATTCTATTCCGATGGTAGAAAAGAGAGTTTTAGGAGAATCATGATGTTTTTAATCTGTGCTAGATTTATATGGTAATAATGCAATTATCATGATCAGCGTACGTTTCGATCAAAGTTCAACATATTTTTTTTGTTTTCAAAAACGTTGCCCCACACTAGGTATTTCTCCTGTATCGTGGGTGCGTTTCACAAACATGGAATATCACATACACAAACACACTGACTCAAGACAAACATCTGCGGATCGCTCAAATTTTTGTCCCGTGCGGAAATCGAACCCCCTTAGCGCAGCAGTCCAATCGCTTAGCCACTGCGCCAATCGGGTCGTCTTTTCATTTTATTTAGTCAAAAACGATTCTGATTAATAATGAATTGCGTTTGTCACAGCTTTTAAAGGTAACTATTTTATGACTAAAATTAAGAAAAAGATTTTATTCAGCATGCGTTTCACCAACATGAAATATCACATACACTTCTTCTTCTTCTCATCGTATGGTTGATGAACAACCTGGTGTCAGAGTTTAAACCGCCTGTAGGCCTCTGACATGGCTTTACACACCGTTGAACAATCACCCTGGTGTGCCGGTTTCCTCACGATGTTTTCCTTCACCGTTTTTAGCAACTGAAATTTAATTTATAATACGCACATGAATTCGAAAAGACATTGGTGTGTGCTGGATTTTAATTTGCGTCCTTTGACTTTGCAGTCCAATGGTCGTACCACTCGGCTATCAGTGTTACTACACCTCTGCTTACCCCTTCGGGGAATACAAGAGTGATGTAATGTTATGTTAATTTTGTTATTCGATGATATTTCACGATAAAAATATGACCACGCAAATATCTCCCCAATGTATTAAAACGTAGGTATGTATTACGTTATAATCTAAGTAATTATATAATTAAGTTAGTTAAGTAAATGGGTGACGTAACACGCTAGTATTCCCTGAAGGGGTAAACAGAAGTGTAATCGATTTTAACGTATTGGGAGCGCCTTGTTCAAATAAACAATGAAAACATAACCCTCCTTCTGCTTTAATCGGGTAAGACCGTTTCAAAACCAATGATTTATAACTCGTTGACTGCCTCGTTAGTCTAGTGGTCGCTAAGCGCGAGCTGAGCATGAGGTCCTGGGTTTGAATCCCGGGTCGGGCAAAGTGTTATTGGGTTCTTTCAGGTAATTCTCAGTAGTAGCACGGAGTCTGGATTTGTGCCCGGTTGATGGCAATAGGCTCGCCCCCTATTACATTGGGACTTACAACATAACTGGCAAAATGTGGGTGTATTATATGTTCACCTCTGCCTACCACTTCGGGGAATACAGGCGTGATGTTATGTTATGTTATAATTTCATGTCGGACATTTTTTTACAATAGAGGCATTTTCAGGCATTTTTTGTCGAAAAATGCCCGGCCTTTTATTGAATAGCTGTCATAACAAGTCTGTCATAAAATATACTTGAATGCCGACATCGATCGTCTGACCTAAGAGTGTCATATATCAAAACTCAATTCGAAAACTTTTAACGACCTTCTGGCATTAATTTTCCTGTTTCTCTAACTTAGTAATGTTGGTAACATTGATTGACGTCATTGTGTTGCCAAGAGATGGCGCAGCTGATAACTGGGACCGCTGTTGGTTGTGGGTTCGATTACAGTTAGGGAGAATTAATGTTTGTGTGATCCGCAGATGTTTGTTCCAAGTTTAGGTGCTTGGGATTTTTTTAAACGTTGCCCCACACTAGGAATTTCTTATAAATCGTGGGTGCGTTCCACAAACATGAAATATCACATACACAAACACGCAGACTCAAGACAAACGTCCGTGAAACCCACAATTTTTTGTCCCGTGCGGGAAAGGAACCCAAGCCTTAGCGTAGCAGTCCAATCGCTTAGCCAATGCGCCAATCAGGTCACTGCCTCATCTAGTGATCGCAAAGCGTTACTGCTGAGCACGATCCGGCCCTGGGTTCAAATCCTGGGTCGGGCAAAGTATTTTTAGTTTTTCCATTATGTAATTCTCAGTAGCAGCACGGAGTCAAGATTTGTGCAGGGCTCGTCTATTACATTGGGACCTATAACATAACTGGCGGAATTTGTGTGTACGAAACCTCTGCCAACCCCTTCGGGGAATACAGGCGTGATGTTATGTATGTATCGCGTGTCAATTATATTTAGGCATATATATGTCAAGGAAGAACCACGGCGAATTTGAGTCGACCTGTCCTCACAGACGCCCCGTCTCGTACCATCTGAAGGACATTTGGGTAGGCCGCATGAAATACTCAAACCGTCTGACACGTAAAAGATTTACAAATGATATAATTTCATGCCTCGTTGGTCTAGTGGTCGCTAAGCGCGACTGCTGAGCAAGAGGTCCTGGGTTCAAATCCCAGGTCGGGCAAAGTGTTACTGAGTTTTCCATTAGGTAATTCTCAGTAGCAGCACGGAGTCTGGATTTGTGCCCGGTTGTGGCCAGCTCGCCCCCTATTACATTGTGACTTACAACATAACCGGCGAAATGTGGGTGTACTATATGTACACCTCTGCCTACCCCTTCGGGGACTACAGGCGTGATGTTATGTTATGTTATGAACTTTTTTCAATAATTAGGTCACTTGAAAAGACTCATCAAAAATGAATGCCAACACAAACACGATCGATACCCATTTGAAACTATAAAAATACAAGAATACATCGTTCCGTTACGTTGTCCGTATTTTTAACATACTTGGACCAGATCGGAGATGTTCTACAAAACGATCAAGTCAAGCCAAGTCCTATGCGTTCGCTTTGTTAATAGTTAAAGCATTAAAAAAACCCTTATGAGACCATTGTCACTCAAAAGTGAAAAATAACACCTATTTTATTCACTTCACTTTACATAAGCGAAGTTGAAGTCGGAGACAAATCCTATGCGTTCGCTTTGTTAATAGTTTTGGCATTGAAACTAATAACGAAGCACTTATGAGAACATTCACATAAAAAGTTATTATCTGTATGTCAGGATCCTAGCAAATGGACATTCGTGTTCTCTGCCTGCCCCTCTGACAAATTGACGTGACTTTATGTATGTATGTCTGAATTTTAGTCAGTCTTATCTCAACAAAGATTAGGGGACCTACGAGCGTGTATGAGGAATGTGATGCGAGTGATTGAGGCGAAAGAAGTATGTCAGGATCGTAGTGAATGGAATCCGTGGTCTCTGCCGACCCCTCGTGGTAATAGGCGTGACTTTATGTATGTATGTATGTCCGTATTTTTTATCAATACACATTTAACTAAAATTGGAGTGTCCGTTTGTAAAATTTTAAAAAAAAATCTTCCGACTAATTGAGAACCTCCTCCTTTCTTTGAAGTCGGTTAATAACAGCTTTTTACGAAATGCAGATGCAAGTATGATATTTATTTAAAAACACATTTTTTTCTGTTTGTTTGCTCAGGTTATTTCCAAAACGGCTGGACCGATTTTAATAATTTTTTTACTGGCAGATAGCTGAAGTTTTAAGGAGTAGCTATGGCACTTTTTTTGGGAAATAAATAGGGTTCCGCGGGAAAAATAATAAAACGCGGTCAAAGTTAATGCTAGTTCTACCGATGTATGTAAGTTTGTTTGTTTGTCACATAATCACGCAAAAATGACTGAATGGATTCGAATAAAATGTAGTAAACAGATAGTTTATAACCTAGATTAGCACATACGCTTATGTAAATAGAAAATGATACGAAAATACACGATAGCTCAGTTGGCGGAGCTGCACTACGGTACGGCGAAGGTCGCGGGTTCAAGCCCCGTTCGTGTTCAATTTAGGTTCAGGTTTAAATCATTTATTCTAATTAAGACAAAGAATGTAGGAAAAGTTACGTTAAAATTTTCGTCGCGGACGAAGTCAAGGGCGGTAACTAGTCGTCGGTAAATATAATCTTAAAGATATTCTTACAAACACGTTTTTGACCGCCTTAGCCCCTGATATCTTATTCATAGATCCGGATGTAACTTACCCGGGTCCTTTGTTTTATCCTGCAAAAGAAAATATCAGAATCCTATTTTGTATTCGGAGGCGTTAGAAAAATGACCCCAATACAATAAACATATCGTCTACTAGCCGCGCCCCGCGGTACATCCGCTACATTTTTTCGGGACAAAAAGTATCCCAGTGTTAATCCAAGGAGTCAGCTACTTCCATACCAAATTTTATCAAAATCGGTCCAGCCATTTAAGTATGAAGAAGTAACAAACATACAAACACGCACTCACAAACATGCGCCTTGTATCATAATATAAGTGTGATTACTTGGAGGTAGGATAATACCCCCAATTTTAATCGTCACGACTAAAAATCGTATCGGAAACGTCGGTTGTAAGTGTTCTCGCAACATAAATACCTCAGCCAATCAATATTGTGTTCAGGTTGAGACTGATGCTAAACAAATGCTGAGTTATTTACGAGTTGAAACGAGAAATTAATTATACCAGGAAATGTTTTAGATCAATATTCGTGAATTGCAAAGAGAGATGAACAGTGGAATGATGTTCTACGAGCACTGATAGCCGAGCGGTATGACCGGTGGACTGCCAAGTCAAAGGTCACAAGTTCAAACACCGGCACGCACCAATGTCTTTTCGAATTCATGTGCGTATTATAAATTAGTTATCAGTTGCTAAAAACGGTGAAGGAAAACATCGTGAGGAAACCGGCACACATGAGAGATTTTTCAACGGTGTGTAAAGCCATGTCAGAGGCCTACAGGCGGTTTAAACTCTGACACCAGGTTGTTCATCAACCATATGATAAGAAGAAGAAGTGGAATGAAAAATGAACGTACGAAACATGTGTGCAAATCTCCGTATCGTCAAATGGTAACAGGTCTGATGACTGACTTGGTCTAGTGGTCGCTAAGTGCGACTGCTAAGCACGAGGTCTTGATTTCAAATCCCGGGTCAGGCAAAGTGTTAATTCGTTTTTAGTTAGGTAATTTGCAGTAGCAGGTTATTTCATTTCACGGAGTCTGGATTTATGCTCGCTTGATGGCCAGCTCGCCCCCTCTTACATTGGGACCTATAATATGAAATGTGGGTGTACTATACACCTCTGCCTATCTTCGGGGAATACAGGCGTGAAGTTATGATGTTGTTTTTGAAACAAGTCATGTAGTGTACCTAAAGATTATTATTAACAAAGAGATTTCCAATTCTAAAATTTACAGACTGCCTTTGGTATTAATATCGGCTTTATAATTAACTAGATTATCTAAATTGATAAAGGAAATTTGGAAAATGATGGACACGAGCGGGATTCGAACCCGCGACCTTCGCCGATCCGTGGCGCTGCTCTAACCAACTGAGCAGCCACACGGATCGGCAAAGGTCGCGGGTTCAAATCCCGCTCGTGTCCATCATTTTTCAAATTTCCTTTATCAATTTAGATTCAAGCTTAGCATGGGCAACATGCTAAAATGGCACTAAAAGTCATATAACTAGATTATTTTAAATAAAGTACGCTTTTCAATGAACCAAATAAGATATAATGGGATAATCCCAATTAGGACATTTTCGAGTCTTAGAAACGAGCACGCTAATAATATATCTACCTTATTTTTTAACCTAGCATTTACCATCAGAATGGTAAATGTTAGGTTAAAAAGTGTCATCGAAGATCGTAAAAAAAAGTCACTAAAAAAATTAAAAAACACGACTGCCATGTCAAAAATATTTCAGAAGTTATGGTGGAATAAAGAAACTCACATACATACATGAACCCTGAAAACATTACACACCCTTTTTGGGCAGTCGTGTAAAAACCTATTAATTACCAAATAATGTTGGTAAATCTGCGATTTTACTAATAAAACCTAGGATTTATAACATACGGGCTCGGGCTTTTGCAGTGACATAAATCATAGTAATGCCATTTGAAATTAAAATGCATGCTAACGACATGGGCGAAAAAGAAAGGTCTTCGACGCGCGTCCCGTATTGACACTCTTCCTGATTCAGTAATATCCTGCTTACCACACATTGGAATAAATGTAAAATTTATAAATAATATGGCGGTGTAACCTTGAGCCATGAATATTATTCGTGTATCTACTTATTACATAATTGTGTATTTAATTGTATTTATGACTGCCTCGTTGGTCTAGTGGTCGCTAAGCGCGACTGCTGATCATGAGGTCCTGGGTTCAAATCCCGGGTCGGGCAGTGTTAATGAGTTTTCCATTAGGTAATTCTCAGTAGCAGCTCGGAGTCTGGATTTGTGCCCGGTTGATGGCAATAGGCTCGCCCCCTATTACATTGGGACTTACAACATAACTGGCGAAATGTGGGTGTTCTATATGTTCACCTCTGCCTACCCCTTCGGGAAATACAGGCGTGATGTTATGTTTTTTATGTGTTTAAAGGGCTCGTGGCTACGTGGCTACCGCGCAGATCAGTCGATCTGCGAAGTTAAGCCATGCTCACCGCAGTCAGTTTTGTGATAGGTGACCATTGTCACATGTCGAGACCCTTCCGTGCTTTGGAAGGCACGTTAAGCCGTTGGTCCAGCACCTGCTCTCTCACCGGTCGTGTCTTACCGACCCGTCTCTACCCGTCAGTTTTTCCATCAGGTAATTCTCAGCAGCACAGGCTGCTAAACCCAATAACACTTTGTCCGGGATTCGAACCCAAGTACTCTTGCTCAGTAGTCGCGTTTACCGACGACTAGATCAAAGAAGCACCTTTTGTCAGGTATATAGGTGTATCTGTATGCAACCGATAATTGCCTCACTAACCTTGTTATGGAACCATATGGAAGCAATATGGGTCTATTACGGAGCCCGCGTTCTAGGGATAACAGAGTTAGCTTCAGAGTATGCAGGTACAGAGGCTGTATTTAAGTACAGGAATCTCTGTTTAAAAGGCTTTCACTTTGCGCAAACGTAGACACTTTTTGTTAGCACGGCACACCATCACAGGAAACCGTAGTAGCTGTGTCCTGTAGCGGCATTACGTCTGCGCAGGGAGTGGCTTTCATACTGGTTATATAGTAATCAAATATTCATTGGTAGCTTGTATCCGACACAATAGTGATGGCTAATATAGCACATAGTACGATAGCAAAGCATGCGATTTGTAGCAGCTCTACCACGTGCTATTTAGAATCACAGTCGGTGCTTTATGATAGCATGACGAGTGTTATTATCATATGCATACGCAGAGAGACCATAGTAGTTGATAGTAGTAAATACCGCATCGCATTTGATCGCACTAATTCAAATTAAAAAATGGCGTATTTAGAGCAGATAGTCTCCGAGCTATGTTAAAGCGTCTAGCGCAGTATTTGCAAATTTTCCTGGGCGAGATGCTATAGTATAGCATGAAAAAAGCATGCTAGAAAAATTTAACTTATAGTCCGTAGCATGCTATCTTTTAATATAAATTTACATATATACTAGCTTCCGCCCGCGACTTCGCCCGCGTGGATTTCGAATGTTTTATAGCCTATACCATTCCTCGATATATGGGCTATTTAACACTGAAATATTTTTTCAAATCGGACCAGTAGTTCCTGAATATAATATATATATGACTTTTTGTGTCATTTTTGCATGTTGCCCATGCTAAGCTTAAATCTAAATTGATAAAGGAAACCCTTAAGACGTAAATATTAAAAGGGAACTTGAAATTCCATGGATGCTAGCAGTGACACGATGGCTCAGTTGGTTAGTGCATCGCCACGGTACGGCGAAGGTCGCAGGTTCAAGTCCTGCTCGTGTCCATCATATTTCAAGTTTCCTTAATCAATTTAGATATAATATATATATTTTATAATAGCTGATTTGCACACTGCTTCTACACAAGAAAAAAACGTGTCCAAGTTAGCGCAGCCCCATAAGCGAGTGACAAAACTCAATACGGTGTTTTGAAAAAAAAAATCAAACCATTTCTATAATCTACTAGTGCCCCTCTAGTTTCTCGGTCGTGAGCGTCGTACGCAATTTTTATAGAGATGAAAGGTACCCTATTTCCTTTTCTGTACACCTGACAACATGTACGCAAAATTTCATGATGATCGGTCTAGCGGTTTAGGCGTGAAAATGTAACAAACAAACGAACATACTTTTGCATATTTAAAAATAATTTACGAAGAAGAATTTATAATTAGTCCCATCCTAAAACAACCCCAACATTTAATCCTCAAGGGGTAGATTTTCTAAGAACCCTTTCTTTGTGTCCCTTCTAAGAAATATGTAGTACTTAAAAATATTACATTTTCTATAGTATTAAACTAAGACTAGACAGTCTGTAGCAGGGATTAACCTTTATTTTTGCATCGAAGCAGAAATACTAAACAATATTATAACCAGACAATTGACGACCTGATTAGCGCCGTGGCTAAGCGATTGGACTGCTGCGCTAAGGGTTGCTCGTTCCATTCCCGCACAAGACAAAAAATTGTGCGATCTTCAGATGTTTGTCACGAGTCTGGGTGTTTGTGTATGTGATAAAGTCATAGTGTGGAGCGACGTTTTTTTTTAAATAAAAATAAACTACGAGCAAAGATAGGTCTCCAACTCGGCCTATTCTGCTGCTGGAAAGTAGAATGGTTAACTAGCTGCTACCCCTTCAGGCAGTATAGGCGTGAAGTTATGTTTATGTTAAACATAATATAAAAATACATACATCTGTATTCAATAGTAGTCAGAGGTGTATAGTACACCCACATTCCGCCAGTTATGTTATAGGTCCCAATGTAATAGACGAGCTGGCTATCAACCGGGCACAAATCCAGATTTCTTCTTATCGTATGGTTGATGACCAACCTGATGTCAGAGTTTAAACCGCCTGTAGCCTCTGACATGGCTTAACACACCGTTGAAAATCTCTCAGGTGTGCCGGTTTCCTTACGATGTTTACCTTCACTGTTTTTAGCAACTGATAACTAATTTAAGTACGCACATGAATTTAAAAAAACACGGTGGTGGTTGGTGCCTGCCGGGGTTTTAACTTGCGACCTTTGGCTTGGCAGTCCAACAGTCATACCACTCGGCTATCAATGCTGTTAAACAGTCCAAAAAACAACAATCCAGACTGACTGCTAAGAATAACCTAATGGAGAAACCTAGTAACACTTTGCCCGACCCGGGATTCAACCAGGACCTCGTGCTTAGCAGTCGCTCGTGACCACTAGACCAACGAGGCAGTCAAACCACAGTAACCTATTACTTAGCGTCTGTTCCACCATCTACAAGTAAAGTGTTGAATAGTTACTTCTTGATTAACGCTAATCGGCAAGTAAAAGTTACGAGTATCTTCTATCGTATCTTAGTTACAGGCCAGTCTTGCAGGAGATTTTCAGATGTAGAAGCGAGACGCTGCTACGTGCAGTGTAATGCGGCGTCTCGTTTCCACAACGTAAGCTGTCCTGCTTTAAAAATTCATGGTAAGGGGGCTGATGACTGTATCAGTTATCATGTCTAACGATTTTCGAAGTTAAGCAGCGCATTCTACAATCATACTTTTCTGCTAATCAAAATTGTGAAATTCGTATGAGTAGTTACGGGTGACTTCAAGTGTTAGTTAGACTACTTGACACTTTACTTGTCTATATTGAAACAGGCCCTTACAGTTCGTAATGACTGCATCTTGAAGTCGAACTAATTAAAAGTGTATAGACAGTCGTACAATGGATTGCTATCATAGCTGACAAAGGGCTTTATCTAAAACGATCTAGACTGAAACTCAGGTCAGATACTGTTGCATAGCTTGAGCTTTTCTCTCGTGCATTCAACTGAGCTTTAGAAGATATCGTTTAGAATTGACGAATGATTTTAGCAGTTGTTAAATTAGTTTTTCCGTTTCGGGGGTTGAATGTTTAATCTACGTAAAAAAATTACGAAACTAGTCACATTATGCTGTAGAGATGTCAGGGACTACTGGTCCGATTTGAAAAATTATTTCTGTGTTAGATAGCCCATTTATGGAGGAAAGCTATAGGCTATAAAACATTCGAAATACACGCGGGTGTAGTCGCGGGCGGAAGCTAGTCTCCTATATTTGTGTTGCAATATTTTGTCCATTAACTTTAAGAGTCATTGAATTCTCGAGGATTGGCGACTCGAAAAGCCACGAGGCAGAAAATATTTCAATATGCTAAACATTGGACTTACGCCAAAAAGCACTGTTATCGATGAAAGCTCTAATGCCCAGTTTACATTATTCCAGTCCAGTAATCCAGTAGCGCTGGACTGGAATGGACTGGATAAGTGATATGGTCTACATGGTTCCAGTCGTCTAAAAGCTGTCGAAATGTCAAGACGAAAGAGTAAAAAAAATTATTAAAATTAAAATGTGTCAATTCGGACCCTGTGAATATATTGTGTCCGAAACGTCAGCAAGCCAAACTCTACCCACATAATAAACAGATGACGATAGCACTGATAGCTGAGTGGTATGACCGTTGGACTGCTAAGTCAAAGGTCGCAAGTTCAAAGCCCGGCACGCACCAATGTCTTTTCGAATTCATGTGCGTACTAAAAATTAGTTATCAGTTGCTAAAAACGGTGAAGGAAAACATCGTGAGGAAACCGGCACACCTGAGAGATTTTTCAACGGCGTGTAAAGCCATGTCAGAGGCCTACAGGCGGTTTAAACTCTGACACCAGGTTGTTCATCAACCATACGATAAGAAGAAGAACAGATGACGTATTCAACCCCAGAATCCAGTAAATTCATCCCCCGTGATCAAAACCAACACGAATACTTAAGTTCTAAGCTACGATGAAATTCAGTCAGACGCAATCAAAACTTCGAATTCTAGAACAATTTAAGTGAAGCATTACGGCTCGTCCCTACGGAGATTCCCAGCTCCCTTACTATGAACTCTTAAAGCAGGACAGTTTACGTTGTGGAAGCGAGACACCGCATTACAGCACGTAGCGGCGTCTCGCTTTCACATAGTAAACTGTCCTGCTTTAAGAGTTCATGGTTAGGGGGCGGTTTTCATTTATATTTCAGGGTTACAACCTGTCTCGTTCTGTGAGTTCTCTGACCCTATATCGGTGACCCTTTTTATTTACGTTCGATCGATCGAGGTTACGCTGCGCTGGCTGAGGTTGGTTAATGGATGGGTGAGCATTAGCCTAATTATAATATGTCACGTATTAATATACATACGTAGGGCACTCGTGGATAATATGTAAAAGCTGCGCGGTTCGATTGAGGTTAAGCTGCGTTCGCTGAGGTTGGTTGTTCGATGGGTGAGCATTGAATCAACTTTAATATGAAGTCTGATTGGCGCAGTAGCTAAGCGATTATACTGCTCCGCTAAGGGTTGCAGGTTCGATGCCCAAACGGGTCAAAAAATTGGTGTGATACGCAGATGTTTGTCTCGAGTCTGGGTGTTAGTGTATGTGATATTTTATATTTGTGAAACACACCAACGATATAGGAAAAACGGGTGAGGGGCGACGTATTAAAAAATAATGTTATTTCTATAGCAACGAACACAAAGCCCTTTGGAAAAGAATTGAAGCGATAAACAAAAATCTGTAGTATGCCGAAAACGCGTCGTTCTTAGACAGTTTTCTCGATGCAAATATATTGTCAATAATACTGTCAGCTACGCCGCGTTTTTGAAAACTTCGCGTTATTTTCTTTCAAAAAGATAAGATAAGATAAAAATCATTATTTCAAAATGGACTTTTTTTTTAAGTAAGTACTTTTTGAACTCCAAATTACATTAAGATTGCCCCCAAAACGCCCGCCCTTCACCGCTTCCTAGTGCTATAGCTGGGTAGAAGAAACGGCGCAACAAACTACCCAGCAGCACAATCTGTCTGCAGATATAATGTTTTATAATTAACACAAATACTATAACGGTTAACTTGAAATAACTCTTCCACCTTCCTTTAACTTGTACAGCTTAATTAAACATTTAAACCGCCCCTCGTAACCACAGTCGGACGTCGCGTGGTTATAAATAACAGTTATAATTATGAGTTAAAAATAAATGTTAGTTTGCATGCAATGGTTTTACATAACAGTAAGGTTCGTATGTATGTTTATTAATTACATTTGAGGGGCTCGTAGCTACGTGGCTACCGCGCAGATCAGTCGATTTGCGAACTTAAGCCGTGCTCGCCGCGGTCATTCTTTTGATAGGTGATCGTTTTAACATGTCGAGACCCCTCCATGTTTTGGAAGGCACGTTAAGCCGTTGGTCCTGCGCCTGATCTCTCTCCGGTCGTGTCTTACCGTCCTGAACTATGAGAGTGAGGGAATAGGGAGTGCACCTGTGTTTGCGCGCATACTTGTGCACTATAATATCTCCTGCGTAGTAGGCTAGTCTCAGAAGAAATCAGCCGCCGTGACCGAAATTCGGTCAGGAGGACATTATTAATAACATTTTTTGAAATATGTTACTCATGAGACAAAATACGTGGCAAAACGCTTGACGGATAGAAAGGGAACTTTACAGATACACGAAGAGGCATTCTATTTGCACCCCAACCCAGCTCGAAAGACATTTGTAAGCAGGTGCAAAATATCTATCTATAAACATATAATAAAATCGTAAACGATCCGTGTCTGTACATTCAATATTAAAAAAGAAAAACAATTTATACACTCTGTATTTATGTTACCGAAGCAATAATATAGTTTTTAAAACTTTTGCCTGTTTGTCTGTGCGTTTGGACGCGCCAATCTCAGAAACGACTGAACTGATTTGAATGTGGTTTTCATTGATGTATTTTGGCAAGCTTTCCATAACATTATAATGTTTGTTTCATTTAAATCGGTTCATAAACAAAAAAGTTATGTCAATCTTTACATACATGTAATAAAACAGTAGGGCTTGGCGTAAAAACGACTAAATAGAATCCAATTTTGCTGTTTCCGAATGTCCACGCGGACGGAGTCGCGGGCACAGCTATAGTATATATATTATTACTCAAAGGGTATATCCAAAGAGGTTTCAAAGCGTTTGCTGTGTAAAGTTTATTTACGATAGCTGGAGGCTTCTGCGCAGCGTAACCACTGAGTAAACATCACGCCTGTATTCCCTGAAGGGTCGACAAAGATATTGTAGCAAATGCGCAAGATATAATTAGTTCGTAGAAGTAGCGTGGGAATCTATGTAATACTGGTAATACATATTATCGTAATAGTTTCTATGGCATCACACCAAAAATTTATATCAAAATACTCGATCAGATAAAAAAATTACCTATTTACAAAGTCCAGAAAACTTTACAAAAAATTCTAATTGTTAAATGTTACACAATTGATGAATTCCTAAATTACTAATTTGAATATTTTCTATTGAATTATAACTATGTTATAATCTCTGTAATCCATACTAATATTATAAATGTGAAAGTAACTCTGTCTGTCTGTTACACCTTCACGAGTAAACCGCTGGACGGATTTTGATGAAATTTGGCATGTAGAAAGAATAAGACCCAGTGAAGGACATCACCTACTTTTATTTAAATTCTACCCTCTATGGGGTTTAGGTATATAGGGGTTACCGCGGGCAAAGCCGCGGGGCAAAAGCTATATACATATATGTTATTTGTTTTTTCTCTTCTTTTATGTACATATATATATATATGCAAAGCACTGATAGCCGACTAATATAACCGTAGGACTACTAAGTCAAAGGTCGCAAGTTCAAACCCAACGCACCAATGTCTTTTCGAATTCATGTGCGTACTATAAATTAGTTATCAGTTGCTAAAAACGGTGAAGGAAAACACCGTGAGGAAACCGGCACACCTGAGAGATTTCTCAACGGTGTGTAAAGCCATGTCAGAGGCCTACAGGCGGTTTAAACTCTGACACCAGGTTTTTCATCAACCATACGATAAGAAGAAGATGTAATATGTGTCTATATGTGTATTGTACTACTAAACTGTTACTTTCGTTTTCTTTAACCAACAATCTAAATTAACGCGAGCGAAGCCGCGGGCAAGCTAGTGTTGTACATTTTTTTTAACGTACTCTACGTATTTGTATATCTTACTATAGACAAAACATAGCGCTCTGTACACCTATCTGTTAAATCAATATTTTTGTCTACCTATGTTTTAAAATGTTTATTTTTCTGAACATCAAGCCTGTATTCCCCGAAGGGGTAGGCAGAGGTACTCTCGTTTGTCAGACATCTTAACACCCACATTGCGCTCATTAAGATCATGATAATAGGTGGTATTACTTTCAAAGCTTTTAAACGTAATGCGCACCCACGATACAGGAGAAATCCTTATCGTAGAAATAAGAATTTCTCGTGTATCGTGGGTGCTTTTCACAAATATGAAATATCCCACTATTTTCTCATACAGGAATGGAACCGGTAACACTTAGCGCAGCAGTTAAACGCTAATCCACTGCACGAATCAGATCGCAGTTAAAACCAATCAGTAAATAAAACCGAACCAGTTACTCGTCAAAGTTCCAACAGTTAAAACGATTAAATGTGACGTTTACTAACTGAGAGCTCTTGTCGCTTCAATCACTCGGCTCCGGCAGACATCCGGACATCCGGAACATCCGGCACATCCGGTACATCCGGCCATCGGACCCGAGTGAAGCGTATCTCGTTGATTAATATTGACACGACGGACCGCTGGCTCATGAAGATATATAATGCATGGATGTGTTTTGAGTATAATCAGGGTATCTGTTAGGTCTAGGAGAACATGAGGTCCTAGGTTCGATTCTCGTGTTGGACATCTACCCCGTTACGCCTAGCATACATACAACTTTAAGGCGGGGTTGCTTCAGCTTCACTTGACGCACACGTAAATGTTAAAAATGGCGACACCAATTTTGTTTTCTTCTAGCAGCCTTCATAACGAAAATAATGTATGTAATGTATAATTATATAATAAATAACATCGATAACCGGGTTATTTATGCCATGAAACAAAGCTTCGTATTTTAGGTGTCGGACAAAAATCTGCGGATCGCACCAATTTTTTCCCCTGCGGAAATCACGCCAATCAGGTTATCAATGGATTATAAGACCAAATGGAAACCCAGTGGATATTGACGACCCAATTGGTGCAGTGGCTAAGCGAATGGACTGCTGCGCTAGGGGTTGCGGGTTCTATTCCCGCACGGGACAAAAATTTGTGTGATCCACAGATATTTATCCCGAGTCTGGGTGTTTATGTATGGATATTTCATGTTTGTGAAACGCACCCACGATACAGGAGAAATTCCTAGTGTGGGGCGACGTTTTTTGTTAAAAAAAAACCGTAATTAATTCACAAAATATTTTGTTAATTACTTTCCGATCTTTTGCAAACAGGTTTTCGAGGCTCGTTATTATTTCTGCCACTTAACCCTTCCTATGGGCTAACTCAACCCTTCGCTCGCTTCAATACAAAACGCCTAACAAAACGGTCGTGCTTGACCCTTGTGGTATTAAAAAAGTTGTTTTATATAGCAGAGAATGCTTTTTCATGTGATACGTTCTTTTTTATCTTTTGTTAAACAAGAGTGATCTTTTATATGG
The DNA here is from genome assembly GCA_905340225.1 of Abrostola tripartita. Lineage (NCBI taxonomy): Eukaryota > Metazoa > Arthropoda > Insecta > Lepidoptera > Noctuidae > Abrostola > Abrostola tripartita. The sequence continues at coordinate 896,266 of HG996513.1, read as the reverse complement.
ATTAAAAGATGTGGAATTTTTTTGACAGATTTAGAAAAAGGTTTTTTCTACTGATCGTTTGTTCATTGATCTATATCTTTATGTTTCGTATCTTTTTCAATAGTGAACCGATTGTGATTATTTTCAGTTTGTTTGAAGTAGAAATATTCCAAAATGGTTTTTTTGATATGATAAAGATCTAAATAAGTGAATAAAAAAAAATTGTTTGTCGCAGTGGCTAAGCGATTGGTATGCTGCGATATGGGTTGCGGATTCGATTCCCACACAGGACAAAACTGTGTGTGACCCGCAGATGTTTGTCCCGAGTCTGGGTGTTTGTGTATGTGATATTTCATTTTTGTGAAACGCACCCACGACACACGAGAAACTTCAAGAGTGGGGCGACGGTTTTTTAAAAAGAAGAAAAGAAGAAGACCTGAAGGAATTTGGAGATAGAGAATGGAAGCCCAGGATCTTGGGTTTAGCAGTCGCGCCCAAAGACCACTAGACTAACGAAGCAGTCATCATCATCAGCTGGAAGACGTCCACTGTTGAACAAAGGCCTCCTCCTCAGAACGCCACAATGAACGACAACTTGCCATTAGCATCCACCGGTTGCAGCAACTCTGACGATATCGTCGGTCCACCTGGTGGGAGGCCTGCCAACGCTGCGTCTTCTGGTTCGTGGTCGCCACTCGAGAACCTTTCTTCCCCAGCGGTTATCGGTGCTCGAACGAGCCAGTCAAGGACTTCTAAAATCTAAATTATGTACAAAAATATATAGGGACCCAGGAAAAATCGTTTTATCGCGAAAAATAACGTGATTTTGAGGAGTTTTACAAAATTATTCCGTATAAGAGCCGAAGCGCGAGGCCGTAAGTAAATTTACAAGCTTCGTGCACTTAATTTCTGATATATATCGCTGTTATTGAATATACTCCAGGAAAATATACAATCAGACGCTCAGACTGAGAATTATATGTGAAAAATGTACTTTCGTCACAATTTTGATAAATTCACTCAGCGACTGCCTCGTTGGTCTAGTGGTCGCTAAGCGCGACTGCTGAGCAAGAGATCCTGGGTTCAAATCCCGGGTCAGACAAAGTGTTACTGAGTTTTCCATTAGGTAATTGTTAGTAACAGCACGGAGTCTGGATTTGTGCCCGGTTGATGGCAATAGGCTCGCCCCCTATTACATTGGGACTTACAACATAACTTGCGAAATGTGGGTGTACTATATGTTCACCTCTGCCTAGCCCTTCGGGGAATACAGGCGTGATGTTATGTTTATGTTTTCTCTCAGCGAACGAATTTGGTTGCTGACGTTGTATTCATCATCATCATCCACAGCCTTCAATATCCCACAGCTGGGTATAAGTCTCCCTTAAACAAAGCCATCCGCCGCGGTCCTGTGCCAATCTTATCCAGGTGTACCCTGCGATCTTAATATCGTCCACCCATCTCGCTGCTGGTCGTCCTGCGCTTCGCTTGCCCGTTATTGGCCATTCTGTCAACGCCTTAATCCACCCGTCGTCACCTCACCTATAAGTTTATAGAAGTTGTATTATTTTGTGTGAACTATATTTAGTAAGTTAGTATATAGCTATAATATCTTAGGGGCTCGTAGCTACGTGGCTATCGCGCAGATCAGTTGATCTACGAGGTTAAGCTGTGCTCGCCGCGGTCAGTCTTGAGATGGGTGACCGTTTTCATTTGTCGAGACCTCATGCTTCGGAAGGCATTTAATCCGTTGGTCCTGCGCCTGATCTCTCTCCGATCGTGTCTTACCGTCCTGGACTATGAGAGTGAGCGAATAGGGAGTGACCCTGTGTTTGCGCGCATACTTGTGCACTATATTATCTCCTGCGTAGTTGGCTAGTCTCAGACGAGATAATTCTTCGTGACCGAAATTCGGTCAGGAGAACATCTATTATATATCTATACATATAATAAAATCGTAAACGAACCGTGTCTGCACATTCAATATTAAAAAAAAAATTTAAATAAATAAAAAATTTTAAATAAAAAATTATAACCTCCTTCAAAAAACTCAAAAGTGAAAAATAATATTTTATCACTTCACTTTACATAAGCGAAGTGGAAGTCGGCGCCAAATCCTATGCGTTCGCTTAGTTTATAGTGTTAGCTTTTAAACTATGAACCACGCACGTATGGCAGCATTCTCATAAGTACTATTTTTCTGAATCGCTTAATGGATGTTGGGATTTGGCACCAACTTCTACTTCGCTTATGTAAAGTGAAGTGATAAAATATTATTTTTCACTTTTGAGTTTTTTGAAGGAGGTTATAATTTTTTATTTAAAATTTTTTAGTTCACGATTTTTTGGCTTTAGATTCTGCTAATGTGGTTTTGCTATTTGTATGACCATTTAAGCGATTTAAATTTTGTTTTGTGAATTGGGTATTAAGTGAAATATAATAAACCACACGACGATAGATCGTTGCAGGAAATGAAAAGACTACGAAATCTGTCTTCCGATAATGAAGGTAGATAAGTAAGTCAGTAGTACATAAGTAAGTCATAATAAACCTTTTATTTACGAGGCAAAATTATCCAATGAGTCCTCCCACCCTGGGTGGAGGGACTGTCAGACTTGTACTGACAGTCATACTACTGTCATACTCATCCACAGTGTTCCTTCAATAGCCCTTTACGTTCCAGGGTCACGGTTACCCAGGGACAGTACCGCGATCACGGATCAGCTTACGTAATTAGGACGCATGAAATTTGAAGAGTTTTGTTCTTATAACCGAATATCTCATCAGAACAAACATCTAATTATTTTTCAGTATTGCGTTTTTTTTTGTAAAACGTTGTAAGTGACCTTGAACATTTTTTTTTTCGAAATTGTTTTTATAACCTTTGTAGTGAGTACAGGCGTGATATTATGTTGTGTGATGGCGTAAACAATGCTTAGATATGCTATAGCAACAATCGCGGTTAATCTGCTGTTATTTATTGAAGAGTTCCCCCGATTTCTACAAGATCCCATCATCAGGTATTGAAATGGTGACAATGGGACCACACGGGAAGCACCAGCTTTCAAATAAAAAAAGAATCATGAAAATCGGTTCACCCAGTCGCAAGTTATGAGTGAACAAACATAAAAAAAAAAAAAAAAAATAAAAAAAATACAGTCGAATTGATAACCTCCTCCTTTTTTTGAAGTCGGTTAAAAATTATAACCTCCTTCAAAAAACTCAAAAGTGAAAAATAATATTTTATCACTTCACTTTACATAAGCGAAGTGGAAGTCGGCGCCAAATCCTATGCGTTCGCTTAGTTTATAGTGTTAGCTTTTAAACTATGAACCACGCACGTATGGCAGCATTCTCATAAGTACTATTTTTCTGAATCGCTTAATGGATGTTGGGATTTGGCACCGACTTCTACTTCGCTTATGTAAAGTGAAGTGATAAAATATTATTTTTCACTTTTGAGTTTTTTGAAGGAGGTTATAATTTTTTATTTAAAATTTTTTATTTCACGATTTTTTGGCTTTAGATTCTGCTAATGTGGTTTTGCTATTTGTATGACCATTTAAGCGATTTAAATTTTGTTTTGTGAAATGGGTATTTAGTGAAATATAATAAACCACACGACGATAGATCGTTGCAGGAAATGAAAAGACTACGAAATCTGTCTTCCGATAATGAAGGTAGATAAGTAAGTCAGTAGTACATAAGTAAGTCATAATAAATCTTTTATTTACGAGGCAAAATTATCCAATGAGTCCTCCCACCCTGGGTGGAGGGACTGTCAGACTTGTACTGACAGTCATACTACTGTCATACTCATCCACAGTGTTCCTTCAATAGCCCTTTACGTTCCAGGGTCACGGTTACCCAGGGACAGTACCGCGATCACGGATCAGCTTACGTAATTAGGACGCATGAAATTTGAAGAGTTTTGTTCTTATAACCGAATATCTCATCAGAACAAACATCTAATTATTTTTCAGTATTGCGTTTTTTTTGTAAAACGTTGTAAGTGACCTTGAACATTTTTTTTTTCGAAATTGTTTTTATAACCTTTGTAGTGAGTACAGGCGTGATATTATGTTGTGTGATGGCGTAAACAATGCTTAGATATGCTATAGCAACAATCGCGGTTAATCTGCTGTTATTTATTGAAGAGTTCCCCCGATTTCTACAAGATCCCATCATCAGGTATTGAAATGGTGACAATGGGACCACACGGGAAGCACCAGCTTTCAAATAAAAAAAGAATCATGAAAATCGGTTCACCCAGTCGCAAGTTATGAGTGAACAAACATAAAAAAAAAAAAAAAAAAAAAAATACAGTCGAATTGATAACCTCCTCCTTTTTTTGAAGTCGGTTAAAAAGAAAAACAATTTATACACATTGTATTTATGGTACCGAAGCCAAAACTATAGTTTTTTAAAATAAATGTTTGTCTGTTTGACTGTGCGTTTAAACGCGCTAATCTCGGAAACGACTGAACCGATTTGAATGCGGCTTTCACCGATGTATTTTGGCAAGCTTCCCATAACATTTAGTGTTAGTTTCATTTAAATTGGTTCACAAACAAAAAGTTACGTCAATCTTTACATTACATATTACATTACATTACATATACATACATGTAATAAAACAGTAGGGCTTGCCGTAAATACTACTAAATAGAATCCAATTTTGCTGTTTCCGAATGTCCACGCGGACAGAGCGAGCACTTCTAGTCTAGTTCTTAATATAATAATAATATTTTGTTATCACAGCGATTTGTTTACCCATTATAACTAAAGCCGCTTATGGTTTTCTTTTTTTTGTTCAAAAAAGTAATTTTTTAAGATGGTCCAAAATTTTTCGAAGATCTTTGGAGATAGACAATGGGATATAGAAATCAATAGACATCTTTCCAAAAATACGTTCTTTGTATCTTGTATTTATCTTTTGTAGTTTTCTTAAATAAATATATTTTCTTTTACTGCTCTTCAGAATAAATTTGTCTTTCGCACGCCTGGGTGGGACGGCGAGCAGACGGTCATAAAAGGTTCGTTGACAGAGATCTAAAGGAGTGAAAGAGAAAGAGATAGTGCAAGGTGTAAGAAGGTTCCTGTGAAGTAAAATACAAGTACCAATGTGCCTGTGTTTTGTCGATTAAGAACCGATTTTTCAATTGTCAGATAAATTATATTCGAAGTTCGGCAAAGTGCTGGGTGCTTCTATTAGGCAATTCTAAGAAGGACGGAGTCTGGATTTGTGTCTAGATAATTGCCAGCTCGCCACCTATTACATTGGGACCTATAACTTATATGTGCTACACACCTCTGCCTACCCCTTCGGGGAATACAGGCGTGATGTTATTTTATTAATGTTTTCTTTCCGATTTATGAAGGGATAATGGTCGAGTATCGCCCATTGGCGATATTCACCCTCATTTAAATATCTACAACAGTTCTATATCTTTTGTTATATACACGTGTAATTACATGTCCGCGGCGGCACGTGTCGTATTCCCATTCCAAGCATTAATATTCCGAGTGCGAGCGGTCTCGAAAATTATCATAGGACCGTTCTGGTTTTGTCATCAGCTAACGTAATATGGGCACAGTATATCCATACTAATACTCTGTCTGTCTGTCTGTTACACCTTCACGGCTAAACCGCTCGACGGAATTTGATGAAATTTGGCTTGTAGAAAGTTTAAGACCCGAAAAAGGACATAGGATACCTAACATTACTGCATAAGGTGTTTAAATAGGGGTTAGGATAGGCATAGCCGCAGACAAAGGCTAGTTTAATATATTAGCTTTAGCGTATGGTTTTGTCTACGAAGATAGAGATAAAAATAATTTATTTAAATTTGTGGTGGCCTAGTGATTGACATACCGGATTTCTATGCACGAGGTTGCAGGTTCAAACCCAGGCAAGTATCAATGTGACTTTTTCAATGTCATAAATACTTTCTTAGATATTCTAAGACACCACTGACTGACGGTGACGGAAAACATCGTCAGGAAACCTGGATTTAATTATCTGAAATCGCCAACCCGCAGTGAGCTAGCGTGGTGATCAATCCTTCTCTATACGAGAGGCCTTTGCCCTGCAGTGGGACAGCTATGGGCTGTTATTATTATTATTTAAAATTGACTGAAATAGTACTTTTTGAACGTCTAATTACGTCATAAAGACAGCCCCCAAAACGCCCGCCCGTCACCGCTTCCTAGTTCTATAGCTGGGTAGAAGGAACGGCGCAACAGACTACCCAGCAGCACAATCTGACTGCCAAATTTCGAATATAATGGAGGTTATGTAAACCGCCGTACAACCCTGGCCGTGTGGTATCCGGCCTAGAATTGGCCACACCCGGAAAGGGTGTGGTCAATTCTTCCGTGGGTATCGTAAGAGGCGACTAAAGGAAACTCCAGAAGATGGGCAGCAGCGTCATCTGTAACTTGACCACCAACACTGCGATCTCCAACCAAGCGTGGGGATTATGGCAACTCCCCCCCCCCCTTCTAAAAACGAGAGGCTTTTGTTCAACAATGGACAGCTTTCAGCTGATGCGATATGTAAACCAAAAGTAAATCGCATGTAAATATCAAGTGATGCTAGTATAGTTATGTGTGATTCAGTAATAATCAAAGGATTGGTTTAACCGCCTTCAAAAAAGGGGGTTCCTATTTCTACTATAAGTTATTTATGAATATGAATGAAATATAACATCACGCCTGAATTCCCCAAACGCGTAGGTATATAGTACACCCACATTTCGCCAGTTATGTTGTAGGTCCCAATGTCATAGAGAGCGAGCCTATAGCCTATGACTAAGCGCAAACCAGGCTTCGTGCTACTGAGAATTACCTAATGGAAAAGCACAACAATACATTGCTCGAAAGAATCGAACCCAAGACTACAGGGTCAGCAGTCGCGCTTACTATCGCATTAACTCTAGCACTGACAGCCGAGTGGTATGACCGTTGGACTGCCAACTCAAAGGACGCAAGTTAAAACCCCGGCGCGCACCAATGCATTTTCGAATTCATGTGCGTATTATAAATTAGTTATCAGTTGCTAAAAACGGTGAAGGAAAACATCGTGAGGAAACCGGCACAGCTGAGAGATTTTTCAACGGTGTGTAAAGCTATGTCAGAGGCCTACAGGCGGTTTAAACTCTGACACCAGGTTGTTCATCAACCATACGATAAGACGAGAAAAACTCATTAACTTTTTACTTTATTTATTACAAAATATGTGTCTTACCTAAGATCAGCTTGGTGAACTATTTTTAGAATCTTGTTCAAAGGCTGTCTTGCGCAGGTAGAAATGTTACTAAGAATTTTATCATCCACGTTTTACTTGTCGAAAATAAATTTTGAATTATGATTTTAAGCACCCATTTATGGCCGTAAGCGATGTCTCAAAGATTGGGAGTTCAATGCTTGGCACGTGTTAATATGAGTATATCATTCGTTGGTACAATCACGCTTGTGATCCCCGAAGGGGTAGGCACAGGTATTAATTATGTATGAGAGGACTTTGTAGCGGACAGTTACAGGCTGATACAATGCTAGTAATGATGAAACCTGTACTTAATGGTGTGACGTCAACACGCAGCTCATAAGCGTGGTGATCAATGCTCGTTCCTTCTGTATGAGAGGACTTTGTAGCGGACAGTTACAGGCTGATACAATGCTAGTAATGATGAAACCTGTACTTAATGGTGTGACGTCAACACGCAGCTCACAAGCGTGGTGATCAATGCTCGTTCTCTGTATGAGAGGACTTTGTAGCAGTGGGACAGTTACAGGATTTTCTGAACCTTGTTTATATAAATCCTGTACTTTACCCCAGTTTAAGTGCATTTAGTTTAACTAGAAAAGAAACAAGAAAAGGTATTCAAACAAAAAGGTAACCACGTCCTACGCATAAAAGATATTGTGAAAAAAATTCTACGCCCGCCTTGCGCGATTTAGTGTGGGAAAACTCTCAAGAATGGGGAGGAAAGGTAGCGAAGGGTGGTAATTTACTGCGAGGAGATGGTAGCGGGCTGTGTTAACCGACTTCGAAGAAAAGGGTCCTGATTTGATTGTTATTTTTGTATGTTTAGCGATATTGGAGTACCTTGTTGATCTAGTCGCTAAACGAGTAATGAGTATTATGCCTTGGGTTCGATTACTGGGTCAGGTAGTAGTATTAGATGTTAAGTAATTCTCATGGCTGCCTCATTGGTCTAGTGGTGGCTATGCGTGCATGAGCATGAGGTCCTGTGTTCGAATCCTGGGTCTGGATTTGTGCCCGGTTAATAGCCAGCTCGCCCCCTATTACATTGGAACCTATAACGTAACTGGCGAAATGTGGGTGTACTATTTATGTGCTCCTCTGCCTACCCCTTCGGGGAATGCTATCTTCCTATCACCAGCTGTCAACGGCCAGTCTTGCATATACAAGTCGAGTTCGTTTCGACGTTAATATTTATTTATTATAAACCATTTACAGCTATCATTACAGGTGTATTATAATCTAATACAATAGCGTAAAACAAACATAACAATCTATTAAATCAAACAAGCATTAACTAAATTGATAAAGGAAATTTGAAAAATGGTGGACACGAGCAGGACTTGAACCTGCGACCTTCGCCGTACCGTGGCGCTACTCTAACCAACTGAGCCATAGGGTGACGTCACCCTTAAGACGTAAATACAAAAAGGGAACTTGAAATTCGATGGGTGCGAGCAGTGACACGGTGGCTCAGTTGGTTAGAGCAGCGCCACGGTACGGCGAAGGTCGCAAGTTCAAGTCCTGCTCGTGTCCATCATTTTTCAAATTTCCTTTATCAATTCAGATTTCGTGGTGGCCTAGTGGTTGACATACCGGATTTCTATGCACGAGGTTGCAGGTTCAAACCCAGGCAAGTATCAATGTGACGCTTTCAATGTCATAAATACTTTCTTAGATATTCTAAGACACCACTGACTAACGGTGACGGAAAACATCGTAAGGAAACCTGGATTTATTTATCTGAAATCGCCAACCCGCAGTGAGCTAGCGTGGTGATCAATGCTCAATCCTTCTCTATACGAGAAGAGGCCTTTGCCCTGCAGTGGGACAGTTATAGGCTGTTATTATTATTATTATTAATTCAGATTTAAGCTTAGCATGGGCAACATGCAAAAATTACACAAAATGTCATAATTATAAGCATTAACTAGATATTATGAAATATGCGGCCAGTGTAAATACATTACATTGGACTTACAAAATGACGAACTGAACATCAGTGTACTATTGCATATACATATATACACTTCTGCCGACCCCTAAAGGTGAATATAGGCGTGATGTTATGCAGTAAGTAATACACATTCAGAAAAAGTAATAACATACATATTTTTGTCTGAAACATACATAAACTCTTTCAACGCTCCCTTCATCAATGTGATTGATTTTCGCTCCCCAAACTTATCAAAAGAAATACTAACGGTCTGCCCGCACCGTTAATTAGTAGCGTGATGCTTCGCTTAACTGCAAATGTTACTAACTGAATTAGTAATTAGTAAGTTTTGCTCGTTAGTAATAAAATACGTTTGGTCAACTCGAGTAAGGAAAAGCGATTGGGTTTCTTGATTTACTTGAGTTTAAGTTAAGTAATACTTAGGTTTATAAGTTAGTCCGTTAGATTAAGAACCAAAAATGGGTTTTGTAAGGTGACGGACCCATTTTAGGCTTCTAAATGACAATAGGCTGGCTATTTCTTAGTATCAAAATAGGCTAATAGAGGCCTCGATGGTCTAGTGGTCCTGTGTTTAAATCCAGGGTCGGGAAAAGTGTTTCTGGGTTTTTACATTGTAATTCTCAGTAGCAGCACGGAGTCTGATTTGTGTCCAGTTGATGGCCAGCTCGCCCCTTATTACATTGGGACCTATAACATAACTGGCGAAATGTGGGTGTACTGTTATGTACACCTCTGCCTACCCTTTCGGGGAGTACAGGCGTGATGTTTTGTATGTGTTTAGGCTTTATAGTTATTGCTAGAACTCTTTATTAGTATCGGTATAAGGTGATTGTCATAGAAACTGATCAAGCTGTAGAGGTTATCTTCAACAAGGATGGTAGCGAGGTTGACCGTCTAGTGACGGACGTACGGACGCACTCGTAATGACTCAAGTGTACGTATCATGATCTCATCTTTGGCCTTTGAGTCTATTCCAGTCAATTCAAGCAGTTACAAGTGGGAGATAGTTTTGGGAAGTGTCGATAAAGAGATTTTTGCCTACTTCAAAGAATATAGTTGAGATGTTATCGACAGAGTTAAGCTCTGATAGCCGAGTGGTACGACCGTAGGACTACCAAGTCAAAGGTTGCAAGTTCAAACCCCGGCACGCACCAATGCCTTTTCGAATTCATGTGCGTACTATAAATTAGTTATCAGTTGCTAAAACGGTGAAGGAAAACATCGTGGGGAAACCGGCACACCTGAGAGATTTTTCAACGGTGTGTAAAGCCATGTCAGAGGCCTACAGGCGGTTTAAACTCTGACACCAGGTTATTCATCAACTATACGATAAAAAAAATTGTCAGAGACATTGATAAAAAAAAAGGATTTCTGAAAGGCCGAAAACGCGAAGCCACGACCTAAAGTTAGTCAAGTATTAATGAAATACAAACAACAAGTTGTCCCTACGTACAGTCAGCGACACAAATTACTTGAAATGTTAAGGAACCGGTTTTTTTTTATTTACTACTCATTTCAATTAATTCCTCATACACATTTAAATTCTATCTACTTTAAAACTATTTACAACTATAAATAAAATAAAAAATTAACGAGCACCAAAGTATTCTTCCTTATCGTTGAAAACCTCATGTCAAATAATTGAAAAAAATATACATCAATTCAAGTTTTTGTTTCAAATTATAGGAGCGTCAGAATGATGATCGGAGAATGTTCGGGACTTTTTACTATTTTTAATAAACTGTTTTTGGTTCTTCACGTGACTAAAGGGCTGGCTTGTTTTTCGGCCAAAGAATTAGCATTGCCATTCAACGTGGCAATGCCGCCAGCCTTTTGAGCACCCTACCAGTCGACAGTGATGAGGAGTAATACTTCGATGCATAACTTTTAGGTATTTTTTCGTATATATTATGATTTATGTATTACTAGCTCCGCCCAGCGGTGTTACACGCTACATCTTCACGGGATAAAAATCCTATATGTTAATCTAGGGTGCCAGCTACCTCTATACCAAATTTTATCAAAATCGGTCCTGCCGTCTGAGCGTAAAGAAGTAACAAACATACAAACACACACACAAGCCAACACACTTACAAACTTTCGCCTTAACATTATTAGAGTGATAGTGTGATTAGGTTTGATGTAGTATAATTATTAATGTAAATTGTTGAAATATTATTTTCCCAGCTGTTACTCCAAATAATGGTACTAGTATATTTAAAAATAAAAATGTTCCGCTACTTATTTTGCTGACTGTACCTACGCCGTTCTCTACAAATAAACTGCCCACTTATTTTATAAACGCTAAATGTGCTTTTAACAGCCCAATCTGGCTAAAACGCTTTTTAATTAAATTTTAAGCTGTCATTTACATTATTAATTGTCGCTAACAAATACGCTGAATGGCACACCCATTGTCAAAGCAAAACAATGATAAACTAAGGGTGTATAAAGAGCTGATGGGCTGCTAGAGTGGCGCGCGGCAATAAACTGAAATGTACGGTACACCTACATTCGCTAGTTGTGTTATTGGTACATCAGGTCGCAATTTGAAGTGGCCCGCGCCATGTCGCTCGAGGAACCGATAACCGCTGGGGTAGAAAGGTTCTCGAGTGACGACCGCGAACCGATAGACGCAGCGTTGGCTGGCCTCCCACCAGGTCGACCGACGATATCGTCAGAGTTGCTGCAACCGGTGGATGCTAATGGAAAGTCGTTCATTGTGGCGTTCTAAGGGGGAGGTCTTTGTTCAATAGTGGTCGTCTTCCAGCTGATGATGATGTTGTATGATTAAAGAATAGTAAACTGAGGGTGCATTAAAAGGAGTCGACGTTACAACGCTTTTGGGGAGCTGGCAATACGCAGAGGTGTATAGTACACCCAAATTCCGCCAGTTATGTTATAGGTCCCAATGTAAGAGACGAGCAGGCCATCAATCGGGCACAAATCCAGACTCCGTACTGCTAAAGAGAATTACATAAAAGATAAACCAAATACACTACTCTAGGCCAGGGAATCAAACCCTAGGCCTAAAACAAGTGGCAATACGTCTGACTAATTAAAATCGAGAGAAATATATGAGGATGACATAACGTTTCGACTATGCAATCTATGTCATACATTTTTCATTGTATTCGATTTCTATTCGTCTAGCGGTTTGCTCTAGGGTCCAGACCCTTATCCCTCTTTGCGACCACTAGACCAACGAGGCAGTCGGCATTATATACCCAATGTCTTCATGACGAATTTAGGTAATTATTATTATTATCTCAGCCGTCTCACTGCAGGGCAAAGGCCACACTTGCCTTCTTCCATTCCTCCTGGTTGTGAGCTGCGGTAGCCCATTTCTCCTTATAGGAGTCAAGCTCGTTCCGCCATCTTCTTCTGGGGCTTTTGAAATTATGGTAGCTGTACAGAATTTTAAACTTCTCACGCCCTCACTTCCCAGTTATCGTTGCCTACGTAACGAATGTTAATCAGTCAAATCACGCGTCACGGCAACATTGAAAAGTTAACAAAGTTTCCTAACTTCAACACCTTGGCGCGAAGTTGTCGTGAATTTTAATGAGAGCTGCGCCTGCGATAAGCAGTGATAGGAAAGCGGTATAACCATCGGACTGCCAAGTCAAAGGTCGCAAGCTCAAACCCCGACACGCACCAATATCTTTTCAAATTCATGTGCGTACTATAAATTAGTTATCAGTTGCTAAAACGGTGAAGGAAAACATCGTGAGGAAACCGGCACACCTGAGAGACTTTTCAACGGTGTGTAAAGCCATGTCAGAGGCGTACAGGCGGTTTAAACTCTGACACCAGGTTGTTCATCAACCTTAAGATAAGAAGATGAGAGCTGTTTGTCTTTTGGTGTTACCATGTTTTAGCTGACGATTCCAATGCAGTTTATCTGCTACAAGCTGACCCGGCAAATTACGTACCGCCTTTTCACAATATAAACCTTTCTTAGACCTCCACTATCCACAAATATTACAAAATTTATTGATTCACTGCTAGACGAAATGTCCCAATTAGGTTATTTTTAAGTCTTTAAAATGTGCGTGCTAGTTACATAGTATCTACCTAATTTTATACCTTTATTATTTATTATAAATTATATATTTTTTAAATTATAAAGCTGAAGAGTTTGTTTGCTTGAACGCGCAAATCTCAGGAACTACTGGTCCGATTTGAAAAATTCTTTCAATGTTAAATAGCCCATTTATCGAGGTAGGCTATAGGCTATAAAACATTCGAAATAAACGCGAGCGAAGTGGCGGGCGGAGGCTAGTTTATAATATAATTGCCCGAAATTCATGATGTATTAATTTTATGCAAACTGTATGAAGATACTAAAAAAGGTGTCTCCTTGTTACAGATTGAAAAATCCACACGGAAAATGCAGTTTAACCAAAAGTTGTGTATCCCCGACCAAGAGATGGCGCTGACACCACCATCATGAAACTCCGATAGATGTCGCTACGAACATTGTAATAAATGTGAAGTGTTTGATTGAGAAGTATTTATTATTTTGTCATAAGTGTGAGTGAGATGCGAGACGGGTCCAAGCCAAGGCCTAGTGGCTCATCAACTGGCCAGGGTTTTGATGATGAAGGTGAGTCTTAGTGGCTAGAGAATAAAGGTCATTTTTGCTTGTACTTTAAGGTTTTAGAAGGCCATTTTTTAAATTGACAGCGCATGTCATATTATTCACAATCAAGATAATAGAGATTTATGTTGGACTAATTTTGAGCAAAATGTTGAACCTATTGAAACTTTAACCTAGAAAGATTCCGACGAAATGAGAACCTCCTCCCTTTTTGAAGTCGGTTAAAAATGGAGCAATTATATTTTTTTTTGTAGTCGAGTGGTATAGAAGAAGTGGTTTGTCTTAGGGTTATGAGTTCGATTCTTGCACGAGGCGAATACAAGATAAAATTAAAACTTTATAATCATAATCCTCTGATATTAAAATTAATCCTAAATCTTCGTATTTAAAAGAGTATGTGATATTTTGTATCTACAAAACGCCCCTAAAATACTAAAGCAACCTTCAGAAGGAGGGGGTGTCATTTTATACGATAAAAATAGAATCTTGTAAACTGGAGATTAAATCCGCCTTCTCTTCCAGGAACTTCAGCACCAGAGGAGACCAATGACGAGGAGTTGTCATCTTTGAAGACTATTCTCCGTTTCCCCGAAGAAGTAGCTCTTAGACTGACAGACACTGAATACCAGCTCTTCTATCAGGTACAAGCTTTTAAAATACCTTTAAATAATTTTACGTGGACTAGTGTGTTTTAATAGATTGGACTATGAGAGTGAGGGAATAGAGAGAGCCCCATTCCCTCACTGTTATAGTCCGACGGGACGGTAAGACATGACCGGAGAGAGATCAGATGCAGGGCTAACAGTTTAACGAATTTAAATTTAATTCTGACGACCTGATTGGCGCAGTGCTGCGCTAAGGGATGGGTTCAATTCCCGCACGGGACAAAAATTTGTGCGATCCGGAAATGTTTGTCCCAAGTCTGGGTGTTTGTGTGTGTGATATTTCATGTTTGTGGAACGCACCCACGATACAGGGGAAATTACTAGTGTGAGGAGGCGTTTTTATATTTAAAAAAAATTGCGAGACACAAAGTGGTCCGATATGAAAATGATCATCCATCCTAAGACTAACCTCAGCAAGCGTAGCTTAACCGCGTGGTCAGACAACTTTGTAGACTTGGTAGCTATGAAAGAGCACTTGTTTTTTCACTACAATATCTCCTGCGTAGATAGTCACAGTTGCGATTGGCCGTCGAGCCCAAAAATTCAATGTGGACATAATTTTTCGATCCTTCTCGAAAGGCTAGATATTGAAATTCCAGACAGATATTATGATTCTAAATCTATCGAAGCATACTCTACAACGCTTATTCCAAAATACAAATAAAATTGTGTAGATATGAATAAAATTAAAGTTCGTTGAGGACGGCGTACAGTGAGATATCTCCATGCTCTATTTGCTTCAAGATTCAGAAAATACGGAGCGGAAAATAGAAATAAAATGTGTATCTAAAGCTTTGGTGTTAGACTTTCTCAACTGGGTGTATAGACTAGCGGTTTCTAGCTACATAGGTCTCTTCTAACAAATATTATAAACTAGCTTAAGCCCGCGGCCTCGCTCGCGTTAATTTAGATTGTCGGTTAGTATTATATCCATACTAATAATATAAGTGTGAAAGTAACTCTGTCTGTCTGTCTGTTACGCCTTCACGACTAAACCGCTGGACAGATTTTGATGAAATTTGGCATGTAGAAAGTTTAAGACCCGAGAAAAGACATAGGCTACTTTTTTTTAAATTCATCCTTCTAAGGCGTTTAGTTAGGGGTTAACGTGGGCGAAGTGGCCAGCAAAAGCTATATGTATGTATATAATACTAACCAAAAATCTAAATTAAAGCGAGCGGAGCCGCAAGCAAAAGCTAGTATTATAAATTCAAAAGTAAGTTTCATTGTTTGTTTGGAACCTGTTTACGCCTAAACCACTGTACCGATCTTGATGAAATTGCAAGACAGGGACACAAGGACATAGGGTACCTTTAATTCAGAATTAAGACTGCCTCGTTGGTCTAGTGGTCGCTAAGCGCGACTCCTGAGCATGAAGTCCTGGTTTCGAATCCCGGGTAGGGCAAAGAGTTATTGGCTTTCTATTAGGTAATTCTCAGTAGCAGCATGGAGTCGGGATTTGTACCCGGTTGATAGCCAGCTCGTCTATTACATTGGGACCTATAATATATACTATACACCTCTGCCTACCCCTTCGGGGAATACAGGCGTGTTGTTATCTTCATAACAGATTATCTTGTCACAATTATGACGTCATCGTAGTTATAAGCATGACAACAAAATGCTCTTAAAATTAAAGTATTTAAATATGAAAGTATCTGAAAACGCTTTCTTTCGACAAGCTGTAAGTAATAAATTATTCAAATAATTAATTATTTACGACGGTGAATAATTTATTTATTAACTTGAGTCGGTCCTTGAGATTTAAACAACATAACATCACGTCTGTATACGCCGAAAGGATAGAGGTGTGTGTGATGTGTGTGTGTGTGTGTGTGTGAATCCATTTTGATTATGGTGAGGCCACTGTAATGTTTAGTCCATGTAAACTTTACTATAACAACGTTCGTGAGTGTTATGCCGCGTTTTCACTATACGACCTTTGTCCCGCGACTATGTTGCTTGACACGAAATTTACGTGTCCCGCGCGATGTCACCCGACGTCGCTCGCGACATCTACGGGTCGCGAGACTCGTGATCTCCGTGTCCCGCGACAGTTGCCCGACAAGTTTTGAATAGTGAGAATCCGAGTCGCTTTATGTAAGTCACTGAACAACACTAACCTCTTCGGGCGACATACGATTCACCACTGGGCAGTGTGAGCAAGGCAAGTGTTGAGCGACATTGTCCCATAATAATAATAATAATAACAGCCTATAACTGTCCCACTGCAGGGCAAAGGCCTCTTCTCGTTAGAGAAGGATTGAGCACTGATCACCACGCTAGCTCACTGCGGGTTGGCGATTTCAGATAATTAAATCCAGGTTTCCTTACCGTTAGGCAAATATATGATTCCGCTTCTGGCACTCGTTATTCCCAATCGCCCCTGTCACCATTGGCGAAGTCCGTTTACTGATCAAAGGGTTACACCCCAAAAGGTCCCCCGGCTCTGACGGTATCACTAATAAAGTTGTTAGGTCATTCCCACCTCTATTGATAGGTCTTTTAACCGCCATCTTCAATGCGGCTTTAGATAACAACCTCTTTCCGCACGTGTTCGATATCGCGAAGGCGTTCGACAAGGTCTGGCACAATGGCTTATTATATAAGCTATACCAACTTGAAGTGCCAGACCGTCTCGTACTCATCTTACGGGACTATCTGTCGAATCGTTCCTTCAGATATCGCATAGAGGGCATTCTATCTTCCCCTCACCCGATTCAAGCCGGAGTCCCACAGGGCTCGGTGCTTTCTCCCATTCTCTTCTCACTGTTCACCAGTGATATTCCTCACGGTAAATTCACTCAGCTAGCTCTCTTCGCCGATGATACGGCTCTCTATTATACAGGCATTTCGCCCGAAGTCATAGGTCGCATTCTCCAAGAGTCTGTCACAACCCTAGGGAAGTGGTTCAGAAAATGGAGAATCGAGGTCAATCCCACTAAGAGCGCAGCAATCCTCTTTTCGAAGAAGAAAGCTGCTCCCTCTCTCCCCCCTCCGATCACTCTTTTCGGCGAGCCAATCCCTTGGGAGCAGCAAGCCAAGTATCTGGGTGTAACCTTAGATCGCAAACTCACGTTCCGAGAGCACATAAAGCGAGTACGTGCGCGAGCCGCGTTCGCTCTCGGGCGTCTCCATCCCATGATCAATGCACGCAGTAAACTCTCCCTTAAATGTAAGGTGAGACTTTACACCGCGTGCATTAGACCCATCATGACATACGCGAGTCCAGTGTTCGCACACGTGCACGATGCCCGATTAAAAACAATGCAAACCTTGCAAAATCGCTTCATGCGCCGAGCCACGGACTCTCCGTGGTTCGTGCGGAACTCACAGCTTCACTGTGATCTTAAACTGCCTACCATCAAGCAGTTCATGAAGCAAGCAAGTATCCGATTTTTCGAATCCGCCGAGTCTCACCCGAATCCCCTGGTTGTAACGGCCGGCCGTTACACACCATCCCGGATTTCCAAGACAAGGCGTCCCAGACGCGTACTCGATGAGCCAGATGATAGTACAACCTTGCTTCAGCAACGGTTGAATCCAGACACTATCAACACTTTACACGACCGACGCCGTCGAATACTAAGATCTCGCCGTCGAGGTCCGCCGCGATCGTTAACTGTTAACGTAAATAACCCTCCCGTCCCTAGTACAGCCGGCCCGGGGCCGAGCTCTAGCTTTTAAAACAGTCCCTAAATAATGAATCAGATCCAGCAGTCCCTTGTTGTTTTTGCAAGTTAGGCAGCGATGCACCGAGTCGAGGTTCGAGTCCCGCAGGGGGCGCCCTCGGTAGCATCGCTTAAAGTCTTTAATAGTAGTTAGCCTGGCTGGAGGCTCCAGAAGTCTCGCCTTTATCCGGTTACGTCCAATAAGACCCCCCTCGGGGTCGTCGACATAAACCATATCGAAAAAAAAAAAAAAAAGAAACTTACCGTTAGGTCACCGTTATTCAGTGGTGTCTCAGAATATCTAAGAAAGTATTTATGACATTGAAAAAGTCACATTGATACTTGACTGGGTTTGAACCTGCAACCTCGTGCATGGAAATCCGGTATGTCAACCACTAGGCCACCACGACGTTGTCCTATAAACTCGCAAAAACATACCACGTGAATGATGGACGACAAGACCCCTAGTGAAAACGGTTCTTTATCCATATTGATTAGTTATATGTTCCATGTATTATTTACGTTAGTTGTGGGTCTATATTTAACGTGACCAACTAAAACAATAGCTTTGTATTTGATTAACACAATGCGTGTAGAATTATAGTTGTAGTCATATCACAACGTTTGTATTCATAGAATTAGTAGGCAGAGAAATTTAACACCCTTTCACTAGACTAATGGTCTCGACCGAATGTCGGTCACGGCGGCCTGTCAGCTGAGACTAGCCAACTACGCAGGAGATATTATAGTGCACAAGTATGCGCGCAAACACAGGTGCACTCCCTATTCCCTCACTCTCATAGTCCAGGACGGTAACACGACCGGAGAGAGATCAGGTGTAGTGCCAACGGCTTAACGTGCCTTCCGAAGCACGGATGGGTGAAAACGGTCACCCATTACAAGACTGACCGCGGCGAGCACGGGTTAACTTAGCCATATAGCTACGAGCCCCACCTTTTTTCACTAGACTATTTGAGTCTCTACCATAAGTTATAAATGTAGAAAACGTGAAGTTTTCGAAACGCGGCTTAGCTGACAGTATTATTGACATTATTTGTACCGAGAAAACTTTCATAGAATTGTTTTCTGCTTACTAAAGATTTTAGTTTATAACGTGAACTCCAGGCTTTATGCTTGTTGTCGTGGAAATAACAAACTTTACCGCAAATAAAAGAAAATTAAATAATCTCCTTCGTTTCGATAACTATTATTATCAAACGCTTTAGTTTCTAACTAGCCGATAATTTTCTTCTTATCGTATGGTTGATGAACAACCTGGTGTCAGAGTTTAAACCGCCCGTAGGCCTCTGACATAGCTTTACACACCGTTGAAAAATCTTAGGCGAGCCGGTTTCTTCAATGTTTTCTTTCACCGTTTTAGCAACTAATAACTAATTTATAGTACGCACATGAATTCGAAAAGACATTGGTGCGTGCCGGGGTTTGAACTTGAAACCGTTGACTTGACAGTCCAACGGTCATACCACTCGGCTATCAGTGCCGTCAGCAGGCGGAAAATATGATATTCCGTGGCTTTTCAAGGTTATACACGTAATATATAAGCATTTTTCATGAAGCACTCCGTCGTTTTTACTATCCGCGATTGGCACGCACAATTCTCAGATTGTGCGTTCATTTGTTAGGTCCATTTTTCAATAACTGAGTGTGTATCATTTTTTTTTTTAATAAGAAACACCTCGCCCCACACTAGGAATTTCCCCTGTATCGTGGGTGCGTTTCACAAACATGTAATATAACATACACGAACACCCAGACTCGGGACAAACATCTGCATTTCGCACAAATTTTTGCCCCGTACGGGAATCGAACCCGCTACTCTTAGCGCAGCAGTCCAATCGCTTAGCCACTGCACCAATCAGGCAATTTTTTTGTAAATTGTTTATGTATATCAACTAGCGGCCCGCTCCAGCTTCGCACGGGTATAAAATATATATTATAATTATTTCTCCACTATTTAATGGATGTTATTATACATATAAACCTTCCTCTTCAATCACTCTATCTATTAAAAAAACCGCATCAAGCACTGATAGCCGAGTGGTATGACCGTTGGACTGCGAAGTCAAAGGTCGCAAGTTCAAATCCCGGCACGCACCAATGTCTTTCGAATTCATGTGCGTACTATAAATTAGTTATCAGTTGCTAAAAACGGTGAAGGAAAACATCGTGAGGAAACCGGCACACCTGAGAGATTTTTCAACGGTGTGTAAAGCCATGTCAGAGGCCTACAGGTGGTTTAAACTCTGACACCAGGTTGTTCATCAACCATACGATAAGAAGAAGACCGCATCAAAATCCGTTGCGTAGTTTTAAAGATTTAAGCATACATAGGGATATAGGGACAGAGAAAGCGACTTTGTTTTATACTATGTAGTGATGGCTACATGCAAGTTATTAACTCCCTACATCAAATGGTCATAGAATGTGTTTAAATTTACATAAAATCAATAGTTTTGTTTCGTTTGCTATGTCGAGTGTAATTTATATTCTTGATTATAACATACTGACTTACGTTGTCTAAACATAACATCACGCTTGCATCCCCCGAAGGGGTAGGCAGAGGTGTAAAGTACACCCACATTCCGCCAGTTATGTTATAGTTCATAATGTAATAGGGGGCGAGCTGGCCATCAACTGGGCACTCTAGCTGCTACTAAGAATTACCTAACGGAAAATCTCAGTAACACTTTGCCCGACGCGGGATGTGAACTCAGGACTTCAAGCTCAGCAGTCGTGCTTAGCGACCACTACGCTAACGAGGCAGTCTTTTGTCTAATCAAATTAAAATCTTTGTTTTTATTAACATACAAAGTAACGTACAGGTCTATATGGTCGCAAAGTAGAATGCTAAACGTGACATCCTGGGTTCGAATCCCGGGTCAGACAAAGTATTACTGGGTTTTGCTGTTAGGTAATTATACTGAGTAGCAGGACGGAGTCTGTATTTGTGCCCGGTTGATGTCCAGCTCGCCCCCTATTACATTGGGACCTATAACATAACTGGCGAAATGTTTGCGTACTACACACGTCTGCCTACCTCTTCGGGGAATACAGGCGTGATGACATATTGCAAAACTATTCACTAAAAGCTCTTGAACGCACTGATATTTTTTACACTGTGGCAGGTAGGCCGAAGAGCGTATATTTTTATAAGTGCTCGGTAACCAATGGCGTTTGACATACATTGATGGATTACTGTGCACAATGATTGACGGCGTGTATACAAAATGGGTAATCGATATTGAAATATTGTTTGCACTATTCAGGTTGGTGTCAGTTTTTGATATTGAGCATAAATAGAAGTAAAGGGCTCGTAGCTGCGTGACTACTGTGCAGATTGGTCGATCTGCGAGGTTAAGCCGCGCTTGCCGCTGTCAGTCTCGTGTTGGTTAACCGGAAGACACGTTAAGCTGTTGGTCCTGCGCCTGATCTCTCTCCGTTTGTGTCTTACCGTCCTGGACTATGAGAGTGAGGGAATAGGGAGTGTACCTATGTTTGCGCGCATACTAGTGCACTATAATATCTCCTGCGTAGTTGGCTAGTTTCGCATGAGATAGGCCGCCGTGACCGAAATTCGGTTAGGAGGACATTTATTAGAAGTAGTGAGAGTCTACGCTACGCGCAACTACTGAGCATGAGGTCCTGGCTTCGAATCTCGGGTCAAGTAAAGTGTTACTGGGTTTTTCCATTAGAAAATCCTCAGTAGCAGCATGGAGTCTAGATTTGTGCCCGGTTGATGGCCAGCTCGTCTATTACATTGGGACCTATAACATAATGACAAAATGGGAGTGCAATATACATTTCTGCCTACTCCTTCGGGGAATACATGCGTGATGGTATGTTGTAAACATGGCTTATTCAATCGACCGACGATTTAATCAAACTTTTACGACCACAAATATATCACAATATTTAACATTGTATTTTTTATTTGGCCGTAATCCTACTGTATATTTTACTCTGTGGTTGAATACGGTAATCCTATTTTCTTCATGTTCGATAAAGGTCGCCGATTCAGAATCGATTTAATTCCGATCGGATAAATAAAGCTTACAGCAATAGCTTGTGGAAGAAAAATATATGATTGTGTTTTATTCGACAAGATTCACCCCCCTTACCATGAGAAGCAGGACATTTTCTATTGATAGATAGATAACATAGATTCCATTGAAGAAAGGATATGGTACAGATAAGATGTAACACAAATTTTGATCCATAATATTCTGCCGTTCCTGGCGCAAAAATATTTGAGTAGGTACAGTTTATGTATTTTTTTTAGTATTATAATCACTGATAGCCGAGTGGTATGACCGATAGACTGCCAAGCTAAAGGTCGTAAGTTTAAACCCCGGCACGCACCAATGTCTTTTCGAATTCATGTGCGTATTATAAATTAGTTATTACTTGCTAAAAACGGTGAAGGAAAACTTCGTGAGGAAACCGGCACACCTGAGAGATTTTTCAACGGTGTGTAAAGCCATGTCAGAGGCCTACAGGCGGTTTAAACTCTGACACCAGGTTGTTCATCCACCATACGATAAGAAGAAGAAGTATTATAATAACTTATACACACAACCTACAACTTACATTATCATTTAAATGGCAAGACTAAACATATTATCACTAATATTTAAAAGTTCCACGCATAACAACAACAACACGCCTGTTTTCCCCGAAGGGGTAGTCAGAGGTGTACCTATAGTACACCCACATTTCGCCAGTTATGTTATGTAAGTCCCAATGTAATAGGCTCCAGACTCCGTGCTGCTACTGAGAATTACCTAATGGAAAACTCAGTATCACTTTGCCCGACCCGGGATTTGAACCCAGGATCTCTTGCTCAGCAGTCGCGCTTAGCAACCACGGGACCAACGAGGCAGTCTTTAAAAAAACATTTATCGAGTAATAACACTGACGTAAAAGGAATTGAATTATTTATCTTTATACACTCTAATGTTCATTTCTTTAAAGCAAATTGATAATTTATTGTATACATACATGTATTGCCAAGTATATGCATACGTTGCATCATATTAATCGTGTATAACTTTTTTTTTGTTTATGTATAGTATATTATATTTTTGTACAGTATTATTTAATTGTTTTAAATGGGTATTTATTGCCTAAATCAAAGAAAAAAAAATTGAGATAGCGGGACGCCACACTACAATGCAAGTAGCGGCGTCTCGCTTCCATCGGAGTTCCTGCTTTAAGAGATCATGGTAAAGGGGCAGTCGGATATTTTTTAGGGATCGCAGTAACTCGTAACGCGAAGGGGATCCAGGATGCCGTATATCATATTAAAGAAAAAATAATGTTTTCCATGCTTAGATGGTTTGGACATGTAGAAAGGATGGATGAAAGAAGAGTGACAAAGCAAATATATGAGGCGAATGTTAGTGGAATATCGGGAAGGGGAAGACCTCGGCGAACATACTTGGACCAGATCGGAGATGTTCTACAAAACGGTCAAGTGAGGAGTACCCGTAACCGACGAGCGTGTATGAGGAATGTGATGCGAGTGAATGAGGCGAAAGAAGTATGTCAGGATCGTAGCAAATGGAAATCTGTGGTCTCTGCCTACCCCTCGTGGAAATAGGCGTGACTTTATGTATGTATGTAATGTCTTCCAGTGTAGTTCCCGTCACGGAAAAGAACGCTGACCGTTAACTTAATTTTCTGAATTCCAGTCTATTCCAAAGTGTTACGTAACTAGTAAAGTACCTATAATGATTCTACAATAAAATAGTCACACTAATATTATAAACGCGACCAAATTGATCCCGCACGGGGCAAAAATTTGTGCGACCCGCAGATGTTTGTCCCGAGTCTGGGTGTTTGTGTATGTGATATTTCATGTTTGAGAAAATATTTTTTTGCAAAAAAAAAACCGACTTCTAAAAAACCCTAGACGCACTAAAATGTTAAAAATAATACAATAAGCTACCTTTGTTGATGATGATGATGATTGAAAAAATATGACATTTTGTGTCATTTTTGCATGTTGCCCATGCTAAGCTTCAATCTAAATTGATAAAGGAAATTTGAAAAATGATGGACACGAGCAGGATATGAACCTGCGACCTTCGCCGTACCGTAGCGCTGCTCTAACCAACTAGGCCATCGTGTCACTGCTCGCACCCATCGAATTTCAAGTACCCTTTTAGTATTTACATCTTAAGGGTGACGTCAGGTATTATCTGTTGGAATCTATGATTACCAACTCAGTGTTATACCTTTACAGCTATAAATAATTAAAAAATGTTATAAAGAACATTATCTATGAGCATGGTAACATCCCCCTTAAACTCTTAAAGTAGGACAGTTTACGTTGTGAAAGCGAGAGCCGCATTACACTGCAAGTAGCGGCGTCTCGCTTCTACATCTTAAACTGTCCTGCTATAAGAGTTCATTGTAAGGAGGCTAGTCTGGAGTTGTAAATACTATTGATTTGAAGAGCTTAATAATGCACTGATAGCCGAGTGGTATGACCGTTGGACTGCCAAGTCAAAGGTCGCAAGTTCAAATCCCGGCACGCACCAATGTCTTTTCGAATTCATGTGCGTATTAAAAATTAGTTATCAGTTGCTAAAAACGGTGAAGGAAAACATCGTGAGGTAACCGGCATACCTGAGAGATTTTTCAACGGTGTGTAAAGCCATGTCAGAGGCCTACAGGTGGTTTAAACTCTGACACCGGGTTGTTCATCAACCATACGATAAGAAGAAGAAGCGCTCAAACCGAAGATGCATCTGCAATAATTTCCAGGACCTCTGCTTTGATTGTATTACAACACGATGGGACGGTGCGGTGAGGAAATCTTATATCGAAAGGAAAAGGTTCTACTATGCAGAATGTCGTTTGATTGATTTTGAAATTCAATTTGTTTTGTAATATTGGGGTCAGGGGTCGTATTAGGAATAAATTGATGGCTTGCTTGATTTGAGGGGCAGGTAGATTGCCTATTTTACGGTGTACGTCCGTCACTAGACGGTCAACCTCGCTACCATCCTTGTTGAAGACAATCTGTACACGGCATGACCTAATTCATGTAGCTATTGGCTCATGCCGATACGAAGAAGAAGACGACCCGAATGGCGCAATCGCTAAGCGATTGGACTGCTGCGCCATCTCATGGGTTTGCTTCCCGCTCGGGACAAAAATTTGTCCGATCCGCAGATATTTGTTCTGAGTCTGGGTGTTTGTGTATGTGATATTACATGTTTGTGAAACGCACCCACGATACAGGAGAAATTCCGAGTGTGGGGCGACGTTTGTTTAAAAAAAAATAAGGCTGTACAAAAGAAGAATATACCCTCAAACCAAATGACATTTCGCATTTGTAATATCAGTTGGATTTTCCCTATAGTTGCCATTTGAACAACATGAAACGAAATCAATTTCAGACGGCCTTCCACTGACAGTCGAATATAACTGCCATAGCAATATTGTCGAGCTTAAATTGAATTATAGGTACTACATTTTTGTTATATTGCTATATTGGGAATGTAGAAATCAGTTTAGCTATGTTATACGCTTTTGGGAGTAGAGATAAGTGGGCATACCTTTGGAAAATTTATCATATCGTCTTCTTATCGTATGGTTGATGAACAACCTGGTGTCAGAGTTTAAACCGCCTGTAAGCCTCTGACATGGCTTTACACACCGTTGAAAAATCTCTCAGGTGTGCCGGTTTCCTCACGATGTTTTCCTTCACCGTTTTTAGCAACTGATAACTAATTTATAATAAGGTAGATAAATTCGAAAAGACATTGGTGCGTGCCGGATCTTGCTACCTTTGACTTGGCAGTCCAACGGTCATACCACTCGGCTATCAGTGCTCAATCATATCGTTTAAACCTAAGAATATTTATTCTGACTTAGGGCTGTTTCAGCATCTACAAGTAAAGTATTGAATAGTTACTTCTTTATTAACGCTAATCGGCAAGTACAAGTTATATAGTACACCCACATTTCGCCAGTTATGTTGTAAGTCCCAATGTAATAGGGGGCGAGCATATTGCCATCAACCGGGCACAAATCCAGACTCCGTGCTGCTACTAAGAATTACCTAATGGAAAACTTAGTAACACTTTGCCCGACCCGGGATTTGAACCCAGGATCTCTTGCTCAGCATTTGCGCTTAGCGACCACTAGACCAACGAGACAGGCGTAAATTTATACTTCGATAGATTAAAATCTTTCAATCCAGATAGATTATTTTGAATGGTACTTTCTGAACGTTCTCCTACAATGTGTCTCATCTGAGACTAGCCAACTACGCAGGAGATATTATAGTGCACAAGTATGCGCGCACACACAGGTGCACTCCCTATTCCCTCACTCTCATAGTCCAGGACGGTGAGACACGACCGGAGAGAGATCAGGCGCAGGACCAACGGCTTAACGTGCCTTCCGAAGCACGGAAAGACCAGTTTATATTAGCAGTATAGAAGCCAGCCCTCAATATCCTTCACTATACAAATGATAAATGATTTTATTTCTGCAAATAATCTTTTTCTTTATTTAACATATTTTACAATTATTTACATTTTAAAACTAACATAAATTAAAAATAATACCTACACATAAAAATATAAAAATTTAAAAAGCATCATAATATTGATCCCCATCGATGTCAGCTGGTAACGTGCCCAAAAGACTGGCAGCAGTGCCACGTTGAATAGCAATGCTTATTCTTTGGCCAAAAAATGCACCAGCCCTTTGGTCTTTGGTTTTCTGCAAATATGATTTAAAAGAAAAAATGATGACGTCGTCATTTCCTAACTGACTACCTCTGAGAAGAAATACCGAAACAAACTCAGGGTTCAAGGTTTCTTTTAAAGACCAGACAAGTTCAATAATTTATGTGAGAACAGTGTAGGTGGTACATCTTAGTAACATAACCCGTTTCTCTCCAGGTACCTCCTATAGACTACCTCCGGCAAGTGACCCTGGATCTTGGCGGAGAAGGCGTCCTTGGCGCTGTGCACGAGCGCCACGTGATTAGGAGGACGCCTCCCTCTCACTCAGCAGTTCCGATCAGGAGTAGTGTGAGGGCGCTTATCAGAAGATTCAACGCGGTAAGTTGTTGTTTTTTAATTCTTCTTCTTCGTATCGTATGGTTGATGAACAACCTGGTGTCAGAGTTTAAACCTGTTTAACCTATAACCAAAAATAGTTTTAAATCAATCCTTAGTTCGTAATGAACCAGTAGAATTTTAATTTTATAAATCCGAGAAATGCCTTAGAATCTTATTTTTATTTATGATTTTGAATCTTCGCGCGGATAAGCTAGTCAATATGGTTTTCGGCTCGTGACGTCATTTGGTTAGTGAACAATACGGCAGAACATACATATATACCCTGACGAGTGAGTACTATCTGAGTGACGTCATATCGGAATCAATATGATGAATGGTATCTTAGACATTTAATGAAAAGACTGCCTCGTTGGTTTAGTGGTCGCTAAGCGCAACTGCTGAGCTGTCGGTCCTGGGTTCAAACCCCGGGTCGGGCAAAGTGTTATTGAGTTTTCCATTAGGTAATTCTCAGTAGCAGCACGGAGTCTGGATTTGTGCCCGGTTGATGGCAATAGGCTCGCCCCCTATTACATTGGGACTTACAACATAACTGGCGAAATATGGGTGTACTATATGCACACCTCTGCCTACCCCTTCGGGGAATACAGGCGTGATTAAAACATATTAAAAAAGACGTTTTTTACCGACGTTTCTCGTTTAGTTTTTACGAAATCTATTTATTTTTTCTTACATGGTGTAAAATACCCTATTACCTTGTACAAGTAGGTTATAATAACTAAAAGATTTCTTTAACAAACATATAACTGTAAACCCTACAGAAAAAAATATAACGCACGTAACTCCGCTACGACGACGTAGCACGCGTAGCTACGAGTACTACGGCGTAGCGCTCACGTAGCCATGCATATAAAATTGTATTTTATGAGTGTGTTTCTGGCCAATAAGAATGTCACAGAACATTGTTTTGTTAACCGACTAAGAAAAAAGGAGGTTTTGTAATCGTAGGTATGAATATGTATGTAAGGTTGTATGTTCGCGATTTTCTCAAAAAATACTGATCCAATTTCGGTGAGGATTTGACTGTTTGTATTTTAAAACACGTCGCCCCACACTTGAAATTTCATTTTCTGTGTCGTGGATGCGTTTCACAAACATGAAACATGACATCCACAAACTCTCAGACTCGGAACAATCAAATGTGAAACGCAACAATTCTTTGCCCCGTGCGGGAATCGAACCTACAACTCTTAGCGCAGCAGTCCAATCGCTAAGCCACTGTGCCAATCGGGTCGTCATTTGAGATATATGAGGAGTATATACACGCTACAAAACTACTTTACCGTAGCGAAAGGCTCGTAGCTACGTAGCTACCGCGCAGATTAGTCAATCTGCGAGGTTAACCCGTGCTCGCCGCGGCCAGTCTTGTGATGGGTGACTGTAGTCACATGTTGAGAGCCCTCCGTGCTTCGGAAGGCACGTTAAGCCGTTGGTCCTGCGCCTGATCTCTCTCCGGTCGTGTCTCACCGTCCTGGACTATGAGAGTGAGGGAATAGGGAGTGCACCTGTGTTTGCGCGCATACTTGTGCACTATAATATCTTCTGCGTAGTTGGCTAGTCTGAGCTGAGATCAGCTGCCGTGACCGATATTTGGTCAGGAGAACATTATTATAAGTATGCAAAATTTCATTCCAATCTGTTATCAATGAGAGGTTCCAATTTACATTTCAAGAATTGATCTAAACAAATTACCATACCCACAAACATTGCAAGCAAAACAAATAAGCTTGTAATAAAAATACGCTTATTCTCACGAAAACAAAAGCTAGCCAAAAAAACAAGAAAATCTCCTCGAAACTCGGGACAAACAAAAAAAACAACACACTAAATACTTGCCTATTATTATGTCCCTAAGTGTACACCCACGTGACCGTCGAAGAGACAATTACAGGCATGAATGTGGACTAGTGATGTGCGGGCCGTATATCGACTAAATTGTGACTATAATAAAGTCTTCCTGACCGAATTTCGGTCACGGCCTGCCTCAGTTGAGACTAGCCATCTGCGCAGGAGATATTATAGTACACAAGTATGCGCGCAGACACAGGTGCACTCCCTATTCCCTCACTCTCATAATCCGATGGGACGGTAGACCG
The DNA here is from genome assembly GCA_905340225.1 of Abrostola tripartita. Taxonomy (NCBI): domain Eukaryota; kingdom Metazoa; phylum Arthropoda; class Insecta; order Lepidoptera; family Noctuidae; genus Abrostola; species Abrostola tripartita. The sequence goes on along the minus strand of HG996513.1, from coordinate 866,906 downwards.
ACACGACCGGAGAGAGATCAGGCGCAGGACCAGCAGCTTAACGTGCCTTCCGAAGCACGGTGGGGTCTCGACATGTGAAAACGGTCACCCATCACAAGACTGACCGCGGCGAGCACGGCTTAACCTCGCAGATCGACTGATCTGCGGGGTAGCAACATAGCTACGAGCCCCATATACTGTCTGACTGACTATACTAATATCCTAAAGAGACTAGCTGCGCCCCGCAGTATACCCGCTACATTTATTCGAGACAAAAGTAGTGTATTTGTAGTATGTGTTAATCCAGGGTCTCAGCTGCCTTCATACCAAATTTTAGCAGAATCGGTCCAGCCGTTTGGGTTCGAAGAGGAATCAAATATACAAACACACACAACTTTTCGTCTTTATCATATTAGTGTGATAGACTGCCTCTTTGGTCTAGTGGTTGTTAAGCGCGACTGCTAAGCATGCGGTCCTGGGTTCGAATCTCGGGTCGGGCAAAGTGTTATTGGGTTTTTTCTTTAGGTAATTCTTAGAAGCAGCACGAGGTCTGGATTTGTTCCTGGTGATGGCCAACTCGTCATTACATTGGGACCTAAACTATAACGGGCGAAACGTGGGTGTACTATAGGAACAATACAAATTGCCTAATGGAAAAACTAAGTAACACTTTGCCACACCCGGGATTCGAACACAGGACCTCATGGGTAGCGACAGCTAGACTAACGAGTCTTATTATCATAAAAAATGGCGATCTAATATCTATATCTGGCACATAATTATTTAACAAAAAAGAAATACGAAAAGCTTTTTAATTTTATACAATAAGAACCGATAATAGAATTAAAATAATAAGTTGAATCGATAGAAATACTTGGAACAATAATATCTAACAATGCTTTCAAGAGAAATTGTTTGGGATTCACAAAAGGACAGAATTAACAATTCTATCAATCGGTCCCTCGGAAAGTTTGGAGAGTTTAACTCAATTTCAACAGCGACGTTGTAATGTGAACGGTGAAGTTCGGGATAGTTCAGTCTTTTGTTTTAAAGATTAACTACAGTTAAAATGTTCTTTCTTCGTTATTCTAAGACATTCACGATACAGACTGGCTCGCTGGATGCTAAGCGCGACTGCTGACAATGAAGTCCGACCCCCGAGACAAGTGGCAAAACGCTTGACGAATAGAAATCAAATAGAATGATAAATATATGGGGATGAACAACCTGGTGTCAGAGTTTAAACCACCTGTAGGCCTCTGACATGGATTTACACACCGTTGAAAAATCCCTCAAGTGTGCCGGTTTCCTCACGATGTTTTCCTTCACCGTTTTTAGCAACTGCTAACTAATTTATAGTACGCATATTTATTCGAAACACATTGGTGCGTGCCGGGATTCGAACTTGCGACTTTTGATTTGGCAGTTCAACGGTCATACCACTCTAGTATCAGCCCCCTTACCATGAACTCTTAAAGCAGGACAGTTTACCATGTGGAAGCGAGACGCTGCATTACACAGCACGTAGCGGCGTCTCGCTTCCACATGGTAAACTGTCCTGGTTTAAGAGGTCAAGGTAAGGGGGCAGTGCATTTTGAATTTTATCGATGTCGTTATTATCTGACCTCTATCGTCGCATCACTATAAAAGCCGCCATCATTCTGCTTGTGACTCGGCTTTCTATATAATTAACACACATCTTTGTAGGGATTCATTCTAATTTTATTAACGGCGTATTTACTAGGGAATAGGCAGAGATTAGTAGATTTATTAATATCGCCCACACTATGAATTTCTTCGGTATTGTAGAGACGTTTCGCAAACATGAAATATCACATTCACAAACACCCAGACTCAGGACAAACTTCTGCGGATCACACAATTTTTGTCCCGTACCCCCCCCTGGCATCGAACCCGCAACCCTTAGCGCAGCAGCAATTGCTTAGCCACTGCGCTAATAAGGAGTCGGAGGGGGAGAGGTTGCCATAATCCCCACGCTTGGCAAGCGGCTTGGGGATCGCAGTATTGGTGGTGAAGTTACAGAAGACGCTGCTGCCCATCTTCTGGATTTTCCCTTAGTCGCCTCTTACGACACCCACGGTATGAAATGGGGAGGTGCTATTCTACGGGAAATGAGGGTATACAAATAAAAATGTGTTTTAGCTCACAGATACTTCATTACCCAGATTCAAACACGCTACGTTTAATACAGAAGAAGACAATACAATTTTCAAACGCAAGGATAAACCTTAAATAGAAAATTAAACACAGACACACCCGCGGGCGTATGTAGTTCATAATAAATTCATAAAAGAAAAACAACGGAAGCCTTCTGCTTATCCCAAAACGCAAAATATGTAAATACCGTAATGTTTACCGCACATTGTCTATCGGCTTTACTGAAATAGGACGGCTCCTGGGGCGGTACAGTAGGGTGACTATTATTCGTGTTGGATTTGAGCCTATTTCTATTTTTTTTTTCTTTAAAAAAAACGCCCCATACTAAGAATTTCTCCTGTATGGTGGGTGCGTTTCACAAACATGAAACATCACATACACAAACACCCAGATTTGGGACAAACATATGTATGTATGTGGATCACACAAATTTTTGTCCCGCGCGAAAATTGAACCCGCAACCCCTAGTGCCGTGTGGTATCCGGCCGTGCCGTGTGGTATCCGGCCGTGCCGTGTGGTATCCGGCCTTGCCGTGTGGTATCCGGCCTAGAATTGACCACCCCCTTCCCTCCCGTGGGTATCGTAAGAGGCGACTAAGGGAAAATCCAAAAGATGGGCAGCAGCGTGTTCTGTACGTTGACCACCAACCCTGCGATCCCCAAGCCGCTTGCCAAGCGTGAGGATAATGGCAACCCTCACCTCCCTTCTAACAGTGGGAGGCCTTTGTTCAACAGTCGACGACTATCGGCTGGTGATGATGATGATGAACCCCTAGCGCAGTGGTCCAATTGCTTAGCCCCTGCGCCAATCAGATCGTCAATTCCCATCCATCGGAGTAGTCCTAGGTCCTATCCAAATCCTAGATCAGGAAAAGTGTTACTGGGTTTTTCCATTACGTAATCCTCAGTAGCAGCGCGGAGTCTGGGTGTGGGCCTTGCTGGAGGCCAGCTCGCCCCCTATTACATTGGGACTTATAACATAACTGGCGAAATGTGGGTGTATGTGCGACTCTGCCCACGCCTTAAGAATATAGGCGTGATATTATGGAAAGGAATTTTATTTTCTATCATTCATCTTTTGTAAGTGCTTTTTCTAAAAATAAGTCGCCTTTTAGCTTTTTTATAGGAGGGTAAAAAGCGACTATAGAAAAAGGGTTAAAAATAGTCTAGAGAAAAATCTTTGAAGATATTTTTTAGATGCTAAATCGATACAGCCGGAATTTTTCTTCTTCTTATCATATGGTTGATGAACAAACTGGTGTCAGAGTTTAAACCGCCTGTAGGCCTCTGACATGGCTTTACATATCGTCGAAAAATCTCTCAGGTGTGCCGGTTTCCTCACTATGTCTTCCTTCACCGTTTTTAGCAACTGATAACTAATTTACAGCCGGACTAAAAGTTTTTTTTCAAATAGAATATTCCGTCAGATATATCACCAGTTAAGTGATCGATTGGCCAGATTTGTATGCATATTATGGTAGCCGATTCAACCCCACGCAATGTGTCTTTTACTTTTTCAATCCATCCATACTAATATTATAAATGTGAAAGTAACTCTGTCTGTCTGTTGCGTCTTCACGTCTAAACCACTAGACGGATTTCGATTAAATCTTCTTCTTCTTATCGTATGGTTGATGAACAATCTGGTGTCAGAGTTTAAACCGCCTGTAGACCTCTGACATAGCTTTACACACCGTTGAAAAATCTCACAGGTGTGCCGGTTTCCTCACGATGTTTTCCTTCACCGTTTTTAGCAACTGATAACTAATTTATAATACGCACATGAATTTGAAAAGACATTGGTGCGTGCCGGGGTTTGAACTTGCGACCATTGACTTGGCAGTCCAACGGTCATACCACTCGGCTATAAGTGCTGCAGTGTGGGGTGTAAATAGGGGTTGACGCAAGCGAAGCCGCGGGAAAATGCTAGTAATAATATTTTTGTTAATAGTCCCGCGTTCTCCCAACTTATCGTCACCCTTTAGGGACTTATTCCGGTCGCCGTGTTTCAATGCTGATAATCATCCCTGTTCCTATATAATTTAAATAATACCTAATATTCAGACGAGACGAGTTGCTGTCACGTCGTGTTTGGTTCTAGTGAGCTGTGGTGTAGTGGATAAGAGGTTGGCTTTAAGCAGTAAGGGTAGTGGGTTTATTAATGTAACAACTTATTTTACCCTTAACTTTATCAACCATACGATGAGAAGTAGATCTTACTTACATATTTCGTCAGTTCCAATGTTATAGGGGGCGAGCCTATTGCCATTAACCGCGCACAAATCCAGTGACGCTTTGCCTGACTCGGGATTCGAACCCAGGACCTCATGCTCAGCAGTCGTGCTTAGCGACCATAAGACAAAAAAAGCAATCAAGTTAATATAAAGTAATCTACCATCTTAATCACACTAATCATATATAGGCGAAAGTGTGTAAGTGTGTTTGTTACCCCTTCACGCCCAAACGGCTGGACCGATTTCGATAAAATTCGGTATGGAGGTAGCTGACACCCTGCATTAACACATAGGTTACTTTCTATCCCGAAAAAATGTAGCGGTTAACACCACGGGGCACAGCTAGTTATATTATATGTTTGTTCGCAGGTGTCTGCGTGGGTGACAGAGCTGGTACTGTCGCATCCGTCGCTCGAGGATCGGAAGGCGGCTCTCGCGTGTGTCCTGCGGGTGGCGCTAACCTGCTGGAACATTGGCAACTTCAACGGCGCCATGGAGATCGTCGCTGGCTTGAAGTAAGTAATTATTTTTTTCTTCTTCCGGAGCTCTTACCGGCGGTAGCTTGCATCCCGTGTCCGCTGCTGGTTGAAGGCTGTATTTTATATTGTTTTTATATCTTTAAATATATTTAAAAATGAAATTTATAAGTTAATATTTTAAATGAAGGAATTATAGAATAATGATAATTAAAATAATATAATAACCAATGACCTCCCGACCGAACTTTGGTCACGGCGGCCTTTCTCATCTGAGACAAGCCAACTACGCAGGAGATATTATAGTGCACAAGTATGCGCGCAGACACAGGTGCACTCCCTATTCCCTCACTCTCATAGTCCAGGACGGTAAGACACGACCGGAGAGAGATCAGGCGCAGGACCAACGGCTTAACGTGCCTTCCGAAGCATGGAAGGATCTTGATAAATAAAAACGGTCACCCATCTAAAGACTGACCGCGTCGAGCACTACTTAACCTCGCAGACAAAAGATACGTTTGCTCACTATAATATAAACTACTATACTGAATACCTTACCTATATATTAATTTATATATATATAAATTTCTGTTCTACAGCAGAGCAGTTACAGGCTGATTTTATAAAATCTCTGTGCCTTTGAATCTTAAATCGACTTGCCCGATTAGACAGTCGGTGAACTAACTCCGATTCTCACTATAATACTATCAGATCTCCTGATTAGAACTGATTGTAGATAAGTTATGTATAGTGCCTTAAATTGTTGACCAAACGCGATTTGATCCTTCTTCTGCCTCGTAAACGATTTTCGAGCAGGGATTTTAGACTTTAGGGTCAGGTTTGTGGTACCAACCGACGAGCGTTTATCAGCCCCTTTAGCATGAACACTTAAAGCTGGAGATTTTGCCTTGTGGAAGCAAGACGCCGCTACAACAGAAAAGGATCAGCTTTTTTATTAAAATAAAACGTCGCCCCACACTAAGAATTTCTCCTGTATCGTGGGTGCGTTTCACAAACATGAATTAATATCACACACAAACACCCAGACTCGGGACAATCAAATGTGGATCGCACAAATTTTTGCCCCGTGCGGGAATCGAACCCGAAACCATTAGCGCAGCAGTCTAATCGCTTAGCCACTGCGCCAATCAGGTCGTTTGTCCTGAGTCTGGGTGTTTGTGTATGTGATATTTCATGTTTGTGAAACGTACCCACGATACAGGAGAAATTCCTAGTGCGGGGCGAGGTTTTAAAAAAAAAATCTCCCATGCCGGAAATTTACCCGCAACCCTTAGCGCAGCAGTATAATCGCTTAGCCGCTTTTCACCAAGTAGATAGGTAATTTATTTAATTGACTTACCGCCGCACTCAGAGACGTTAATGATTACTTAAACTGACACTAAGGAAAGATTTCACGAACAAAACCTTTACTTAGTAATAGTTTAATTATCATTAAATGTCTCTGAGTGCGGGGGTTAGACTTAAGTTTAGGTTTAGTGCAGGAAAGAAGATCAAGAGAAGACCAGAAGACCAAGAATACCAGAAGACGGAAGACTTGGTACAGTCAGTAGGGGTTTCTTTCGGCCTTCAGCTGTTTAGAGACTGTAGGCCGGCGGAAACTACTTGCTGGCTCTACTTCTTTACATCACAGAAGATAAGAAGACTCCAGAAGATAACAGAAGAGAAGATTCTTTTACAAATTCTCTCGATGTACCATAGATTGACTTTGTTTAATGTAAATTGATTTGCTTTAAAATACTTTAGGTAATATTATTACAAAACTGCTCCGCCATTGGTTGGTTCGATTCCCGTAGAGTACAAAAATATGTGTGTTATCAGCAAATGTTAGTCCCGAGTCTGGGTGTCAGTGTATGTGATATTTTATATTTGTTAAACGCACCCACGACGCTCAAAATAAAAATTACAGTCTAATATAATTTAAGGTCATACTGGTAAATATAATTTTTTGTTGGTTAGTCTTTTAACTATGTATGTATAATATCTAGGTAGGTACATATTTTATTATATAAAAATTCCTATGCATATTACTTTTCACAGACGAGTTAAGTCTGAAGTAGGCATGTACAAAACGTCACTGTAATATCATTTTATCTGACTGACCGCTCTATATTAGAAACCTTTGAGATATGGCGCCAATGGCTCTCAAACTTCGCCAATTCTTCTCTGTAATAAAGATATGAGGATGGCATCTTGAGCCCCGTATATTTATAGCTAAAATTTATTTCAATAAAATTCATACTAAAATAATAAATGTGAAAGTAACTCTGTCTGTCTGTTACACCTTCACGATTAAACCGCTGGACGGATTTTGATGAAATTTGGCATGCAGAAAGTTTAAGACCCGAGAAAGGACATAGGCTACTTTTTTTTAAATACACCCTCTATGGGGTTTAAATAAGGGCAAAGCCGCGGGCAATAGCTAGTACAAAATAAATAATGTTACACTACAAAGCGAACTTTGAGAACCATTGTCTGTTATAATGCTCGTCCTATTTCGACCCATTTCAACCCATCTGTCGGCCTCGTGGGCGTATCATGTATCCTCATCATACCCGAGTTCTCATTAAAGGGGTAGGCAAAGCGCTGCGTTATCTGTGTTGTCATACTCTGTGCGGTCTGTTTGACTTGTGGTTGAAAATATTGGTATTACAATCACGTTTGTTTTCTACAGACTGTCTCGTTGGTTGCTCACCCCGACTGAGCGTGAGGACCCTGGTCCAAATCCCGGATCAGGCAAAGTGTTGTGTTTTTTCATAGGTAATTCTCACTAGCAGCACGGAGTCTGGATCTGTGCCCGGTTGATGGCCAGCTCGTCTATTACATTGGGACTTATAACTTAACTGGAGAAATGTGGGTGGACTGTACACCTCTGGCTTTCGGGGAATACAGGGCGGCTGTTATTTAAAAGATTATGCATGTTTTTTATAAGGATTTCCCATAATACGAAGTCTGTTCCAGATTTTGAAACTCATAATAACTCTTCATATGTGGCGAGCTTATCACCATAAATGCCGTGATTGTATTTCTTATCGACTTATATTCTTGAAGTCTTAGGGGCACAGACAGGAGGTATGAAGCTGTACTCAATGCGGTCAGCTGTGTGATGGGTGACCGTTGTCACATGTCTCGCCCCCTCCGTGCTTCGGGAGGCACGTTAAGCCGTTTGTCCTGCGCCTGATCTCTCTCCGGTCGTGTCTTACCGTCCTGGACTATGAGAGTGAGAGAATAGGGACTGCACCTATGTTTGCGCGCATACTTGTGCACTATATGGTAGTAGTAGTTAGTCTCAGATGTGATAGGCCGACCGAATTATTGTTAATAATTCGGTCAGAATAACATGATTAATATTATTAAATTATTTATTTAGAGATAATGAGCAACATTATAACGTTAGAGTCAAATTGATAACTCCATACGCAGCGGGGTTTAAAAAAATAAACCCTGACGCGTATTTTAACCCCAATACATAAATTGTACTCACATTTTAACCCACAGGATAAACGAATAATTATGAGTTACGTTTGTTTAAGTATCTGATGCGAACAATACTCGTAAGAATGATATATGTTAGGTTTATGTGTAATTACACCTGTTTTTACCGAGAGTGTTGGTAAAAGTTTACGTCTCAGCAAAGGGCTAGCCTATTGTCATTTTTAACGACTGCCTCGTTGGTCTAGTGGTTACTAAGCGTGGGGTCCTGAGTTTGATTTCCGTCCAAAGTGTTTATGGGTTATTCCAGGCAATTGAAGACCTAATTGGCGCAGTGGCTAAGCGATTAGACTGCTGCGCTAAGGGTTGCGGGTTCGATTCCCGCACGGGGCCAAAATTTGTGCGATCCACATTTGATTGTCCCGAGTCTGGGTATTTGTGTATGTGATATTTCATGTTTGTGAAACGCACCCTCGACACAGGAGAAATATCTAGGGTGGGGCGACGTAATTAAAAAAAGAAAAAAAACTAAACGAAAATTTTCAGAAGCTGCAAGGGGTCTGGATTTGTGCGCGGTTGATAGCTAACTTATCGCCTTATTTTTTTAAACGTCAGCCCAATTTGTGCCCTTTTGATGGATAACTCACCCCACACTAACCTCACCCCACACTACGAATTTCACATGGTAATACGTGCATGTGTACAAATACCCAGACTCGGGACAAACATTTGCGGATAGCAAAAAAATTAAGCGACATGTGGATCAAACCGGCAAGCAATAGCGGATCAGTAATCGCTTAGCCACTGCGCCAATCAGTTAGCAAATTACATTAGGACTTATAACATAACTGGCGAAATGTGTGTGTACTATACAAGTATACATCCCTGCCAGAATCAGACCTTTTTCCAGTTCTTCTTCTTATCGTATGGTTGATGAACAACCTGGTGTCAGAGTTTAAACCGCCTGTAGGCCTCTGACATGGCTTTACACACCGTTGAAAAGTCTCTCAGGTGTGCCGGTTTCCTCACGATGTTTTCCTTCACCGTTTTTAGCAACTGATAACTAATTTATAGTACGCACATGAATTCGAAAAGACATTGGTGCGTGCCGGGATTTGAACTGGCGACCCTTGACTTCGCAGTCCTACTGTCATACCACTCGGCTATCAGTGCTTTCCAGTTTATACTGCATAAAATCTAACTTTCCATAGGTAGATAGATCACTTGATATTTACATGCGATTTTGTTCTTGGTTAATATAACTTCTGTAATAAAATCTCAATTTTGAGAGATTGTGCTGCTGGGTAGTTTGTTGCGCCGTTTCTTCTACCCAGCCACAGCACTAGGAAGCGGTGACGGGCGGGCGTTTAGGGCTGTCTTGATGTAATTTGACGTGCTTAAAGTACATACTTACTAACTTTTAAACTATCGCGGCCGATGCAACTCGGTCGAAACGTGAAGCTAAAATTAAAAACTTGTGTTCGCGTTAATTCTCGTGTTGTAGTTTAATTATCAAAAAGTACTTTTTAAGTCTATTTTGATTAAATGATTGTTATCTTTATTTTCATCTTCATATTATCCTATCTACACAGAATAAGCGACGTGTGATCTCAATAAATACGCTGTAGATGCCGCTAACTCAATCGATGCATACATGGGTCCGCTTGAAGAGGGTCTAAAAACATCCCAAGTTTAAGGGTTGTAATAATATCGTTATTGAGTGCCTTGCCTTCAGAAGAGTTGAGTTTTATATTTTGGGGACCAGTTTACAGATAGTTCCGCTGGGAGCCTAATGTGAGAGTGATTGATGTTTAAGCGTTTGAGTCCATGATTTGGGTTAACCTACTTCTTCTTATCGTATGGTTGATGAATAACCTAGTCAGTCAGAGTTTAAGCTGCCTGTAGGCCTCTGACATGGCTTTACACACCGTTGAAAAATCTCTCAGGTGTGCCGGTTTCCTCACGATGTTTTCCTTCACCGTTTTTAGCAACTGATAACTAATTTATAGTACGCACATGAATTCGAAAAGACATTGGTGCGTGCCGGGGTTTGATCTTGCGACCTTTTACTGGGCAGTCCAACGGTCATACCACTCGGCTATCAGGCTTTAAATTCTTTTGATTAGATTCTTTGACGGAGTTGGTAGAAATATCCTCGTACACTCATTGTTGTTATATTAGGAACTATAACATAACTGACGAAATATGAATGTACAGTCGGCAACATACGTGGCTTATCATGAAACAATACGTCAAATATTTGAGAGAAACAAACATCAATTCAAGTTATTATTCAAATTATAGGAGCGTCCAAATGATGATCTGAGAATATATAATACTTTTTACTATATAAGAAGTCGTTCTTTCTTCTTATCGTATGGTTGATGAACAACCTGGTGTGAGAGTTTAAACCGCCTGTAGGCCTCTGACATGGCTTTACACACCGTTGAAAAATCTCTCAGGTGTGCCGGTTTCCTCACGATGTTTTCCTTCACCGTTTTTAGCAACTGTTAACTTATATTTTCAATTGTTTGATGCACTTATCCAAGCACAAAAAGTTAAATGGAAATGGGCCGGACATGTAGCGCGACTCAAAGACAGATGGACTAAAACGGTGACATCATGGCAGGGGCCACCTGGCAAACGTCACAAAGGAAGACCATACGTGCGCTGGGAGGATGATATTAAGAAAATAGCTGGACCAAAATGGATACAAATAGCCCAAGACCGAGAGAATTGGAAATCCTTGGAAGAGGCCTTCACCTGAGAGGGGTTCCTAACTAAAAAGCTTAATCAAATAATAATAATTAAAAACGAAAAAAAAACATATCCTTTAAAAAGTTGCTAACGCTTACACCAACCTACATGTAACAACACAAATGATTTAGAAGAGCGAATAATGTGTAAATTAAAAATAGTTTAACTTTTGATTAACATAAGTGTAAAAATATTTAATAGGAAATAAAAGGCTTTTTTATTTTTATTTATTTTATTTTAACTTATATTTTGTACGCACAAGAATTCGAAAAGACATTGGTGCGTGCCGGGATTTGAACTTGCGACCTTTGACTTGGCAGTCCAACGGTCATACCACTCGGCTATCAGTGCTGTTAGTCGTTCTTTAATATGGTATGTTTAAAAATTTAAATATTCAGCTACTTAAGTTGCTAACAGCGAGGAAGACCCAGGCGGAGATGGTGGGACGAACTTGACTTGTATATGCTAGACTGGTCGTTCGCAGCTGGTCTTCTTCTTCTTATCGTATGGTTGATGAACAACCTAGTGTCAGAGTTTAAACCACCTGTAGGCCTCTGACATGGCTTTACACACCGTTGAAAAATCTCTCAGGTGTGCCGGTTTCCTCACGATGTATTCCTTCACCGTTTTTAGCAACTGATAACTTATTTTTTGTACGCACATGAATTCGAAAAGACATTGGTGCGTGCCGGGGTTTGAACTTGCGACCTTTGACTTGGCAGTCCATCGGTCATACCACTCGGCTATCAGTGCTCAGCGCAGCTGGTGACAGGGAGATGTGAAAAGAGAGTGGGGAGGCCTTTGCCCAGCAGTGGGACACTATATAATACCTACTTATGTTGCAGACTACAATATATATATATCTTCTTTGCCTACTTCTTTAAGGATTACAGGCGAGATGTAATTTTTCGTGTTAAAATCTAGACATATTTCAAAAACAGCAAATCACAACTTTTGAAATAACAATAACTTTGAGAACCACTGACCTGTGGTGTAATACAACAAGGAAATTTATTAAAAAGAAAATTACTCCACTCTTTCTTTATTGTGCCCATAAATAAAGTTGGAAGGCCGGGCATAAATAAGATACGTAAGCACGGGCACATTCTTCACATGTGGCGAGACATAACTTGAGCTTACTTCACGGTTACTTGGGTTTTAAAAACTAACTTGAAAGAGTTTTTAATAAAATTTTTGGCATGACGTCAAGTCAAGTAGTTTTTATGTCAACGACTAAAGTATAGGACTTTTTTTAACATATTATTAATGAAAGAACATGTTGTTAACTTCAGATAACGTCACGCCTGTATTCCCCGGAGGGGTAGGCAGTGGTGTGCCTAAGTACACCCACATTTTGCCAGATATGTTATAAGTCCCAATGTAATAGGTGAGCTGGCCATCAACCGGGCACAAATCCAGACTCCGTACTGCTACTAAGAATTACCTTATGGAAAAACCCAGTAACACTTTGCCCGACCCGAAATTTAAACCAAGGACCGCATGCGCAGTAGTCGTTCCTAACGACCACTAGACAAAAATAACCTCAAGACCTAGACTCGGGACCAACATCTGCGGATCACACAATTTTTTGTCCCGTGCGGGAATCGAACTCGCAACCATTAGCGCAGCAGTCCAATCGCTTAGCCACTGCGCCAATCAGCCCCCTTACCATGAACTCTTAAAACACGACAGTTTAATTTATGAAAGCAAGACGCCGCATTACACAGCACGTAGCGGCATCTCGCTTCCACATCGTAAACTGTCCTGCTTGGAGAGTCCAAGGTAAGGGCTAATAGTGTGCAATTACGCTATAAAAAGATAGTATGCTACGGACTATAACCTACATTTTTCTAGCATGCTTTTTTTCATGCTATGCTATAGCATCTCGCACAAGCATACGCGCTTGACGCTTTATCATAGCACGGAGACAATCTGATTTAAATACGCTATTACTGAATATGGACTGACGCCGTGCGAAAGTGCGATCAAGTGCGATGCGCTATATTCTCGTTGGTCTATGCTACTATCAACTGCTATGTTGCTATCGTGCTATCACAAAGGACCGATTGCGATTGAAAATAGCACAACGAGGTGTTGAGTATAAATCGCATGCTTTGCTATGGTGGTATGTGCTATATTAGACATCACTAGTAAGGGCGGTGGTCGTCCAAATCAACTGTCTTATCTCCTAAATGCTTCTCACTTCACTCCATCAAAAATACAAAAGAAGCTTAAAGCAATCCACTTATTCAAAGTATTAAAAAATAATTTGAAGTCGTTCCTAATTGTCAACACTCAGAGCCACTTTTAAACCGTAAGACTGAGAGATCAAGGGGTGACAGGCGGAACGGTAACTGTTATCACTTATAACTGGGGCGCTAGTAGGGTTGTCACACTTTGGTGAAGAAAAAAAATGGTATTTTTTTGTTTATGTCCTAAAAATCTAGTGGTTTTGGGAATTTTACGAAAAAGAAAAAGTATCGAAATTTTATTCTTTTTTAAATCGCGCCAATAATCGTTCTTCTTATCGTATGGTTGATGAACAGTTAGAGTTCAAACCGCCTGTAGGCCTCTGAAATGGCTTTACACGCCGTTGAAATATCTCTCAGGTATGGCGATTTCCTCACGATGATTTCCTTCACCGTTTTTAGCAACTGATAACTAATTTATAATACGCACATGAATTCGAAAAGACATTGGGGCGTGCCGTTTGAACTTGCGTCCTTTGACTTGGCAGTCAACGGTCATAGCACTCGGCTAAAATAGTGTAGGTACATTTTGTATACACGTTTACGTACTGTACTTACAAGTGCATTGATAAACATACACACAGGTGTGGTAATTCGTGCCTGTATACACCGATTGCGCACAAAAGCAACAAAATAACACGATACGCCTGGCAAAACAACCCAGTTTATGTGTTCCGAAGAAACTTTTGCAATAAAAATCGCCGTCGGTTACCGAACTCTCATAATGCCCCCTAGGGGGCGTTCTAAATGATCTTAGTGTAATAGTGGCTTCTCACGGCGCGTTATAACCGCCGAGCCGGGTAACGTGCCATGAGAAGCGGTGGTTTTGGCTCTTTCGTTGAACAACACCGAAAGACCTCTTCTCAGACTACCTACACTGTCCTCACATAAATTATTGGACTTTTCTGGACTTTAAAAGAGACCTTGACCCCTGAGTTTGTTTTGGCATTTCTTCTCAGAAGTAGTCAATTAGGAATAACCGACACCATCTAGACTTAAAAAAAATGACGTGTAAGTCTTTTTCTAAAACATATTTGTAAAAATAAAATCATTTATCATACAATCACTAACATCACCATTCTATTTTATTTATATGTAATTAAAACGGTACAGAAATGTAATAACATTAATTAAATATTATACATCAAAGATGTCCATTCACTACGATCCTGACATACTTCTTTCGCCTCATTCACTCGCATCACATTCCTCATACACGCTCGTCGGTTAATAGTGCTCCAAATCTGACCCTTCTACAGAATCACGTTTGGATATCCGGGTAGGCATACACGCAAATTTCGCCAATAGACGAGCTGGTCATCAACCGGGCACACATCCAGACTCCGTGCTGCAACTGAGAATTACCTAATCAAAAAACCTGATAACACTTTGCCTGACGTGATTTGAACCTTGGACCTTATGCTGAGCAGTCGGGCTTAGCGACCGCTAGACATACGAAGCAGCCACTCAGTACTTGCCGGCCCGTAAAATCTCCGGCTGGCGCGACCCGGTTATAACGCGCTGTGAGAAGTCACCTTTTTAAGGTCACAAATGACTTGCTCACCTTGTATCCATTTTCGCTGTGAACTTTCCTTAACTCTTAGCTTTTTTAAGTGTTAGTCGTGACAATAAAAGACCGGTTTTACTAGAATTAGATAATAACATTGTACAAGTGTGATAATTCGACCTGACCTGACGACCTGATTGGCGCAGTGGCTAAGCGATTAGACTGCTGCGCTAAGGGTTGCGGGTTCGATTGATGAGTTTTGATTGTCCCGAGTCTGGGTGTTTGTGTATGTGATATTTCATGTTTGTGAAACGTACCCACGATACAGGGGAAAATCCTAGTGTGGGGCGGGGATTATCAATCATCGCCATCTCGCTTACACAAAAAGCCATTATCTTCCATCTCTCTTACACGTACAAGAAGGATACCGAAGGCCTCCGACGCAAATTGCAAATAAATTAGATCAATTTCTGAACTCGATACGTTTCTTGCGATAACGTTTTTGTGGCGTTGTTCTTAATTTATCTACAAAAAATAATGTTATAAGGGAACCAGAAATTTTAGGTAGACATTAATTAAGTAATTGAGAAGCTTGTACCTACGTAGCTACGCGCAGATCAGTCGATCTACGATTAAGCAGTGCTCGCTGCGATCAGTCTTGTGATGTGTGACCGTTTTCACATGTCGAGCCCGCTCCGTGCTTCGGAAGGCACGTTAAGCCGTTGGTCCTGCGCCTGATCTCTCTCCGGTCGTGTCTCACCGTCCTGGACTATGAGAGTGAGGGAATAGGGAGTGCACCTGTGTTTGCGCGCATACTTGTGCACTATTATCTCCTGCGTAGTTGACTAGTCTTAGGTGAGACAGCCGCCGTGACTGAAATTCGGACAGGAGAACATTATTACACATCTCTGCCTACATAAGCGTGATGTAATGATTTTTTTTAAATGTTTTGTGTTACTGGTTCGTCGGAGCAAATCCGTAGGGGCCATAGCAAAGATATCTTTGTTTCTTTCTCACGTATCAAATCGGAAAGGGATCGTCACCGTATCGCCTTTCGCCTCGCCGTCAAACAGGCGTCAACCTCACGTAAACACGTAACCAAAGCGGATTAGTTGCTCCGAAACGTCGACTCGGCTACGGCGCGCTTACGGCTCGCCGATCCCGAGGCGGGGCAATAACGTTACGATTCAGATTAGTTTGCTTTGCAGTAGGGAGTTTCATGCAAAGAATACTGCACGTCTCGAGTTGATACAGTGTCTATCTCTTTCCGGGTTGATATATGTGCTACGATTAGGCCTCAAACTAAATCGCAGCGGACAGTGGTGCGGTGGCTATCGCGGAGCGGACAGCGGCTCGGGGAGCGGTGCTCGATTTGCTCTTATCGAGCGGTGCATGACGTTCCAACCTTGTTATCGATAAAGTTACAATCTCAGAGTACAGAAAAAACCAGAACCCGTGAGCGCATAGAACAGAGATGTAACACCAAGTCTTTCAAATTGGTGTAATTGTATAATCTGAAATTAAGTTTTTAAGATCGCTTGCTTCGCAGGAACGCTTTAAGCCCGGTCCTAATAAGTATCGTTTGCTCAATCCGATCGCTGTATTCGTATCACTATATCATTCGTCGAACCGTTTCAACCTCCATATGTAGTTATGGACGCCTTTAATTTACTTCATACTATATATCATATTAGCACTGATAGCTGAGTGGTGCGACCGTTGGACTGCTAAGTCAAAGGTCGCAAGTTCCACGCACCAATGTCTTTTCGAATCCATGTGCGTACTATAAATTAGTTATCAGTTGCTAAAAACGGTGAAGGAAAACATCGTGAGGAAACCGGCACACCTGAGAGATTTTTCAATGGTGTGTAAAGCCATGTCAGAGGCCTACAGGCCGTTTAAACTCTGACACCAGGTTGTTCATCAACCATACCATAAGAAGAAGAAGACTTCGTATCATAGGTACCTGTTCTATCCTCAGATCGGACAAAAACGCTACGACCTCTTTAGTAGGTACAGCAATTATATAACTCTATTTACTTTACCTAATCTGAACTCAGTTTTGGCTAAAATTCGCGCAAATCGCCCCAAGCTAGTTTATAATGTGTACGTATTACAGTATGGGAGTAAGAAAACAATTGAAACTTGTCTGAAGTTATGTAAGTAACTTCGTTTGCCTAGACATTGGGCTTTGTAACAACCGCAAGGATCGATCGAGGTTAAGCCACGCTTGACGAGGTCGGTTTATAGATTGGTGAACATAGATAAGACATAGCATTACGCCTGTATTCCTCTTATGCAGTGTATAGTACACTGTACACCGACACTCCACCAGTTATGTTATAGGTCCCAATGTAATGTAATAGGCCTTTAACCGGGCAACATTTCAGACTCCGTGCTGTTAAGATGAATAATATAATAGAAAAAATCAATAACACTTTGACTGACTGGGATTCGAGCCTAGGACATTGCTCAGCAGTCGCGCTTAGCGACCACTAGACCAACAAGGCAGTCAGAGGTATATGATAGTTACTTATGTAGATCACACAAATATTTTCGTTTTCGATATTAAGTGAATAACTCAAAAAACATGGTTCATATTATTTATAAATAAGTTGGTTTTTAACCGACTTCAAAAAAAGGAGGAGGTTCTCAATACGTCGCGATCTTTTTTTTATGTTTGTTCCCTCATAACTCAGTCATTTATGAACCGATTTGAAAAATGTTCATAGTTTAAAACCTAAAACAATTAACTAAGCGAACACCTAGGATTTGGCGCCGACTTCCACTTCGCTTATATAAAGTGAAGTGATAAAATGTTATTTTTCAATTTTGAGTTTGTGTATTTTGAAGGAGGTTTTAATAATCGCGTCTTATTCTTATCGTATGGTTGAACAACCTGGTGTCAGAGTTTAAACCGCCTGTAGGCCTCTGACATGGCTTTACACACCTTTAAAAAATCTCTCAGGTGTGCCGGTTTCCTCACGATGTTTTCCTTTACCGTTTAGGTAGATCGATAATATTTATAAGACATTGTCGGTAGTTAAAAAGTCACCCTATACTTAAATCAAGTTCCATCAAGCGGTCATTAACAAGACACCGTAGGGGCTGTTATAACGTTTTCGCCCTAAATACCCCCCAAGTATGTAATTAATAAGCTATTATCAGAAAACTCGCGTTGGTGTACTGGGCCTCAAGTCTGCTATTACAATAGTGTCAGAATGGTCTATCATTGATTTCATAATTGTCAATTTTGACAAGTTTGGTAATCTGCTAACATAATTGTCATTATGACTTTCCAGTGTTCAACCACTGACACTACATTGAAAGAAATTGCATAGAATGGTAATCTCGTACATAATGACAAATGAATGACTGACTTACATAAAACACTTGACTTGTATAAAACACTATTAAATAATATGTAAAAATAATATAATGAAATCTGGCATAAATAAAGTAGTGGTAGTTTTTCGAAAATCATTTCTACTAACGGGTTTTATAATGATGGTTAAACGACAATGTCATTATGACACAATTCTACTACGAGACCATTGACATTTAGCTGATTACGAACTTTTAGCGAAATGACAATGGGATGGGAATGGGATCGTGTTGGAATGACGAATTTTTAAAAATAGCAGACTTGGGGCCCTGGTCGCGAAGCTCCACTAGTAAGCATGAGGGTTCTCTTTCCGAGTTGGGTAAAGTGCTTTTGGCTTTTTTTGGTAATTCTCAGTCGTAGCACGGAGTCTAGATTTGTGCTCGGTTAAGTTTAGCTCGCCCCGTATTGGGACCTATAACATAACTGGCGGAATGTGAGTGTGTTGCACAAAAGCACACGTCTGCCTACTCTTTCGGAAAATATAGGCGTGAAATAATCTTAATTGTTTTTGTTTTTCATAGAAAAGTATCGTCATCGTCTACAGTAACGGTCTATAACTGTCCCACTGCAGGGCAAAGGCCTCTTCTCGTATAGAGAAGGATTGAGCACTGATCACCACGCTAGCTCACTGCGGGTTGGCGATTTTAGAAAATTAAATCCAGGTTTACTTACGATGTTTTCCGTCACCTTCAGTCAGTGGTGTCTTAGAATATTTAAGAAAGTATTTATGACATTGAAAAAGTCTCATTGATACTTGCCTCGGTTTGAACCTGCAACCTCGTGCATAGAACTCCGGTATGTCAACCACTAGGCCACCACGACCAATGATTATTATACATAAAATGTGGTAGTTTCTGGCGTGCTCATTTTGAAGACTCGCAACTGTCCTTATTGGGACATTTTGTCTAGCAGTGATTGAAAGACTCGTTCTTGTTATAATTACGCTTTTTCACGTCTATGTCAAGTTGTATAATTATGTATATGTGTTTATCGGAACACTTTTTAACACATCATTGTTTCAGTCAGAGATAATTTTTCTGATGTTAATTTCCAAGTTCCAATTTGCCTAAGCGCTATTTTCTTTTCAGATCCAACAAACTGAAGTCCTTCTGGTTCAGCATATCTGACGAGCCGCTGCCAGCGCTGGACTTCTTGTCAGCGGCCCTGCTGTCAGCTGAGTATGAGCGGGCGCTAGGCAGAGCTTTAGCCATGCCTGAGTGCCGACTTATACCGTTCTTTGGAGCCTTTCTAAGAGAATTAAGGTCAGTACACGACGGTGGTTTTGAAAATATATGATAGTCGTAATAGTCGCAGTAGTCAATAAAGTCGTAAAAGTCAATGTAGTTAAAATGTCATACTAGTCAATGTAGTCATGTAAGTCAATGTAGTCATGTTAGTCAATGTAGTCAGGTTAGTCAAAGTAGTCATGTTAGTAAATGTAGTCAGGTGGTCATGTTAGTCAATGTAGTATGTAGTCATGTTAGGCTATTTAGTCATGTTAGTCAGTGTAGTCAGGTTAGTCAAAGTAGTCAGGTTAGTCAATGTAGTCATGTAAGTAAATGTAGTCATGTGGTCATATTAGTCAATGTAGTATGTAGTCATGTTAGGTTATTTAATCATGTTAGTCAATGTACACCCACATTTCGCCAGTTATGTTATAAGTCCCAATGTAATAGGGGGCAAGCTGGACATCAACCCGGCACAAAAGCAGACTCCGAGCTGCTACTGAGAATTACCTAATGGAAAAACGCAGTAACACTTTGCCCGACTCGGGATTCGAACCAGGACCTCGTGCTAAACTGTCACTAAACCAACGAGGCAGTCCAGTGAACCACCACTACTTTAATTAATTACATCTCGTTAACTAATAGTTATTTAATCAGTAATAAACGATTTCCAGAATTCTCTTTGAATCGCTATTTCAAGATAATAAATTTCGTATCCTGGTTCGGACGCCATTTGTAAATTACAGATACATGTATAGTGTTGATGTTACCACACTAAAATACAACAACATGTGATTAATATAACTTAACATCACGCCTGTATTCCCTGAATGGGTCGGCAGAAGTGAACATATAGTACACCCACATTTCAACAAAGACCCAGACTCGGGACAATCATCTGCGGATCACACACATTTTTATCCCGAGCCGTATTAAAACCCGCGACCCATAGCGCAGCAGTCCAATCGCTTAGCTACTGCGCCAATTAGATCGTCAACTTTAATATTATAGTATTTTTTAAGAATCTTTCTCTGTACCGATTTGAGTTGAAAGCTTTCCTTTTTCGTATTAACAGCTCCGTATAAATATCAATCACATACCAGTGTTCGCTTCAGTAAGCACCGCTATATGTTTTTAATTACGCTAGTACCCAAAACGTGTGTGGGTGGAAATAGTTACCAAAAATAAACGATATTTGAGGAATCTTTATGTCGGAGTATTAGGGCCGGCACACATCAGGAAGCGCGCGCAGAGCAGTTTCCACTCATGATCATCAACAGCCGGAAGAAGGCCTCCCCCTTAGTAAGGGGAGGGGGTTGTGTAGAGGTTACAGGGTTGCCATAATCCCCACGCTTGGCAACCGGCTTGGGATCGCAGTGTTGGTGGTCAAGTAACAGAAGACGCTGCTGCCCATCTTCTGGAGTTTTCCTTAGTCACCTCTTACGACACCCACGGGAGGAGAGGGGGTGGTCAATTCTACTTTTGTACTTTGCCATCAGTGGACGTCTTTCGGCTGATGATAATTAATTATAATAATGATAATGAATCAATTAAAAAGGCGAAAGTTTTTGAGTGTGTTTGTATGTTTGTTACCTCTTCACCCTCAAACGGCTGGACCGATTTTGCCAGAATTTGGTATGCAGGTAGCTGACACCCTGGATTAACTTATAGGCTACTTTTTAATCCGTGTAAATGTAGCAGGTAACGCCGCTGACATGATTTTATTCTCTTACTAAATTCTCTCTCTTTTTCAGGGAAATATTATCAGCCTCACCATCTTTAACTGGCAGTCATTCAGTGGGAGCCACTCCAACTCACAGAAGAGAGTTTAAGAAAGACTCAGTAAAAGATGACAGGTAGGAAAATGAGATTCACTCCTTTTATCTGAAGAAAAACATGGTTCCAATTTTACTGTATGCAGCCCCTTTACCATGAAATCTTAAAGCATGACAGTTTAAGATGTGGAAGCGAGACGCTGCTACGTGCAGTGTAATGCGGCGTCTCGCTTCCACACCGTAAACTGTCCTGCTTTAAGAGTTCATGGTAAGGGGGCCTGTTTAGATCATCGATAAACCAATTTTGATTATCACACTTCACATCATTAATATTATAAAAGCGAAAGTTTGTGAGTGTGTCTGTATGTTTGTTACCTCTTCACGCCCAAACGGCTGGACCAATTTCGATAAAATTTGGTATGGAGGCAGCTGACACCCTGGATTAACACATAGGCTGTTTATTTCTAAAACTGTAGTGGCTAACACCGCGGGGGCAGCTAGTTTACTCTTAATTAAAAGATTATTCTTTCGTTGGTCCCATTTATGATTTACGTAAACCTCTGAAGATAGACAATCATTATTATTTCAGCCATGGTCATCCCACTGCTGGGCAAAGGCCTCCATTTCCTTCCTCCATTCCTCCCGGTTGTGAGCTGCAGTAGTCCATGAGCCTATATGCCTTATAAGAGTTGAGCTCATCCCGACATCTTTATCTGGGAATGCCGAATGACAATGGAACTCTTTAATAAACTTAGTCGTAACTTAATGTTAAGCCCTGAAATTCACCATTTTATTATCTTCTATTCGTCTAGCGTAGTGTCATATAGTCACATAATAAAAAATCTATAAAAAAATAATATAAAAAAATGCAGTGATAGCCGAGTGGTATGTCTGTTGGACTGCCAAGTCAAAGGTCGCAAGTTCAAATCCCAGCACGCACCAATGTCTCTCCGAATTCATGTGCGTATTATAAATTAGTTATCAGTTGCTAAAAACGGTGAAGGAAAACATCGTGAGGAAACCGGCACACCTGAGAGATTTTTCAACGTTGTGTAAAGCCATGTCAGAGGCGGTTTAAACTTTGACACCAGGTTGTTCATCAACCATACGATAAGAAGATTGCATATTAATATAATTATTTTTCATTTTTATTATCTTTCTACAGAGGCTCGTTAAAAAAAGACTCGAGAAGAGAGAGCGGGATGAGAATGGACCAGAGTACGACAACCAGCCTCCAACGAGACAGCTGCAAACGAGACGCGAGACTCACGGATTCTAACAAACAAGTGGTAAGTAGAGATACATCCCAACATAAACACATTACAAAGGAAGACGTCCTATCGTCCGCTGTATTCGTGTAGTCCTGCATTGATTCTCTTAGCACACGCCACACGCTAACACACGGACTCTAACAAACACGTGGTATGAAATATATTCCAACGTCTTTACAATCATAATGTTCTCCTGACCACGGTCATGGCGGCCTGTCTCATCTGAGACTAGCCAACTACGCAGGAGATATTATAGTGCACAAGTATGCGCGCAACACAGGTGCACTCCCTATTCCCTCACCCTCATAGTCCAGGTCGGTAAGACACGACTGGAGAGAGATCAAGCGCAGGAGCAAGGATACATACAATAACATAACATCACGCCTGTATACCCCGAAGGGGTAGTCAGAGATGTACCTATACCTATACCCACATTTCGCCAGTTATGTTATAGGTCCCAATGCAGGCTAGCCTATTGCCATCTACCGGGAACAAATCTAGAGCCCTTTCCTGCTACTAAAAATAACTGAATGGAAAAACTTAGTTCACACAGATCGCGCGCATCGTTTGAATGTTTTACACGCAGCCCATTTAATTCGATTATGCCGTCCTGCGTAATGCCAATGTGCTTCTGCAGTCGGAATTATATAAAAACATTTTCGGATTACATTTAGTTAATGTGTGATAAGTAAACAACACACTATACTAAACAATCATCATCATCAGCCGGAAGACGTCCACTGTTGGACAAAGGCGTCCCCTTAGAAGGGGGGGTGGGCTACCATAATCCCCACGCTTGGCAAGCGGCTTGGAGATCGCAGTATTGGTGGTGGAGTTACAGAAGACGCTGTTGCCCATATTCTGGTTTTTTCCCTTAGTTACCTCTTACGACACCGACGGGAGGAAAGGGGGTGGTCAATTCTAGGCCAGATACCACACGGCACGTACTTACGTACTTAACAATACATTTAAACAACCATTTTCCTTTCTAGTATATCGCGTCGTTCGACGAGGAAGGTGAGCAGGCGCCCGGCTGGCGGCGCGTGGGTCCCGAGGGTCTGGTAAACCTGGAGAAGGTGTACAGGACACAGGCGGTAATGGACCACATAGCCAGCTTCCACCAGCATCACCACGCCCTCGCCAGGAACAACGCGCCCATCTTCGGTGACTATTTGAGGTGATCATTTTTGGTGCTAACATTTGAGATGATCTTGCGTTTAATTCTTTTAATCTTTATTGTAACTGTCTCGTTCATTTAGTAGTAGCTAAGCGCAACTGTCATGAGGTCCTGGGTTCAAATCCCAAGTCTAGCTAAATATTATTGGGATTTTCCTTCAGGAAATTTTTAATTTTCAAATAGCACGGTGACTGATATTGTGCCCGATTAATGACAATATTACATTGGGACCTACATCTAGCAAAATGTGGGTGCACTATACACCTCTGCCTACCCCTTAGAAAAGTACAGGCGTGATATTATGCATGGGGGACCACCAGTCACCTTGGTTAAGCATATTGGTCGTCTGCTTTAATCTTGAACCGAACCCTAAATCCTGTCCATCACTGAAGACCTTGTCTTCCGAAAGCAACAGAACCTAACCAGTGTCTTCTTCATCAGAGCAGCAATGTTAACTTGCGAGGAAGCGGTCTTCGCGCAGCCAACCTCGAAGACCAATGGGGAGTTCGAGAACGAAGCCCTATACGAGCTGGAAGGTACGGGGTACTCTCCCGTGCAGCCACTTCCACATGACCACGGAGTTACCATGTTCCCTCTTGCACCGCAGAACGGAGAGAGAATGGATAGGCATATTTTGCAGGTGGGAATTTTAACTAGCAACAGCAAGCTTACCTCCTTGATGGAGATTTAAGCTTATCCTATACCAAATTTTATTCAATTTGGTTCAGTAGTTTAGCTGTGAAGGCGTAACAGACGGACAGTTCGTCGCATTTTGTATTTTAGACGCTCAGATGGAACTATGGATTAACTACTTTGTTGGGTTAATCGCAAAGCGCGACTGCTAAGCACGAGGTCCTGGGTTTAGTTCCAAGCTATAATAATTGTATAAAAGGTAGATACATAAGCGATTATCTTACCTACGCAATTCTCTATCTTCAAAAACTTACTACTATGACACGCGGAAGTATGATGGCATGTCATAATTATCTGGACCGAAGAGATAAGCCGAGTTCAAGAGATCTAATTAGAACCTTAATTACATTTCAGATAATGCACCACGGTACAGCCTGCGTGGTGACTGAAGCGGAGTGGGGCGGAGCGCTCGCTCAGCTTAGATTGGAGCGCGCATGCGCACTGCTCGCGTGGTGCAGGACAGCCCATCAACCGCATGCTCAACATGGTAAGTGACACTGTCAATGCATGGACGTCACTTGCTGAAAGGGAGACGAAGGAGACGCCCGCGGGGTACGGGACGAGCGGAAAGACCGGTTGCACGGGTCACGAGTCCCACTCTCTTACTCCCACCTCCAAACTCACCGGCTGAGCTTACACTCTAAGCTGACCCGTCATTGTATGTCGCGTCATATTTTTTTGTAGCTACATTAACGCAAGGGGTTAGTTAGTTAGTTAGTAGGCTATTAGTTTAGTAAGAGCACTAATAGCCGAGTGGTTTGACCGTTGGACTGCCAAGTTATAGGTCGCAAGTTGTCCAATGTCTTTTATATAATATTAGTTATCTACTGCTAAAGTCGGTGAAGGAAAACATCGTGAGGAAACCGGCACACCTGAGAGATTTTTCAACGGTGTGTAAAGCCATGTCAGAGGCCTACAGGCGGTTTAAACTCTGACACCAGGTTGTTCATCAACCAAACGATGAGAAGAACGCAATAGGTTTTAAAATTTGCGTAATTTTAAACAGATTACGAACGATAATAGTAAAGAAACTAGAATCGTGTCTCATTTGGTCTTTACAAAGCTTTGAAAATTTGCCATTTTTACATTTAGAATAATATTTTTTTGCAAATTGCTGTAAATTTCTTTCTTTTTCAGGAGAAACCCCATCTGAAAACGTGACGCAACCGGAAGTGAGCCTGTCATACAACCCCGAGGAGGTCATCCCTCTCAAGTACACAGCCAACCTGGCGCACGAAAACGAAGCGGGGATCGTCGGCGAAGAGGGGTTGGTACAACTTAGCTGTGATCATCATCATCATCACCTCCTTTATTATCATTTTTATCATCTTCATCGTCATAGCATTTATCACCATCATCATTATCTCCTTCGTCATTATCAGAACCTTCGTCATCAGTTTCATTATCATGTCCTTATCAGCTCCATAATCATTATCAGCACCTTCATAATTACCTTCGTCATCATTCATTCTTTCATCATCTCAATCTTTATCACCAGCACCTTCACCATCATCACTTCTTAATTTCACATAGACTCGTAGATTGAACCCTATAAAACACCATAATGATAAAATAAACAACTTTTCAACACGAAAAACAGTCGTTTTTTTTTGTTTTAATCGTCGCCCCACACTAGGTATTTCTCCTGTATCGTGGGTGGGTTTCACAAACATGAAATATCACATACACAAACACCCAGACTCGGGACATTTAAATGTGGTTTCACACAAATTTTTGCCCCGTGCGGGAATCGCAACCCTTAGAAAGAAGAAGAAAGAAATACTTTTAATCACGTGAGTAAAACGTATATAAACAAAAAAAATATAAAAATACCGAGAAAAAAAAATTTACATGAAGGGGGTATATGCGTCCCACGCACGTAATACGGCCCTCGCTCGGCATTAATGCTGCGACCCCGTGCGAGACAAAATCTCAGCGCTGATTTTCAGCGATAGCCGATCCTAACGATATGACGTCAAACAAAGCACAGCAGTCTAATCGCAGAGCCACTCCGCCAATCAGGCCGTCAAAATTTCCGTTAGTTACCTATATAAACCCTTATATCAATTTTCTTTCCAGCTTCATCGACCTCCAATGCGTGAAAGATATGCGCCTTGGGGGCAAACTCCTGGAGCCGCGAGACGTCGCCGAGCTGACCGCCTGCGCCAGGAAACATGGCTTGGAGACCTGTTCTCATGAACCACACATCATCTCTCTCGTGTATGGACGAACCTTGAGCGATAATAGGACCGTGCATTTTGTTCTACCAGCGTATTCTTATAGGTGAGTGATACATCATCATCAGCATAATCAGCCGGAAGGCGTCCACTGTTGAACAAAGGCCTCCTCCTTTTAGAAGGGGGGTGTTGCCATAATCCCCACGCTTGGCTAGCGGCTTGGGGATCGCAGGGTTGGTGGTTAAGTTACAGAAGACGCTGCTGCCCATCTTCTGGATTTTCCCTTAGTCGCCTCTTACAACACCCACGGGAGGAAAGGGGGTGGTCAATTCTAGGCTGGATACCACACGGCACAGTGATCATACATCAATATCTAAACAAATAAATAAAATTGAACTGTCTGTTTGTTTCGGCTTATCTCCGAAATCTCTGAACCGATTTTGACGGGACTTTTTTTGGCATATAGTTGATATTATAAGGAGAAACGAACTTAGCTTAACGATTATAGTTGCATTACACTGAAGGAACAGTCAAATGCTTTTGGGCCTAATATTAAAATCTAACACAATTTTCTTCATAAGAGTGCTTTTCATCATTTGGTCTTATTACTAAAATCTTAATTCTATTGCCTTTGCAGGGTATGGGCAGTAGGCTTGCACTCGGTCATCAGGGCGCTGATGAGCCAAGCAAAGCTGGCAGACAGGAGTTTAGCTTGGCTGAAGAACAAATACACAGCATTGTATTATGAAGACGGATGCTGTTGTGAACCACTCGTATCTGATGCTATACGAGTAAGATTCTTTTTTTTTTTGTTTATATGAACATCGCCTCACATTAGAAATTTCTCCTGTGTCGTGGGTGCGTTTCACAAACATGAAATATCACATACACAAACACCCAGACTCGGGACAAACATCTGCGGTTCGCGCAAATTTTTTCCCCGTGCGGGAATCAACCCCGCAACTCCTAGAGTAGCAGTCCAATCGCTTAGCCACTGTGCACTAATCAGGTCGGCAAAATTACTCCTGTTTTCGTAGTAAACGTTTCTCCCTCAGGTAACTGCTTGGTATTTTTTACCTATAGTTCACCCACTCCAGGAAGTTTCCTTGTATTGTGCTGTGTGTAGTATATAGCACTGTTAACCGAATGGTATGACCGTTGGACTGCCTCGAGGCAAACATCTGTGGATCCCACACATATATTGTCTCGTGCGGGAATAGAAGCCGCGGGCTTAAACGCAGCAATCCCATCGCTTAGTCACTGCGCTAATTAGGTCGTCAAATAATTATATAATTATGGTGCAAGTAGACCCTCCACGAGTGCTACCTAAGTACGTCCGTCACTAGACGGTCAACCTGCCGCTACCATCCTTGTTGAAGACCATCTCTACAGCTTGACCCGTTGCTATGACAACAAGCTCATGTCGTAAGCCATTGATTAAAACAAGAAGACCCTCCACGAGTGCTACCTAAGTACGTCCATCACTAGACGGTCACCCTCGCTACCATCCTTGTTGAAGACAATCTCTACAACATGACCTGTTGCTATGACAACTAGCTCATGTCGTAAGCCATTTATTAAAGCCAGTAGACCCTCCACGAGTGCTACCTAAGTACGTCCGTCACTAGACGGTCACCCTCGCTACCATCCTTGTTGAAGACCATCTCTACAGCTTGACCCGTTGCTATGACAACTAGCTCATGTCGTAAGCCATTTATTAAAGCCAGTAGACCCTTAACGAGTGCTACCTAAGTACGTCCGTCACTAGACGGTCACCCTCGCTACCATCCTTGTTGAAGACAATCTCTACTGCATGACCTGTTGCTATGACAACTAGCTCATGTCGTAAGCCATTTATTAAAGCCAGTAGACCCTTAACGAGTGCTACCTAAGTACGTCCGTCACTAGACGGTCACCCTCGCTACCATCCTTGTTGAAGACAATCTCTACTGCATGACCTGTTGCTATGACAACTAGCTCATGTCGTAAGCCATTGATTAAAACAAGAAGACCCTCCACGAGTGCTACCTAAGTACGTCCGTCACTAGACGGTCATCCTCGCTACCATCCTTGTTGAAGACAATCTCTACTGCATGACCTGTTGCTATGACAACTAGCTCATGTCATAAGCCATTTATTAAAGCCAGTAGACTCTTCTCGAGTGCTACCTAAGTACGTCCGTCACTAGACGGTCACCCTCGCTACCATCCTTGTTGAAGACAATCTCTACTGCATGACCTGTTGCTATGACAACTAGCTCATGTCATAAGCCATTTATTAAAGCCAGTAGACTCTTCTCGAGTGCTACCTAAGTACGTCCGTCACTAGACGGTCACCCTCGCTACCATCCTTGTTGAAGACAATCTCTACAAGATTTATTTATTTATTTTCACAAAATCCACAGCTCTTTAGAATAACAATTAATCTTATAAACTAATTTTACAGCCATATACGGATTTCCAATTTAACCAACTATTTTTATGCAATTATCTTGACAAAAGGCTGACATGCTATGCTAGCACCAGCCAAACACACAATATACAAAAGTTCCTGTTTAATAGTGTCCGAGTGTGGAATTGGGAGTGTTATGAGAGGGCTTTTGTGTGTGTGTGTGTGTTTGGGAGTGGTAATATGTATGAAAATGTATATATCTTATTATATTTAATACTATACTTTAGCCCCTAAAGATGACTGTTTCTATGGCAATTGAAAATACAAAACAATCGACCAGATGGATTTCCTAACAATGTTTCTCTTCTATTTTTGCAAAAGCATTAAACGTATTCTTCTTGTCCCTTGATCATTAATTCTAATTCTTTCTCTTTTGTTCTTATTTCCAGGTCTTCGGAGGAAGAGAGTCGACGTGTGGGAGCTCTTCGCACTCCACTCCAGTCAAAGGAACCTACACCGACTCTCATTCTGATTCTCTTAGGAGTTCTGGCATTAAATTTAAGGTGAGTTCAGAAACGCATTAGTAAAAGATTATTTTAAAGAAATACTACCACTTTACACTACTTGTTACTTATTAGCTCTAATTGACAAAGTATGTATATGACTTTTAGTGTCATTTTAGCATGTTGCTCTCGTTCACCCCTAAGACATAAATACTAAAAGGGAACTTTAAATGGGTGCGAGCAGCGCCACGGTACGGCAAAGGTCGCAGGATCAAGTCCTGCTCGTGTCCATCATTTTTCAAATTTCCTTTATCAATTTTTAAAGTATGTATGATTACACATATTATACCTTTAAACCTGGTTATTTTAACTAATAGAGTACAGCTTCTTATCGTATAGTTGATGAACAACCTAGTGTCAGAGTTTAAACCGCCTGTAGGCCTCTGACATGGCTTTACACACCGTCGAAAAAATCTCTCAGGTGTGACGGTTTCCTCACGATGTTTTTCTTCACCGTTTTTAGGAACTGATAACTAATTAATTGGGTACAGCAGTAGGTGTCTAAAGTACACTTCCATTACTTTCAGAAGAACAAATCGACTTCAGAACTGAAGACCAGCTCTCCGAAGAGTTTTATGTCCACCCACACGTCTGGTACGAGGAGTGAGGATGACGTCATTCAAGGATCACCACGACATAGGTAAGAGAAAATAAATAGAAACCTAAAAAAACCCCACACTAGGTAATTCTCCTGTGTCGTGGGTGCGATTAACAAACATGAAATATCACATACACAAACACCCAGACTCGGGACAAATATCTGTGGATCACACAAATTCTTGTCACGTGCTACAATCGAACCCGTAACCTATAACGTAGCAGTCAAATCACAGCCACAGAGCTGATCAAGTCGTCGAATTAACCATTTATTTTGGCAGTAAAAATAAAATGCGTAAAATTAATATTAATAATATTAATAAAAATTTGAAAATATAACTTTATATACTTAATAATACGTTTTGCTGTCGAATAGCTCTAAAAATGTATTATAATAATATTACCTAACTATTTTATTAAACTAAGGTTATATTATTAACAACGAACATAAAACAAATATAATTTTATTAAAAAAAAAACTGTATGTATTGGTAAAACTGAAAATATATCTTCTGATTTCCAAAATTAGAATATTTCATTCGCCTTAAATAATATTGTGTTTTTTTACATTAAAATATTCCTATTTCTGTTCTTGCATCTCTTTTAATAATTGGCGGAAAATGTAGAAAGAGATTAGGTCCGCCACTGTCCATAATTTCTCTCTAAGAAACTCTTCTCCTTGTTTCTTCTCTCCAGTTCGTACTCCTCAAGCATCAGCCACCACCACTCATACGGTCCTCGACACAGCAGCCTTACAGCAGCCGCCACCAGCATCATGGCAGGATCTCCGAACAGAAGCAGGTAAGTTCTAAGACCCTGAAAAGGCTTTTGAATTTTGATAATCTTATCGTATGGTTGATGAACAACCTGGTGTCAGAATTTAAACCGCTTGAAGGCCTCTGACATGGCTTTACACACCGTTGAAAAATCTCTCAGGTGTGCCGGTTTCCTCAAGATTTACTTCACCGTTTTAGCAACTGATAACTAATTTATAGTACGCACATGAATTCGAAAAGACATTGGTGCGTGCCGGGATTTAAACTTGCGACCTTTGACCGGCATTCCAAAGGTGATATCACTCGGCTATCAGTGCTAGGATTTTGGAACTAAAAATACATTATTATTACAATTCATTTTTATATTTGTGACCTTGTATTATTTCGGTGACCTTGACCTTGAATCTTTAATGTGACCTTGACTTTTGATCTCGTGACCTTGGTTTTTTGTTTTGTTTATTTATTTTTACCTTGACCTATACACTTTTCATGTCCTTGACTTCTGATACTTTGTAAGAAGATAGGTATAATTTTTTTTAATTTTAAATCAATATTGGAGTTGAATTTTACACTGTATGAATAGATAAATAAATGCTAATTTTGAATAATTATATAAGATAATAACTTCCGTGAGTGTTATCCATATTATTTACTATATTATATCCCGGTTATACTCACGTGTGTATTCGGGAATGCCCGACTAGTTTCGAACTCGAACGGAATCAGTCCGTCAGTTCGGCTCGCGACTCCGCCGCGTAACCAGCTCATGAATAAGGGCTCCGTTCGAGTTCGAAACTAGTCGGGCATTCCCGAATACACACGTGAGTATAACCGGGATATATAGTAAATAATTATATAAGAAGTTAATGAATGCACATATTTTATTAGAAAAATATTTTTTTATCTAAATTTTTTATATAATTAAAAATACGCTTATATTAAGTACTACAAACAATGAATAACATTAAATTTAAGTATAATTAGAGTTAATATTGCTTCGATTAGCTTAAAATTATTTTAAATTCTTTATTAGTAATTCTTCAAGCAAATCAAATTTTTTAAATGTAAAACGACGCCTTATACGGCGTTCACTATAAATGTATTCTGTTCGTGGGTGTGTTTCACAAGCACGAAACGTTACATGCACACCCAGGCTCCGAACAAAAGTCTGCCACCCTAGACAGGTGGCAAAACGCTTGACAAATAGGAATCGAATAGAATGATAAATGTATGGGGGTTACATAAAGTTTCGACTATGTTATCAACGACCTAGGTCAAACCTATATATGTATCATTCTATCACTTGTCTAGGAAAGCTATGGGGCACACAAATTATTGTCCAGTGCGCACAAATCACGTCACGTGACAGTACTTTATCTATATTTTTGACCATTCGTCACAGTTTGCGACGGTTGGAGACCAGTGAGCGTTTCTGGGAGAACCTTAAGCATCTGAGGACCGGCTCCGTGGGGTACGACACACAACTGGACTTCATGGACTTCGTCACACTCTTCAGGAGTTTCAGGTGAGGAGCAGGGTTGAGGGCAGAGGAGAAGAAAAAGATTTGAGGAAGATTTGTAAAGACTATAGAGTTTTGAATCTTAATAAAACCAATTTATTTCTTTGGTTTTTACCGAAAACATCGCTTTTCTAGTGCTCGAAAACGTATTTAAGACTGACTGTCCGCTAAGTAGGCACAATAGTTAAATAATCGCTGTGTTCCATACGTAGTGCACTGAACAGTGAAAGGGTTAAGTAAGGAGGATTTATCCACTGATCGAGTGAGATCTAATAGATATGCCAACTAATAAAAATCCTCTTCACTTCCTACCCCTCTGGAAAACGTTTCGTCATTAAATACTTATTGCCTGGTCACACTAATGTGTCTTTTTAGAATGCCCGACTAGTTTCGAACAGAAACTGAGATCTTTATCTTCAAAAGAGATCATTATAAGAGTAACTATGGTGTTTCTTGACATTCCTTAGCATTGTAATGACTTTTTGCAATCATGTAACTTCTTCTTATCGTATGGTTGATGAACAACCTGGTGTCAGAGTTTAAACCGCCTGTAGGCCTCGGACATGGCTTTACACACGGTTGAAAAATCTCCCAGGTGTGCCGGTTTCCTCACGATGTTTTTCCTACACCGTTTTCAGCAACTGATAACTAATGTATAGTGCACATGAATTCGAAAAACTATTGGTGCGTGCCGGAGTTTGAACTTGCGACCTCTGACTTCGCAGTCCAACGGTCATACCACTCGACTATCAGTGCTACCTGATCATGTAACTAGAGTTAAAATAGTGCAAATCTGTTATAGACGAAAAGTATTGAGTTTGACTTGCTCTCATATCTAATGAAAATACCTGCCATAACTTAAACCCTTTTTTATGTCTCTTGACATTCAAACGACAGAGACTAGAATATTTAATCCATGGTTTAAAATAGATATTTTTATGAATAAGGGAATAAATGTATTTTTTTCTTCAGCCTTGTCATGCGGTCAGAGCTGAGAGACATCTTCGAGCAGTTAGCGGTACCTCGCAACAGGTCACCGCTCCTCGGGGCCGAGAAAAGTCGAAGCTCGCCCGAATTGTTCCGAAGCAGAGCCATATTCAGGACAGGTTAGTCAATGTTTGACTGTGGAGACTGGGTTCAGACCCACCTCTGCACTGCACTAGCGTCTGCCAAAGACCTGCAGCCGCCTTTCAACCCTTGGGGGCACATAAGTGTGTAGACCGGGTTGAGAGCATTGCAGTAGCCTCTGCCAAAAACCTGCAGCCCCCTTTCAACCTAACATAAGTCGACGATCCGCCCTTTAGGAGTATAGCGCCACCGGGCTTGGCGATAGAGTGCTGAAGCAATTCCGCCTCCCCGCCATTCTAGCATCAGCAGACATGGCGTGTTTTTTAGTTGGTATAACCCTCGTACTCGGAGGACCGGCCTTTTAGGTTCACGGGGGGATTCTTAAATAATCCTGTCGTCTCTCAGCGGCACACATGCATAAAGTATTTTCCACAACTTAAAAAGTTATAGCTTCATGAAAATGTCATATTAATAATATTTTCCTAAAATCGATAAAGAAGAGGAAGAGGAAGAAATTACACAGTTTCGTCAAATCTGACGCTATTGAATGGTCTATGAAAAAAAAAGATTCGAAATCGAAGACGAATTGAGAGCATCCTCCTTTTTTTGAAGTAGGTTAATAACTGGATACCATCTTCATATTACTTTCAATTTCAGTATAAGTACAACAGAATGATGAATGGAATTGTTTTTGATGCGATTTCTTTCTTTCTAGGTCTGCTGACAAGGAATGGGTCTTTAGACCTGGAGCCGCCTAGCGATAAGGTGGGCAGGAAGAAGGCTTTCGATCTACTAGCTGCGGCTGCTTTACCTGGTAAGACCTGCTACTTGATAATAATAGTCTTAGATGTTTACGGATTCATACACACAAGATAATGTAGCATTTTCTTTGTTCTAAAAAACAGCAAGGAAGTTGCACTAACATTATCTCCTAGTGATCTTAGTGATATTGATTTGAAAACACGTAGCACAAGAATAAACTGCTACGAAAAAATCCCAAACTCCCCGATCCCTACCCCACTCGGGCCAAGTGCCTTTTGAACGCATCCCCCCGAAAAAAAGGTACAAAAAACGTTTGTTAAAAAAAAATAGTTAAAAAACACGACTGCCGTGCCAATAAACGAACTAAAAAGTTAAAAACAAGTACCATCGCAGTCTGAGTACCTCTTAGATAAGACAGTGTTCCACAGAACGGTCTCCCGACTGCGATGGAACTCGTTTTTCACTCAAAAAATCAAACGGCTGGACCGATTTTCCTATAATTTGGTATGGAGGTAGCTGACACCCTGGATTAACAAAAGCTTTATATCCCGAAAAAATTTAAGTATTTTGTTACTAGATTATTATGGTTTCTTTTGTTACCAGGAGCGTGTCCCGATGTCAGTGGGCGCGTGTTATCGCTCCCGACGCTCGGCAAGTTCTGTGAGACACGACAGAACGAGCTGAAGACAGAACAGGAACTCCGTGATATTATCCAGGTATTCACCGCTTCCTAGTGCTATAACTGATAGCCGAGTGGTAAGACCGTTGGACTGCCAAGTCAAAGGTCGCAAGCTCAAACCCAAGCACGCACCAATGTCTTTTCGAATTCATGTGCGTTTTATAAATTAGTTATCAGTTGCTAAAACGGTGAAGGAAAACATCGTTAGGAAACCGGCACACCTGAGAGATTTTTCAACGGTGTGTAAAGCCATGTCAGAGGCCTACAGGCGGTTTAAACTCTGACACCAGGTTGTTCATCAACCATACGATAAGAAGAAGAAAGTTATAGCATAACTGACAAGAAGAAACTAATCAAACCTCCCAGCAGATATGTACCTAGTCGTTGCAGCAATGGGAGAGTTCGTCTAATATTGATATCTTACTGCCCCATAGGTCTAGTGGTCACAAAGCGCGACTGCGGTGCAAGAGGTCCTATGTTCGAATCCTGGATTGAGCAAAGTGTAACTAGGTTTTAGGGAATTCTCAGTAGCAGCACGGAATTTGGATGTGTGCCCGGTTGATGGCAATAGGCTCGCCCCCTATTACATTGGGACCTATAACATAACTTTCTTTTATTTAACGTGCGGAAAATGCATTACTCATACTCTATACCATATGTGGGACCCCCCCCCCCCCCCGTGTACCGTAAAAGGCACGAGGGTATACCCACTAAAAACCACACATGCCTGCTGGGGCCTATGAT
Organism: Abrostola tripartita; assembly: GCA_905340225.1. Lineage (NCBI taxonomy): Eukaryota > Metazoa > Arthropoda > Insecta > Lepidoptera > Noctuidae > Abrostola > Abrostola tripartita. The sequence goes on along the minus strand of HG996513.1, from coordinate 831,274 downwards.
GGCGGGGAGGCGGGATCGCTATTAGCACTCTACCGCCAACCTATAACATAACTAGGACAATATGGGTGTATTACCTATATGTGGACATCTACCTACCCTTTCGGGGAATACAGGCGTGATGTTGTTTGTTTTCTATACATCTAACTTTGTCCACAGAGACACGAGCCGGACCCAACGCTGCGCGCCGACAACTGCCTCTCGTTTGAAGGGTTCGTCCGCTTCCTGACTGACAAAGACAATTACGCCTTCGTGCCGGAGCAAATGAGAGCGAATAACTTCATCAGGTAAGATAATAGTGTGTTTGCTAAACAGCTATCGAATGACGTCATAATGAAGTGGTACTTAGTTTGCAACGGCGACCGCCGCTGCTGTCTGTACCGCGCGCGCGCACCAACCTCCTGCAGCACGCGCATATTACGAGAGCTCTTTGTACGCTCAACACGGTGTCTCAGCAAACTGATTTATTGAACTGTGCTTTGAAGGAATTCATACTGACCGCATATTTCATAATATCTAGTTAAGTTAAGTAGTTAATGCTTGTTTGATTTAATAGATTGTAATGTTTATTTTAGTGTGTAATTACGCTATTGTATTAGGTTATAATACACCTTTGATGATAGTTGTAAGTGGTTTATAATAAATCTAAATGTAGGTACATATATAACTCAAAGGTGACTGACTGACTGACATAGTGATCTATCAACGCACAGCCCAAACCACTGGACAGATCGGGCTGAAATTTGGTATGCAGGTAGATGTTATGACGCAGGCATCCGCTAAGAAAGGATTTTGATAAATTCCACCCCCAAGGGGATAAAATAGGGGATGAAACTTTGTATGAAAGTTTGTCAATTTTGAACCGATCGGGCTGAAACTTTGCATGTATAAAGCTACTATGACGTTGGCATCCCCTAAGAAAGGATTTTGCTAAATTCCACCCCTAAGGGGATAAAATAGGGGATGATGGAAGATGTAAATGTATTAGTTTAAACCTATCAGTACCTAATGGAACGAATAAATTAAGACGAACAAAATAATTTTTAGTTCTAAATGTTGACAATAGATGGCTTCTTAACGCGAGCGAAACCGCGGGCAAAATCTAGTAAATAAATAAAATAAACGCACCTTCTAAAGTGTAGGTCCACTAGCTCTGTCAAGTATCTTTAACTGTATACCTAAATACGACACAGCATTTCGATAACAGCAAGTTTTAAATACATGCGGACGTTACTGCATTCGTTGGTAAACATAAATTTTAAATAAATCGACGATAGGTACCTACACATTAACCCCCTTACGTACCTCCTTATAAGAATTCACAGTGGGGCTCGTAGCTATGCGGCTACCCGGCAGATCAGTCGATCTGCGAGGTTAAGCCGTGCTCGCCGCGGTCAGTCTTGTGATGGGTGACCGTTTTCACATGTCGAGACCCCTCCGTGCTTCGGAAGGCACGTTAAGCCGTTGGTCCTGCGCCTGATCTCTCTCCGGTAGTGTCGGTCTACCGTCCCATCGAATTATGAGAGTGAGGGAATAGGGAGTGCACCTGTGTCTGCGCGCATACTTGTGCACTATAATACCTCCTGCGTAGATGGCTAGTCTCAGCTGAGGCAGGCCGCCGTGACCAAAATTCGGTCAGGAGGACATTAAATTAAAATAAATTAAGTAGGAATTCACAACTTTCCAATTGATTAAATTATACCTATTCTCTGTACGACAGTTTACGTCATGAAATCGAGACGCCGCATTACACAGCACGTAGCGGCGTCTGGCTTCCACAGCGTAAACTGCCCTGTATTAAGAGTTCATGGTAACGGGGCAGGTATTCTGAAATTTACCCATCACTGGTTTGCATGTCAATAAATAGGGATGTCAATTCGTTTAAAAGATTATTAAGTACAGAGTAGGTACATTGGTTCAGACTCTAGAGCATTTTTTTTATTCGGGACAAGCCCACCACTCGTGCCCATCATTGCAACTCCTGTAAGCCAGGATCTACAATGATAACCATTGAGAACCATCGAGGCAATGAAGCTAGAGGCGTCCCAGAGAAATGACTCGACTGTCTTGGAACCCGCAACGAAATTAATCATAAAAGAATATATAGGAGTAGGAATATTAATTTAGTTCCCACTTCTAGACTCTAAGGAATGTAGAATTTGTTGAAACGGTTATGTATTCATGATCTATCAGCGAATCAACTATACGTCTAAACTAAATTCTGCAAGCATATAGACCTATACTTGAAGAAATCGACTTTATCATCAGCCGGAACACGTTCACTGCTGGACAAAGGCCTCCCCATTAAAGGGGGGGGGGGGGGGGTTGCCATAATCCCCACGCTTGGCAAGCGGCTTGGGGATCGCAAGATCGCAGAAGACGCTGCTGCCCATCTTTTGGTTTTTTCCCTTAGTCGTCTCTTACGACACCCACGGGAGGAAAGGGGGTGGTCAATTCTAGGCCGGATAACACACGGCAGTTACAGGAGTTACAGAAACCGACTTGCTGCAATATAATTTAATATTGTACAACTAACAAAACGTCTCCTCAACAGCAAATCAACGAACCCAGAAGATGAAGAAGCTCAGAGGACGATTTCCAAGGACATGATGGGTCCCCTGAGCCAGTACTACATCGCCAGCAGTCACAACACCTACCTGACAGGACACCAGCTGAAGGGGGAGTCTTCTGTCGAACTGTATAGCCAGGTTAGTGGGTTCAATGTTATAGTTAATGGGTTAAATATGAATACCAGAATAGTAGGTTCAATGTTATAGTTTGGGCTCAATGTTATAACCAGAACAATACGTTCAATATTTATACCAGTATAAAAGGTTCAATATTATAGCTTGGGTTCAATGTTATTACCAGAATAATAGGTTCAATATCATAGTTTGGGTTCAATGTTATTACCGGAATAATAGGTTCAATATAATAGCTTGGGTATTATAACCAAAACAATGGGTTCAAGATTCGGTGGACAGGTTGGTGGGTTCAAACTTGTTTTTTTAAATAATACTGTATAATAGGAAATAAAACGACAAATGATTTATTAAAGACATTTATTATACGTACATCAATTTGCATCATCTTTACAGACTGTGTGTAAATTAATAACATTTGATGCCTTCAATTTTTTCCTTATAAATAGCTTTAAAAGTTAAAATTGGGTATTACTTAAGTGTTATAGATACGACAGTACAATTCTCTTGCAATAACACCGATATAGGCTCTAAGGCCTCATAGATTCTTCTCAATTCTTCGTCATGTTTTTGGATAATAAGAATTACAAAATATCCTTCGTAATCAACGAGACAGTGAAGAATTGTAATAAGAATACACTTGAGGCCAAAAAAATAGGTCATTAACCATAACATCACGCTTGTATTCCCCGAAGGTGTAGACAGAGGTGCACATATAGTACACCCACATTTCGCCAGTTATGTTAAAGTCCTAATGTAATAGACGAGCTGGCCATCAACCGGGCACAATCTAGACTCTGTGCTTCTACTGAGAATTACCTAATGGAAAAACCCAGTAACACTTTGCCTGACCTGGACTTCGAACCCAGGACCTCATGCTCAGCAGTCGCATTTAGCGACTACTGGACCAATGAGGCAATATAGGTCAAGAAGCAGAGCGGCTCGTAGCTACGTGGCTACCTCTCAAATCAGTTGATCTGCGAGATTAAGCCGTGCTCGCCGCAGTCAGTTTTATGATGGGTGACCGTTGTCACAGTTCTCACCCCCTCCGTACTTCGGAAGGCACGTTAAGCCGTTTGTCCTGCGCCTGATCTCTCTCCGGTCGTGTCTTACCGTCCTGGACTATGAGAGTGAGGGAATAGGGAGTGCACCTGTGTCTGCGCGCATACTTGTGCACTATAATATCTCCTGCGTAGTTGGCTTGTCTCAGATGAGATAGGCTGCCGTGACCGACATTCGGTCAGGAGAACATAATTATTAGAGTTCGAAATAATTAATTATCGTTGCTATCAGAGAATCCTACTGCTACATATTAATGTGTGTTTCTTCGATACCAAAATCTCGCTCTGTAATCATCGCTGCACGTCAGAAACGCTGGGGCTGTTCCAGAATGGACTATAAACCTGAAATAACAGAAAAAATATTATTAACAACATTCGATTGTATTTTGGAGATCAGTAGGCAGAGGTGTAGTGTACCGGCATTTCGCCAGTTATGTTATAGGTCCCAATGTAATAGACAAGCTGGACATTGACAAGGCACAAATCCTGACTCGTGCTGCTACTAAGAATTACCTAATGGAAAAACCTGATAACATTACTATAATAACTTTAGTGAGTGTTATCCATATTATCTATTTATTTATTAACCAACTTATACTAACACATATGTACCCATACAAGTTATAGGTTAAGATTTAGTAATTATACTTATATAATATGTTATTAGTATTTACTACCTATCTATACTGTATCTATCTATATATATATAAAATACATTTAGTTCGGCTCGCGAAAAAAATCTTTTAACGCAGTCGAAGTCGCGGGCATATGTAGTTCAAGTAGTGAAAGTAACTCTGTGTCTGTCTGTATGTTACACCTTCACGACTAAACCGCTGGACGGATTTTGATGAAATTTGGCATGCAGAAAGTTAAAGACCCAAGAAAGGACATAGGCAACTTTTTTTTTTTTTAAACGGTGCCCCACACTAGGAATTTCTCTTGTATCGTGGGTGCGTTTCACAAACATGAAATATCACATACACAATTATATATATTAAAAATTCAACTATTTATGCGGTTAATATAGAGGTTAACGCGGGCAAAATAGGTATTATTAGGTTTGAGGGTAGTAGAGGTGTTCCGAGCATACCGGACGGCCCCGTTGTGCCCGAGCGACATGAGCTGGCACCTGCTGGCGCTGCGCGAGTGCCACGTGCACAGCGACGTGGTGGCCTCGTCCGGGAACACCACGTAGTCCTCCGTGTGGTTCAGCACCGCCTGCGCCAGGTGCTCCTGCTTGCCTGCCAGAGGGAGTACTGGATTATTTATCTATACATCTATACATAATAATACAATTAGAGTATTTGTCTGTTTGTAACATCAAAACAGCTTTTAACTTCAAATGGTTTAAAGTTTAATCGTCCAAATTTGGCATTTTGATTTCATTATCATCAGCCGGAAGACGTCCACTGTTGAACAAAGGCCTCCCCCTTTTAAATGGGGGGTGGTTGCCATAATCCCCACGCTTGGCAAGCGGCTTCGGGATCGCAGTGTTGGTGGCCAAGTTACAGAAGACGCTGCTGCACATCTTCTGGATTTTCCCTTAGTCGTCTCTTACGACACCCACGGGAGGAGAGGGGGTGGTCAATTCTAGGCCGGATACCACACGGCATTTACCGATTTTGAAATGACTTTATTTAAGTTTAGGCATTGTGCAAACAAACTTAAACCCCTGAAAATCGGAATCAACGCGCGAATTCGCGGGCTGAAGCTAGCTATTATATAATAGGTAATATTACTCTTACCTGTGGTCCCAGCGCCGGTGTATTGTATCAGACACCTGCTGCTCGCTAACTCCCAGAGTTTGATGGACGAGTCCAAGCCAGAGGTCAATAAATACTGGAAAAAAAATATTCCATTAATATATTAATTAATATTAACGATTAACCCATTAAGATACAAAAGCGTGATGATAAATATACTAATATTATGAATGGGAAAGTGTCACGGCAGCCTGTCTCATCTGAGACTAGCCAACTACACAGGAGATATTATAGTGCACAAGTATGCGCTCAGACACAGGTGCACTCCCTATTCCCTCACTCTCATAGTCCAGGACGGTAAGACACGACCGGAGAGAGATCAGGCGCAGGACCAACGGCTTAACGTGCCTTCTGAAGCACGGAGGGGGTGAGACATGTGATACGGTCACCCATCACAAGACTGACCGCAGCGAGCGCGGCTTAACCTCGCCGATCGATTGATCTGCGCGGTAGCCACATAGCTACGAGCCCCACATATAGTATTTTAGTATTAGTATTTTAGTTATGTAGTATTACATAACAGTACACGCGAAGGGCTCGTAGCTATGTGGCTACCGCGCAGATCAGTTGATCGGCGAGGTTAAGCCGCGCTCGCTGCGGTCAGTCTTGTGATGGGTGACCGTTGTCACACTGTTGAGCCCCTCTGTACTTCAGAAGGCACGTTAAGCCGTTGGTCCTGCGCCTGATCTCTCTCCGGTCGTGTCTTACCATCCTGGACTATGAGAGTGAGGGAATAGGGAGTGCACCTGTGTCTGCGCGCATACTTGTGCACTATAATATCTCCTGCGTAGTTGGCTAGTCTCAGGTGAGACAGGCCGCCGGGACCGACATTCGGTCAGGAGGACATTATTAATACATACCTTGCTATTCCTGGTGAAGGCTACGGAACACACTTCGGACCCGTCGTGAGCATTAACGAAGGTATTGAAACATCTGTTAGAGACGGTGTCCCACAGCTTGACCGCCCCGTCGGCACTGCCACTCGCAAAGTATTTGCCGTTTGGAGAGAATCTGTAAAAAAATATAATTATAAAACAGATTACCTAATGAATTTAAAGATTTACCCCTGAATTTATTTAAAAAGAATTTAATACTATGGCTGAGGGAGAAATGTTTCTACGAAGTTAATTAATACTTTACATATGATCCAAGAAACATAACATCACGTCTGTATTCCCCGAAGGGGTAGACAGAGGTGTACATATAGTACACCCACATTTCGCCAGTTATGTTATAAGTCCCAATGTAATAGGGGGCGAGCCTATTGCCATCAACCGGGCACAAATCCAGACTCCGTGCTGCTACTGAGAATTACCTAATGGAAAACTCAGTAACACTTTGCCCGACCTAGGATTTGAACCCAGGACCTCTTGCTCAGCAGTCGCGCTTAGCAACCACTAGATCAACGAGGCAGGCGAGTGATCCAAGAAATATATACTAATAATACTCTAGCAACTACAATATTGAACTATTATAAAATACTATATAATATGACGACGACCTGATTGGCGCAGTGGCTAAGCGATTGGACTACTGCGCTAAGGGTTGCGGGTTCGATTCCTGCACGGAAAAAAAATTTGTGCGATCTATAGAGCTTTGTCCCGAGTCTGGGTGTTTGTGTATGTGATATTTCATGTTTGTGAAACGCACCCACGATACAGGAGAAATTCCTAGTGGGGCGACGTTTTTAAAAGAAAGAAAGATTATGTCATTACTGACCGGAGATTTATAAATGCAAATGTAATACTGTCTTACGAGAAAACTGAACAACTAATAAATGTAGTAAACTAATTTACATAAAATATACCTACTTGCATGAACACCCTCCTTTTATAAACCTATTTTTTCTAGTTTTTATACTACGAACTATCTCAGACAACAAATTCACTCTCACACACGCACATTACACACTCACAGACACACACACACTCACTTACACACCATGTGCTCCTTACTTTCGTACTATTTACCTTTCTATGATTTAAAATTATAAAACTTTTTCCAAATGACTAGTCAAATTAAAGTTGAATATTAATATAGGGATTAGCTGCAATCCGAGACACAGGTTTCTGCCTAGTTCGGATGTAGATGTCCTCAATTATTATGTTAAAGTACCTTAGCCTTACCTTCAGCTGTTATAATGTTACAAATTTGTAACTGTACATTGAAACTTATAGTAAACTAGCGGCCCGCTCCGGCTTCGCACGGGTATAAAATATATATTATAAGTATTTCTCCACTATTTAATGGATGTTATTATACATATAAACATTTCTCTTCAATCACTCTATCTATTAAAAAAAAACCGCATCAAAATCCGTTAGTTTTAAAGATTTAAGCATACATAGGGATATAGGGACAGAGAAAGTGACTTTGTTTTATACTATGTAGTGATAAAAATTGATTATTATTATTATTTTAATAATAAATTCATATAATTTGTTCAGATTAACAATTAATAAATTAATTCTTAGTGTTTATAAATTTAATATTTGCACACCATATGTTATGGTAGAATTATTTAGTATTATATCGTAAAAAATACTTACTGTATAGAATTGACTTGTTTAGTATGATGATGGGACGGTATAGGGCATACGAAGCACTGGCTGGTGGTGACGTCATACAGCCTGATCACTGGCTGCGTGCTAGACGCTATGATGTGGTCGCCCAGCGGGTGGAAAGCGACGCATAACACCTGCTCCGCGTCCTAGAAAATGATGGGTGGCAAAAAGATTTTTTTTAACTATAAATACTCTAAATCCAGTAGTTTAATAAATTTAAATGCTCCGTTGGTCTAGTGGTCACAATCGCAAAGCAAGACTGACTGAGTTTTTGAGTTCGATTCCTGGGTCGGGTAAGGTGATGCACCGGCCGTGGTCGCAACTCGGTGCAACTCGGTCGAAACGTCAAGCTAAAATTAAAAACTTGTGTTCGCATGAATTCCTGTGTTGTAATTTAATTTTATAATCATCACCTTACCCGACTATTATCATCAAGCAACGCGATAGTTTAAAAGTTAGTATTGCAAACCGCTACAGGTCGGAAGATGATTTTGTATTTTTTTTCAATAGGAAGGAGTCTAGATTTGTGCCTGGTTAATGGCAATAGGTGCCTATTACGTAGCCTCTAGCGAAATATCGTACTATACACTTGTTTACCAGAGAATACAGGCATTAACTTTTATTGCAATTAATAGCCTTGCTCCTAATTACATGATTCTACATTCCGTGCTTCGGAAGGCACGTTAAGCCGTTGGTCCTGCGCCTGATCTCTCTCCGGTCGTGTCTTACCGTCCTGGACTATGAGAGTGAGGGAATAGGGAGTGCACCTGTGTCTGCGCGCATACTTGTGCACTATAATATCTCCTGCGTAGTTGGCTAGTCTCAGCTGATAGGCCGCCGTGACCGGCATTTGGTCAGGAGGACATTATGATACCTATTAATCACATAATATCGTACTACACACCTACCTACCTCTTTAAGGAATACAGGCGTGATGACTTACCGTTATAGATTTATAAGCTTTCTTGGCAGACGCCTTAGTGATGTCAAACAGCTTAATGCAACAATCCCGGGACGCGGACACCAGTATCTGTTCCCGGGGATGAAAATCTAGGGCTGTTATCTCGTCCGTGTGGTCGTACCTGGGAAGGAAATGATTTGTAGTGTTGTAGTCGCGAAAGTCGAGATAGTCGGGATAGTCGGATGTTGTTTTTTTGTGTAATACGGTGTGATATACGCCATTTCGCTGTTCATGTGTTTGTAGATCATGGTAAATACGTTAATATGGTGTAGTTGAAATTTAGTCCTGTGTATTTATAAGGTACACTCTTTTTAAAGCGGATAATTTTCGTAGAAGCTAAAGTTGTTATTTATTATTATTGAGACTAGAATCTGACACTTTTATGATCAGTCCTAAACATTAATTAGGTACTCACTACTCAAATGTAAAAATTACCAAAGTAGTCGCAATGGTAAGTTCTTTTTAAACCTGCTCCACACTAGGAAATTCTCCTGTATTGTGGGTGCGTTTCACAAACATGAAAAATCACATACACAAACAGCCAGATTCTGGACGGACATCTGCGGATCGCAAAAAAAATTATCACGTGCGGGAATAGAACCCACAACTCTTAGCGCAGCAGGCTAATCTCTTAGCTATTGCACCAGTCAGGTCGTTAAAGTTTTAAATCGACACATGCGATCATATACCCAATTTTGGACACTCTTAACATAGTTTTCTACAAAAATATCCATATTTTAACAAAAATAATGTCAGAGTCGTGAAAGTCGTAGAAGTCGTAACACTCACAAGGTCCTGATGACGGGGTGTCCCTGCTGCTCCCTCCCAGGGTCCACCTCCTCGGGCGCTGACTTAGCTAACATTCTCTCTACATCCAGAATCTAAACAAAATGGCAAGACTTAGGGCCTGTTTCACCATCTACAAGTAAACTGTCAAGTAGACTAACCGCCACTTAAAGTCACCCGTAACTACTCATACGAATTTCACAATATCTGAGTAGCATTAATCAGGGGATAAACTGGCCTGTAACTAAGATACGATAGAAGATACTCGTGACTTTTACTTAACGATTAGTGTTAATCATCAAGTAACTATTCAACACTTTACTTGTAGATGGTGGAACAGGCCCTTAGTTTTATTTAAATAATATCTGTAAGCATTCAATTTATTTACTTGTAAATTCTTTATTTTTCATTACTAAGTGTCTGTGGAAACATGCTAAAATGAGGAGACGAATCCAATATTGTTCCGATAGATGGCAGTGCCTGTCACCTTACATGTACGTACACTAGTCGGGCACAAAACTAGTCGGGCACCATCCATCGGCATAAAACCGGCCATCATCATCATCAGCCAACAGATGTCCACTGTTGAACAAAGGCCTCCCCCTTTTAGAAGTTGGGGGTTGCCATAATACCCACACTTGGCAAGCGGTTTGGGGATCGCAGTGTTGGTGGTCAAGTTACAGAAGACGCTGCTGCCCATCTTCTGGATGTTCCCTTAGTCGCCTCCGTCCGACACCCACGGGAGGGGTGGTCAATTCTAGGCCAGATACCACACGGCGTCACCGCCAAATCACATGTCTTACCAACCTTAATAGAAGCATCAACAGAGCCCGTAGCTACTAGCTGTCCGCACGCACTGAATGCGCCTGCGCGGCACGCCATCTTGTGTGACGTCACGTACGCCGTCTCATATGTTGCCGGCTCTGGCGCGAGGGAAGACGCGTCCATCTCATACTCCAAGTCTAAAATATAGAAAATTTTAATGATTTTCTTAAGCAAATCTTCAACACGTAAAGTTGGTAGTTTTATGGCATAAAATATCACGTCCACAAACACCTGGACTGGGGATAGATATAAATACGTAATTTTATTAAGAAACGTTGCCCCATACTAAGAGTTTCTCCTGTATCGTGGGTGCGTTTCACAAACATGAAATATCACATACACAAACACCCAGACGGGGACAAACATCTGCGGATCACACAAACATTTCTCCTGAAATACGACTTTATTCTGTAAGTCTATTTATAGAATTAATGAAAAGATTATACATACCAAAACCAGTGGTACCGAGAAGATGCTCAGCTCCACTGGATGCAGCCAGACGGTCTTTGCGGTCCGGCTCATGTTGTAAGCCTACCATCATTAGGTTTATTAACCTGAAAGATGAAGATGCAAGATACTGCAATGCAAGATGGTGTATTTTATAGCAATACTGTGCTAAAAATAGACTTGTTATCTATTGTGGCTTTAGCAGTTATGTAGAAAAGCCGATTTTTGAAACAAATAGTATATATTTATTGTATTTAAAACTTCACAGATTAATAGGGAATTTGCATGTGATTCAAATATGAGCCAAATATATTTTTTAATAATCTCTTTTGCTTAAGAATTGTGCCTACATCTATATTTTTTTATTCAATTAATTTTTGATAAAGAAAATAATTATTGAGAAGTGCCACAAATAAGTGGGAATTTCAAAGTAGTTGAAACGCAACTCTAACTGTCAGATATAATAATAATGTCCTCCTGACCGAATTTCGGTCACGGCGGCCTGTCTCAGCTGAGACTAGCCACCTACGCAGGAGATATTATAGTGCACAAGTATGCGCACAGACACAGGTGCACTCCCTATTCCCTCACTCTCATAATCTGATGGGACGGTAGACCGACACGTGCCTTCGAGAAGCACGGTGGGGTCTCGACATGTAAAAACGGTCACCCATCACGAGACTGACCGCGGCGAGCACGGCTTAACCTCGCATCGACTGATCTGCCGGGTAGCCACAAAGCTACGAGCCTCACAGATATGTCAGATATACTGTGACGTCAAACTCCTAGATATCGAAAGTGTATTTAACATTTATGTAAAGATGTAATGTAACATAGGAAAAAATTAAAAAATTACATGCATATTCCCTATTGCCAGAGTAGCTCTTAACTAGAGTATTCTGCATTATATTTTTAGACAGCGTGTACTATAGATTGTTCAGTTAATATGTAACACTAACCCTTTAAGCACTACAACAGTTACCAGTGCTTAAAAACAAAAGCTGTGTGTCTAGTGTGAGGCACTTCTTGTTGTTAGATTCTGTTTATTATCCTTTTGCTATCGTCAAAATCAGGGCAAAGGCAACTTAACTTCCACATCAAAAGACAAGCATTGACTTTTATTAGTCATGTCAGCGATTTCAAAACATTAAGTATAAGATTTGTTGAATTTTGACATAGTTTTGTTATGATAAATTGAAATAAACGTTTATTACTGACCTGTCACTTGGTGGGCATGGCGGGTCGGCGTGCACAGCTGCAGCTAGTGTAGCTGCTATCGGTTGAAATCCATCGTAATACAATTGACTGGAAAAAACACATGAAAAAGCAAATTTTAGCCTTTGAACTAAATACAAAATATAACTTAAATAAAAATGAAAATGTTACTAATTAACGTATTATGAGGTTGTTTTTATAGCCTATGACAACTATTTTAACTAAAATACTGTAAATCTTTTGAGATTTGAGATAAAATACGCGATCTGAAACATTTTAGCGCCGTAAGTTTTACAACCATACGTTAGTCAATTTTACCTTATTATCATGCGGTAAAGCAACTCCCGGTTCTTCACTACATTCCTTGTATCAACTTCGCCAGTAGTCTCCTTCATTTCGGTATCCTTTTCGGACGAAATCGCGAATAATTTAATATAACCACCGGCAAAACAATCAACGCACAGGTTATGTTTGATGTTTGACAACAAACTGACAGTTCTCTTTTGTCTATGTACAAAACGTGTGGCTTCCGACGATTATTCTTAGTAAGAAAATTTTAACACGAAATCGACTAAACGCTGCGAGACTAAAGCCTAGACTGAGACTGGGCGATATTTGCTCTTCAAAGCCCTAATCAATAACTCCGCGCATGCGTATTAGCGGTCTGAATCAACCCATTGAACATCAATGATATTATCACGACTGAACGCGTAAGGGGAGAGCAGTGGAATGAAAAAACAACTAAGTAAAGCTGTGTTAAACATTGTTTTGAATATTTACGTTCATTCAAGTTGAACGAACGAGCACATGCTTAATTTAATTCTTATTAGAACCCACTGTTAAAACCATATTAAGATGTACAACGTGATTGCATTAAATTATGATATGAATGTTATTGACGCATGTTTCTATACGATTTTTTTTAAAAAACTAACTATGCGATGTTGGAAATAAATTGAACTTAATTATAATAGGCAGGTGTAGACGGTTGACGTTTGCTTTAGTATTGACGATTCGATTCCAAGGCCAGGAAGGGAGTTAGAAATTTAAATTTTAGTACTGTAGAAATTAACAAAACAAACAACAGCATCACACCTGTATTCTCCGATGGGGTAGGTAGAGGTGGACATATATTATATTATACCCTCATTTCACCAGTTAAGTTATAGGTCCCAATGTAATAGGGGGCGAGCCTATTGCCAGTAAACTAGTAAGTCTATAGTTAAAGAAAAGATCTCAAGGCAGTAGGGCTAACTTAATATATATCGAAGATTATATCTGCTTAGTTGTGAGTTTTTCAATGCTGGAGTTTTTAGAAACTTGCTAGAATAGTCACGCAAGTAACCTAACGCAAAATACTACTTGATTTTTTTATAAAACGACTTTCATAAAAAGTGTCCCGTATTAGGTTTTGGAATGCCAGCCGATATGATGCTACCAACCCGCAGTGCTAGCATGGTAATCAATGCTCAGTCCTTCTCTATACGAGAAGAGGACTTTGCCCTGCAGTCTTCTTCTTATCGTATGGTGGTTGAACAACCTGGTGTCAGAGTTTAAACCGCCTGTAGGCCTCTGACATGGCTTTACACACCGTTGAAACATCTCTCAGGTGTGCCGGTTTCCTCACGACGTTTTCTTTTACCGTTTTTAGCAATGAATTAGAATATGAATTAGAAAAGTCATTGGTGCGTGCCGGGATTTTAACTTGCGACCTTTGACTTGACAGTTCAACGGTCATAACGCTCAGGGTATCAGGGCTCGACTGCCCTGCAGTGGGATAGTTATCGGCTGTTATTATTATATTATATATGATGTTACCATGGTCCCCAGGTGCTACTGACTGGCTGCCGCTGCGTGGAGCTCGACTGCTGGGACGGGGACGACGGCAGTCCCGTCATCTACCACGGACACACCTTCACCACCAAGATCCCGTTCAGACGAGTCGTGGAGACGATAGCCAGGTATACACAGACATTCTTGAAATTTGTAGAGCTGATTTAAGTCCCAGCACGCATATCAACTCGGAAAGGGATCGTCTCCCTATAGCCTTTCGCCTCGCCGTCAAACAGGCGTTAACGCGAGTCGAGGCGTTTACGTTACGATTCCGATTTTGACAGGTCGACTCAAACTCGCCGTGGTTCTTCCTAAAAAGACCTCTTCTCAGACCACCTACACTGTTCTCACATAAATTATTGAACTTGTCTGGACTTTAAAAGAGACATTGACCCCTGAGTTTGTTTCGGTATTTCTTCTCTAGGTAGTCAGTTAGGAAATGCGGACACCATAATTCTAAATAGTTTATAAAAAAATGACGTGTAAAAGTGTTTTTTTTAAACCTATTTGCTGAAATAAAATTTATCATTTATGATTAATGTGCATTGCAGTAGGGAGTTTCATACAAAGAATACTTCACGGCTGGAGTTGATACGGTGACGACCCCTTTCCGGGTTTGATATGTGTGCTATAACCTTTATACAGTTACAGACTTGTACGCATAAGGTTGCAGCTCCCAGGCGAGTTATAACCAATCAGTAGAAAGGTATTCTCGCTAAGCTCGTAGGTTGCTAAGCTACTGCTGAATCCTGAGTTTGATTCCTGGGTCGGAAGTTACTGCGATTTTCGATTATGCAGATATCAGTAGCACGGAGTCTGGATTTGTGCCCGGTTGATTGCCAGCTCGTCCCCTATTACTATGTATATTAAGTTTTTAAATAATTCCTTTCAGGAGTGCGTTCGTGACGTCACCGTACCCGCTCATCCTGAGCATCGAGAACCACTGCAGCCTGTCGCAGCAGCAGGTCATGGCGAGCACGTTTGAGGTCAGTTGTTCACATCTATTTTTTCTCTTAATTTTTTTTCTTAGACGTCGCCTCGCATTAAAAATTTCTTCTATATCGTGGGTGCGTTGCACAAACATGAAATATCACTTAACCGAACCCGCAACTCTTAGCGCAGCAGTCCAATTGCTTAGTCACAGCGCCAATCAGGTCGTCAAAGGTCGCATATATTAATTTTTTTCGGTGAATCTGAACGATACAAGCGAGACAGCACGTAACGCAAGTCACTTATAAAAAATCATAGTTAAACAATCTGTTAAATTATTATAGCTGTCACTGTCGTTTGCATGTCATAAAATAGAGATGCCAATAGGCTTAACAAGTGGTTATCAAAGACAAAGACAATTTATTTTGCACTTTATCTTAAATTTTATCTTAAACACATGTTAGAATCGTTTATAAGTAAGAGAGAAAGTAAGTAGCAACTCCTCAAAAAAATCTTATTTAAGATTATTAAGTTAGTTAATTGGGCATTGCATTTAAACCTATTTTTAACCGACTTCAAAAAAAGGAGGAGGTTATCAATTCGACTGTATTTTTTTTTTTTTTTTTATGTTTGTTCCCTCATAACTTGCGACTGGGTGAACCGATTTTCATGATTCTTTTTTTATTTGAAAGCTGGTGCTTCCCGTGTGGTCCCATAGTCACCATTTTAATACCTGATGATGGGATCTTGTAGAAATCGGGGGAACTCTTCAATAAATAACAGCAGATTAACCGCGATTGTTGCTATAGCATATCTAAGCATTGTTTACGCCATCACACAACATAATATCACGCCTGTACTCACTACAAAGGTTATAAAAACAATTTCGAAAAAAAAAATGTTCAAGGTCACTTACAACGTTTTACAAAAAAAACGCAATACTGAAAAATAATTAGATGTTTGTTCTGATGAGATATTCGGTTATAAGAACAAAACTCTTCAAATGTCATGCGTCCTAATTACGTAAGCTGATCCGTGATCGCGATACTGTCCCTGGGTAACCGTGACCCTGGAACGTAAAGGGCTATTGAAGGAACACTGTGGATGAGTATGACAGTAGTATGACTGTCAGTACAAGTCTGACAGTCCCTCCACCCAGGGTGGGAGGACTCATTGGATAATTTTGCCTCGTAAATAAAAGGTTTATTATGACTTACTTATGTACTACTGACTTACTTATCTACCTTCATTATCGGAAGACAGATTTCGTAGTCTTTTCATTTCCTGCAACGATCTATCGTCGTGTGGTTTATTATATTTCACTAAATACCCATTTCACAAAATAAAATTTAAATCGCTTAAATGGTCATACAAATAGCAAAACCACATTAGCAGAATCTAAAGCCAAAAAATCGTGAAATAAAAAATTTAAAAAAAAAAAATTATAACCTCCTTCAAAAAACTCAAAAGTGACAAATAATATTTTATCACTTCACTTTACATAAGCGAAGTAGAAGTCGGTGCCAAATCCCAACATCCATTAAGCGATTCAGAAAAATAGTACTTATGAGAATGCTGCCATACGTGCGTGGTTCATAGTTTAAAAGCTAACACTATAAACTAAGCGAACGCATAGGATTTGGCGCCGACTTCCACTTCGCTTATGTAAAGTGAAGTGATAAAATATTATTTTTCACTTTTGAGTTTTTTGAAGGAGGTTATAATTTTTTTTGTTAATGAAAAAACCGATTTTTACAATGCTTCGTTCTCCCTCGCACATCACACAAAAAGAACACAACGACACAATACATGAATAGTAAAAATTAACATTTTTATCTTTGTTTCGAAAATAGTTTTTTTAGTTTTAGTTCAGTGTTACTATTCTTATGATTACCTTAATGATAAGAGTTTATATGCAGTATTGATAGCATTTAAACAACTATACTTGAACTTTCCTTTATCAATTTAGATTCAAGCTTAGCATGGGCAACATGCTAAGATGGCACCAAAAGTCATATAAATTTGGGTTGGTATTATCGTTTCAGTGATTTATAGCTGT
This sequence comes from Abrostola tripartita, assembly GCA_905340225.1. NCBI lineage: Eukaryota > Metazoa > Arthropoda > Insecta > Lepidoptera > Noctuidae > Abrostola > Abrostola tripartita. The sequence goes on along the minus strand of HG996513.1, from coordinate 814,131 downwards.
AAAGGTATTATATAACACTGAGTTGGTAATCATAGATTCCAACAGATAATACCTGACGTCACCCTTAAGACGTAAATACTAAAAGGGAACTTAAAATTCGATGGATGCGAGCAGCGTCACGGTGGCTTAGTTGAATAGAGCAGCGCCACGGATCGGCGAAGGTCGGGGGTTCGAGTTCCGCTCGTGTCCATCATTTTTCTATTTCCTTTATCAATTTAGAACTATACATATTATACAGTCACCATATTGGTTAATTGGTAGTCTAACAAATAAAAAAAATCTTTTTTTTAAGCCTTTTTCTATGTATTTAACCAGTGTATATAATATCCGGTACTTTATTGACGTTGTCTTCATCCAGGCAGTTTTTGGAGACAAGTTGGTGACGTCATTCTTATTTGAAGTGGATTACACGGACGAACCGCGATTGCCGAGTCCTGATCAACTTAAGTATAAGGTAAATATGTATATAAATGATTGTATAAGTTAAATAAGTGCATAAATGATTGTATAAGGTAAATAAGTATATATGTATATAGTAAATGACTCTAAATGCCTCGTTGGTCTAGTGGTCGCTAATCGCGCCTGCTGAGCACGAGGTCCTGGGTTCGAATCCCGGGTCGGGCAAAGTTTTTTTTTTTTAAAAAAACGTCGCCCCACACTAGGAATTTCTCCTGTATCGTGGGTGCGTTTCACAAACATGAAATATCACATACACAAACACCCAGACTCGGGACAATCATCTGCGGATCACACAAATTTTTGTCCCGTGCGGGAATCGAACCCGCAACCCCTAGCGGAGCAGTCCAATCGCCTAGCCACTGCGCCAATCAGGTCGTCAAAGTGATATTGTGTTCTTGCATTAGGTAATTCTTTAACTGCAGCACGGAGTCTGGATTTGTGCCCGGTTGATGGCCAGCTCGCCCCCTATTACATTGGGACCTATAACATAACTGGCGGAATGTGGGTGTAATATATGATTTTATGATAATTATTTATCTTATTATAATTATTGTAATATATCACATTAACGCTGCCTAATGAGTCGAGGTCTTGCGTTCGAATGACGGTTCGGGTAAAATGTTATTAGGTTTTTCCGTTATGTAATTCTCGGTTTAGCACACGACCGAATAAAGTGAAAGAATGAAAGCGAAGAATTTGCCCAGCAGTGGGAGAATAGGCCGAGAAAAAATTCTCAGTAACAGCACGGAGTCTGGATTCGTGCCCGGTTGATGGCCAGCTCGTCTATTACATTGGGAACTTATCTTCTATACTTATAATAAAACTGTAGAGAGGTCAATTCTGTACATTGAATATATATTTAAAATTAATATTGGAGGATGACTGGTGATCGATACTGATGCCAAAAATGCAATCAGTAAATTTTTTGTCTGTCTGTCTGTCTGTCCGTCTGTCTGTCTGTCTGTCTGTCTGTCTGTCTGTCTGTATGTGCACGCATGGGTCAAAAACTACTGAAGGGATTTTAACCAAACTTGGTACGATTGTAGTCCATACTCCTGGGCAGGTTATAGGCTATATAACATAACGCTAAAACACATAGGAGCTGAGCAGTAATGATAAATTTGAAGCAAGTCGGATGAAAATGCGCTTTCGAGCTCTTATCCTCGCATTCGTTGATCATACACCAAAAGTATGTATTACAAAGATGATGGTCTCCAAAAGATCTACAAAAAAATCTTCAATAGTATATATCTATCTTTTATAAATTAGCCACAATAACGTGTTTGATCGTTAGGCATTTCTTCAAAGTGTCTCAACACACGACAACCCGGAGCGTGCATGGAGGGTAGTTTGACAAGATTTCTATAAGCAGCATTGGTTGCACCCGCTATATGTAATATTATAGTAAGCACATGACTTCGAAAAGACATTAGTGTGTGCCGGGATTTGAACTTGCGACATCTGACTTAACAGTCTAACGGTCATACCACTCGGCTATCAGTGCATTAAGTTCCTTGGAATAAGCGCACTTTAGATTTTAAAAATACAGATACGTAGTTTTTAGATATAAGTTTAAAGTAGGTATTATTAAATAATAATAATAATTAGTTTGTTTAGTTTTTTTTTGACAAACATCTACGGATCACACTTTTTTTGCGGGAATCGAACCCACAACCAATCGCTCGCGCTCAAAAAAAATGCCAAGGATAAAAGACAACCGTGACGACCTGATTGGCGCAGTGGCTACACTGCGCCAATCAGGTCGTCACGGTTGTCTTTTATCCTTGGCATTTTTTTTTTCTACAGCAGTTTCAATGTACAGAAACGCACAAAACGGATTTATTTATGTTCTCTTCTTCAGTTATATATTATTTTCAATAGACTTTCTGTAACTTCCGTAATTACCGTTCAATTTTTGCGGTTTTTTTTTAAATACCGGAAAGTATTCTTAGTTAAATAAGTGGTTTAAAATTTTTTAACCTACTTAAAAAAGCCTGCCTGGTAGGTATTTTTTTCTGTTAAAAGTTCAATTTACTACTGGTCTTTTATCCGAAATACACGCGGACGAAGTCGCGGGCAACAGCTATACATGTAATAAAATATTACGGCATGGCGTAAAAACTACTAAATCGAATTCGCTCAATCTTAGCTAATGCTAATATATTAAAAACAATTTAAAAATACTTTTGCTGTTTCCGAATTTCCACGCGGACGGAGTCGCGGGCACATCTAGTAAAACATAAACATAACATAACATCTCGCCTGTAACCCCCGAAGGGGTAGGTAGATGTGTACATATAGTACACCCACATTTCGCCAGTTATGTTGTAAGTCCCAATGTAATAGGGGGCGAGCCTATTGCCATCAACCGGGCACAGATCCAGACTCCGTGCTGCTACTGAGAATTACCTAATGGAAAACTCAGTAACACTTAGCCCGACCCGGAATTTAAACCCAGGACCTCTTGCTCAGCAGTCGCGCTTAGCGACCACTAGACCAACGAGGCAGTCAACAGTGTTCAGTTCAATCAGCAGTGGGACCTTATATAACTTTCTTTTCTAGGTCCTTATCAAGAATAAGAAGCTCTTGCCTATTGAGACCAGTCCTACTATTGGCCTTACTGGGGCCAGCTCTGCCCAAGGCTATGGTGGTGTCCTCTCTACTGCGTTCAGGTACAACATCAAAGATTTTTTAAAGCCTCACCCTAGGAACTCCTGTATCGTGGGTGCTTTTCACAAGTGCGAATTATAAATTATTTATCAGTTGCTAAAAACGGTGAAGAAAAACATCGTGAGGAAACCGGCACACTTGAGAGATTTTTCAACGGTGTGTAAAGCCATGTCAGAGGCCTACAGGCGGTTTAAACTCTGACTTCAGGTTGTTAATCAAACGATAAGACGAAGGAGTAAACTGTGAACGCTTCGCTAGTGCGATGCAGGATCCAACCTAGTTCGTCCTTCTTTAATATCTTCTCTCACTCTTTCCAGGGCTAATGGCATCCGTCACACCAGCACGTCCCTCCCGGAGCAGGGGAACCGGACCAGCTCTATCATGTCTAACCAGTCGGCAGGCAGCTCGCTCACGGATTACTTCTCAGACGAAGATTATGATGAGGATGATGAGGAGTTGGATGGTAAGTCTTTGAGATTTGACGTCGATGAGGTTTATAACGGCTATATAAGTAGGTTTTGTAATAAAGTTAGTGTTTTGTTCTGTACGTCTGTTTGTCACCTGACTCCTCCTAAACGGCTGGACCGATTTGGATGAAATTTTGTGTGTATATTTCAATGGCTTTTTGGATGACTTGAAAATACAATTGGACCCGGTAGGTGGCGCTGCTTTTTTGGGTAGGACGACGTATTCCGGGTTCACTAGTACAATATAATATTACCAATGTAAAAATTTGAATATTTGTTTCTCAATCGAGCACAAACGGCTTAACAGATTTAGATGAAATATCACATAGCGTACTTTTTGTCCCGGGAAAGACGGAACACTTTTCACAAAAGCTAGTATAACCCAACATATTATTCCACAGAGAAAGAACTCCACAAAATCCTGAACTCTATGGAAGACAAATGTGGTCGGACCTCTCTCTCACTCTACCAGAGTTTTAGAAGGAGTGAGGGAGACGCCGAGACGGCCTCTGGTAGTGTGAAACATGCGACAACTAGAAAGAGAAGCAATCAGATCGCGAGAGAACTGAGTGATATGGTCACTTATGTTCAGGTAAGTCTTGTTTAGCGATTATGACTTCTATGACTATTGCGACTAGGTCTATTTTTAATTAAATTATTAGTTAAGAATGTACCTTGTGCAAGTTATTATGGTAAAGGTATTTTTTATGATGGCGACTCTTATGATTTCTGCGACTCTGACGATATTTACGCGAAATATTGTTTCATTTGTGGAAACTGTCACTTTATGAATATAATTTTGTCTTTTGTGACTTTTAAGACTCAGAGCTTTATTGATATATATCTACACTATTCTCATTGTATGAATTAATTTTTCGACTTTTAAGACTTGGAGCTTTATTAGGATGATTTGTCTAGTTTATTAGACTGTTTAAGTGAGCAGGCAAATTTATATGTATAGGATAAAATAATTTTACCAGTCTTTTATAATACCCAAGGTTTTATACAGATAAAGTTGATGTAATAAGTCATCACAGAAAGATAGCTCCAAATAATATTCAAAAGCGACCACAGTCTAAATAGTCGGAAAAGTCAAAAACTTAAATTGTTCACAGGCGGTCAAGTTTCGAGCACTGAACCCGCTATCCCCGCGCAGCTCCATGAAACAGACCAGCAATGCGCCTAAAGAGAACGCCCCGGGAAGCAGCTTCGAATCTTCGGAAAGCAGTGACAGTACTAGCACGGTAAGAGAAAGAGTGGCAGGAGATGTAAGAGAGAGTGGAAAGAGAGTGACATTGATAAGAGAAAATTAATTTTTAATATTTTTACTTTTAAAAATTAAAATAAATCCATTAAAAAGACTGCCTCGTTGATCTAGTGGTAGCTAAGCGTGACTATAGAACGTAAGGTCCTGAGTCCGAATCCCAGGTCGGGCAAAATGTTACTGGGTTTTTCCATTAGATAACTGGCAGCTAGTGCTAGGGAAATATGGACAGAGAGTTAGATTATTAATAAGAATAATAATTCATAGTAGCAGCACGGAGTCTGAATTTTTGCCTGGTTGATGGACAGCTCGCCTATTACATTGGGACCTATAACATAACTGGCGGAATGTGGTTGTACTACACCTCTGTCTACCCCTTTTGGGTACAGTTGTGATGATAAGTTAATTCATTCCTGTGTATTTCCAATTAACATCTCTTATTTTCCTAATATCTCCCTCACGATTCAATCTTTCCTGTGATATGCCGGGCCAGACTAGCACCTCCCCATCTCGTCCCGTTGGCTTCGTAGGAGGCGACTAAGGAAAAATCTAGAAGAAGCAGCGTCTTCTGTAACCACACCACCAATACTACGATCCCCAAGCCGCTTGCTAAGTGTGGGGATTATGGCAACCTCCCCTTAAGGGAGAGGCGTTTGTTCAGCAGCGGATCTTTTCCGGCTGATGATGATTCAATCTGACGTTAATCCCAGATCCTCTTGTTTCCTCAGCAAATCGCCCAGCAGCCTCGTCCCCGTTGTCTGAACGCGCCAGCTGTCCACCACCCCTGCTACCGATGCTCCTCCGTCAATGAGGCGATCGGCAAGAAGATCTGTAGGAAGCACCCCGTGGCCCTGATTGGTCACACCGAGACCCAACTCGTCAGGACTTATCCCGCCGGGTAAGTTTGGAGGAAAAACCGGTCGAGTAGAGGTTGTCTTCAACAAGGATGGTGGCGAGGTTGACCGCAGTGACGGATGGACTTAGGTAGCACTCGTGGAGAGTCAACTTGCTTTAATAAATGGCTTACGACATGAGCTAGTTGTCATAGCAACAGGTCTTGCTGTAGAGATTGTCTTCAACAAGGATGGTAGCGAGGTTGACCGCAGTGACGAACGGACTTACATAGCACTCGTGGAGGTTTACTATTTGCTAGAGGGCAATTAAGAAGACTTAATAGTGTGCAGGGGACTTTAAAAGCCGATTTTTAATAAACAAGACGATCAGCCGAAGTTGGTAGAACTCAGATAAATCATACCTATACATGGACAATCGTGGAAAATTTGTTTCTTTTGATGGAGGGCTGTTCTGTGGATCTCGATAAAATAATAATAATAACAGCCTATAACTGTCCCACTACAGGGCAAAGGCCTCTTCTCGTATAGAGAAGGATTGAGCATTGATCACCACGCTAGCTCACTGCGGGCGATTTCAGATAATTAACTCCAGGTTTCCTTACGATGTTTTCCGTCACCGTTACTCAGTGGTGTCTTAGAATATCTAAGAAAGTATTTATGACATTGAAAAAGTCACATTGATACTTGCGTGGGTTTAAACCTGCAACCTCGTGCATAAATCCGGTATGTCAACCACTAGGCCACCACTAGGTCGAGGAAATGCTTCAAATAAAATAGTTTTTTCATCGAATCATTATAATTGCTTCACAATTGACGTTGATATCGTTTAAAGTAACCACAAAAATCTTACAAAGAATTAGGAAACTTCTTCTGTTTTAGGGTTTGTTAAAATCTTCCTGCTTGGGCCAAAAGTATGACCCTCAATCATTTAAATTTCCATTGAATACGCAATAACATTGCATCAAATATACCGGAATAGATAGTAAACTAGCGGCCCCCTCCGGCTTCGCACGGGTATAAAATATATATTATAAGTATTTCTCTACTATTTAATGGATGTTATTATACATATAAACCTTCCTCTTCAATCACTCTACCTATTAAAATAAACCGCATCAAAATGCGTTGCGTAGTTTTAAAGATTTAAGCATATTCCGGCATCTTAACGTAAACACGCATTATAGTAGCTCTCTTGTAATAAATAATTATAAATTGTTTAAAAGTCATATAACACAGTTATTAGTAGCAGCAAGTACATATTTTCAAACACAGTTATTACCATCAGTGATTCAACACCTATAAAACGCTGTAATCAAGGAAAAATCACGAAAGAAGATCAAATCATCATCGGTGAGCAGAACTTTTAACGTGAATCTTACTTTGAAAATATCTACATTTTGTTGTTGTTAGTAGTGGGCGTTGAATCAACGAACTAGTTGAATCAACGTTGATGTCTCTTCAACGGGATTAACGTTGACCGTGTACAAATCAACTCGTTAAATTCGTCAACGACTGTCAACACGAGTGGCGAGACAATGACGTTTACGAATTCAACTCGTTTGACGAAACGAGAAACTGAACACAACGTTTTGTTATTTTCAACGTACGAAATTTGTGTTTTATAGCAAATTAATCAGTCAGTCCTAAGCCTGAAAAAAGTATGAAGGGAAAATCATCTAGAACCCTAGGTAGGTAGTAGGTAAAGTCATCATAAAATGTTATCCAATTTCATTAGGTAAACTGCATCAAATTGTTCGTAAACTAACATTACAACAGCATAAGTTAATAAAAGCGTTTAGGCGTTTATCGTTCATGCAAGTTGACGTTCGTAGCACGTTAACTCGTTGACGAAATTAACTAGTTGATCAACTAGTTGACAAACGCAAATCAACGTTAACGTTTCGTTGACGAAAAAACCTTCAACGACCCATCGCTAGTTGTTGTGAAACTGTTGATTGACATTTGCATCAGTGACTCGGTAGAATAACATTACCTGATTGGTTGAACATGACGTGAAGACTCACCATAGACATTACAGACTGTTGCACATGGATGACATTCTCGTTCGACTTATTAACATAATAATATTTCACTGATATTCTACATCTCTCACTGACTACTGATTTATATTTGGAAGATATTCTCGATAGTCAAAGTGACCAATACTATAGTGAACAACTGAATTGGATGACCAAGACTACTGCAGACTAAGAACTAAATAAAACCTGATAGGACAAACAATCTAATTTATTATCATCACTTTGATTAAATTACCTGGAAGTACAAGCACTTGTAAAAAATGAATTTCTTCGAGAATATTACACTCAGACGCACGCGAACTGTCTCGGAATCGAACATTAGTATTGAGAGTGACCAAATTTTAGAAACCCCCCTATGTAATAACGCTACTTCGAATAGTTTACCAAGTCTCTCTGATGATGAAAATGAGCAACTCGCTAAATTAAAGGACCAAGTTGAAAAATTAACTGCTGATCTAAATAAAGCCTACGAGGAAATTGCGTCGCTGTCATTGAAAAATAGTTTACTTATAAGGAATAATGAAGAATTAACTAAAAAGGCTGAACTCCATAATACACCTAGTCCTTCAAAACCTATCAACCTAACACCCAAGAAACGCAAAGCCAAAACCCAAGAAAAATGTACAGATAATAAAAAAAATGAACATCCAGGCATTCATACAAAACAAAAAAACTATGAAACAGCTGAAATAAAGCTATGCAATCAACAATTAAACAGTAAATCCACAAAACACAAAATCTGCCTTATAAGCACCAGTAATAAAAATAAGACCTTATTAATTGCACAGAAGATGCTACCTGAATATAATATATGCCATTATATATATACTAATGGTGGCATTGCACAAATGCTGCATGGATTGAAATTAAAGTTAATGAACTTCACCAAAAAGGATTTCTGCATTCTGCAAATTGGGCCAGAAGATTTTATTAACAGCAAAGATTACTTTAAACTAGTTATTAACATTAGAAATACATTAAAGGACATAAGTAATACAAATTTTATCATAAGCCTTCCGACCTATAAATATAGTTACTACTCAAATATTTTCAACAGCAGAATTAGAAATTTCAATAATTTAATGTATCTTGATACTCTCAGTCATGAACATGCATATGTACTAGACTCGAATAAAAATTTGAACTGTGACTACAGCACATTTTCTAGAATAACGGGATCAATAAATAACTATGGCATGGACATAATATTTAAAGATACGGTCCAACTTATGGAAGACATAAATTACAATAACACATATATACTAAATGAAGATGTTAATAATGAAGACATTCAGTTTTTTCAGTAACTACTACTTACATATATTGCACCAAAATATTGCTGGACTTTTAAATAAAACTGATGAATTGACTGTATGCTTAGAGGAACTAATTGATAATAAAATTAATATAGATGTAATCTGTATAACAGAGCACTTTATGATGTCCGGCTCTGAACACTACCTAAACGTACCCAACTTCAACTTGTCATCTTACTTTAGTAGAACCAACTCTAAAAGAGGTGGTACATGTATTTTGGTGAAAAAGGGCCTCGAGTGGCGAGCTCTAGACAATATTTCTAGTATTTCTATTGCTGGCTTGTTTGAATGTTGTGCCATTGAACTGGTGGATAGTAGTACTATAATTGTATGTGTATATAGAGTACCAAAACACAGTAATATTAATACGTTCTTTGAAAGATTTGAATTACTATTGAAACGTTTATGTAATAGAAATAAAACCAATAAAAGAAACGTCATTATCGCAGGTGACTTCAATATTGACGTCTTAACTAATAATAATGTAACCCTTGAGTTTAAATGTTTACTTAAAAACTATAACTTTATTTATGAACTAAAGAGTCCTACTAGACTACAAAGTAATACGTGTATAGATAATTTCATTCACAATGCACATAAACCGTGTAAAACTAAAATAATTGATCTAGCTCTGTCCGATCATACATCACAATTAATGGAAATTCCAATTCCAAAACAAAATGTAAAATCTTATTGGCGTATTAAACAACGCGACTTTAATCAGGAAAATAAATCAAAATTTAAAACATACTTGTCAGCGCTTTCTTTTAGTCAAGTATATCAAAGTAATGACCCCAATGAAGCTTACACCGTATTTATAGACGACTTCAAAATCTTCTATGACCTATGTTTTCCATTAAAACTAATAAGTATAAATAAATTTGTTAAACCTAAGTGGGTATCAAAGGGTATAAAATTATGCACTAAGCGTAAAAGAGCGCTACTCTGGAAGTACCGTTTAAAACCAACTCACTGTAGTAAACTAATATACGACAAATACAAAAAAACACTTAAAAAAATAATTAAACTTACACAACGGTCTCAAAATACATTTAACATAAAAACATCAAAAAATATACCAAAAACGACATGGAAAATAGTAAATAGAACGAAACAAAAAGATAACGAATATATAAAGAAAATTTTAACTGATGATAACAACATCATTACAGAGGCACGCGATATAGCAAATGCTTTCAACAATTATTTCGTTGATAGAATTATTCCAATCTCTAACCATGGTAATAATACTACAAAATATATAACCAACCACAATAATTCGATGTTTATGCAGCCAAGCGTACCATCTGACATTGCGTTGATCATCGCTAAGCTGCCTAACAAACGTAGCGTTGGATACGACGACATATCAACAAGTATTGTCAAGTTAACTAGCGATAGTATCTCGAAACCACTAAGCCACATAATCAATTTAAGTATAAGTACAGGAACTTTTCCACAAAAATTAAAAAAAGCAATTATAAAACCATTATTTAAGAAAGAAAACCGCGAAAAAATGGAATTCTATAGACCTATAGCGCTATTATCAATTTTTTCAAAAATTTTCGAAAAGTATTTATATAAACAAATATATTCTTATTTTGAAAAATTTAACTTGTTTTCAGAAGAGCAGAAAGGCTTTAGACAAGGCAAAACAATAAATAGAGCAATATATGACTTTCTAAACATAATAATCTCAAAAATGGATGCTAAAATACCGGTATGCGGTTTATTTTGTGACATGACGCAAGCATTCGATTATGTTGATCACACAATATTGTTAAAAAAGTTAAATGCATACGGCATACGTGGAAATATTAGTGAATTAATTTGCTCCTATTTAAGTAATCGCACACAGTGCACTGAGATAAAAAATATTAATTATTTGAATAAACAGGAAGAAAGGGTCTTGTCCAATGAGCGTATTGTAAAATATGGGGTACCTCAGGGCAGTGTCCTGGGTCCTTTATTATTTATAGCCTACATAAACGATCTAGCTAAAGCTGTACATCGTCCTATGTCGCTGTTCGCCGATGATAGTACTGCCATAATTGAATGCAATGATTTACACTTATATAAATACGATATCAATAATACTCTGACAGAAATTATTACATGGATGACCAATAACAATTTAAAAATTAATTTAAAAAAAACCAATTTAATTCAGTTTAATCAGAAACTGAATCCTGCACCTCTAAACATAACCTACCAAAATAACAAAATTATTGAAGTCAACAAAACCAAATTCTTAGGACTGAGTATAGATGATAAAATCAATTGGAAAGAACATACTGTCAATCTTTGTAAAAAAATTAGTAGCTCTTCATATGCCCTTTTTAAACTTGCGCCCGTTTTAAACATCGACGCCTTATTAACGGTCTATCATGGTATCGCAGAATCACACTTACGTTACGGTATTATCTTCTGGGGCAACTCGACAAACAAAGACATAGTTTTTAAAACTCAGAAAAGGTGTATTAGAGCCATGTTTAATTTAAAAACCAGAGATAGTTGTCTACCATTATTTATAAAACATAAAATCCTCTCTTTACCTTCACTATATATCTACGAAGTAGCTGTTTTTGTAAAGTCAAATCCCGAACTATTTGAAACCATGGGATCTGTTATACGGAACCGTCGAGACAACTCGAAGTTAAGAGTACGTCGTGCTAACACCGCATTAATGCATAAAAATATCTTATGTATGGCCATATCAGTATTTAATAAAATACCAAAAACCATTAAGGACCTAAAAACCAACCTATTTAAGAAACATTTAAAAGATTTTTTGTTTAAACGTTGTTATTATTCTGTCTCAGATTTCATGAATGATAGAAGTATTCGTTAGTTTTATTGGTTTTGATTCTAATTTTATTTTTATCTTTTTTGTACACTTTTACCTTTACCACTCCTATAAACAAGGTTCAATTTAAATGTGTATGCCTTTTGTAAGAAAATGTACACTATTTTTATAAATTTGCATGCCTACTGGGTAGAACATAGAGAGCTAACAAAACCTAACCTAACATCTAAATGATCACCTATGTTCAGCGAATAAAGATTTTATTATTATTTCCTTTATTTAAAACATTTACTTATTAATTACATTTTTAAATATATATTATGTACAAAAACAGCAGAATAAAAATAAAATATATTTAAAAATATAAAAAATAGTCGCCAACCTGCAACGGGATCAGGGTCCTAGCTGCCGGCGGTTAGGGCTCCAGAGAGAGGAACCTCCTGACTATGCGCGCCGTGTCAAGAAGTACCGCCTTCTGCATCAAGCCCTTAACCCAGCCGCCTAACGCGAGCCTCTTAAGATGGTGATCGAGGCTCTTGGCCATTAGGCCATTGACCGTAACTACTATCGGTACAACAATTGCCGAATCCACCTCCCACATGTCGACAATCTCGTGCGCTAAATCCAGATATTTAATCTGTTTATCTTTTTCAGCTTTCACGAGATTCTCGTCATGCGGGATAGTGATATCAACAATCATTGTGCGTCGTTCTGATCGATCTATCACCACTATATCAGGCTTATTGGCAACAATAGTCCTGTCAGTAATGATAGATCGATCCCAGTACAATGTGACACGACTATTTTCGAGAACTGGGTCGGGCACATACCTATAGTACGGTACTTCTGATTCCACAAGGTCATATTTTAGAGCAAGTTGCTGATGTATAATCTTGGCCACTTGGTTATGTCTATGCAAATATTCGCCGTTAGCCAGACTAGAACAACCGGAGACAATATGTCTGATTGATTCACCCGGACGGTGGCATGCCCGACATATGTCAACCGTTCCATCTTTCAGAATATATTTCCGGTAGTTGTTCGTCATCATAACTTCGTCCATAATTGCACACACAAAACCTTCGGTTTCCCCAAAGAGGTCACCAAATCGTAGCCAAGAGATGGACGCTAAAAAGTCTACATCGGGCCCATGAAGAGCCCGATAAAAGCGTCCATGGAGCTCCTTGCTCTGCCATACCTCCCTGCGATCATTGGTATCTAATACTGCAGGCTTGTGCCAGTTCTCTTTAGACAAGGATAACGGGGTAAGGCCCTTATCTACTGCAACCACATTTCGATGCATCCCAACGTCAGTCTTTAAAAAGTATTCACGGAGGTTGCACACCTCACGATTATGGAGGGTCTTAGCGTTTAACAAACCCCGACCCCCACATTTTCGTGGGATGTACAACCTCATCATTGAAGATCGCGGGTGATGCATTCGATATGTGGTTAGCGTTGTCCGGACCTTTCTATCCAGGGTTTCCAATTCTGTCTGAGTCCATTTGAGTATACCGAAAGAGTACATCAAGACTGGCATGACCCAACTGTTAAAGGCGCGCACTTTATTTCCGCCTGAAAGTAGACTTTTAAGTACTTTTTTCAGGCGGCCATAGAAACGCTCCTTGAACAGTTGTTTCATATCAGTCTCTTTTAGACCTAACGATTCCGATATACCCAAATATTTGTAGGTCTCGGTAGAAGAGAGGGCTCTAAGGTATGTGGAATCTGATAGATGTGTTCCCTCAGATTCCACAACCTCTCCTCGTTTTACATGGATGAGTGCACATTTATCTGCGCCAAACTCCATACTGATGGATCTACTAAAACTCTCTGTGATTTTTAGTAAATCCATCAGCTGTAGGCTATTTGACGCAAACAGTTTCAGGTCATCCATGTAAAAAAGGTGAGATATTACCTGACCTCCTCTTTTCAACCGGTAACCCAGCCTTGAGCCTTCTAGTAATGTACTCAGGGGGTTCAAGGCTAGGCAAAACCACAATGGGCTCAGACTGTCACCCTGGAATATCCCACGTTTAATCCTGATAGGTTCATCGTATTCGCGGGTTTGCCGGCACCCTGGATATTTAAGGTTCGTCTTCCATTGCCCCATACATGACATCAGGAAGGTGCGTAGAGTTGCATTGATTTTGTACAACTCCAGCACCCTCATGAGCCACGTGTGTGGCACCGAATCATATGCCTTCTTGTAGTCTATCCAGCATGCTGACAAATCCTTACGATTACGTCTGACCTGTCTGTTAATACTCATGTCAATTAAGAGCAGCTCCTTAGTACCACGTGATCCATTCCTACATCCATTTTGAGCGACATTCATGATATTGTTATTATCAATATGTTGACAAATTTTTGCCTTCAAAATGGATGTAAGAAGTTTGTAAATTGTAGGCAAACAGGTAATTGGCCTATAATTTTTGGGATCCGTGATACTACCTGATTTGTGGAGCAAATGGGTAACTCCTGTCGTAAGAAACTCTGGTAACGACGCCGATTCTAAGGCCGACTGAAACTGAGACGCCAGGCAACCATGTGAACTATGTAGCCATTTAAGCCAGAAATTGTGCAATCCATCTGGTCCAGGAGATTTCCAGTTTGACATCAGACGGACTGCACTGGCTACATCTTGGGTGGTAATGATGATTTCAGGCATTGTTGGTAATAATTCACATGATTGTTCAACGTCCCCAATCCAATCCCCCTCGGTGTGGTTGACGGGCACAGACCAGATGCTGCGCCAAAATTCATTAGTGGTACTATCATCCGGTAAATGCACGTCACCCACACCATTATCCGGTCGTTCCCAGTGTCTATATACCCATTTTTGGTCCCTCTGGAACAAACGGTTCTGGGTATATCGGTCGACTCGCCGTTTATACCTGCGGATACGGTTTGCCCATGCACAAATTTTTTGCTTAAGGAAGTCGATGCGTTCTGTGACTTGAGCCAAATATTCTAGGGGATTGATTTCAATCCCCGAGAATGCTCGCCTCACAAAACGCATTACTCTTGGGCGTGAGTTACCATCCCTAAAGGCGACAAGTTTGCCAATGAGCACTCTGGTCTCATCGATACGACGTTCGATCCTGCACTGCCAGGCTGGAGGGGCATTAGATGGTCGAGTAGCTCTATTAGTTGGAACCTTTATGTGAGCTACTCGACATGCCGCAACAGCCGCGCAGTACATTATCGAATGAGTATCACAGAGATCTTCACTGCTATCAAAATAGATTGGTAGCAGTGAATCCAGAGCGCACACAAGTGCCCTATTTCTATTGTGCATAGGCAATCGTGGTAAGCGCGGTCTAAGTTCGGGTGTTGTCGACCGATATTCCTGAAGCGTACATTCCAGAGTGCTCTTTAATTGTTCATTGCACTGGGTACTTACAGTTGTAGCCCTATCATCCCCCTCATCTTCTTGTTGCTGATGGTGTTGCATGGTTTGGGACGAGGTAGGGATAGTACGGCTACTCTGTGTTTCAGAACGTAGCGTTTCAAGTACGGCGTCATCCAACAGATGACATCGCTGGATGGCTCGTACCTGATCCGATAGTCGCTGTGTCGAGACGTTTACGGCTGGTTCAAGCGCCTGAAACATAGCAAGCATCCGACTACGGTATGCAGTCAAGTTAGCTCCTCCATCTGTAGCCCCAAAGTATGCGCGCATGACGTTGACGTTCATCGTTTGTGTCCATCGCATGCGCTGCACACTTCCACCGACAGCGAGAACCCTTCCAGAAGCCGGTTGGCCTCGGGGTCCCAAACTGGCCGGCGGTCGGCCTCTTCCTCGCCGACGTGGTGGGCTCGTCGGCGGTGAGAAGTACTCGTCACTCGAGCTCGACGCAACTGCAGCCGGAATAACATCATTTGCAGTAGATGCCCGATTCGACGGCTGCGAGGCGGAGCTGAGCGACGAGTCCGAAGATGGTGGGCGTGTGTTCAAGTTCTTCCTCGCTTGACTCCTCGTTATCATTTATTATTATTTATTCCATTCTGTTCTAATTTGTGTTCTTGAATTTTGACAATTTGATATAGCAACTGACACATGGTAATATTATTATATTCTGCGGATATCCATAGTTTAAATATATTTCTTTTTACAATTATGTATGAGTTTGGTTTATTGATTGGATAGGTATATGAATATAATATTTATATATCAATTTATTAAGTAAAATTAAATTATAAAGGGATAAAATTTTAAAATCGACTTGACGTATAACGAGGTTGCCAGGTTTTTTATTATTATTATTATTATTATTATCATACATAGGGATATAGGGACAGAGAAAGCGACTTTGTTTTATACTATGTAGTGATAATAATTAACACTCACGTATCTTATTATAGTAAAAAAGAATAAAATATTACCTTATGATTCAGTCATTCGTGGCGTTCTAAGGGGAAGGCTTTTGTTCAACAATGGACGTCTTCCGGCTGATGATGATGATGATTTATCAGTAATTTCATCATCAGTAATTCGTGATATATTTTCATTGTTTTAGCCTAAGAATAGACTCGTCAAACTTCGACCCCGTTACCTTCTGGTCGTGTGGCGTGCAACTGGTAGCGCTGAACTATCAGACGGAAGACGCCGCGATGGCCGTCAACGCTGCCATGTACGAGAGCAACGGCTCTGCTGGGTACGTGAGGAAGCCTAGCGTGATGTGGGACCCCGGTCATATCGCGTATAGAAGGTAGGTTTGACTTGATCCTACTTCCTGCTATCACGCTTATATTATAAAGGTAAAATTTAATAAGTGTGTGTTTGTATGTTTGTTACTTCTTGACGATGAAACGGCTGAACCAATTTTGATAAAATTTGGTATGGAGGTAGCTGACACCCTGGATTAACACTTTTACTTTTTTAACACCACAGGGCTATTATAAAGTAAGGAAGTTTGTGTGACTAAAATGTATGTTTGTTACTCTTTCACGCAAAAACTACTGTACGGATTTTGATGAATCTTTAGAGTAATATAGCTTATTTAACAGATAACACATAGGCTATAATTAATAACAATACTAGCTATGCTTTGCGGTTTCACCTGCATTGTTGCAAAAACGCGGTCGAAACCGCGGGGCACAGCCAGTGGTTCTATAAAAACTCGTTGGTCTAGTGGTCACGAAGCGCGACTGCTGAGCGTCCTGGGTTTGATTTCCGGGTCGAGCAAAGTGTTAATTGGTTCTTCCAATAGGTATTCCTCGGTCCCACGGAGTCTCTGGCTGGACGATGGCCAGCTCGCCCCCTATTACATTAGCACCTTACCAAAATTGGCGAAATGAGAGTGTACTTTAAGTGCACCTCTGCCTACCACTTCGGGGGAGACAGGCGTGATGTTATGTATGTAAGGATACAATAAGATATTATGTAAGGATAATTTTCTCCTTTCATTTCAAGGTTTAATCCAATGGACAAGGAGTTTGATGGCATCCACGCAGCTCATCTCACACTAGCAGTAATATCGGGGCAGTATGTCGCTGAAAACGTATACTCCTTCTATAATGCCTTTGTGGAAGTAGAGATACTAGGAGTTCCCGCTGACTGCAAGAAGATCAGAACCAAAGTCGCCAGGAAGAACGCTCTGAACCCTATCTGGAATGAGACTTTTAATTTTAAGGTGAGAAGTGAGTTTAATGGCAATAGATTTTAAGGCACATATTTTAATGTTAATTATTTAAATCTACATAGTAATAATGTAAAAAAATCGTGGGACTCGACTAAGGGAAAATTCAAAAGATGGGCAGCAGCGTCTTCTGTAACTTCACCACCAATACTGCGATCCCCAAGCCGCTGGCCAAGCATGGGGATTATGGCAACCCCCCCTCCACGCCTCTAAAGGGGAGGCTTTTGTTCAACAGTGTCGTAGGAGGCGACTTAGGTGAAATCCAGAAGATGGGTAGCAGCGCCTACTGTAACCACCACCACTGCGATTCTCAATCCGCTTGCCAAACGTGGGGATTATGCCACTTTGGCCAACAGTGGAATTCCTCTGGCTGATGATGTTGATGATGTAGGCATTATTTACATTGTATATTAATAAATATTCCTATTACTCGTTTCAGATAAACTTCCCGGACCTGGCGTTCCTCCGGTTCGACATATATGACGCTGACACCAACTACATGCTGTCACAGCGAGTGATCCCTCTGCAGTGCCTAAGACCTGGATACCGGCACGTCAGGCTAAGGTCAGTAGTGACATTACAGCTGGAATACTGTATGATTGAGGCCGACTTCACGAAAAGGCAGTTATAAATTCGGGGCTCATCTTTTTTGGAGAAAACAAAAAACTACTGCCTCGTTGGATTAGTTTTTGTACACCGTGACTGCTGATCATGATGTTTCGGGTTTAATTCCCGAGTCAAGCAAAGTGTTGATTGTTTTCTATTAGACAATTCTCAGTAGCATCACGGAGTGTGCATTTGTGCCCGGTTAATGTCCGGCTTACATCACGGCATGACCTATTCCATGTGGCTATTGGCTCATACCGATACGAAGAAGATGAAAATGGTCAGCTCGTCTATTACATTGGGACCTATATATCTATCTGACATACACCTCTGGGCTCTGCCTACCCCTTCGGGAAATACAGGCGTGACAATATCTATATTTACTTACTCACTAATTTATAAATGTGAAAGTAACTCTGTCTGTTACACCTTCACGACTAAACCGCTGGACGGATTTTGATTAAATTTACTACGCCTGTAATGAAATTTCGCTTAAAGTAAGTTTAAGACCCGAGAAGGGAAATAGGCTACTTATTTTTTTTAATCAACCCTTCAACCGCCGAACTCAGAGACAATTAATGGTAACTTAAACTATCACTAAGTAAAGGTTTCCTTTCTGAAATCTTTACTTAGTGTCAGTGTAATCATTAACGTCGCTGAGTGCGGCGGTTTAAAATTTAAATAGGGGTTAACGCGAGCGAAGCCGCGTCAAAAGCTAGTGTTATATAATTATACACTATAAGATTTTCTTATTGTATCTATATTGCTGTACCCACATTCACCAGATATATCCTAAGGAGTAGTAGGACTTCAGAAAAATACAAGCATTGACAAAACTAACACTGCTTTCAGATCCCCAACCAACCAGCCTCTGAACATGGCGTCTCTCCTCATTTTCTCCCGCTGCTGCGAGGAGTTAGCTGGCGAGAGCTGCCGGGGAGACCTGGAGCCGTCCTCTCCTCATGAGAGGAGGAAGATTCACTTCCTTGTGGTGTACGCTGTTGCCCGACATGAGGCGTACTCCATCCTCAAAGTCACTCAGGATACGACGGCTAATGAGGTTGGAATTAGATTTTTAAGTAGTTAATTTAAATTTATTACAGTATAGTTGAATGTTTTTTTTTGTTACTTATACTATCTGTAGAACTATCTGGTGTCAGAGTTTAAACCGCCTGTAGGCCTCTGACATGGCCTTACACACCATTGAACAATCTCTCAGGTGTGCCGGTTTCCTCACGATGTTTTCCTTCACCGTTTTAGCAACCGATAACTAATTTATAATACGCACATGAATTCGAAAAGACATTGGTGCGAGCCGGGGTTTGAACTTGCGAACTGAGTCCTACGGTCATACCACTCGGTTATCAGTGCTGATTCACTGATTTCATCAATTGAATCTTTTATTCGGCGAACAAAGCAGAATTATTCTGACATTTACAAAATATGGTTTGAAGTTTCGCCAGCCTTCCTCCTTCGCAGGCTATAGCCCAGTGTCTGACCAAGGCCGGGGTGTGTCGCTCCGCGCGCGGCAGCTACGTGCTGGTGGAGGAGGTCCCGTCGCGGGCGCCCACGCAGCGCGTGCTGGCGCCGCACGAGAGGGTGCTGCGGGCCGCCGCCGCCAGGCCCGGCGCCCGGCTGCTGCTCAAGAGGGTCGGGGACGACCCCAGCAGTAGGGCCTGGCTTACCAGCATCAGGTGAGGGTCCAGAACGGGGATATAAGAAAGTGGTTTTATCGGAATCGGAATAAGTTTAGAACTAAATTGATTAAGACGAAAATACTAAAAGAGAACTTGAAATTCGATGGGTGCGAGCAGCGACACGGTGGCTCAGTTGGTTAGAGCAGCGCCACGGTACGGCGAAGGTCGCGGGTTTAAGTGCCGCTCGTGTCCATCATTTTTCAAATTTCCTTTACAATTTAGATTCAAGCTTAGCATGGGCAACATGCTAAAATGGCACCAAAAGTCATATAAAGTTGAGAACTGATTTTATCGAAATCGAAATCGGCTCGGTCGGACTGTTAAGGACAGTTGTCAGTAGTCATAGTCATAATGTTTTTATTTCATATAGGCTACAAAAGAGCGCTTACAAAACGTCAAAACTAGTTGCACGGTTCCAAAAAGTCAAGATGGAGAAGAAGTTCTATGGAGAAGAACCGGCAAGAAACTCCATAGACTATTAGAATTGGGCACAAGAAATAATATTATTTAGTAAAAATATGATGAAAGTTGATTCTTGTTAGTACCCGACTACGGCTAAAAAGAAAGGTTATGGTTTTTGCATTTTAATATGTTAATTAGCGCGTACGGTACAGCTGGTATACTGTCTATTTCCAGGTCCACCTCTACGGACCGCAACCGGGACAAGTCGCTGCCCTCCGACGAGGAGTCCAGCACCCAGGAGGAGGAGCCGCGCAAGCCCCCCGACAGCTTCCTCGTCTGCGTCCACAACGTGTCGCATGAGATACCCTACGCTATACTAAAGGTACACACACATACACACGCACGCACAGACACACACACACACACACGAACAAACACACATAATATAAACAAAAATTGTATTATGTAATTTTATTTAATTGTATTTAGGATGCAATAAGATTGCCTTGATTAAATAAATGCACCCACACAGAGACATACACACACACATACATACAAATAATTATGAAATTATAAATAAGGTGATCTAGATTATGATTTTTAAAAGATTTGATGTGCCTACCGCGCATATCTGTCTAGGTTATTTGCTCGCCGCGGTCAGTCTTGTGATGGGTGACCGTTTTCACATCTCGCACCCCCTTCGTGCTTCGAAAGGCACGTTAAGCCGTTGGTCCTGCGCCTGATCTCTCTCCGGTCGTGTCTCACCGTCCTGGACTATGAGAGTGAGGGAATAGGGAGTGCACCTGTGTCTGCGCGCATACTTGTGCACTATAATATCTCCTGCGTAGTTGGCTAGTCTCAGATAGAGACAGGCCGTCAGGAGAACAGTATTATTCACTATGGATACTTAAGTACGTTGTTTCAGGTCCCACTCAGTGCATCAGCCTCGTATGTCGTGTACCAGGCGTTAACCAAAGCGAGGTGTCATGACGATCCAAAGAGGTGAGTGAATCTGCTACCGACTTAAGCACTATATCCGCTAGAAACCGACGACCTTATTGGCGCAGTGGCTAAGCGATTAGTCTACTGTGCTAAGGGTTGCGGGTAACATTCCCCCGCGGGACATAAACTTTGTGCGATCCGCAGATGTTTGTCCCGAGTCTGGGTGTTTGTGTATGTAATGTTTCAGTTTGTGAATCGCACCCACGATTCAGGAGAAATTTTTAGAGTGGGGTGACGTTATTTAAAAAAAATACCTGAAAGCTAAATTTATCAATTTAATTTAATACATAAGCAATCGAGGTAAGGTACATACGCTTCATCCACTGCATCTGCACGGCGATGCTCAAAGGTCATCACCAAGCATTGAAATATATACCCTATTTCAATCGGATAAGCATTAAATTCGATTAATTCCCGTTCGCTATCTGCGTGGGCCCGTAAACGTATAAGTAGTCGCAGGCACCAGCTATAAATAACCATCTTCCAGGTTCGTGCTTGTTGAGGAGTTGGAGTGGGGCGGGAGAGCCGGCACAGGACCACAGCAGAGGGCACTGGCTGACGATGAAGTGGTTTATGCAGCTCAGGTGGGTCTAGGAGAGTCTTGGAGTTTTGGAAGGAGCCTATTTTAGGGAAAGATAGTAAAAAAAATCATTTTCGAAACAAGCTTCTGGGTCATGGTGATTTATCGTTAGTTAAGTGGTCGCAGAGCGCGGCTGCTATACGTGAGGTCTTTGGTTCGGTTCTATGTCAAGCAAAATGTTGTAAAAATAATCTATCCTCTGTAGCACGGAATCTTTGA
Source organism: Abrostola tripartita (assembly GCA_905340225.1). NCBI lineage: Eukaryota > Metazoa > Arthropoda > Insecta > Lepidoptera > Noctuidae > Abrostola > Abrostola tripartita. The sequence goes on along the minus strand of HG996513.1, from coordinate 792,105 downwards.
CCCGATAAATGGCAATAGGCTCGCCCCCTATTACATTGGGACCTATAACGTAACTGGCGACATGTGGGAGTACTATAGACCTCTACCTAAACCTTTATACGGGCGTCTTCTGTAATGTTATTTCTTTATTGATGTATACAATAATTGGTGCCGTGTGGTATCCGGCCTAGAATTGACCACCCCCTTTCCTCCCGTGGGTGTCGTAAGAGGCGACTAAGGGAAAATCCAGAAGATGGGCAGCAGCGTCTTCTGTAACTTAACCACCAAAACTGCGACCCCCAAGCCGCTTGCCAAGCGTGGGGATTATGGCAACACCCCCCTTCTAAAAGGAGGAGGCCTTTGTTCAACAGTGGACGCCATACGGCTGATGATGGTATACAATAATTACTGCCTCGTTAGTTTAGAGGTTGCTAAGCACTACTGCTGAACATGAAGTCTTGGGCTACAATCCTGGGTCGGCCAAAATTTTACTGAAGCAGCACGGGGTCTGGATTGATAGCAATAGCCCCCCTATAACATAAATAAGCTTATAATTCTTATGTTGTAAATAACAAGGTTAACCCTCTTCCTCTCTCCAATTTTGCTGTGCCCGACAGGGTCCATAATGATCTGTAATATTGTAAGTCCACCTATTTACTAAGGAATGCAATAAAGTATTGAGTATAACTGGCGAAATGTGGGTGTACTGAACACCTGTGTCTTAACCTCCATACAGGTATCCTGTAATGTTGTTTCTTTCTCATCATCATCATCATCAGCCGTATGGCGTCTACTGTTGAACAAAGGCCTCCTTTTAGAAGGGGGGTGTTGCCATAATCCCCACGCTTGGCAAGCGGCTTGGGGATCGCACTGTTGGTGGTCAAGTTACAGAAGACGCTGCTGCCCATCTTCTGGGTTTTCCCTTAGTCGCCTCTTACGACACCCACGGGGGGAAAGGGGGTGGTCAATTCTAGGCCGGATATCACACGGCGGTTTCTTTATATTTATACTAATATTTCAGGCTGGATGGAAGACGTTGGGCCGGTTCGTGCTGCAAGAGAAGGGCAGTTCTGCACCCTTACCGCGCCACAGAGCAGCTATAGCCAGGATACAGAGGGGACTTAGCATGACCAGGGGGGCTATAGCAGGTATAGTACCTCCCATACTTGTCTATATGTTTGTACTAGCTGCGGCCCACGGTGTTACCTGCTACTTTTTTCCGGAATGAAAAGTAGCCTATGTATTAATCCAGGGTGTCAGCTAACTCTATACCAAAATTTAGCAAAATCGGTCCAGCCGTTTGAGCTTGAAGACGTAACAAAGTAACAAACACATTCACAAACTTTCGCCTTAATAATATTGGTGTCATATGGGAAGAGAAGATTTCGGACACCCTTTTTAAAAATACGTAGCACGGTTTTATTTGGCGATTTTGCAAAGTTTATTTGGAGGAGTGCAGAAATCTTCTGGCAATGCGTTTTAATCCATGCATAAGAATTAAAACGTATTATAATTACTTAGATCTGTATTTTAACCGACATCAAACGAGAGAGGTTCTTATTCGGCTTAGACAAAATCTAATCCTATACCTTTATTTGGGCACGACGGAAAGCATCGCATATGATTTTACTTTTTCAGAATTTCGCATAATGGTATAACCTCTAGAACAAAATAAATACTTGTGGAAGTCAACAATTTTTAGAATAATTGTGCTGAAATTAATTTCCCATCACCAGGTACCACTGGATTCCCATTGGGTGGGTTTGGGGCAGCTGAAACTATATCCGAAGGGAAGACGCCGGTCCAGACTGCTTACAGCGACCCAACGCATTGCAGGTAAATATTACGAGTAAATAATATATCTTTTATTCTTTAGACTGCCTCGTTGGTCTAGTGGTCTCTAAGCGCGACTGCTGAGCAAGAGGTCCTGGGTTCAAATCCCGGGTCGGGCAAAATGTTACTGAGTTTTCCGTTAGGTAATTCTCAGTAGCAGCATGGAGTCTGGATTTGTGCCCGGTTGATGGCAATAGGCTCGTCCCCTATTACATTGGGACTTACAACATAACTGGCGAAATGTGGGTGTACTATATGTTCACCTCTACCTAACCCTTCGGGGAATACAGGCGTGATGTTATGTTATGTTATGTTTTAATTCTTACTGATTCAGACTGACTGGCCTGTTGGTCTAGTGGTTAGTGACGCTGACTTCTAAACCGGAGGTCGTGAGTTCGATTCCCACCCAGGACAAATCTTTGTGTGATGAGCATAATGATTTGTTCTGTGTCTGGGTGTAAATTATCTATATTATGTATGTATTTAGAAATATTTAAGTATGTTTATCAGTTGTCTGGTTACCATAATACAGGCTCTGCCTAGTTTGGGATCAGATGACCGTGTGTGGGCTGTCCCAAGATATTATTATTATTATTATATTGTAGGTACACCTATTTTTTTTTTTTAAAGTAGCCTGTTCAGTTTCCCACTGCTGGGCAAAGGCCTCCCCATTATTTTTCCACAAAACCCTGTCCAATACCATATAAATACAGAAAATAATTTAATTCGAGTTTTGTCAGTCCTAGTGGACGGAAAATGCTTGTCTTAATAGTATTATTACTTAATTTGCAGTCCCACAATACTATATCATAACATAACGCCTGTATTCGGCAGAGAGGTAGGCAGAAGTGTACACTGTATAATACACCAGTAGCACTCATAGCCGAGTGGTATGACCGTTGGACTGCCAAGTCAAAGGTCGCAAGTTCAAATCCCGGCACGCACCAATGTCTTTTCGAATTCATGTGCGTACTAAAAATTAGTTATCAGTTGCTAAAAACGGTGAAGGGAAACATCCTGAGGAAACCGGCACACCTGAGAGATTTTTCAACGGTGTGTAAAGCCATGTCAGAGGCCTACAGGCGGTTTAAACTCTGACACCAGGTTGTTCATCAACCATACGATAAGAAGAATACACCAGTCACATTCCGCCAGTCATATTATAGATCCCTAAGTAATCGGGGGCGAGCTGGCCATTAACCGGGCACAATCCAGACTCTGTGCTACTACTGAGAATTACCTAATGGAATAACCGAAAAACACTTTGCTTGACCCTGGATTCGAACCCAGGACCTCATGCTCAGCAGTAGCACTTAATGACCACGAGACCAACGAGGCATATTAAATCAATATGACTTTATATTACAGAAGAGTGTCTACGGCGCCCCTCGGTAAGGGTATAGGCAGAGCTAAGGGCCACTCTGACAAAGATATGAGGAGCTACATGCAGAAACGAACGAGCACACGAGAGGTAAGCGCATGATCATTTATTACAGACTAGCTTTTGCCCGCAGCTTTGCTCGCGTTAATTTAGTATGTTGGTTAGTCTAAATATATATAACTTAAAGGTGACTGACTGACTGACTGACATAGTGATCTATCAATGCACAGCCCAAACCACTGGACGGATCGGGCTGAAATTTGGCATGCAGGTAGATGTTATGACGTAGGCATCCGCTAAGAAAGGATTTTGATCAATTCTAGCCCCAAGGGGATAAAATAGGGGATGAAAGTTTGAATGAAACTTTGTCAATTTTGAACCGATCAGGCTGAGACTTTGCATGCATAAAGCTACTATGACGTAGGCATCCCCTAAGAAAGGATTTTGATAAATTCTACCCCCAAGGGGATTAAATAGGGGATGAAAGTTTGTATGATAAATCTTCTTAGATTTTCGACTGATTGAAATGAAATTAAAGATTAGAGCTACCTACTATGATGAAGACGTCCGCTTAAATAGGATTTTGATAAATTCAACCCCCATGGGGATAAAATAAGGGATGATGGAGGATGTAAATGTATTAGTTTGAACCTATCAGTACCTAATGGAATGAAGTATTATATAAAATACCTATGTATAGCTTTATCCCGCGGCTTCACCCGCGTTAACCCCAATAAAAATCCCGTAGAGGGTTGTTTTATAAAAAGTAGCTTAAGTCCTTTCTTCGGTCTTAAACTTTCTACATGCCAAATTTTATCAAGGTAATAGGAGCAGGTGAGACCCATTCTATAATTAAAATTAAAATAAGCAAATGGGTCCAACCTGCTTCAAATTTTTTTATTTATTTATTTTTTGGGTAGGTATACTAATTATTTTTAACTGCCATTGAATTTTTAGTATTTAATTTTGTAGTATTGTATTACTACCTTCTAGCTTTTGCCCGCGCCTTCCACTTTAACCCCTATTTAAACGCCTAAGAGGGTTGAATTTAAAAAAAGTAGCCTACATCCTTCCTCGGGTCTTAAACTTTCTACATGCCAAATTTCATTAAAATCCGCCCAGCGGTTTAGTCGTGAAGGTGTAACAGACAGAGTTACTTTCACTTTTATAATATTAAGTATGGTTTTTTTCACAGTCCTGCTATCTCTTTCCAGGTGCACTCTGAAGGTGAGACAGGTGGCGCAGGCATGTCAGCCGGCGCTGAAGCCCTAGCAGCACAAGTGGCCAGGTTCAAGAGACTCTCTTTACGGAAGCTCAGGGCATGGCGCTCCTGAGTGTGGCAGGTAGCTAGCGAGCTTGTATGGCCTCACACATACATGTAACATCACACTTATCATCATCATCATCAGCCGGAAGACGTCCACTGTTGAACAAAGGCCTCCCCCTTAGAACGCCACAATGAACGACAACTTGCCATTAGCATCCACCGGTTGCAGCAACTCTGACGAAATCGTCGGTCCACCTGGTGGAAGGCCTGCCAACGCTGCGTCTTCCGGTTCGTGGTCGCCACTCAAAAAGAAATCTTCCCCAGCGGTTATGGGTTAACATTACACTGGAAGTCAAAAAAAGGCTTTAGCATAAACATAATATGAATCCTATTTAAAAGACACGAGCAAGCGATACAGTAGTGAATGAACAGCGCCTCGGATCGGTGAAGGTCTCGTGTTTCATCTATCAAATAGCAAAATTCCTTTATTTTGGGTAAATCAAATTTTAAAGACACAGGCAGCTACATTTAAAATAACTATGAATATCCATCCAAAAAGTCACAATTTTTTATTTCCCTCAGTCTCTCTCTTCTCTCCAGGTCTTCCGGCGGCTGGGCACCAGCTTGGCCAACCACAGAGCCTCCCTCTCCTCGGAGCTGGGATCTTTGTGGGACTTCATCAGGATCGACCGCGACAGGCGGCGGTCCGCCCCCTCGGGCTCCACATACGAAGCCATCCACACCGACTCCAGGTCCCCAGTGCGTTTAGCAAGAGACCTACTCCAAGTAGTCCAAGAAACTGTGTTTTCCAGAAAGTTCGAGGACACTCCTAAACGGTGCCCGCTTGTCAAGGAAGAATCTGACTTGAGCTCTGATGGAGAAGAAGGGACGGAGAGAAGAATAGCTAATCTAATCGATTTCTTCTTTACTATAGTTAAGAGTCAAAGGGGAGATAGGAAGAGTAGCGGTGGCAGCTGTTTCAAAAGCGAAGTGACTCCAGAAGAAACGAAGATATTCATTCCTAGCAAGATGAATACTGAGTTAGAAGCTAAAATGGAGACGCTGATGGACTTTCTAGCGACTACAGGGTGTATGGAGAAGGAGAATGAAGTTGGTGACAATAAAATAACTCTTATGGAGTTCCTATTCGGTCCGGAAGACCCGAAGCCTAGTATAGAAGTTATAGAAACTGATACCGGTCTTAACGAAACTAATATTAATGTTAAAGACCTTACTTATATAGACGAAACGCCTGAAGAAGACGCGGAGACGTTAGTAGAAATGCTGATTAAATACATGGAGAACTACTCGACTAAGGACAAATTCCATTCAAAGTCGTTGACCCCGTCGCTGTCAGAGAAATCGAAATCAGACATTACTATTAGCAAACTTGAAACCTTCAGTGATATTAGCAAAACTAAATCCGATTCGACACTCACACATACTCAAGATACAGTGATAGATAGATGCGATGAAAACTCGACAGACAGACGGATTTCTGAAACTGTTGTTGATTTAAGTAATGTTAAGAATGATTTGGAAATGATTTTCGATGAAGCTGTGGTCAGAGTTTGTGAGATTATGAAGGCAGATGATGATACGATGACAGAGCAAGAGGATATGGATAATTATGAGTCGTATACTAAACCGCCTTTGTTACCGTATATACAATGCATGCCTTACAGTGTCGAGTTATCAGATATACTCGAAGAGGATGAACCGTCTTCTAGGGATCTTGATAGAAAGTATTCAGAAGACCGCAACACACAAGTAAGACAGACCGCAGAAGATTTAGTGAGGTACATAGAAGATAAAGTCAATAAACATTTCGATGACGACTCTGATGATGAATTCGATATAAGTCCAAGTCTTAAACGGTCATCGATTAGCTTAATCGATTTAAGGAATATTCCAGATTTACCGCCGAGCATGATTATCAAACCAAAAGTAGTTAAAGTTGATAAGTCGACTTCGACAACTGAGATATCGGATTCTTTATCCGATTTATCGAGAAGAATCGATTCCGCTTGCATGACTGAAGACACAACTTTAACATCCAGTTCAGAGAGAAGTGAGAGAGCGTTAGATAAGCTAGAGTCTCTACACAAATTCTTCTCACGATCTCGACTAGAAATTATCGACGAGAGTGAAGAAGTTGAAAAAGTAAAGACTCCAAAACAAATATTCTTGACATCCAGTGACAGTGATGCTCGTAATTATAAAGCAGGACAGGCAAGCTTGGATGACGTAGAAGATCTACAAGATGACGAACGAACTAGCGTAGCGTGCGGCGACGACAAGGACGAAGAAAAATCTAAAAGTACTAAAGAAATAGATGACAAATTAAGTAAAAGTCTCGATGAAATTAAGGAAATTAGTGAATATGATGACGGTGGACTACTAGATGATCATAACTACATTAAAAAGCCTACTCTTACTCCTCAAATATCTAACGAAGCTGGTATAAGTGCTGAAACAAGCAAAAACCCAACGGAATCCGAAGAAATCGTTACCAAAATTGATAATTGTGAGCTACATAACGCTGATAGAGATCAAACCAGCCCTGAAAATGTCGGAAATCAAGAAGAAAATGAAGATGCAGGTATACTAGACTTGAAATAAAATCTTTTATTGGTGAAAAATGAATTTAATGAAGTTGTACTTATACCGTTAGGGAGACCACACAGTTGAGAGGTCTTGTGTATTGAAACAATTGCCAATTCAAGCAAGAATATGTAAAGAAAACGACGAATTTGGAGACACAAAAATAAAAGATAAATAAATCAATCTTTAAGAGCTATTATGTCTTATATAACAAAAGAAAACATAATTCCCATAAATGGGATGGTACTGTAGTTTGTAAAATATAACTTGACTAGTTTTACACGTGGATTCGCTCCCGGTCTATCAATAGGAAACTGGCATTTCATAGGATTGATTAAAAGAAGCCTATATCACTCTCTGGTACAAATATCTAATGCAAATTATCATGTACTACTCGATCAGCTCTTGGTCAAGTGGCAAAACGCTTGACGAATAGAAATCGAATACAATGGAATTGACATATGTCATCGATAACATAATTGAAACATGATGTCATCCTCATACATTTATCATTCCATTTGATTTCTATTCGTCAAGCGTTTTGCCACTTGTCTAGGGGGGCTGAACCTTTAGGCGCATGACAGCTATGACAGCAAAACGAAAAGCATTTTATCGGTCGACTATTACCAATGTATCAAACAAATAAAGACCTTATTCTAAAGACTTTAGGTTCATAATCAAAAGGGCAACCTATAAATGTTGTTACATTTTACAAACTATAATGTTAGTGTTACTTCTAACACTACACATTGCATTATCCTTAGAATATCTGTCACTCTTAGTGATGCGCAACAGAATAGTGAGATTTTATAAAAAAAAAAACATAATTTTTATTATAAAATATAATATAATAATTATTAATAGGTTTAATAGATGTAATTATAATAATCCGTTCGTTTGTTTAGCTGGATTTAGTTTGAAATAAAATTAATTATTTCTATAAAAATTGATAAAAGATATTCTATGTTAATTACTCTCCATTAAAAAATCTTAATTGACTTATTAATTATACTCAATAAAAAAAATATTTGTTCATGAAATCGCTCACATATGTAGCAAAATAAAAAAGAGTGTTGCTTACCCATTCTGCTCCACAGGAATTATAGTTTTGAAAGTAGCAACCAATCTTGATACTAGCGCGTTCCAAATGTCACCCCAATGGATAAGAATGAACAAGAATCTATACGTTCTTCAAAACTTAATATTGAAAATGAATTCAAACTATATCTAGGTAAATTTACGATTGGAGAAATACATTGCCAAGAAAAAATTATTGAGAAATTGGTTGGAGAATTTTAAATAATTTTCATGTTAATTTTATCATACCTACTAGCTTTTGGTTCTACGGTTTAAGTCACTGGACACATGCATTAAATAGTTACAATATATCTCTTTATTGCATACCAAAAAAAATAAGAACACAGAGGAAACCTTAAAACTAAAATTGTACAATCATTATCATCATCAGTCGGAAGACGTCCACTGCTGGACAAAGGCTTCCCCGCCACAATGAACGACAACTTGCCATTTGCACCCACCGGTGCAATGGCGGTCTTAAATCTCACGGTGATCTCTTACAGAAACCCTTGCATTTTTTTATATTTTCAATTTTGTAATTTGTGTGGAATCTGCAGAATGCAGTCAGGGCTGGATCTAAACTATCAAAATGTTAAGAGATGCGGTTTTTAATACTGCTTCCAATTAATAAAAAAACGTCGTAATCTAAGTTCATATTAAACTACTTTTCATATTTCTAAAGTCTCAGATGACAGTAGATCTCTTTATTTCAATATTAAAATATTTACCAAAATTTAAAACAACTTGTCAAACACTTTTCATCATCATCATCAACCGAATTACGTCCACTGTTGAACAAAGGCCTCCCCCTTTTAGAAGGGGGGGTTTGCCATAATCCCCACGCTTGGCAAGCGGCTTGGGGATTGCAGTGCTGGTGGTCAAGTTACAGAAGACGCTGCTGCCCATCTTCTGGATTTTCCCTCTGTCGCCTCTTACGACACCCACGGGAGGAAAGGGGGTGGTCAATTCTAGGCCGGATATCACACGGCGGATACCGCACGGCGCAAACACTTTTAATTATATTATATTATTAATTTTAATTTTGTATAGTTATTGCATATCTATCTTTCATACCTTACCTGATCTATTGTCTATTTTTATTCACTCATTTTACCTAACTGCAAACTGTCAAACTGTGTCAAAATTGAAATGTCAATAGCATTTTACAGCTCTAATTTTTAAATGTTGAATTAAAATTACGGTGTATATCAAAAAGTTGAATTTATATTATAAACAAAATTAATATAGACTTTTATACCACTATTCCTTGTGTCATAAGTTAGGTTATTAAAACGCTATACTCCGAGTAAAAGGTTTTGATACTTTACGTCTAAAATTGAAGACAATTTTAATTAATACGATTTTAGAATCGAAGAGGTATTTTTTTTTTACCTGACATATACAGTTGGTAAATTTTACGTATACAGTTTAAGGTAAAAAAGTTATGGTTCCATATAATTTATATGAAAGTATATCTGTCTCTTTCTTTGGGACATTACTTCTCATTAAATAGTACTTAATTATCTAGTCGTGATTGCTAATTATAATTTATTGCTTATTGAGTTTTATTTTCAAACAGCTTTTAGTTTTATATGGATATCAATGTTGCAGATACTTTAAATTCAATTTCATTTCGTGAAAATTACTAAGCAAAATTATGCCTACCTCTTGACAATTGATTACGAAGCTTCCCACATAAAGCGCCAACTTTATAGTTGGATCATTCAATCTTGATTCTTGAATAAAACCTAACTTATGTCCATAAGTGAGATTTAAACCCTTGATGTATAAAGTATGTTCTATCTTATTTTTAATACGAATAACATAAGTTATATGTATATAGAATATATTATATAAATATATAAGCTACATTCTACAGTGTTGTAAATAGAGAATAATTTGATGTATTATATTTTCATTATTTATTTTAGTAATTGACTGTTATTATTAACCAATCACTTACGAAAGGATCGGATTTCAAAGTAGAAATATTACCTATGAGTCAAGACACGGACCATTTTTCGTATGAAGGGCTATCACCGCCTGTCACGATATAAAAACTCCCACATTCTAATGGCGTTTCCGTAAACTTAAAAGTGTGACCTTTGCCTCAGCTGTTTACATGTCTATATTGGTCAAAATTGAAAGGTATAGTTCACGGCGTGAATAAAATATTAACCTGTTAGATGGGTGTGTACGATTGTGAGCATATAATGAAATAAGTAAAGTCACTCAGGGACGCTTTTTGATGCACCACATTTGCTAATTCTAATGCAAACTTGACGGTTATAAAGGTATAGGTATAAGCAATAGGCTAGCCACATTAAGACCTAAACATACCTGACGAAATGTGGGTGAACTATACACCAGCGCCTTCCCCTGCGGGGAATACAGGCAAGTTATGTTATAGTTTTACTTAAACTTAATAGAAATGTTACTAGTTCTACAGCTTTTAAATCTAGATAAACGGAGTTATCTTAAACAATGCTGCGACATTTACTACGTGAAGAAAGAAATGGGTTTGCATGATTAACCTCCAGTAACATACACAGATTTTACATAGCTTTAAGAATCTTTTACACCTCTATATTGATCCTTCCGTAGGTGATTTGGGATTATATCAAACAATTTTGATGCTTGAAAATATATAAAAAATAAATTATTTTTATGATCTTTTTTGTTTTTTTCACTTGTCGTTATAACACTGTAGAATACGATTGTTTGTCTGTAGCTCAGTAGGGCAGAATGTTAAAACTAAAAAATAAGCTTTATTAAAAATATATTTTCAATAGATTTATCTAGCAAATATGAGAAACTTATGAACTTCAAACTCATCGTTACAATTTATTTTTTCATGAAATATTGTCCGTTTCAATATAAGTGTCCAGTTTGCACTAAAAAAACGGTATTTTATATGTATAAATTAATAAATATATATAAGTAATAAATTCAATTAAAAAGACAATCGGTTATTATTTTATATGATTTTAATAAAGAAAGAGATGCAATTATACACATGCACAGTTTTAGTTAAAATAAACTCAACAGTATTACATTTTTACAAATTTAATTAAAATAGAGAATTTAAAAACGTAATTATTTATCTACTAGACTGGACACCTAAATTGATACTGTTTATACAATGGACGGACTATTGCCTGTCTAAAAATGAGGTCGCTATTTTTTTTATTTCAAAATATCAAGATTGTTTCGGTTTGCCTACCGACGTCACTTATAAGCAATTAATTAACAAATAATAGGTAATGTGTCTTTTTAATATTGTTTATAGGAATGTAAACATGACCTATTTAATTATATGCAACTATTGTCTGAAAAAGTAAAGTTAGTTAAATAATCTGATAAAATGACAAATTCAAAATAGAATATAAATTATGTTGACAAGTATCAAAATTCAAATTAGGTATTTTATTTCTTAAATCTGGTTTTCCCAGCCTACTTCCAGAGTAAGCACAAAAAATATAACTTTTGTAGTTTACACTTGAATCTTGATACTTGCAAGCATATTTTTGAAACTGTTATTATTAGATTTACTAACAATATAAATAAAGATTTTTTGTGATGGTATAATCTATAAAATAAATCTATATTTATATACGTATCGGCACGCTGTCTGTCATGATAACAGGTCATGAAGAAATTGTCTTCAACAAGAATAGTAGTGAATCTAGTGAGGTTGACCGACACCTGTGTGCTTACTCTCCAATTTAGTTCTGACCAAATTGCATTGGAATTGCAAAGTTTCGTACTCTTAAATTTTACACTGGCGCCAAATTATTTCAATATTATGTGGCCATTGGGAGAAACTAACTGAGATCAAAGGATTGACAGCATTTTCAATAAAACTGAATCTAGTTTCTGACTGTGATTGATGACTTGTATTAGAATTGAAATGAAATTGGAGAATAGGCTATCCGGATTCCTGTTAATTTGTTTTTTATTTTCACGTCAATAGACATGTTACATACTTATATTATTATATTATTATTATTATTTAAATATACATATATATTATATGAAACGATGTATATTTAGTTAAACAGAATGTGTTAAACGATGTTTATATTTTACTAAAACAAAAATACAGGTTTATTTTAATGCATATGTTATTTTATTATATTACCCACGTTTTAGCCTTACATACCTTCTTGGCCATCTTAGGCACATTTTATAAGGACGCTTTGGAAATGACACTACCGAGATTTGAGTGCACGACTCCTCCCATCTACATACTTAATTACTCATAGACGATTTCTACATATCCAAATCTTTAAATACATTCTATCACGCTAGTAATCCCCTAAGGGTTAGGCAGATATAAAATATATATAATACTAGCTGCGCTCAGCGATGTTACCCGGATATTTTCACTGGATAAAAAGTAGCCGATATGTTAATCCGGGATGCCAGCCACCTCCATACCAAATTTTAGCAAAATCCGTCCAGCCGTTTGGGCGTGAAGATATAACAAACATACAAACACTCACGCAAACACACTCACAAACTTTCGCTTTTATAATATTAGTGTGATTATTATAATTATATATCACCATTATTTCGGTCAAATAAACGATTTTTATTCATAAAGGATATGTATATCCAATAGTCTAATACGCCAACATTTCACTACTGACATCTAGCACACAAATTATGTACTACAACAATGTTCGGATATTCACATAGATGGCGCTAGTAGTGGCCAAAGTAGGTTTTATTTTATCAGTTCTTAAAGGCGCGATTCCGTTTGTCAACAATACAATCTAACAACGCTAGAATACAATAGCTTAGATGGCTACATAGCTAGATATTGCATATTATCCACAACAGTTAAGTATTTTCAACAACTGCCCCCTTACCATGAACTCTTAAAACAGGACAGTTTACCATGTGGGAGCGTGACGCCGCTACGTGCTGTGTAATGCAGCGTCTCGCTTCCACATGGTAAACTGTCCTGCTTTAAGAGTTCATGGTAAGGGGGCTGAAGAACAAAACCAAATATCTTGGTGGCCTAGTGGTTGACAGAGCGGATTTGTATGCACAAGGTTGCAGATTCAAACCTAGGCAAGATTCAATGCGACTATTTCGATGTTACAAATACTTTTCTCAATATTAGATATTATCATTGACTAAACGGTGACGGCAACATCGTGAGGAAACCTGGAATTAATAATTATCTGAAATCGACAACCAGCAGTGAGCTAGCGTGGCGATTCTCCTATCACTCATTCCTAGGTTCAGTCAAACCCAGGTAAGTATGACAATGAATTTTTCAATGCTATAATCTATTTTTATGCTGACTATTATAACATTTATAATTTACAATTGGTTTGTCTCTCCTATGAGAATAATACTTACGCTGACTATTTTATCTGTCCTTCAATGTGGCTCTGCAATAGTCCTCTGCCTACACCTCCGAGAACTAGTCGTAGTACCTACTGCATATTTTACAAAATAAATTACGTCGCCCCACTGTACCAATGTTTCCGGTATGTAGTATCATAGAGGTAGTATCTTGGCGTTTCACAAACTTGAAACTCTACAAACATCTACAGATGCGCAAATCTTTACCTCATGCAGTAATCGAACCTGCAACTCTTAACACAGCAGTCCAATGGCTTAGCTACTCCGCCAATCGGATCTTTGAATTATGATTTTGTGTTGAACAGGGATTATCAATAAATAAAACAAAAATTTAATAAATCAATATTATTTATATTATGAAAAAATATACTCTCTCGTCCATGCTTCATTCGAGTTTCATACAATTTTATAGATAACAATAAAATTTAATAAACTCTTAATTAGGTACATTAATTACATAATCAGTTCTTTCATTACAATTCGTACAACACTATTTAGTAACTATTTGATTAAAAACATAGAAAAGTTAATTATATTATTATTTATTTATATAAAATACATTCATCTATTTATCATTCGAAATAAATTACTTACATTCATCTTTTCTTATTTAATATTAACATTTTTAAAAAGCCGCGTATTTTATTCTCATACTAGTGACACTATTCTAACGTCAGTACTAAATAATTCTTATATGTAAAATATAATCAGGTATATTTAAATTAAAAAATAATATTTACAATTAACATATCTGGCAACATTAATTTTACATCAGAATGATGTTGCAATACACAAAAAAACACCATTATTACTTTTTGAGTTTGCAACATTTTTCGTTATTTTTTCACAAGTATGACGCGGCGGTCGGGACACTAACGATTTTTGTCATAAACAAATTAAATTCAAGAATCGTTGTATGTTTTAATTAGTGTACTTATTATTAAATAAACTTATAATCAGATAGTTTATTTACCTCATTAGCCACCATTTGGCACCTAAAACACCTCTTAATTATAAAAATATAAGCTTAACTCTGTCCTCTTCAATCTTACTATTAAGAAAAGGGACAAAAAATTATGTTGCTATATTTTCATAACTATAGGGACTAGTAAAGTTCATAATTAGCTACCAGACAATATTATATTATGTAGCTGAATGTTTTCTCCCTATGTTAAATCATTAAACTCGTTCCCCATACCTTAAGACAGTTCTTAGCAGGTGACCATTTATTGTAAAAACAATGGTTATCAGCAAGTAAACCTATCACTTTTTATCGACACGAAATCGGATCACGAAAAACGTAATAAAGTGCATTGTCTTGAATAAAATCGCTATTCGCGGCAAAACCGACTATATCAACGATTCTTATTCATAAAACAATATAATGTTTAATAACCTATCTAAATTAATAGACGAAATTTGAAAAATGATTAGACATAAGCGGGATCAGCCCGCGACCTTCGTAGATCCGTGGTGCAGCTCTGCCAATTGAGCCATCGTGTTTTCGAATTTCCTTTATCAATATAGATTCTTGTTTAAGATGGGCGACATGTTAAAATGACACCAATAGTATAATATATCTTTGAATTGTAATTTTCAAAGATCTGGGCCTTAAACTTTTATAGCAGGACCGTTGTGGAAGCGAGACACCGCATTAAACTGCACGTAGCGGCGCGCGCCGTCTAGCTTCCACAACAGAAAACCTCATATCAGCTCATAATAAGACAGCTGGATTGAGCTGTCCACCCTCTTTCAAGGAATAATACAATCTCATGTTATGACGACAAATCCAGTGCAATTCGCTTATTTTTTAAACAACAGTTTTCGGTAGATCTCGTGTGTCACATTTTGACATCATTTTTGTTAAGAAACGTCACTTTTGACATTTCAAAATCGAATATTTGACTAAAACTGTAGTATAAGGACGCGAATTTGAAAAATAATTCCATGATTTTAGTAAATTTTAATTTTCGAAATATCATAGTTATAATACACGTCGTTTCTCCACGCTCTTTGTTTCAAGTTCATTAATATTGCAATCAATGTCACTAATAGAGCAAGACACCTCTTATTGTTTGTGCAAATGGATATTAAGACAACTGTGGCACTCAAACTACCTATTAAAACAACCGTGTGACTTCATTCAGTGAGTCAATGGTAATAATGGGACCTATTACAGTATATAATAATAATACAACGACTATTCAACTTATTTAAGTCCAAATAAGAACATATTAAAGTAACTAAACATGAAATAATTGGCAAAGTACAAAAAGCAATTTTAATTTAATTTATAATGTCAAAATTTTTGCACTTTAATGCTTTAAATGTCAAAATTTGACATTAAGGATAATGAAACTGCACCATAGCTATATTTACAGAGTAAAATAAGCCTTCAATCTCAAAAACGATGCTTAAGCCAGTTAGTTGTACTCCAAAAACACGATGTTTCAACCAACCCCTTTTATCCATTTCTACATACCAACAAAATAGCTCGAAATTTAGAAATAAAAGTTATACAACCGACATTCATTTCACTGCTACCAGTTCATTAAAAGTAAAATTCTATTTCTGACAACCGTTCCACAGAATCGCGTACTATTTTCGTCCCCAATTCCCTCTACCGTCTACTGACAAGTCTTATGTAATATTAATGATTATCTACACCTTTTGAAATCGTTTAGTTGTCTCTAAAGCGCCGGATAGCAACTGATACGCTAGCCTTTCTTAGATTCACAATAAGCTTGAGAATCATTTAGATTATGTTCAGTTATATACTTTTGAAGATATGTTTGATTCACGTAAATTTTGAACTAACATTATCGGTTAAATTTCAAGTATTAAAAGTCACAATTTTATATTATTTAAACTCTTCAAGAAATTTATGACATTATTTAATATAAAAAATTAAACCTTACTTTAATTATGTAGCTATTGTTTTTGTTTCGGAATAATAAGTTTTGCCTGACAGTAGGACCGAGTCCTATATCATAACTTTAAAATACCTACATGGAATCATTATCAAATAAAATACATGGATATATGCACAAACCAGACTCTGAACAAATGTTTACCGATCTCAGGAAATATTTGTCCCTTGCAAATCAGTAAGGTATTATTAATATCCACAGCGATATATTATTGTTACCTGATTGCGCGAAGCAAGGGAGGGTAATGTGTTTAATAACATTTTATTTATCTTCATAACATATACCTAATAACTTACGTGTTATCTGACTTTCACAGAAATAAACATACATTTTAACCCTCAGTTTACTAAATTCTCAAGCTTGTGTATAAACATAACAAATATCAGCATACCAGTTGCTTATTACAAATTTAAAAACACATGGTACCATCACACTTATATCCTGTTCGGATTAAGCAGAGGACCTTTATTTAGCATTAAGTTATAACTTAAATGCTTTGGTAAATTTATTGAGAAACAACTATTGGATAATTAGGTGCAAGTAATTCTTATTCCTTCTTATTTAAAAACGAGGATGATAACTGAATTAACTTAAACCAGTCTTAAGTTTATGGGCATCTCTAAGTGACAGGTATATTTAATCCATGGTTTTAATTTTAATTTTTCATTAATAGAGGGCACACGTTTGATTCTGCTTGTTTTGGTAGGGAAGGCTTGTAGTATATCTATATTGAATTAGAAAGACACAGAAATAACTATGCATAAAGCAAATTCAACAAAAATCAATTAATGAATTACATAGATTAAAGAACTGACAACAGATGAAGTAAAATGAAGATCTATTAACAAGAGCTTGGCTTATTAAGGAAGGTTAAGCTAAAAGAAGTATTTATACGGAATAATTGCTTTTAAAACTTAAGTAATTTGGAGGTGACTATAGTCAAACGGGGTAAATTGTAACAAAATTTTGATAGCGATTTTTACAATGATAGACAAACTAGAGGACATTTTTAAATTGAATATATATAGAACAGGACTTTTTTAGTTTATTTTTGTGCACAATCTAGAGTGCTTGTAATAAACTATATTAATTTATACTTCTTTAAAATTCCTTTTTAAATCTTTTCACCCCTGCGTTCCAATTTACCCCGTTTAAGGTGAATATCTAAATTCAGACAAATTCTAGTAGATTTGAGTACCACTGTTACCGTGAGTGATTCCTGTAATATCTAGGTAAATATTCCACTAGGTCGCCTCACATTAAAAACAAAAAACCTGTCTCAAAATCATAAAAAATTGTATTCACTGTTAACGATTGAAACTAGTTTCCACTTAGCTTTTATTAACTTACTTCGCTTGACAACAGTTGGGTTTATTCCAAAATCAAAAAGCGCGTTGGAACTCCATGCTATAAAACTTTTGAACGACGTTATAAATTTGCAGAATGACCATAACCTGTCAAAACTTGCAACGTCAAGCAGGCTATTAGAAATGACATTTGATGTCATTTTGACGTCCTGTCAGAACGACCTTTATAATAAATAAACATTAAATTGATTGCAATAAACAGAAAACATTATGAAGTTATCAGTAATCTTGTAATACAATATGGCGACATGTCCAATGTAGACATAACACGATAATAAATTGTTTGTAAACTGATTTTAAAAACAGTTGCTAACAGACTCTATTTATATACATATTTCTTTATCACATTTGCCATAACAACACGCCTATCACCTCAAGGGGTGTTGTAGAGTACACCCACAATTCGCTAATTATAGGTCGAGACTATTGCCATTAACCGAGCAAAAATTTAGACTCCGTGCTGCTGGGAAGTACTTGATCCTTACCGAGAATAACCCTACAGTTCGACCTGGGAAACGAACCGAAAACCTCACGCTCAGTCGAACTCTCAACCACGCAGTTTGTCTTAACTGATATGAATTAATAATCTAAAATATAGACATATTGCAATCACTCTCATATCCATATCTATTTTGAGCAGCTGTGTAAATATTAACAATATCGCAAGAGACGTCTTTACCGGCCTTCGAGTTCTTATAGTCGAGCTAAATTTCGAGACGGATCGACCTGTTTCGAGTTCGGTGGTTTTATGTTCAAAAGCCGAAGCCTGACGGAAATAGCCGAAATAATTGTGCCGAAGTACGGTCCGTAGTAAGCAGTCTTTTAAAACCTATAATACATACTTAAGTAGCATTTGTGTTGTTTTAAGCCAAAGTCTTTAGTACCATTTATGGCAACTTGCGCGCATGGAGAAGTGTGAGATTTGATATAGTTAAAATTTATATGGCTAAGTTCTAAAGGCTTAACGCTAAGATCTCGCCTGTATCCCTGAAGAGATAGACAGAGGTGTATCAGTAGCCAGAGATGTATAGTCCACCCAATATACGCCAGTGATGATCTAAAATGTGTCAGATATACAGTCCGATTTCTAAGACGACTAGTCGCTAGTATTATGCATTGAACTGTACGCAATAGTGACCATACAATGAGGCATCTCATTAATATACGCCTTGACTATAGTCGGCCATTTGACATTTCATATGAATGGTGAATCGACATTAATTTATTAATAACTTCGTACCTACATTGTAAAGTAAAATGGAAGGCAATTAGGACCACCCAAGACGATATTAAATTGTTTTATGTGAGACTTTCAATAGATTATACAGTATTATAACTGTATATTCACTCTTCTCGTATGGTTGATGAACAACCTGGTGTCAGAGTTTAAACCGCCTGTAGGCCTCTGACATGGCTTTACACACCGTTGAAAAATCTCTCAGGTGTGCCGGTTTCCTCACGATGTTTTTCTTCACCATTTTTAGCAACTGATAACTAATTTATAGTGCGCACATGAATTTGAAAAGTCATTGGTGCGTGCCGGGGTTTTAACTTGCGACCTTTGACTTGGCAGTCAAACGGTCATACCACTCGGCTATCAATGCTATTTCATATATAATTCTCTTAAATTCTGCTTTATTTAATTGTTAAAGCTATGTTACTAATAAATTGTAGTCTCAATGAGATTGACGTTCCGTAAAAGCTTTTAAAAACATGATTTCTTGTATTCGTTTCAAATTTTAATGTTTTAAAAACAGCAAATCTCGGTACAAAACGAAAATTTATTGCTATTTTTATAAGCGAAATACCCGTTGGGCATACTGAAATCACCTTGTGGCTTGTGTTATGTCAATCTATGTAAATATATTCCAATGGCAATGTCACGCGCGTGTCACTTTTAACAACACGAATTGGACTGTATAGCAACAAGGATAATATTGATACGAAACTTGTTTTTTAATCTGTTACAGCTTTGAACTAAATATGGAACTGTCAGAATTAGTTCCTTGTTCTGTCAAAATGTTTTGGGCGCGCTAAAGTCGCCTAGCAGTATACAATCACGACACAATACAGTGACAGGTTATCGACCTAAAAGATTAAATATTTAAACGACTCTGGCTTTAATTAACAAATAAAATTTAAGTATTATTATAGATTTTAATGACTGCTTTTTGGCCGTATATAACTCCTACCAGGTTTGATTTGCATTCTGTAGATATAAGAATAGCAATAAATGAAAAAAAACGATTTTACAAATTTTATGCCAACTTTTTACTGCAGCCTGTCAATATCAAATTTGGTTGAGCGGACTTTGAACGGGTATCTTAAAGTTCGTTTAAATAGAGTATTGATTCTTAAGACAAGACTTATAATAAAATCGGTAGCCACGTACAGGAACCGAATTCTCTAATCCAAATACATGACTAAACAAACATTTCTACGTTACATCCAATGTAGCATCTCTTTCTAAAACCCTTATTTAGAAAGGGATAGGAAGACTGATAACAGCTATTGTTATGTCTCTAGTTAAGGTACTCTGTAACTTTACTCGAAGATTCCTAGTCTTATCACATCCTAAAATACATTAATTAACATTCGTTACACTTAAACCTCCGACGGTGGAGAAATACCCATTATTCTGTCTGGAGACAGTAAAAAAACAGTGAATACAGACCTTAGTAGGAACCAATATGGCACTTCACGTATCCTTCAAAGTCCTTCATCACCAGTACGGCACATTTCCGTCAGCGCTAGACCGTGTAGTCCAAGAATTCCCGTATTTAATTCTTGCACAAGATATTCCAGGGGTCGTCCGAACAGATGCCTTCTCTATCGAGTAGTTTAGGCCTCTGTTGTTATCCCAGAACTCTTGCCCTTTGCATCTGAAGCAGACGCAGAATTCCAATCTTCTGGAGTGTATTGGCAGCTGCAGTCTGAAGCCAAATGTGTCGTAGGTCGAGACACCGTTTTGGTTTAAAGGACCGGACTCTACGAACGCGCAGAATGTGTCTTCGCTTGTCAGCCACCCGTCCGAGGACGTACGAACTAACACTTCTTTTGTAAAATCTAAATTTTTCACTTTCACCGTACCGTCTAGGGCGCACTCATTTTGTTTGACAATCACATTTTCTAACGACACGCAGTCTTCTGTCACTCTTCGTCGAAATTCGAGGTAGTCCGACGCTGGCTGCACGAACCTTGTTTCCCAGAGGTCTACCACGGGTTTTGGAGGCGGTGTCCTTTCTGGAGACGGACTGGACACGACTCGCAGAGCCCAGTAAGGAGGCACATGTGACGGTTCAGTCATAAACTTTATCTGTTCCAAAGCAAGGCCTCTGTCGTCGGCGAAAACGACCCGTTTTTGTTTCTTCTCATTTGAAATCCGTATGCAGGATCTTGGTGCAGTCTTGAGGGTTAATTGCACCGGTTTGAGAGGCGTCAAGCATGGTGCCGAGAATCCCTTAATCAGTTTTGAAGGTCTTCGTGGAGTGTAGTCGGTCAGGAAGCCGGCCGGCGGACTGTGTCCGTAAAACGACTCGGACGCTAACATATCGATGGCAGCACACATTTCTGTAACAACACACGTGTTTACTCAACGACGGCTCGTCGCACACTGAAAGGTATTTATCGCGTTCGGCTAGCTATATGCGCATGCGCAGGCCACGCGAACGATACGATAATGTAGGGTGACAATGTTTTTTGTGGAATATTTCTGGAGATTATTTTCGTTTTTGGGTCACGGCGCGAGTTTGGTCGCGGATATTTTGTTGTTATATAGATATTGTTTTACGATCGCCAAAGTGGGTGTGTTATTTCAGGTATTTAGATTAGTATTAAAATACTTTTAGTTGATCGTAAATTATGAGTGCGTTGACATTGGCTTGTGCACGTGCGTTTACTCGTTATCTAAATGAGTTGCAAAGGGATGCCAAAGCTTGCTTTGAGATGGAAATAACCTTGTTTTAAGATTAACGGTTTAAGTAGAAACTAAAATTAATTATTGCCAAAATAAATGCATCTCTATTTGTTACTTTTACTATTAAACTACCAAGTTTGAAGACCTATGGACTACGTCAATACCCAGGCAACACGAATGAAGGCGCAATCATTTTTTTTTGACGTCTGGAATCCCGGAAGGTTCGGCAAAGGTTTTCCTTCGACAGGAATCCTCTCACATTTTCGCCGGTGACATTTATCGAGCTAACAATGAGTTTGTAACGTACAAATCTAGTATCATATAAATTAGTTAAAGTTAAAGATTTAGTATTGCACTTCAACGTGGCAATACATCCAGTCATTGGGCACGTTACCAGCTGACATAAAAGGGGATGAATACTATGATGCATTTTAACTGTTTATTTTGTTTAAATTGTTTTTAATTTGTGTTACAATTAAGTTATAAATAGCGGTAACATGTATTTTTGATATAAATAAATTTTCACCTGATGAAGTTAGAATGGTACAAAAATTGATTTCAAATCAACTTAATATAACATCACGCGAGTATTCCCCTAACGGGTAGGCAGAGGTGTATAGTACACTCACATTCCGCCAGTTATGTTATAGGTCCCTTCTTCTTATCGTATGGTTGATGAACAACCTGGTGTCAGAGTTTAAACCGCCTGTAGGCCTCTGACATGGCTTTACACACCGTTGAAAATTCTCTCAGGTGTGCCGGTTTCCTGACGATGTTTTCCTTCACCGTTTTTAGCAACTGTCAAAAAGTCATTGGTGCGTGCCGGGGTTTGAACTTGCGACCTTTGACTTGGCAGTCCAACGGTCATACCACTCGGCTATCAGCCCTATAAGAAGAAGAATCTAAAAAATTATAGGTCCCAGTGTAATAGGTAGCGAGCTGACTATAAAGCATTATCAAATCAACATGCCCGTGCTAAAAGCTTGTGATAATTATGAATTTATTTGAGTTGATCATCAAATTGTTTGTTTATTTAATGACTCATTTGAAACTAAGTGGTGTTTATCATCTTATTAACGCTCGTAAAACTGTAATGAGTTATATTTGCTTGTTAAATGTAACACGTATGTGTTTTATTCTTAACTAGCTACGCCCCGCGGTGTTAGTCGCTACATTTTTTCGGGATAATAAAAAGACTATACGGTAATCCAGGTTGTTAGCTACCTCTATACCAAATTTTAGCTAAATCGATTTGGACGTTTGAGCGTGAAGTGGTAACAAACATACAAACACACTCACAAACGTTCGCCTTTATAATATTTAGTGTGATGACTACTGCCTTCTTACCATGAACTCTTAAAGCGGGACATTTTCCGTTGTGGACGCGAGACGTCGCACTACACTGGATGTAGCGGCGTCTCGTTTCCCAAACGGATTTAGCTAAAATTTGGTATAGAGGTAGCTAACACCCTGGATTACCATAAAGTCTTTTTACTTTTATAACTTTCTTTTTTCACCCAAGTACCTATTGGTCGAGCTTATTGCCAATACCCAAACAAAATTAGACTCAGTGCTGCTACTGAGAATTACCAGATCCTGTGTACCAATAATTTTGTATGATCTGCAGATATTTAACCTAAGTTGGGGAAAAAATTGGCTTTTAATCATTGATTAAATTACACTTAGAGACGCTTAATCTTTGATTATTAGTTGGACGATAAATATAGGAAACTTTAAATATTCCCAATTTTTTTACATAATTTTAATCAAACGACAAATCACAGGAAATTTTTTAACGCGTTTTTTTTGTAAAATGTAGTCAATATCCACATGATGAAATCCATTATAATAGTTAAGTTATTCATTTTTAGTATGGTTTCTTTCGAAGATTACCTCTCACATACAAACCTTACCTTTTTATAAAAAATATTTTTTCCCATTCAGGACAGTCCGGAAAAAAACTAAAATCATAGTGTCACTGCAAAACACGACACACTCACTCACGGCGCTAGCAGTTTTGCGTGATCGATACTTACGACATGACAACGTCGGCGATGCCCGCCCGGTTACACGGCGTCTAGTGAGACGAGGGTAAGCAACCTTGTCGAGGTCGGGAAATTGATGGGTCAGCTCTGCAGCTGGTTTTGTTTGATTGAATGATGTGATGGGAAGAGAAGTGAAATGTTTACTTAGATACAGTAGTTGTTTCATGTGAGGCGGTGTTAAGCAATTTTATCGCGGTATGGAATTTGATGGGTCAACTCTGAAGCTGTATTGTAGTTATGATTGTTTTTATAACTAGTTTGCAGTTAATTGGGAGTGGGATACGTATGTTTAACAGTTGAGTTTCGTGCGAGGCGAGGTTAAGCAACTTTATCGAGGTCGGGAAATTGATGGGTCGACTCTGATAAAGCCTTATTTTGTATGGTTTAATTAGACATCAAGTGCTGTGAAAGCATAATACATACTACGATACTGTGTTTTGTATGTGAGGTGAGGTTAAGCAACCTTGTCGCGGTATGGAATTTGATGGGTCATATCTGAAGCTGTATTGTATGACCTGTCTTTTCTCAAGAATATTCTTATCTGATCGAAATATATTTCGACGAGGTCTTCCCCTTCCAGCTAATTCACAACACTCTTATACACCTTTTTTTTTTAACACGTCGCCGCGCACTAGGAATGTCTCCTGTATCGTGGGTGCGTTTCATAAATATGAAATACCACATACAAAAACACCCAGACTCGGGACAAACATCTGCGGAACACACAATTTTTTGTCCCGTGCGGGAATCGACCCCGCAACCTTAGCGCAGCAGTCCAATCGCTGAGCCACTGCGCCAGTCAGCCCCCTACCATGAACTCTTAATGCGGGACAGTTTACGTTGTGGAAGCGAGACGCCGCATTACTCTGCACGTAGCGGCGTCTCGCTTCCACATTTTAATCTGTCCTGCTTTAAGAGTTCATGGTAAGGATGCTGGTTAGTTTTTTGTGCCCACTGTTATAACTTATCGCAGCTATATGCTATGACGTTGCATTACATAACTGAACCACGCGGTATTTGTAAACTTTACTGCTTTTTAATAGCCGATTTGGCCGGAAAACGTAAAAAGGTTTTTAACATCACGTGGGTATTATTGCATTTTGATTACCGAGACACGGAGGGATCTCGATGTGTGACGTCATCTTCTTATCGTATGGTTGATGAACAACCTGGTGTCAAGTTTAAACCGCCTGTAGGCCTCTGACATGGGTTTACACACCGTTGAAAAATCTAGCGGATGTGCCAGTTTCCTCACGATGTTTTCCGTCACAGACTTAGCAACTGATAAATAATTTATAGTACGCACATGAATTCGAAAATACATTGGTGCGTGGGGTTTGAAATTGCGACCTTTGACTTGGCAGTCCAACGGTCATACCAATCGGCTATAACTGCATGTCAAACTGTGAAGAACGGTCACTCAACTGACCGTTCCACACAGTTACAGGCATTTGAAAGCACTTGACCATCCTAAGTGCACATAGTGACACTACTGACACTCCCTGTCACGTCACAAGCGATCACATTATGTTCACTTGTAAGAATAAAGGTTACAGAGTGTAAGATAAGGCATGTAATACGTTACTGTAAGATAACAATCTTTTGTATAATCCGCGGTTGCAACCGGCAACAGGTGTTGATTAGGTTTAAGCTAGGATTAACTGAGGATTATCTGAAAGGAGAATACCTTGTCGAACATACCCTGACCAGGTCAGAGATGTTCCGAAAAGGTCGAGATCAAGGAATTTCGGTCACGGCGGCCTCTCTCAGCTGAGACTAGCCAAACTACGCAGGAGATATTATAGTGCACAAGTATGCGCGCAGACACAGGTGCACTCCCTATTCCCTCACTCTCATAGTCCAGGACGGTAAGACACGACCGGAGAGAGATCAGGCACAGGACCAACGGCTTAACGTGCCTTCCGATACACGGAATTTGTTATATTGTTTACAACAACCAAGTTATGCCGAGCAGTCGATCAAGCATTGTGTCCTGCAGGCATTTCTACACCTAACTAATTGTTTAGAGTGCTATAATTACCATCTTCGAACTATTTCTACCGATATTTTGTTTACAAGCGGTTCAGAATGTCATAATTGTCATCAGTACATTGTCAGTAAACAAATAATCAAAGAATCAGCTGATTGCTAATTCCTAATCAAATAAAACATGGCGGTCAAAATGGCGGGAGCATTCACTTTCACTTAAGCACGCGCTTGGCAAAGGCATCTTCGTGTTATGCCAAAGGCAATAAGAGTTTAACTATTAATAAATGCAATGGAAAGATCGATAGATTTTAGTGTTTTTCTCGCAGTAACAAGGAATTTATCGTTGAAAGCATGCAGTGAGT
Organism: Abrostola tripartita; assembly: GCA_905340225.1. Classification (NCBI taxonomy): domain Eukaryota; kingdom Metazoa; phylum Arthropoda; class Insecta; order Lepidoptera; family Noctuidae; genus Abrostola; species Abrostola tripartita. Next base: position 765,976 of record HG996513.1, on the reverse strand, counting down.
TGTTGATGTGTATGCCTCGTTGGTCTAGCGGTTGCTAAGCGCGACTACTGAGCACGAGGTTCTGGGTTTAAAACCCAGGCAAAGTGTTATTAGGTTTTTTCCATTAGGTAATTCTCAGTAGCACGGAGTCTGGATTTGTGCCCGGTTGATGGCCAGCTCGTCTATTACATTGGGACCGATAACATAACTGGCGAATAGGTGTAGCTCCACTTAATTAAACTCCACGTCATAACAGGGCGTGAAGTTATTTCTTCACAAATAAACCTACATACAGTAAGGCCGACGTATCTTGGCGATCCTGAAGTTAGCCAATTAGCTGCGCAGTAGACAATTTCGTTCCTAAAAGATCTATTGCGCAGCTAATCGGCCAACTTCAGGACGGCCAAGATACATACGTCGGTCGTACAGTACTTCCCTAAATTTTAAAATATTATGTGCCTATAGATGTCATAATCTACCGTCACATATTTTTACATTGACGCACGGGAAATAAAAATATCATGGTGCAACATTTCCCACAGCTATATTGTCAACAAACGAGTCATATTTTGAGGAAATTATAAATAAATAATAATAATATAATTGTGGTAGTCTGGCGGTCGAATTTCTACGGTTATTTTATGTATTTGTAACACATAGGCATTCTTCTTCTTCCTATCGTATGGTTGATGAACAACCTGGTGTCAGAGTTTAAACCGCCTGTAGGCCTCTGACATGGCTTTACACACCGTTGAAAAATCTCTCAGGTGTGCCGGTTTCCTCACGATGTTTTCCTTCAGCGTTTCTAGCAACTGATAACTAATTTTTAGTACGCACATGAATTTGAAAAGACATTGGTGCGTGCCGGGGTTTGACATAGGCATTCAACTCTATAAACAACCTTATTTTTAGTTTATACAAAAACCGCGACACGTCAAATATATTAACCGACTTCAAAAAAGGAGGAGGTTCTCAATTCGTCGAGATCTTATTTTTTTTTTGTTTGTTCCCTCGTAACTCTGTCATTTATCAAACGATTTGTTTTTTTTACTATAAATGATAAAATATTATTTTTCACTTTTGAGTTTTTTGAAGGTTTTAATTTTTTATTTAAATTTTTTATAGAAATTGTAAAGAAAGAGAAAGTGTCGTGGTGGCTTAGCGTTTGACATACCCTTTTATGCAGAAGGTTGCAGGTTCAAACCCAGGCAAGTATCAATGTGACTTTTTCAATATATATAAATACTATCTTACATATTCTAAGAGAGAACTCACTAATGGTGACGGAAAACATCGTGAAGAAACCTGGATTTAATTATCTGAAATCGCCCGCAGTGAGCTAGCGTGGTGATCAATGCTCAATCCTTCTCTATACGAGAAGAGGCCTTTGTAGCAGTGGGACAGTTATAGGCTGTTATGTTATCTATATACATAAAAATGAATTGCTGTTCGTTAGTCTCGCTAAAACTCAAGAACGGATGAAACGATTTGTATAATTATCATTTTGAAATTCAAAAAGTCCACGGATGGTTTAAATGGCGACAAGGCGGTGTGAACTTCGCCGGGTCGGCCCTGCAGTGGGACAGCTGGTAGCTTATATAACATGGTGTCAGAGTTTAAACCGCCTGTAGGCCTCTGACATGGCTTTACACACCGTTGAAAAATCTCTCAGGTGTGCCGGTTTCCCGGCGACAGCTAGTTATTATTTTATATCCCAAATACTCACGGTGTTTGTGCGTAAACCACAAGACGATAGCCGCGAAATAAACCTACTATACTATAACGTTACGTCATCACACATTATACAGGAAAATTATCAGCATATTCATTCATTGTTAGAATAAGGAAAATTTGTTTATTTTTATGAATATATTGTGTATCGCATGTTAGCTGTGGGGATAACCTGAAGGCACAACATTTGACTACACCTAGGCTCGGGACAAACATTTGCGGATCGCACAAATTTTTGTCCCGTGCGGGAATCGAACCCGCGTCCCTTAGCGCAGCAGTCCAATCGCTTAGCTACTGCGCCAATCATATCGACTATTAGGTACATTGGGATCTATAGGCTGCCTATGGGCGGTATACACTATACAGTACCCTGTGACACACCTCTGCTTACCCCCTCAGGTACTACAAGCGTGACTTTATGTATGTATGTATGTATCTGTACTTCAGAGTACTATAGAATTCGCCAATGACTAATATTACGCAAATCATAGGCAACAAACTACGCTGGTATGTGTAAATAATTATATAATCAATTGTAAGCATGACGAATAGTACACGACTCTCTGCTGACGCCACAACATATAAACAGTTTAATAATATACATAACATCACGCTTGTTCTCCGAATGAGTAAGCAGAGGTGTATACTTGTATAGTACACCCACATCTCGCCAGTTATGTTATAGGTCCCAACGTAATAGGGTGCAAGCTTCCCCTTTTCCATGGACTCTTAAAGCAGGACAGTTTACGTTGTGGAAGCGAGACGCTGCATTACAGTTCGCGTAGCGGCGTCTCGCTTCCACAACGTAAACTGTCCTGCTTTAAGATTTCATGGTAAGGAGGCTCGCTATCAACCGAACACAAATCCAGACTCCGTGCTGCTACTGAGAATTACCTAATACAAAAACCCTATAACACTGTCCGACCCGAGAATAAAATTCAGAGCCTGACCTTCAGCACTCGCTCTTAGCAACTACCATCCCATCGAGGCAGTCCAGTGTAAATATCACAATTTTAATCCATTTAGGACTTACACGAATAAAGGCATAATAAACTTACTACGTAAGATAAACAGTCAATAAACAAACGTACATTTTATATATAAATACAGTGAGTAACTGAATATTTCTGGCATCGAGGCACGAGGCACGCGGCACGCCTCACCTCATCAAAACATTAAAATACGTTGCATCTACGTGTTTGTTTACAATAATAAGCATCACTGCAATTTGTAATCAATGACTGAGTACGAATCGGAAGACGCAGCGTTGTCAGGCCTCCCACCAGGTGGACCGACGATATCGTCAGAGTTGCTGCAACCGGTGGATGCAAATGGCAAGTTGTCGTTCATTGTGGCGTTCTAAGGGGAAGGCCTTTGTTCAACAGTGGACGTCTTCCAGCTGATGATATGTATCGTTGGTCTAGTGGTCCGCGAATGCTTGTAAAGTTCTGGGTTCGATTCCCGGGCAGAGCAAAGTGGTCGAAAATTGTTGAACATTTATCATCTTGCCTGTATTGCGTAGGCAATGGTGTATTACACCCTTTCACCAGTTATGTTATAGGTCCCAATGTAATAGACGAGCAGTCCTCAACAAGGCACAAAACCAGACTCCGTGCTGCTACTGAGAATTACCTAATGAAAAAACTCAGTAACGCATTTCCTGCCTTACTATGGACTGTTAAAGCTGGAATGTTTGGCCGCTACGAGCAGTGTATCGCAGCATCTCGCTCTCACAACGAAAAATGTCCTGTTCATGGTAGGCTGATCTGCCCCTTACCATGACCTCTTAAAGCAGGACAGTTTAACACGTGGAAGCGGAACGCCGCTACGTGCAGTGTAATGCGGCGTCTCGCTTTCACATCGTAAACTGTCCTGCTTTAAGAGTTCATTGTAAGGGAGCTGAATTGAACACTGGACTTCATGTTTCGCAGTTGCGCATTGACTAATAGACGAATGGGAAAGTACCTATAGTTTAGTAGTATTAGTATCTGTGGAGGAAGGGATGTGGAGTTCCTCCAACGAAAAGGAAGATCTTCCAACCATGCGGTGGTATGCCTGGTGGGCCGCGGCGCTCCACTTCTCAACTCGGGGCGGCTGTATATATAGCTAGCGCGTGTGATTACTTCGCTAGCGCGATGCAGGAATGTCATCATGATTCGTCCTTCGATGGGTAGATGTCGCTACAGTATCGATCACGTATAATGATTATACTTTTAGTATCACTGAATCTTAAGTGTCATGGAAACTTTTGAAAGACATTCCTTTGCAAGAACTATCAAAACTAAATCCTAGATTAGAAATAGCTATAGCAACCGAACATTACTGATAATATTTATTTATTTATCAACTTAAAACGACTTTAACAGGCAATGATTGTCCATGTGAATCAATAAGAATAACCTCGCCTATTAAAAAATAACTTTGATTTGATATTTTGACAGTTGACAGAGCTGTCATATTTTAGTACCTACATCCGAATCATATTTCCAACCAAATGTATCAAAAGCCGTTTCCGTTCTTCTTTAAGCTACCTAAATTGATTTGAGTGCTGTTAAAATGACAGCTCTGTAGATTTCTATTTAGATCAGATTTTCAAAAATAAGAGGTAAAAGTTTGTTTGTATGTTAGCGGTAATCTCCCGAACTGTCCATACGATTTCCAAAATTCTTTCACCAATATTTTAGGGAAGTCATAGGATACTTTAATCTCGGAAAAGAATAAAATTCTCTATGCAGACGGAGTCGCGGGCTAAGCCTAGTCACACTATCACACTAATATAATTAATGCATAAGTTTGTGAGTGTGTGTTTGTTATTTCTTCAAGCCGAAACAGCAGTACCAATTTTGATAAAAGTTATGGAGGTAGCTGACACCCTGGATTAACACTTAAGCTACTTTTATCCCGAAAACACGTAACGAGTAACACCGCAAGGCCAAGCTGGTATAAAATGCACGTAAAATTGCGTCACCATTTCTCGTGAAAAGGTGACGTTTATCGACGAATTTTTAGCAATACTTATAAGCTGATAGTGAATTTGTTTTATAACCAAATTAATCATTCGATCTGCTATCTGTGACAGGTCACTGATAACGTTTATCTAGACGTTTTAATACAAAGCTATCGCTGTGTTTAAGTTCACCTTTATGTTTCAACATAGGTATTGTACAATGTCCGTGCTTCGGAGGCACGTTAAGCCGTTCGTCCGCTGATCTCTCTCCGGTCGTGTCTTACCGTCCTGGATTATGAGAGTGAGGGAATAGGGAGTGCACCTGTGTCTGCGCGCATACTTGTGCACTATAATATCTCCTGCGTAGTTGGCTAGTCTCAGATGAGACAGGCCGCCGCGCCGTGACCGACATTCGGTCTGAAGAACACACTATACAATCACGCCTGTATTCTCCGAAGGGGTAGGTAAAAGTGTTCAGACAGTACCTCCACCTACATTCAGAAATGTTATAGGTCCTAATGTAATAGGGGGCGAGCTGGCCATCAACCGGGCACAAATCAAGACTCCGAGCTGCTCGTTAAGATATCCTCTTTGAAAATTCCAATAATGTTTTCGTTGTATTCGTCCACGGAATCGGACCTAGGACCTCAGTTTTAGCAGGCTCCTTACAACGTACTCGTTACACATATAAAGCAAAATGTATCGTGTAATATACTCCTGATGCCTAATACAAAACACCTCTGCCTACTCCTGACTGTACAGTACGTATATAAATTCGACTGGTCATGTTTTTAACCACGAGACAATCCGCTATCAAGATATTTATATTAATTATTTTCCTTAAAATATTGTATTACTGTATGTAGGCTCTTATCTAAGGGTCAAATGTGAGTAGAACTATCACGCTTGCATTCCCTGAAGGGGTGGGCAGAGGTGTACGTACACACCCAAAGATTAGTGATTAAAGTCGAGATGGTTCATCAACCATGAGATGACATAATTCTGAAAAGATGACATGATTCTGGTTCTGAAAAGATGACATAATTTAAGATCAATGTTCTAAAAAAGGGTCAAGTGAGGAGTACCCTTAACCGACGAGCGTGTATGAGGAATGTGATGCAAGTGAATGAGGCGAAAGAAGTATGTCAGGATCGTAGCAAATGGAAATCCGTGGTCTCTGCCTACCCCTCGTGGAAATAGGCGTGACTTTATGTATGTATGTATCATGCTTGTGTTTGCTGAAGGGGTAGGCAGAGGTGTATAGTACACCCATATTTCAGTTATGTTATAAGTCCGAATGTAATATGAAAAAGCTGGCCATCAACCGGGCGCCAATCCAGACTCCGTGCATCTACTGTGAATTACCTAATGGAAAAACCCAATAACTTTGCCCGACCCGGGATTCGAACCCAGGTCCTCATGCGCAGCAGTCGCGCTCAGCGACCACTAGACCTATAACCTATAAGCTAGACCCTAAATAACACAATTATCATCAAAACATAAGTCAAATAATCTTCAGATAAGTGACGTTTCGTTTCACTGTCGCCACTCTCCTTATCATCACGCTAGCATCGCGTGGCAGCCCAGACAGTGTTATCGGTATCGACAGACAGTTTTTTTGTGGGTATTATCTTATTTATGGTGTTTATTGAGAAAGGTCGGTGTTTGGGCATAGACTATGAATTACGATGTGGGCACAAATGTAGGGCATAATTCTCCAGATAGCAGAATTTCTACGAAAAATGTTAATTTGTTCCACGATTAATTTTTGACGACCTTATTGGCTCAGTGGCTGGAAGTTTGGACTTTTTTGGAATTGGACCGCTGAGCTAAGGGTTTCGGGTTCGATGCCCACGAGAAAATATTTGTGTGTACCGCAGATGTTGGGTTATGAGTTATGAGATGTATTCGTGTAAGTGATCCATGTTTGTGAAACGCACCATACCATACAAGAGAAATTCTTTATGTGAGGTCTGGAAATCGAACTCTAGACCTCACGCAAACAATTTCACTTAAATCAACAACCAAACCGCGACGTTGCCAGATCGCCACAAAACGATTTTAAACATCGAATTATTATTAAACAAACGGAATGACAAATGACAGTCGAGTATTTAAAATAAGAACGCGATATGATAACGGTATCGGTGTTAACGAACTCCTTATCGGGATTCCATGTTTGAAAATTCGAATGTCAAGGCTAGTTCTGAAAAGGATTTTATTTTGTATTATGGCCATTATACACTATACAGGCTGTTCTTTGTTATACAAGTTATTATAATAATACTAGCTTTTGCCCGCGGATTCACCCGCCGTTATTTAAACGTGTATTTGTCTCGATTAAGACGACACACTACTAAATAGTCTAATCATAAAAGTAAGCATCCTAAAGCAATTGTGACCGTTGAAAGTTATTCCTCTCTCCCTCGGGAACAGTACTTTTCTTCTGAATAAAAGGTACCCTATGTCCTTTTCCGTACCCCTGACAACGTATATGCAAAATTTTACGATGATCGGTTCAGTAGTTTTTGCGTGCAGGAGTAACAAATATATATTCTCAAAAAAAATCTCGTTCATAATATTACTAGCTGCACCCGCGGTGTTACTCGTTTTTTCGGGATATAAAGTAGCCTACGTGTTAATCCAGGGTGTCAGCTATTTCCATACCAAATGTTATCAAAATCGGTCCAGCCGTTTTAGCGTGAAGAAGTTACAAACATAAAAACGCACAAACACACATACAAACTTTTGCCTTTTTAATATAGTGTGATATGATAATGATAATAATTAAGTATAGATTAAAGTAGGATTAAACGTTTAGTGAACGCTTAAGTCGAGTTTGACCATGCAACAATAGCATGAACCAATTACCTAGCTATATAACAATGTATGACTTTCTAAAACACGGTAGGTGTGCAGAATAATTACCAGTAATTATTGTAAAAACTGCTTCAGTGGCGCGATGAACCGTGGCGGAAAGATTACCGACTACTGCAGGTAGTCAGGCAATGTGTCAATGTATAATATGTAGATATACAATATAACATCACGCCTGTATTCCCCGATGGGATAGACGTGTATAGTACACCCACATTTCGCCAGCTGTCCCAATGCAAAAGGGAATAGCAACTTCTCCTTATCGTATGGTTGATGAACAACCTGGTGTCACAGTTTAAACCGCCTGTAGGCCTCTGACATGGCTTTACACACCGTTGAAAAATCTCTCCAGTGTGCCGGATCCTCACGATGTTTTCCTTCACCGTTTTTAGCAACTGATAACTCATTTATAGTACGCACATGAATTTGAAAAGACATTGGTGCGTGCCGGGATTTGGATAGCGGTCTCAATGCAAAAGACAATACCCACCAAAGAGATAGAGGTGTATTTTACATTCACATTTCACTAGTAATGTTATAGGTCCCAATGTAGGCGAGCTGGCCATCACACCGGGCACAAATCCAGACTCCGTGCTGCTACTGAGAATTATCTAATGGAAAAACCTAATAACACTTTGCCAAACCCGGGGATCGAAGCCTTACTAGACCAACGAGGCAGTCGTGTATAGGCAAACTATTAAAATAACAACTAACATTAGACATTTAAGAAACCTAATGGCAATAGGCTCGCCCCCTATTACATAGGGACCTATAACATAACTGGCGAAATGTGGGTGTACTACACACCTCTAACTTAGGAAATACAGGCTTTATCAAATAGAAGTCTAATAGATTGGTAAATTTATGTGGATGACATAATTTTTCGGCTATGTAATCTAAGACATATGTCAGTCCCATCTTTTATCATACATATATATTGGCCCCTGCCTACCCCTTCGGGGAATTCAGGCATGATATATGATGAGTTATTCATGTAATTTAGTACACACTGGGAGGCCACCGCTAAGCTATACCGCCTAAGTAGTTCTTCCCAGTATCTCTTGCACAGGAAATAATATCACAACATGATAACCTCTCCCATCGGATAGGCCAACCTATTAGTGCACGTGATTATCTTATGCGAGACGCGATAGCATTCTTTTTTCCATCAAAAGGCACCCGGCCCCTATGGGGGGTAAGGACCGGGGAGTGTGGGATTTCTACCTCATTAAAACTATCCCGGTGGTCACTATATGCACCGAGGAGATCCTGGGACCTCTATTAACTCCGGAACCCGGTAATATCCTAGATCTTCTCTGCCAACCACAACGCAGAAATAAGGTAAGACTCTAAGGACGGAATCCTTTAACTGCACTTACACTCATCTCTGACTTATCCCACGAGTTAAATCGGATTCTATATTTAATAAACCTTAATAAAACAAACCCTAATTTCGTCTGAGATTGCACTCAGCAAATGCAACCAACAGAATAACGGAAACCCATCCAAACTGGATCAGTTATTTTTGAGATAATCGCGGACACACAATCCAAGTCGAATATAAAACCTCCTTTTTTCGAAGTCGTTTAAAATTGCGAATATTGACACTAAAATAAAACTGATTTTTGTAGATTTCTGCCTAAGAGCGGAACTCATAACCTCAGGAGGTAGCTTCGATACTGTTATCACCTATTTTATAATTAAACTAATCTTTGACCTAGGTCTAATCTGAAATGGCTAGCAAACAGACCTCACATGCAACCTATCTCTGCATGAACGATGTAAACAGAACGTAGACTGAACTTTTTGATCTGTGTGTCTACCATGAACTGTCGCATATGCTCGCTTTACTAACGCGTTTTTAACTTGCCTACTATCGAAGACGTTACAGCGAAGTTTATATGATGATCTGGTCAGATATAATGTTCTCCTGACCGAAATTCGGTCACGGTGGCCGATCTCATCTGAGACTAGCCAACTACGCAGGAGTTATTATAGTGCACAAGTATGCGCGCAGACACAGGTGCACTCCCTATTCCCTCACTCTCATAGTCCGATGGGACGGTAAGACACGACCGGAGAGAGATCAGAAACGTGTTTGTTAAACATTTACCCATTCGGACCCTTGTTCCTATTTACATTACGCGTAGAGAATTCGAGATACTATGCTAGTAAGATCCGTTTACTAACCACCTATTAGTTTTAGGTCAAAGATTAGGTAAATATCAATCATTAGAGATAACCTTGTGTAAACGCCACTGATTGAGGTTTTGAGTTCCGCTCTTAGGCGAACACACAGAAAATACGTAAGACGAGGGCGCGTCGCGGGCGGGACGCAGACGTTTGCCCCTTTGATTTACTTTCATACAAATATGTAATTTAAAAAATTAAGAAATTTGTCTGCCATGTCAAAAAACATGTTCCATCGCAGTCGGGGGACCGTTCTGTGGAACGCTGCTTTATGTAAGAGGTACTCAGACTGCGATGGAGGAACTCGTTTTTTACTTTTAAGTACGATTTTTGACATGGCAGTCGTGATTTTTAAATCACATTTTTTTAATTTTATTTATATCCCATGTTACTCGCAATGTTTCAAGCATTCTAACGACACTTCATACTTCAAAATCGGTTCAGGCATTCAGAAGTTATGGTGGAATAAAGAAACTCACATATATCATCATATATACATAACTCCTGAACTTCTTTTCTTGGGCAGTCGTGTAAAAATTCATTCGCGACGCAAAACATTCAGAAAGTACGGGGCACGGGCGTGTGATGACGAGGCACGGGCGTGTGATGACGAGGCACGGGCGTGTGATGACGAGGCACGGGCGTGTGATGACGAGGCACGGGCGACAACGGAGGTGCGGACGGAGCGGAGCGCGGGTGCCGGGACGCGCCCTCATCTTGTCTGTGTGGTCATCGCCTTAGACTTCTATTCCTAGCCTTTTCTCAACTATGTTCTAGTCGACTCCTAATAATACCGGATGCTGGACACCAGTACTCTACATGGAGCGTCCTATCTGATCTCCACAACACAGTTACTGGTAACACGATACTTAGTAAGGTTGTTAGTCAGACTTTCTGAGTAACAGCCTTACTCGGTCACGGCGGCCTGTCTCTGAGACTAGCCAACTACGCAGGAGATATTATAGTATGCGCGCAAACACACGTGCACTCGCTATTCCCTCACTCTCATAGTCCGATGGGACGAAGCACGGAGCGATCTCGACATGTGAAAACGGTCACAAGACTGACCGTGGCGAGCATGGCTTAACCGCGCAGTTCTACTGATCTGCGGCAGCCACGTATCTACGAGTCCCCGTTCTGACTGTAAAAAAATCTAGTTGTAACAGATTGATGATTTGTGCCCGGTGACGTCACGATCCTATACTGCCATCTCTCTAATATTAAATTTTTAATTCTTATAACTTTGTCATTCCTTTCCGCATTTAGTTGGTATTTAAAGTTTTCATACGAATTCTAAACCATTTTAAAGATTTTTAAAAATCGCTGTCAACATCCTTAATATCATAACTGATGACATGTGGGGTGTATTATTGCTACTTCAGACCTCTGATAACATGATGTTATGTCATACACATAAGTATAAACTCCAACAACAGAGGTAGACATCACAACAACAACTATTACTTTTAATTGTGAAACGATTGGCGCCGTGTTCACTAATTGACCTAACGCTCGACAGGTCAGACTGAATCACGCGCAGATCATATTATAAGGCTACGTGATTATGGAACGCCTGCGCATGTTATTTTTGTAATTTTGTATCGACTATTAATGAAGCTTTGTCAAATATTACTATCTCTAAAAAAAAATATGGACGGGAGTCTATCCTGCGACCTTCGAAGATCCGTGTCGCAGCTCCAACCAACTAGGCTACTGTGTCTATCATTTATCAATTTAACTGCCTGGACTAGTGGTCGCTTTGCGCGACTGCTCAGCATGAGGTTCTGGGTTCGTATCGTTGGTCGGGCAAAGTGTTACTGGGTTTATCCATAAGGTAATTCAGAAGAACGTCCTCCAGCTAAGTGGGGCGACGATATAGGCAAAACGGCTGGCAGCAGACAGAAGCGGAAGGCTGATCGAGCTCAGTGGCGTGTTAGGAGAGGCCTATGTCCAGCAGTGGACTGAGATAGGCTGATAATGATGATGATGAATCAGTAGCAAGAAAGAAGGGTGATAAAGCAAGGAAGCAAGTAATAATTTAACAAAAGTGAGTAAGCTCTGGCCCGAAACTAATGACTAGTCATAGTTAACAAGTACTTAATGGTATATCCAATTAGAATTGTACAAAACAATAAAGAGATTGTTAAGGTTTAGCTACGAGTAGAAGGAATACCGATAACCGCTGGGGAAGAAAGGTTCTCGAGTGGCGACCACAAACTGGAAGACGCAGCGTTGGCAGGCCTCCCACCAGGTGGACCGACGATATCGTCAGAGTTGCTGCAACCGGTGGATGCTAATGGCAAGTTTTTGTGGCGTTCTAAAGGAGTTCTTTGTTCAACAGTGGACGTCTTCCGGCTGATGATGATGATGATGAGAAGGAATACCTTGCTAGCTAACCTTTAACTCTTTAGCTTAGCCGCGTTAACGGTCACCCATCCAATGCCTGACCGCGACAAAGACTGCTTAACCTTTAGAACGCCACGGTCTGATATAGCCGACAAATGATAACGTGCCCAACACGTCACGGCTAAAGCCGACAAAATACCACATTTAACTATGGCTTGGAGCGGAAGGGATGCCGATGCCTGACATTCAAAAGGTTTACTGAGGTGCCTATGTAGCCAGTTACAGTAGTCACCCATCCAATGCCCGACCGCAACAAACGTTGCTTAACCTAGCAGTATAAATGTTTATAAATAAACTCTTGACCTAAGGTGAGCTACTAATTGCGTTTCCCTATTTAACTAGATCAGTATTACGCAACACCTGATTGGCGCGTGGTTTGAACGTGGAACGCGCGATGCGTGTGATGCGTGTACGCGTGTCGCCGCGTCAAGGCTGAGGTCAGATAGGATAGAATTAGACACACGGATTAATGTTAATTAATTAGGCATGTCAATGAACTGTGTTGTTGTTTAAAAGATTAATTAAATTATTTTCTAATTTTTATTGTTTTCATTTACAAGTGATTTCTTTAACTTAGTGTTTGTTTAGGATATAATCGTAGTAGGATCTGATCTTCTTCTTCTTAGTAGCACTGATAGCTGACCGTTGGACTGCCAAGTCAAAGGTCGCAAGTTCAAATCCTGGCACGCACCAATGTCTTTTCGAATTCATGTGCGTACTAAAAATTAGTTATCAGTTGCTAAAAACGGTGAAAGAAAACATCGTGAGGAAACCGGCACACCTGAGAGATTTTTCAACGGTGTGTAAAGCTATGTCAGAGGCCTACAGGCGGTTTAAACTGTGACACCAGGTTGTTCATTAACCATACGATAAGAAGAAGAAGAAGGATCTGAACCACTTCCTATTAGTTTGCGAAGTTGAAATTTAACATTATGGTTCAGTACCGAAGGAAATTTATGAAAAGTATGACCTGATTCTACCAGGACTGGCTCCAGACGAGGGAACTCCTCAACGGTCAACAGCACAAACACGAAATTTAGCTTATTTTTCAACGTACACCACGGCGTAAAAGGGTCGTAAAAAATTATCTTTGAAAACGTTAATATTTTTTTTAGTAATGGAGTCAGTCAGCACAAAATTTACTTAATAGAAACAGACTTATATTTACCAAATATTTTGTTGTATCCTGGTATAATTCTTCAAATACAATCTTCATTTACACTGAACATCTGTAACAAGGAAAAACGTACAATGATTACTTGGTTACACCTAAAATTTGGTGATCAATGCTCGTTCCTTCTGTATGAGAGGACATTGTAGCAGTGGGACAGTTACAGGCTGATACAATGCTAGTAATGATGAAACCTGTACTTAATGGTGTGACGCCAACACGCAGCTCACAAGCGTGGTGATCAATGCTCGTTCCTTGTGTATGAGAGGACTTTGTAGCAGTGGGACAGTTACAGGCTGATACAATGCTAGTAATGATGAAACCTGTACTTAATGGTGTGACGTCAACACGCAGCTCTCAAGCGTGGTGATCAATGCTCGTTCCTTCTGTATGAGAGGACTTTGTAGCAGTGGGACAGTTACAGGCTGATACAATGCTAGTAATGATAAAACCTGTACTTAATGGTGTGACGTCAACACGCAGCTCTCAAGCGTGGTGATCAATGCTCGTTTCTTCTGTATGAGAGGACTTTGTAGCAGTGGGACAGTTACAGGCTGATACAATGCTAGTAATGATAAAACCTGTACTTAATGGTGTGACGTCAACACGCAGCTCACAAGCGTGGTGATCAATGCTCGGTCCTTCTGTATGAGAGGACTTTGTAGCAGTGGGAAAGTAGAATCCAGGCAAATTAAAGTTTAAGAGGAAATGTGCCAAGGCCTAAACTTATGTATCCGTTATCATATAAATAACTGGCATTCATTCAGAATATTTAGGTCATTGTCACACCGGGATACAGTGGAATTGTTTTGCGTGTCGTCACAGATGTATTGCCGAAGTTGTAAGTAGAACTGCATAACAACATTTTACTATAGTAAGGGTAGGTTGCTACAAACAGTCTTTTAACGTAATATACGTACGTTAAAAATAACGATCGCAGATGTTAAACGCACGTAAAATATGAAGCGTTGTTTCATGGCATAAATAACCCGGTTATCAACGTTATTAGGGCTGCAAGTAGAAAACAAAACATTTGCGTTATGAAGGCTGCTAGAAGAAAATAAATTGGTATTCGATTTTTAACATTTATGTGTGCGTCAAGTGAAGCTGAAGCAACCCCGCCTAAGTCATGCAATTTAGGCCAAGCATGGGCCCATTTCAGATAGCTCAAGAAATGCCTAGGTCTAGTTGTCGCTGAGTTGAATCCTGGGTTCAAATCCCGGTTTCAAATCCCGGGTCAGAGTAAGCGTTTCAGGATTTTCCTATTAGGTAATTCTCAGTAGCAGCAAGTCTGAATTTGTGCCCAGTTATTGGTCAGTACGCCCCCTATTATTGGGACTAATAACATAATTGGCGATATGTGGGTGTACTAAATACCTCTGCCTACACCGTCGGGGAACATAGGCGTTATAATATGTTAAAACATAGCCCAGAGTAAGAAGGTGTCATTGCCGAATCCTGCGCCAGATCTCTCTTCGGTCCTACCGTCCCATCGGACTTCGAGAGAGAGGGAATAGGGAGTGCACGTGTGAGCACACACTTGTGCACTGTAACATCCTTACAATCTCAATAGTGATTGACTACCGTGACAGTTCTGACCTAAATTCTGTCAGGACATTATTCTAAAAAGAAAGAAAGCTACAACATTTACTGTATATAAATAAAGTGCTTAACGATAACTTTCTTTGACCCCCGATAACCCTCTGCTTCATATAAATATTGTTTCGTTATTTATCGCTGCGATAACAAGTGACAAAGATGACCCTGGTGGTAATAGAGGTTGAAGGGGTAAGGGAGTCAGAGAGGGGATTCTTCTTCTTATCGTATGGTTGATGAACAACCTGCCCCTTACCATGAACTCTTAAAGCAGGACAGTTTACGATGAGGAAGCGAGACGCCGCTACGAACAGTGTAATACGGCGTCTCGCTCCCGCGTCTTAAACTGTGTCAGACTGGTGTCAGAGTTTGAACCGCCTGTAGGCCTCTGACATGGCTTTACACACTTTTAAAAAATCTCTAAAGTATGCCGGTTTCCTCACGATGTTTTCCTTCACCATTTTTAGCAACTGATAACTAATTTATAGTACGCACATGAATTCGAAAAGACATGGTGTGTGCCGGGGTTTTATCTCGCGACCTTTGACTTAGCAGTTAGGTCATAGGTACCACTCGGCTATCACTACTCTTGAGAAGGGATTAAGAAGGTGAGAGCTCTGAAGTCTATTGACATCTCTATTATTTGACATGCAAAAGACAGTGACAGGTATAGTTTAGTCAATCATACTAATATAAGGGTTTGTGTGTGTGCTTGTATGTTTGTTGCTTCTCTACGCTTAAACGGCTGGACCAATTTTATTGAAATTTGGTATGAAGGTAGCTGACACACTAGATTAATACATAGGCTACTTTTTATCCCGAGCACTGATAGCCGAGTGGTATGAACGGTGGACTGCCAAGTCAAAGGTCGCAAGTTCAAACCTCGGCACGCACCAATGTCTTTTCGAATTCATGTGCGTATTATAAATTAGTTATCAGTTGCTAAAAACGGTGAAGGAAAACATCGTGAGGAAACCGGCACACCTGAGAGATTTTTCAACGGTGTGTAAAGCCATGTCAGAGGCCTACAGGCGGTTTAAACTCTGACACCAGGTTGTTCATCAACCATACGATAAGAAGAAGAAGATCCCGAAAAAATGTAACGGTTAACAACGCGGGGCGCAGCTTGTAGTTAATAGATGGGTGTGAATATGGGGGAGTGTTTGTATATTATCGTCCCGTTCATGTAATTTGGTTTTTAATAATTCTGAGTAGCAGCACGGAGTCTGGATTTGTGCCAATGGCAAGCATGCCCCCTATTACATTGGGACCTATAACAAAACTGGCGAAATGTGGGCGTACTATACTCTACAAACCTTGCGGGAATACAGCAGTGATGTAATCCTATATTGTGCACTTGTTTTTCGAGTGCTACCCACCTTTTTACACTCGCAAGTCATTTCTTATCATTTCTTGACATTGTAAGAAGCCTGCCAATCGCCTACCAGCATATTAATCGGGGGACACAGGCGTGATCTAAAAGTATCGCATGATAGCTAAATACATAATGTCCACCTGACAGTCTTCCGGTCACGGCGGCCAGTCTCATCTGAGACCAGCCAACTTCGCAGGAGATATTATAGTGCACAAGTATGCGCGCAAACACAGGTGCACTCCCTATTCCCTCACTCTCATAGTCCAGGACGGTGAGACACGACCAGAGAGAGATCAGGCACTGGACCAACGCCTTAAAGTGCCTTCGAAGTACTGAGGGGTCTCGACATGGGAAAACGGTCACCCATCACAAGACTGACCGCAGTGAGCGCGGCTTAACCTCAAAGATCGACTGATCTGCGAGGTAGCCACGTAGCTACGTACCCCTCAGCTAAATACATAGTTATACAATGTTCAAAGTCTAAAACCAGACTACATTTTGTAAAACATATTTTCATTCACGATCTATCACAGTTAACACAATGTAACTCATGTATTTTTAGGCTGAACAGAAATAAAATGACGCTAGTAATGGCGGTTCCCGCCAAAACGTCACCAATATGGCCGCTAGAGCGAACGTCATCACATTTAAATTCCGAACAGTTTAGATTTAATACGCATGAAGCATCGATACTATTTATGGCCAGCGTCTTGGGAGTTGCAAGCTGTGAAAATATTTCATCAGATTACACTGTCATTGAATACATGGACAGGAATAATAATAACAGCCTATAACTGTCCCACTGCAGGGCAAAAGTCTCTTCTCACATAGAGAAGGATTAAGCATTGATCGCCACGCTAGCTCACTGCCGGTTGGCAAACAATTAAATCCAGGTTTTGTCACGATATTTTTCGTCATCGTTAGTCCGTAGAAGAAAGTATTTATAACATTGATAAAGGCACATTTTTATTTGCCTGGGTTTTAACCTTGAACATGTGCATACAAATCCGGTCTATCAACCACTAGGCCACCACGACATGGCCTCATATAAACGACGATATAATATTTTTTAACTTCAACACTTCTATTTTGAAGTATTTACGCCAAGCCGTACTGTTTTATTACATGTATGTAAAGATTGACGTAACTTTTTTGTTTGTCAACCGATTTAAGGAAACAAACACTAAATGTTATGGGAAGCTTGCCACAATACATCAATGAAAACCGCATTCAAATCGGTTCAGTCGTTTCTGAGATTAACGCGTTCAAACGCACAGACAAACAGACAAAAAATTTAAAAACTATATTTTTGGCTTCGATAACATAAATACAGAGTGTATAAATTGTTTTTCTGTTTTAATATTGAATGTACAGACACGGGTCGTTTACGATTTTATTATATGTATAGATATTTTTTTAAACACAAGCTTTTAAATTAGCTAGGCTCAAAGTACTAGGGAAGACGAATTAAACAAGCTTAAACACGATGGGATGGCGTCATATTGTTACAGAGTTCCTATGACCACCTTCTGGCTCCATCATCAGACCAGCTCAAAAGTACCTATGCAAAATTTTATTTGATCGGATGTCAAGAAGTGGTTCAATTTTGATTGCAAGTTTTGACCTAAACAAACGCACATACATACAAACACAAATTAAAAGTTAAATAAAAGCTTGTAAATAGAGAAAACATCACAGTGACCAGTCACGTTTGTCCCCACAAGACTAGAGCGACAATTCAGTGACAACTAAATAATACTGTGAAACATTTATTGAATCCTCAAACTGCCAAGTATTTTGATGACACATATTAAAACTCTGCCAACATCTTGCGGGGTATGCCGCTAAATTATGCATTTTAGTCTACTCATAAATAAACGAGACACAATTACATCCAAAATTGTTAAAATAAACACATGATTATGCCAAAAAACTACAGGAATTTTGCGGTAAGCAGAGTGGTATAACCGTTGGACTGCCGGGTCAAACCTCGGCACGCACCAATGTCTTTTCGAATTCATGTGCGTATTCTAAATTAGATAACAGTTGCTAAAAACGGTGAAGGAAAACATCGTGAGGAAACCGGCACACCTAAAAGATTTTTCAACGGTGTGTAAAGCCATGTCAGAGTCCTCCAGGCGGTTTAAACTCTGACACCAGGTTGTCCATCAACCATACGTTAAGAAGATAGGAATTTTACATTTTTGTAAATCGTAATGGACTCGTGGTTGAATGACCGGATTCGTAAACAAGGTTGCAGATTTAAACCCAGGCAATATCAATGTGACTTTTTCAATGACATTGTAAACTTTCTTAGATATTTTCAGACACCACTGACTATCGATGTCGGAAAATTCGGCTTTATTATAGATAGCAGTGCCCGTGACTCCGTCCGCGTGGACATTCGGAAACAGCAAAATTGGATTCTATTTAGTAGTTTTTACGCCAAGCCCTACTGTTTTATTACATGTATGTATATGTATTTTATGATCTGAAATCGGCAACCCGCAGTGAGCTAGCGTGGTGATCAATGCTCGTTTCTTCTGTATGAGAAGAGGCACATGCATTGAGCAGCAGTGGGATAGTTATAAGCTGGTATGATATATGTCAAACGAGATTCTCTGTATGATATACTTCTAAATCCATATCTTCTATACATATAATAAAATCGTAAGCGACCCGTGTCTGTACATTCAATATTAAAAAAGAAAAACAATTTATACATTCTGTATTTATGTTACCGAAGCCAGTTTTTTTTTTAAATATTTTTTGTTTTCTGTGCCTTTGAACGCGCTAATCTCAGAAACGACGGAACCGATTTGAATGCGGTTTTCACTGATGTATTGTGGCAAGCCTCCCATAACATTTAGTGTTTGTTTCATTTAAATCACACACCGCGGGCACAGCAAGTAGATAATATAGAAAAAAAAATTACTTTTACATATTCCACTTTTTCTTTCTACTTTACTGTCAAAGGAGGATTAATTTATTAGATGGCTCAAAAATAGTTATTTGTATCTTATAAACAGTAGTCAGGTGCTTGGTACAGACAGACAAACCGCAGGTCATACGATAGTCTTCCTGCAAATATATGATATTACATACAAATTGTATGACAGGGTCACGCGACCGCAGACTACTGGCGCCATCTATGTTTACAAGACGACAAGTGTCGTTTAGTTTTAGGAATTTGGCGATAGATGGCGGTGGGCACTGTTGTGGCGACCTAGTGGTTGACGAAGCGGATTTGTTTGCACAAAGTTGCAGGTTTAACCCCAGATCAGTGGCGGGGCAAAAGCTAAATTTCGTGTGGACTAACTATATTTTGCGTGGCCCTCTGGTTTATTTTTTGGTAATAATAGAAAATAATATTCGCAGATAAAGTTATGTAAAAATCACATGTTTTTACAGTTAGTTCTTGTATGTAGGATTGGGGGACAGGAGGTCTCCATATTAGGTATCCGCAAATTATTCATAAGTTTAAAAAAATAGGGGGCATAATAAAATATTTTCGTTAAATTCGCAAGGCCCTTCGAACCGAGAACCCCGGCACGCACCAATGTCTTTTCGAATTCATGTGCGTACTATAAATTAGTTATCATTCGCTAAAAACGGTGAAGGAAAACATCGTGAGGAAACCGGCACACCTGAGAGATTTTTCAAAGGTGTGTAAAGCCATGTCAGAGGCCTACAGGCGGTTTAAACTTTGACACCAGGTTGTTCATCAACCATACGATAAGAAGAAGGTATCTAGGACGACACCCTGGGGTTTTAGCTGGTAAGAGTCCGGCACCCCTCCGTCTGCACCAGGACAAAGGAAGTCAATGAGGATTTCCCCAGTTAAAAATGGTATGAGCTATGGTACCAGAAAAATGAGTTAGATACATACAGTAATTAGATTATAAACCATACTAGAGGCCCGCTCCGGCTTCGCACGGGTATAAAATATATATTATAAGTATTTCTCCACTATTTAATGGATGTTATTATACATATAAACCTTCCTCTTCAATCACTCTATCTATTAAAAAAAACCGCATCAAAATCCGTTGCGTAGTTTTAAAGATTTAAGCATACATAGGGATATAGGGACAGAGAAAGCGACTTTGCTTTATACTATGTAGTGACTATGTAGTGATATAGGTGAACAAATCACGTGGAAGCCATACAAGATCGATGCGTGGATGGGAGATAATACATTTATTTAATTGTAGATATACTATAATACACATGTTTTCCCCGAAGGGGTAGGCAGAGGTGTGTAGTACATGATACACTTACATTTCGCAGACGCTTCGGCGCATGAAATTGGGGGCGAGCTGGCCATCAACCAGGCACAAATCAGACTCCGTACTACTGAGAATTACCTAATAGAAAAACTCAATAACACTTTGCCCGGAATTACCCGGAAATGGTACCAGGATCTCACGCCCAGCAGTCGCGATTTGCAGCCACTAGACCAACGAGGCAGTCATCAATCTAAACATGCTTGAAATGTATTTATATCCTTACAAACACCTGCATACGATGTGGAAGACCCTGTCGCTCAAGAATTAAAATATTGAGCCATCAAAAAGTGCCTTCCCCAGGCATGACACTTCCTTACGTCTGCAATATATGCAAAGCCTGAAGAGAATTATATCTCTATTTAATATAATCTAAATCTTCTAAGTTATTCTTCTCATCTTGTCGTGTGGTATCCGGCCTAGAATTGACCACACCCTTTCCTCCCGTGGGTATCGGGAGGCAACCAAGGGAAAATCCAGAAGATGGTCAGCAGCGATTTCTGTAACTTCACCACCAATACTGCGATCCCCAAGCCGCTTGCCAAACGTAGGGATTATGGCAACCCCGCTTAAACGGGGAGGTCTGTGTTCAACAGTGGACGTCTTTTGGCTGATGATGATGATGAAATCTTCTAAACTAACTCCATGCATCCCTCACAGAGATGGCGCAAGGCGTGGGCGACTTGGACCATCGCCCACAGCCTCGCGGTCCGAAGGGCCTCGCGCCTTGAAGAATACTTATAATGAAAAAGATTTATTTCGTCAAGTGTCCCATTGTGCAACCTATTAACTTATTTTGAGGAGGCCTATTTAGGAGACCTCCTGTCCCCTGGCCTTACATTCATGACCTACCTATAAATAAAATTCCACTAGAGGGCCTCCCGATATATAGTTTGAACACATCAAATATACCTCTTGCCCCGCCACTGATCCCTCACCACCACTACTGTGATCCCCAAGCCGTCTCCCAAGCGTGGGGATTACGGCAAAGACTTCTGAACCTCTGAATGAATTAATGAAAGGAAGAAAATAAAAAGTAATTTAAAAAGACGACTGCCATGACAAAAAATGAACTAGTGTTTTTAATTTTTTTTTAATAACATTTTTTTTATTTGTTACATTTTTCGCCAGGATTCTAACGACACTCCATACATCAAAATCGGTTCCAGCAATCAGAAGTTATGGTGGAATAAAGAAACTCATGAAACCTGAAAATATTACACTCCTTTTGCTTCTATTAACATATAAGAAGATGGGCTACTGAAGATCCCGTAAAAAGCGCGTATCAAACTTTCCACAAGGTCTATAAATAGCATGATACGTTCACTATACATAATGTTAGTTTTATCAAAGCAATACAATGACATAACTATTGGCCGACTACGAATAAAGAGTATTTGTGTTTGACATCCGCTTCGAGTGGCAAAGGAAATATTTACAGTGCATACCACTTACTTTATATTCACTTATAGACTTGATGCGAAAACTATAGATAAATAGAACCACCTTTTTTTAAGTTGGTTTGGAAATTTGAAATTCAATATTGATTAAGACTGGCTTGCATACAATTATTGGTATAAGGCTGAGAGATCTATAAAGCGCTCCAAACTCATCACAGACTTGCTTTCGAGTTAAGTAAAATTCGGGGTTCAATTCCGGTGTAGAGGAAAAAGTTTTAAGTTTTTCCATTAGGTATTTCTCGGTGGTACGGAGTCTGGAATTGTACCGGGTAAATAGCCAGCCTTGTTCGTCTAGTGATCGCTATGCGCGACTGCTGGGCATGAAGTTAAGGGTTCGAATCCCAGGTCGGGCAAAATATTACAAATTTTTTTCATTAGGTAATTCTCAGTAGTACGGAGTCTGGATTTCTGCTCGGTTAATAGCCAGCTCGCACCATATTACACTTGGACCTATAACATAACTGGCGAAATGTGAGCGAACTATACCTACACCTCTGCCTACCTCTTCAGGGTATACAAGCGTGATGTTATGTTATATTGTATATAATAGACACACGCTACATACCAACCTCCAGCTATCTATCATATTGATAAATGTTCGTACTTGAGAGTGGAACCGGAAATACTCTGAGGGCTAACAAGTAACAACTAGCAACCGGTCGCATAGCTCAGGGTGTGGTGCGACTGCGAGCGATTTAGATGACGTTGCTTAAATATATAACTCTAATAAAGACAATGTAATACAAACTTTATTTTCAGACTATATTTATCCATATATCTCTTTTTATGTGCTCGACCGGTGCACACGGGGCAGTGGACGGCGCCACCCCAGACTCTTCTGTTATCCACCTGCTCGGCGCTCTCTTCACGCTAAAAATTATCCAACCGCCAAGGCAATCACTTTAATCAATGATTTCCTTAATGCTAGACCGGATGCTGACGTATTTTTCGATTCGCTTCTTGTTTTTAGTAAGTGTTAGATTGTTATTAAATCATAGATAGATGTTAAGTTCTGTTTAATTTTGTTCAATGTTTAATTTTAGATGCTACTATATTGTTTAGATTTAAGTTTGTTATGTTATTCATAAAAAAAATTATAGCATGTAAGCGCTTTGGTGTAGAAAGCTTATATTGTTGTGCAAGTAAGTAAATAAATTATATCAATTGTGACAAAACAATACAAGAAATTCTATAGTAAGTGAAATAAAATTTAAATATGGAATGTGTTGAAAAGTTACTTCTTGATTAACACTAATCAGCAAGTAAAAATTACGAGTATCTTCTATCGTATCTTAGTTACAGGCCAGTTTATCCCCTGGTTAATACTAATCAGATATTGTGGAATTCGTATGAGTAGTTACGGGTGACTTTAAGTGGCGGTTAGTACCTATTTAGTAAGTAATTTGAAATCATTCAGTTCAGATTTCATCATCTTTTTTCCTTCACTGAGTTTAGGCTTTTAGACTCTTTATAAGCAACGAAATCTTAATCAACATAACATTTATCACGCCTGTATTCCCCGAAGGGGTAGACAGAGGTGTACAGTTTGTTCTGTATTCTGAGGGTGTACATATAGTACACCCACATTTCGCCAATAATGTTATAGGTCCCAATGTAATAGGGGGCGAGCTGGCCAACAACCGGGCACAAATCCAGATCCGTACTGCTACTGAGAATTACCTAATGGAAAAACCCAGTACCACTTTGCCCGAGCCGGGATTCGAACCCAGTACCTCGTGCTCAGCAGTCGCACTTAGTGACCACTATTCCAACGAGTCAAATAAGAAAAGAGTAAAAAAACTATTGATTAAAATAAAAACGACAATTTAAAAGCTTGTCTTCTCCGCTTACAGTGACACCCCACCCTCATAGGCCCGAAAATATGATTTATTTATTATGCATCACTCATAAAGGGCTATTTACATGTCTTAACCAAAAACAACCACGTGCCAAACCAAATGAAACCTTATCTAGTTACGATAAAGAACAAAATCGATTGAGTGTACCTCATAGTTTTATTTGACAAACAAAAATGTACATTAAAGCGATGTACACAAAGATTCATGTCAAGTGGCTATGACAATGCAGTATGACATGTTATAGACGAACAAGATTGATCTTTAATTGTATGAGAATACGGTTGAAATTAGAAAAAAAGGGAGAAATTTTTAAACCTTTGGACTGCAGTATTGATTTTTAAATGATTTAAATTGTTGTTATGCTTGGTACAAGCACGTATGCTCAATTCAAAATAAGGTCAATATTAAGTTTAATATACACTGCGCAAGCGCATATGTCAATAAAAAGATGTGCAATCGACTGTCCCTATGCAATATGAGTGTTTATGTTACGGGCTTTTTGTCAAGAATACTGATTTTTAAACTATCGCGCTGCACGATGATAAATTAAATTGATTTAATGATTAAATTTCAGTCTGCTTGTGAACACGGCAGATGCAATTCGGTCGAAATGTCAAGCTGAAATTTAAAAATTGTGTTCGCGTTTATTCCTGTGTTGTAGTTATTTTTTGTTAAGAAATTCTCAATGACAGCACGGAGTCTGGATTTGTGCCCAGATATCCTATTTCTGTTCTCCACATCTCTGCCTACATTTTTGTGGATTACAGGCATAAAGATATCTACATAGACTTCAGTATCTTATGATTTAAAGTTCTACCGATCAAACCGGCCAAAGAATCAGCGTCGCATGCGCACATTATAGAGTGAAAGTTTTGCCTCCAAAGCGATACTCAAGCGAGTTTAACTTGTGTTGGGCTTAAAGAACCCGATTCTATGTATATCATCACGCTTGTTATACTATAAGGGTAGGCTGGGAAGAGATTTTACAGATCCATATTTGACAGCCTGTAAATGTCCCAAATTACACTAAATACTGTTTCTGGGTTTTTCCATTCGGTAA
Source organism: Abrostola tripartita (assembly GCA_905340225.1). Lineage (NCBI taxonomy): Eukaryota > Metazoa > Arthropoda > Insecta > Lepidoptera > Noctuidae > Abrostola > Abrostola tripartita. The sequence goes on along the minus strand of HG996513.1, from coordinate 741,039 downwards.
TGCTCAGTAACAGCTTCTTCTTCTTATCGTATGGTTGATGAACAACCTCGTGTCAGAGTTTAAACCGCCTATAGGCCTCTGACATGGCTTTACACACCGTTGAAAATCAGTAGCAGCAGAGAGACTAGATTTGTGCCCGGTTGATGGCAATAGGCTCGTCCCCTATTACATAGGGACCTATAACATAACTGGCGAAATGTGGGTGTACACTTCTGCTGACCACTTTGAGTAATACAGGCGTGATGTTTAGTTATGTTTTTCATAATAATTACCTATTGTAATTAAAAAGCTAACATAAATAAAAATTATACTACACCTAAGTTTAAAGATATTACAAACTTTTAGCAAAACCATAAAAATTCCATCTAATTATAAAAAAAGTTAATTACCAATTCAAATTCATAAATAGAACGCCACGATAAAGCTGCGTGATGCGCACACGTCGCCTTGTGGACTTCACATGAGGACATCCGTTCGAATTTTAAATTTACTTCTCTCTTTAAATTTATTTTTCGTCAACCATTTTCCTTGTTCAAAACAGTTTTAAAAAGTTTAAGCAAATGGCATTTTTGCTTATTTAAAATTAAAAATTACTACCTTGTTTGTACTATGGGTGCAAGAGCGGCTGCCGGGTGTGAAATTCTGAGTTCGATTCCCAATTTAATCAGTGTTATTGTTTTTTTTTTATTAACAGCACGGAGTCTGGATTTGTGCCCTGTTGATGGCAATTGGCTCGCCCCTATTACATTGGGACCTATAACATAACTGGTGGAATGTGTGTGTACATCTCTGTCTACCTCTTCGGGGAATACAGGCGTGTATGAACTTAGTAACTCTCACTTGACCAGTTTGTTATCAGAGTTATCAATCAATCTAATGTAACTTAAAATATTCTGGAGCAATGAAATAGCGATGAGTTTTCGATTAAAATTAACAAACAATAAAAAATTCTACTATAATAACTTTCTTCAGTGTTCCCATATTATCACAATATTAATTAAAAAATATATATACATCACACTAATATTATGAAGGCGAAAGTTTATGAGAGTGTTTGTATGTTTGTTACCTCTTCAAGCTCAAACGGCTGGACCGATTTTGCTAAAATTTGGTATGGAGGTAGCTGACATCTTTAACACATAGGCAACACTTTTTATTCCGAATAATAATATTCGGGAATATTCGGGAATGTCCGACTAGTTTCGGACTCAAACGGAGCCCTTATTGGAGCTGGTGACGCGGCGGGGTCGCGAGACAAACTCAAGTTTGCCTATTCCCGAATATTCATACAAAAATCGTTGGTTTTTATCGAAAGCACATCGTTGCACTGCACCAGAGCGTCATATGTTACGAGAATTGACCCAGTCTGTTATCAGACTTACTCGTATCAGTTGAGATCTGTAATTTTCTTTTTACGCGAGCGTAGGAGTCATGCATGTCGCTCCACGTGTTTATGTACCAAGGTCGGCTCACTGCAGAATAGTTTATTACGCTCAGACTTGGATAGTAAAATACTCATTTATTAGTCTTGCTTTTGCGTTTGATCCATAAGATGACATCAGTGCAGAGGCGGAATCAAAGATGACGTCGCCCTAGGCAAGCACTTTGTCAACGCCCTTCGAAACTTGGCACCCCCTAAAATCTATCACGCATGCTTGGTACTTTCGCGCCCCTAGGCACGTAACTAGTTTGCCTTTAGGTGAATCCGCCACTGCATTGCAGTGTATCTAAAGATATCACAATTTAAGCTTTTCCCTTTAAAACTATGTCTCATGTTTCGTGATATGTCTAATATGGTATTCCTGTATTCCTCGAAGGGATAGACAAAAGTGTGTAGTACAGAAGTTATGTTATAGGTCCCAATGTAATAGACAAGCTGGCCATCAACCGGGCACAAATCTAGACTCCGTGCTGCTACTGAGAATTACCTAATGGAAATTTATTAACCTGATTACACTGCCTGCCTGCAATCCTACAGGATAACAAGTGAAACGGCTAGTTCACGGTTCGGCTAATATTACGCGTTTTTAAATCATTCGTCATGTTCTCCTGACCAAATTTCGGTCACAACGGCCTGTCTCATGTGGCCAACTACGCAGGAGATATTATAGTACTCAAGTATGCGCGCAAACACAGGTGCACTCCCTATTCCCTCACTCTCTTAGTCCAGGACGGTAAGACACGACCGGAGAGAGATCAGGCGCAGGACCAACGGCTTAACGGTCCTTAAGAATTCCGAAGCATGGAGGGGGCTGGACATGTGAACACGGTCACCCATCACAAGACTGACCGCGGCAAGCACGGCTTAACCTCGCTAATTGACTGTTTTGCGCGATCGCCACGTAGCTACGAGCCCCTCTACAATTATACACAATAATTCACCCACGCATCATACAAATAAAGCAACATTTATTCGTCTGACCAATTGTTGTTCATTTAAGCGGTCAGACAAAGTCAATGGTATATACCAATACATTTATTTATATTCATAAAAGTATATAACCATCTGTTTCAGAGTATGTCTGGAAATAAATATTTGGAGTGCGCGCGCAACGTACCATGAATTTTATTATGAATCTAGCTTAAGCTTTCGACTGCGCCTGCGTGAGTTTAACGCATTTTTGTGTGTGTAGTACTCCATAAGGAAAATAATATAGTTCCTGTGGCAAGGAAACTAGCAGTCGCTAAATAACTGGACTGAACGCTAAGTTTCGGGTTCGATTCCCGTATGGAGGAAAAATATCTGTTGTGTAGTTAATGAAACGCATGCACAGTATAAAATAAAGTCCTGGAATCGCTAAAGACTCAAGACATCACGCCTGTACTCCCCGAAGGGGTAGGCAGAGGTGCACATATAGTACACCCACATTTCGCCAGTTATGTTATAGGTCCCAATGTAATACCGCGAGATTGCCATTAACCGGGCACAAATCCAGACTCCGTGCTGCTACTGACAATTACCTACAGAAAAACCTAAAACTATGCCCGATCCGGGATTCGAATCCAGGACTCCGTGATCAACAGTCATGCTTAGCGACTACTAGAATAACGAGGCAGTCCTACTCGCCACCCATTAAAATTTGCGACTGCTGAGAATGAAATCCTGAGTTCGAATCCCGGATGGGGCAAAGCGTTGGGGAGTTGTTGGGGTTTTTCCATTAGGTAATTCTCAGTAGCAGCACGGAGTCTGGATTTGTGCTCGGTTGTAGCCAGCTCGTCTATTACATTGGGACCTATAAAATAACTGGCGGAATGTGGGTGACTATTCGTTATGACTATTTGTTATGAGAATATAACTAACTACTCGTTTTTTGGATTATATCGCAAAATAAAAATAAAAAAATTTAAATGAAAATTCTATGACATTTTGTGTCATTATTGTATGTTGCCCATGCTAAGCTTAAATCTAAATTGATAAAGGAATTTAGAAAAATAATGGACACGAGCAGGACTTGATCCTGCGACCAACGCCGTACCGTGGCGCTGCGTAGTGACTAGTGTCTAGTGCTTTGCTTAGTGACACGATGGCTCAGTTGGTTAGAGCAGCGCCACGGTACGGCGAAGGTCGCAGGATCAAGTCCTGCTCGTGTCCATCATTTTTCTAAATTCCTTTACCAATTTAGAATGTAAATTCTTGTTATGAGAATATAACTGACAACCAGTTTTTTGGATCATATCGCAAAATAAAAGTGAAAATTCTTTTTATTTTTATTTCTAGGTAAGTGTTCTGATACTTCGTTCATGTTGTAGCACCCTTGAGAATAGCGCTATCTATCCGCAAACACGTTACGATTGTAGATTTCATACTAACTTGGTTATACAAGTCGAACCAACTATCACAGAATTACTGCATATCACTGATTAGCGTAGTTTCGTCGTACTACTCACGTCTGCCTACCCTTTCGGAGAATACAGGCGTGATGTAACACTGCTCATCGACTCACGCGCAATCTGTAACTGTGAGATCAGAATACATATTGTTTACACAGGTGTAATAATCGCGTCATTAAGAAACGAAGATCATATTCTTAACGTCGAAAACAAATATGAAAAAAAATCGTAACATAACATCACATCACGCCTGTATTCCCCGAAGGGGTAGGCAGAGGTGTACATATAGTACACCCACATTTCGCCAGTTATGTTGTAAGTCCCAATGTAATAGGGGGCGAGCCTATTGCCATCAACCGGGCACAAATCCAGACTCCGTGCTGCTACTGAGAATTACCTAATGGAAAACTCAGTAACACTTTGTCCGACCCGGGATTTGAACCCAGGAACTCTTGCTCAGCAGTCGCGCTTAGCGACCACTAGACCAACGAGGCAGTCATGAAAAGAATCGTAGCATAACATGATCGTGGTTGCCACACAGTGTCAAAAGGCGTCGCAGCTGGCCCAGAAGAAGATGGCGGGTTGAGCTTGACTCTTATAAGGCCGCATGGACTGCGGCAACCGGGAGGAATGGAGGAAGGAAAGAGAGGCCTTTGCCCTATAATGGGACGACCATGGCTAAAATAAAAATAATAATAACATCACATCACGCCTGTATTCCCCGCAGGGGTAGACAGAGGTGGGTAGTACACCCACATTCCGCCAGTTATGTTAAAAGTCCCAATGTAACAGCCACGCTGCACGAACCACCTATAAATTATATCGCTTCTTCTTATCGTAGGTATGGTTATTGAAATACCCGTTGTCAGAGTTTAAACCGCCTGTAGTCCTTTGTTATTGGTCCGAATTTAATAGGGGGCGAGCTGGCAATCATCATCATCATCAGCCGGAAGACGTCCACGTATAAACAAAGGCCTCCGTCTTTTAGAAGGGGGCCATAATCCCCACGCTTGGCAAGCGGCTTGGGGACGCAGTGTTGGTGGTCAAGTTACAGAAGACGCTGCTGCCCATCTTCTGGATTTTCCCTTAGTCGCCTCTTACGACAACCACGGGAGGAAAGTGTGGTCAATTCTAGGCCGGATACCACACGGCAAGCTGGCAATCAACTGAGCACAATTGCAGACTCCGTGCTGCTACTAAGAGTTACTTAATGGACAAAACTCAGTAACACTTTGCCCGACACGGGATTCAAACCTAGGACTTCATGCTGAGTAGTCGCGCTCAGCGACCACTAGACCAACGAGGCAGTCTTGTTAATTAATTAATTAAAATACTAACCTAACCTCATTATAAATAGTAATTCAATATACATACACCTAACTACTTACCTACAATAACTCCACGTGTATAGATCATTGATCGCGGCCATGCGCAGGCGCAGGGGTAAGCGAGTGAGCAGATTTATGGGCCTTTATCTTACGACAAGCTATTTATGAGTGAGTACATACATATAATGGTTTACGTTATATAAACAAGTATATAACAACGTGAATAACACGTGAACGATAAATAAAATATGGTACATAATATTGCGTCACGCCCGTGTTCCTCGAAGGGGTTGGCAGAGGTGTATCTGTGTAGAACACTTAAAGCCTATTTTACCATCGACAAGTAAAGTGTCAAATAGACTAACCGCCACTTAAAGTAATCCGTAACTACTCATACGAATTTCACAATATCTGAGTAGCATTAATCAGGGGATAAACTGGCCTGTAACTAAGATACGATAGAAGATACTCGTAACTTTTACTTGCCGATTAGTGTTAATCAAGAAGTAACTATTCAACACTTTACTTGTAGATGCTGAAACAGGCCCTTAGTACGTCAACTATGTTATAAACATAAACACATCATCACGCCACAAGAAAATCCGGCAAGTGCGAGTCGGACTCGCGCACGAAGGGTTATTTTGTTTTTAGTATTTGTTGTTAAAGCGACGACAGAAACACATATTTTGTGAATGTCATGTTGCTTGTTGTTGCTCAACACATAGATCAAGATATCTTACATGATATGCAATACCTAGTTACGAAAATTCTTCTTCTTATCGTATGGTTGATGAACAACCTGGTGTCAGAGTTTAAACCGCCTGTAGGCCTCTGACATGGCTTTACACACCGTTGAAAAATCTCTCAGGTGTGCCGGTTTCCTCACGATATTTTACCTAACCGTTTTTAGCAACTGATAACTAATTTATATACTAAAAAGTCATTGGTGCGTGCCGGGGTTGATCTGGCAGTCCTACGGTCATACCACTCAGCAATCGGTGCTTGTTGCTTGGTTACTAAAATGATTTATATATTCCTAAGTAATGTTAATGTTAAAATTTTATTTACCTAAGTATGTTTATTGTTGTGTGTTCAAATACGATAAGGGTAACAATTGTTTTTATCTAAAATGTTCATGTTTTAAATGTCGTTTTGGTCGTATGTACTGCATACTTAATTTACATATGACATTAATGTATGTATGTGCCTCGTTGGTCTAGTGGTCGCTAAGCGCGACTGCTGAGCAAGAGGTCCTGGGTTCAAATCCCGGGTCGGGCAAAGTGTTACTGAGTTTTCCATTAGGTAATTCTCAGTAGCAGCACGGAGTCTGGATTTGTGCCTGGTTGATGGCAATAGGCTCGCCCCCTATTATATTGGGACTTACGACATAACTGGCGAAATGTGGGTGCACTATATGTTCACCTCTGCCTACCCCTTCGGGGGATACAGGCGTGATGTTATGTTATGTTAATGTATGTTTTAAATTGAATAAATAAATAAATGTTACGATAACTTGTACACAGATTGTTTTAAAAAGCGATAATTCATTGTAAGATCAATAAACCTTTTTAGAGATCACGACCTTATTAATCTTAATTCAATTAGGTAATTAATTTTAATTGATTACTGAATTACTGATATAAGTAGGTGCAATGACTTTGATTCTGAGGACACACTGTCCATTCATTTGGTCGTTACTGATAAGTACCTTGACCGCCTCGTTGGTGTAGCGGTCGGTATACGAGACCGCTGAACATGAGTTCCTGGGTTCGAATCTCGGTTCGGGTTTGTTATTGGGTTGTTCAATGAGGTACTTCTCAGTTGTAGCACGGAGTCTGGGTATGGGTCCAGTTATTATTATTTTATTTTTTTTAAAAAACGTCGCCCCACACTACGAATTTCTCCTGTATCGTAGGTGCGTTTCACAAACATGAAATATCACACACACAAACACCCAGACTCGGGACGATCAAATGTGGATCGCACAAATTATTGCCCCGTGCGGGAATCGAGCCCGCAACCCTTAGCGCAGCAGTCTAATCGCTTAGCCACTGCGCCAATCAGGTCGTCAATGGCCAGCTCGCCCCCTATTACATCCTATAACTTAAAAGGGGACGAGCTTATTTCCATTACCAGCACTGCAGGTTTCCATAAAGTAATTCACAGTAACAACTGAGAAATACTTATTGGAAAAATAATAACACAGCGCCCGATCTGAACCTAGGACCTCATGCTCAGCGGTCGCGGTAAACAATCACTAAACCAACGAGAGATCCGCGTATGTGTACTGCTTAACCTTTTGAGCCACGGCCATAGATAGAAAATAAAGTTTTTGAACCCTCCACGCTACGACTTTATTAAAAGACAATATCTAATCGTAACATTTATTACGATTATTGTTTGTTAACATTTATTACGATTATAGTCGTGGTGGCCTAGTGGTTGACATACCGGATTTCTATGCACGAGGTTGCAGGTTCAAACCCAGGCAAGTATCAATGTGACTTTTTTAATGTCATAAATACTTTCTTAGATATTCTAAGACACCACTGACTAACGGTGACGGAAAACATCGTAAGGAAACCTGGATTTAATTATCTGAAATCGCCAACCCGCAGTGTGCTAGCGTGGTGATCAGTGCTCAATCCTTCAGACACTTCAGACTTCCTTGGGACAGTTATAGGCTGTTATTATTATATTGTTTGTTATTACATCACACAAGACTGATTGACAAGATATTGACTAATAATAAAGTTATGACGTGGAGAGCACGGGAACGTTTGTCTTCTATACAAGTCGTGGCGCTCAAAAGGTACGTAAAGCCATGTCAGAGGCCTACAGGTGGATTAAACTCTGACACCAGGTTGTTCATCAACCATACGATAAGTAGAAGAAGCTCAAAAGGTTAAAGGAGTACCCCTGTGCTGACCCGTTGAGAAATACAAGCGTGATTGTAAGTATATACCATTATAATATATCCTTGATAATCACGAGTGTCATGTCTTCGAAACTCTTTACAATGCTATTTTTAAGTGGAAAAACCAGTTTGTATAAATCTGCCATGCTTGAGGTTACGAAATCGTGTCGCTAAGGATGTTATCAAACTAGTGTTTTTCCGTGTTTTTTTGTGTGTGATGAGAGTGAGGCAAAAGAATGCCAGGAAATCCGTGGTTCTTCCTTTAAGAAATCCGTGTGTTTATGTAAGAGCCACGCGGTTTCAGCTTTCAGGTTTTGAACGACCGCGATAAACGCAACTGAACCTTGATAGATCTCACCCGTGTATGGTACCGCCGATGTATCTTGGCGATCCTGAAGTTAGCCGATTAGCTGCGCAATGGATCTTTTAGGAACCAATTTGTCTACTGCGCAGCTAATCTGCTAACTTCAGGACCGCCGATACTTCATTATAGTCTAATAAATAAAAATTTAAAATAACTTACCATAAATTCACGACCATGTGTAAAGCTCTTCTAGTTTGGAGATGATCTGTAATAAAAAAAAAATTATTTAAGATACAAGTAAGAAGTTTTAAGAGTTCACAAATGACTTTTAAATCGTTATTCGTGTATGTAATATTTCATGTTTGTTAAACGCACCCACGGTATAGGAGAAATCGCTTATGTTGGGCAACGTTTATTATAAAACTCGGCCAAGTGCAAGTCGGACCCGCGCACGAAGGGTTCCGTACCATTATCTATAAAATTGGTAAAAAAATCGCGTTTGTTGTATGGGAGCCCCCCTTAAATATTTATTTTATTTTGTTTTCAGTATTTTTTGTTATAGCGGCAACAGCAATACATAATTTGTGAAAATTCAACTGTCTCGCGGTTCTTGAGATACAGCCTGGTGACAGACAGACGGGCGGACAGACAGCGAAGTCTTAGTAATAGGCTCCCGTTTTTACCCTAAGTGTACGGAACCCTAAAAAGAACGCCCAGACCAGACTGCGGAAATATCAGCCTTAAGCAAATTATTTTGGTTACATTAAAAACAATCATTCATTATTTAAATTACACCACTGTTTCAAGCCCAGGCAAGTATCGAAGTGACTTTTTTAATGCCATAAATACTTTCTTAGATATTCTAAGACACTGACTAACGGGGACGGAAAACATCGTGAGGAAACCTGGATTTAATTATCTGAAATCGCCCGCAGTGAGCTACCGTGGTGATCAATGCTGAATCATTCTCTATACGAGAAGAGGCCAAAGGCCTCTTCTCGTTAGCAGTGGGACAGTTATAGGGTGGTATTATAATTTTTAATTTAAAAGGGATCGCTGCGTTACTCTCAATGCATACAATAAGCTTTCTGTTGCTATGCACTGCTCTAACAACATAGCGACCGGTTTCGGTTGCTATGCGCGCACTACGGCGGACATATCTAAACTTAGACTAAAAGATAGTCATCAATATAATAAATAATGACAGGCAGGCATTTTGGGGGATGTCTTGATGTGAATTGACGTTCAAAAAGCAGGTACTTTTTCAAAAAAGTATATTTTTGATAAATGATTTTTATCGAATAATAATAATCTGATTAAGGACGGTAGTTATATAGTCGAGCATCCGCCAGACTCTTCGACTTTAGGCTTTTTGGATGTTTTCTTTTGTCTGAACCGAGTTTAAAGTACCCCATAACCACCTGAAGGTCCATTCTAAATATTGGTGAAAGGATTATGGAAATCGGTTGCATAGTTCCGGAGATTAACCCCTACATACAAACACACATACACCTCTTTGTATCATTAGAAGACAAAAATTAAATAAACAATGGCCACACTGATTAAGGTCTTATAAATAATACCTATGATAATACAAACAAATACTTAAACCTTATTTTTAGAGTATTTAGAATTATAACATTTAAAATCTATTCGCAAATGCAAAAGCCCTATGCCTGTCTATAAATAAAAAAAAAATCAACAACAACATTAAAAAAAATATACCAAATTGATTGACATAACATAACATCACGCTGATTCACGCCGCTCAAAGGGGTAGGCAGAGGTATAACTGTACTGTGCACCCACATTTCACCAGTTGTTAGATAGAGGTCCCAATATAATAAGGAGCGGGCCTATTAAAAACTGAATACAAATCAACACTCTACTTTGAATTAGCTAATAGTAACCGAATAAGTTTGCCCGACCCGGGAATCGAATCCAGGACCTCAAGCTCAGCACTAGCAGTGTAACACACGTAGCAGTCGAGCGCGTAAAAGTAAACAATTTATTTAAATGGCGGTAGATTTAAAATAAAATGTAACATACTTACAATAAATTAATTAATGCGCTTATTTTTAAAGTTACTGTGTTCAAAATAAACAGTCACAGACATACCTTAAATTCCTAGATGCTTGAAAACCGGTACCGCAAGACGATCTTTTCTTCTTTTATTTACTCTTTCAAGAAACTATTTCTATAGAGTATATTTCGATAAACAAGTTATTCTGAGGTAAATAAACTTAATCTGCTAATACTATATATTATAAACTGTTATTCTGAATTATAAAATAATTATAATGTTTAATAACTAACGATAAAATTTAAAACTAAGTTAATAGTACAAGTAACACATCCCACCCCGACGGACGTTGTCACTGCACTGTATTTAGGTAGATTTGGGAAGGGTTGCTATATTGAATGAAAGTGGTTTTCTTCGATGAATGTAAAAATTTAATTAATGCTAGCCAGGCATTTATTATCATTTTACAAGTAATATATATTATTTAGTAATCCGAAAAGTTGTTTGCCAGTCTTCACTAATCCATAAAAAAAATATTTACACGATGAATGCGATTACATAACTCTACCAAATGGTAGAAAATATATAAACTGGTAACATGTAGTCAACGTTTTGTTATTGCTGTATATTTATGTAGTATAAATTAATAATTGTTGTTTTTCTTTAAATAGTAATTAATTACGTAATTTTTGGTAGTTCATTGTTCTTATTTTAATAAGATCATATAAATGTATCGCAATCAAAATATATAAAGAGGACAAAATATTTTTTTATACAGTAATAACGTCACCCTTTCACTTCATCATTAGATGAAACGCGCAATTCCAAGAGAAAGAGAAAGGTCAATGAATTGCTAAACAAAATGGCCGATGAACGTAGAAAGGCGTGTCGCGGATACTTCTAGCGAATTACGCCGTCTCGGATACCATTGAATTTCAGTGAAAAGTTTACGTGTTTTATACTGGTTCGTAACTTTGTTTTGTGATATATATAAGGTGAATTATAGTATTTGATGTTGGATGTTCAGCCTGCCTTCTGGAGCATCGTCTGCATTATGGAGGATGTTGTGCAGCCGCGTACGGCCGGTACCGTGAGGCCTCGCCGCGTGCGCCCGGAGGCTGCATGTTCGCCTCGCGTGAGCCTGTGTCGATCGCGGTCGCTTCGCCCCTCGCGAAGCTTTCGTACGCCCGCGCGCCGCTTTCGTATTCTAAGTATGTCGGTTTTTACAGCGGCGCCGCCGGGCTTCGCGTCTGCCCGCCGCCAGGCACCGGGGCTTCGCCCCTCCGCGACCCGCCGCGCGCGTTCGGAGCCCTTGCTCCATCCGATCCTTAAACGGAGTCGCTCAGGTAAGTTTTTCTTGGTTTTCACTGCAGGTGAGGAAAAATCGATAAAGGCAGCCATCTTGTGAGAGCAAAAATAGATTAAGGCCGTACTGTTACATTAGCATGAATAAAACCGTTTAAACGGGAAAATAAACCATTTCTCATAATAAATATTGTTGTAGTACAAAATGTCAACTTGTTAGTAGCCGTAAACTATACTTTTAATGATAAAAAAATGGATAACAATGTCTATCTGTCTGTTGTTATACTCTCGGCTAAGTATGACATCAGCATAATTTACATCGTCTTTATTTCATAGCACTCTTGATTATCTTAACTCTAATTACAATAATTTAAGGCTAACATCTTGAGTTGATAGCTCATTTGTTGACTCAACTCTAAATGATTTAAGGCTAATAAAAATTAATATCTTAAAAACCCCTATTAAAATAAACTAGCACAAGTAGCCTTTGGGTATAAAAAACTCTAAATTCTGTTACCTATTTATGCTTCTAAATAGATAGACGACCAACAAACACCCATTCTGATACTTAGTTAGATTGAGGATATAATATTATCACAAAGACAAATAATAACAAAAGAGATGGTCACAATAATTCATCCTTATCTATTTCTCACACAACTAATTTACAATAGTCTGTTCTAGATTCCTCTAATTATCATGATAATTAGAAGCTATTAATTATAATTAGACAAAGCAATCAATGCCATTGAAACAAATAAATAAACAACCTTGCTGTTAGTGTCAAGCTACACAACAGCTTATGCCGTGTTGTATTTGTCTGATAACAATTTGATAGCTACATTGACTGTCCAGCCCCCTTAGAAAAGTGGCAAAACGCTTGACAAATAGAATAGAATGATAAATGTATAGGAATGACTTAATGATTTGACTATGTTATCGATGACATGTCATTCCCATACATTTATCATTCTATTCTATTTCTATTCGTCAAGCGTTTTGCCACTTGTATATGGGGTCAGGGTGGACCATACAATCAACTAATCAATTTATCATGAACAGGATTATTACTATAACATTTGCACACCCATCATCTTGTAGAATATAATAGAAATACCAATCTAATATAATGCTGCCCCCTTACTATGAACTTTTAAATGTTGTGGAAGTGAGACACCGCATTACACTGTAGGTAGCAGCCTCTCACTAAAATAAAATATATATTATATATTTCATTGTTTACAAGGACTAGATTAATTGATGGATTCAATAGCACAGAAGTGCAATACAAAAATCTAGTAAGCGGGTGAAGCTCTATACTACTAAATAGGCTAATGAGTTACCTGTGTTTAGGAGAAGCTTCACTTCCACATCATAAACTGTACTGCCAGAAAATGATGTAACTAGTGTGATGGTAGTAGATGCAGCGGTGCCATTATTAAAGAACACAAACAATTTAAAGGGACGCTGTTGAAGGAGTTTGTACTGGGTATAAAGGCTAGTTACGTCACTGCTGCCAGACTGCCTTATTCATCCAGTGGTTGCATGCACAACTGCTGAGCATAAGGTCTTTGGGTAGATATTCTGAATGTTACTGGGTTTTTCTATTAGGTAACTTCCAGTAGCATGGTCTGGATTTTTGCCCTGTCTATGGCAATAGGCTCGCCCCCTATTACATTGGGACTTATAACATAACTGGCTACATTGGGGTGTACTATGCACCTCTGTATAGGTGTAATGTTATATATTATGTACCTTAATACAAATTTGTCAGTTTATTAATTTTATATACATGGAAAATAAATATTGCTTATTCTTATCACCGTAATGCTCCGGCTCTACCAACGTTAATGTTAGTGTCCAACTACGCGTTAATTATCGCAATTAAAATGCATGGTAGCTACATCTGCTTACAATGCCGTTAAAAGTTAATTCCTAGTGAAGTTACACGTTACCTGCACAACAATGGAGGTTGAAGCTGCTGCACAGGTTGCAGCAATGAGTGTGATAAATTATTATATAATTTGGATTGTAAAGGCATGGTTCTGATTGAAGTAGCTCCAAAAACTCTTATATTTTCTCATTCGACCACTGCTTCTTCTTATCGTATGGTTGATGAGCAACCTGGTGTCAGAGTTTAAACCGCCTGTAGGCCTCTGACATGGCTTTACACACCGTTGAAAAATCTCTCAGGTGTGCCGGTTTCCTCACGATGTTTTCCTTCACCGTTTTTAGCAACTGATAACAAATTTTTAGTACGCACATGAATTCGAAAAGACATTGGTGCGTGCCGGGATTTGAACTTGCGACCTTTGACTTGGCAGTCCAACGGTCATACCACTCGGCTATCTATGGTCGTAATAACGCAGTTCCCGCCTAAGAACAAAGTACTTACATCCTTGCACTGCGCATGCGCCCCGTGGAATGAGACGGCGTTAATGTAGCCATCATAGCTTAGCGCGCTAAACTACGCGTTAAAATCCTTTGTTGTGTCTAAAAAACCGACCCCCGAGTTATCGCTTACGATTAATGTCATTAGTAATGGCGTTAGTAAATTATCACGTTAAAATCTTGGCCAAATCTACGTAACGCGTTGACTAGCGCGTTAATTAAACGCAGGTGGAGCCGGAGCATAAAAATAACACCTATTTCAGTTTGAAGATTAATTTGGTCGTCGTGTGGCACTGCACCCACCCTAGTAGATCCATTTACATCGAATACAAAAAGATACACTAGAAAAAATACTTAGTTCAGAAAAGCAGGAGATTCTCAATTAGACAGTTCCCTATTAGGCTGTAAAGTAAATAGGGGCAAAAGTGTGAGAGACAAAGAGAGAATAAAAGTGTATAAGAGAAAGAGATAGTGTATGGCAAGTCGTTGTATTTTTTTTTGTTGGCGTCAAACTCAAAATTAAAATAAACGAATTAATAAGCGTGTCTACCTGTGAAATAGTTAATGATATTTTAAAGCGCAATGCGCGTAAGTCTGCGCTGTTATTTGTCGATTGTTGTGTGTCTTTAGCAACACTTCATTCTAATTTTAACCTTATGACTCAATACTTAATGCGTTTCATAATAGTATAAAGGTAGACTTATAAATATACAGATTTTACTTTGAGTTATATATCATACTAGCTTTTGCCCGCGGCTTCGCTTGCGTTAATTTAGATTATTTATGATTTCTAATAGGTACTAAATTGTTGGTTAGTATTATATATAGGTATATATAGCTTTTGCCCGCGGCTTGGCCCGCGTTAAAACCTATTGAACTACATAGACGGTTGAGTTTAAAAAAAGTAGCCTATCTCTTTTTTCGGGTCTTAAACTTTCATCAAAATCCGTCCAGCGGTTTAGTTGTGAAGGTGTAACAGACAGACAGAGTTACTTTCACATTTATAATATTAGTATGGATTTCTTTGATACTTGCATCAAATTACTTTCAAGTGATTTCTCTGTGCATACTTCATCAAGGCATCATCACTTGTGGAGGCAATACTTGTTATATTGAAATTAATATTTTTTTTAAAACGTCGCCCCACACTAGAAATTTCTCCTGTAGGGTCCTAACCACTGGACGATCACGGCCAATTTTCTCCTGTATCGTGGGTGCGTTTCACAAACATAAAAAACCACATAAACCAACACCCAGACCAGACCAGAGAATTTTTGTCCCGTGCGGGAATCGAACCCGCAACCCCTAGCGCAGCAGTCCAATCTCTCAGGTGTACTGGTTTCCTCACGTTTTCCTTTACCGCCTTAAGCAACTGATAACTAATTTATGGTACGCACATGAATTCAAAAAGACATTGGTGCGTGCCGGGGTTTTAACTTGCGATCTTTGACTTAGCAGTCCAATGGTCATACCACTCCGCTATCACAGTTTTGTTGATTAACACAGTAACGTTGACAATCAGTTTTTTTCTTACCATACAATGTAACGTTAAGAGACTGTTAAAAATAACCCGCCCTTAATAAACCATAGTTTATTTATAGTTCCCGTCACGTTAACCAAAATTTATGAATTCCAGTCTATTCCAAAGTGTTACGTAACTAGTAAAGTACCTATAATGATTCTACAATAAAACAATTACACTTAATTATAAACCACAATAGCCTAGGACCATAGGAAGCGACTAAATCCCAGTGCAAACACAGTCGCTGACAGTCGCTCAGCGCACTTCTCATGTGATGTATTAAACAATGCTTTACTTTATAATCACAGGTAAATAATGCCTATATCATCATGTTTCAGGATGTCTGCCCGCCGCAACGGGTCTGTGTCCCGTGCAGCGGAGACAGCCTCCAAGAACCGACTCCATATGGATAGGAACCCACAGCATTCCAGGATAACAGGTATGATAACATTTAGACAGCATCGGAGGGTAT
The DNA here is from genome assembly GCA_905340225.1 of Abrostola tripartita. Classification (NCBI taxonomy): domain Eukaryota; kingdom Metazoa; phylum Arthropoda; class Insecta; order Lepidoptera; family Noctuidae; genus Abrostola; species Abrostola tripartita. Next base: position 724,946 of record HG996513.1, on the reverse strand, counting down.
TAACACTCTGTTTGGACTAACTCAGAATCAGAATGCTTAATTGTCAACCACAGGTTTCCGAGGACTTACCGCCGCACTCAGAGACGTTAATGATTACTTAAGACACTAGGGCTCTAGACAGACGGACTGCATTTCAACTGCAATCCAACCGCAAATTGCAGTTTGAATGCAGTTGACACGACTGCAATAGAACTGCATACCAAACGTTCACACTATTACACGCCGACTGCAATTGAACTGCAATTGGACTGCACGTTTGGTATGCAGTTCTATTGCAGTCGTGTCAACTGCATTCAAACTGCATCCGAACAGCAATTTGCAGTTGGATTGCAGTTGAAATGCAGTCCGTCTGTCTAGAGCCTAAGGAAAGATTTCCCGAACAAAACCTTCACTTAGTAATAGTTTAATTATCATTTAATATCTCTGAGTGCGGGGGTTAGTTACTAATAATAAAAATAATGCGCTATACTTTGCCATGAAGGCGTACAAATATAATTACAAATAAAATTGTGCTTGCCTCGTTGGTCTAGTGGTCGCCAAGCGTGACTGCTGAGCGTGAGGATTCGAATCCCGGGTCGGGTATTGTTACTGGGTTTTTCCATTCGGTAGCAGTAGCAGCGCAAGTCTTGATTTTTGCCTGGTTAATGGCAACAGGCTCCCGCCCTATAACAATGGCGGAATGTGGTCGTACTATAGTGTGATACTATAGTACGACCCGTAGTTCGTATAGTATAGATTGTAGAGTTCTATCTCACTCGTCCGTCTGACTACAAATGTAGTCAGGCGTGCACATGCGCATTGTTGTAGTGTGTGTTACTTGAAGAGCGCTCGGACACGGTTGCTATGGCGACACACACAAGCGCGCGTCAGAACACGTTACTACTACAGCGAGAGACTAACGGACGTAGTGAGATAGAACAATTATGCCAAATTTAGTGCCTTTTTCAGGCAATTAATTAAACATTCACCTACATAGACCATCCACACACTATAATATCCTGAATCTATACTTATTTACTTATAATATTTAAAAACCGAAGAGTTTGTTTGCTTGAACGCGCTAATCTCAGGAACTACTGGTCCGATTTAAAGATTATTTCAGTGTTAGATAGCCGATTTATCGAGGAAGGCTATAGGCTATAAAACATTCGAAATCCACGCGGGTGAAGTCGCGGGCGGAAGCTAGCTTACTTATAATATTAAAAAGCTGAAGAGTTTGTTTGGTTGAACACACTAATCTCAGAACCTACTGGTTCGAATAGAAAAAATACGTTTGTTTTGGGTAGTCCATTTATCGAGGAAGGCTACAGGCTATAAAACATTCGAAATCCCAAACGAAAGCGGGGGCGTAAGCTAGTGATATAATATCATGATATCCTCAACAGATCCTGCGAATCCTGCTGGACGCCGTAAGGAAATCGACAATGTGATGAAGAGAGCTCGCCAGGCCTCCCCCGGCAGCTGGGACCGCAAGCTGCTGGAAGTTGAGGAGAAGGATCCCAACAGGTTTGTATTACTACTAGCTGACGTGACAGACAGCGTCCTGTCTTAAATATGAATATTGATGGTTGACAGTTATGTCAAACGCCATAAGGTTATATTAGAAAAGTTTATATTGTCACAAGTATTAAGAAGGTTACATTAAAAAAAGGATTATAGTCGTTTAGGTTTCTTAAATAAGTGGCAAAACGCTTGACGAATAGAAATAGAATAGAATGATAAATGTATGGGGATGATATCATGTTTCGACTATGTTATCGATGACATGTTGTGTCAAACCTATTTTTCATTCTATTCGTCAAGCGTTTTGCCACTTGTCTAAGGGGGCTGGTTACGCGGTTATTTCTGATATCTATACGTTCATAATCGTTGTATTTATTCTGTGATTTATGAATGTATCATTTGGCTTGTCCAGTTACATGTGGGTGTGCAATAATACCTCTGTATACCTCTACAGGGGAAAACATGCGTGATGATATACTATAATCTACCTACCTTTTCCAGAAATTGAATCGATCGAAATGTACAGACTTTTAGGTATCTATTATGTGTTAGGAAAATTAAATGAACTCTTTAAATGTGTACACTAAATGACCAATACCTATCAATCTTGCTAAACATACATACAGAAAAAGTATTCAAAATTTTTGATTTTTTAAAGACGGATAAGACAAAACAATATCCTTGCCTTAGCTGTGCCACAGTCTTAAATTAAATCTCAACAGATTATGACAAACAGAACGAAAAAGAAACTTTATCTGTCACTGTCACATACAACTGAATTGTGCAATTATTTAAACAGATGGCGTCATACAGGCTACAAGCAGCTGTACCTGGACGGCTCTAAGTCGCCGTCCCCGAGGCGGTCCAGGTCTCCAGCTGTTAGGCGCTCCAGGTGAGAGCACTTTGAGGGTGGTGGGGTAGAGGTTGTACACCTGGGGGGCTGGAATGGCCCCTCAGTAGTAGACATCAATTAATATGACCTGTGTTATATAATACATAAAAGTAGTCACAATACATGATCTGACCTATGTTCTGTGACCATCTATATTATGACAGACAGATTGTGCTGCTGGGTAGTTTGTTGCGCCGTTTCTTCTACCCAGTTTCAGCACTAGGAGGCGGTGATGGGAGCAGTGGCTAAGCGATTAGACTGCTGCTCTATGGGTTGCGTGTTCGATTTCCGCACAGGACAAAAATTTGCAAATGTTTGTCCCGAGTCTGGGTATTTGTGTATGTTATATTTCATGTTTGTGAAACGCACCCACGATGCAGGAGATTTTTATTGTGTGGGGCGACTTTTTATTAAACAAAAAGAAAAGTTTTTTTTTTTTTTAAAAAAACGTCACCATACCCTAGGACTTTCTCCTGTATCGTGGGTGCGTTTCACAAACATGAAATATCACATACACAAACACCCAGACTCGGGACAATCAAATATGGATCGCACAAATTTTTGCCCCGTGCGGGAATCGAACCCGCAACCCTTAGCGCAGCAGTCTAATAGCTTAGCCACTGCGCCAATCAGGTAAAAGTAATGGCTTGTGAGAGTTAACCCATAATATATAATTCTGGAAATACTGTAGGTCACTCAATTTTAGGTCTAGTTATTCATAGTGTAGGACCTGAAAATGCTAGAATAGTATCGATCACAAATTTTTGCTTTTAGAACAACTTTTGATGAAATTATACATAGCTAATGAAGATATGGGCCTTGTATACTTGTATACAGTTCTGCTAGAATGTATATCATCACATATGTATATCTAAAAAGGTAGACAGAGTATGTAATGCACACCCAATATTAACCAGCCCCCTTAGACAAGTGGCAAAACGCTTGACGAATAGAAATCGAATAGAATGATAAATATATGGGGATGACGTAATAATATAATATCTTGGGACAGCTCACACACGGTCATCTGATCCCAAACTAGGCAGAGCCTGTATTATGGTAACCAGACAACTGATAAACATACTTATATATTTCTAAATACATACATAATATAGATAAATTACACTCAGACACAGAACAAATGATTATGCTCATCACACAAAGATTTGTCCTGGGTGGGAATCGAACCCACAACCTACGGTTTAGCGGTCAGGGTCACTAACTACTAGACCAACAGTATAATGTTTCGACTATGTAATCTATGTCATATGTCAATCCCATACATTTTTTATTCTATTTGATTTCTATTCATCAAGCGTTTTGCCACTTGTCTAGGGGGGTTGGAGTTATTATAAATAAGATTGCAATGTGTCCCCACTCCCCAGGTCCCCGGGCCCGGCGCGCCGCTCCCCGCGCCCCTCCCGCTCCCGCTCCGCGCGCCGCAGCCCGCGCCGGAGCCCGCTGAGGTACCAGGCACTAACTATAACTATATACTATGTCTAATATTTAAAAAAAGAATATATATAATTTTCCTTAATAACTGTGTAAAACAAAAATAATGTATAAATCTATAAATATACATAAATGTGTTCAAAACAATAATATGCACAACATGAACGGCCCCAACTCATAAACGCACAATCTGAGAATTGGGCGTGTAAAAATCTATGACGCCGCTTCCAATCTCTGCGGCAGACGCGTACAGTAGATGTGACCATTGACCGTATGCGTCGATATTGTTATTGTCGCATCAAGTGTAAGTCGTGGTGGCCTAGTGGTTGACATACGGGATTTCTATGCACGAGGTTGCAGGTTCAAACCCAGGCAAGTATCAATGTGACTTTTTCAATGTCATAAATACTTTCTTAGATATTCTAAGACACTACTGACTGACGGTGACGGAAAACATCGTAAGGAAACCTGGTTTAATTATCTGAAATCGCCAACCCGCAGTGAGCTAGCGTGGTGATCAGTGCTCTATCCTTCTCTATACGAGAAGAGGCCTTTGCCCTGCAGTGGGACAGTTATAGGCTCTTGTTATTTTTTTATTCGCATCAAGTGTCACGTGACAATTATCGCATCGTTCGCATCTTGAAAGGAGATTCCTGTACGGCAGCTTTTTGTCCCCCCAGACGCTCCCCCCGGCGGCGCTCCCCGCGCGCGCCCCCCGCCGCGCGGCGCTCCCCCCGGCGCGCGCCCCCCGCCCGCACGGCGCGACCCCCCTCCCCGCCGCAACCACGGAAGGTGCGTATTACTTACTAACACTACTTTATTTATGTCAAGGAGTAGGCTTGTGCTTTGATTCTGTTTTAGTCAAAGATAAATTAAAAAGAAGGTAGATACCTCATAATTATCCTAACAACTAAGATACGATAGAAGATACTCGTAACTTTTACTTGCCGATTAGCGTAAATCAAAAAGTAACTATTCAACACTTTACTTGTAGATGGTGAAACAGGCCCTTAGATTAAAAGAATAAACATATGTTTGATACTGGCGCGTGCATGGCAAACGTCACTCGGGCTCGGCCAATCACTTCTAGACAAAATTTCCCCATTAGGACATTTTCGAGCCTTCAAAATGAGCGCGTCAGTAACATATCTATCTCATTTACATATATCATTGGTTATAGTTAAGTTTTTAAATCTTAAATCATTTAACATGTAAAAAATATACTATACAAAGTGTATAACAAAAATTATTTTATATAAATAATACATTTATGTATATAATAAAACAAAAATGTCATGTGAAATATACAGATTGTAAAATATAAATTATACAGATAATTTATATTTTATTTATTTATAAATCATTATTATTTCCTTTATTTAAATTATTTTTCTTATAAATTACATTTTTAAATATCTATATAAAAATACAATATAAAAAATAGGCCCAAGCTACCGGTGGCTAGGGCTCCAGAGAGAGGAACCTCCTCACAATGCGTGCCGTGTCGAGGAGTACCGCTTTCTGCATCAAGCCCTTGACCCAACCGCCTAACGTGAGTCTCTTCAGGTGTTGGTCGAGGCCGAAACATTATTATTAACTATTCGAGAAATAATGATAATATCGTAATATAATCATTTGTCTCCCAGTCTTCTGGATCGGGGTCTTCAGTGAGCAGCTGTTCCGACGAGTCCTGTTCCGTCTGCTCAGCGAAGAACAAGAAGACTGGACCCTCGCAGCCGCCTCCTGCTAAACCTGTGAAACCGAGGTAGGTTATATACATAAAACTGCTGTTATCATCAGGCGAGGAAACAGATATCAGGAGTGTATGCACGTTTTGTAGTTCTTTTTTAGTTATCACTACCTACCCATACTATATTCTTCTTAGCGTGTCGATGGCAAAAAAAAAAGTGTATAAAAATTATATAATATATAATTATAATACATGTATATGTTTATAAATAATAATTATATAATAATAATTATTTATTTGCCAAGATTATATTAGCTTGGCCCAAAATTCAGCGGCCCTAATTCCGCTTGCAGAGGCGGTCATAAGATCCTCAGGTGAGCATGTGACAGGGCAAGAGGCGTAAGATAGGAGGTGAGCCATTGTTTGCGGAGAGACGCCACATACACACCGGAGATCTGACCCATCTATAAAACCCCACTTGTGGAGGTTGTCCTTGCTGCGGCCCACCTATATTACTATACTATATTACTATATCCATACTAATATTATAAATGTATAAGTAACACAGGCTGTATGTATGTCTGTTACACCTTTACGACTAACCGCTGGACTAATTTTGATTAAATTTGGCTTATACAATGTTTAAGATCCGAGACAGGACAGAGGCTACTTTATTAAAATAGGGTCTCAATTTAAATAGGGGTTAACGCGAGCGAAGCCGCGGGCAAAAGCTAGTATTATTATAAAACAAAGTCCGAGAGGCAAGTAGAGTCTCCACTAGTGACGACACTTAAGTACGTCCGTCACCCTGGACGGTCAACCTCGCTACCATCCTTGTTGACTGATTAATTTCTCTACACCAAGGCATGACTTATTCCACGTGGCTATTGGCTCATGCCGATACAAAGAAGCAATAAGAAGAAGAAAACTAAGTCCCCCGCAGTGTCTGTCTGCATGTATGAACGCGATAATCTTTAAAACTACCAAACAGATTTTCATACGGTTTTCACCAATGGACAAAGTGATTCATGAGCAAGGTTTATGTGTATAATTTATTGTTTTCGAAACTCGTAGCTCGTAATTTTTGCCGATATTTTTTAAAATGGCTGTCTAGTAAATATTGTACTGGTGTGAGCGTGTATATAACAGTGATTTGTCACCCCCAGACTCGGCTCGACCTCCCCGGGCCGCGCGGCCCGCGCCCCCCCGCCCCCCGCGCCCCCCGGCCGGCCCGCGCGCGCCGTGCAGCCCACGCGCGAGCTGCTGAAGGCGCGCGAGGCCAGCAAGAGGACGCGCGAGGAGAAGGTATGGTCACTCACCTCACTGGAGACTGGACTCACACCTCACTGAAGACTGGAGACACACACCTCACTGGAGACTCGGGACACACACACCTGACTGAACACTGAAGACTGGAGACACACACTTCACTCCACTCACTAATCATGATGGCCGCAGTAGCTAAGCGATTAGACTGCTGCGTTTAGGGGTTGTGGGTTCTAATTTACGCGCGAGTCAAAAAATTGTGCGATCCACAGATATTTGTCTCGAGTCTGGGTGTTTGTGTATGTGATGTTTCATGTTTGTGAAACGCACCCACGATACAAGAGAAATTCTTAGTGTGGAATAACGATTTTTGAATAGAAAGAAATATCTTGTTAAAAATATACACGTAAAACACGTATACAATAAGTTAAGGATAATTTTGGTATGTTTTAATCTCAATTTCGTGTCAGTTTCGTGCGTAAATTGTCATTTTTTTGTAGTGAAATGTGTTAATAGTCGTATTTATTGATTTTACATTAGTCAGTATCAGTACCTTCAAAACTATCACGATTTGCCTGCTTAAATGCCTGCCTGATGAACTTCACGTCACCTGTCCGCTCTTCAGGTGTTAGAGTGGCAGCGCACGCAGCTGTCGGTGCGCCCCCCGGTGCACATTAAGCGTGAGGGCGAGCGGCGCGCGCCCCCCGCGCCCCCCACGGCCGCGCCCCCCGCCGCGCGCGCCCCCCGCGCCCGCGACCCCCGCGCCGTGTCCCCGGCGGCCATCGCGGCCGCGCTTAACGACACGGACTCGGATTCTGAGTCCGATGCTAGCTCGGAGCCGCAGCCGCAAAGGTCAGACCATACTACTATTCTAATATGTATTTTTTACATATTTAATAATGTATTTATTCATTTATTATTGTGCGATGGCTAAATAGGAGAATATAAGAAGCAAAAATTACGCACTAATCTTAATAATTAAGTCAAACTTACTAAGAATTGTTTGGTTTAGAGTATTGAAATGAAGTTTTACCCTCATAATCATAAAAAATACAACTTTAGACCATGGATTATATTGTACTTTTGTTTTTCGAAGGTGTAGGCAAGTATACCTACCTAGTGCATATTGCCCATTATGTTATAGCCAGGCGCAAATCAAAAAATACAACTTTAGACCACGGATTAAATTGTATAGTTACTGTGATTTGCATGTCAACGAAGTTTAAGCTAAGACTGGTAATCATCGTTTTTGAGTAAAGTAAAGTCCAACACTCCCATACTTGTGAAACCAATAGATGTGCATGAATAACATCGAATAATATATTAAATATTGCTCAACAGGTTGAGCCTGTCCGAGCGCTTCGGCAAGATGGCGCAGTGGTCGGCCGACCGCTCCGCCCGGCTGGAGAACATGCGCATCACGCGCCGCGAGACCACCCTGCACGTGCGCATCGAGCGCGGGGGGGACGACGCGCCCTCCGCGCCCACGCCCTACCCGTACGTACTCACTGCACAGGACTGCACTGCCCAGGCCTGTGCACTGCACAATACACTATAATCTTGTGTTCGTTTTGCGCAATGCACATGAATCAAACAAACGCTTAACGCCTTACATTGTATATTAGACCTGGTCTACTCCCTAGTAACTAATTTTATTTGTTATCTAAATAAAGTGTCCAATGTATATGCATCTTCTCTTATCGTATGGTTGATGAACAACCTGGTGTCAGAATTTAAACTGCCTGTAGGCCTCTGACACAGCTTTACACAGCGTTGAAAAATCTCAGGTGTGCCGGTTTCCTCACAATGTTTTCCTTCACCGTTTTAAGCAACTGATAACTAATTTGTAGTACGCACATGAATTCGAAAAGACATTGGTGCGTACCGGGGAGCGTGGAACGTGCCGCTTGAGCTTGCCATAGTCATACCAATCGGCTATCAGTGGATGAAACACGAATAAATCACACAAACTGCAGATGAATGAACACATAAAATGAAGAATTCTCATGCATTGGGCGTGTCCCAAATATAACTTGATGTGCGTTCGCATTGTTTGTAAATGAGAGAATAACCGATGTATATTAATATTTTTTATTTGACTTTGATGCTACTCGTATTCTCATTTTAGGTATATTGTGTAGCTCATTATTCTCTCATACTAGATTGTCAAACATACCTACAACATATTTTTAAAAGAGTAACTATGGAGTTTCTTCCCGGTTCTTCTCCATAGAAACGACTTTTTGGAACCGAGCAACTAGTTTTGACGTTTTATAAGTGCTCTTTTGTAGCATATATGAAATAAAAACATTATGACTATGACTATTGTATACACTGGTTTGTACTAACAGAATCTTGCACATTTACAGAGCGCTTGAGGGTGCCGCTGCTGGCAGCTACCCTGAGGAGTTGCTGCTGGCAGCCCCGGCCGGCCTCCCGTCCTGGGACGATGTCAGGGTCCGGTACGACTACTACAAGAAGCGAGGATATCTCAGAGGTAAGTGATGTTGACTAGTGGTCTGTGCACCGCACAATCATCTCATATAAGCCACTTTGTTATTTAAAATGTCGCACAAGCAAGATGTTGTTTAAAAAAAACAGTTTTTTTTTTAATAATGACTGCCTCGTTGGTCTAGTGGTCGCTAAGCGCGACTGCTGACCAAGCGGTCCTGGGTTCAAATTCTGGGTCCCAGTAACAGCACGGAGTCTGGATTTGTGGTTGATGACCAGATCGCCCCCTATTACATTGGGACTTACAACATAACTGGCGAAATGTGGGTGTACTATATGTACACCTCTGCCTACCCCTTCGGGGAATACGGGAGTGATGTTATGTGTTATGTTATGTTTTTTTTATTCATATAACTTTAGTGAGTAAATCCATATTAATTTCATTCGGTTATACTCACATGATTATTCGGGAGTGCCCGACAAATTTCGGACTCAAACGGAGCCCTTGCTTATGAGCTGGTGACGCGGCGAGGTCATGAGATCGGTTTCTGAGACAAAGAAATAATGTAAATACTATACTTGACTTGACGACCTGATTGGCGCAGGGGCTAAGCGATTGGACTGCTGCGCTAAGGGTTGCGGGTTCGATACCCGCACGGGACAAGAATTTGTGCGATCCGCAGACGTTTATCCCGAGTCTAGGTGTTTGTGTATGTGATATTACATGTTTGTGAAACGCACCCACGATACAGGAGACATTCCCCTAGTGTGGGGCGAGGTTATAAAAAAAAACTTCACGCCTGTATTGTTAAAAGCGGAAGGCACAGATGTATAGAACAATTCACATTTTACCAGTCATGTCACACATCATACACATCATCAGCCGAAAAACGTCTACTGTTGAACGAAGGCCTCCCCCTTTTAGAAGGGGGGATGTTGCCATAATCCCCACGCTTGGCAAGCGGCTTGGGGATCGCAGTATTGGTGGTCAAGTTACAGAAGATGCTGCTGCCCATCTTCTGGATTTTCCCTTAGTCGCCTCTTACGACACCCACAGGAGGGAATGGGGTGGTCAATTCTAGGCCGGATACCACACGGCAGACATGTAATTGGAAACAATGCTATAATGTTGTTAGTAATACTGAATGTATAATGTTTCAGGTTTGAGTCTCGGCGACTACGTGAAGTGGGAGGAGTGGTGGTACAAGTACCAGGAGTGGCTGAAGCACGAGCGTGCGTACGAGCGGTGGGCAGAGGGCGAGGTTGGCACGGTGAGTGATGTCACAAGGACAGTTTTTTTTTTAATTTATTTTATCCTTTTAGGAGGACTTACAGCTAAAAAAAATCCTAAACTAACATCATACACAATTGAGGGCCCATTAAAAGTCCCCACTGGTGAACTATAGTTTAAACATTACCAATATGCACTGATAGCCGAGTGGTATGACCGTTGGACTGCCAAGTCAAAGGTCGCAAGTTCAAATCCCGGCACACACCAATGTCTTTTCGAATTCATCTGTGTACTAAAAATTAGTTATCAGTTGCTAAAAACGGTGAAGGAAAACATCGTGAGGAAACCGGCACACCTGAGAGATTGTTCAACGGTGTGTAAAGCCATGTCAGAGGCCTACAGGCGGTTTAAACTTTGACACCAGGTTGTTCATCAACCATATGATAAGAAGAAGACCAATATAGTTGGTGAACACACTTGGTACTCGTACTTACTATATATGACACAAACAGACTGGGATTCATTATACTGTTCTCAACAGGACCAACCGATATCCTATGTGCACCACTTTCACTTTTAGATTTAGGATAGTCTCCAATGGTCTGTGGGAAAGAATGGGGGTTATCAATTCTAACCACTACATGGGCATTCCGACGACACCCGTAACGGCGGGAGTCAAGCGATACTATGTATTATAGTAATAAAGATAATGTTTAAAGTCATATGACACTAAAACAACTCGCCGCTTCGCTTTCGGCTGTCGACATCTCGGTGTGATTTCAGCCTTAGGGCCCGTCCACCATCTACAAGTAAAGTGTTGAATAGTTACTTGTTGATTAACACTAATCGGCAAGTAAAAGTTACGAGTATCTTCTATCGTATCTTAGTTACAGGCCAGTTTATCCCCTGATTAATGCTACTCAGATATTGTGAATCCGTATGAGTAGTTACAGGTAACTTGTGGCGGTTAGTCTACTTGACACTTTACTAGACGATTATGTAACAGACCCTTTGTGATAGAAATCTTTACAAAATTCCAAAAATGTTTGTATCCCGCAGGTCCGCCGCGAGAGGCGCCGGCGAGGCGGGCGTCACCGGCGCAGCTGAGGGCGCGCCGCCCCCGCCGCGGTCCTGGCTGTGGACCTCGCCGCGGGGGCTCACCCTGAGCTGTAGGGTGACCCGTGACACTGACACTACCTCTCTGTGCGTGTGACACTACCCTCTGTGCTAGTGACGCTTACCCCTCTGAGTCCGTGTGTGATATTGTGGTACAGTGATAGAAGACACTGTGTGTGCGTTAAAAAATGTGAGCCAGTGATACGAGACCCTGGTCTACTTTGCGTGTGAGATTTCGTGCGTCAGTGATGCTGGTCACTGATAAGTGTGTATTGTTGTATTTGAGACAACCAAGAGTTTAATACTGTTTGTGTAGTGCTACAGACAGACAAGTGCTGTTCTGTACATATATACATTGTTTAATACCCAGAATGTGGGTTTTTGTGACATTTGTTAACTAAACTTTGTTGGTGATACTGTAAGAGTGTCATGTAGGACGTCTTTGTGTCCAAAGTGGGGGGAAAATTGTATTTTTAACCACACTTTGTCAATGTCACAATATTTGGCTTGGCTTACATGAGTTTTGTCAAGTTGTGACTGAAAAGTGTGGTTAAATTGTCAATTTTAAGTTCACTTTGTTGAGAACATGATAACTTTGTCATTGTGACATTTTCTATACAAAATATGTGTGTAAAATTACATTTGTTAACTTCACTATGTAATAACCAACTGTAGTATGGCACATAAAGCCATTCTGAGACTTGCCCTGTTCCACAATCTACAACTAAAGTGTTGAATAGTTACTTCTTGATTAACGCTAATCGGCAAGTAAAAGTTACGAGTATCTTCTATCGTATCTTAGTTACAGGCCAGTTTATCCCCTGATTAATGCTACTCAGATATTTTGAAATTCGTATGTGTAGTTACGGGTAACTTGTGGCAGTTAGTCTACTTGACACTTTACTTGTCGATGGTGAAACAGGCTCACTGTCATAAAAGTTTGGTGACAATTAACTTAGAGTACAGATATATATGTGCTGAGTTTCGTATCCTGTATAGATATTTCATTTAAAACATAAATGTGAGAGTATATTTCTGTTTGTACTATGTTTTACCACTTCACAATGCTATTTTTTTTCCTGGAAAATTGAAAATTCTTTTTAAGATCAATGTTTTTGTCCAGGTAAAACAGAATATTCTCCACAAAATTCTGTGTTATACCCTCTTGTAAATATTCAGGTCTGTTTAAATACAGTAAAATAACTTCATTGACAAAATAGTTTGGAAGATACTTTAAGGTGAAATTTCACAGTAAGACCTCTAAGTAAAAATGAAAGGGAACTTGATTTTTGATAGGTGCAGACGACACGTACCACAGTTGGTAGAAAAGCGCCACGGTCGTGAGTTCAAAGCCTGTTAGTACCTATCATTTTTCAATGATTCTACATAAATTTGTAATTACATCTTTGTTTTTAAAGATCCTTAGGCAACTTACGTCGAGTGCAATCAGTGATGTGTTAACACTCAAAAAAGTCGTGTAACAAAAACGGCTAAGTTTTTTACATAGCTTATATAAAATTAGCTGTAAACATATGTTCTAATCATGTATGAATTAAATAACGCGTATATTATATACTACTGACCGTAGAAATCGCCTTTGTTTTAATGTAAATAGTTGTCTACAATTGTATAGTAACGATCAAACGGTAGTTTTAACATTTTCTAACATTGTAATATTTATTATCTTTAATAAATACTTATGGGGCTATTTTGAGAGATCTAGAAGCATACCTACACAATTTTAAATAAGATAAAACTATTCACAGCACATTCTCCAAATATTGTCTGCCATATGCCTTCGAGAGGGGCTCGTAGCTTCGTGGCTACCGCACAGAGCATTCATTCTGTGAGGTTAGGCCGTGCTCACCGCGGTCAGTCTTGTGATGGGTGACCGTGTTCAAATGTCGAGCCCCCTCCGTGCTTCGGAAGCACCGTTAAGCCGTTAGTCCTGCGCCTGATCTCTCTCCTGACGAGTCTTACTGTCCCATCGGACTATGAGAGTGAGGGAATAGAGAGAGATCTTTTTTGTCTTGTGTCTGGGTGTTTGTGTATGTGATATTTAATTTTTGTCACACTTGCCCAAAATACAGGAGAAATTTCTAGTGTGGGGTTTTGTTTTTTTTTGACTGTTTTGATCATCTGTCATATAACCCTATAAGTATATTATAATATGTGCAAAGATACTGACTCCTAAACTATATTATATTACCTTTTAGTTTAGGAGCCCGTGTTCCAAAATATTTAATGACAATTCGTCTGTAGAGTTAATCTATTTAGTATAGTGAGATATGTGTAATATAGAAATATTATTTATTTAACATTTTGAAACTGCAGTACATGTCATGTCAAAGCAATTTGAATCTTACTTTATTTTTCTAAGCCATACATAGAAACGGGAAATTCAAAAATATTAATTTATATACTTACAAATAGTAACTTAAATTGCTTAGTAAGTTACTTATATATTTTTCTGTTCCCAAGTACAATGTTTTAACTATTTCTCTAACTTAACTTATATTTAACATTCTCTAATATATATGAGTAGTGTGTGTAACTGTATGTGTGTGAGTTTACATGTAGTTGTCGTTTTCTATATACATAAAGTTATTAACAGTCAGTGCAACCAATTATGACATCTATTACATTGGTGACAAGACTCACAGTTGCAGTAAGAGCTCTTTCAAATTTGCCTGCGAAAGTCGTGCGGCTGTCGTGTCGTACGGTTCATACAAATAATCTTATTATCGTATGGTTGAACAACCTGGTGTCAGAGTTTAAACCGCCTGTAGGCCTCTGACATGGCTTTACACACCGTTGAAAAAGAATAACAATTACGTAGAGTGAATCTCGAACGAATGAATCGTTAATATGATGGCGAAACATCATATTAACGGTAAACAGTAATTTTTATTATTAATTCTTGTTAATTCTGTTTACCGGTTTTCTCACCTGATTATCCGGGTATGCCGCACAAGTATCGGACTTAAACGTAGAATATTCGAGTATTCCCTAATAAAATCGGTTAGTAGAATGAATAACAATCACGAAAGTTTTAATAGTGAAGATATGATTTCAGTGTATAAATGTTACAAGCACTGATAGCCGAGAGTATTACCGTAGGACTGCCAAGTCAAAGGTCGCAATGTCAAACAACACGCACCACTGTCTTTTCGAATTCATGTGCTTATTATAAATTAGTTATCAGTTGCTAAAAACGGTGAAGGAAAACATCGTGAGGAAACCGTCACACCTGAGAGATTTTTCAACGGTGTGTAAAGCCATGTCAGACGCCTACAGGCGGTTTATACTGACACCAGGTTGTTCATCAACCATACGATGAGAAGTTTGTAACCAAAATTCACAGGTTGAAAACTACAGTAACAATATATATTGTGTATAATCACGACTACCCTGAGTGGTAGGCAGAGTACTAGGCTCTGATAGCTTGAGGATTCTTATCCTATTTAATAATAATATATATCATGTGTAGTACTAATTTATAAGAAAAATAATGTAAAACTGGTCAGGCCAGTATGCAATCGATTGGCAAGGTAAAGCTATGTTAGCGCGGCTAAATTTAAGAATGGTCGCCGTGTGCGCTTGGCGGCACAGTAAAAAAAATCAAAATTTATTATTAGATGTATCGAATTAAATCGATTATTGGATGTGAATATACAAAGCCGCCAATGGCCTGTTGTTATGTCTATGTAACATCTCGCCTGTATTCCCCGAAGGGGTAGGCAGACGTGTATAGTACACCCATATTTTGCCAGATGTAGGGTTTCCCAACTAGGAATAAATTCAGGTAGCTTACTACTGAGAATTATCCAATGAACTAAGCATATACCACTGCGTAGTGCGGGAATTAAATCCAGCACCTCGCGCTCAGCAGTCGATCCATGTTCCTTTGTCTAACATACCTACTTTCTTACATATTTTAAAAGTTGTGTGCCTGATAATAGGCCTTACTATTTTAGGCGAAACTGTCTGGCAAAATGTGGCTACACACTTCTGTCTATCCTCTTCAGTATTACAGGCATATTATAAGACTTATCGCCGCACTCACAGATATGAATAATTACTTAAACTGACACTAAGTTAAGATTTCACGAAGAAAACCTTTAGTGATAGTTTAAGTAATCATTTACCCTTATAATTATAAACGAGGATAATGCCTGTATTAACTTAAACCTGTCTTAAGTCTATCGGCATCTCTGTTATCCGACATGCTAACGACTGACAGGTATAATTTAATCCATGGTTTAAAATTGTCATTTTTATGATGTTGAGAGTAAATGTCTGAGGCGGTTTTATATTTTATGACTTAGGTCTCTGAGTGCGGCGGTCAGCTGCGTCATCACGCGTATTATAACGTTATGTCGTAGACAGAGCAACGGGCAAAGCTTCGAATATTATCGCTAGCGTTAGGTAAATAAAGTTTTAATTATACATATTTTTTATTTAAATAAATTCATGTAATTGTATCTGGTGTTTTTTTTATAACCCTCTCTTGTATTCACTGTATCTTGAACTAGTTTTATTTATTATATACTAGCGGCCCGCTCCGGCTTCGCACGGGTATAAAATATATATTTTAAGTATTTCTCCACTATTTAATGGATGTTATTATACATATAAACCTTCCTCTTTAATCACTCTATCTATTAAAAAAAACCGCATCAAAATCCGTTGCGTAGTTTTAAAGATTTAAGCGTACATAGGGATATAGGGACAGAGAAAGCGACTTTGTTTTATACTATGTAGTGATATATATATATAACTATCGGATTTACTCACCGATTACAGCTGGACAACAGTTTTGGGCCCCGTTTCTACAAAAGCAGAAAGGTGTGTGTTTAAATGAACCAATCAGATTTCGTTATTTCCACATCTCTTCTCCGCTTACGAAATCAGCCCCCTTAGACAAGTGGCAAAACGCTTGACGAATAGAATGAAAAATGTATGGGTTTGACATATTTCATCGATAACATAGTCGAAACATTATGTCATCCACATACATTTATCATTCAATTTCTATTCGTCAAGCGTTTTGCCACTTATCTAAGAGGCTGATTGGTTTATTCAAACACATCTATCCTCTCTGCTTTGGTGGTAACCGGGCCTTACATGGAGCGAATGCCTATCTGACTTCTACAAAGGTTATTTACTGGTAAAACGATAATTAGTAAGACCGGTAGTCAGACTTAGGCCTTAGACCCATGAAGACTTACTAAAAGATTAACTAAAAGCTGGCGGGGCCTACAAAATGGTAATGGATGGTCACCTATCCACGGATTGACCTCAACAAGCTTAGCTTATCCCTGATCAAACAAGCTGTTTAGCTGTTACCCTGTTACGTAGTCATAAATCCTTCTAATAATAATAATGTCCTCCTGACCGATTTTCGGACACGGCGGCCTGTCTCAGCTGAGACTAGCCATCTGCGCAGGAGATATTTTAGTGCACAAGTATGCGCGCAGACACAGGTGCACTCCCTATTCCCTCACTCTCATAATCCAATGGGACGGTAGACCGACACGACCGGAGAGAGATCAGGCGCAGGACCAACCGCTTAACGTGCCTTCCGAAGCACGGTGGGGTCTCGACATGTGAATGCGGTCACCCATCACAAGACTGACCGCGGCGAGCACGGCTTAACCTCGCAGATCGACTGATCTGCGGGGTAGCCGCATAGCTACGAGCCCCACGAAATCCTTCTAACGTAGATATGGCAAGTATGCAGTAGACATGGTATGTGGCCCAAATGTCTTTTACATATTTTGTCGAGACTGTTATAAAATTTAGTTAACGACTTGTTTGGCGCAGTGGCTAAGCGATTGGTCTGCTGCGCTAAGGGTTCGATTCCTGCGGGACAAAAAATTATGTGATCCGCAGATGTTGTGTGTCTGTGTATGTGATATAACATGTTCGTGAAACGCACTCACGATACTGGAGAAATTCCTAGTGTGGGGAGACGTTTATTAGAAAAAAATATGATTCACGCACTGAAGATTGGGGTTACACGAGTTTCAGGGAAAATGATGGTGTAATCGTAGATTAATTTGATTATTACACTAATATTATAGAAGCGACAGTTTGTGAGTGTGTTTGTATCTTTGTTACCTCTTCACGCTCAAACGACTGGACCGATTTTGATAAAATTTGGTATGTGGTAGCTGACACCCTGGATTGCCAGCTACTTTTTATCCCGAAAAAATGTAGTGGGTAACACAGCGGCTCGCAGCTAAAACTATAACCCTCATATTCATAAACGAGGATCATACCGGCATTAACTAAACCCCGTATTAAGTCCATTGACATCTCTATTCTTTGATATGCAAACGACAGTGACAGATATAATTTAAACCTTGGTTTAAAATTGTATGTTTTTATGAATAAAACGGTAAACGTTTAAGCCACATTCCGTGTCTGGTGTGAGTAACAAAAGAAAATTAAAATTCACAATACATTTATTTCATTATTTATCATTTAGTTTTGGTTGTCGTAGCCGTATGGGCCGAGTTTTAGAATCAGTCAACTTGCCAGGGCTAGTAGCCCTCCTCAAGGCCCTATCTTTCTCTTCCTTCCCCTTCCTGGAGGACCTGGCAGTAACCTCTAACTTCGAATTCTCCTTCTCGACCCCCGATTTAGGAGTTGAGAACTCTTGCTCCAAATTCTTCACCAAACCTTTCCTTAGAGACTTTGAGTATGTTTTTATTGTGTTTAATGGTGTGAAGAACTGCTCTGGAGTCGATTGGGGGGTGAAGAATTCGGAGAACTTATCATTATTCTCCAGTTTAGGGGTCTTCGTTGTGTCGGTTACTATTATGTTCGGTTTTCGAGTTACCCTAGGCGTTAGAGCTTCCAAAACCGGTTTGGAAGTCACTGGTACGGGTATTTTGAATTCTGTCGCTTTCCTTGTCTTCGGTCTATCGCTGTCCTTCTCATCTGAGCTCTGTTCGTCCAAGTTCAGTTTGATAACTTTCCTTTTTTTCGGTAATTCTTCGTCTTTGACCTTCCTTGCGGACAGCTGTGGTATGTTCGTCTTAGATTCTGGAGTTTTAGGCTCAGATTTCACTGTAGGACTCAATTTTAAATTCTCAAACTCAATTTCTAGGTCGAACTCCTGTTTTTTGACTACGTTCCTTATTTTGGCGGACGCTATCATCAAATTCATGACTTCATTGCTTAAATAGCCGTCTTTTTCGTGCAAATCTTGCGTTATTTCGTGTATAGTGACTATATAGTCGTCTGTCGCATCAAAATTCTCGTTCTTAAGCTCAAAAAACGCCGCTTCAATCAAAATTTCAAGCTTAACCTTCCTAAACTGGTCTTCAAACATGCGTTTTACATAATCAACGATATATTTCTCAAAATCCAACTCGATATACGTCTTCAGAACCGCTTTCAACTTCCCATCGAAGTAACGAAACGTATCAATGACTCCTTTGAAATAATTTCCGGCGATTTCTAGTTCGTTAGCCCTAAAATACATTGAAGACTCTAGACCTCCTGTCATGTATGAAATTATTGGGTAAAATGGATTGACACAGGCGTAGCAGGTGCAGTTACTGTGCCTGAAAAACTCGGGCATTTTGAAGCCGGGTATGGCCACGTACTTCCTGGTGGGACTGACTTTAAATGCCTGACTTTCGAGCATCGTTTCAAAGTCTTGCTTGGGCGCGAACATGGGCACTTTGGGCTCTATTGCTGTTGCTGGTTGCTCGCTCGTTGCTGGTAGCCCGAGAATGTATTTAAGACGGTTGTCGATCTTCACCTGGAATTAAAGAAATTTTTTTTAGATTATCACACTAATATTATAACGGCGAAAGGTTGTGAGTGTGTTTGTATGTTTGTTAATTCTTCACGCTCAAACAGCTGGACCGATGTTGATAAAATTTGGTTCGGAGGTAGCTGACACTCTGGATAACACATAGGCATGGCTTTTTATCCCAAAAAATGTAGCGGGTAATACCGCAGGGCGCAGCTTGTATCTTATAATGTTTATGTTAGACTGCCTCGTTGGTCTAGTGGTCGCAAAGGGCTGCTGCTCAGTGTGAAGTTTCGGGTTCGAATCCTTGGTAGGGTTAGTGGGTTTTTCCACTACGTAAACATAAACAATATGTCGCCTGTATTTCCCAGAGGGGTAGGCAGAACGATAACAAGTTTTTAGTAGTACTAACCTGTGCATCATCAGTCTTGTGCGTGTTGACGATCCACCCGTACAGGCTGGCCTGCAGGGCAGCAGGCGCGGCCCCCAGCGCAGGCGCAGCCGCCGCCCGCGCGCGTCGCCACAGCCGCAGCGCGCCGCCCAGACGCACTGCGCATGCGCTACCCCGCACCACGCACGCGCGCACGCGCAGCCCGCGCAGGCGACGCGGGGACCACTTCGATGCTACGTACAAATATACCAAGTTCATTTTACTATCACTATAAAATATATAGGCAATGGGGAAAATCCTGTATCGTGGGTGCGTTTCTCAAACATGAAATATCACAAACACACAGACTCGGGACAAACAAATGTGGATCACACAAATTTTTGTTCCGTGCAGTAATGAACCCGCAACCCTTAGCGCAGCAGTCGAAACGCTTAGCCACTGCGCAAGTCGTCAAATATAATATTAATAAGATAATGTTACCAGTATTGCCCACAGACAGGTAGTGTCGCTGCGTCCCGTTGGCAGCCGTGAGGGCGGAGAGCCCCCCGCCCGGGGAGAGCTGCGCCTGCGCCTCCAGCAGCCTGCCTACTGCTAGCTCCACTACACACACGGACAGACGGATATATCATCAGTACCGTGAAACGGGGTGAATCGGAACTCAAGGGTGAATAGAAACAAACATTTGTAACGGATTTTATAGTAAAAAGAATATTTATCACCATTAAGGACTATACTTTAAATTCTACTATCACTACATAGTATAAAACAAAGTCGCTTTCTCTGTCCCTATGTATGTATGCTTAAATCTTTAAAACTACGCAACGGATTTGGATGCGGTTTTTTTTAATAGATAGAGTGATTGAAGAGGGTGGTTTATATGTATAATAACATCCATTAAATAGTGGAGAAATACTTAAAATATATATTTTATACCCGTGCGAAGCCGGAGCGGGCCGCTAGTAGACAATAATCTAGAGTAATATTTGACAACTATCTGCAATAATATAATGTTAAAATCTATTCAAAAGTTAAAACTTCCTCTTCAATCACTCTATCTATTAAAAAAAACCGCATCAAAATCCTTTGCGTAGATTTAAAGAATTAAGCATACATACATAGGGATATAGGGACAGAGAAAGCGACTTTGTTTTATACTATGTAGTGATATAACGGTGACGAAAAACATCGTGAGGAAACCTGGATTTAATTATCTGAAATCGCCCGCAGTGAGCTAGCGTAGTGATCAATGCTCAATCCTTCTGTATACGAGAAGAGGCCTTTGTAGCAGTGGGACAGTTATAGACTGGTATTATTATAATACTTACAATTGATATCAGGAAACTTCTCGTACGCCTTAAGGATCTTCGTCTGAGCTAATTGGACCAGCTTAGCCGACGTACCGATAGATTCAACCTTACTGTAGTACGTCTGGCAATGGTTAAAAATAACACTTATTAAAAAATTGTAATTAACAAACTATACGTACGTTAATAAAACTTGACTCACATTTATTGTCACACACAACACAAGAAAAATAAATAACATTACTTATAACGGATAATCAGCACTGATAGGCGAGTGGTATGACCGTTGGACTGCCAAGTCAAAGGTCGCGAGTACAAACCCCGGCACGCACCAATGTCTTTTCGAATTCATGTGCGTACAAAAATTAATTATCAGTTGCTAAAAACGGCGAAGGAAAACACCGTGAGGAAACCGGCACACCTGAGAGATTTTTCAACGGTGTGTAAAGCCATGTCAGAGGCCTACAGGCGGTTTAAACTCTGACACCAGGTTGTTCATCAACCATACGATAAGAAGAATACTAATAAACTTAACTAGTATCTACAAATAACAAAATTGTTCAGCGAGATGTGTTACAATGACAACAGATTATACTTAATTAAGTTATTATTTTCTTATCGATAATAGGCCTGCGCGTGCGCTGCGTACCCTAACCGCATGCTCTGATCATTTATAACCCTGTTTGTAAGCAAAAAAATATTCCAACGAATTGAGAACCTCCCCCTTTTTTTGAAGTCGGTTTAAAAGGTTACTAATTAAGCTAGATTACGGCTATAAACATCACACTCACGGCAGCATCACACACGAATATGATAGCAGTCTCCAGAGTATCTGAGGAGTTGACCAGCTCAGCCCACACCTCGCTGGCACTCGTCATGATGTCCTGCAGCAGTGGATTGGGCGTGTCCACGTGGGACATCAACACTCCTGCGCAGCGGACGAAGATCTCTCTGGAAATTAATAATAATAATATAAATTAGCAATCCAGCGGTTTAGTCGTGAAGGTGTTACAGACAGACAGTTACTTTCACATTTATAATACTAGCGTTTGCCCGCGGCTTTGCTCGCGTTAATTTAGATTGTTGGTTACTATTATATATAGCTTTTGCCCGCGGCTTTGCCCGCGTTAACCCCTATTTTAACCCCTTAGAGGGATGAAAAAAAAAAGTAGCCTATGTCCTTTCTCGGGTCTTAAACTTTCTACATGGAAAATTTCATCAAAATCCGAAAGACAGACACACAGAGTTTCTTTCACATTTATAATACTAGCGTTTGCCCGCGGCTTCGCTCATATTAATTTAGATTGTTGGTTAGTATTATATATATATCTATACATAGCGTTAGGCCACGGCTTCGCCCGCGTTAACCCCTATTTAAACCTACTTACTTTCACATTTATAATATTAGTATGGACTGCCTCGTTGGTCTAGTGGTCGCTAAGCACGACTGCTGAGCAAGAGGTCCTGGGTTCAAATCCCGGGTCGGGCAATGTGTTACTGAGTTTTCCATTAGGTAATTCTCAGTAGCAGCACGGAGTCTGGATTTGTGCCCGGTTGATGGCAATAGGCTCGCCCCCTATTACATTGGGACTTACAACATAACTGGCGAAATGTGGGTGTACTATATGTTCACCTCTGCCTACCCCTTCGGGGAATACAGGCGTTTATTTAGTGATGTTATGTTATGTTAGTATGGATAACACTCACTTGTCATCAATGTATCTAGCTACAGCACAGCACACGTGAGCCAGTTGCAGTCCGTAAGCCGTCCAGCTGTACAGCAACAGCTGTTGCACGAAGATCTCGGCTAGCTGCAGCGCGGGGACCAGGCACGACTTCTTAGTCACTAGAACAAAAGTACAATTATCTTTATAAAAAAAAGGATATTAAAAAATAAAACACGCGACTGCCATGACAAATAACGAACTAAAAAGTGAAAAACAAGTTCCATCGCAGTCTGGGTATCTCTTAGATAAGACAGTGTTCCACAGAACGGTCCCCCGACTGCGATGGAACTTGTTTTTTACTTTTTAGTTCGTTTTTTGTCATGGCAGTCGTGTTTTTAAATTATATTTTTTTAAATTGATTTGAAAAATGATGGACACGAGCAGGATTTGAACCTGCGACCTTCGCCGTACCGTGGCGCTGCTCTAACCAACTGAACCACCGTGTCACTAGTTGTCAGTAGTAGTAGTGTAGTCAGTTGGTTAGAGCAGCGCCACGGTACGGCGAAGGTCGCAGGTTCAAATCCTGCTTGTGTCCATCATTTTTCAAATTACCTATAGCAATTTAAAAAAATATAATTTTCATTCAAATTTCCTTTATCAATTTAGATTTAAGCTTAGCATGGGCAACATGCAAAAATGACACAAAATGACATTTTTTTTTTTTTTGTTTCTTTTTTTATAGCCTATGTTACTCGCGAGTGTAAGGATTCTAACGACACTTCATACATAGTATGTTTAACAATAATTTCAAGTATGAAAGAATAATGAGCTACACAATATACCTAAAATGAGAATACGAGTAGCACCTAAGTGTAATAGTGACTTTACCATGTCATAAATACTTACTTAGATATAAGACACAACTGACTAACGGTGACGGAAAACATCGTGAGGAAACCTAGATTTAATTATCTGAAATCGCCCGCAGTGAGCTAGCGTGGTGATCAATGCTCAATCCTTCTCTATACGAGAAGAGGCCTTTGTAGCAGTGGGACAGTTATAGGGTGGTATTATTATTGATTATAGATTTTTGTTAAGTGTTTAACCAGTGCGTCCTCCCTGTAATGACGTGGACACTGACTGTGGGGCCATCAGCTCAAAGTTGCTCAACGTGCTATGGAAAGAGCTATGCTCAGAGTCTCTCTAAACGATAAAATTCGGAACGAAGTGATCCGTCAGAGAACTGAAGAGACCGACATAGCTCTGAAAGTTAGTAGGTTGAAGTGGCAATGGGCTGGCCACATATGTCGCAGAACCGATAACCGCTGGAGTAAGCGTGTTCTGGAGTGGAGGCCGCGGCTTGGTAAACGTAGATTGGGTTACCCTCTGGCCAGATGGCGGATGACTTACATAAGAGGACAGGCAACGACTGGATGCATAAAGCAGCAGACCGGGCTTTGTGGCGTACATTGGGAGAGGCCTATGTCCAGCAGTGGACTGCAACGGGCTGATGATGATGATGATAGATTTTTCATAGACGAGTGACGTACCTGTGTCTATGACCGCAGCCAGTTCAGTCCACAGTTCCCCCGCCAGCATCCCGCCCCGCAGCGCCGCGTGCTCCTGGGACAGCGCGCGCATCGCCTGAGATAAATCTGGATCTATCGACTGCAAACACAAACATATATAACAACACGCCTGTATTCCCCGAAGGGGTAGGCAGAGGTGAACATATAGTACACCCACATTTCGCCAGTTATGTTGTAAGTCCCAATGTAATAGGGGGCGAGCCTATTGCCATCAACCGGGCACAAATCCAGACTCCGTGCTGCTACTGACAATTACCTAATGGAAAACTCAGTAGCACTTTGCACGACCGGGGATTTGAACCCAGGACCTCTTGCTCAGTTGTCGCGCTTAGCGACCACGAGAACAACGAGGCAGTCAGACATATACTTATACACACTAATATAAAAAAAGAACTAAGCATTGTATAATTTAGATGTTGTGTACAGTTGTATGAGCGGGATTCGAACCCGCGACCTTCGCCTAGCAGCGCAGGTCTCATCTACAAAGAAAATTATTTAAAAAAAAATCTCGCCCACACTAGGAATTTCTTTTGCATCGTGGGTGCGTTTCACAACCATGAAATATCACATACACAAACACCCAGACTCGGGACGAACATCTGTGGATCACACATATTTGTCCCGTGCGGGAATCGAGCCCGCAACCCTCAGCGCAGCAGTCCAATCGCTTAGCCACTGCGCCAATCAAGTCGTCAAGATGAATATTTGTTAACATTATGATACTCACAGACTCCGTGACCTTCCATCCATATTTAATAGTAGCGTCTGCGATGTCATACTCTGATTGTAGGAACAGCAGCGTTGTCTGTACCAGTCTGATGTCTGACGATACAGGCTCCTAGGACAATAGGACAAATAACCTATTTAATAGCTACAAAGGAACGTAAAGGGTCAAACACATAACCCTCGTTTTGGGCTCCGCAATCGGGTAAAAGTGAGCTTATTCATTTCAATGGTCAATTGTTTGTAAGCACTGATAGTCGAGTGGTATGACCGTTGGACTGCCAAGTCGAAGGTCGCAAGTTAAAATCCCGGCACGCATCAATGTCTTTTCGAATTCATGTGCTTACTATAAATTAGTTATCAGTCGCTAAAAACGGTGAAGGAAAACATCGTGAGGAAACCGGCACACCTGGGAGATGTTTCAACGGTGTGTAAAGCCATGTCAGAGGCCTACAGGCGGCTTAAACTCTGACACCAGGTTGTTCATCAACCATATGATAAGCATGGTCAATTGATTGAATAGGGTTGACACCATTAACCCATAATTTCAAGACACCACTTCTCTAAAAAAATGCTTTATTTTCGCCAAAAACCCTATACATTTTTAATTAACTGTGAAATTCGATTTTTATTTGCTTCGAAACCAATAAATAGTACGTCAATTGAGTTTGCGGACTAGTGACGTCACATGTTCCTATTGCAATACAAAATCTATGGAGGAATAGCGTTGTGACAGCTCATAAAAAGTATGTCCATTAATGATGGTATCAAATACCAATAATAAAGTTCTGAGTTCTATTCTCGAAAGAAATAAATATTTTCGAGGTACAGTCAGCATCATAAGTAGATTAACATGTTAAGAAACCTCATGTCAAATAATGGAAAGTAACGAACCCCAATTCAAGTTTTTGTTTCAAATTATAGGAGAGTCCAAACGATGATATGGGAATATTTAAGACTTTTTACTATATAATAAGTTGTTCTTCAATAAATGGTATGTTTATAACATTTAATGTTCAGCTACTTATGATGCTGACTGTACCATAGATAGCCGTTGCCCAACTGTCAGCGCAAAGGAGGGTAATGTGTTTATTTACGTACAAATAATTATGTACTTACAGGCATTCCGTCTATTTTCTCCAGTAATTCTTTGACGATAACTTTGTAATAATCGCTGTGTATGGTCCTCACTGCAGAGGGCGTTAGGGAGACCACTTCTAGTAAGGTCCACAATATTGTTTCTGGATCTTCAACTGAAATGAAAATAAAAATTCATAGTAGGTAATAATGTTCTCCTGACCGAATGTCGGTCACGGCGGCCTGTCTCAGCTGAGACTAGCCAACTACGCAGGAGATATTATAGTGCACAAGTATGCGCGCAAACACAGGCGCACTCCCTATTCCCTCACTCTCATAGTCCAGGACGGTAAGACACGACCGGAGAGAGATCAGGCGCAGGACCAACGGCTTAACGTGCCTTCCGAAGCACGGAGGGGGTGAGACATGTGACAACGGTCACCCATCACAAGACTGACGTAGGTGAGCACAGCTAAACCTTGCAGATTTACTACTTAAATAAAATTTTAGTAGCCAAAGTTACTCCACATAAAATATGCAAATAAAAAATAGGATACAGTGCGGCCGTTTTGGAGACTGACCAGAACAGACAGACAGACAAAAAAAATTACATCGTGAGGAAACCGGCATACCTGAGAGATTTTTCAACAGTGTGTAAAGCCATGTCAGAGGCCTACAGGCGGTTTAAACTCTGACACCAGGTTGTTCAACAACCATACGATAAGAAGAAGAATGAACCCTACTATATCGTACCAGTCATCCACGTCTCCCGTCTCCCGTTCAGCGAGGAGTGAAGGGCTCGCCACACGCCCGCCACGGGCACGATGGAAGGCCACAGCTTGCAGTACATGTTAAACTCGTGGCGTAATAGTGCACTGAAATATATTACAAATATTATAATAACTATCGGGAAATTCGGGAAGGGAGATTTTCGGAGATGTTCTGCCAGTGTCAAGTGAGGGAGTACCTAACGACGAGCGTGTATGAGGAATGTGATGCGAGTGAATGAGACGAAAGAAGTATGCCAGGATCGTAGCAAATGGAAATCAGTGGTCTCTGCCTACCCCTCTGGGAAACAGGCGTGACTTTATGTAAGTATAATCTACAGTATGCCGTTGGATCTGGACTGGTCTGAATCATGCGCGAATGGCTGCGCGGTGCCTTTTTTAAGTATAAATATTGTGGCATGTCGCTAAGTGCGGGACGATCACATCCGTTGAACTTCGTCTATGCTCGACTTCAAGCAGGCCGTTTGCAGTATTGAACCAACCCAGGCATCAAATCCAGGACCTGACCAGCCCAATGGGGAAGTATTTAAGACAATTAACATCTCACATTTTGTAACGTCAGGTAATTAATGTAAAAAAAAACGCGTTTATTTCATTAACTATCAATTATATGCTAAACTGACGACTGGCACAGTGGCTAAGCGACTGGACTGCTGCGCTAAAGGTTGAGTTGCACAAAATTGTGTGATCCGCAGATGTTTGTCCCGAATCTATGTGTTTGTGTATATGGTATTTCATATTTGTGAAACGCACCTAAATACAGGAGAAATTCCTAGTGTGGGTCGACGTATTAAAAAAAAACTTACCTGAAACTGACATCTCTAAAGAACCGCCTCAAGTCACCGTAGAGCTGTCTTTCCATCACCATTCTACACGCGTCCATCACTGATATTAATTGCAATTCATCATCAATTTTATCATCACCATCATCATCATCTTTATCACCATTCTTCAACGATTTCGCTTTGATATCCATTACTAAACTCATATACTTCTCAGAGTTCAATTCTTTTGAGAATATTAAACTCAAAAAGGCATCTAAAATCGCGTGCTCGTGCTTTTTGTAGTCCAACTCACAAATGCTCTTGTTGTAAAACGCTCGAGCAACATTCATATGCTCAATCTCATTGTCGTTTACGCTCAGCTCATTGTTTATGTAAATCTCAAAGAGGTTTATTGAAAATTCGTATTTCTGGTTCTTGTTTAGCAAAATTGCTAAATTGTGGGTATTTGTTTGCAGTTTTCTATAACATTTCTCGTAGTTTACGCATCTTAATTGTTTTAATTGGCTTATAATGTTATATTGTTTCACAATGAGTTTGTTGTATAGAGGCAATAAGTTGGTTATGTCAGTGTTATATTGCAGTGAGTTTGTTATGAATTCTTTGGTTAAGAATGATAGTCTTAATGCATCGTGTAACCCTGTTTTGACTCTACAATTTTCACATTTCAACAATTGTTCGCAGTTTTGCAATTCATTCAACATTTTAAACAAGAATTCTAGACAATTCTCCTGTAAATGCTCAGTGAAATTTGCTTTGACTGAGTTATTCACTGAGTATTCTATATACAGTCTT
Source organism: Abrostola tripartita (assembly GCA_905340225.1). NCBI lineage: Eukaryota > Metazoa > Arthropoda > Insecta > Lepidoptera > Noctuidae > Abrostola > Abrostola tripartita. Next base: position 696,458 of record HG996513.1, on the reverse strand, counting down.
AAAAATTGACTGAGAAACGGATATGTTAACACTAAAACGGTTTTATAACCTAATTTCTCAGTGATTTCACATGATACGGTAAGGTTTTTGAATACCGCATCAGTGTATGTGGTTTTATTCTCGAAGATGTCGCAGAATGAGTTTAAAAAGAATGTTTGTAGACAGTGAAACATGTCTGATCGATGCCCAAGCATGGTGATAGCTGTCCGTACAACGGTACTCAGTGCAGACTCCTTAAAATGGCTCTTAGATGAATTCTCTGCGATTACATACAAACAATCACAAAATTTCACGTACAAATCTAACAGTTCCTTATCATTTAACTTCTTAAATGCACTCAAATCACTTTTGCTTGATAATTTTGTAAATATCTCCTTATATAACATGTTTAGTTGCACCGAATAACCGTCACTGAATATGAAATGCAGCTTTTTCACTAAGAACACTATTACGTTAGCACTAAATGGTACTGTATCATATATATCCAATATTTTGAGGATGTCTTCAGTGAGTTTTGGTATAAGTTTGTGTACGGCTTTGCCTTTTAGTTTCTCTAGGTAACAGAGGCGGTCTGCGAATATGTTCCAGTAGGTTTTGCTGTATTCTTTCAGTAAGTTCTTAGAATCCATCTCAAAGGCCATGTAGGATAGCTTGAGAATCAGTTCTGGGGGCAGCGGTGTATTCTGGAAGGAAGTAAAATATACCATTACTATTTGTTCATTCGGTAGAACTATTGAAGCAATAAAGAGTTAGTTTTCTGGACGCTTTCATTAAGTAACTTAAACAGATTCCTGTGATATTTAATAAAAATTTAATTTTGCCGCGAAATGGGCGCGTAAGTCATGCCTCGCCACACTCGCTATCTTTCACAGATAAGTTTGCGCGCTCGTCGAGAATGGAGTATTGACGCCGAAATATGCACTGCTATCGCCATAACGCTGTGCGCTTTGGCTCTACGTTACTGTTTTCCGCGCGAGTGTGGATGCGTCCGCGTTCAAGGGAACCCTTTGACGAGGGCGTAAATACCGACACTGAACGGGGAACAAGGCGCGAAGGTGGAACAGGGCGCGAACGAGGAACAAGGCGTGAACAGGCGCGAAGCCCATACACACTCACGGTCGGCGGCTTTCACAGGTATTCACAACGTGAATGTAGAGCACACATAATAAACAACTTTTCTTAATTTTGTTATCATTGAGTCTTGAAGTATTATTGAAAACATTAATAATAATTGTGATTACTAAGTAGCTTTAGGCTTGCTTACATGAGATTGAAATTGTTGTAAACCTAATCCAAAGTGTATCAGTAGTTTTCAAGATAACTGCATAGTCATAGTCATAATGTTTTTATTTCATATAGGCTACAAAAGAGCACTTACAAAACGTCAAAACTAGTTGCATGGTTCCAAAAAGTTGTTTCTATCGAGAAGAACTGGCAAGAAACTCCATACTTACTCTTTTAAAAAACACAAACTAACAAACATTACACACAGGTTAAATCCAGATCACAACTTTTTTATATTGGTTAAGAATCTGCTAACAATCAATTAGCATACTGTCCTATATAGCAGAGTTCACTAAATGCAGTGTATAAATATGAAGTTATTCTCTCACCAATCATTCTAAGGATGCTGTTCGGGCTCCCCTGTACTTTTTTACACATAATTGCGTACAAGTCATCTACACTGGCGTCAGTAAACATGCCAGATGCACTGCAATATCGAGGGAGCCTACAAAGAGCCCTTATTACCCTCAATTATTAAATTTAATAAAAGCAGTTCACGTACCTGTCTTACTACATATCTGTGTATATGGTAGATACAGGCCAGCGTTTTGACCTGTTCGGGCCGGTTCAGCCCTCGTGTCTCCCGGATGCAGTCTATAGATAAGGTTAGGAGGTCTTTGGTATTGATGGTGTCTCTCCATGACCGCGCTTTGTCGAGATTCCTGAAACATAAGTTTTAATCTCAATGTTAGCTTGAGTTCATTAATTTAAATAGCACTTTAACATTGGACTGCCAAGTCAAAGATCGCAAGTTAAAACCCCGGCACGCACCAATGCCTTTTCGAATTCATGTGCGTATTGTACATTAGTTATCAGTTGCTAAAAAGTGAAGGAAAACATCGTGAGGAAATAGCACACTTGAAAGATTTTACGTTGTTGTGTGTAAAGCCATGTCAGAGGCCTACAGGCGGTTTAAAGTCTGACACCAGTTTGTTCATTAACCATACGATGAAAAGAATATCACTCACAGAAGTGGTATGTATCTTAAAATGGTATGAGTTGACTAAGTTTTATGGGAATTCGTAAAATTGTGCCACTAACGTAAACAATTTTGAATGTGTTTATGAGCAAAAAGTTCAAGATTAACGATATAAGTAATAAGTATAGTTATCAAGCTTACCTGCACAATAAACACAACACATTTAATGAAAAGGAACCTTTGTCTTTTGATGATAGTTTCGCTAAAATATTCTTGTATTCCGCGTTAACTTTTGCTAAGTTATTTAAGTCATTTTCGTCGCCATTCGCTTTGATTTTCACTAAGAAATCGTTTGCTTCCATATCTGTATATTTTTTATTTATCAAACATCACTTAATAAAACTATTTTAGCAATTAAAACAATATTTTGTAGAGAAATTTATTTAAATTGGTACCTTATCCGTTATATTTCAAATGTCAATTATAAGTTGGATGTTGTCATGGAAAAGTTTGTTTTTGTCGACGGAATATACTGTAAAATTCACTAACAACCAATCAGAACAACTTCGTAGAAAATAAATGATAATAGAAAACGAATTTCAGCAAGTACGTTCCGTTATGAAAAAGATTATAATATTATCAAGATCACATCTTTGCATTACTCTGTTGTAATTCTTTAAAAATCACGATTCCTACACTTTCTTGATTGTTTTACAGTTATTTCTGTAAAAAAAGTGAACCAATGATAATTTGTAACAAATGAAATAGAAATAGAAATTGTTAAAAGATCTGCGTGTGATTAAACAAGTTCTCACGTTTTGTTTCTGCTTGCACATGTTTAGTACAGCGAGACTTAATACACTTACTTCTTAAACATTACAAAGCTAAAATAATTAGTAATTAGAAGAACTGTTAAATTTTAATCTTAATATCTGATAATGATTTATCATGGTAATGCAAAAAAATCTTTACAATGTGAAAATTATTACAACATATCGTTAACAATTTCAGATGCATCTGTCAAAAAGGCCGCCATTTCTCGATATCTTAGATTGCAGCGAAAGATTCCGGTAAATTCAATAAACTGATTAAATACGTTGTGTGACTACTAAATATTTATCCAAACACGAATTATCTGTTAAAGTTGAAGTAATAAACAACGTGACTGGTCTCACGTGTCTATTATTTGCGAGCCGCGGTAAGTGTTTTCATGTTATTGATTATTTGATTTGTGTTTTCTGTAGGACGCATGTGCAGTGTTATAAATGAACATTTTAGCATATGTATACAATATCTTGCACACCTGTGCAGTTTAATGGTGGCTATTATTAGTATTGTATTGATTTTATTGCTGAAGATGATAAGTGTAAATACCAGTTAAGTGCAACAAGTTAATCAATGCAGGTTAATATTATGTTATGTTGTCTATGATACCTATTATTTTCTTGTTTTAATAGTTTTAACGACATCTCTGTTATGATAATCTTAATCAAATCACACTAATATTATACAGGCGAAAGTTTGTGTGTGTTTGAATGTTTGTTCCCTCTTCATGATCAAATGGCTTTACAGATTTTGTTAAAATTTGGTATGGAGGTAGCTGACACCCTGGATTAACACATAGGCTACTTTTTATCCCGTAAGAATGTAGCGGGTAACACCGTGGGGCACAGCTAGTTACTATTATCAAGTCATAAAGTTAATCAAATGTTTTCTGAATCATTTATTTTATACAAAAATAATAGGGAAGTTTTTTTTATAAAAAAAACTCCACTAACAGCCCAAAATAATTAATTTCAGGCTCACATCAAAATGGGTTCAACGGCAAGATTCTACACGCTCCTGGCTGTAATCCTCGGAGCTTACTACGTTGCAACAAAAGTCATTTTTGATAAAGTCTACCGCACAACGCAAGTCGTCATCGATGAATACTTCCACATACCGCAAGGACTACTGTATTGCAACGGTAACTTCTCACACTGGGATCCGAAGATCACTACATTACCAGGCCTGTATCTAGTGTCAGCATTTGGTGGCTTATTCAGTGAATGCAACACTTATAATCTACGATTTGCGAACCTTATAGCTTCGTGTGTAAATCTTGTGTTATTCGCAAATATCCTAAAATTTGTGTATTATAATGACAAAAGCCATATAAGGATCATCCTTCAAGCAATGAGCTTGGCCATACTACCTCCGTTATATTTCTTCTCCCATATATACTACACGGATATGCTGTCTTTGACGTTCCTTCTATTATTTACACGGTTATGTCTAACTAGTAGATACCTAAGCTTAATACTTCTCTTTGGTTTATGGTCTATACTTATGAGGCAGACTAATGTAGTGTGGATCGGTATGGTATTTGGTCACAAAATAGGAGATTTGTTTATTAGGAGTTCTAGAGTGTTCGGTAACCAGTATATAAATGAGGTTAAGCTAAGTATACGGACACTGATAGCTAAAGATGTGGATAAATCAAAACTGAAGCGGTATTATGGCATGTGGGATGTTTACTGTGCAATAAAATACCACATTTCCACACGTTTTGTAACATTTATCAAGTTTCTGACGCTTCATGACTTTGCTGTTCTATTAATTTACTCGGTACTGCTATTCGGTTTTGTAGTATTCATGAAACTAAACGGTTCAATTGTCTTAGGAGATAAGTCAGCCCACCAGGCCTCTATCCACTTACCACAGATGCTGTATTTCCTCTTATTCTACGGTGTATTTGGTCTCCCATATGTCTTAATCAAACTCGTCTCAACCCTTAAACTGATGTATAAAGAGAAAATTTTAGTTTTGTTGTTCGGTATCATCTTTAGTTTAATGGTCCACCATAATACTTTGGTTCATCCGTACTTGCTAGCAGATAACAGACATTTCACATTTTATATATGGAACCGCTGGTACGGTAAATATGATTTTGCAATATACGCTATGGTACCTATCTACATCTTCCTAGCATTCAGTCTGTATGATAATTTAAAAGATCAGAATTGCATATCTTTTCTCTTACCGTACACACTTGCATTATTTATAGTTGTAGCTTTACAGAAATTAGTGGAAGTCCGGTATTTCTTGGTACCGTACATAGTTATACGGTTAAGGTTTGGTAAGCCAACTTCCGTGGTGATAATATCAGAATTTCTTTGGTATTTATTAATAAATGTAGCTGTTTTTAATGTGTTTTTCAATAAGCAAGTGTTTTGGGAAGATTATGATTATCCGCAGCGAATTATTTGGTAATTTTTGTATGAGAAATGTGTGTATGAGATTATTTGTTAAGATAATGGTGTAGTATTCCAAGGTTTGTTAGACAAATTGTTTAAGATAAATATTTAATACAATTAGTCATACAAAAAGTCATACAATCATACTAATATCAATTAACATTGTAATAATTTGTATTTAAAATCTGAATGTTGGTACTTTTAAGATGTATGGGAAATGTATGGGATTGTTATAATATGTACGAGATGTTGAATTAATCACAATTTAAATAATTTATAATATTTTCATTTAAATGTAAATATGTACAATCTTAGTCATTCAAATTTAGGTATATAGACTGAAATCTAGATCTTTTTTACCTTTTGCCTAGATTTGAATAAGACCTAATATTTAACTGAAAAAGATACAATCAATATGAATTAAATTATAATTCAAATTATGTTCAGTGACTCAATCTATGTCATCATTCTTTCATAATGTAATAAATTAAAATTTTGATAATACTTATCCACTTAAAGATGCATTTATTACGATTTAGTAGTTTCAATTACTCTTAATTCGTTCATTAAATTATTAAAATACGAGGCTCTTAATTACGTGGTTAACGCCCACATCAGTCGAACTGCGAGGTTAAGCCGTGCTCGCTTCGGTCAGTCTTGTGGTGGGTGACCGTTGTCACATGTCGAAACCCTTCCGTGCTTCGGAAGGCAGGTTAATTCGTTTGTCCTGCGCCTGATTTCTCTCCGGTCGTGTCTTACCGTCCTGGACTATGAGAGTGAGGGAATAGGGAGTGCACCTGTGTCTGCGCGCATACTTGTGCACTATAATATCTCCTGCGTAGTTGGCTAGTCTCAGCTGAGACAGGCCTTGAATGAAAGTCGGTCAGGAGGACATCATAATTGAAACAATTCATTATATCATTCTTAATAAGCGATTAATTTATAGTCATTTTTTGAAGCACAAAACCTAAGGGTGTTAATTTTTAAGTGTGTGTTTACTTAAGGTTAGTTGAGAATCTAGAATTGTCGTTTGCTATCGAGTCAAGTTTATGTGCCAATGTTATTTATTAGATAGTCTATGAATGTCCCACTGCAAGGCAAAGGCCTCTTCTCGTATAAAGAAGGAACGAGCATTGATCACCAGGGCCGGATTATCCATTAGGCGGAATAGGTAACTGCCTAGGGGCCCCGCACCACAAGATATTTTCATTTTTTTCTTAATGTAGTAAACCTAATTTTAAGTTGTGTATGTAAAAGATCATTACAAACAATGACTGCCTAGTTTTCATATAGGTACTACATCTAGCTTTCGACTTCGAGAAGGCCTGAAAAGGGTAATGGGGCCCAGAGACATGCATTGCCTAGGGGCCCCGACATGGTTAATCCGGCCCTGTTGATCACCACGCTAGCTCACTTTGAGTTAGTTTTATTTCATATAAACCAATTACAGGCGCTTATGAAACATCAAAATGCTTTTTGCACGGTTCCAAAAATGTCATTCCTATAAAGAAGAACCGATACGAAACTCCAATGGTTACTCTTTAAATAAATTGAGGTTTCTTCGCGATGTTTGTTTCTCCGTTAGTCAGTGCTGTCTTAGAATATCTAAGAAAGTTAATAACATAGAAAAAGTGGTTTGGTTTATAAAGTAAATAATATTTTGATTAACTTGAACTGTGAATACATACCGCTTAGGGCCTGTTCCACCATCTACAAGTAAAGTGTTGAATAGTTACTTGTTGATTAACGCTAATCGGCAAGTAAAAGTTACGAGTATCTTCTTTCGTGTCTTAGTTACAGGCCAGTTTATCCACTGATTAATGCTACTCAGATATTGTGAATCCATATGAGCAGTTACGGGTGACTTTAAGTGTCGGTTACTCTATCTGACACTTTACATGTCGATGGTGAAACAGGCCTTTACTTTACGTATGGGCGATGTCATTAGCTCGCTCGACTCCGCCGCGTCAACAACTCATGAATGAGCTTCTTTTGAATCTGAAACTAGTCTGGCATTGCATAAAACCAAAAAATATATAGTAAAAACCAACTTACCCGAAGATAGTAATTGGCAGTGCAATAACCTCATTTCTCGCCCATAGTTGCTTACACCTAACTTTTTACGGGTGTTATCGAGCATCGGGTGAAATATCCTAGTTTTCGATTAGTCCCTAAGGGAAATAAATGTAAATAAAAATGGTTGCATAGGTGTTCGACACTTCCAAAGACTTGTATTATCGTGCTATGTTTCTTCTGTGGTGACCAGAGATGTGAAATTAATACAGGTTATGTTCTTTGAGAAAAAATCGCGCCTAAAATGTCTTCTATTCTTGTCTCTGTCGCTTGCACAAGTACTTATATTGCTGTCTCGCTCGCACTAAAGCCATAGATTGTAAATCTTTCCTGCCCCCTAGACAAGTGGCAAAACGCTTGACGAATTGAATAATAAATGTATGGGATTGACACATGTCATCGATAACATAGTCGAAACATTATGTCATCCCTATACATTAATCATTATATTTGATTTCTATTTAGGGAGCTGTTTTTAAAATGCCTAAATTATGTTTTCGATAAATATCTAAAAATGTTTTTGAGCCCTGACTATTAGCTCTGTATGTACGAAATTCATCCTGTAGTTTGCAACCTCTGCTTACCACAGTGAGACTTAGTTACTTGGAAAGCAATTCCTGCTATATTGCCGATTTTTTCTTAATACTATTTAAAAGGTAGCTTCGCAGCATATCTTGCCTCTCCCATTATTATGAGCCTTTAGTAAAAATCTTATGCGATACAGCATCCATATCGAAATGTTCTGTGGGTTTATTCTCCGATTTAATTCCGACAAAATTGGATTAGAATTGTAGTAAAAGTTTCGTACTCTTAAACTCAACATTGGCGCCGAATTATTTCAATGTTATGTGTCCATTGGGAGAAACTAACTGAGATCAAAAAATTAACAGCATTTTTTTTTCCATAAATCTGAATCATGTTTCCGTAAAATCAATATTAATTTCGCATTGGCTTTGTGTTCAAATTGAAACTAATTGGAGAGCATGCCACCTGGTCGGAGGTCTACCACGGACTTTGATCCCCTGGTCCATCACTGTATGAGGACCTTACTCCTCCTATAACTTAATATCTGTTTCCCAACTATTATATGGTCGGCTCTCAGTCTTGCCGGATGCATACCATTATCCTACATGGAGCGATTACCTATCTGACCTCCACAACACAGTTACTGGGTAGTATTGAGGGGCTCGTAGCTACGCTGCTACCGCAAAGATCAGTCAATCTGCGAGATCGTCCGTGCTCGCCGCGGTCAGTCTTGTGATGGGTGACCGTTGTCACATGTCGAGCCCTCCGTGCTTCGAAAGGCACGTAAGCCGTTGGTCCTGCGCCTGATCTCTCTCCGGTCGTGTCTTACCGTCCTGAACTATGAGAGTGAGGGAATAGGGAGTGCACCTGTGTTTGCGCGCATACTTGTGCACTATAATATCTCCTGCGTAGTTGGCTAGACTCAGGTGAGACAAGCCGCTGTGTCCGAAATTCGGTCAGGAGGACATTATTAGTATAGGTATATACTAATAATTCCATCCATTTCCAAGTGGCCAGCACAGCTTCATTTGGTTTAAGTGCAATCTTAAGTGTATTTGTAAAGAAATCGACATTATAGTATAAATTGTTATGTACTTATAACACAGCAAGTCTTATAATAAGTTATTTTTAAGTACCGTCAAACGAAGGCATTTAGTAATTATGATTTTGATATATTTATGTGATTTTTGTAAAACCTGATATGATTTTTTATTGTGATTAAATTATTTTTGTAATAAATTGAAAGGGACTGATGATTTTTGTGTTTTTTTGACCAATTTACTCCGTACGTGCTAGTAGTGTCTCCACGTGTGATAGTACCTAAGTACGTCCGTCACCCTGGGCGGTCAACCTCGCTTCCATCTTTGTTGACTGACCAATTTCTACACTACGGCATAAGCATAACCTGTTTCCCTAAACATAGCTTATACGAAGAAGAAAAATAACCCTCTTTTCCAAAATAAAGTTTGTAAAATCCACTGAGATATCACACCCACATTTTGATAATCATTATGTAAGAACATTACATCATCAATGAATTATTTAACAAAAAAATAATTCAAATCGGTTCATAAATGAGGGAGTTATGAGGGCACATACATTAAAAAAAAAACCCGACGAATTGAGAACCTCCTTTTTTTTTAAGTCGGTTAAAAACAATTTACATTATACATATATACACTCAATTTTTTTATACTACCTACATAAAAACTAATAATATATCCAAAAATCATTAAAAAAAATTATGCATCGAAATATTCCTCCTCATCACTGTCGACTGGTAGGGTGCCCATAAGGCTGGCGGCATTGCCACGTTGAATGGCTATGCTAATTCTTTGGCCGAAACAAACCAGCACTTTTAAATGGGTTATACAATAATAAAACAAAAAAAATACCAAGAAAGTTTATTTTATAAGAATTTCGAGAAAATATAACGTTTTTACATAAATTTTACATACATACAAAGGTACTTACATAGACAATATGATATTTTGGACGCTAACTAGACATAGATTGTTCACTAAGGTTTAAATTAAGTCGTTGAAAAGTTTTTGATGCATATTCTCTTGAACATTTGTCACAAGATGCTCGGTTAGCTACTCCATGAGACATAGCCGCCTGTACCATCGATATACATCAAACTGATGGAATATAATAAATTGATCTTATATTCATAGTCGGAGTTTAAATTAATATAGTTCATTATACAATTAAATAAATTTAGGATCACAGTAGCCTATATTTGAGGAGCAAACAAACAAATTATGAATTCCTATTACTATTTCATGTATTGAAATTGATTAGATACCTGAATTTATATAAAAAAAAACTAACTATATAGTTATAATGATCAACTACTTCTCGTATGGTTGATAAACAACCTGGTGTCAGAGTTTAAACCGCCTGCAGGCCTCTGACATGGCTTTAAACACCTTTGAAAAATCTCATGTGTGTCGGTTTCCTCACTACTTAAAACCTATTATCAACTATATCTGTTGTAATAGCTAAATTGGAGCTTATTCGGTTTTCCAATCAATTTATGTAACTGCCTATAAAACCTACCTTTTTAACGAAACATGGAACATTATACAAGATATTTTGATATTAGGACCCTACTGACTAAATCGTCAGCTATCTTCTTTGATAATTTGGAGATAAGTATCTATTTTTTTTAAATTCATTTTACTTAAAATCATGCCTTTACAGCAATACACCCACATTTCGCAGTTGTGTTATAGGTCCCAATGTAATAGGGGGCGAGCTGGCCATCAACCGGGCACAAATCCAGACTCCGTGCTGCTACCGAGAATTACCTAATGGCAAAACCCAGTAACACAGTTCGACCCGGGATTCGAACTGAGGACCTCATGCTCAGCAATAGCTTAGCGACCATTACACCAACGAGGCAGGCAGAGACATGGAATAATATAGAATGTATTGATATTTGTTAACTTTTTTATCTAGCCACAATTCGGCTAAATAATCGTTAGATACTCTTGTTGATAATTGAAGATATTATTTTTAAGTTATTTTTACATATTAGTCTATTTTAGTGCCAACTATCGTTATTATGTAATAGGTAAGTGACTTAAACTGTTATGTATAGTGAGTTATGTAGATGCAAAAACTAGATTTAGTTAAAAAAAAAACTTCGAAAAACTCATATTCATACATACATGAACCCTGAAAACATTTCACTCATTTTTGGGCAGTCGTGTAAAAACGTCGTCCCACACTAGTAACTTCTCCTGTATCGTGGGTGCGTTTCACAAACATAGAATATCACATACACAAACACCCAGACTCGGGACAAACATCTGTGGATCCCACACATTTTTGTCCCGTACGGGAATCGAACCCGCAACCCTTAGCGCAGCAGTCCAATCGCTTAGCCACTGCGCCATACGGGTCTTTAAAAATGCTTGTTCAATACTCAAATAATATGACAATAATATGCAAAACAACATTTCATAATTAAATTACAAGTTATCAAGCTTGGAATATCTACGCGCCACGCATCACACCGTATTCCCTTAAGGGGTAGGCAGAGGTGTAAGCACAGCCACAACATAGACTTATTTAAAAGCGTATTATACTCAGGACAGCATTGTCGTGTTCTGATAGTAAATTATTAAAAATTTAAATAAATAATATACGGTAACAACACGCCTGTATTTTCTGAAGAGGTAGGCAGGTGTATAGTACACTCTTCAACCAGTTATGTTATAAGCATGACTATTTTGAGCCTAACAATATGCTAAAAAATAAAAAGTGTTCAGTATTAAAATCTTTTAAAAAATCTTACGATTTTGCGGAAATTTGTTACAATTTAATGCCTAACGGAATGTCATTTATTTAATCAACAACATCTACAATGAAAAACATAATTAAAATTATAATTATTATCATTACATAAAACTCGAAGGAATATAATTTTTTACAAAACATTGCCATATTAAAAAAACAATATTTTAACACGATAAATAACATTCTGTATAACAGAAACGATAATTAAATATATATATTTTTTAATAAATTACACGTTTAACATTATAAATAGATAAACATAGGTACAGTCAGCATCAAAAATAGTTTAACAAGGAAACATAATATTTACTATATAAGTTTCGGACTCAAACGGAGTTCGTTCATGAGCTGGTTACGCGGCGGAGTCGCGAGCCAACCTAAGTCGGTCATTCCCGAATACACACGTGAGTAAAACCGGCGTATATAGTTAATATTTGTTGTAGACTGTACGTCGCATTAATAAAATTATAATTAACATTAAACGATATAGGGCCTGTTTCACCATCTACAAGTAAAGTGTTGAATAGTAACTTCTTGATTAACGCTAATCGTCAAGTAAAAGTTACGAGTATCTTCTATCGTATCTTAGTTACAGGCCAGTTTATCCCCTGATAAATGCTACTCAGATATTGTGAAATTCGTATGAGTAGTTACGGGTGACTTTAAGTGGCGGTAAGTCTACTTGACACTTTACTTGTAGTTGGTTAATCAGGTCCATAATATTGTATATCATTAATTACAATATTTTCTAAACAATTGAATCAAAAGAGATTTTTTGTTTTAATTTATAAGTTTTATTTTAAAACGTTTCGCCTTTATTTCCCCGACGGGGTAGGCAGTGGTGTATACCTAGTACAGCCACATTTCGCCAATTATGTTATAGTATAGGTCCCAATGTAATAGACGAGCTGGCCATCAACCGGGCACAAATCCAGACTCCGTGCTGCTACTGAGAATTACCTAATGGAAAAACCCAGTAACACTTTGCCCGTGATTTAAACCCAGGACCTTACGCTCAGCAGTCGCGCTTGGCGACCACTGGACCAACAAGGCAGTCCAAATTAACCAGTTAAAAAAGTAATAAAAGAAGAAAAAAATACAATTCGATTAAATTGTTAAATATCATTAAACAATAAATAAAATAATCAAACAATTTTGTAATTAAATAATAATCAATAAACCGGTAAGTACATTTAAATAAAAATAAATTAATGCAAAAAATGTATAATTTTCCTACTTACAATTAAATATTCAAAACAACCCATTTTTATATAAAAATACAAAAAAACTAAAAATCTAAAAATAAATTCTCACTTTTATTATTTATTTTAATTATATTAAGTAACAAAATAATTAATTAAACTATTAACCACCGTATGAGGTAAAAAATCGACTAAATTAAATTAAAAATATTAAAAATAAAATCGAAAACAGATTATGAAATAAAAAAAACATAACATCACGCCACCTTAGGTAGGCGGACATGTAGTCAACTAAAAATACGCTCAACCACCCTACGGCTGAAGTCATTTGAACATCATTTAACAACAAGGTCGATTTTCCCTTGCAGTAATATTAAGACAGTGACCATTGCTCTACGTGATGTCATGTGTCGATAGATACTTAGATCTCACAAAAACTTTTGTCAATACTGCCCACTTACCATGAACTCTTAAAGCAGGACAGTTTACGATGAGGAAGCGAGACGCCGCTACGTGTAGTGTAATGCGGCGTCTCGCTTCCACAACGTAAACTTTCCTGCTTTAAGAGTTCATGGTAAGGGGGCTGGTAGACCTTTTTCTAGGGCGACTGTACACCCACATTCCGCTAGTTATGTTATAGGTCCCAATGTATAGACGAGCTGGCCATCAACCGGGCAGAATCCAGTCTCCGTGCTGCTACTGAGAATTACCTAATGGAAAAACCCAGTAACAATTTGCCCGTGATTTAAACCCAGGACCTTCCGCTCAGCAGTCGCGCTTGGCGACCTTGGAAAAACTCAATAAAAATTTGTCTGACCCGGGAATCGAAGCCAGGACCTCGCTCCACATGTAGTGTATAATTGAAGAATCAGTATTCGTAGGTAGACTACAAAAAAATGCCAGTTTTTGCAATATTTCATAACCTATTTTCAGTTTCGACTGCATACAAAATCATTTTGTACATATTTGTAAATAATTATAATAATTAAATTATTTCGGTAACTAACGTCTATATATCACAACAGTCATAAATGCCTAAACACAATTAAATAAAACATTAATTAGTGATCAATGCAGTAGCGGATTATCCTGAAGGCAAACTAGGGCCGCGAGGGTACAAAGGACTGCGAGGGTACAAGGACCGCTAGGGTACATAGTGGCGCGCGAGGGTGCCAAGGAGCGCGCGCGGTAGTTTTTTGTCAAAAAATGTTACTATCACGGCATTAATTAATTTAACCAAACATAAATAACAAATTGCATATGATTATACTTTTATATTAATAAAAAATATGTAACCAATGTATGGAATGGAGATAGAATTTAGGACATGATTTACATTAAGAGAATTTGCTCAATGTGACTAGCTTAGTTCCAGTGGCGTAACTAGGGCGGTGCCAGCCGTGCCAGGCACAGGGCGCAGACACTAGATGGGCGCAGAGATGACCAGAGACAAAAAAGGTCGCTGTTAAAGAAGCTCGCACCGGGCGCGTAAAAGGCTAGTTACTGCACTGCTTAGTTCTGCAGATCAGCAAACAGAACCACTTTCTCTATGGTACCAAGGTACCAACATATAATCACAAAAAAAATATAATTTATAATAATATAATCAATCGTCATACAATATTTAAAAACTCCTAAAAGCCAATAAAAGCCGCTAATAAATATAAATGCAAATATGAAGTCTATTTTATATCACGCTACAAAGTTCTTAAGACATCGAGCGCCAATTGGGTATCGAAGCTAAGACCTCAGTCAGCAGCTAAGCTGTACCGTCATCAATATGACCAACATCAATATTCACTAAAGAATTTGACGAATAAGTTAATTTTAATACATATAGTATGTACTTTCAAATTTCAAGATAGGTACTTTTAGTACCAAATAGGTACGTCTACTATCGCTAAGTGCCAGTATGACAATAATAATCGTTTGTCAAAGAGTTTGACTTGACATGTTATTTCAATACAACAATAATAATTTACTATTAAGTAAACTTTGACAAAACACATATTAAACGTCAAACCGACATCGCTAACACGACTAAAACGGTACTTTTCATACCTGGTACTTTAATTCAGAACTGGTACTTTTTCTGCCAGTTCCGAAATTTAAATCCATTTGTCGTCCTTCTTTCCGTTGAGTAGTGGAGTCGATTCTTCTTTGACGTCTTTCACCGGGCTATCAGGTTTCCCGTTGAAGAATTTTGCAGAATTCACGTTGGACACTATGTAAGGAATTCCGGCAAGCTCGGAAGACAGCGGGTTGTAATATTGCCGGTAGCAGAATATGGCTACAGTGTAGCCTAGGATAGACCCGACGAGGATGTCTGAAAAAAAAATTAATTAATAATTTAAAAAAAATACTCCCACATTTCGCCCGTTATGTTATAGGTCCCAATGTAATAGGGGGTGAGCTGGCGATCAACCGGACACAAATCCACACTCCGTGCTGCTACTAAGAATTATCTAATGGAAAACCCAATAACACTGCCCGACCTGAGATTCGAACCCACTAGGCCAACGAGGCATAAGAATAAAAAAATAATTTTACTATAATTATTATGTTTTGTCAGTGTTATCAATATTATTTACTATATATGCCAAACATTCCCAAAGAGTTTATATCACATTGCTAGCTTTCGTAGAACACATATTCGCGGCTTGTACGTTTCCCTGACCTGTCGTGAAGCTGTTTTACTCACGCGACTCCGCCGCTACTGACGCGACTACACCAGCTCATGAATAAGGGGTCCGATTGAGTCCGAAACTAGTCCGGGCAGAACACGTGAGTAAAACCGTAAATAAAGTTTTGAATGTCGGTCACGGCGGCGTGTCTTATTTGAGACTAGCCAACTACGCAGGAGATATTATAGTGCACAAGTATGCGCGCAGACACAGGTGCACTCCCTATTCCCTCACTCTCATAGTCCAGGACGGTAAGACACGACCGGAGAGAGATCAGGCGCAGGACCAACGGCTTAACGTGCCTTCCGAAGTACGGAGGGGCTCGACATGTGAAAACGGTCACCCATCACAAGACTGACCGCGGCGAGCACGGTTTAATCTCGCAGATTTACTTATCTGTGCGGTAGTAGCGTAGCTACGAGCCCCTCAACAGTAAATAAGCGTGAGTATTTATGCCCATACCTTGCCAGTGATGGTGGTAGTCGCAGCTCCTAGACAGCGCGATGCAGGCGGCGGCCATGAGCGGCAACAGACACGTGAGCACGCGCAGCCCGCTGCCGCGCCTGCGCGACAACACGCCCAGCCGCCCGCACACCCACGCCGAGGCCACGCCCAGCGAACAGAACGATACTGGGGACACCAATTTGACGGAATGATGACTGAGTCACGGCAAGCCGGAAGACGTCCACTGTTGAACAAAGGCCTCCCCCTAAGGGGGGGTTACCATAATCCCCACGCTTGGCAAGCGGCTTGGGGATCGCAGAATTAGTGGTGATGTTACAGAAGACGCTGCTTCCCATCTTCTGGATTTTCCCTTAGTTCGCCTCCTACGACAGCCGCGGGACAAAATGGAGGTGCCATTTGGCCCAGCACTTCACGGGCGCTCCGCTTCTCTCATCACCATCATGACATCAGCCTAATGCAGTCCACTGGACGTAGGCCTCCCCCAGGGTATGCCACAAAGCCCGCTCTCCCGTTTTCATCCAGTCAAAACATCGCGAGGAAACCTGGATTTAATCATCTAAAATCGCCCGCAGTGAGCTAGCGTGGTGATCAATGCTCAATCCTTCTCTATACGAGAAGAGGCTTTTGCCCTGCAGTAGGCCAGTTATAGGCTGTTATATTAGTTATATTAGTATTATACTGTATTGTAAATTCTGATCACACTAATATTATAAAAGCGAAAGTTTGTGAGTGTGTTTGTATGTATGTTTCTTCTTCACGCTCTAACGACTGGACCAATTTTGCTAAAATTTGGTATGGACGTAGCTGACACCCTGGATTAACACATAGGCTACTGTTGACTACTGTAGCGGGTAACGCCGCGGAGCGCAGCTAGTATAATTATAAGTATCATTCAGCTAGACACCCTCCTCAATCTAAACGACATTTTGCTGAGTTACGGCTAGTTTTATGACTTACGGCTGCTGTGGCCGCTCGGGAAGGACTTGCGGCCCTCCATGATCTCTGTCGGGTCCCCCGTGCACTGCAAGTACTTGGTTTCCACGCCGTCCGGGAAGCATCTGTAGAAGAAGTCCGGCCGAGGTCGCCCTGAAGACATCAGACAATATTTCTTAATCACACTAGTATTATTAAGGCGAATGTTTGTGTGTGTGTTTGTATCTAAATTGATATAGGAAATTTGAAAAATGATGGACACGAGCGGGACTTGAACCCGCGACCTTCACCGAACCATGGCGCTGCTCTAACCAACTGAGCCGCCGTGTCGCTGCTCGCATCCATCGAATTTCAAGTTCCCTTTTAGTATTTACGTCTTAAGGGTGACGTCAGGTATTATCTGTTGGAATCTATGATTACCAAGTCAGTGTTATACCTTTACAGCTATACATCACTGAAACGATAATACCAACCCAAATTTAAAGTTCAAGTCCCGCTCGTGTCCATCATTTTTCAAATTTATTTTATCAATTTAGATTCAAGCTTAGCATATAGCTAAAATAGCACCAAAAGTCATATAAGCGTGTGAGGACCGATTTTGTTCGAAATGTCTCGTCTAAAGAGTTAATGGTAAGGGGGCAAGTCGTCGTTTAAAGGCAGCATGAGTCTTGTGTTGCCTTTAAAAGCACGTTAGCTGTCTACTCCATAAATAAAAAAAGAATGCACTTACCAACTATTAGTTTCACCATGTCGGTCAAGACACCATTAATCCCCAAGGCTAAGGACCACGCCATGAGAATCTGTAAGACATAAGCAGATAAGACACTGGATATTCTATGGCCCGCAATGCCCTACGTGGGACACAAGACTTCATCTAATTATAACTAACTAACACCAAATAGTCTGAGCCTCCTGTTTAACTTTTAAATGTACTATTTCATCTTGCAATTACAATTATCGTATCCCGTCTACGCTACTAGGTATGTATAGGATAAAGACAGCATTATAGCCCAAACTACCCTACGTGGGACATATAGACTGCATGGGTACGTACATAACATCTGAATGTAGTTACTACAGTCATATAATAAATAACTGTATTTTCTCCCACTAGGGAGAGCCTACAGGACTATGGTCCACAATGTCCCACCTAGGACTCCAGGATATTAATCCACTATATCACCTAAACTAGACTATAGTTAATTAATTATTAATGTTAAGTCTCAAAGTTTGTATTCATGTTGTCGATGAGCCTTATAATAAATAAATAAATAGTTTATCTTACCTCAAAAGCATCGTTACAGTCGTTGCATCCGGCCCACGCTATTAACGAGAGCGTGCAGGGCACAGACAGGACAATGGCCCACAAAGCCCCACCCGGGACATAGGACTCCATGTGCGGGTACATGAAGTCCGACTCCAGTTCAGCTTTCTGGATGACGCGAGTGAAAGGTTGCATCGTTTCCATATAACTAAGTAGTGAGATAATGGGACATGGTTAGGTACAGCAGTGTCTTCGTAAATCAAAAGGGCATACACAGGGCACAATTATGCACATACGGGCAATTTTGTAGCAATAGTCAAGATGTTCGTGCGATCGACCGTTGCGATCCATTGTTCCGTATATAGGGCCGTAGTAGTAGTGAGGAGTACCCTTAACCGACGAGCGTGTATGAGGAATGAGGCGAAAGAAGTATGCCAGGATCGATCGTAGCAAATGGAAATCCGTGGTCTCTGCCTAACCCTTTGGGAAACAGGGGTTTATGTATGTATAGGACCCTTTATTGATTGTATACTTTAGAGGGTTATAGCCGCACGACTTCGACCGCACGCGACTGACGCGCGCCCGATGTGACAATAATCACGTGACGCTCGATGCGACAGTCTATCACACGTCTGAAGTCTGCGCTTCGGAAGTGGCGCCATACGTTTTCATAGCGCGACTTTTGTCGCATTGGTCGCGTCTGTGCGACTAATCGCGTGCAGCTGCGACCTTCCGAAGCCCACCTCAAGCAAATATAATGTTCAGAGATATGTAAAGATATACATATAAACTATATGGCTTTTTTTTATGGTTATTTTACCTCCATAATATTTCTTATCGCAAGCCTGTTAAGATAAGAACTCCAGTCATTGCTATCACGCTATATTCAACGGATCAATTAACATATTGTACAAAGCCAAATAAAAAATGGATAATCTTAACTGTGACTAGCTACACAGGAAATATTATACTGCACAAGAATGCAATATAATATATAATAAACTTTGTATTATATTAAACTTGCAAGCCGGATCCGAAATACCGTAATCCGTTCCAAAACAAAAATCACTGACGTCACTCACTAAGCTGCTACGCTAAAATGGAACTGGGCTGGTCAAGTTTACCGCATGACAGACGATCAATGGGCCAAACGTACATCCCAATGGACCCCTACACAAGGTAGATGTCAGCGAGGCAGACCCAAACGGAGATGGCGAGATGAACTAGACTCCTGTATGGAGGACTGGACATCGACAGCCCTCTACAGTGATGTATGGAAAGAGATTAGGGAGTCCTTTGGCCTGCAGCGGGACATTACAGGCTCGTAATATTAATAATAATAACAAGTGTGTGAACAGAGGTGCACCGTCAGTTCCGTAACGAGCTTTTATGCGCCCGGTACCAGCTTTTTAAATAGTAGCACTCTTTTTTATTATTTTAGGTCCTTGTTTAGTCATTTCTCCCCTTCAAGGTCTGCACCCTGAGCCTGGGCACCGCTGGCACCACCCTATTTACGGCACTGTGCATAATATATTTCTTCACATTCATAGACCAATGGGATGATAAGCCACAACTGTTTGCAAGAGATTAGCTCTTTAAGGCACCCAGATCAGACAAGGAATAATGCCTGGTTAATGGCAATAGGCTTGCCCCCTATTACAATGGGACTTCTAACGTAACTGTTGAAATGTGGGTGTATACATCTCTGCCTACCTCCTCAGGGAATACAGGCTTAATTTTATGTTATATTTTCTGAAATCCACTGATTTTAGTGAAGAATTTACTAGTGCGGGACCATTTTTTTTATAAGACAAAATATCGCAATAATATTATATAGTTCAATGTATGTATGTGTGTTTGTATGTTTGTTTTTTCTTCGAGGTCAAAGGGCTGGATCGATTTTGCTAAAATTTGGTATGGAGGTAGCTGACACCCTGGATTAACACATAGGCTACTTTTAATCCCGAAAAAATGTTGCGGACATCATCACGGGGCACAGCTAGTATCAGAATACAACACAACATGTTTAAAAATAATTAAACACAAAGTAATTAAAATAATTATCTTTTAAAAACCGCTTTAACAATACCATGCCTCATGCCTACTAATTACTTATCAAATACAATTCATTTTTAATTGCATTGTAATACAAATTAGCTTGGCAAATCATTATCTACATGCATTGAACGTGATCCAAATGTTAGGTATGATGACGTCATATAACTGTATAGAAAACAAAGCAGGGTTGAACCAATCGCGCCAAAACTATAACGAAATATAATAAATATTTTTTTATAAGAAAAATTTAGATATTCTTCTAAAATCTTTTACTGAAGCGCTGTAGGATTATTAATTTTCTGCTTAAAGGTACCTGCATTGCTTTAAAACGACTATTTCATTGATAAATACAGTGAAATATATTGGTAAATAATATACGAACATATGGATCCAACTTACCAGAATGCGGAGAAAAGCACAACGCGAACGACTATCTCAATAAATAAATTAAAGCTTGCTGAACGTATTAGCGGCATTTTCGTTACGTTTTTTATATAAATAAGTTGGTAAGAGTGCAATTATTATTCGCAATACTGAAAATTTTGATGATAAAGGATGACGTTTGACGTTTCGTTCGGAATCGCATTTAGGTTTATGATTATCGTTTTATCACAACGGTATAATGTCACAGATTGTTAAATGCGTTTCGTTTTTTCTTTGGCAAAATATTAAACTTACATGTAGACTACATATTGTGGACATGGATGAAAATAATACCTATGCTGTAGGCATAAATAAATTAGTTACGAACACCTGGACAAGAGACGTTCATGATAGAGAGGATTGGCAGAGAGAAAGGGAGGCCCGCAGCAGGTGATATCGGGCTGAAATGAAATAATGATGATGCTGTAGGCTGGTATTGTAGTCTTAGGCATTTAACAAACCAAGACTGTAGTACGTAAAGTTATGTCTATGGTTATGTAGAAGTTGTCTCTAAGGATGAACGTAAACTTTGCATGGAATATCAGATCTGTCAGATCTATCAAATTTTTGTAAATATCATTGGTTCCAATTATCAGAAGCCATTGGGGTCACCAGAAATCAAAATTGACATAACCCTTGGAGATCTATGTCGCTAGGGGCCATTGGTTTTCTTTTGACTACTTTACGACCAGTTATCAGATGTTGGTGCTTAACTAAGCCACAAGATTATTTTATAAAACCCATTTAATGATAGCGAATCACTCTCAACCGCGTATACTTGATTTAAAGTCAGATGATTTTTTAAATATTATTTATTACATACTGGCATCCCTCTTTTATATATAATTATCAAAAAAATTCTTAGCGAGAATTCAGGGTTTATTTAAAAAGAAAAAGACCTTATTTTTGAATTGTTTATTAACTTAGGACTGCATAAATAATATATTGTACATATTGTGTCTTATTAAATACGACATACATTCAACATCGAATAAACAAAAACAATATAAAATAAAACGAAAAAGATTTTATGAGCCATAAGTTGCGTTTTGATTTTGCTTGACAACCTATGCTAAATGTTCGTTCTGCTTCTCATACAGAAAAGGAACGATCAATCGATCATTGATCACTTCACCACGACTCAACGCGGGTATATATATTCTATCACACGAAGTCCGTCTGACTACGAATGTAGTCGGGCGTGCACATGCGCATTGTTGTAGTGTGTGTTACTTGAAGAGCGCTCGGTCACGGTTGCGACGCGACGGCGACACACACAAGCGCGCGTCAGTACACGTTACTACTACAGCGAGAGATTAACGGACGTAGTGAGATAGAATATATTCTGTAATAGATAATTTTCTTCTTTTTAAATTATGAAATATAAATAATTCTTAATAATAGTGATTTATTTAGATTTTAAAACAATAATTATGTTTTTAATTTTAACTTAATGAAAAAGCACCAATATTTATGTGTGAGAAAGGGTAAGTAGGTGTATAATACATGTATGTTACTCTTAACACGAGGCAATATTTGCCATAGACCGGTTAGGGGCCATTCAATCAAGTCAAGAATTATCAAGACTCACTCACACCTCCTTATAAGAAAGAATTAGACATGGTGGACCGCCTCCCCCCCCCTAAATCAACTTACGAAATAAATTTATGGCCCCTTAAAAGAATAACAAATATGATAAAATATACCAAATATTGTATAATACAACGCTAGACTATAACAGTTAAACATACGTAAAAGAGTGAGATGAAGATAAATCTTTTCAGTATTTTATACTTTAGGTACTCTTTCAGGAAATCTAAATTTAAGTCTAAATATAATATCAAAATATCTTAAGTTTTAAGTACATTTATTTTCTTAGAAAATACTTAAATCTATCTATACTGGGTGTTTTTTCACCGTCCAATTTTCTCCCGATGTCTAGGTAATAAAGGTGTCTATAAAAATTAAAAACGTTTAAAAAATAAATTGGTACTTACTTATGTTTTTTTTTTTCAAATAATTCCGAGTAAATATAAATTTGGGATATCTCAATATTTTAAAACGGTACCTAATACGTACTAAAAATAAAAAAAAACACGTACCAATTTACTTTCGTCAAAGATATTAATATAAACATTTGGTCAGTGATTAAAATTACACCCAGTATTAAAAAAAAAAAACAATTTAAATGCCAAATTCGGTATCGAACACAAAAAATGCATAACAATTCAAAAAATGCAATAAAAATACTTATACTTTGTGAGATTTCTTATTAACAAATATATAAACTGAATAAATAAAACTATTATATAATATTATATTATGACTGAAAAATGGGTGTCAATGACATAATATACTAACATAATTATAATGTTCTATCTCACTCGTCCGTCTGACTACGAATGTTGTGTGGCGTGCACATGCGCATTGTTGTAGTATGTGGTACTTGAAGAGCGCTCAGTTTACTACTACAGCGAGAGACTAACGGACGTAGTGAGATAGAACACCTGTAACGAGATTTCTGCACTATGCACAAATCACATTATATTTAAGGCTTATTATAAAAATACAAGAAAAATCCCGATAAAGTACGATTTACTCGAAATATTAAGGGTGCAAAAAGAACCCTCCACGAGTGCTACCTAAGTACGTCCGTCACTAGACGGTCAACGTCGCTACCATCCTTGTTGAAGACAATCTCTACACCACGTGACTTGTTGGTCAATTCTAATAACTAAAAACGTTAGCGAGCAGTGAAAGAGCGATGAACTTTCGATAAAAACCAACGATTATTGTATTGAAAATCGTTTCTTTTATAGAAAGCACATTACTTCTGCATTTTTCGAGAATGTCATAAGTTACAAGAATTGACCAACAGTTGTTATGACAATGAGAGCTACCGTTTATGCGCTCACCAGTTAGCGCCACTGTCGTGTAAGGTCCTGGAGTATAGCTAATATAAATATGATAATGCTTTCGTATTTTCAGAGTGAACTTTTCCTTTATGAAAAAGCAAATTATTTTGAGTAAATGTCACTGTGGCACTAAATATTAATTTATCATCATAGTTTATAGCCCTTTCTATGAACTGCAGCATACCCAGTCATTCCTTGTCTTTGTAAACCTCAAAAAAGTAAGTAATATTCACTATATCATGCAAAATAATTCGGAACTTTATTCCATTTAGAAATAAACCCGCGTAGCCCGCCAACAGACAGTGACATTTAACATTTCGGAGACCTCACGCTAGACGCGCCTCTAGAGGCGAATTCATACACGATAGCCCTCATTAGCTCATGAAAATGCGAAAAACATTAAAAATTTCAAACAGATATCACTATATACTAGAAAAATCGCACTTTATCTTTAAACATCGCGCTATAAATACCTTAAAGGTAGGTACAATTATAAGTAGTAGCCCATTGAGTGTGTTCTAGCATTTCTGTAATAATCAAAGTAATCCTGTGGAGAGTTCGCGTGTTTTTTCACCACATCATCCAACTGCATTTGGTCGCCCCAGTCAGCCTGAAATGGAAAATAGTGTGTAATTATGTATAAAATAGTGTGTAAGTATTTATAAAATAGTGTGTAAGAATGTATAATATAGTGACGAAGTATGTATAAAATAGTGTGAAGGTATGTATAATATAGTGTCGAAGTGTGTATAAAATAGTATGTAATACTATACTAATATAATACTTAACAATATGCATGTATGATAACAGCTAGTAGGCATAGATTTGTATTACACTGATATTTGTCCAGTTGAGTTGATTACGAGCATATTGCCAATCATCATCAACCGGAAGACGTCCTGCTGAACGATGGCCACCCCCTATTAGAAGGGGGGGGGGGGGGGGGGTTGCCATAATCTTCGGGATCGCAGTGTTGGTGGTCAAGTTACAGAAGACGCTGCTGCCCATCTTCTGGATTTCCCTTAGTCGCCTCTTACTACACCCACGGGAGGAAAGGGGGTGGTCAATTCTAAGCCGGATACCACACGGCAAATATTGCCAATATCCAGAATCCGTACCTAGCGCTATTACGGTGAATTACCTAATGGAATACTATTAACACGTTAACTAGTTCGGCAATCGAACCCAGGTCCTTATGCCTACTAAATCTTCAGGGATGTTGATTAGTATATCATCACTACATAGTATAAAACAAAGTCGCTTTCTCTGTCCCTATATCCCTATGTATGCTTAAATCTTTAAAACTACGCAACGGATTTTGATGCGGTTTTTAAAATAGATAGAGTGATTGAAGAGGAAGGTTTATATGTATAATAACATCCATTAAATAGTGGGGAAATACTTATAATATATATGTTATACCCGTGCGAAGCCGGAGCGGGCCGCTAGTTTTCAAATAAAAGAAAAAATATTGACGCTATGCCATTTCCAGGCGTTTATGAATGAAAAGGCAAGACTAAGTGCTCATTTTGATGGAGAAGAACAGACAAGAAACTGATTTTAACTCTTTGAATGATAATAATTAATGTAGTAGGTACCTATTATGTAATATTACTGCCTCGATGGTCTAGTAGTCGCTAAGCGCGACTGCTGAGCACGAGGTCCTGGGTTCGAATCCCAGGTGGGGCAAAGTGTTAGAGGGTTTTTTCATTAGGTAATTCTCAGTAGCAGCACGGAGTGGATTTGTGCCCGGTTGATGGCCACCTCGCCCCCTATTAAATTGGGACCTAAAAACATAACTGACAAAATTTGGGAGTACTATATGTGCTCCTCTGCCTACCCCTTCGGGGAATACAGGCGTGATGTTATGTTATGTTATATAATATTACTGTTACCTTAAAATGTTGATAAAAACGTAAAGGGAACTTACAAAATTGGGGAAAAGTCCCCGTTTCTCATCGAATTTCCTCTCATTGACACATCTCAGGAGATACAGCCTCTCCACCCAGGGCCAGATCATGTAGTCCAGCATCCCCGGGCGGTGCCCGCTGAAGTAGTTTGTACCTGGGATAACGAATATAGAATAGAATATTTATTTAAAATACAATAGGTAATACATCATAAATCTTAAAATAACTTAGGTAATGGAATTTTAGGTGCCTGTACCAGGTTAAATCTGTATCACAG
Source organism: Abrostola tripartita (assembly GCA_905340225.1). NCBI lineage: Eukaryota > Metazoa > Arthropoda > Insecta > Lepidoptera > Noctuidae > Abrostola > Abrostola tripartita. The sequence continues at coordinate 670,483 of HG996513.1, read as the reverse complement.
GCGGTATTAGAGCTAACATGAATTTACTAGGTACTAATTTTTGTAAACAGTATTATTATATTAATAGTAGACAAAAAAGTAAAGTAGGACTACTTAATAAAAATATTACATTAGCTTAACTAATAAATACAAATAACTATTAAATATTGAATGCCTCGTTGGTCGAGTGGTCGCTAAGCGCGACTGCTGAGCACGAGGTTCAGGATTCGAATCCCGGGTCGGGCAAAGTGTTACTGAGTTTTCCATTAGGTAATTCTCAGTAGCAGCACGGAGTCTGGATTTGTGCCCGGTTGATGGCAATAGGCTCGCCCCCTATTACATTGGGACTTACAACATAACTGGCGAAATGTGGTCGTACTATATGTACACCTCTGCCTACCCCTTCGGGGAATACAGGCGTGATTAAATATAATTTAAACAGATTACTTAATATACAAAAACTGTAGATCAGCACAAAATGTTAGAAGGGCAGTATTACAATCAGTTTTCGTCGAGTTAGTAATACACGATGTCTAAGTCCACAGTAGAACAGCGTAATATACATTGTTATTTGTTAAATACATACAATGACACGACTCAATTGTTTGCAAACTTAAATTTATATAAACACTAGCTGCTCCCCGCGGTGTTACAATACAAGCTACATTTTTTCGGCAAAGTAGTTAAGTACTAGTAGCTATGGGTTAAACTAGGGTGTCAGCTATCTCCATACCGATTTTTATCGAAATTAGTCCAGCCGATTGAGCGTAAAGAAGTAACAAACATACAAACACACTTAAATTAAACTAGAACACGGCAATTAACGCACACAAGTTTAATTTAAGCTTGACGTTTCGACCGAGTTGCTTCAGCCGTGGTCACAAGCAGACGACTGCTTGTGACCACGGCTGAAGCAACTCGGACGAAATTTTGATCATTGCAACGCGACAGTTTTAAAAAATAATAATTAAAAACATTAAAAAACACGACTGCCATGACAAAAAACGAACTAAAAAGTGAAAAACAAGTTCCATCGCAGTCGGGGTACCTCTTAGATTGGATAGGGGGCCGTTCTGTGGAACACTCTTAACTGTTTTTCACTTTTTAGTTCGGTTTTTGTCACGGCAGTCGAGTTTTTTATTTTTTTTATTTGTTTCATTTCTTATAGCTTATGTTACTCGCGATAGTGTAAGGATTCTAACGACACTCCATACATCAAAATCGGTTCAGGCATTCAGAAGTTATGGTGGAATAAAGAAACTCACATACATACATACATGAACCCTGAAAACATTACACTCCTTTTTTTGGGCAGTCGTGTAAAAAGTTAGTATACAAACCACGTCACAAACTTTCACCTTTATAATATTACTGTAAAATAAAAAAATGTATTGACAACTTGTTATAAAAGTTAATCTTACCTCTCGAAGCTAGTTCCTTCTCAAATATATCTATAGTTTGTACAATCTGTTCACTGCCGAACGCGAAGTTGGTGTCGAAACACTCTAAGCTCCCCTTTATAAGCTGAAAAGATGAAAATACATGGTTATCTTTTAATTTAATATAAATGGCCTAATTCTGTCCCGCAGCAGAGATTTGGCCTCATTTCATGTCCGTGCTTTGAAAGGCATGTTAAGCCGTTGGTCCTGCGCCTGATCTCTCTCTTAAATACAGCTGGATCGATGCTACACATTGTAGAGGTATAGTTAGCAACAAAGGTCGCAAGTCCAAACCCCGGCACGCACCAATGTCTTTTCATGTGCGTACTATAAATTAGTTACCATTCGCTTAAAACGGTGATGGAAAAGATCGTGAGGAAACCGGCACACCTGGGAGATTTTTCAACGGTGTGTAAAGCCATATCAGAGGCCTACAGGCGGTTTAAACTCTGACACCAGGTTGTTCATCAACCAAACGATAAGAAGAAGAAGAGGTATAGGTTCCCGCAAGTGTGGGCCCTTATAGCTTTTAAAACACATAATTTTATTTCTAGAAATAACTTTGATGTGTTCAGATAATAGAATTGTGTAGCTTCAAATGTTGACAGAAGTATTAAGTGGTAAAGTTACCTAATAAGTAGTACTTAAGTACTTGATAAGAGCGATTGAAAGAATGTAATTCTTGTTATAGATACAGTATCACTTCAATGTTGCACAATATAGCTTAGTTGCTTAGTAAATAGGTATCGTATGCATATTACGCGCACACATTCCTGGAATGAAAACCGCCGTCAAAAAATACGAACTCAAAAGTGAAAAATAATACCTATTTTATTTGACGACTCGATTTGTGCAGTGGCTAATGCGGGTTCGATTCTCGCACGGGACAAAAATTTGTGCGATCCGCAGATATTTGCTCCGAGTCTCGGTGTTTGTGTATGTGTTATTTCATGTTTGTGAAACGCACCCACGATACAGGAGAAATTCCTAAGGTGGAGCGACATATTTAACAAAAAAAATAGGTGCGACGGGCGGTCGTCAAATTTGTCCAACAATGGAAGTCTTCCGATTAATATTGAAACCACAGCTGGCAACTGTAGTGTGATGTATGTTCCTCTTACCTCGTTAAACCTCTCAATGAGCAGCCTATCCTGGGCCTTCACGTACGGATCCCGGGAGTGCAGCTGGCTCCTGCCATACTTCTCATCTAAGTAATCACAGATCACGACGCTTTCAAATAGATACTTGTCGCCTTGATCCGTTGGGATCTCCAGTACTGGTATCTTTACTGGAAAGATAAGATATCTATGTTAATAGTAACTTTTACACTGTTACAATGCTGTAAGTAATTGTTATTGATTACCACACTAGTTTATCGCTGGACTTCAGAATATTGTTCTCTATTTTATGCGAATTACATTTTAGTTTTTCTGCGTATTTTTTAGGGATAATATAAATATCTTGGGACAACTCACACACGGTCATCTGAACCCTAACTAGGCAGAGCCTAACTAACTTTTAAACTATCGCCTTACATGATAATTAGAACACATTTTTTTAATTTTTGCTTGACGTTGGCAGAGCCTGTATTATAGCAACCAGACAACTGATAAACATACTTATATATTCCAAAATACATACATATTATAGATAAATTACACCCAGACACAGATCAAATGATTATGCTCATCACACAAAGATTTGTGTGTGATCCTGGGTGAGAGTCGGACCCACGATCACCGGTTTAGCTGTCAGTGTCACTAACCACTACACCAACAGGCCAGTCAAATACATGTACATACTATCAATTAAAACACGTGTGTTAGGCTACTTAGTTGCTGCAAATTCAGTCATCGCTTTCCCAAAGAGTGTTGTTGATCTGTGATGAACAAATAACACAAAAAAATATAATAAAAAAAAATAAAAAATCACTACTGCCATGTCAAAAAACGAACTAAAAAGTATAAAACAAGTTTCATCGCAGTCGGGATACCTTTTGGATAAGACAGTGTTCCACAGCACTTTTTTTAACATGGCGTGTTTTTAATTTTTTTTATTATATTTTTTTTATTTGTTTCATTTTTTTATAGCCTATGTTACTCGCGATAGTGTAAGGATTCTTACGACACTCCATACATCAAAATCGGTTCAGGCATTCAGAACTTATGGTGGAATAAAGAAACTCACATACATAAATGAATCCTGAAAACATTACACTCCTTTTTTTGGGCAGTCGTGTAATAATTTAAGCGCCTCTCGACAGAAGATCCACCACGATGGATAAATCAACTGTCCCATACAAATTCTTCTGAAACACGTTGTATACCTAAAATATTTTTCAAAAATATAGCTACTTACATCTCGGATTCTTAGTTCTGAACCACTCAGGCAGCCTGAGGGGGTCCAATTTATAGACCTCGTACTTCGCTTTCTTGGCCTCTAGAATCAATAAGACTCTATGGCCATATGGGTTCATATCTACATGGTACAAACGCAGCTTATCTGTCAGCGCTGGTGGAGAGACAGCACCTGGAATAAAACATATGGGAAGGTAAGACTGGAAGAAACAGTAGGTACTTTATTAAAAAAAAACAAAAAATATGACAAAAACATATTGTACTAAAAATTAAAAAAAAAACAAGTTCCATCGCAGTCAGGGTACCTCTTAGACAAGGCAGCGTTCCACAGAACGGTACCCCGACTGCGATGGAACGTTTTTTTTTTTCGTACGATTTTTGACATGGCAGTCCTGTTTGTTAATTTTTAAGAAAGACACTGCTGCCCATCTTCTGGATTTTCCCTTAGTCGCCTCTTACGACACCCACGGGAGGAAGGGTGATTAATTCTAGGCCGGATACCACACGGCCATATATTTGCCTCATACCTCGAATCGAACCTACCATAATCATTTGCCGCTGCGACAATCGAATCTTCAGTACTAACTTACACAATTCAAGTACATTTAGATTAACCATCAACCTATTTGCATTTCAGGTCAAGGCAGACTTGTTACATCGATACCGCACTAGCAACGCGGGTCGCGATATCTGTTACGTCATCAAACAAGTGTCGAGTGACGTCATAACTTGTTTATTTTATGTGACTTGTACATTCGTCACCGCAGTAGTTCGCGACCGAGATTGCTCAGTCTAGTTCGCCGCTCCTAAACGTAATAGTTCGCTCTTCTAGTTCGTCAGCTCCCAGCTCGGATCAGAGGAAGGCAGATCGCTCGCTCATTCGTTCGATCTTTTGTTACATTTTATATTTTCAGTTATCCTAGAAGTTTTCAGAGATCTGAGAACTAGTTCGCGTAGTTCGTCTGTGGGAGCGGTCTTACAAACTAGTTCGTTCGCGAACTACATAAAACTACATACAATTATATGATAAGAACCTACGGAACCCTAAAATATCTACAGCCCTATCAGCCGTAATACCCTAGCCTACTGTATTATGGTAGGCACTCTCTTATGGCACGCCAATGAGCTGGATAATCAGCCTTCTGCTTCCAGCCACTGCCAGCCATTTTGCGTACATCAGCGCCTCATCTAGCTGGAGAATGCCCTTCACGTCTGCCAAACTCCAGAACACGTTTTCCCCATCCTACACTACGTTTGCCAAGGCGTGGTCTCCACTCGAGAACACGTTTTTCCAGGATTGTATTACAAATATCTAGGTGTCTAGACTAGTCAATGTTTAAAAACAACTAAAATGAGTAATTATTTAAATTTAGTTCACCTTATCTTATATTTTTGGATTCCTTATCTCTTTTGTATACCAATTACGTAAGTTTCTTCAGCATGTAACAACATATAGGTATAAAATCCGGTAGAGATAAGTAGGTTTTTATTATATGAGAACACTTTCAATCTAGATAACGATTTTAAAGTCTAGAATTCTAAATAGAAAGTAAACATTCACCTTTTCAGACATTCACTTTTAACCAAACTTTTATTACGTCAGAGAGAAGTGATTTTAGTTAACAAAAAGGTTTATAAAAACACTTTTACGTCAATTTTTCTACTCGATATCGTCGTCGTTTTCTAATTGACCGCCACATCAGAAGACCTACTAAAGGCTAATCAAAGAGCAATCAATTGGCCATGTATTTGGCTGATCAGCCTCCTTACCATGAACTCTTAAAGCAGGACAGTTTACGTCGTGGAAGCAAGACGCCGCATTACACTACACTTAGCGGTGTTGCTCTTTCACACCTTAAACTGTCCTGCTTTAAGATTTCGTGGTGAGTGGGTACTTAGATCTAATAAAAACCATCGATACAATAAGAAGAATTGCCTACCTCTGAGCAGAAATGCGAGAAACAAACTGAGGAGTCAAGCCTCTTTTGAGGTCCAGACAGGTATAATGATTATAGAAGTAGTAAGAAGTATAAACCTTACAAGTATATATAGAACGGGCCTTGTGTCTGTCTGTGTCCTACGCCTGATCTCTCTCCGGTCATGTCTGACCGTCCAATCGGACTATGAGTGTGAGGGTATAGAAAGTGCACCTGTGTTTTTATTTTCACACAATTGAGCACTCAAATATCCATCGAGCTATGAGAGTGAGGGAATAGAGAGTGCACCTGTTAGCACACACTTGTGAGTTGTGTGCTAAATATCTTCTGCGTTAGCTAGTCTCACTTGGGATTGGCCGCAGTAACCTAAATTTGGTCAGGATAGAATAGAATAGTGGTTTATTGTTTTCAGCATTACAGAAATTAGTATATGAGATACAAGGACCAATACGAAATCAAAGGTTTAAGCGTCAGCTTATGCTTATGATATGGCTTAAGATGCGATTGTCAATGATCCTATTCAGTCCTATTGCCATTAAGCTTTTAATTGAGCTTGTTTTTCTTCACTTTTGACATAATCATGCAACAAAAGCGGCCTATTTCCAGTGGCGTAACTAATTAAGTGTACTGTTTGTAGCTCGTGGCAAGTTCGTTAGATTAGGCCCGGTGGAAATCTTATGGACTGGCCTTCTGGTCGGGGCCCGTGGCATTTTGCCTGCTTGAGTTGCCACCCTATGCGCATCTGTCTATTTCGAACCTAAACACAACAATATCTTCTGTTTATAAATGACATCACTAAAAATCTATGCGCTGTGTCCCTACCATGAACCTACCTACTTGCCATAAAAAAGCTAGCCTATTTTTAACAACCGTCTATATTTTTCTATTGCACATAGCACAACACTAGTGTTTATAGACAGCATTACCTACGCAACGCCGACGGTGGCAATATATAATCAAATATAGGTCGCCTATTTTCGAACACTCATTAAAAACATCAGAATGGAATTCTACTAGACTACATAGATTTACAGGTAATATTGTAAGGCTAGTAAGAAACCTGGACCCTAATTTTTCAAATACTTAGATCTCAAGTCTCAATGTCATTGAATATTCAAGTAGTAGGTATTTGTAACAGAACAAAATATATTTTAGGTATAAAAAATACACAATGACGTCATTATCCAATGCACAGATTTTTGTGTAAATAATTTCCAGACATTTAAGGTCAAACTAATTTCCACAGGTCTCATTATAACAATAAGGTGTAAAATGCAGTGCCTTTGCCTTGCATTCAATTCAAAATGACATCATTATTTGGAACAGCTGTTTATAACAATCGATTTTCCTTCAACATTTTCACTAAAACATCTTTATTTCACTGAAATATCACAGCGTAAATTCGTTTCTGTATTTATGACACGTTTCTGGCTATTTTATGGATGAAAATACTACAAAAAGTGTATAACAATAATGAAAAATCATCACATATTTTCAAAAAAGATCGTTTTATGACTAATCCTGGCATATTTCGCTATTTACTTGTCACTTTTCACCGATCGATACACAAACAAATAATGCGTAGTAAAAAAATCACTCACCGACAATTCTTTCTTGATAACTCGACATGTTTTTTATTTAATTACTCAAAGAGAAAATTAAACCCGTGCGATCTCAACCGCGGTCCACGAAAACCGGTGTGGAAATAATAACGTCATTCTTAAAATTAAAGTCAGATGGCACGAACACACTTGGGTTACATCACGCCGCGGATGGTCAAGGTGACGTCATAATTAATTGTATTGTGTAGGATTATATACGTATAACGGCACACTATTGGCCATTAGCTACTTTTTCATTGTAAATCTCATGTCGATACGTTGGAAGGAAAAAGATTTCAAAAGCGAAGAATTTTTAATTTTATCTTAATCACCTTTGGCATGAGATTTAATATAATAATCAAAACGTGTTAAAAAAAGGTATATTTTAAATATAGCATAAAATTATCTACATTTTCATTTTAGAAAACTGGGATTTAAAATCCTGTTGGGGTGAAATGAGTTACTATTGTTTTAGAGTGTAAGCTAAATATGTCGTTGACCTGTTATTATGACATCATCTGTGACCCGATTATTTATAATCCTTCTAAATGTAATAGCTCAAAACATGTAACCAAGATTACATGCATTTGGTATACTTTTCAATTTGGTTGATTTTTACTGAGAAGGCCAATTCATAGGTGTCTGTAATTTTTTACTCATACCTACTTTTATTTAAATAAAATGTGTTTAAGTTGATTAATGACTGGAACGTTATTTTTATTTAAGTAAATGAGTCATTGAATTATTTTAGGTTACGTGTCTCGAAAATTACAATAGCATAAATTAATTGCTAATTTCTTTCGAAAATCTAAAGACATATCTTAATATTAGTTATTTAAGTACCTATAATATATATTTTGGTCGGTTTATTTTCAATATTTATAAAACTGAGATTCAATTACATTAAGAACCAGAATTGTCCAAAGTAAAGCACTAATATTTTTCTAATTTAATGCAAATAATTTAGTTAAGGCATAAACGAAACGCAAACTCAATGTTGCTTACTATAAAAAGAGCTACTAAATGTGAGAAATTATTATTGTATTTGAATCTCTGATAAAAAAATACAGCTAACAACCCCCTTACCATGAACTCTTAAAGCAGGACAGTTTATGATGTGAAAGCGAGACACAATTACGTGCAGTGTAATGCGGCGTCTCGCTTCTACAACGTAAACTGTCCTGCGTTTAGAGTTCATGGTAAGGATGCTGTTTTTATGCTGTTATTTTACTGTTGAAAATAATATTATGTAATTCTAGCCAGTTTGCTTGAAATACATATATCTATCATAATATATGGATTCTGATTAGCCACAATGCAAATTATGTTTGTTTTATACGTATCAAATTAAGGCAATAATCCTGGCAACTCAAATAAACTGTCATGTCTGACCATACAACTGTCAAATGGTTTTTTTTACTCGTTCCATTACTTTTTAATTTGAAGCATTTTTCCTAATCATGTATACTCTTCCCACTCATGCAATGCAGTATCTTTTATCTCACGTAAAATTTAAAACTAGATTTTCTAACATAAATAAAAAAAATCGAAGTCTCGTTTCGGATTATAAATATAAGAAACAGAAATCAGTAATTAAATAAACTTATTAATTGAAATGGAATTATAAAAGACCTGCTAAACATATTTTTATTCGAGGTCTAATGTTATGAAAATAATACTTCATTTGAAAAATAAACAAATACATGTTATTTTTATGTTCGTAGCTGATTTTTGTCACAAAAACTTTTAGAAAATAAAGCAGGTAACTAAACCGTATTGTTTATTTATTAATTGTTGAACAAATGTCTCCCGTAAATTAATTCAGGAGGTATAAATCAGCTGGATAACAAAACCATCAGTGTCAGGCATATTGCTTGGCTCCTCTGAATCATTTGGGCTTTTTAAGTAGGTACGTTTTTTAGAGGTCTATATCTAGCTGTGGTCTAAGATAGGATGATAATGAAGTCAGTATTTTTATTTATCTACATTAATGGTCAGAAGACCAGATGTTAAGCTACCGCATGCTTGCTATGGTTAGTACTTATCATAAACAAAAATGTCATACTTATATGAATAAATGTTTACTTCTAAATGTTAGGAATATTTTATATAGCCAATAGTTATTCCTGCTTCTCTTGGGATAGGCAAAGAGGATAGATTTCTATATGATATTAGATATTCCGTATTATGTTGTGGGTTACAAGGCCTCAAGCATTATTGTTGATAGTTTTTATATATGGGTATTATTGTAAGCCTTGGCTTACAAGAGTTGCTATGATAGGCAATGTTGATAAACATGCCTACAACATATTTTTAAAAGAGTAACTATGGAGTTTCTTCCTCATTCTTCTCCATAGAAACGGCTTTTTGGAACCGAGCAACTAGTTTTGACGTTTTGTAAGTACTCTTTTGTAGCCTATATGAAATAAAAACATTATAACTATGACTATGGCATGAGTGGTTGGCTAGTCTAGAAAATAATCTGACACTGGTTTCTTGTATAATAACTCTCTCTTTTACCGTTTTACTTTGGTTTAAGTATCAGTCTAAAATGGCAACCCTTTTTCATATACAGAAGGAACAAGGATTGATCACATTGTCATTATGCTTGTGAGCTGCCAGTTGGTGATTTCAGATTGAACTATACACAGATTCTTATTCTTTAAAACAAAAAAGGTGTCGCCCCACACTAGGAATTTCTCCTGTATCGTGGGTGCGTTTCACAAACATGTAATATCACATACACAAACACCCAGACTCGGGACAAACAAATGTGGATCGCAAAATTTTTGCCCCGTGCGGGAATTGAACCTGCAATCCTTAGTGCAGCAGTCCAATTGCTTAGCCAGTGCTTTATTTAGGCTGTCAGATCATTTTACACTTGTAATATATTATTAGCATTAAATATTCTGTTGTTGAATATATTTTGTAATAAATATTATTTTCAGAAATAACAATGGAAACTGAGGAGGTTGAAGAAGTGGTAATAAAATGCGAAGTTATAGAAATATCTGATGATGGAGAAGACGAGGACGAAGGGGGAAAGAAGAAGAAGTAAGTTTCTTCTCCATATTTACAAAACATTGTTTTAGACCAGACTTAGCTAAGCATAAGGTCTTGTACAGATTGGTAGATACAAAGTTGCTGGTTTGAGTCCTCCACATGATACCTATTGCGATGTATTATTATTTATTAATAGCATAAAGTGTCCCACTGCTTGGCAAAGGCCTCTTAGATACTGCCTTATAAGACTTTTGGTGCCATTTTAGCATGTTGCCCATGCTAAGCTTGAATCTAAATTGATAAAGGAAATTTGAAAAATGATGGACACGAGCGGGATTCGAACCCGCGACCTTCGCCGATCCATGGCGCTGCTCTAACCAAGTGGCTCAGTTGGTTAGAGCAGCGCCACGGATCGGCGAAGGTCGCGGGTTCGAAACCCGCTCGTGTCCATCATTTTTCAAATTTCCTTTATCAATTTTACTGCCTTATAATTTTATTGTACCCAATAAATGTATTGTGCGCAACTTTTCTTTTTTGACGATCTGATTGGCGCAGTGGCTAAGCGATTAGACTGCTGCGCTTAGGGTTGCGGGTTCGATTCCCGCACGGGGCAAAAATTTGTGCGATCCACATTTGATTGTCCCGAGTCTGGGTGTTTGTGTATGTGATATTTCATGTTTGAAACGCATTTACAATACAGGAGAAAATCCTAGTAATGGGGGAAGTTATTAAAAAAAAAACTGTCTACAAGCCACAAACTGTTCCAAAATGCGTACTTTAAAAACACAGCTCTGCTTACCCCTTCAAAGCAAATAGGCATAATATACCTACTCCTAACCTAACATAATTACCTTCTTTCAGACGCCAAAGAAAAAGAGCCATCCCAAAAGAGCGATCAAAATGCGACCACTGTCCAAAATCCTTCGCTACGAAATACGAGTTAAAAAAGCACATACGGACGCACACAGGCGAGCGGCCATACATGTGCACGATATGCGGAAAGACATACACACAGCTCGGCCACCTCAGCATACACCAGCTATCCCACGAAGGCATAAAAAATTTCAATTGCACCGAATGTGGTGCGTCCTTCTACAGAAAAGCTGATTTGGACCGCCATGAGAAAATTCATCTTGGCATCAAACCTCATGTCTGTGAGATATGCTCAAAAAGCTTTACTCAAAAGAATAATTTAGTGATGCATATAAAAATGCATATTGGGGACCGAGCACATTTGTGTACGGTGTGCAATAAACGGTTTATGACAAGGAGTAAGTTGATGCTGCATTCTAAGCGGCATGAGAAGGCGAAAAAGGTTAAAAATGAGCTAGATCTTAATCACGATTCAGATTGATTAGTGAATTATGTAGATATCACAGTAAGATAGTTAATATACCATAATGAAAGCATTTTGGTGACTGCCGATCTCTGCGCCAATATGCGGGTAATATTATAGTGCACAAGTGTGTGCTAACAGGTGCACAAGTAAGAGCTAGCAGGTGCAAAAGTGTGTGCCAACGGGTGCGTGCCAACAGATGCACAAGTGTGTGCCAACAGGTGCACAAGGCAATAGCAACAGGTGCACAAGCGTGTGCCAACAGGTGCACAAGTGTGTGCCAACAGGCGGTCGTGTGAGTTAACAGGTACGCAAGTGAGTGTTAACAGGTGCACAAGTGTTAGTTAACAGGTGCACAAGCGTGTGCTAGCACGTGCACAAGCGTGTGCTAACAGGTGCAAAGTATGTGCGAACGGGTGCAAAACTATGTGCGATCAGGTGCATTCTCTATTCCGTCACTCAAAATTTGATGGGACGGTAAGACACGACCGGAGAGAGATCAGGCGCAGGACGCGACGCAACGTGCTCTCCGAGGCAAGAAGTTTTTCCGTGTTAAAAACGGTCACCCATCACAGGGTACACCGTGGCAAGAGTTGCTTAACCTTGAAGATTGCTATAGTTACGGGCCCCTCATAGACAAGTTTCTAGTGTATATAGTACATAAAAGACGAATCTAGTGAAATAAATAGTGAATTATTGTTTTTATAAACTTATTTGGTAACGGAGTATGGACTCAATGTTTGCCCGACTGCGCAACGCAAAGGAGGGTACTGTGTTTATAACTTTTTAGTTTTGTAAGGCATTGGATTTTGGTCTTAATTGAGTTCTTAATAATGTATTGCCATGTACAAAAATAGGGTTTGTAAGTTAGATTTAATGTCAAATCTCGGTCGGTCTAACGTCCATACTAATAAATGTTCTTGTAAAGTGTAAAAAAAGCTCTTTTAGCCGAGAGGTATAACCGTTGGACTGCTAAATCAAAGGTTGCAGGATCAAACCCCGGCACGCACTAATGTCTTTTCGAATTCATGTGCGTACTATAAATTACTGATCAGTTGCTAAAAACGGTGAAGGAAAATATCGTGAGGAAACCGGCACACCTGAGAGATTATTCAACCGTGTGTAAAGCCATGTCAGAGGCCTACAGGCGGTTTAAACTCTGACACCAGGTTGTTCATCAACCATACGATAAGATGAAGAGGGGATACCTAAGGTCTAATTCTTAGGGCCACATTATGATTGTATAGTAAAAGCAATTATTTTTTCTTATGAATGATGGTAAATCAATTTACAGGATGCGGTCTACAAGTTAACGTATAGTCAGCATCATAAATACCTGAACATTTAATTTTTTTAACATCATCATCAGCCAAAAGACGTCCACTGTTGAACATAGGCCTCCCCGTTTAAGCGGGGGGGTTTGCCATAATCCCCACGCTTGGCAAGCGGCTTGGGGATCGCAGTATTGGTGGTGGAGTTACAGAAGACGCTGCTGCCCATCTTCTGAATTTTCCCTTAGTCGCCTCTTACGACACCCACAGGAGGAAAGGGGTGGTCAATTCTAGGCCGGATACCACACGGCACGGTTTTTTAACAAACCATCAATGAAAGAACAGCTTACATAGTAAAAAGTCTTCTATATTCTCAGATCATCATTTCGACGTTTTTATAACTTGAATTGATGTTTGTTTTTCAATTATTTGCCATAAGATTTCTTAACATGTTAAGCTACTTATGATGCTGACTGTACTTCCAGCGCCTGGTCTAAATGTCAAATTACTAATAATAGAAAGAGACAAACATAGGTATGTAACTATGTACCTATTCGCCTGCTACAAGTCTTTATAAAAGGCTGTATTAGTGTAAATTTACTTTTGTATTATATTTGTAGTGATAAGTTGTGATAAGCAATACAATGATACAATAATAGTTATTGTATCGATACAATATATGTTATGTTTGTAGTAGTTGAGCTAGAAACAAAATAGTATGACTATTTGTAATACGAAATCGTTTTTTAATTACTATCCAAAGGTCTAGTTGCTTAGCGCGACTGCTAAGCTTTAGCTCCCGGATTCGATTTCCAGTTCAGGCAGTGTTGTTGGGTTTTTCCATTAGAAAATTCTTAGTAGCAGGATGGAGTCCGGATTGGTGTCCTATTACTGACGGGACAAAAAATTGTGTTATCCGCAAATGTTTGTCCCGAGTCTGGGTGTTTGTGTATGTGTTATTTCATGTTTGTGAAACGCACTCACGATACAGAAAAAATGCTAGTATATTTTTTTTAGCATAACCGTTGTTTTCAGCCCACAACTGAGTGAGTCCAAATTAAATAAAAAATGTATGTCTATGGTCTGTTCATTCATAACAAAGAAGTTACATAGAGAAGAAATTTTTACATTAAATAATTATAAGGTATCATTGTAAATAATTTTTATAAAGGTCAAAGGTCGCGGGATCATGTCCCGCGCGTGTTCATCATTTTTCAAATTTCCTTTATCAATTTAGATTCAAGCTTAGCATGGGCAACATGCTAAAATGACACCAAAAGTCATGTACATTTCAAGTTATAAGAGTCCAAATCTGAGAGTGACAACGGCCTGATTGGCGCAGTAGCTAAGCGATTGGACTGCTGCGCTAAGGGTTGCGAGTCCGATTCCCGCACGGAACAAACATTTGTGTGATCCACAGATATTTGTCCCGAGTCTGGATGTTTGTGTATGGGATATTTCATGTTTGTGAAACGCACCCACGATACAGGAGAAATTACTACAGAGTCGGGCAAGGATTCCTTAAAAAAATATAATTATTTTACTTTGTAGATACTATGTAACAAATTGTTCTTCAATGAATGGATAATGATTTTTAATGATCAGCTCCTTTTTTTGTTGACTGTACCTATTGTTATAATCGAATTTGTTAATATTAGATATTTAAGTATCTATAGGTTAAATTTAAGTTGTTTTATAAATAAATGTAAATACATTCCAGGATATCGTGTTTTTTTTCTAAATCCGCCAAAAGTATTTCGCAATTTTAAAGACTTTATCTTGAATTTATAGGTATCATTTTAACAGCCTATAACTGTCCCACTGCTACAACGGCCTCTTCTCGTATAGAGAAGGATTGAGCATTGACCACCACGCTAGCTCACTGCGGGCGATTTTAGATAATTAAATCCACGTTTCCTCACGAAGTTTTTCACGTCATCAAGTGTGGGTCGAAGATTTTTTTAGTTTTACAATATCTATGTTAATGCATCATAGATACGTACCTAATACACTTTTTAAAGCCCTCCAAGGCTGCGGCGTAGAACGTAAATATATGAAACCGGATCTTGTAAAGAAATAAAAGCAATTGTCTGTAGTTAGATAATCCGTTGGCATAGACAAATGCTTTTAGAGCGACTATTTACATAAGTCGAGTCGTTTGCTAGCTGTTAGATTGGCAAGTAAGTAGATAGGTGCCTAGGCACTTTTATTTTTATGTTATCTAGTAAGTAAGTATTCGCAGAAAATATGGTACCTGCATGTGGTTCATTAATTATAATGTTCTCCTAACCAAATTTCGGTCACGGCGGCCTATCTCAGTTGAGACTAGCCAACTATGCAGACACAGGCGCACTCCCTATTCCCTCACTCTTATAGTCCAGGACGGTAAGACACGACCGGAGAGAGATCAGGCGCAGGACCAACGGCTTAACGTGCCCTCTGTAGCACGGAGGCGTCTCGACATGTGGACACTGGACATGGTCAGCCATCACAAGACTGACCGCGGCGAACACGGCTTCTTGCAGATGGATTCTGATCTCGCCGGAAGTCATGTAGCTACGAGCCCCTCTCCGTACCTAGGTGTGTCCAAGATACAGACTCGGCATGCGAAAATTATCATATAAATATGATTTCGGTAAGTACCTACTTATATGACACTTTGTGTCATTTTGCATGTTGCCCATGCTAAGCTTAAATCTAAATTGGTAAAGGAAATTTTAAAAATGATGGACACGAGCAGGACTTGAACTTACGACCTTCGCCGTACCGTGGTGCTGCTCTAACCAACTGAGCCATCATGTCACTGCTCGCATCCATCGAAGTTCAAGTTCCCTTTTAGTATTTACGTCTTAAGGGTGACGTCAGGTATTATCTGTTGGAATCTATGATTACCAACTCAGTGTTATACCTTTACAGCTATAAATCACTGAAACGATAATACCAACCCAAATTTATATGACATTTTGTGTCATTTTTGCATGTTGCGAGCAGTGACACGATGGCTTAGTTGGTTAGAGCAGCTCCACGGTGCGGCGAAGGTCGCAGGTTCAAGTCCTGCTTTTGTCCATCATTTTTCAAATTTCCTTTATCAATTTAGAAGTACCTACTTAATCAAACACTATTTTAATATAAATTAATATCACGCCTTATATTTCCTGAAGGGGTAGGCAGATATGTATAAAACATCCTCCTTTTGCTAGTTAAAATGTTAACATCATAAATGTTATTGTTCCAAAACTTCCAATGTAATAGGGGGCTAAGTAGCAGGCCAGTAACCGGGTACAGATCCGTGCTGCTTGTAAAAATTGCCAGTAGCCTAATGAGAAATTTTTAAAACTGCCCAACCCGGGAACTGATCTTAGAACCTCACGTTCAGCTATCGCACTTTGCAACCATTAGACCAACGTGATAGCAACCTAGCTTTAAGATAAAACCTCAAAAATATTTTTTTTATCCTTTAAAAGCTTATATGTTCGTGCGGACGGATCCGCGACCAGCAACTAGTGATATTTTCTGATACAAACATCTCGATCTAATTATTCCACATCACAAAACGATAACTCCCTCGCAAAACCTAAATATAAACATTATCTATCAATATTTCAAAGTAAGTATAAAATTAATAAAAACTTTTCCGATAAAAATGTAAAGTGGAACGCTCAGTGATTTTTAATCTGTTATTTTTTATTTGAATATGGAAACAGTAAATAAATGTTGAAACTTTAATTATTAAACAAATACTACGATTTACCCGCGGTTTCGTCTGCGTGGAAAAGATTTGTCTTTTTCGGAATTAAAGTAGCTTAAATTCACCCTGAAGGCCTATTCTAAATACTGGTGAAAGAATTTTGGAAATCGGATGGATAGTTTAAAAAATTATGTCTTAAATACAAACAAACAAATAAACTTACATACATACATACATAAAGTCACGCCTATTTCCACGAGGGGTAGGCAGAGACCACGGATTTCCATTTGCTACGATCCTGACATACTTCTTTCGCCTCATTCACTCGCATCACATTCCTCATACACGCTCGTCGGTTAAGGGTAAATAAACTTAATCTCTTAATATTATAGTAAATATAGAAGTAAGAGTTTTTAAAAACAATAGTTTTAACAGTAGGATGTATAAAAAATCTGTTCCAAAAAAACCGCCTGTAAATGACAGCGGAATGCCAAAATGGCGATTTCCGCCATCATTTGAGTATCTTATTAACTTTGAAATCAATATCTGATAGGATCATAGAATAGGCAGCGAATAAATCTTGAATTTTCCTCACGCAACGCCGACGCATAGTAAGTGAGCAAACTTTAGCTGGTATATAAAGAGGAAACGGCGAATCTTCGCCATTCCGCCATTGACTTTCGAGAAAGAGCCATCTAGTGTTAGGAAGAAGAAATTGTAAATTATTTTGAAATGTTGAAGATTACAGCTATTGTTTCTCTAATGCTTATTGGTAAGTAATATTTTTATTAAAACAATTATATCATATAATATTATTTTAGTTTTTTTTGTAAATTTAATATATAATAATTTTTTGTTGTATGAAATATTTAATGCAAATTACTATATATTTTACTATACTATATAATAATACATTTATTAGTCGACGTTCAGACAAGTATAAAAGGGGGTAAAATTGAACTCAAAAATCCATATAATTACTTTTAATAATTAAAATAAAACTTAAAAAAAAGAGTAATTTACTGTCCCTAAAAACATTTTATAATGCATAAATTTAGAGTTTTTTTATAAGTAACCTTTAAGCAAGACATGGTAACATTATAAAAAATATTAAAAGATTTCAATATAAAAATAATCTTTCATTTAGATACAGTGTTAAAGTATAGGCGCAGTTTCATTATTAGAATAGATAATATATTGTCTACCACCCTTGTTTTATAACCAATATTATTTATGTTTATTAGCCACATGATGTGTGGGAGTTATCGGAAGACCATCTCACTTATTTTATTGGTTCCATCTTATTAGATGCATATTCAATAAAATAATAACAATAACTGACTACAATGGTGTAATGGTCGCACAGCGTGATTGCTGGGTTTTATTCCCGGGTCGAGCAAAGTGTTATTGAGCTTTTACCTGTAGTATTTCTCAGTAGCACCACGGAGTTGAATTTGTGCCCGGTTAATGGCAATAGGGTGACCCCCTTTCTTGGGACATCGGTAACTTTTAACTCGGGAAACGCGGTACTCCGTGAAGACTTGTAAAAGAAGAAAACTCAACCCGTGGGTGGTAGACTAAACTATTAATTTCGGTAAATATGATGACCCTGATTGGTGCAGTCACTAAGCCATTAGATTGCTGCGCTAGGGGGTTCGATTCCCGTACGGGACTAAAATTTGTGTGATCCGCACATGTTTGTCCCGAGTCTGGGTGTTCGTGTATGTGATATTAAAATTTCATGTTTGTGAAACATACACCTACGATACAGAAGAATTGTAATCATTCGATTTTAATTACGAATTGATGTTTTCACTCCTTTTCCATATTATGGTTTGTAAGTATTTCGGCTTTACTCACTTTTCGGGAATGTCCGACTTATTTTGGACTCAAACGGAGCCCATGCGGTGGTAACGCTGGAGCCGAGCACATGAGTAGAAACGAAAAGCAGTAAATAATATGGATAACACTCACGAACACTGATTCTCTTTCTCCATAGACGTACATGTTAACTAAGCCAAATCTAACTTCAACTAGCGCGGAAAATTTCTAAAAAGGGATCCGACGTTTCTGTACGACGTTTACATACTTAGATCCCGGTAAGACTCGACTGATATATTTTTTATTTACCAGCGACTTGGTCGCAAGCGGATTCTAAACGTCATAAAAAGGAGGCCACAGCGTCTGCTGACTACCCCTCAGGTTAGTCGGTTAAATGTTAGATGTTTGACTGTACTTACATGGATGTTAAATGTTAGTAAAGTATGTGACACTTAGGTTAGAAAGTTGTGAAGGTTACATGTTACATATTTATAGATGTTAGATTGTGTATTCGTTAGATCTAGATTAAATGTTAGATGATGTTCTTAGTTTTAACTGGACTGGGTTACAATTTGCTGAGTGGGTGAAATGTTGGCTACCTTCATTTGGCAGCCTGCCAGATCATTTAAAGTGTGTAATTGTTTGTTAGATTTAGAATACATGTTAGATTATGTTGTTTGTGTGTTTAGGTGACAAAAGTATCATAATTTGCAGACTAGGTGACATTCGCGTTTCGTTTCATGAGTGTGACTGTCTGTAACTATGTAGCTACGAGCTCTATAAATTCTTATATAGTGCTTCTGTTAGCGAAAGAACCTAGATGAGTCGCAGTATAAGTATACAAGCACGTTTGTAGACAAATAAATTACAGAGAAGACAATCTTTTCTTGTAAAACAAAAACTAATTCTGGGAATTAAATGTTTTAAGAACTGTGGTATATAAACTCGTTGTATATGTGTGGTTGATAGGGTTGAGGTGATTAGGGTGGTACTAATTTTTACGTTTATTCTCTCAGGCAGCACATTGTGGGCAGCCAGCCTATCCTGTGACTCCTGCGGCAGTGAGTGCGCATCTGCGTGCGGCACCAGACACTTCAGGTCTTGCTGCTTCAACTATCTGAGGAAGAAAAGGGGACCAGAGGCTCTGAAGGTAAGAGAGAAGGGAAATACTGTTATGGATGAAGTTGAAACTTCTTAAATATGAGACGTAGAATTGTATATACCAGTACGGGGCTCGCTATTTTTTTATGGGTTTTATTGAAGTCTGAGGTACGGTAAATTTGCATAACTGTATTTCAGAGTATCGCATAGGTTATACGCTTAAAAGTTTAAGGTTACGCTTCAAAAGTGGCACGATTAAAGTATGCTAAGCTCATAAGTATAGTAAAGTAATAGTCCTGAACTTAGGACATCTCTTTTTCACTTCCAAAAATGACAATGATACACGGACACACCGTCCGACTTCCATGTGTCATTATTTTAGTGTAACATTAGAATGTTAAGTGCAGGTTTAGAAGATAGAAGTCCTCGTAGGTAACATCTATAGACACATGATTTTTTTTAATTACTATTTATTTTATTTCAGTTCCTGGCACCCAATCAAGATTCAGAATCGAGTCGTCCGCGATCTAGGCTACCCATGTTTGTGGTTGAAAACATCCCGGTGCCCGAGCAATGGATCTCCAACGTGTTATCAAGCGAAAACCACCCGTATTCCATAGAGGATATGGTCGAGAACAGGATGTATGACGCTTGAACCCTTATTTCAACCCGCAATACCGTTTGAAAATACCTGAAGACATTTTAGACTGTTATTTTTATTATTTAACATTCTGTTTAAAGCATTTATGGATCCCAAATGGATCTAAAAAAGACCTGTAAAAGTATAGAATTACTTCGTATTTACTATTTTTATTACATTTTAAAATCAAGAATTCATGTGGGTTACTTTTTTGGGTTACCCAACTAAAATGTATCATTGTATTTTCAGACAACTGTCAATTTGATATTATGTATAAATTAAAAATATCTTACGAATAATTTTAATTCCATTAGTGTATTAGTATAATGTAAAATGCAATTTAATTGTATAATCCCCTTTACAGATTTTATTTCTTTTCTCATTGTTTGCATTAGAAAAAATATTTTTGTAAAACAATATCTTTTTTAATGTTTTTTTAATAGATTTCATGTTTATAATGGCTGGATAAAACATGAAATCCAATATGATAAGGGGGCGTAATATAATATAAGAAATATATTTAAATAAAAATATGAACTCTATCCAGATTTTTTTTTTTATTTTTACGTACCTCAAACTGCCTCAATGGACTAGTGATCGCTGAGCGCGACTACTGACGTTGCTGCATGAAGTCTAAGGTTCGATTCTCGGGCAGTGTCATAGGGTTTTTCCATTAGGAAAATCTCAGTAGTAGCTCGGAGTTTGGTGGCTATCTCGCCCCCTACAACATTGGGATCTATAACATAACGAGCGAAATGTGGGTGTACTATACGCCTTTACCCGGATATGATAAAAAGTCTCGGAACATTGTCATCTCAATTCCTTAAGATGGAAACGACAGAGACCGGTATAACTTAATCAAGGATTAAACATTGTAAATTTAAAGAATTAAGAGGGTAATCGTTATTTAGTTTGATTAATTCGTTGCGGGCTCCAAGACCGTCCTAAGACGTCCGCCTCAAGCTTCATCGCTTTGATGGTTCATAAAGGTTATCATTGTAGATCCTGGCTTACAGGATTTACAACGATTGGTGCGGAAGGCACGAGTGGTTAGCTTGTCTAAAAAAACATGGAAAAACTGTAAGATAATTTTCATAGATGAGATGGTGTCGGCGCATCATATACGCGTCGCACGACCGCGGGGACCGAACCGGCTCCGCGCGAGCGCAGTGGCCAGCCCCGACGATCACTCAGCTCCCAGATGCGCTCTGCTACAGGCTCATCCTTTGTAATACGGTCGCGTTAGTTTGTAGCATTATAATATATTATGTACAAAGTCCACTGCTTACACGTATAATATTCCGATCGATAAAATTAAATTACTATGGGGAATTAACGCAAAAATAGTTGTTAAATTTGGCTTGAAGATTCGACCATATTGCACCGGTCGTGCGGTTCACAAGCAGACGGAGGATGCGGTGTCATTATATCCCCGTATTTTTACACTTGATGATTTTTCGTATACCCTCAATTATTCCACCACCCTAGACCCTATACCGGCCGTGTCCACTGTCCATACTCTGAACGCCACCCGACACTGTAAAAAGGTGAGGTTAAGTTGAACCGGTAATAGCAGAATCCTATTGCCTCGCCGACACGGTCAGTGTCAGATCAAATGTGTCTTTTATCCTACAATTTAAATAATAAAACACTCACAGATACTTAATCTAAAAATATTACTCAAATAATTTTTTGATAGAATTAGAAAAATATTGTAACTTTTTTCTAATTGTAAATCATGATTAAGAATACAAGTCCTAAAATGCTGCCCCGAGAGACACCTAATTAAAAAATGTTATTAGTGCTAATGTATGCACAGTAAGATCTATATGTAATGAATAAGATTCATTGTTTGAATAATCTGAAACAATTAAATGATGATTAAGAGTGATGACTAAAAGTATCTTCTTGTATTTTTTCCCTAGCTAAATAACGAAATTATGAATGGCTTGAGTGTCAAACGCCTAAGGCCGGTCGAAGAATATCATATAGCATAACTTTTACTTATACTCATTGTTTATTTAATACCTATATGCATTGCTGATGAGACTAATGATAAAACCGTCACACCAGCTCACAAGCGTTGTGATCAATGCTCGTTCCTTCTGTATGAGAGGACTTTGTAGCAGTGGGACGGTTACAGGCTGATACAATGCTAGTTATGATGAAACCTGTACTTAATGGTGTGACGTCAACACGCAGCTCACAAGCGTGGTGATCAATGCTCGTTCCTTCTGTATGAGAGAACTTTGTAGCAGTGGGTTTGGCAATTATAGGCGATTGTTTTAAATAAGAATAGTTAATTTAGTTAAATTTAACGTTTATTATCGTAATATTTTTATAAAATTACAACCTTTGAAATAAAAATATTCATTTTAATCAGAGTACCATTTAGAAACCACTTTAAGCTACATCAAGTGATTTTCAGTCATATATTCCTGATTATAATGTTGCTTTTCGCGTAGCATGCTGTCGATCCACTCTTCTCCCTCAGGCATATTTTCAAAGTTGACAAGAACCAGCTTTGGCAGACTTTCTTTTGTTTCCTCACCCATTTTATTGACCTGAAAAGAAATAAAACAAAAACTTTTACTTAATTTAATCCCGAAGATGGATGTCCTTTGACAGACTCTACAAGGAACGGTGCGTTTTTGACAATCTTAATCGTTTGAAAGTCCTCAGAAAGCCCAATGTGTAGACTGACTTTTTCTCTACGTCATGAGTATCCGCTTAGCAGCAGTCATTTCACTAAGCCACGATATTTGAGCTTCCTAGATGGTTCCATACCTTCAGAGCCTCAGGGCCCCTCTTCCTGCGCAAATAGTTGAAGCAGCAGGCCCTGAAGCGCCGCGTGCCGCACGCAGGAGAGCACTCGCTGCCGCAGGAGTCGCAGGACAGTCCTGCTGCCCACACCGAGCTCACTGCAGGAGGTAACAATCTTAATTAACTAATTACAAGTATTTTTTTTGTTTTTTACAAAAACGTCGCCCCACTCTAGGAATATCTCCTGTATCTAGATGCGTTTCACAAACATGAAATATCACATACACAAACATCCAGACTCAGGACAAACATCTGCGGATCACAAAAAATCTTGTCGTGTGGGAATCGAGCCCGCAATCTTTAGCGCAGCATTCCAATTGGTTAGTCACTACGCCAATCAGATCGTTTATTAAAACTAGTCGTATTTAATACGAATTAAATGTCCCCCTGGCCCTGACCCGAATTAAGAACACGATGGCCAATGTTCATAATCATCAGCCGAAATACGTCCACTGTTGAACAAAGGCCTCCCCCTTTTAGAAGGGGTTTGCCATAAGCCCCTAGAGACGCTGCTGCCCATCTTCTGGATTTTCCCTTAGTCGCCTCTTACGACACCCACGGGAGGAAAGGGGGTGGTCAATTCTAGGCCGGATACCACACGACACATGATTTATGTTAACTGAAACTAATCCCGAGTCGGGCGAAGTGTTATTGAGTTTCTTCTGTAGTAGCACGGAGTCTGGAATTGTGCCTTGACTGGGGTGCAAGTATTTCGCCTCCACGAGTGACGATACTTAAGTACGTCGGTCACTAGACGGTCAGCCTCGCTACCATCCTTGTTGACTGATCAATCTGTACACGGCATGACCTATTCCATGTGGCTGTTGGCTCATGCCGATACGGAAAAGAAGACTAGGAAATATGGTGTAGTTATAATTGAGTGCAATAACATGCACACTCTATTTCCTCACACTCTTAGGCCGATGGAACAGTGAGATATGACCGGATGCAAGAAAAACCCATTTTTTACAGGTTTTAATGTTTTTCCCGTCTGTAGTAGTAATGTAGGTCCCGTTGACCCTATTACTAAGACCCAGCTGTCCGTCCGTCTGCTTGTTTGTCTGTCAGTCAGTGTGTCACCAGGCTGTATCTCATAAACCGATATAGTTGGGCGGTTAAAATTTTCACAAATGATTTTTTCTATTGACGCCGTAACAACAATTTTTGCTCGTTTTTGCTCGATATTGATATCAGCACCTGGTAGACACTTGGAATATTTACAGAATACTAAGTTATATCTTCACTTTAAAAATAAATAATTAAAATAAAACAAATAATTAAGGGGGGCTCCCATACAACAGACATAATTTTTTTGCCGTTTTTATAGATAATGTTACGGAACCCTTCGTACGCGAGTCCGACTCGCACTTGGCCAGTTTTTTGATTTGATGAAAAAGTTTTTGGATTAATGAAATTTAATTAGGCGAGATTTTCACCATTTGATAACTATTAAAAAACGGAATACTTACCGATACAAAACAGAGAAACAAGTGCTGCAATTTTCAACATTGTTGTGTCGGTTAGTTGTTTTATGTAATAACTAGATGTCGTTGTCACCAGTGTCGGTGTCGGAATGGCTTCGAATAGTTTCCTCCTCTTTATATATTAGTTAAAGTTTACACAGATATCATGCGTGGGTGATAAAAGCTTGGTAGCATGTACCTACTTATTCACAATCTTCCACCCGCGAAATAACTTGAGTGGAATGTTCCCTGTAATAGCTAGCGTGTTTTCTTTCTAGGATTCCAGGTACCTCACAATCTTTTAATGACGCTCTAACACTGTTAGCCGAGTGTAATTACTGTTGGACTGCCAAGTCAAAGGTCGCAATATCAGACCCCTTTCGAATTCATGTGCGTACTACAAATTAGTTATCAGTTGCTAAAAACGGTGAAGGAAAACATCGTGAGGAAACCGGGTCATCTGAGAGGTTTTTCGACGGTGTGTAAGGCCATGTCAGAGGCCTACAGGCGGTTTAAACTCTGACACTAGGTTGTTCTCCAAACATACGATAAGAAAAATGACGCTCTTGTTTCGGATTCCTAGAAATATATTGAGATTCGCTGCAGTATTATAATTCCCAAGAATTACTTTCGCCACTTTTCCCTACACCAGTGTATTTTAGAACACGCTTGGCAGGCGGCTTGGGGATCGCAATGTTGGTGGTCAAGTTACAGAAGACGCTGCTGCCCATATAAAATCACGTCTGAGTTCCCCGATAAGGATAGCAGAGGTGTATAGTACACCCACTTTCACCAGTTAAGTTATAGGTATCAGCGTATCATGTATCAGGTAGCAAAATGGAATCAACCAGGCACAAATCCAGACTCCGTGCTGCTACTGACAATTACCTAATGGAAATACCCAATAACACTTTGCCCGACCCGAAATCGAAAGTTCAGCTGTCGCGCTTTGCTATTACCTAACCAACAAGGCATTTTCTTTTATTATCTTTATTTTAAATTGATAAAGGAAACTTGAAAAATGATGGACACGAGCGGGATTCGAACCCACGACCTTCGCCGATCCGTGGCGCTGCTCTAACCAACTGAGCCACCGTGTCGCTGCTCGCATCCATCGAATTTCAAGTTCCCTTTTAGTATTTACGTCTTAAGGGTGACGTCAGGTATTATCTGTTGGAATCTTTATTTTATTTAGAGGCTTGAGGTTATAACAATACAATCATAACTTTTACATAATTCTAATTCATCGTTACATACCTTTACATACTAGTTATTTGTATTGCTAACCTAACAAACTACAGAGACTCTTCGTTGACTTAAACATTTATTTACGAATTTATACATTTTTAATGCACTGTCACTGTTTGGATTGGCTAATATGCTTTAAAAAGTACCTAAATCTCTTTTATTCTCTATCTCTATTTATATCTCTTATATTTAAGTCAACAAAGCGTCTCTTTCGCTTTCGCACCGGACACATTCCACCAACAAGTGTTGCATATCCTCTATAGTAGCGCAGAGGACACAGTTTGGGCTGCTTACTTTTTACCAACAAGGCTGTCCATTTTAAAACCTAACTTAATGGCTTAAAGTATAGGAGGTGACTTAAAGAATTGGAGGTGACTTAAAAAATTGGAGGTGACCTAAAGAATTGGACGTGACTTAAAGAGTTGGAGGTGACTTTTATTTAGAGATAAACTTTGGCCCAAAACCTACATACTTAGGTAGGCAAAAAAAACTGGGTTTATATTCCAAAATATTAATACACGGTTCCTTCGAGTGTTTTATAATATACTAGCTGCGCCCCGCAGTGTCACCCGCTACATTTCCGGGATAAAAAGCCTTTGTGTTAATCCAGGGTGTCAGCTACCTCCATATCAAATGTTAGCAAAATCGGTCCAGCCGTTTGAGCGTGAAGAGGTAACAAACACACTCACAAGCTTTCGCTTTTATAATATTATTGTGATACAAGAGAACTATTTACAAATAATTCTAAGCTGAAAGCTTTTAGCGACACTGACGCATTTCTATTCCTACTAAGCAAACATAAGTTCATATAAATATGGGAGGAACAAGAATTGTTCATCATTCAGAATTCAACTGTTATAGCCATCTGGTATCTTGGAAATATTAAAAATAATATACTAAAATGTTGAAGATGACTGCTATTGTTTCTATATTATTTATTGGTAAGTGATATTAGGAATATTAAAGACTAGCTTTTACCCGCGGCTTCGCTCGCGTTAATTTAGATTGTTGGTTAGTATTATATATCTATACTTATATAATACTAGATGTGCCCGCGACTCCGTCCGCGTGGAAATTCGGAAACAGCAAAAGTATTTTTAAATTGTTTTTTCCTTTAAAAAAAAAAAATACCCACCAGGCAGGCTTTTTTAAGTAGGTTAAAAATCTTTAAACCACTTATTTAACTAAGAATACTTTCCGGTATTTAAAAAAAAAACCGCAAAAATTGAACGGTAATTACGGAAGTTACAGAAAGTCTATTGAAAATAATATATAACTGAAGAAGAGAACATAAATAAATCCGTTTTGTGCGTTTCTGAGTTCCTGTACATTGAAACTACTGTAGAAAAAAAAAATACCGAGGATAAAAGACAACCGTGACGACCTGATCGGCGCAGTGGCTAAGAGATTGGTTGTGGGTTCGATTCCCGCAAAAAAAGTGTGATCCGTAGATGTTTGTCCCGAGTCTGGGTGTTTGTGTAAGTGAAATTTCAAGTTTGTGAAACGCACCCACGATACAGGAGAAATTCCTAGTGTGGGGCGACGTTTTAGAAACCTATACAATACAACCCATTTCTATTATTTTGGATATTTTGTCTGTGTGTCAGTTTATTCGTAATTAAGTTAAAATAGGGAATCATTGCAGTTGACTCTTATAAAAAATATTGTTATAAAACATACGACAACGACACGCTTGTATTCCGCGAAGGCGTAGGCAGAGGTGCACATATTGTACCTACTCCCACAATTTCGCTAGGTTTGGTGTAGATCCCAATGTATCAGAAAAAAATTATAGAGAACTCGTGACCTAAGAGTAAGCGTCGTACGATTGTGTGTGCGTGTAAGAAGCAGCTAAGTATTCGTAAGATTAAAGGCTACTTTAAGACTGCGTGAGTCAATGGTAATGGTTGATGTTGATGGTCATGGCGTAGCATAAGGCTGTACACTCAGCCGAAATCGTTATACACAGGATAGAAAATCTATCTTGCTGCTAGAATGTCCGCCTCAATGATGTTACAGCTGAAGGATGCCTTTGAGCTAGAAGTCGTTAAATTACTTTGACAGAAATAAGTTCCGGAGAACCGTATGTGTTACTTGCTGCGAGAATTACAATTGTCTATGAGGTAATGAGAAAAAATCTATATCTATACATATAATAAAATCGTAAACGACCCGTGTCTGTACATTCAATTTTAAAAAAGAAAAACCATTTATACCGCCGTACCCATACTGGCGCGGCGAGATTTGGAAGTTTTATATAATCTATAACTTATATACCGATATCTTTTTATTTTTTTTAAAATAGATATTAAAGTGTACTTTTTGAATATTGGAGTTTGATAACGATATATCTATGTGAAATACAATATATTTATATATTTTATTAATACACTTGAAGAAGTGCCTAACGATTAAACACGTTATTGTGGCTAATTTATAAAAGATAGATATATACTATTGAGGATTTTTTTGTAGATCTTTTAGAGACCATCATTTTTGTAATACATACTTTTGGTGTATGATCGACGTATGCGAGGATAAGAGCTTGAAAGCGCATTTTCATCCGACTTGCTTCAAATTTATCGTTACTGCTCAGCTCCTATGTGTTTTAGCGTTATGTTATATAGCCTATAACCTGCCCAGGCGTATGGACTACAATCGTACCAAGTTTGGTTAAAATCCCTTCAGTAGTTTTTGACCCATGCGTGCACATACAGACAGACAGACAGACAGACGGACAGACAGACAGACAGACAGACAGACAGACCGACAAAAAATTTACTAATTGCATTTTCGGCATCAGTATCGATCACCAGTCATCCTCCAATAATAATCTATACTTATAATAAAACTGTAGAGAGGTCAATTCTGTACATTGAATATATATTCAATGTACAGAATTGACCTCTCTACAGTTTTATTATAAGTATAGATTATAAAGCTGAAGAGTTTGTTCGTTTGTTTGTTTGCTAACGCGCTAATCTCAGGAACTACTGGTCCGATTTGAAAAATTCTTTCAGTGTTAGATAGCCCATTTATCGAGGAAGGCTATAGGCTATAAAACATTCGAAATCCACGCGGGTAAAGTCGCGGGAGGAAGCTAGTATACCTATATATTCGTCCGCGTTAACCCCTGTTTAAACCCCTTAGGCTTAGAGGGTTGAATAAAAAAAATAGTATCCTGTCTTTTCTCGGGTCTTAAACTTTCTACGTGCCAAATTTCATCAAAATCCGTCCAGCGGTTTAGTCGTGAAGGTGTAACAGACAGAGTTGTTTTCACATTTATAATATTAGTATGGGCAAAGAGTGTACCTGTGTTTGTGCACACAAAATGTCCTCCTGACCGAATTTCAGTCACGGCGGCCTGTCTCAGCTGAGACTAGCCATCTGCGCAGGAGATATTAAAGTGCACAAGTATGCGCGCAGACACAGGTGCACTCCCTATTCCCTCACTCTCATAATCCGATGGGAACAACGGCTTAACGTACCTTCCGAAGCACGGTGGGGTCTTGACATGTGAAAGCGGTCACCCATCACAAGACTGACCGCGGCGAGCACGGCTTAACCTCGCAGATCGGCTGATCTGCCGGGTAGCCGCATAGCTACGAGCCCCACACACATATGCACGATTTCGGTCTCCAGCCAGTGGGTTATTCTATCAATTACCTACTTATTAACTTTTTTTATTATGTAAGGAAATAGTTTCTTAGGGATTCATTCTAAATCTTGTATTTATTTATCTGTAAAACACCAACCCACATTAGGATCGCGTGGCGAGGTGATCACCGGTTCCATCTGAAGAGAACTTTGCACGATTGAGAAAGTTACAGGCTGAATTGATTATTGTTTCTCCTGCAGTGAGCACGGTGTGGGCAGCAGGACTGTCCTGCGACTCCTGCGGCAGCGAGTGCTCTCCTGCGTGCGGCACGCGGCGCTTCAGGGCCTGCTGCTTCAACTATCTGCGCAGGAAGCGGGGCCCTGAGGCTCTGAAGGTATGGAACCATCTAGGAAGCTCTAAGATGAAAAACTCTTTTATTTTCCCCTGCTAGTAAACATACTTAGAAATCGTGGCTAAAAAACGTCGCCCCGTACTAGGAATTTCTCCTGTATCGTGGGTGCGTTTCACAAACATGAAATATCACATACACAAACACCCAGACGGGGACAAACATCGGTGTATCGCACAATTTTTTGTTCCGTAAGCGAATCGAACCTCACCATCGGACTTGATTCACAGAGCCAGACTCAGATTCACACACTGACTTTACCCATCGTTGGATAAGGCCTCTCTTTTTCACGACTACCCAAAAAAGAGTGTAATGTTTTCAAGATTCATGTATGTATGTGAGTTTATTTATTCCAACATAACTCCTAAATGCCTGAACCGATTTTGACCGACTGAAAACCCAGTGTGTCTTCCAAAAATTGATATGAAACCTGCTTAGAGTGGAAAATTCATAGTTTTCTTTTAACCTTTTCAGATCCAATCGTTAACCCAAGATGTGAAGGACAGTCAGCCGTCTAAACAGTCGTCTTTCGAAGACAACAGCCCTAAGTCTACAAAGTGGATCGACAACGAGATTATCAGAGAAAACCAACCTTACTTTCTAGATGATACGATCGAAAACCATTTGTACTATGTTTAGTGTGTTAAGACACTTTAGGAGATACAGTGTTATGCTTATGTCTGACTTATAAAATCTTTGATTCGTATTTAGAGACATTGACATTTTATTAGACTTGAGAGTTCCATATCTTTAAAATACCTCGTCGGTTGGTTGGTTAAAAGCGCGACTACTGTGCATGAGGTCCTGCCAATTCCCGGGTCAGGCAAAGTGTTGTTGGAATTTTCCATTAGTTATTAATTCTCAGTAGCAGCACGGAGTCTGGATTTGTGCCCGGTTGTAGCCAGCTCGTCTATTACATTGGGACCTATAACATAACTGGCGGAATGTGGTTGTACTATACACCTTTTCCTACGACTTCTACAAAGATGTCTGTGTACGCTACGCTTACGTTTGTTAGTAGAGAAATAATGTATGGTGTAATATTTTAATGTCAGTGCTATAACATGTCTGTACCAACGATGTCTGTGTATGCGAATCGAGTTTTATATATGTATATGCATAGAATAAAGATATATTTACAAATGTATCCAAATCTTTTTATTATTATTAGTTTTCTCCATTTAGCCTTATTGAGTATCAAAGTTAAGCAACACATATCAAGGTTGACTTGTGGATGGGTGACCATGACAATCCATTTTTATGCCAAGACTCCGGCTGTTATCCGTTTTGTGGTAATATTGGCCCGCCTTTGCGGTTCCGAACGACATGGTTGGCCCTAGATACTATGAACTAAGGATACAAGTAAATAAAAATACAAGATATTTTTCGAAATGGACATTTTAATATCCGTCACTAATTAATAGCATCAAAAAGTCTAACAATTATTAATTATTACTAGTCACCTCCTAGACAAATACTTAAAGTTATATTTAAACAAAATTTCAATAAATTAGCATTTATTGTGACGTTCAGAAACCGAATTCCCGCCAATGAGAGTTTTGAAACCAAAATGGAGTCGTGACATTGACAGCTTGGGAAAAAATATTTTGATGCATTTTAGATAGATTTTTTGTCTTTTTAAGTACAAATCTAAGTGGGTTAATCAAACAGTTTAAGTAACTATACAATATTCATGTTAATTAATTAGATTTAGGTAGGTAATAATCTTCGAAGTTAAGATTGTTAATTTTGATAATACTAAACGAATTCAGATTAAATTTTGTGCACAGGTAGATTATAACCTGGATTAGGAGTTAGGATACTCTTTATCCAGATTAAGTAGATTCAGTATAATTCGATTAAATCACGGGTAAAAGCTACATATAAAAAAAGTAAAATTATTATTATTAACGAGTCTTCATAATTCTCAAGGGCGGAGCTTTTTTTCTAGTTTTCATTTTGGCGGGAAACGAACACACATATTACTCGACCACAGACTATTAACATTATTATAATATACAAACTTAACATAGATACTTTAAAGAGAGAGAAAGAATTACCTGCTAAAAAGAGACGATGTCTTTAATTGATAACGATAAAGATTTTTATACAAACCAAGATGGGTTTTAGAGTGAGAGAGTGTTACGTGCTAGAAAGAGACAAAGTCTTTTTTCTGACATTAGTGTTGTTTCGTAGTCGAGTATTCGTTGTAAATTTAAACTTTAGTCGATTATTGAAACGCTACGGTATCGATATTATCGTTGTTAGTCGAGTTACGTTTAGTTACTCTAGTATGGCATTTCCTTTTGTTTTCGCCGGGCTATTTCTGCGCTAGCCTCTTGGATAGCCTCCCAGAGTTTAGCCTCTGAGAGTATCTGGCGGGACAACTCCTCGATAGCCGTCTCCGAGTCCAAGATTGAGCCAAAGGTGTCATCGTCAACGTACTGTGAATAGAGAGGTTTTGTTTAATTTTGATTACACCAAGGTTATATAAATTATTGATTGGTAAAATTATATTATAGCTATCTATCTAATTTAGAACCAAAATTACAAAAAATAGAGCTAAAAAGCGTCAAAGTTTTCCTTCTCATCGTTGTGAAGTGTCTAGAAGACTGGCAACATTGCATTATTGACAATAACCAACCACTCTTCGTCCTAATCGTAAATTAAACCCAGGAGCTCAACAGTGGCTATCAGCGACTACTGGACCAATGAGCTAGATTTTTGTAAATAGATATTATGTACCTGTTTCTGCCGCATCAGTTCCTGTGACGGCATGCCGGGCGCGCCCTGTGTCCTCTTACGGCCACAACCTGAAAGAAGTTGGTCTTAAATCAATACCGTTTGTCCGGAATCTGGGTGTTTGTGGATTTGATGTTACATGTTTGTGGAACGCACCCACGATACAGGAGAATTTCCTAGTGTGAGGCGACGTTTTAAAAACAAGAAGTATTTTTAAGTCAAGACTTTATGATAACTTTTTAAATTATTTATAATATATAATTATAATTATAGCCGACCCAGCAGACGTCGTGCTGCCTGGAAAAGCAGCGCCACCTACAGGCAATTATGTTTTCAAACCATCCAGGAACCCATTCAAATATACATACAAAATTTCATCCAAATCGGTCTAGACGTTTAACTCCTCGTTGGGTGACAAACACACATGCAGAAGAATGATATATATAACGATATTTAAGTACTAACCAGTGAAAGCATTGCAGAATGGCCTCTTCTTGGGTGTCATCACCATTTCATCTGAGAGCCGCGGGTCGAAGCTCCTCGGGATCTAGGAGATAACAGAAAATAACACAATCATCATCAGCCGGATACGTCCACTGTTGAACAAAAGCCTCCCCACTAACTGAAAGAGTTATACGACTTTTGGTGTCAGTTCCAACAGATAATACCTGACGGCACCCTTAAAACTTAAATACTAAAAGGGAACTTGAAATTTGATGGGTACGAGCAGGGAAACGATGGTTTAGTTGGTTAGAGCGGCGCCACGGTATAGCGAAGTTGTCCATCATTTTTTAAATTTCCTTCATTAGTTTAGACTATAAGAGTTGATTAACAAGGACCTGCCTCGTCGGTTCAATTGCCGCAAAGCGCGACTGCTGCTTGAGGTCAAGGGTTCGATTCTCAAGTCGAACAATGGTAGGTTTTTTCCATTAGGTAATTCTCAGCAGCAGCACGGGGTCTGGATTTCTGTCCGGTTGATGGTCCAATACCTAAGATTCTGGCATACTTCTTTTGCATCTTTCACGTTCATCAATTTCTAACTTTAAAGTACTCCTAAGCTTGTTCCAGTAAAACTAAATAATAATAATAACAGCCTATAACTGTCCCACTGCTACAAAAGCCTCTTCTCGTATAGAGAAGAATTGAGCATTAATCACCACGCTAGCTCACTGCGGGCGATTTCATAATAAATTCCAGGTTTCCTCACGACGTTTTCCGTCACCGTTAGTCAGTGTCTTAGAATATCTAAGAAAGTATTTAGGACATTGAAAAAGTCACATTGATTGCCTGGGTTTTAACCAAGCTTGTGCATACAGATCCAGTCTATGAACCACCACTGGGCCACTACGATACTTAATCAATAATAAATATTTATTGTAATAAATACTTTGAAATATACTTACAGAAGCTGAATAGCAACATTCCATGTACATGAGAGCGATCACTACGAACAACGACACGCGTGACACTGACATGGCGGCAAATTTGACAGATATGCAAGATGGCCGACCTGTGAACAAAATAAATACAATGTATCGCCTTAGTCTTAAACAATGGCAATTTTAAACTAAATTATATTATACCTGTCACTGTTGTTTGCTTATCAAAGAATAGAGATGTCAATAGACCTAATAGAGTTTAAGTTTAATCAAAGATTCTAGGTCTACGCATTTACAAAGTTTTCGCAGATGTAGCAAGCTACGTCGTAGCAAGATGCGTAGAAGCTCGTAGCTATTGCGTAGACGTACTATTTTATAATAAGAAAAAATTTGAACTAGTAAAACCAGGTTTTTGTATAAAGATAATCCATACTTCCATACTAATATTATAAATGTGAAAGTAACTGTCTGTCTGTTACACCTTCACGACTAAACCGCTGGACGGATTTTGATGAAATTTGGCATGTAGAAAGTTTAAGATCCGAGAAAGGACATAAGCTTCTTTTTTTAATTCAGCTCTCTAAGGGGATAAATAGGGTTTAAAGCGGGCGAAGCCGCGCGCAAAAGCTAGGTAATTATAATCTTCTAAGTGTAGAGATAGTCATCAACAAGGATGGTAGCGAGGTTCACCGTCTAGTGACGGACGTACTTCTTACGTTTCAACTACTAAACTGCTAAACCGATTTTGATGTAATTTTTGTTTTAAGATAGTTTGGATTCTAAGTCCCTTCGTTAACTTAGGAACTCACGAGCCCTATAGTTCGTAAGGAAAAATGATTTTGGGTTTTTCCATCAGGTAATTTTCAGTAACAGCACGGAGTTTTGCACCCGGTTAATGTCCAACTCATCTTATTACACTGGGACCTATAACATTATTGGCAAAATGTTTTTTTTTTAAATGTCCCCCCACACTAGAAATTTCTCCTGTATCGTGGGTGCGTTTCACAAACATGAAATATCGCATACACAAACACCCAGACTCGGGACAAACATCAGCGGATCACACAATTTTTTGTCCTGTACGGGAATCGATGCTACAACCCTTAGCGTAGCAGTCCAATCAGGTCGTCAATGTCAATGTGGGTGTACTACACCTCTGCCTACCCCTTCAGTGGCTACAGGCGTGTTGTTATGTTTAAAACTAGCGTAAAGATCATCTCCGCAGACTGCAATGCGCATCACCCGCTGTGGGGAAGTAAGGATACAAACAAAAGGGGTGAGTTACTAACTGAATACCTTTTTCAAACAAACCTCATCATCATGAACAGAGGTACGGAGGCTACTTTCGTTAGCTCTAGATACCAAACGATCATCGACATAACATTGGCGACGAGTGCGGCGGCGGAACTAATAAAGGGATGGCACGTATCCAACGAACCATCCTTCGCGGACCACCGCCGAGTATGTTTCCAGATAATATACAAACAAACAAACCCGGTTCTATATCGCAACCCCCGCAAAACCGATATAACCAGGTACACAAACCAACTCACCAAAACACTAAGTGACTTACAGTTGCCAGACACAACACTTAGTACAAGCAACATAGAAACAAACGTACATAATTTAACCACCGCTCTTGTAAACTGTTACGAACTGGCATGTCCGACTGTAACACCTAAAGATCCGGGCAAGAGTTCCTGGTGGGGGCCAGAACTGGAACGCTTACGGAGAAAATTAAGGGCGCTGTTCAATCGAGCGAAAAACACCAGAGCCGAAGAAGACTGGGACAACTATAAAATAGCACAAAAACACTACAAGAAACGTATCAGATTCCGCAGCAGCGAAAGCTGGCACAATTTCTGTAGCAGCATTAACTCAACGAACCAAGCCGCGAGAATAAAGAAAATTCTCGGCAAGGGAAACCTGGACCTTATGGGCTCCCTTAAAAAGGCTGACGACACCTACACAAACACAGAAGTCGAAACCAATGCACTACTGCTCGAAACACATTTTCCCGGATGTCAAATCACGACAGAATCCGGATGGCCAGACGAGCACCACAGCAAACCCACACCCCAGGAATGGGAAATAGCGGCC
Organism: Abrostola tripartita; assembly: GCA_905340225.1. Taxonomy (NCBI): domain Eukaryota; kingdom Metazoa; phylum Arthropoda; class Insecta; order Lepidoptera; family Noctuidae; genus Abrostola; species Abrostola tripartita. The sequence continues at coordinate 634,548 of HG996513.1, read as the reverse complement.
AAGGTAGTAACTGCAGATAAGGTGGCATGGGCCCTGAAAAGCTTCAAGCCCTTTAAATCTGCAGGACTGGATGGAATTTTCCCAGGACTACTACAATGGCAAACAAATCTGACAACGAAGTACCTTACACCAATATACAGGGCATGCATAGCCTTTAAATATATACCTAAAATATGGAGGGAAGCGAAAGTAGTATTCCTACCAAAACCTGGTAAAGATGACTACACACAAGCAAAATCCTTCAGACCTATCAGCCTAACGTCTTTTCCACTAAAAACACTGGAAAGACTAGTGGATCGACACTTACGGGATGGAGTTCTAAAAACCGAACCACTACATCCCCAACAACACGCCTATAGGAAAGGTAGATCAACAGAATCGGCTTTGCACCTGGTGGTGCACAAAATCGAATCCGCCGTTAACAATAAATCATCAACTCTCGCAGCGTTCATAGACATAGAGGGAGCTTTTGATAAAACCACACACAACAGCATCAACCATGCCCTACAAAGATACAAAGTAGAACCAGTAATAGCAGACTGGATCACCGAACTAGTCAGCAAGAGGGCTGTCCAAATAGAAGTGAACACCACAACAAGGGCTAAAGTGGCCAGAGGATGCCCACAAGGGGGTGTCCTATCACCACTTCTATGGAATATGGTAGCGGACAGCCTTCTGAGAAGACTAAACGATCAAGGCTATACCACCATTGGGTACGCAGACGACCTAACCATACTGATAAGTGGGAACGCAGAGAACATCCTGTGCGAAGTAATGCGTTCCGCTCTTCGTATTGTAGAAGACTGGTGTGACGAACACCAGCTGTCAGTTAACCCAAAGAAAACAGAACTTATCCTTTTCACCAACAAAAGGAAGTTACCAGAACTCCAACTGCCAAAGTTATTTAATACCAAACTCTCCCTATCAACTCAAGTAAAATATCTGGGCGTTATACTTGATAGTAAACTAAACTGGGCGAGTCACATCATGGAAAAAACAAAGAAGGCCTGCATAACGTTCTACCAGTGTAAGAGACTAGTTGGTAAAAGATGGGGTCTCAACCCGAAGATAACACTTTGGCTGTACACTGCAGTTATCAGACCCTCTCTGACCTACGGGTCAGTGGTATGGTGGCCCAGAACACAACTTACCACGGTAAAAATGAAACTCCAAAGCCTGCAACGCCTTGCAAGCATTGCAGCGTCAGGATGCATGAGAACCACTCCATCAGCCGCTCTAGAGTACCTGCTAAACCTGAAACCTCTACACCTTGTCATACAAGAGGAGGCACAGGCGGCAGCACTCAGACTGAGAGCCAACGGACTATGGAAACAAAACATATCGACAACGCACTCAACCGTCTTGAAGGACATCCTCAAGGAGGTTCCACTCCTTGAGGCGCCTATAGACAGAACGATGTGTCATCATGTTTTCGATAGAAGATACAATATCCAACTTACAGCAGAAATGCAGGATAACTCTGGCACAGGTGAAGTTAGGATATATACAGATGGCTCCAAAACCTCACAGGGAACCGGAGCGGGAGTCTTCTCGAACGACCTTAACATTAAAATCTCGACCACCCTAGGTAAACTTAATACTATATTCCAAGCAGAATGTATAGGCATCACCAAAGCAGCACAGGCGGTTGCAGCCAGAGACGTCAGAGGCTACAATATTAAAATTGTGTCAGACAGTGCATCCGTCCTTCAAGCTCTACAAAACAATACCATAACTTCTGTCCTAGTACTGGAATGTCACGACGCACTCCAGTCCATCGCAGACACAAACAGTGTAACTCTGCAATGGATTAAAGGACATAGCAACTCACTGGGCAATGACGCAGCCGACGAGCTGGCTAAAAGGGGATCAAGGACGACGGTATATGGACCGGAACCACTACTGCCGTTACCCCTGGGACAAGTCAGATCTTGGCTGCGGCTGAAAACAGAACAAAACCACCAAACAGAATGGAGGAACGGTGTAGGATGCAGGCAGACAAAGAATGCAATTCCGGTACTTTCGAAAAAGTTTGCCCGCAACCTCACCAGACTAAACAGGGACGAAATCCGTATAGTACTAGGTACAATAACCGGACACTGCCCTCTGAACAAACACCTTTTTACCATAGGTGTGACGGACAGCCCTCTATGCAGAGGCTGCATGGAGGCAGAAGAAACGCCACAGCACGTACTCATGGAGTGCGGAAGTGTGGACGACCAACGGGCACGCATTCTCCAGCGTCCAGCATCGCTACCGGAAGCTTGTAGCAGCCTGAAAAGGCTGCTCGCATTCTGGGACGAGCTGGGATGGCTGGAGTAGAAGAAAGAAACCCATCACGCACAATGGCCCATTCAAGAGGCTAAGTGCGGATAATGCCCAGCCAAACTAACTAAACTAACTAACTAACTAACTAGCGTAAAATGAATGTGGGGTCCTATTCAAAATCTAGCGGAGAGTTCCCAAGAGCTTGCACTAAGAGAAATAATTATACAGCTGTGAGATATTTTTACTAAATCCACGTTAATTAAGTTGGTCTTAATTAATTGCTTGTTAAAAAGAACTGCATACACTGCTTCAGAGGTGAAGCTTGGGATTAAATAAACTTACTAACGCAGGTATATTCTTAAGGGTAAGACAGCGGTGAAGCAGTGGCTATTATTGTTATTCTTCTTATCGTATGGTTGATGAACAACCTGGTGTCATAGTTTAAACCACCTGTAGGCCTCTGACATGACTTTACACACCGTTGAAAAATCTCTCAGGTGTGCCGGTTTCCTCACGATGTTTTCCTTAACCGTTTTTAGCAACTGATACCTAATTTATAGTACGCACATGAATTCGAAAATACATTGGGATTGAACTTGCGACTTTTGACTTGGCAGTAACGGTCATACCATTCGGCTATCAGTGCTAGATACAGGTGTCGTTATTATATATGTGAAGTAATAATAAAAAATATTAAAAAAGAGCCAAGTTATTCACGAGAAAGCGCAGGGAACGGAGCGTGGTTTGAGTTTCGTTGAGAGTTTGCCATTTATCAATGACGGCCGAATACGTAAGAAATAGTAAAATACTATGCGTACTTACTCTGCGACTAACGACTGCCTCGTTAATCTAGTGATCGCTAAGCGCGACTGCTGAGCAAGAGGTCCTGGGTTCAAATCCCGGGTCGGGCAAACTGCTACTGAGTTTTCCATTAGGTAATTCTCAGTAGCAACACGGAGTCTGGATTTGTGTTCAATTGATGGCCAGCTTGTCTATTACATTGGGACTTACAACATAACTGGCGTAATTTGGGTGTACTATATGTACACCTCTGCCTACCCCTTCGGGGAATACAGGCGTGATGTTATATTATGTTACGCGTACTTAAATTTTTTTTCTTTTGACTGCTTAAATATGATTCGTAACAGGTACTGAGAGTCCCATTTCTTTTATTGTATTAATTAAAAAATAGCCGTATATATTGTCCGTAATGAGAGTAAAAAAAATTAACCTAACTACTCATAGGTACCGCTAAGACAATTCTAAGAGACACCAACTCAATTAGAAGCTCCTAAATTGATCGCCGAATTGTTTTATGTTGTAAAACAATTAACTTGAACCCAATTATATACTTACAAGCTACGAGTAACTTTAACTGTATTTATTGTATTTGTCTTCGGACGTCAGATAATTGAAACATAGTTAGTTTCCAAAAAGTTTGGGATAGTTTAATGTTAGGTTTTTTTAGAGTTCTGCTACAGACTTTTTCTTTTTTAGGGTTCCGTACCCAAAGGGTAAAACGGGACCCTATTATAGTTCCTGTCACGTAAAAAGAACGCTGACCGTAAACTTATTTTTTTAAATTCCAGTCCGTTCCAAAGTGTTACGTAACTAGTAAAGTACCTATAATGATTCTACAATAAAACAATTACACTTAATTATAAACCACAATAGCCTAGGACCATAGGAAGCGACTATATCCGAGTGCAAAGTCAGTCGCTCGGCGTTCTTTTTACGTGACGGGAAGTATACTTAGACTCCGCTGTCCGTCCGTCTGTCACCAGGCTGTATCTCATGACCGTGATAGTTTGACAGTTGAAATTTTCAAAGATGATGTATTTCTGTTACCGCTATAAGAACAAACACTAAAGAACAGACATGATTGTTTGCCGTTTTTATAGATTACCGTACGTACGGAACCCTTCATGCGCGAGTCGGACTCGCACTTGGCCGGTATTTATAACATAACATCACGCCTGTATACCTGAAGGGGTAGGCAGAGGAGTATAGTAAAACCACATTTCGCCAGTTATGTTAGGTTCCAATTTTCACAAAAGTTGCTAAGCGCGAATACTGAGCATGAGTTCCTGGGTTCAAATCCCGGGTCGGGCAAAGTATTAGGTGTTTCCATCAGGTAATCCTCAGTAGCAGCTCGGAGTCTGGATTTGTGCCCGGTTGATGGTCAGCTTGTCTATTACCTTGGCACCTATAACATAACTGGCGAAATGTGGGTGTAGGTACAATAATATGTACAGTGTACACCTCTGCCTACTCCTTCGGGGAATACAGGCGTGATGTTATTATATATGTCATTTTAAAAATCGGAAAATGAGATTGCATTCTTAAATACACGGAGATTTCAATGCGCCGATATCAAAACAATAAATATTATAACAGTAGGTACAGACCTATGCAAGTGAAATCTTAAATAAATATCGCACAAGTGTAAAGTGCGGTCCACAAACACAGCGGGATGCTGTATCAAATCCACGGGACGCTGCGAGTGGGAAACCTTGTGAATTCAATCTAGATCTAGATTGAAAACTGAAATGCATATTACATGTCAACCTAACTTAATCACACTAATATTATAAAGGAGAAAGTTTGTGAGTGTGTTTGTATGTTTGTTATCTCTTCACGCGCAAATGGCTGGACCGATTTTGCGTTAATTTGGTATGAAGGTAGCTGACACCCTGGGTTAATACATAGGCTACTTGTTATCCCAAAAAAGTAGCGGGCAACACCGCTGGGCGCAGCTAGTTAGTTGTAAATGTGAGAGTAAGTTTGTTTGTAAACTTTTAACGCCTAAACCATTGAACCGAACATCATGAAACTTTGATACGTTGTTTAAGGTACAGAAAAGGACATACATACAGAAAAAGACGCTAGATGGCGCTACCCAAATGCGAATCATGCTTAAATAAGAGATACATACATACAGTCACGCCTGTTTCCCAGAGGGGTAGGCAGAGACTGTCTGGACTTTAAAAGAGACCTCGACCCCAGAGTTTGTTTCGGTATTTCTTCTCAGAGGTAGTCAATTAGAAAATGGCGACGCCTTCTATCAAGTTAAAAAAAAAAGACATGTAAAAGTGTTTTATAAAAACTATTGTTTTTGTTTGTTTTTTTAAAAAAACGTCGCCCCACACTAGGATTTTCTCCTGTGTCGTGGGTGCGTTTCACAAACATGAAATATCACATACACAAACATCCAGACTCGGGACAATCAAATGTGGATCGCACAAATTTTTGCCCTGTGCGGGAATCGAACCCGCAACCCTTAGCGCAGCAGTCTAATCGCTTAGCCACTACGCCAATCAGGTCGTCAACATATTTGCAGGAATAAAAGCCACAGATACCCATTTGCTATGATCCTGGCATACTTCTTTCGCCTCATTAACTCATCATTAAATCACAGTTCTTTTTCATTTAAATATCCTAACTTGATCAAAATTAACTCGAGATGTTTATGAAGTTACACACTATGGAACAGACACACAGCGTTATTATAGAAACGATTTAAAATAATACATCTTGTATAGACCTTGAACTGCTTATGTAGAACCATAATTCTTATTCAAAAGCTATATAATTGAGGAAATAGATAATGAATTATTTATGTTGCTTTAAAAACGTTATTGTCATGTATTTATTCATGAATTTATACTGTAAGACGTAGAATTGTGTATAATAGTATGATTTTTTTATCGGGACAAGCCCACTACTCGTGCCTATCATTGTAACGCCTGTAAGCCAGGAACTACAAACTTCTTTTTATCGTATGGTTGATGAACAACCTGGTGTCAGAGTTTAAACCGCCTGTAGGCCTCTGAGGGGGCTTTACACACCGTTGAAGAATCTCTCAGGTGTGCCGGTTTCCTAATGTTTTCCTTCACTGTTTTTAGCAACTGATGACTAATTTATAATGATCTATCAATGATAACGATTAAGCACCATTAAGGCAATGAAGCTTTAGGCGTCAGAAGAACTCGACTATTACATTGAAACACACCTCTGCCTACCTCTTCGGAGAATTATGTGATGTTATAATCGCTTACAAAGCCACTAGAACGTAAGTAGTACAGGTAGTTGTAAATAAATTATATATATATAGTAATAATATATATAACAGTCTATAACTGTCCCACTGCTACAAAGGCCTCTTCTCGTATAAAGAAGGACTGAGCATTGATCACCACGCTAGCTCACTGCGGGCGATTTCAGATAATTAAATCCAGGTTTCCTCACGATGTTTTCCGTCACCGTTAGTCAGTGTCTTAGAATATCTAAGAAAGTATTTGTGACATCGAAAAAGTCACATTGATAGGTACTTGCCTGGGTTTGAGTTGCGTTTGCGTGCATACGAACTACGAACATACCCGAGTGGTATGACCGTTGGACTGCCAAGTCAAAGGTCTCAAGTTCAAGTCCCGGCACGCACCAATGGCTTTTCGAATTCATATGCGTATTATAAATTAGTTATCAGTTGCTAAAAACGATGAAGGAAAACATCGTGAGGAAATCGGCACACTGGAGAGATTTTTCAACGGTGTGTAAAGCCATGTCAGAGGCCTACAGGCGGTTAAACTCTGACACCAGGTTGTTCATCAACCATACGATAAGAAGAAGAATCACTAGCCCACTGAGTATTGTCACTAAAATGAACTAACAAATGACAGAATACAATTGTCCTTACTACATTATTACCCCACAATATTATGTGGGCGTGATGTTATGGTTTATTATGGTAGTAAAAGTAATGAGATTAGTCTGTTTGTCTTTTGGTGAGGTGGGGTGAGTACCGGGCTATGCGCGCAAGGTAGCAGGTTCGAATCTAGGCTGTATGACACTTTTATATATGTCTTAAGCAATGAGGACCTGATTGGCGCAGTGGTTAAGCGATTGGACTGCTGCGCTTGGGTTGCGGGTTCGTTTCCCGCACGGGGAAAAAATTTGTGCGAACCGCAGATGTTTGTCCCGAGTCTGGGTGTTTGTGTCATGTGATATTTCATGTTTGTGAAACGCATCCACGGTACAGGAGAAATTCCAAGGGTGACTTTTTCCCCGAAGGGGTAGGCAGAGGTGTACATATAGTACACCCACATTTCGCCAGTTATGTTGTAAGTCCTACTGTAACCGGACACAAATCCAGACTCCGTGCTGCTACTGAGAATTACCTAATGGAAAACTCAGTAACACTTTGCCCGACCCAAGATTTGAACCCAGGACCTCTTGCTCAGCAGTCGCGCTTAGCGACCACTAGAGCAACGAGGCATTCACAGTAGTATATAAGTTACTATAATAATAGACGATTCACCACTCTCGCCACGTTCACTGCAAGACACAGTTTCATTATGAATTGTAAACAGAAAATATTCTCATTGGCTGTCGACGGAGCAAATTAAAAGTACACCCATCTTAGATTGAAAAATAACAATGCTAACAATGGAAGTATTACAACACTCCGCCATTTTTAAATTGATAAAAGAACACTCATGGTTGTCGTTTATGGATCGAATTTGAACCCACGGAACCATCATAGTCATAGTCATAATGTTTTTATTTCATATAGGCTACAAAAGAGCACTTACAAAACGTCAAACTAGTTGCACGGTTCCAAAAAGTCGTTTCTATGGAGAAGAACCGGCAAGAAACTCCATAGTTACTCTTTTAAAAATATGGTTTAACAATCATTTCAAGTATGAGAGAATAATGAGCTACACAATATACCTAAAATAAGAATACGAGTAGCATCAAAGTCAAATAAAAAATATTAATATAGGCGGTTATTCTCTCATTTACAATTTGGGTAAAATACATCCAAGTTGGATCAGAAGTTTTTGAGGAAATCGCGGATGTACAAACATACGGATCGAACACAGAAACTCCTTTTTTGAAGGTGGTTATTATTGAGTTTGAATTTTATAAAAAATGATTTTTTTTCAAAATTTGAGCGTTGTTAGGTTTATTTCTCGGATCAGGCATTGTGTTACAGTGTTTTTCCATTAGGTAATTCTCAGTAGCAGCACGGAGTCTGGATTTGTGCCCAGTTAATGTCTAGCTCGTCTATTACATTGGGACCTTTAACATAACTGGCGAAATGTGGGTGTGCCATACACCTCCATCAATAAATTGGTCCTCTAATTCGTTAACAAGGATCATACCGGCATTAACTAAACCCCGTGTTAAGTCTATTGACTTCTTTATTTATTTATATGCAAACGACAAAGACAGGTATAATTCAATCCTTGGTTTAAAATCGTATTTTTTTATGAATGAGAGTTCGTTTAGAAAATACATAACTTAACATCACGCCTGTGTTCCCTGAAGGGTAGGCAGAGGCAGCTATGTATTTTAGTTACCTATTTCAACGCTAGTGAGCTGCGTGTTGACGTCACACCATTATGTATTTCTACAAGCCAGTAAGAGAAAACGACAGCAAACTATAATAAGCTTTTAAAAGAAATACACAATATAAGCAACTTGTACTTTAAGTGGTTATTGTCGGTATTGTTTCAAAACGCTTTGTTAAGAGAAATAAATGAGAACCGAGTAATGAACGAAGAAATATCTGCTAGACCGAGTAGCTTAGTAAATAAGTGATTGGTTTTCCTTACGGCGGGTTGCTTCAAACAGACGTACGTCAAAAAATAACGATTGCAGAAGATGTATCACGTACGTAAAACATGAAGAGTTGTTTCATGGCATAAATAACCCGGTTATCAACGTTATTAGGGCTGCAAGTAGAAAACAAAACATTTTCGTTATTAAGGCTGCTAGAAGAAAACAAAATTGGTGTCGCCATTTTTAACATTCACGTGTGCGTCAAGCTGAAGCGACCCTGCCTTAGACCTGTCCGCGCACGGAACGCTGTGGCTTAGCGATTAGACTGCTGCGCTAAGTGCTGCAGGTTCGATTTTCCGCACGGGACAAATATTGTGTGTTCCGCAGATGTTTGTCCCGAGTCTGGGTGGTTGTGTATAGATTTTATGTTTGTGAAACGCACCCACGATACAGGAGTAAATCCTCGTCCGGACATTTTTCAACTTAAGACTTATCTTTACAGCATCTGAGTTAGATTTAACTGCATTTAAGTGCAATCAAACTGCGGTGAGGTCAGATTTTAACTTAACTGGATTCTATCTCATTCTTATTACACTCAAAGCTTTTTATAGTAGGAAACGTCTAGCTTTTCGTGTCGAGATGCTTAGTAAAGCTTAGTTTTCTTTGTGATTTTTCAATGCCCAGTGCTTAAACTAAGTATCTAAAAGATACGATAAGATTTGTAAAGAGTCATAGATTATATTGAGGGTTTAAAGATTAAGGAAAATATTATTATTTAGTTTTTTGATACAGAAACATTGTGATTAAGTTTATTATAAGATTTAGAAAAGGCACTAAGTAGCTTTTAAAAGCGAGCACTGATAGCCGAGTGGTATGACCGCTGGACTGCCAAGTCGAAGGTCGCAAGTTCAAAACCCGACACACACCAATGCCTTTTGAATTCATGTGCGTACCATAAATTAGTTATCATTTGCTGAAAACGGTGCTGGAAACCATCGTGAGGAAACCGGCACACCTGAGAGATTTTTCAACGGTGTGTGAAGCCGTCTCAGAGGCCTGCAGGCGGTTTAAACTCTGACACCAGGATGTTCATCAACCATACGATAAGAAGAAGAAAAGCGAGTGATGATAAATTGCTTTAAGTATTTACAATATTTATTTTTGTTTTATGCCAAAGATTTTAAACAGAGTTTCGAGAATGTTATTGCAAAATAATTATGCTTTTGTATATATTAATATACATATGTAATTATGTATGTTTTTTGGAAATCGGATGGATTGTTCCGGAGCTTACCCGTTACGTACAAACGATCTTTCCGTCTTTATAATATTATAATTATTAATCTTATATGTGCGCCTCGAATAGCAGAATAACTATTAAGATATCGAAAAAATTCATAAAAAAGGGCCGGACGACGTCTGTCGGGTGTGCTACTAAAATATATATGAGTATACTAATATTCTTATAGGCTTATTATTATAGATTTAAGTCAACAAGAAAGGAGAATAAACACAGTCAAACGTACAATTTATAAAAATGATCTCACGAATGTTTGCGTTTAATATTTTCATAGAAAGTAATTATGTTATTTACTTATGTGATGAGCTTAGAGGGTAGCACTTACCTGGAGAAGAGTGGGCACAGAATGCAGTGAGCAGCGACTTGTGACGCTTATATAGGACCGGACGCCAGGGGCGGGCGGGAACAGGGAAAGAAATGGAGATGGTTTAAGAAAAAAATATTTTTTTGTGTGGATTAAAAATTTGCTTAATCATCTATTGTTCGCGAAGATTACGTACATTAAAGTGTTATTATGATATCATGACTGCCGAGTGTGAGGTCTCGGGTTTGATACATGAGTCGGGTAAAGTGTAATTCGGTTTTTCTATTAGGTAATTATTAGTAGCCTGTTGAATGCTTCGTTGGATTAGTCATAAAGCACAAGTAAGGCCCTGAGTTCAATTCCCAGGTCGGACAGATTAGGAGTTTTTCTATTTGGCAATTAGGAGTTTTGCTAGGCGTCGTGGTGGCCTAGTGGTTGACATACCGGATTTCTATGGACGAGGTTGCAGGTTCAAACCCAGGCAAGTATCAATGTGACTTTTTCAATGTCATAAATACTTTCTTAGATATTCTAAGATACCACTGACTGACGGTGACGGAAAACATCGTAAGGAAACCTGGATTTAATTATCTGAAATCGCCAACCCGCAGTGAGCTAGCGTGGTGTTCAGTGCTCAATCCTTCTCTATACGAGAAGAGGCCTTAGCCCTACAGTGGGACAGTTATAGGCTGTTATTATTATCTATTTGGCAGCACTAAGACGGGATATTTTTTTTTAAATTTGTTAAAATCGGTGAAGGAAAACATCGTGAGGAAACCGGCACACCTAAGAGATTTTTCAACGGTGTGTAAAGCCATGTCAGAGTCCTACAGGCGGTTTAAACTCTGACACCAGGTTGTTCATCAACCATACGATAAGAAGAAGAAGAAGACAAGAAACCATATATTTAATACAAGTTTTATAGCCACAACCGTCTCCATTCCTTCTTTTTTGCGCTATAGACGTCCTGTTGTTTTACCGCGTCACTTCCCACTACCACCAAACTAAGCTCATGTATATTGAAGCAATACAACAAATGAATTATAATTAAATGCAATCGTGCTATTTATCATACACTAGCTTACACCCGCGACGTTGGCCGACTGCCCAAAAAAAGGAGTGTAATTTTTTAGGGTATGTAGCAAGCATTGATAGCCGAGTGATATGACCGTTGGACTTCCAAGTCAAAGGTCGCAAATTCAAGCCCCGGCACGCACCAATGTCTTTTGGAATTCATGTGCGTACTATAAATTAGTTATCAGTTGCTAAAAACAGTGAAGGAAAACATCGTGAGGAAACCGGCACACCTGAGAGATTTTTCAACGGTGTGTAAAGCCATGTCAGAGGCCTACAGGCGGTTCAAACTCCGACACCAGGTTGTTCATCAACCATACGATAAGAAGAAAAAGGGTATGTATGTATGTGAGTATCTGTTTCTTTACTTCTGAATACCTAAACCAATTTTGATGTATAGGGTGGCGTTAGAAACCGCTACAGTATTCAGAATTACGCCTGTATTTCCTAAAGGGGTAGGCAGAGGTGTATAGTACACCCACATTTCGCCAGTTATGTTATAGGTCCCAATGTAATAGACGAGCTGGCCATCAACTGGACCCAAAGCTTCCTAAGAGGGGGCTAGCCTATTGCCATCATCATCATCAGCCGGAAGACGTCTACTGTTTAACAAAGGCCTCCCCCTTTTAGAAAGGGTTGCCATAATCCCCACGCTTGGCAAGCGGCTTGGGGATCGCAGTGTTGGTGGTCAAGTTACAGAAGACGCTGCTGCCCATCTTCTGGATTTTCCCTTAGTCGCCTCTTACGACAACCACGGCAGGAAAGGGTGTGGTCAATTCTAGGCCGGATACCACATGGCATTGCCATCAGCCGAGCACAAATCCAGACTCTGTGCTGCTACTGAGAATTACCTAATGATAAAACCCAGTAACACTTTTCGCGACCCGGGAGTCGAACCTTCGACTTTACGCTCTGCACCCGCGTTTTGCAATCACTAGACCAATAAGGCAGAATTTAATACTTTATAATAATATTATTTCGTGGGTGTTTCAAGCCATATATATAACAGTGGGTAGGCAGGCAATGAAACCATAAGAATAAAACAAATGAAACACAATACTCTTTCGGAAAGTTGGCTAAAGTGTTTTATTACGTTTATATTAACGTTTCGCGGAAAATATTTGTTTGTGAGTGGCTTATTATGGCTTATTAGCTACACACCTACCTACTGCGCAGATTAGTCGAACTGCGAGTTTAAGCCGTGCTCGCCGCTGTCAGTCTTGTGATGGGTGACCGTTGTCACATGTCTCACCCCCTCCGTGCTTCGGAAGGCACGTTAAGCCGTTGGTCCTGCGCCTGATCTCTCTCCGGTCGTGTCTTACCGTCCTGGACTATGAGAGTGAGGGAATAGGGAGTGCACCTGTGTCTGCGCGCATACTTGTGCACTATAATATCTCCTGCGTAGTTGGCTAGTCTCAGATGAGACAGGCCGCCGTGACCGACATTCGGTCAGGAGAATATTATTATAATATAATTTAATGGTGCTGATTGAGTTAGAAATGCAAAGTACAGAATTCGATTGTGAAAATGGGAATATTCTTGTTTTTTATAAATATCGGGCTTGCATATTGGAATGCGACTTAAAGTATTGTGCTTACCCCATCCGGAAATAGCTGTTATGATATTAGTATACCATCAATACTAATATCATAACAGCTATTTCTGGACCAATGACTGCCTCGTTGGTCTAGTGGTCGCTAAGCGCGACTGCTGAGCAAGAGGTCCTGGGTTCAAATCCCGGGTCGGGCAAAGTGATACTGAGTTTTTCATTAGGTAATTCTCAGTAGCAGCACGGAGTCTGGATTTGTGCCCGGTTGATGGCAATAGGCTCGCCCCGTATTACATTGGGACTTACAACATAACTGGCGAAATGTGGGTGTACTATATGTTCACCTCTGCCTACCCCTTCGGGGAATACAGGCGTAATGTTATGTTATGTTATACCATCAATTCAATTATTTTACTGATCGATAATTTGACTTAGAGAAAACCTGTACTCACGCTTTTTCTACCAGTAGTACCTCAGAGGTAATCATCGGGAAGCAAGGTGCCTCTTCCAAGTCATACGTTACTACAATAACTAATTTAGTACGCACATGGAAAGACATTGGTGCGTGCCGGGGTTTGAACTTGCGACCTTTGACTTGGCAGTCCAACGGTCACACATAATCAGTCCTAAAAATTAAAATAACCTAACATAGCATACATAACTCCAAATCCTTAGAAAATACCATAAACAAAATCTCTTTTTAAAATGCGCCAATCTAATCCACCCATCAAAATCCAGTCCGTGGCAACAACGCTTAACTTCCAAACTCAATTGGCAGCGCACAGTTCATAGAATCTGCTGACGCACTATACTCGAACTAAGGACATTTTAAACTGAAGTTCTTACAAACAGAACTATTAAAACTCTAGTCTATGGATACGTTTGTGTACGAACTGACAAATGATTCCACCGTCTCATGTACATACTAGCTGTGCCCCGCGGTGTTACCTGCTACATTTTTTCGGGATAAAAAATAGCTTATGTGTTGAGCCAGGGTGTCAGCTACCTCCATACCAAGTTTTAGCAAAATCGGACCAGCCGTTTGAGCGTGAAGAGGTAACAAACATACAAACACACTCACAAACTTACACATTTATAATATTAGTGTGATTATATAAGCACAGAGTCTGGTCTTTTCTCCGGTTAGAATAGATTAAATAATAGGAAAAATTGTTGTCTCTCTCGGTGTCTACATTATTAACTGAATATTTTTTGCTATAACATCGGTAAATAGCTTTCGAAATAAAATAATTTATACAAAAATAAAGGCAATAGGCTCGCCCCCTAATACATTGGGACCTATAACATAACTGGCGAAATGTGGGCGTACTATATGTACACCTCTGCCTACCCCTTCGGGGAATCAGTTGTGAAGTTTATGTATGTAGGTATATAAGATTAAATGATTAAATTCACTTTGTTTATTTAATGTATGGTAATCTTTACTTTAGTCGTGATGGCCTAGTGGTTGACATACCGGATTTCTATGCACGAGGTTGCAGGTTCAAACCCAGGCAAGTATCAATGTGACTTTTTCAATGTCATAAATACTTTCTTAGATATTCTAAGACACCACTGACTGACGGTGACGGAAAACATCGTAAGGAAACCTGGATTTAATTATCTGAAATCGCCAACCCGCAGTGAGCTAGCGTGGTGATCAGTGCTCAATCCTTCTCTATACGAGAAGAGGCCTTTGCCCTGCAGTGGGACAGTTATAGGCTGTTATTATTATTATTTAATCTTTACACATAAAAAAACATCACACATGATGGGGTAGACAGAGGCGTAGTACACCCACATTACGCCAGTTATGTTATCAAATCAAATCAAAATCATTTATTGGAACAGTACTGAGTGTACAATATTAATAGTGCGTTAACAGCTTCGTTTGGAAAACTGTGTCGCAACTGTTAGCGCCCACCTCCAAGATGGGGACAGCAGTGTTCCAACATTAAATACAACGAAGAAAATGAACAAGGAAATAAAATTATTAAGAATTGATAATGAGATCTTTTATATACAAATATTAATGTTATCGGTCCCAATGTAATAAACGAGCTGGCCATCAACTGGGCACAAATCCAGACTCCGTGCTGCTACTGAGAATTACCTAATGGACAATTCGAACCCTAGACCTCACGCTTAGCACTAGACCAACGAGGCATCACTACATAGTATAAAACAAAGTCGCTTTGTCTGTCCCTATATCCCTATGTATGCTTAAATCTTAAAAACTACGCAACGGATTTTGATGCGGTTTTTTTTATAGATAGAGTGATTGAAGAGAAAGGTTTATATGTATAATAACATTCATTAAATAGTAGAGAAATACTGTTATTTTTGAGGTTTCTAATGTGATGTCGTAAATAATTACATTTTTTCCGCTTACATTGCAAACGCAGGCTGAACCCTACGAGATTTATCAAAATAATGTACTTACTAAGTATTTTTATATAAAAATATAAGTGAATGACATAGGCTATATATTATATACCCGTGCGAAGCCGGAGCGGGCCGCTAGTTCTTTATATAAGATAAAGATAAATATATAAGAAGCGCCTACATAACGCGATAAATTGACAAAGATTATTGAATATTCTCTGTTAGTTTGTCGCATAGTTAAACACAGATTGAGTTCATCGTATTTTCTGATAGAAATCCAATTTATTACGACAAATGACTTTGTGACCTTGACGGAATCATCTATCAATCTATATCTTTACTTATATTTTAAGAAGGTGAAGTTAGTTTGTTTGTAGGTGGTAATCTTGAAAACTATTCATCCGATTTCCAAAATTCTTTCACCAATATTTAGAATGGACATGCTGGGTGAACAGTGCGGACCCGGCTACATAGACTACTTTGATAAAGGTCCCGGATAAAGGTCGAAGCTCGTCAATACAGCACCGCTCCCGCACGGCATAATAATGGGCAGTCAAAAAGGGACTTTAGATCATACACTGTAGACTAATTTTACAGTGACAACATAAAATAGCAATCAGCGCGCTGTAACTGTAAATTGTCACTGTAAAATGAATACTACTTGGTACGATTTTAAAGTCCATATTTGAAGATTCATTATACTGTTGTGCGGGAGTGGTGCGGTATTATAGAGCTACGAACTTAAGACACAAAAAAAATGTAGAGCTTAGTCCAGAATATAATAAAATATGATTTATTTTCAAGTACCTATATGGTACAAAGGTATCAAGTATAATAAAATAAAATCTATTCTATCTGAAGGCGGTAAGAATGCCTCTGAAGCAATTTTAATCTCGTTTCTTTCTCAGTTTCTATTAAAAGCATTTATATAAGAATATGGAAACCGTTTTCTTATACCTTATTAATCTGTCTCTCTCACTAACCACAAGGTTATTATCTGAAATAATCACTTATGCGATGCTGGTAACAGCGTCAGGGGTTGATTGAACAAGCTACCCTCCCTGCAGCCGGTCCAACAATTTTCAAATAGACGCCTTACCATGAACTGATGCACTGATAGACGAGTGGTATGACCGTTGCACTGCCAAGTCAAAGGTCGCAAGTCTAAATCCCGGCACGCACCAATGTCTTTTCGAATTCATGTGCGTACTATAAATTAGTTATCCGTTGCTAAAACCGGTGAAGGAAAACATCGTGAGGAAACCGGCACACCTGAGAGATTTTTCAACGGTGTGTAAAGCCATGTCAGAGGCCTACAGGCGGTTTAAAGTCTGACACCAGGATGTTCATCAACCATACGATAAGAAGAAGACCATGAACTCTAATAGCAAATCAAAATGACAGATAGGACTCATTAGTTTTAACTTTTATACCCGTGGTGCTTGGCGTCTGGGCTTATCTCAGTTGTGGATCCATTTTTTATGCTTCTGGAATACTAGTCTTTGTGTCTCCCGCTTGCTATGGAGGGAAGTGGGAACTAAATTAATATTTCTACTCCTCCTATATATTCTTTTATGATTAATTTCGTTGCGGGTTCCAAGACAGTCGAGTCATTTCTCTGGGACGCCTCGAGCTTCATTGCCTCGATGGTTCTTAATGGTTATCATTGTAGATCCTGGCTTACAGGAGTTGCAATGATGGGCACGAGTGGTGGGCTTGTCCCGTATTAGAAAGAACTCTAAAAGCAGGACTGTTAATGTTGTGGAAGCAAGACATTACACTGCACGTAGCGGTGTCTCGCTCGCACATCTTAAACTGTCCTGCTTTGAGTGTTCTTGGTAAAGGGGCAGAGATCCCTCTCTGTCTCAAACAACACGTTAAGCGGTATGGTTCCCGTCACGTAAGAAGAACGCCGACCGACTGTCAGCGACTGTTTGCACTCGGATATAGTCGCTTCCTATGGTCCTAGGCTATTGTGGTTTATAATTTTAGAATGGACATGCTGGGTGAACAGTGCGGACCCGGCTACATAGACTACTTTGATAAAGGTCCCGGATAAAGGTCGAAGCTCGTCAATACCGCACCGCTCCCGCACGACATAATAATGGGCAGTCAAAAAGGGACTTTAGATCATACACTGTAGACTAATTTTACAGTGACAACATAAAATAGCAATCAGCGCGCTGTACCTGTAAATTGTCACTGTGAAATGAATACTACTTGGTACGATTTTAAAGTCCATATTTGAAGATTCATTATACTGCTGTGCGGGTTTGGTGCGGTATTATAGACCTACGACCTTAAGACACAAATAAAAATCTACGAAGATCGCGAGCTTAATCTAGAATAAAATAGAATATGATTTATTTCCAAGTACCTATATGATACAAAGGTATCAAGTATAATAAAATAAAACCTATTCTATCTGAAGGCGGTAAGAATGCCTCTGAAGCAATTTTAATCTCGCTTCTTTCTCAGTTTCTATTAAAAGCATTTATATAAGAATATGGAAACCGTTTTTCCTATACCTTATTAATCTGTCTCTCTCACTAACCACAAGGTTATTATCTGAAATAATCACTTATGCGAAGCTGGTAACAGCGTCAGGGGTTGATTGAACAAGCTACCCTGCCCGCAGCTGGTCCGTGTGACCAACCATTTTCAAATAGACGCCTTACCATGTCTGTTAAACTGTCCTGCTTTGAGTGTTCTTGGTAAAGGGGCAGAGATCCCTCTCTGTCTCAAACAACACGTTAAGCGGTATGGTTCCCGTCACGTAAGAAGAATGCCGACCGACTGTCAGCGACTGTTTGCACTCGGATATAGTCGCTTCCTATGGTCCTAGGATATTGTGGTTTATAATTAAGTGAAATTGTTTTATTGTAGAATCAGTATAGGTACTTTACTAGTTATGTAACACTTAGGAATAGATTGGAATTCAAAAAATTAAGATAACGGTCCGCGTTTTTTTTCGTGACGGGAACTATACCATTGCTGTCTTTGTACGACTGCCCAAAAAAAGGAGTGTAATGTTTTTAGGGTTTATGTATTGATTTGTATGGGGTGTCGTTAGAATCCTTGCACCTTTCCGAGTAACAAAAGGTATAAAAAAAATTAACAACACGACTGCCACGTCAAAAAATAAGCAAAAACCGAATCAAAAACGCTAAATGCGACTGTTGAGCATGAGGTCCTGAGTTCGATTCCCGGGTTGGGCAATGTGGTATCGGATTTTTCCATTAGGTAATTCTCAGTAACAACACGGAGTTTGGATGTGTGCCCTAAAGCGTATAAAACCACTTGGTATACCCGGTCGATGGTAATGCTCGCCCCCTATTACATTGGGACCTTTATCATAACTGGGGAAATGTGGGTGTATTATACACCTCTGCCTACTCCTTCGGGGAATACAGGCGTGATGTTAATAATAATGTTCTCCTGGCCGAATGTCGGTCACGGCGGCCTGCCTCACCTGAGACTAGCCAACTACGCAGGAGATATTAAGTGCACAAGTATGCGCGCAGACACAGGTGCACTCCCTATTCCCTCACTCTCATAGTCCAGGACGGTGAGACACGACCGGAGAGAGATCAGGCGCAGGACCAACGGATTAACGTGCCTTCCGAAGCACGGTGGGGTCTCGACATGTAAAAACGGTCACCTATCACAAGACTGACCGCGGCGAGCACGGCTTAACCTTGCCGATCGACTGATTTGCGCGGTAGCCACGTAGCTGCGGTCCCCTCGGGCGTGATGTTATGTTATAGCATAGACTAATGAGAATATTATTTTCTCTATGGTTATAGGTATACAAAGCCTGCAATACAGAAGACATTCTCTCTTCTTTTCTGAAGTATAAACTTTTTAGGACAATCCTCTTACTATAAACATTGGTACCTACAATCTATGCTACAATCTACATGTCTACAATCTATTTGATTTTGAGTCAGACATTAGCAAAATGTCAAAATAAACTACATATTTCTGATGAAGCAATAACAAAATTATTTCGTGTGATAATGTGTTTTAAATGATTTCACAGTTTAAGGTATAAATAATTCAATCTTTTCATCCTTTTAAGCTAAATAGAAGGATTTGTAATTAAGAAATTTGACTGAAGCATAATGCAAGCTATATGTATATAGAGCTTGTGATAATCGTCAAGTTATAACATATTTCCCGTGGAGTGCCGGGCCAAAATAGCACATGCCTATTTCGTCCCGTGCGTGTCGTAGGAGGCGACTAAGGAAAAATCCAGAAGATGGGCAGCACCGTCTTCTGTAACTTGACCACCAATACTGCGATTCCCAAGCCGCTTGCCAAGCGTGGGGATTATTGCAAGCTCCGTCTTTTAGGGCGGCCTTTGTTCAACAGTGGACGTCTTCCGGCTGATGATGATGACACATAATTTTATTATCGTCTCTTTTGTCTGCTTATATGGCAGTTTAAATACATAGAAATATTACAGCCGTTGGGTGCAAAATAGAGAGCCACCATGAGTGCTACCTAAGTACGTCCGTCACTAGATGGTCACCCTCGCTACCATCCTTGTTGAAGACAATCTCTACTGCATGACATGTTTCTATGACAACTAGCTCATGCCGATAGCAAAAAGCCCTAACCCTAAAATGCGATTTCGGGGACTATGTAATGTTATATTAAAATCTATATTTTTGATATTTTCAGATGTTAAAAATGATAACCAATCAGAATCAAGAGACAAACCCTCAAAGAATAAAATGATGATCGTAAACTTGTGGATTCATACAAAACTGTCACACTTTGAATTTATTAATTAATATGTAAACTGTAAGTACATACCTGCTTAGATAGATCTTATTTAGTTTACAGCTATTACAATATTTTGAGATTTAGGGCTGTTTCACCATCTACAAGTAAAGTATTGAATAGTTACTTCTTGATTAACGCAAATCGGCAAGTAAAAGTTACGAGTATCTTCTATCGTATCTTAGTTACAGGTCAGTTTATCCCCTGATTATTGCTACTCAGATATTGTGAAATTTGTATGAGTAGTTTCGGGTGACTTTAAGTGGCGGTTAGTCTACTTGACACTTTACTTGTCGATGGTGAAACAGGCCCTAAGCATACCCATTGCTACTTACCTAGTGTAACGTTACCTATAAACAATACTGCCTCGTCTAGTGGTCGCTAAGCGCGACTGCTAAGCTTGAGGTCCTGGGTTTGAATACTGGGTCGGGCAAAGTGCTACTGAGTTTTCCATTAGGTAATTCTCAGTAGCAGCACGGAGTCTGGATCTGTGCCCGGTTGATGGCAATAGGCTCGCCCCCTATTACATTGGGACTTACAACATAACTGGCGAAATGTGGGTGTACTATATGTTCACCTCTGCCTACCCCTTCGGGGAATACAGGCGTGATGTTATGTTTATGTTTTATGTTTATAATATAACTGGCGAAATTTGGGTGTACTATGCACCTCTGCTTACCCCTTGTGGGGATACAGACATGACAGAGTTATGCATGTATTTACCAACAAAATTGTATTGTCAACAGCTTTTTCAAATCTTTCAACACAGCTTCAAAATGAATTACAATCAAATCAAGAAATTAGATGAGGACTCCTTGCAACAGTTGACGGAAGGTACCGGGCCTAGTGACAAGTGTATATGCTCCCTCCTATCCCCTCCCGACGGAGAGAGGAAGAGCTTAGGCGCCTCCATAAAGAGGGCGTTCGCCTCCTTCACTCCCGGGAAAAAGAGGCGGCAGATGGACGGCAGAGCAGTGGACGTACCTATAGCGTTCAATAAAGGGAGGAATGGTCAGTAGTGTACTGTTTCTTATCAAAGTTGGACTGCCAAGTCAAAGGTCGCAAGTTCAAACCCCGGCACGCACCAATGACTTTTCGAATTCATGTGCGTATTACAAATTAGTTATCAGTTGCTAAAACGGTGACGGAAAACATCGTGAGGAAACCGACACACCGGAGAGATTTTCCAACGGTGTGTAAAGCCATGTCAGAGGCCTACAGGCGGTTTAAACTCTGACACCAGGTTGTTCATCAACCATACGATATGAAGAATATTGAAATAAATGTACTTATACAAAGAAAAATAAATATCAAATAATACTTAATAAAAAATCCAAGTTATAACAGACTTATGTATCATCTAAACATTCTTGAATATTGTAGTATAACTTGAATTATTATAACCTTTTTATCTCTGTATAAAGGAGGTATCTACTCTACTAAGGAGGTGGTCAAGCGTAAGTCGTCCTGCGGCAAATGCGGCTGCGACAAGGAGAATATAGTCCTGAAGCACTCCTTCGCCAACATTCGCATCACTAGTCCGGATGTCTCATCGATATGTCCCTGCCCTACTGACTGCTTGCCGGGTGAGACACTTTCTATGTTACAGACTTTAAAAAATTGGGTAATTATCGACCAATATTTCGAAGATAGGTACTACTACTAAAAAAAATGCTTTTTTTTTTTTAAAACGTCGCCCCACATTAGGAATTTCTCCTGTATCGTGGGTGCGTTTCACAAACATGTAATATCACATACACAAACACCCAGACTCGGGACAAATATCTGTGGATCGCACAAATTTTTGTCCCGTGCGGGATTCGAACCCTTAGCGCAGCAGTCCAATCGCTTAGCCACTGCGCCAATCGGGTCGTCGCTTTATTTACATTTGGGCCAGATAATCTGAATAATTTGACGACCCGATTGACGCAGTGGCTAAGCAAAAGGACTGCTGCGCTAAGGGTTCGAATCCCGCACGGGACAAAAATTTGTGCGATCCGCTGATGTTTGTCCCGAGTCTGGGTGTTTGTGTATGTGATGTTTCATGTTTGTGAAATGCACCCACGATACAGGAGAAATTCCGAGTGTGGGGCGACGTTTTATGATTAGACTGCTAAGTAGTTGTTTCTAAACCAATAAAAATTTCATTAAGTTGGCAAATTAATTCAATTCAAATTTAAAAAATACGTAACTGGTAACGTTTGGCGAATTATTACATTTATTATACCTGTCACTGTCGTTTGAATATCAAAGAATAGAGGTGTGAGTGTGTGTGAGAGGTGAATAAGTTAGGAGAGATTTTAGCATCTTTTATAAGTAAGATGGATCTTGTTAAGTATAGGTACTATGTATAAGGATTGAGCTTGCACAATTCTTCACTGACAGAGAACGAGCATTGAGCGATAAAACCGGGTCAGGCAAAGTGTTATTAGTTTTCCCATTAGGTAATTTTCAGTAGCAGCATGGAGCTTGATTTGTGTGTGCCCGGTTGATGGCAATAGACTTATAACATAACTGGCGAAATGTTGGTATACCCCTATGGCTAACCTATGCTATATGCTAACTGCGCCCCGCGGTTTTACCCCGCTAAATTTTTTCGGGATAAAAAGCCTTTATAGATAGCCTATATGTTAATCCAGGGTGTTAGCTATCTCCGTACCAAATTTTAGCAAAATCGGTCCAGCCGTTTGAGCTTGATGAGGTAACAAACATACAAACGCACAAACACACTTACAAACTTTCGCTTTTATAATATTAGTGTAATTTATTTCAGACAAGCAAAGACTACTGAACAATATTAAGGTGACTGTGGAACGCGTGGCCATCGACCCTGACAGCGAGAACTCGGAGACCAGCCTGCATCACCACCGGCAGAAGACGGTGCTGGAGCCTCTGATGTCCGACAGGAAGTCTCTCTCCAGCCTCATTAATGCCCAGTACGAGAAGGTCGAAGACATCTATGATAGGCAGTACGAGTAGCTGGAAAACCTGCCTAATATTCATTTAGAAGATAAACAGATTGCTCAGTAAAATAAATATTACGATTTAGGTGCCTATAATCATCATCAGCCTATCTTCGTCCACTGCTGGACATAGGCCTCTCCTAACACGCCACTGAGCTCGATCTTCGGTTCTTTGCTTCCATTTTGCGTATATCGTCGCCCCACCTAGCTGGAGGACGTCCTACACAATTACAGAGTTGTTGTCTCCACTCCAGAACACGATTACCCCAACGGTTGTGACCTGCCCACTGCCATTCCAGTTTGCTAATCCTGTGGGCTATGTCGATAACTTTAGTCCTCTGTTGGATAACTTACATGGAGGCTGGGAATTAGAACCGAAAGATTGCGAATCTTTATGGATCAACGTACCATTTCTTCAAGAAAAATGTTCATAAGGACGTCTTTATGTGTATCGATTTTGAATTTGTGATCATTTGGAAAATTATACAACTCAAACGCAATGAGCGGTGGTGTTTCCAAAACAATTTCGCATGCCATTGGTCCCTTCCCTGCTTTAGGGTTTTCATCAAAAAGATAACAGGTTATTAGACACATATTAAAATAAATATTACAATATACCCTACATGGGGTATATACAATGATATTATAAGTAACTTATCTACCTTGTAGTTAAGTTACCTACATCATTCGATCTTCACACACACAGTATTGAGACGTCACACTATAGAAGATGATAGTAAAGACGGCATGTCGTAATTATAGGTAGCCCTAGACAAGTAGCAAAACGCTAGACGAATAGAATTGAATAGAATGAAAAATATGTCATCGATAACATAGTCGATACATTATGTCATCCTCGTACATTTATCATTCTGTTCGTTAAGCGTTTTGCCACTTGTCTAGACTTAGGTGTGAAGAAATAAGCTGAGTTTTGGTGAGCTAATCAATTTTTAAACGATCCATTTGTTGTGTGTAACCTATCTATCATTTTACTTTTAAGATCATTGCTGCCATTTTTCAGTTTGACCGTAAACTGGATGACAGCGGGCAGCGGGGGCGGTGGCGACAGCAGCGCTTGGCGACTAGAGCGCACCGCTCGTACGCCGCTCCCCGCACCGCTGCCATTGAGAACACTTCAATACAATTTAATGCGTTTGAACGCGCCGCTGCCGCCACCGCCCCGCTGCCCGCTGTCACCACGTTTGAGGCGACACATGAAAGATTTTAGCTGTGAGCCAACCTTTAAGATCTTAGTATACACACGCAAAAAATATAGTGAAGCGTTTAGCGGTTATATGCAAGAAATTATGCCTATTCTATGCATCACATCAGTAACAGCTATGTAAGAAATAGGATGAGTAAGCTTGTGTATACTGCGTTTAATTACAAGTTGGGTCTATGGTAGGATGATTAAAATATAATTGATTGTCTATATATGTCCATAGATAATAAAATAAATGAATCGTTGCTTACTAACGTAGAATCGAATATACAATTCTGCGCGCCCATTTCTGTTCAATTTCAATATATTATCTAGCATAAAAATAGGAAGCAATAAACTCACTGTTCCATTTTACTAGCAACACTTTATGCATGCACTTTCTTATTGGTGTTGCCAGTGATAATAAAGTGTATTTAAACTACAGATATCTATCTTTATTTCACAATGTTTGTTGAGCTATATGCTATCTACTGGCGGGAACTTTTACTAAACCCTTGATTCTTTAATAAAAATATTGATAATATTTAGTACTTTTATTTATCAGCAATAATTACTTTCCCCGGAGGGGCAGGCAGAGATTTGTTAAACTCTGTGATTTAAATATATTTTAAATTCTTCATTAAAACGTCTCCTGTATCGGGGGTGTGTCACAAACATGGAATATCACATACACAAACCCCTAGAATCGGGCCAAAAATCTGCGGAGCACACAAATTTTTGTCCCGTGCGGAAATCGGACGCGCAACCCTTAGCGCAGCAGTCCAATCTCTTAGCCACTGCGCCAAATCTATATGGCCATGACGATAAGCTATAGAAAAACCATAGACATAATACATAAGTAGGTACTAACGCTACGTACATTTGATCTGAGATCAATATACCATCTTAATGATAGTTAACAACGCTTCTGCATTAGCTTAATATTTACTAAATGGTCTTTGCCACTTAACTAACACTTAAGTTGGCAATCAACTTTAAGTACGAACCTATCAAGTGTATCGTTCACGCCTCTTATATGGTAAAGGGTAGGCAATGTTGTGGGTTGTTTAATAGATCTTATAAAGTGACCGTACTGTGTCGTGTAGGTATCTAAAACAGAGTCGGAAAACAGATCGCCACTTCTTGTGTGAATAAAAATATCGACGCGTCTTTTCCGGTTAAGAAGTAGTGTTGAGCCTTTTCTTGGGGTCCCGTTTTGTCGTAAAAGTGTAACAGACAAATTGAATTACTGATTTTTAAACTATCTCGTTTCGGGATGATAATTAACTACAAAACGGGAATTAACGCGAACACAATTTTTACATTTTAACTTGACGTTTCGAACGAGTAGCAGCACGGAATCTGGATATGTCGGTTCGGTTGATGGCCAGCTGGCCTTCTTTTACATTGGGACCTATTTTGACGTCCTGATTGGCGCAGTGGCCAAGCGATTGGACTGCTCCGCTAATGGTTGCGGGTTTGATTCTCGCACGGGGTAAAAAATTGTGCGAACTGCAGATGTTTGTCCCGAGTCTGGGTGTTTGTGTATGTGATATTTCATGTTTGTGAAACGCACCTACGATATAAGAGAAATTCTAAGTGAGGCGACGTTTTCTTAAAAAAATCCTATATCATACGTAATACTTAAATAACATCACGCCTGTATTCCCTGAAGGGATAGGCAGAGGTGTACAGTTACATTTATAGGACACCCACATTTGCCATAATTCCCCCTGCTTGAGGATCGCAGTATTGGTTGGAAGACGCTGCTGCCCATCTTCTGGTTGTGGTCAACTCTTGTGCGAGTTCGCAATTCTCCTTATCGGCTCGACCGATTTTGATGATTTTATTAAACTCTTATGTTCACCTTGATGGTTCTCAGTTATAGTTGGACCCGATAGGTGGCGCTGTTGACGACATTCTCATTCCAAATAAAAGAGTAACTATGAAGAAGAGTTTCTTGCCGGTTCTTCTCCATAGAAGAACCTTTGGAACCCGAGCAATTAGTTTTGACGTTTTATAAGTGCTCTATTGTAGCCTATATGAAATAAAATACTATAACTATTTTAAAATTGTTTTTTCGCATGCTCAGCACAGATGAAAAATGTATGTAATGTAAGCGGGATTCGAGCCCGCGTTATGAGTAATCAACCCAATATTTATTTTAAGAACTTTTGTATACTGATGCCGTCCAAAATAAATGATTTCTGAAGACCTAAGATTTTCAAGAAATAAAACTCATGAAGATTTAAAGTCAAATTTATTTAATGATCCTTACTTTAAACATATATTACAATCAGTATAAAAGGTCACACATTCGATACGCCGACTCCTATAGATTATATAAATATCTATAAATCAGTGATATATAAAAAAAGTATAGATACGTCATATGCTAACAAAATGAACGAGAAAAGTGTTCCGAACTGCACATAACATAACATCACGCCTGTATTCCCCGAAGGGGTAGGCAGAGGTGAACATATAGTACACCCACATTTCGCCAGTTGTAAGTCCCAATGTAATAGGGGGCGACCCTATTGCCATCAACCGGCACAAATCCAGACTCCGTGCTGTTACTGAGAATTACCTAATGAAAAACTCAGTAACACTTTGCCCGACCCGGGATTTGAACCCAGGACCTCTTGCTCAGCAGTCGCGCTTAGCGACCACTAGACCAACGAGGCAGTCCGAACTGCACACATACAACTTGACAAAGACGTGACAGAGAGAGAATATTTATAATATTAAGAGTAAAAGAATAAACAACGGTTTGTCACTTGCGCGCGCATGTCGAACGTCACTTTGGATTGCCAATCACTGATAGACAAAATGTCCCAATGTGTTCATTTTCAAGTCGTCAAAATGAGCGCGCTAGTAACATATCTGTACTTTTTTAAAATATCATTGCCTATAATCTTCCTTTTTAATAACATTGGACCTAGTTATGCAAAACAGAATCAACCCATACAATGACTGTTATGAGAAAAAGCGATATTTGATAAAATTTCGTAGTGATATAGATTTTATACGTACAGAAAAATCGTGTTTTGTAAAAAAAACTGTGTGTCTGTATGTTTACAGTGTCGATGTAAGGTTCGTTTAAGAAAGCTTCTGTGTCCGTATCTCGATTTTGGTATGAGTGTAGACTGGTTCCTGTTTGCATAACTAGGTCCAATTATTAAAGCTTTTTTAAGATCGTAGCTCATTACTGCACCGCTCTGAGTACATAGTTTAAATAAATGTGTGTCTGACGTCTGTGTGTCGACGACCTGATTGGCGCAGTGGCTAAGCGATTAGACTGCTGCGCTAAGGGTTCGATTCCCGCACGGGGCAATAATTTGTGTGATCCGCAGATGTTTGTCCCGAGTCTGGGTGTTGTGTATGTGATATTTCATGTTTGTGAAACGCACCCACGATACAGGAGAAATTCCTAGTGTGGGGCGACGTTATTTAAAAAAAAAAAGAAAAAAAAACAAGTGTTTTTAAGTGTAGAAACATAACATTGTACTTTGATAATGAAGCGACGAGCTCAGTTTAGGCTCATAAATGGCAATAGGCTCGATATCTTACAGCGCGACTACGCTTCACCAGCTCATGAACAAGGGCTACGATTGAGTCCGAAACTAGTCGTTCATTCCTAAATATACAAATGAGTAAAATCGGTAAATAGTAAATAATATTAAGTATTTCAAATTTGAAAAATGATGGACACGAGCGGGATTGAAACCCGCGACCTTAGCCATACCGTGGCGCCACCTCTTACCAATTACCGTGTCGCTTCTCGCACCCATCGAATTTCAAGTTCCGTATTAGTATTTACGACTTAAGGGTTACGTCAGGTATTATTAATATTATATACTAGCGGCCCGCTCCGGCTTCGCACGGGTATAAAATATATTTTATAAGTATTTCTCCACTATTTAATGGATGTTATTATACATATAAACCTTCCTCTGCCATCACTCTATCTATTAAAAAAAACCGCATCAAAATCCGTTGCGTAGTTTTAAAGATTTAAGCATACATAGGGATATAGGGACAGAGAAAGCGACTTTATTTTATACTATTTAGTGATGATTTGTTTAATGCACCTAAAATATCTCTTGTTTTGTAATATATACATATATATATGCATATAAGAAATAACGTATCGAATGGTAACAATAACATAGACTTTGAAATAAAATAATTTTGACGGATTTTATCGCGGTTTTAATTTACTTTGATTCTCGAAGTATGGAACACTTGACAGCATTCGGTCATTCATAAAACTGCGAAACCTAAGACACGAGTTCATTTTACGTATAATATAACATCACACCTGTATTCCCCAACGGGATAGGCAGAGGTGCACGTATAGTACACCCACCATCCGCCAGTTATGTTATAGGTCCCAATGTAATAGACGAGCTGGCTACAACCGGACACAAATCCAGACTCCGTGCTGCTACTGAGAATTACCTAATGGAAAACTCCAGTAACACTGCCGAAGCCGGGATTCGAACCCAGGGCCTCATGCTCAGCAGTCGCGCTTAGCGATCACTAACCAACGAGGCAGTCGTGCATGAATCAGACTTTAAAAATAATTAAACTGTAAGTTAGCTGATAGTAATTGATAAAATCAGACGTTTAACACCTCAGTCTGCTCGTGACAATGAATGCTGTAAAGGATTCGAAACGTCGGGACCAAAAAATTAATTAAAACCGCGATGAAATCCGTATATACAATTTTATTTCAATGTTTATTTGCGAAGTGATAGAAATCAATATAAAATAACATAGTAGATCACAACATATAAAAAAAATATACAACGTTCCGTATAAACAACTCGGTTGCTGGTAAACACAACCTAACTGTAGGGTATATTTGAACCCACGATGGTAAAACCACTTTGAACCCATTAAAATGTATCGACTTTGAACCCACCGGCCACTATAATGCGACGACTTTAAAGACTGCCCCGTTGGTTTAGTGATGTTCGCGACTGCTGAGAGTAAGTCTTGGGTTTGAATTCCGGGTCGGGTACTGTTAATGAGGTTCACGCCTGTATTCCCAAAAGAGGTAGGCAGAGGTGTGTAGTACACCAACATTTTGCCAGTTATGTTATAGGTCCCAATGTAATAGAGGGCGAACTGGACACAAATCTGGGCTCAGTGCTGCTACTAAGAATTACCTTATAGAAATACCCAATAACACTTAGCTCAACCCGGGATTCGGACCCCGGACCACATGCTCAGCAGTCGCATTTAGCGTCTAGGCTGAAGTTAAGGTTCAAAGTCAGACAAAATCCATTTTAGGTTCAAATACAGACATTATTATGTACTTTAGTTAAAAACCTGTGCATTATAACTACAAAAACTATATAAGTTACTACGGAATATATTATTTAAATGGCACTTTTAGTACCATTGTGTACTAGCAATCTCTAAGTGTCAAAATGGTACCTATATTTGAGCGATAGTGTCATTTTCGGGTTTACAGTCGGATTTTATGTTTCAAATTTGATTTTATCGACTTCTCCGCCTATATTAACTGGCTGGTCAATTCTAAGATGAACATATAGTTAGCGGTTTCACCTGCGTCAAATTTGCATTAATGCAGGCAAAGCATAGCTAGTATAATCACAAATTATAGCCTTTATTTTACTCTGATGTATAAGCTATATTACTGTAAAGTTTCATCGAAATCCGTCCAGTAGTTTTTGCGGGAAGGATCAATTAACATCTATCCATCTTCACACGTCCGTGACCGAATACTCGACTTTTAAGACTAAGTCGATTCGTCCAGTTAATACGGTATTTTTAATTGAACTTTCACCAAACATATCAAATCACATAAAACAGGGTGGCCGCATTTTGGCAACCTAAATAGGCACCATGAAATCACCTGTTTAGATTTTTAATTGAAAGACAAAATCGAAGTCATTATAAACGTACTTTTTACACTACACATAACTTTTATGAAAATTTAGTGGCAAAAAGAAAATCTTCTTGAAAAAGTCTTCTGATTAAAAAAAACAAATATTTAAGTTGGTCAGGTCGAAAATACTTAGAAGCCATAACTCGGAAACTATGAAATATCGCGGAACATATATGGGGGTGATACGGACACCCCACGACACGAGGGATCAACATTTTTTTTCTTTACGTCAATGTTTAGGCCACTCTGTGTAATGTATTAACAATCGGTTAGTTGACACAATTAACCGATAATTCCGAGACTCTCTAAAAACTGTTTTTCTGCCTTGATTTTTATGGGCTTTGAAATCAATAAATAGTGAATTGTGTTGGTAAAATAGTGACGGCACAATTTGCTATTACCATAAATACTACTAGCACTGATAGCCGAGTGGTACGACTGTTAAGTCAAAGGTTGCAAAGTTGTTGTATAAACTCCGGCGGCTAACGACATTTCGAATTTATAAATTAGTTATCAGTTGCTAAAAACGGTGAAGGAACCGGCACACCTGAGAGATGTTGCAACGGTGTGTAAAGCCATGTCAGAGGCCTACAGGCGGTTTAAACTCTGACACCAGGTTCATCAACCATACGATAAGAAGAAGAATGTAAACTTGAAAGTTATAGTGACCACGTTAACTATTTATATGGCTAACAATACAGCGGCTCTAGCGGTTAAATAGAGAGATACAGTTTGCCAAACATTTTCCGGATAGTTGTCGTTCATTGACGTTCTAAGGGGGAGGCCTTTGTTCAACAGTGGACGTCTTTCGGCTGATGATGATGAAGATATATTTTCCGGGGGGATGGGCAGCAGCGTTCCCCTGTGTAGGAGGTATCGTTCACCATACTGCAGTTGCCAACCCGTCCAGCGTGGTGACTGGGCAAAACCCCCCATGAAGAGTAGCCTAAGAAAACGGCCCTCAGTGCCCGGACGCCCTACTGTTCCAGGTATCTGATAATGAGTAGGGGGGGGGGGGGGGCTTGTGGCGTACCCTGGTGGTACCCTACGTCCAGCAGTAGACTGCAATAGGCTGATGTGTGATACATTTAACGTGTTCGATAGCAAGGTTACGTGGAAAATCCCATGGTCCTAGTGTATTTACCATTAGTTACAAATTCCATAACGTGAAGTTTTCAAAAACGCGTGTCAGTCAGTATTATTGATAATATTTGTACCGAGAATACTGTCTGAGAACGACGCGTTTTTGCTCAGATTTTAGTTCATCAACACTGTCTCTTTCTTTCACTCAGTTAATTACAATATAATTAACTAAATATACAGATAATTCATGAAAAACACTAAAAATGATTTGTCATTAGACACATATAAAAATAAATATTACAGTGTATCCTACATGGGGTATATACAATGATATTGTAAGTAAAAAGAGGTAGATATGTTACCCACAGCATTCGATCTTCACACTTAGTATTGTGACGTCACTCCACAGTAGATAATACGAAGTAGGACGGCGTATTATTATCGGGAGTGGACAAGAGATGGGTTGAGTTTACGTGGGCTAATTAAACATAATTAATTTGACGACGTGATTGGCGCAGTGGCTAAGCGGTTGGACTGCTGCATGTACCCACGACACAGGAGAAATTTCTAGAGTGGGACGACGTGCGTAATACACCCACATTTCGCTAATTTATATAAGCCCCAATGTAATAGATGAGCTGGCCATCAACCGGACACAAATCTCTTCATGCTGCTACTGAGAATTACTGGAAAAATCCAGTAACACAGTTGTCCGACCCAGGAAATCGAACTTAGGACCTCATGCTTGACAGTTTACTGACCACTACACCCACGAGGCAGTACTGGGCTGATTAGCTTAGTTTTGATATCACTTTCGGGGCGCGTATAACTTATCTACCTTTTTTGAATTACAATATCCTTGGTCAAGTTTTACTATAGATGACTGCAGAGGATTTTGAATTTACCAATTGAATATAATACTTATCCAATATAGATAAGGTATATATTTCAATGCTCGATCATGGACTTCGGAATAACGCGATGCTAAATTAAAGGCATTAAAATATATTTCTTATTTCGATTGGCTACGTTTTAAATTCAATTGATCAATTAAACATTCTCTACCGTCCCGTCTGCGCAGGTCATTAATCTATAATTAATCTAAAGATAATCTGTAGTTAATCTACGGTTAATCCATAGTTAATCTACAGTGTTTCCATAGTTAGTCTATAGGTAATCCATAGTTAATCTACAGTTAATCCATAGGTAATCCATAGTTATTCTACGGTTAATCCATAGTTAATCTACAGTTTAGATGGCTGGGTACCGTTATTCACAGTTTGCACTGCGCTCCTTTTCTAGGTATGTTGGTGAAAGCCGTCGGTTGCGGGTACAGACGTCTGCGACACTTGAACTCCACGAGGTCGACTATCTTCGTGGGCTGTAACAAAAGCGATAAGTTAATGATACAATTAAAATGCGGGTTCGATTTCCGCGCCTGTCAAATATTTGTATGAATCGCAAAAGTTTTTTTAAACGTCGCCCTAACACTAGGAATTTCTCCTGTATATCTGCGGATCGCACAAATTTTTGTTCCGTGCGGGAATCGAGCCCGCAACCCTTAGCGCAGCAGTACAATCTCTTAGCCACTGCGCCAATCAGGTCGTCAAATTGTGGGTTCGACTACCGCGCCGCGCCGGCAAAAAATTGGGTGAATCGAAAAGTTTGCTCAGAGTGTGCACGCATCTTTGAACGGAATGATAATAATATCTTGGGACAGCTCACACACGGTCATCTGATCCCAAACTAGGCAGAGCCAGTATTATGGCAACCAGACAGCTGATAAACGTACTTATATATTTTTAAATACATACATAATATAGATAAATTACACCCAGACACATAACAAATGATTATGCTCATCACACAAAGATTTGTCCTGGGTGGGAATCGAACCCACGACCGCCGGTTTAGCAGTCAGGGTCACTAACCACTAGACCAACAGGCCAGTCAATGAAATGATAGTTCTTACCTGTCTCTTTATCTTCTGCTCGTCTTTCTGCTCTTCTGTCTTTTCTTCTGTCTTCTCCTCTGCCTTCTCGTCTTCGCTGCCGGCGCCGCCGTCCGCAGTTGACACCACGTACACGGATATCTTCCGCCTATCAGGAGAGTCTTCGCTTATGTGTTTCTGGAACAAAACATTATGTTACAGGGATACAGACTCCGTGCTGCTTCTGAGAATAACCTAATGGAAACTCGGTTACTTTGCCCAACCCAATATCGAACCCAGGACCTCACGCACGCAATCACAGCAGTGCTAGTAGAGTGGTATGACACAGGTTTGGTATCATTCAAACTTCGGTACGCACCAATGTCTTGTCGAATTCTTCAGCGTATTATAAATTAGTTATCAGTTGCTAAAAACGGTGAAGGAAAACATCGTGAGGAAACCGGCACATCTGAGAGATTTTTCAACGGTGTGTAAAGCCATGTCAGAGGCCTACTGGCGGTTTAAACTGTGACACCAGGTTGTTCATCAACCATACGATAATAAGAAGTAACGTACCGTATAAAACTGTATCAGTTCTTCTTTGGTGATTGTGTTGAGCTGTTCCACTTCTACCCGCGGCCTGTCGAAGTTGTATACCTGTGTGAAAGTACCTATATTAATAAAACATAACATAACATAACATCGTGCCTGTATTCCCCGAAGGGGTAGGCAGAGGTAAACATGTAGTACACCCACATTTCGCCAGTTATGTTGTAAGTCCCAACGTAATAGGGGGCGAGCCTATTGCCAGCAACCGGGCACAGATCCAGACTCCGTGCGGCTACTGGGAATTACCTAATGGAAAACTCAGTAACACTTTGCCCGACCCGGGATTTGAACCCAGGACCTCTTGCTCAGCAGTCGCGCTTAGCGACCACTAGACCAACAAGACACTAGACAACGATAAATAATGATCATCGTCATCAACCGACAGATGTCCACTGTTGAACGAAAGCCTCCCCCATTTAGAAAGGGGGGGGGGGTGCCGTAATCCCCACGCTTGGCAAGCGGCTTGGGTATCGCAGTGTTGGTGGTCAAGTTACAGAAGACGCTGCTGCCCATCTTCTGGATGTTCCCTTAGTCGCCTCTTACGACACCCACGGGAGGAGAGGGGTGGTCAATTCTAGGCCGGATACCACACGCCGCAAATAATGATCGGTACTATTTAATTTTATATTGTATGATATATTATAAATGAGATCTTAAATACAGGCTTAGTTTAGATTAAGGATATTCGTCCCCTTATTAATAAAAATCACTGTAAATGATAAATGATTTTATTTCTGCAAATAGGCTTTAAAAAACACTTTTACATGTCATTTTTTTTAAACTAGATAGATGGCGTCGGCATTTCCTAACTTAGAAGAAGAAGAATGTTCTTGTTTATAAAAAATAATAATAATTTATTTAATCTAAAAAAGTTTACTTATATAAGTAAAAATAGGAATTTCTGATATGTTAAAACCGTCCTTGTTTTTTTGTTACAGCGCTGCTATGCTTGGAAAATCTTGTATTTTTCATCGTATAAGCAATAGCTAAGTATGTGTAAAAATCGCCACTCAATTTGTGCACACAAATTCGGCTCTCAAAGCGTTGGTATTTTTATTTCGACGGTATAAAGTTTCTTCTGAAAGCATTATATTCCCTTCTAAGTGCCTTTGTTGCCTCTAGTTTTAACCATTGCAAAGCTTTAGTAATCTCTTCCTTGTTTTCTGAATTCCGTGCGAAGTCAATCTCTCCATTGTTGCAAAATCAATATCGTCTATCCAAGTCCACGTCGTTTTGGTAACTACGAAACGTACGCCATCCACTCTCAGAATTCTCTTTGTAGCCAAGTAACCTTTCTTAATAATATATAAACATACCTGTGACGTAATTTCCGCCCACATCTGAGAAGCCTTGCTGGACATCCGCTTCGGTTTCTCAAGCTTCTGCGCCGCAAGCGCAGATCTGTGCTTCAAAAATTCTTCGTCCGTCATCTTCTCTAGATATTCCTGTTGAGAAATATGCATGAATGCATAAAAATGAAAAATTACATGAAAATGAGGGACCCGTAGCTACGTGGCTTCCGCGCAGATCATTCGATCTTTGAGGTTAAGCCGTGCTCGCCGCGGTCAGTCTTGTGATGGGTGACCGTTGTTTCATGTCCTACCCCCTCCGTGCTTCGGAAGGCACGTTAAGCCGTTGGTCCTGCGCCTGATCTCTCTCCGGTCGTGTCTCACCGTCCTGGACTATGAGAGTGAGGGAATAGGGAGTGCACCTGTGTCTGCGCGCATACTTGTGCACTATAATATCTCCTGCGTAGTTGGCTAGTCTCAGATGAGACAGGCCGCCGGGACCGTCGTCAGGAGATTTTTTTTATTATTATTAGTGTAGAAGTACAGATAAGTACAGAAGTATAGATAAGTATAGACAGTATAGATATATGTACTGACCAGCGATCCTTGCAGGAACGCCTCTATCCTCTCCTCCAGATACTCCGGGTGCCGGTCACTCTGCACGATGACCCTGAAGCCCTGAACGCCGTTGGAGCGCCGCACGCCGCTGAACACGATGTAGCCTAGCTGTTCCTGTGTTACCAATAAAATTATTTAATTTATTTGACCAATATCGTTACTATTAATGTTACCTCATAACATGATACCTGTATTACAGAGGTGTGTAGTACATCTCGTCCCGTTAGGTGTCGTAAGAGGGAACTAAGGGAAAATCCAGAAGATGGGCAGCAGCATCTTCTTCTGTAACCATCAAGAATACTGTGATCCCAAAGCCGCTTGCCAAGCGTGGGCTATATTTCGCACTTCACCATGGTCCGCAGCACGCTGAAGCAGGGCTCGGAGAGCGTGTGCGCGAGCAGCTCGAGCCCCCCTGCCCCGGGCTCACCTTGGTCCGCAGCACGCTGAAGCAGGGCTCGGAGAGCGTGTGCGCGAGCAGCTCGAGCCCCCCTGCCCCGGGCTCACCTTGGTCCGCAGCACGCTGAAGCAGGGCTCGGAGAGCGTGTGCGCGAGCAGCTCGAGCCCCCCTGCCCCGGGCTCACCTTGGTCCGCAACACGCTGAAGCAGGGCTCGGAGAGCGTGTGCGCGAGCAGCTCGAGCCCCCCAGCCCCGGGCTCACCTTGGTCCTTAGCACGCTGAAGCAGGGCTCGGAGAGCGTGTGCGCAAGCAGCTCGAGCCCCCCTGCCCCGGGCTCACCTTGATCCGCAGCACGCTGAAGCAGGGCTCGGAGAGCGTGTGCGCGAGCAGCTCGAGCCCCCCTGCCCCGGGCTCACATTGGTCCGCAGCACGCTGAAGCAGGGCTCGGAGAGCGTGTGCGCGAGCAGCTCGAGCCCCCCTGCCCCGGGCTCACATTGGTCCGCAGCACGCTGAAGCAGGGCTCGGAGAGCGTGTGCGCGAGCAGCTCGAGCCCCCCTGCCCCGGGCTCACCTTGGTCCGCAGCACGCTGAAGCAGGGCTCGGAGAGCGTGTGTGCGAGCAGCTCGAGCCCCCCTGCCCCGGGCTCACCTTGGTCCGCAGCACGCTGAAGCAGGGCTCGGAGAGCGTGTGCGCGAGCAGCTCGAGCCCCCCTGCCCCGGGCTCACCTTGGTCCGCAGCACGCTGAAGCAGGGCTCGGAGAGCGTGTGCGCGAGCAGCTCGAGCCCCCCTGCCCCGGGCTCACCTTGGTCCGCAGCACGCTGAAGCAGGGCTCGGAGAGCGTGTGCGCGAGCAGCTCGAGCCCCCCTGCCCCGGGCTCACCTTGGTCCGCAGCACGCTGAAGCAGGGCTCGGAGAGCGTGTGCGCGAGCAGCTCGAGCCCCCCTGCCCCGGGCTCACCTTGGTCCGCAACACGCTGAAGCAGGGCTCGGAGAGCGTGTGCGCGAGCAGCTCGAGCCCCCCTGCCCCGGGCTCACCTTGGTCCTTAGCACGCTGAAGCAGGGCTCGGAGAGCGTGTGCGCAAGCAGCTCGAGCCCCCCTGCCCCGGGCTCACCTTGATCCGCAGCACGCTGAAGCAGGGCTCGGAGAGCGTGTGCGCGAGCAGCTCGAGCCCCCCTGCCCCGGGCTCACATTGGTCCGCAGCACGCTGAAGCAGGGCTCGGAGAGCGTGTGCGCGAGCAGCTCGAGCCCCCCTGCCCCGGGCTCACCTTGGTCCGCAACACGCTGAAGCAGGGCTCGGAGAGCGTGTGCGCGAGCAGCTCGAGCCCCCCTGCCCCGGGCTCACCTTGGTCCTTAGCACGCTGAAGCAGGGCTCGGAGAGCGTGTGCGCAAGCAGCTCGAGCCCCCCTGCCCCGGGCTCACCTTGATCCGCAGCACGCTGAAGCAGGGCTCGGAGAGCGTGTGCGCGAGCAGCTCGAGCCCCCCTGCCCCGGGCTCACATTGGTCCGCAGCACGCTGAAGCAGGGCTCGGAGAGCGTGTGCGCGAGCAGCTCGAGCCCCCCTGCCCCGGGCTCACATTGGTCCGCAGCACGCTGAAGCAGGGCTCGGAGAGCGTGTGCGCGAGCAGCTCGAGCCCCCCAGCCCCGGGCTCACATTGGTCCGCAGCACGCTGAAGCAGGGCTCGGAGAGCGTGTGCGCGAGCAGCTCGAGCCCCCCTGCCCCGGGCTCACCTTGGTCCGCAGCACGCTGAAGCAGGGCTCGGAGAGCGTGTGTGCGAGCAGCTCGAGCCCCCCTGCCCCGGGCTCACCTTGGTCCGCAGCACGCTGAAGCAGGGCTCGGAGAGCGTGTGTGCGAGCAGCTCGAGCCCCCCTGCCCCGGGCTCACCTTGGTCCGCAGCACGCTGAAGCAGGGCTCGGAGAGCGTGTGCGCGAGCAGCTCGAGCGCGACATTGGCCCGGCACGCGCGCACGCCGCACGCATAGTACAGCGACGCGCACGACGAGCGGTGCACGCTGTTGCTCGTCTCCCGCACGTGCCACGCGCCTGGGGCGGGGGGACACGTGTCAATAATATAGTATGGCTGTCCTGAAGATGGACAAACGCCACTTCTCGTACAGAGATGAAAGACTTGCCTCAGTATTACTAAAATTAATGTTTTAAAATCGAATTTGTTTTCAGAAATTTGTTACATCAAAACCCAGATTTGTGCTGAAAGAAATACGTCAAAATAACAGTGACGCTGTATAGGATCTAGAAATTTTATCAAATAAAAAAATTCTATACATATTCTTTACACATAAATCAAATTAGAGTGTCTGTTTGTTATATCAAAATTACAGCTATTATATAGTTTATTAAATGCGTATACTTAAAACAAAACAACTTTAAATTTTAAAGAATTTAGTAAATAATTTATGTGTTCTGGGTAATAAGGTGCATATGTCAATGATAAAAACGCGTGTGTACTTTTTTTTTTTATCGTATGGTTAATGGACAACCTGGTGTCAGAGTTTAAACCGCCTGTAGGCCTCTGACATGGCTTTACACACCGTTGAAAAATCTCTCAGGTGTGCCGGTTTCCTCACGATGTTTTCCTTCACCGTTTTTAACAACTGATAACTAATTTATAATACGCACATGAATTCGAAAAGACATTGGTGCGTGCCGGGGTTTGAACTTGCGACTTTGACTCGGCAGGCCTACGGTCATACCACTCGGCTATCAGTGCTGCAACTGTACTTACTGAGGTTTATTGGCAACTAAAGTTTATAATTCACGTACAACTGTATACTAAT
Source organism: Abrostola tripartita (assembly GCA_905340225.1). Lineage (NCBI taxonomy): Eukaryota > Metazoa > Arthropoda > Insecta > Lepidoptera > Noctuidae > Abrostola > Abrostola tripartita. The sequence goes on along the minus strand of HG996513.1, from coordinate 595,515 downwards.
GATAAGTGGTAGTGGAGTGGCCGCGCAAACACAAGAAAACAGCTTCAACAATATGTTTTACATACCTTTCTCTATTTCAATTTCTCTGTGCAATAGCAGTTGCTGAGCTAAGAGGGGCGTCGCGTCCTTTGGTAACCTGTGGACAAACATATACATAACATAACATCACGCCTGTATTCCCCGAAGGAGTAGGCAGAGGTGTGTAGCACACACATTTCACCAGTTATGTTATAGGTCCCAATGTTTTAGGCGAGCTGGCCATCAACCGGGCACAAGAGCAGTCTCCGTGCTGCTACAGAGAATTACCTAATAGAAAAACTCAATAACAGTTTGACTGACCCAAGAATCGAACCCAGGAGTTCGCTCCACGTGTAATGTATAATTTAAAAACGCAATCTAGACTTCATGCTGCTGCAAATGACGTAATGGTAAAACCCAATCCAACAACACTTTGTTTGACCCGGGATTCGAACCCAGTATCTCATGTCTGACAGTCGCGCTGTGCGACCACTAGACCAACAAGACAGTCAAGACAAAAAATGATTCTACACATTTTTACTTGTAATACATTGTGTGTTTGTATGTATGTATGTGTGACAACCAGCCCTCCTAGACAAGTGGCAAAACGCTTGACGAATAGAATGATAAATGTATGGGGATGACATAATGTTTCGACTATGTTATCGATGACATATGTCAAACCCATTCTATTTGATTTCTTCTTCGATTCTTTCACTTATCTAGGGGGGCTGATTGGCCCAGTGGCTAAGCGATTGGACTCCTGCGCCAAGGGTTGCGTGTTCGAATCCCTCGGGACAAATATTTGTGTGACCCGCAAATGTTTGTCCAACGCATTTACGATACAGGATAATTATAATATTTTGGGACAAGTCACACACGGTCATCTGATCCCAAACTAGGCAGAGCCTGTGTTATGGTAACCAGACAACTGATAAACATACTTATAAATAAATTTGAATTGGTATTATCGTTTCAGTGATTTATAGCTGTAAAGGTATAACACTGAGTTGGTAATCATAGATTCCAACAGATAATACCTGACGTCACCCTTATGACGTAAATACTAAAAGGGAACGTGACATTCGATGGATGCGAGCAGCGACACGGTGGCTCAGTTGGTTAGAGCAGCACCACGGTACGGCAAAAGTCGCAGGTTCAAGCCCACTCGTGTCCATCATTTTTCAAATTCCTTTATCAATTTAGATTCAAGCTTAGCATGGGCAACATGCTAAAATGGCACCAAAAGTCAATATATTTCTAAATACATACATAATATAGATAAATTACACCTAGACACCGAACAAATGATTATACTCATCACACAAAGATTTTGTCCTGGATGGGAATCGAACCTACAACCTCCGGTTTAGCAGTCAGGGTCACTAACCACTAGACCAACAGAAAGAACAAATCTGAAGTATTGTGAGAAGAAAGTATAAATGGTTATATCGATGCCTTAGTTCACAATTGCGCTAACTACAAAATTTTCAATTTTTACTTTTTTAATGCCAAATACACTAAATTTCATGCTCTTTCGTTTCCGCGTATCGAAATACCGTTATTCCTTCTCTTTCTACCAAAAACGTGGGTCACAGTTGTATTAAATGAGTTCGTTTAATGTCCTATGAATGTGGTATTATACTAATGGTCTTTATTTTTGTAAAACCAATCAAGATATACTTTAACTGATTTTAAGTTTCTCAACTACAGGAAATTTCAAAACACAAACGTATTATATACATTTGCAATATCTACTCATACTTTTTAGCAGTGCTACAAGAGTTTATTATGTGTTGGTAGTACAAATGGATCAAGAAAGTTTAATGCACAAGTGTGCTAAGTACTATCCTAGATTGTCATGCTAACACTGGCTACTGCTATTTATGGGACGAGTGTAATGGCAAAAAAGGTTCTACTGAAATCGGATCGATATTGTTAAAATATCTTAGTAGTTTACCCGAAACTGTTACTCATGTCGCATCATTTTCTGACACTTGTGGTGGTCAGAACCGCAATAAATATGTTACTCTAGCGGCTTTATACGCTGTCAATAACATACCTCACTTAGCCATACGATCGATTTTAAATTCATGGAATCGGGGCATTCGTATTTAGAAGTGGATTCAATTCACGCGTGTATTGAAAGAGCGCGAAAGCATAAAAGCATATTCACTTTGCGTGAATATGCATTGGTGATAGGGTCTGCTAGAATTAAGCCGAAACCCTACGATGTTATTATTATGAAACACGGGGAATTCTATGATTTGAAGGGATTCGAAAAAACTTTGAATTCCAATACAACAAAAAATACAAAAAATGAGCCAGTACAGTGGCTGAAAATTAAGTGGCTACGGCTGCAGAAAGAATCCCCCACTTCAATTTTTTACAAATACGATTTGACCGATCCAGATTTCAAAGAAATAGACATTTGTAAGACAAAAACAATGAAAAAAAAAGACATATGTATAAGCAAATTAAAGAAACCTCTGAAAGTAGCATATACATCACTGATTGCAGTGTCACAAACTAAAAAAAAAGATCTGCTAACACTTTTAAATGATGGGGTTATACCACCAGAATATGATCACTATTACAACGATATTCCATCCACTTCTGCGGCTATTGTTAACAATAATTGTGATGACACTGAATCGTCTGATGATGAACCAGATGAAGAGTCCATTGCTGAAGAAATTTAAGATTTGATTAATTTTTTAATAACCAATGAGTAAAAATGAATAATTGTTACCTGAAACTGAAGTCTGACTTTATTAATTTTCTTATAAAAAATCTTATTTTAATGATTCAGAAACTAATTGTTTTGTGAAATAGCTAAAGATTGGCCTATAATTGGGCTTCAGTCTGTTGAATTTTTTAGTTGTGATTTTGAATTTTATTTAATTTGATTGTGGATAAAAACTGTTTGTGTTTTCTAATAAAAAAATAATAATATGAATATGGATTTCTCGTTTATTATTTTGTCTATTTAATGCAATATCCATAACTATTATTATCCTTCTTTGTGGACCTTGAACCAGCCTGGTAAAGCTGTTAAATAGTTTTGAGTTTTTCACTTAATGCCGGTCAGCATAATCAATATTAGTGCACAAATGTATTAAATAGGGGGTTTTATGTTTATTTGGCCATTTTGAAAAGGTAACGTTTAAACTAATATTACAATATTGAGATATGATGGAGTAAAAGGACTAGTCTTATGAATAGATGCATATTTTTTTTGTTATTTTACTTGGATTTTCTATTGTTCTCGTCTAAACTTTAAAAAACTTTAAAGGTCTCTCCTCAAAAATGTAAATTTCGTAGTTAGTGCAATTGTGAACTAAGGCATCGATATATGTCATATTGTTTTTATAACATTGTTAAATTATTTGTGTCCTTTAATTATATAATTGGTGTTCACCGTGTAATTAAAGCAAATAAATGCTGCGCTAGGGTTGTGGGTTCGATTCCCGCACGGGACAAAAATTTGTGTGATCCACAGATGTTTGTCCCGAGTCTGGGTGTTTGTGTATGTGATATTCCATGTTTGTGAAACGCACCCACGATACAGGAGAAATTCCTAGTGTGGGGCGACGTTTACAGGCCAGTCAGAATCAGTCAGAGTCAGAAGTTAGTTGTGTGGGGCGACATTTTTATATATATAAAATGTTTACTTACTTTTTCTCAATAGCATCGGCGATGTCCAGCGCCCTCTGTCGGCTAAGATTACCATACATGAAGCCCTCGATATGGACCTTACGTATCATTTTGGCTGCAAAGTCATTTAAGACCTCAGGAGTCATTTCTGTAAGCAAAGGCTCACATTAACACTTAGTTATCTGCTAGGCTAAGCAAGGCAAACTGAGGTTAATTTACAGATCCGCTCTGTAACTGATGAAAAATCCTCTCGTATAGAAGGAACGCGGACTGATCCCTAAGATAGCTCACTGCGGGTTGGCAAAGATATAAAAATGATGGTATATCTGCATAATATGTTTTACAAAAACACTTTTAGAAGTTTTTTTTTTATATTTGGCGTCGGCATTTCTAACTGACTGAGAAGAAATGCCAGAGCTCTGGGGTCAAGGTCTCTTTTGAGGTCCAGACAGGTATAATCATTATGTGAGAACAATGTAGGTCGTCTGAGATGGTCTTTTAAAGAAAGAAATGATAAATCTATTTAATATAAAAAAAAAAACTCTTTTATTATATTATGATTATTAAAAACGCACTTTATATAAATACAATATCTTAGATATTACTTATTAGAATACTAGCGGCCCGCTCCGGCTTCGCACGGGTATAAAATATATATTATAAGTATTTCTCTACTATTTAATGGATGTTATTATACATATAAACCTTCCTCTTCAATCACTCTATCTATTAAAAAAAACCGCATCAAAATCCGTTGCGTAGTTTTAAAGATTTAAGCATACATAGGGATATAGGGACAGAGAAAGCGACTTTGTTTTATACTATGTAGTGATAGTGAAGTTCCATAGATATAAGTTAATAATTCTTATGTTGTAAATAACTAGGTTAACCCTCTTCCTCTCTCCACTATTGCTGTGCCCGACAGGGTCCATAATGATCTGTAATATTGTAAGTCCACCTATGCACTATTATGGTATGCAATAAAGTATTGAGTATTGAAAACAAAAGTAAGTTATCCTACCGTACCTCTCGCTAATATTTTAAATTCAAGTATGTGAGGACTCCTTCACGCAGAAACTACTGGACGGATTTTGATGAAACTTTACAGTGATATAGCTTATACATCAGAGTAATACATAGGCTATAATTTATAAGGATACAAGCTATGCTTTGCAAATGTAACACGGGTGAAACCGCGAGGCACTTTTAGTATTTAATCATTATATATTTACCCTTAGCAGCTTCCAGTAGCTGACATCTTGTCCACACAATATCGGATAAGCAGAGAGCTTGCTGATACACTGCGTGCTAAGAAACAAACAGTGTATTATAGACATATAAACACCTAGACTCGGGACAAACATCTGCGGTTCGCACAAATTTTTGCCCCGTGCGGGAATCGAACCCGCAACCCTTAGCGCAGCAGTCCAATCGTTTCGCCACTGCGCCAATCAGGTCGTCAACTTATTCAACTTTTGTTCCTTTGTAAGAAAAAATAACCCCCCTCCCCCTAAATCGTCTTACGTAATAAATGAATGGCTCCCATGTAACACCATGCAGTGTATCTAATATACTGCTTAATAAAATAAAAGCTAAAATGACAAAAGAAAAGTTGTTCCTGTCCTTACTTAATTTATCTATATCTATACATATAATAATCAATCTATACATATAATAAAATCGTAAACGACCCGTGTCAACAAAAATGTTACGTCAATCTTTACATACATGTAATAAAACAGTAGGGCTTGCCGTAAAAACTACTAAATAGAATCCAATTTTGCTGTTTCCGAATGTCCACGCGGACGGAGTCACGGGCACAGCTATATAATAGTATTTTATTATATGTATAGATAAAGCTGAAGAGTTTGTTTGCTTGAGCGCGCCAATCTCAGGAACTACTGGTCCGATTTGAAAATTTGTTTTAGTGTTAGATAGCCCATTTATCGAGGAATGCTAGAGGCTATACAACATTTGAAATGCACGCGGACGGAGTCGCGAGCGGAAGCTAATTAAATATTTCTATTCAATTCTATTCTCCCGACTCACCTGGTACGGCTGTTCAGCCTCAAAGTTCCTGATGGCTCTCACATGGTTCTCTTTCATGATATGAAACCGTTTGGGGTCAGCAGTGAAGGACACCATATGTTCTATTATCTTGTCCAGCAACACGCGCTGCTTGTCGTCGTATCCATCTATGGTAACCTGAACAGCATGCTGCATTAAATATGATTTGTGCTGCGGCCTAGAACTTGATGGGTGGCCGCTGATTATAAAAATGTTGTATGTAGTAGTGATAATTTGATACTCGTGACTGAGGAGTTTTTTTTAGGACTGTGTGTGTGTTGTTTCTGTGTGTGTGTGCGTGTGTGTATGTGTTGTGTGTTGTTTGTTTGTGTGTGTGTGTGTGTGTGTGTGTGTGTGTGTACTCCAATGTTGCCATTGAACTACAAGACGGATAACCTATTTAAATACGGTTTCTTTGTGTACGGAGTGCCGTAAGTGTGGCCGCTGAGAGAATGCGTTCCTGACACGTCGTTATCGAAAAGACGATGTGATTTTGTAGTGGCAGATCATTTTCAATAGTAATATTATTACTATTAACTAATAATATGATTAAAAACTATATTATTATTTTATGTTACAGTAAGCCTGTTTCGCCATCTACAAGTAAAGTGTTGATTAGTTGCTTGTTGATTAACGATAATCGGTAAGTAAAAGTTACGAGTATCTTCTATCGTATCTTAGTTACAGGCCAGTTTATCCCCTGATTAACGCTACTCAGATATTGTGAAGTTCGTATGAGTAGTTAAGGGTGACTTTAAGTGGCGGTTAAGCTACTTGACTCTTTACTTATCGATGATGCAATAGGCCCAAATGACATAATTTCGCGCCAAATTTAATGGTTAATTAATAACAAAACATTTTTTTTTAATGGAAACGACGTCGTTACAAGGTTACGTCATTCTGTCAGCGGCCGCGCAGTAGCCGCGTGTAAGACCGCGCACTCACACTGATCCCGTACTTCGCGTTCCCGATGCTCCAGCGCAGGCCGGCCAGCTCGGCGGCGTACGCGAACTGCTGCAAGCTGTCGCGCAGCAGCAGCACCCACACCGACGTCAGGTTGCAGCTCAGGGGGTCCGCGTAGGCCAGGGGGCTGCAGGAGACGGCTTATATTTATAGGCTCTCGTAGCTACGTGGATACCGCGCAGATCGGTCGATCTGCGAGGTTGAGCCGTGCTCGCCGTGGTCAGTCTTGTGATGGGTGACCGCTGTCTCATGTCTCACCCCCTCCGTGCTTCGGAAGGCACGTCAAGCCGTTGGTCCTGCGCCTGATCTCTCCGGTCGTGTCTTACCATCCTGGACTATGAGAGTGAGGGAATAGGGAGTGCACCTGTGTCTGCGCGCATACTTGTGCACTATAATATCTCCTGCGTAGTTGGCTAGTCTCAGGTGAGACAGGCCGCCGTGACCGTGGTCAGGAGAACATTATTATATTTATTTATTTATTCGAATAGAACAGTTTTAATAACCAATTACAATAGTCAACAAGATTCGTTTAACAAGAAAAATGTCACACATTAACACATAGACATTTTAACAATATATAGTACCTACATAATTGTAATAACCTTTTCAATTAACTTTCCGCAGAAGTATATAAGATATAGGTTAATTTTCTTTCGGGACAAGACCGTGGATTAATGTCCCGCACGGGTTCATTTAAAAAAAAAATTGCTAATCTAGCAACTGCCCGCGACTTCACCTGAGTTTTAAATTTGTCTTATCTTTTCCGGGATTAAAGTAGCATATGTCCTCCCTGAAGGTCCATTCTAAATATTGGAAAAAGAATTTTTAATTCGGATGGATAGTTTCCAAGATTACTCATAACATACAAACAAACAAATGGGGTGCAAAAAGTGAGCCTCCACGAGTGACGATACATAAGTACGTCCGTCACTAGACGGTCAACCTCACTACCATCCTTGTTGACTGACCAATCTCTACAGCATGACCTGTTCCATGTGGCTATTAGCTCATGCCGATACTAAGAAGAGAAACAAACAAATTTTACGTATCACACTAATATTATATAGGCAAAAGTTTGTGAGTGTGTTTGATACTTCTTCACGACAAAACGGCTGGACCGATTTTGATAAAATTTGGTGTGGAGGTAGCCAAAACCCTGGGGTTTTCCGGGACATAGGCTGCTTTTATCCCGAAAAAATGTAGCTGGTAACACCGCGGGGCGTAGCTAGTGTATAATACTAGTATGGAATATCAATATTAGTTTACCTGACTATATCAAAGGTGATGACAGCTTTAGGCAGATTGAACTCGTTGTCCTTTTTGAACCATAACCTCATAAGTGTGGTGTCCTAGAACCAAAAGATAAAATATAAAAGATAATTCTTTATATCCAAATAATCTTCTTCTTCTTCTTATCGTATGGTTGATAAACAACCTGGTGTCAGAGTTTAAACCGCCTGTAGGCCTCTGACATGGCTTTACACACCGTTGAAAAATCTCTCAGGTGTGCCGGTTTCCTCACGATGTTTTCCTTCACCGTTTTTAGCAACTGATAACTAATTTATAATACGCACATGAATTCGAAAAGACGGTGGTGCGTGCCAGCGTCTGAACTTGCGACCTTTGACTTGGCAGTCCACCGGTCATACCATCCAAATAATCAAATAATTTTACAATCTTTTTATTATTGAAATAAAACTATTTTTACGGATTTTATCGCGGTTTTAATTTGGTATTTTGGTCCCGACGTTTTGAATCCTTTACAGTATTCATGGTCACGGGCAGACTCTGACTCTCAGATCTTTATATTATTTCTGAGTGTGATTACTTAATGTGACTGAGTGTGTATTAATATTTAAGTTGTGTATGAGTCTGTGAAACTTGAATTAAATAAATTATTATTTCCTTTATTTTAAATATCACTTATAAATAAAAATCTTTTATTTTTAAGCATCATTAGGGCTCATAGTGTGTTCATACAATTGCTTAAGAACTATGTTAGTAAACATATAAATAATATATAGGTACAATAAACTTATAAATTATATTTTTAAATATATATTATTAAGTACAAAAACAGCAAAATAAAATATATTAAAAAATATAAAAAATAGTCAATAGCTAACCGCCAACGGGAACAGGGAAATTATTATTATATTATTAAATAACTTTTGACGCATTTCTACCAAGTAACTTTTATTTAAAGATAAATTGTCAAGTTGTTGCAATCAAAAATTTATCCGACTTCTTGCACATGCGCCTTACGATATTAGAATATGGCAGAATGCGTTCTTTCTTTCAATAACACGTACCTTGATAATAGCTGGGGCTATGGCGTCAGCAGTGCAGTCCTCCCCCTTCTCTAGAGTGAGGCGTGAAGGTATGAACTCGTTCACAGGCGGTAGGTGGAGCTCGCTGGTTGGCTCTGCCGCTTTCCACTCCTAAAATATTAACAAAAAAATGATAAAAGAAATTTGAAAGATTTAAAAAGAAAAAAAACGTCGCGCCACACTAGTAATTTGTACACTCTGTATTTAAGTCACCGAAGCCAGAAATATAGTTATTGAAATTTTTGCCTGTTTGTCTGTGCGTTTGAACGCGCTAATCTCAGAAACGACTGAACCGATTTGAATGCGTTTTCACTGATGTATTGTGGCAAGTTTCCCATAACATTTAGTGTGTTTCATTGAAATCGGTTCACAAACAAAAATGTTACGATAATCTTTACATACATGTAATAAAACAGTAGGGCTTGGCGTAAAACTACTAAATAGAATCCAATTTTTCTGTTTCCGAATGTCCACGCGGACGGAGTCGCGGGCACAGCTAGTTATAGTAAAACAGTGTACTATACCTTTATCTTAGCTTCATCAATATCTTCCTGTAGATACTTCGTTCCGTACCACGGTTCTGTCATAGTGCATTTGTCAGCAAAACATCTGAAAACAAACACCATCACATAAACATTATAAAGACAAAAGCTTGTGAGTGTTTGTATGTTTGTTACCTCTTCACGCTCAAACGGCTGGACCGATTTTGATAAAATTTTGTATGGAGGTAGCTAACACCCTGGAATTATGTATATGCTTATAGTGGCTAAGCGCTTAGACTGCTGCGCTGAGGGTTGCTGGTTCGATTCCTTCACGGGTCAATAATTTGTGCGATCCACATTTGATTGTCCCGAGTCTGGGTGCTTGTGTATGTAGTATTTCATGTTTGAAAAATGCACCCACGATACAGGAGGAATATCTAGAGGGGGGCGACGTTTTTATTTAAAAAAAAAAAAAGATAAATACATGGGTTTGACATATATGTCATCCATAACATAGTCGAAACATTATGTCATCCCCATTTAATTTTCATTCTATACGATTTACATTCGTCAAGCGTTTTGCCACTTGTCTAGGGGGGCTGGTCGTAATATATTCAAGTATGGTGAAGTTGTGTACGTACTTGGCCACTATACCGATGCGCACGTTCTCCGGGGTGAGCAGGGAGAGCAGATCCTGTATCAGCTCCGGTTTCCACTCCGTCATCAGGTAGTACGCGCTCAGAACGTCTTCCATTGGAAACTCCTGAGGGTAGCGCACAAAATGTTTAAATTAGTTAAATTATAAATGTGAAAGTAACTCTGTCTGTCTATCTATCAGTCTGTCTGTTACGTCTTCATGACTATACCACTGGATGGATTTTCACCATCATCATTATCAGCCGGAAGACGTCCACTGCTGAACAAAGGCCTCCCCCTTTTAGAAAGGGGGGGGGGGTTGCCTTAATCCCCACGCTTGGCAAGCGGCTTGGGGATCGCAGTATTGGTGGTGAAGTTACAGAAGACGCTGCTGCCCATCTTCTGGATGTTCCCTTAGTCGCCTCTTACGACACCCACGGGAGGAAAGGGGGTGGTCAATTCTAGGCCGGATACCTCACGGCATGTAGAAAGTTTAAGACCTGAGAAAGGACATAGGCAACTCTTTTTTTAAATTAACCCTCTATGGGGTTTAAATAGGGGTTAACGCGGGCGAAGCCGCGGGCAAAAGCTATATATACCTACATATAATACTAACCAACAATCTAAATTAACGCGAGCGAAGCCGCGGGCAAAAGCAAGTAGTATATTATAACACGTGCCGCCTCACCTGCAACAGATGCACGTGCCCGGTGACGAGGCTGCGCGGCTCCTGCGTGTCCTTGAACATGAACTCCAGCGCCATCAGGTCGCGCTGCTCCTCCCACACCCACTTCTTCGGACCCTCGACCCTCAGCATGGCTATGTACTGCGAGACAACATTCACATCACCAATCAAGTGACGTACTTTTTATGAGCTGTCAAAACGATATCCCTCCATAGATTTTGTATGGTAATAGGAAGCTGTGACGTCACTAATTTGCTAACTCAATTGACTTACTATGTATTAATTAACTGCAAGACAAAATTCACTCATAAGATCTTTGACACCTCCAACCAAGTGATATACTTTTTATAACTGTCAAAACGCTATTCCTCCATAGATTATGTATGGTAATAGGAAGCTGTGACGTCACTAATTTGCCAACTCAATTGATAGATTTTAAATGACTATAGGAACTTGTGACGTCACTAATTTGCCAACTCAATTGAGTTACGGCCTGTTTCACCATCTACAAGTAAAGTGTCAAGTAGACTAACCGCCACTTAAAGTCACCCGTAACTACTCATACGGATTTCACAATATCTGAGTAGCATTAATCAGGGGATAAACTGGCCTGTAACTAAGATACGATAGAAGATACTCGTAACTTTTACTTGGCGATTAGCGTTCATCAACAAGTAACTAATCAACACTTTACTTGTAGATGGTGAAACAGGCACTGAAAGTAAATACTTACTTACTATTTATAGATATCAAAGCAAATAAAAGTCTAAATTTACAGTTAATTAAAATGCATGATTATAAAAATGATCCGTGGATCCTAGATTACATGTTATATTAATAATACCCCCCTGACCGAACGTGTGTCCCGGCGGCCTGTCTCAGCTGAGACTAGCCAACTACGCAGGAGATATTATAGTGCACAAGTATGCGCGCAGACACAGGTGCACTCCCTATTCCCTCACTCTCATAGTCCAGGACGGTAAGACACGACCGGAGAGAGATCAGGCGCAGGACCAACGGCTTAACGTGCCTTCCGAAGAACGGAGGAGTCGCGACGTGTCAAAACGGTCACCCATCACAAGACTGACCGCGGCGAGCACGGCTTAACTGACATGTTTTATTACACTTACTTGGAACACGAGTTTGATGATGTCATCTATGTGCGCGACTCCTTCCTCTGTGAGGTCTACCTGTACTCCGAAGAACCCGAACCCGCGCGCACCGATACGGGTACCACCGACTAGACTGTAAGATGAACATGATTTCACACACACCGGCATACAGCACTGATAGCCGAGTGGTATGACCGTTGGACTGCCGAGTCAAAGGTCGCAAGTTCAAACGACACGCACCAATGTCTTTTCGAATTCATGTGCGTATTATAAATTAGTTATCAGTTGCTTAAAACGGTGAAGGAAAACATTGTGAGGAAACCGGCACACCTGAGAGATTGTTCAACGGTGTGTAAAGCTATGTCAGAGGCCTACAGGCGGTTTAAACTCTGACACCAGGTTGTTCATCAACCATACGATAAGATGAAGACATCACATGCCTAGAGCCTGCACAGGGTTCGAATCCCGGGTCGGGAAATGTGTTATTGAGTTTTGCCATTAGGTAATTCTCAGTAGCAGCACGGAGTCTGGATTTGTGCCCGGTTGTAGCCAGCTCGCATCGTATTACTTTGGGACTTACATAACTGGTGAAATGTGGGTGTACTGCACACCACTGCCTACCCCTTAGGCTAATACAGGCGTGATGTTACGTATGTATACATGCACATTTCCACGGTCTTTAATTCCTAAGAAAATAACCCAGTAACACTGCCCAACCCGGGATTCGAACCCAGATTAAAAATATAGATATAGAATGTGTCGTTACCTATTACACCAGCCTCTAGCCTTGAGCGCTGACAACAGGCTGCCTGGTCCCTCGTGTCCTAGGAGATGGGACAGGTAGTGTCCGGGCTGGCAACAGAAACACATACATACATAAAGATTTTGATATTACTAGCATGGTGCCCGTCATCATACATCAAACATACGAAGACCTGATTGGCGCAGTGGCTAAGCGATTAGACTGCTGCGCCAAGGGTTGCGGGTTCGATTCCCGCACGGGGCAAAACTTTGTGTGATCCGCAGATGTTTGTCCCGAGTCTGGGTGTTTGTGTATGTGATGTTTCATGTTTGTGAAACGCACCCACGATACAGGAGAAAATCCTAGTGTGGGGCGACGTTTTAAAAAAAACCTACAAGATATATTTTTAAGAATAACTATGATATTATCAGCCGGAAGATGTCCACTGAACAAAGGCCTCAGCCTTAGTCCTTAGGGGGGGGGGGGGGGGGCAGTATTGGTGGTGAAGTTACAGAAGACGATGCTGCCCATCTTGTAAATTTGATGAAAATCAAATTCGAAAGGGTTTTTTTTTAGGTCACTTACCACTAGACCAACAGGCCAGTCAAAAGTCAAAAGATTAACTGCATTCAGTTTCATAAAATTGAATCATGTTTCATTCAAATCTATGAATGTGCCGTAGTATAATAATGTCACCGAACCTTTTGTATGCTAAATTTGAAGCAAACAATTCTACTTTAGATTGCAAGATTTGACCTTAACAACGTTTTTATTAAAAACTTCGCCCCACACTAAGAATTTCTCCTGTATCGTGGGTGTGTTTCACAAACATGAAATATCACATACACACACAGACTCGGGACAAACAAATGTGGATCGCACAAATTAAAAGCTTGTAAATAACTCACACCACTCTTGTAGTGCTTCCTGGTGTCCGGGATGGGGAAGTCGATGGAGAGCGAGCGCAGGTCCTTGACGGGCAGGCAGTAGGCGCGCTTGCGGCGCAGCGCGGGCGGGAAGGGGTGCTCCGCCCAGCTGGGGGCGGAGGCGTCGCGGTCCTCCACGCCCGAGAACAGCGGGACCACTATCGCCTCCAGCTCGTCCAGGGACTCTGGGACGATAGGGATTAATGCGTCATTTTTTTTTCATACATCTTCATATTTTTTCATACACTTTTCATACATCTTACATTATGATTTCTATCACTAACGCGAATATAAGACATTTAATTAAAACCCTTTTTACGGATTTTATCGCGGTTTTAGTCTGCCCGTGACCATGAATACTGTAAAGGATTCAAAACGTCGGGACCAAAATACCAAATTAAAACCGCGATAAAATCCGTAAAAATTGTTTTATTTCGATATATTTGTCATATAGTTGTAAAAAAAAAACTACGCCAAATAACAAATATTTAGGGTGAAGAAAAATATTTTAAATATCATCCTAATATCACTTTAATCGCCCGCCATTTTGTCGCGCTTGGCGTGACGTAAAAGTCCCAGTATCAAACAACTAGTAAATAGCTGTAAAATTACTGTGCTCTGTAATTTATCAATGTTTTGTATTTTACAACTATTAACACGAAAAATAACATATACCCTACATATAAGTAAGGAATTTAAGCAAAATTATAAAAAGTAGCCTGTGTTAACCCAGGGTGTCAGCTACCTCCATACCAAATTTTAGCAAAGTCGCGAGCCGACTCGCGACTCCGCCGCGTAACCAGCTCATGAATAAGGGCTCCGTTCGAGTTCGAAACTAGTCGGGCATTCCCGAATACACACGTGTGTATAACCGGGATATATAGTAAATAATATGGATAACACTCACGGAAGTTATTATAGTAAAATCGGTCCAGCCGATTGAGCGTGAAGAGGTAACAAACACACTCAGAAACTTACGCCTTTATAATATTAGTGTGATGTAACACCTCTTACCTACACATGTTTCACGAATAAAGTTGTATCTTACCTTATCTTATCTTACCTTACCTTATCTTATCTTTAGTATATAGTGATTCTCACCTTTCCCCATCACCACGAGGGTCATTATGTTGGAGGAGTACCATTTCCTGTGGAACTCCAGCAGTTCTTTTCTCACATCAATGCCTTTTGATTTCGGGATCGTCTCCAATGTTTCCCTGTTACCTGCGGAAGATAAAAAGAAATCAAAATCAAAATTACGAAAAAAGTTATTTTACTTTTTAAATTTGTCCATTAAAAATTATAGTTTCGTGAATAATGGTATAGCTATTTAATAGTGCCTTGTTGGTCTAGTGGTCACAAGGCGCGGCTGCTGAGCGTGAGATCCTGGTTCGATTCTCGGGTCGGACAAAAAGTAATTTTCAGTGGGCGCAACGGTGCTCTTGTTCAGCTGGTCCAATTTGCACGTGTCTATGGGTTGAAATGTGCCACTCCCCCAACACTCACCTGTTCCGAACTTGTGGAAGGGATGCGTGGGCGCAGCAGTGCTTTTGTTCAGCTGGTCCAGTCTCCACGTGTCTGAGGAGGTGTTTTTCTCGTGTTCAGAGTGGACGGCGCTCAGCTCGCGCCCCGTGGCTGACTCTGTGAAGAGTGGGGAGATGAAGAACTGGGCGAATCTGGTGGAGAAAAAAGATAAGTCTTTAAAAAAACGTCGCCCCACACTATGAATTTCTCCTGTAACGTGGTTGCGTTTCAAAAACATGAAATATCACATACACAAACACCCAGACTCGGAACAAACATCTGCGGTTTGCACAAGTTTTTGTCCCGTGCGGGTTTCGAACCCACAACCCTTAGCGCAGCAGTCCAATTGCTTAGCCACTGCGCCGGTGGACTGCCAAGTCAAAGGTCGCAAATCAAAATAATAATTTATCAGTTGCTAAAAACGGTGATGGAAAACATCGTGAGGAAACCGGCACACCTGAGAGATTGTTCAACGGTGTGTAAAGCCATGTCAGAGGCCTACAGGCGGTTTAAACTCTGACACCAGGTTGTTCAATAACCATACGATAAGATTTATACTTGAGGATGCTTACATGTCCAGCGCCTTATGTAGATGTGCTGGTAGGACGTCGAAGTAGTATGTGGTGTGGTCTGATGATGTGGAGGCATTTGAAGACCCTCCATGCTCCGACAGGAATTTATTGTACTCGTTCTCCTGTTCAAATCATAAAACATACATGTTAAAAGATAAAAAAAACACAAAATTTTACTTTAAAAAATACTTTTTGAACGTCAAATTACATAACGACAGCCCCTAAAACGCCCGTCACCGCTTCTTAGTGCTATAGCTGGGTAGTGGAAACGCAAAAAACTACCCAGCAGCACAATCTGTCTGTCTGAATTAATGAATAGCTGTAACAAGCGACTTCACCCGCGTTTTTGTCCCACGGTACCTTAAATATTTTTGAAGTTCATCAGCTCAGTAAAAGTCTATTCGAAATCGGCCCCGCCGTTTGCGAGATTAGCCGAAGCTAACAGATAGGTAGTTTTTTTTTAATTATATATTTTGTTGTTATAGGTATCGTGTAATTTAAAATGCATTTTGTGAAACTATTATTATCATAATAGTAAGGGGGAGGCCTTTGTCCAGCAGTGGACGTCTTCCGGCTGATGATGATGATGATGATTATTATCATGACATCCTGCTTATATTTATATGTATAGATTTGTGCTTACCTCTGGATATTTCTTGGTCCCCAAAAACAGCATGTGCTCACAGAAATGCGCCAGCCCCGGCAGCTCATCCGGATCACTTAGGTACCCTAAAAATACACCTCTTTATGACTTTTGGTGTCATTTTAGCATGTTGCCCATGCTAAGCTTGAATCTAAAAAGGAAACTTTGAAAGAAGATCCCGACGAATTGAGAAACTTTTCCTTTTTTGAAGTCGGTTATAAATGATGGACCCGAGCGGATCTTGAACCCGCGACCTTCGCCGTACCGTGGCGCAGCTCTAACCAACTGAGCCTGAAGGCTCACCCGTCGAATTTAAGTTCTCTTTTTAGTATTTACGTCTGTACTAAAAGCGAACTTGAAATTCGATGGGTGCGAGCAGCGACACGGTAACTCAGTTAGTTAGAGCAGCGCCACGGTACGGCGAAGGTCCCGGTTCAAGCCCCACTCGTGTCCATAATTTTTCAGATTTCCTTTATCTATTTAGATTCAAGCTTAGCATGGGCGGAAGACGCAGCGTTTGCAGCCTCCCACCAGGTACCAGGACCGACGATATCGTCAGAGTTGCTACAACCGGTGGATGCTAATGGCAAGTTGTTGTTCATTGTGGCATTCTAAGGGGGCGGCCTTTGTTCAACAGTGGACGTCTTCCGGCTGATGATGATGATCCGGCAACGAAAGCAGGATCTAAGCTACCGGTTAGTTATTGATGTCAATAACTAGCTGGTAGTTTAGATTCTAGCATAGAAACCTCCATTGGCGCGCCTTGGCAGTAAAATCGACTCGAATGCCGTGACGGCGTGCCGTGATGCCCCCACCCCGCCGCCGCTCTCGACTCCCTTAATGTTTTACATCTGCCGGGCGTCCCGTGACGGACAACTTTTTATTTTATTTATTAATATAACTCACCGACATTAACATCTAACGCCGCAGCCGACTTGTCTGTGGTAGAGTCACTGACCAGCAGTACTTTCAACCTATTTGACAGCACCAGGCCCCTGAAATATTAGTTAGAATAGTCAAAAAACCGGCCAAGTGCGAGTCGAACTCGCGCATGAAGGGTTCCGCATCATTTTCTATAAAAATTTTGACGACCTGATTGGCACAGTGGCAAAGCGAATGGACTACTGCGCTAGGGGTTGCGGGTTCGATTCCCGCACGGGACAAAAATTTGTGCGATCCATAGATGTTTGTCGAGTCTGGGTGTTTGTGTATGTGATATTTCATGTTTGTGAAACGCACCCACGGTACAGGAGAAAGAACTAGTGTGGAGCGACGTTTTTAAAAAAAAAAAAAAAACGCGTTTGTTGTATGGAAGCGCCTCTTAAATATTTTTATTGTTTTTAGTATTTGTTGTTATAGCGGCAACAGGTAATTTGTGAAAATTTCAACAGCCTAGCTATCGCGGTTCTTGAGATACAGCCTGGTGACAGACAGACGGACGGACAGCAAAGTCTTAGTAATTTGGATTCGGATCCCACAAATTCTGGTCGTGCGGGAATCGAACCTGCATCCTTTAGCGCAGCAGCCCAATTGCTTAGCCACGACGCCAATCAGGTTGTCGACAAAATTACTATCAATAGTGATAGTTTTGTGACTCTACAATAATTGATTAGTATTCTCTAACATAATCTTTATATAACTAACTCCATTGTTTTGCGTAAAGCGTGTTAAAGCAAATTAGTGTGTATTGTTATTATTCTTAAAGACTAAATTGTTTATTATTAATATTTTGTTAAAATATATTTTACAATTATTAACATTTTAAAACTAAGAAAGAAAGCAACTAAGAACTAACAATACTAACTAGAATAAGCATTGCTATTCAACGTGGGTATGCTGCCAGTCTTTTGGGCACGTTACCAGTTAATATCGATGGGGATCAATATTATGATGCTTTTTAAATGTTTATATTTTTATGAGTAGGTATTATTTTTAATTTATGTTAGTTCTAAATTGTCTTCTTCTTATCGTATGGTTGATGAACAACCTGGTGTCAGAGTTTAAACCGCCTGTAGGCCTCTGACATGGCTTTACACACCATTGAAAAATCTCTCAGGTGTGCCGGTTTCCTCACGATGTTTTCCTTCACCGTTTTTAGCAACTGATAACTAATTTTTAGTATGCACATGAATTCGAAAAGACATTGTTGCGTGCCGGGATTTGAACTTGCGACCTTTGACTTGGCAGTCCAACGGTCATACCGCTCGGCTATCAGTGCTACCATTCTAAATTGTTAATATGTGGAAGCTTGTAATTAGCAAATTGTTCAACCTACTTGTGCTATCTATGTAATTATTACATAACATAACATCACGCCTGTATTCCCCGAAGGGGTAGGCAGAGGTGAACATA
The DNA here is from genome assembly GCA_905340225.1 of Abrostola tripartita. Taxonomy (NCBI): domain Eukaryota; kingdom Metazoa; phylum Arthropoda; class Insecta; order Lepidoptera; family Noctuidae; genus Abrostola; species Abrostola tripartita. Next base: position 576,806 of record HG996513.1, on the reverse strand, counting down.
TAGTACACCCACATTTCGCCAGTTATGTTGTAAGTCCCAATGTAATAGGGGGCGAGCCTATTGCTATCAACCGGGCACAAATCCAGACTCCGTGCTGCTACTGAGAATTGCCTAATGGAAACTCAGTATCACTTTGCCCGACCCGGGATTTGAACCCAGGACCTCATGCTCAGCAGTCGCGCTTAGCAACCACTAGACCAACGAGGCAGTCATGTAATTATTAGTCTGTAAGCTTTCCTAAGAATAAATAAATAATTTCAGAACTCGGACAAAATTCTTCGTGTCTGCATGAGCTAAACGTGAACTTCAACAAGGTAGAGAGCATTTATTAGTATAATAGCTCATTGATTGTTGTTTGTAATCACACTATTGAACTAGGTTAAAATACACCTGTGATGATAGCTGTTAGCAGTGCCGTTAATAGGGTGGTGCCATCGGTGCCTATGCACAGAACGCAGACCCCAGAGGGACGCAGAAATGACCAGGACCAAAGACAAGAAATGAAAGGGTGCTGTTAAAGATGCTGGCAAAGGCTAGTTACGGCACTGCCTGTAAGTGGTAAATCAATATTTACCTGTAATCCCTCTTATCTTCCGGTGACTTGACAATTTCATTGTACCGCTTCACCACCCCGGGTATGACTGTGTTTCCGCCCGGGCCTGTGGGCTCCCTGCCCCCGGGAGAGCCGCCAGGGGAGCCCCGAGGCGTCCCCGAGGCGTTGCCGCCTCGCGACGAGAACTGCGTTGACATACCCGAGATACGCCTCAAACTACCGCTGTAGCTGGAAGAATGTAAAAATAAAAATACAGGTTCATATAAGAATCAAAATGGACAACACAAAAATTTTAGTGAAACATATTTTTTGGCAATATTACAACTTAACGCAGCTACATACTCCAATATGTTTTGGTGATATTATTAAACAACATTTTAGAACACGTTGTGTTCTTTTTCCGTGAAAGAAACCATGAAGTTATGTAGTAATACAAATAAAAATATTTTGTGAGCCTAACCTATTTACTGATGCCCGATGAAGCAGTGGCGAAAAATATTGGATGCCCAACAATATAACTCGTTGCGGTGCCAGCTTGAATATGTAGATGTGTATTCACTTTTATTTTGAATTTAAGTATCCTAATCAAAGGTATTTATTTTCACACAATATCGATTATTTCGTATTGTCAGAATATAAGGCGTCTTATTGCGTAGTACGTTACATACACTGAATGAAACGTAGAGAACGGCCTCTTGTATTTGGTCGGATTATAGCCCTTTACGTTAGTCTGTAGTAGACAGTTACGTTTTGTTTAACGCAATATTGAAATTCTACGTTAGCTTTTGTATATATTCATAGAATATTATTTTTGTTTATCAGTCATACAATTTATTTACTTTCTTACGCTGGAAAGTTAAAAATGTAAATAAATGTATCATTGCTGTTCAGATAGTTCATATAAATTTTCATTGTTCATGGATAATCGATGAACTAGCAATACCACAATATAATCTTTTTAATGCAAGGTTTACACTCTCGCGCGAGGATACGCGAGGCGAGGCGATACACCACGAGCGCGAGTGTGTAAACGGCATGTTCTCGTAGCGGCCACTCGCAGTCGCTCGCGAGAGGTCCTCGCCTCGGTGGCGGTTTTTTGGACGCGAGTCAAAGGGACTCGTGACGAACGCGAGCGTGCTGTTTACATTCTCACATCGATTTAGTAGCGTATTGACCGTCGAAGAATTGATGAATTGATCGATATGGATAGGGTACGAATCATACTTCAGAAAACAGTAACATACTTTTTTAGCATGATAATACCTTATATTGCGAGGTCTAACGCAGAATGAATGTCTCGCGAGTGTGTAAACAGTAGTTCGCGTCCACGCTCGTGCACGAGCGTCTCGCGACGAGACGCGAGGCAAGACACGGGGCGAGAGTGTAAACCTAGCTTAATGGCTTTTGTCAGAAGATGCCGATTGCCATAACTAAAAAAGAAGAAGAATACCACGATAAGAATGACAGTGACATTACTATCATAAGATTGAGTCATCTGTCATATCTGCCGCTGGCGCTAACGCTACGAAACGAACTTCAAATACTTGTCTAAACTTGTTTGTTTATTTATTTATCAGTTTAAAAATAAATTATAGATTAGCAAATGAATTATTATTAATAGTTATACTTACTTTGTTAACCAGTAAAAGTCCTGTGTGAAAACTGAAACAATTTTCCAGGGTTTAGGACTTTTCTCTTTAAAAACTGTAAGTTTATACCTGTTTATACATTATTACTATATAGTAACATATTTGATAAAGCGAATGATAAGTAAGGACCTATTGTTTTCAAGAGTGTTTAGTGGTCCGTAATATAATGTGCGCCTGATCTCTCCGGTCGTGTCTTACCGCCCTGGACTATGAAAGTGAGGGAATAGGGAGTGCACCTGTGTTTGCACGCATACTTGTGCACTATTATATCTCCTGTGTTATTAGGCTTGGTTAATCTCAGCTTAGATAAGCCGTCATGACCAGAATAATATTACAGTTTATATACTGTATTCTGAGGTATTATTTACATCTAAAAAACTAAATTTAAAAAATTATATTAAAACGTTATATAATGATGAATTTTAATAAATTTTACGATCTTCAATACATACGCAACTTAACATACTTACCTTTAACATCATAGAGTGAGCAGTGGTGCTGTCAACTTAAATAAAAACTTGTAATGTTTTATTTTCACTGTTTAGACAAAAATGCAGAGCTGGCGCGACCTAGTCACGTCATATCCTGACGTCCCTGACCGCAAGGATTATGCTAAGGCACTGCGTACAGCTGAAATATTGATATCGGAAGAACTGGCACCGTTTGAAATAGGTATGAAAACCTCTTTGCTAACATTAATCTATCCTACCCTATGTCTTAATCTTTGGCCACCTCTGGCCAGGAATAAGAACATTTATATAAATAAGAATTGTTTACAAGTATAGTAAGCTAAAATATTTACCGTTTGAGTGCCACAACTTTTATAGAAGACAAACGTTTCTGTGCTGTCCACACCATAATTTATTAAATTAAATTAAATAAATTAAATATCAGTTTATTTCAGGTATACACCCATAGCTTTACATTTTACATTACACACAAAAAAAAAATTAAAAATTTTAGAACAATTTTTTTTTTTTAAAATAATTAATTAAAACAAATATTGACCATTTATATTCACCATCTTAATTTTGGAAGCTCGTGTTTCTACACAGATAAACAGTTTCATACACGGTCGCTACCAAGGTGTTATAGGTAGAACTTACTCTATTATAGAATGAGTCCCTAAGCCTTGTCATTATGGTAACGAAGTCAGCTACCCTGCTCTCAGCAAACATGTCAGTCGCGCTACACCGCCAGGGCAAGTTCAGCATGGCCCTAAATGCGTTATTGTATTGTACACGAAGAGTGTTATAAGCTCTCTTCGTGTACTTGAACCAAAGTTGGCTGGTGTAAAACGACTGACAGTATGCTTTGAATAGAGTAATCTTTACCTGTTTTGAGCAATGGTAAAAGCGGCGGGCCAGCATGTTACTACGACAGGCAATGTTACGTCTTTGTCTTTCCAGGTCCTCGTCATCGACTAGATTTTGGTTTATAATATGTCCTAGATACTTAAATTGACTAACTATTTTTATCGGCAATCCACAGAGGCTGATAGGCAGTACAGAGTCAGGACCTTTTCCACTCTTAAAAATCATTATTTCCGTTTTATTTACATTGTATGTCAATTGATGTTCAGCGGCATATTTTTCACAAATTGCGATAAGTTTCCTGAGTCCATTGGCCGAGGGGCTTAGCAGCACCATGTCGTCCGCGTAGCTAAGATTATTTAAAGTAACGCCTCCGATACGACATCCGACTCTGGTGCTGCCAAGCTCCTCGATCAAGTCATTGACATATAAATTGAACAAAACTGGAGACGTCAGACCTCCCTGCCTTACCCCACAGCTTAGTTTATAATTGTCCGATAAGGATTTGTCCCATCTAACCTGATTGACTTGGTTGGAATACCAATATTCTAACAAATCAATTATTTTTGGTGGTACTTTTGTATTTCTTAATTTCGACCATAATTTATTATAATTAATTGTGTCGAATGCTCGGCTTAAATCTAGGAAGCATGCATAAATTGTAGTATTTCTATTTATGTAATGATAAACGGTGTTTTTAAGAGTAAATATGGCAAAATCTGTGGACAAGCCTCGTCGGAATCCAAACTGAGCATTATTTAATGGAATATTGTTTTCGTTTAATTGTTTCACAATAATGTTTTCAAATACTTTTGAAAAAATGGTTGCCAGTGATATGGGCCTGTAGTTAGAGAGGTTTGACGCATCCCCAGTTCTATTTTTTATAACAGGAACAACAGTGGTTTTCATAAAGTTTACAGGTAAATAACTATGTATAAAACAGCTGTTAAACAATGCAGCTAGTCTTTCAAATACTACTGCCGGTGCATATATAAGATGCTCGACACTGAGCCCATCATGCCCCGGAGACTTACCTCGTTTCATTTGTTTAACGCAGCAAAACAGATCCTCCGCGGTCACGTGACAAGGTTCGTTAGGGTCATCCGATGGTGTTACAATAGACGACGCGGATACGGGACAAGCCGGGACGTGATGGACTTCGCGCCTTGCTCCAGTTACAGTATCTGTTGTAGTCAACTGTGACTTAGGCGGCAGCGGATTGAATTTATTTACAAACATATTTGCTATATCAACGGGATTTTGACTTCCATTTACAGATAGGGGAAGGCTCGGCTTATAGTTTAATTTGTTAGTTTCTTTCCAGAAATTACCAAAATCTTTTTTGTACCTATGTGAAGCTATTATATCCATTTTTATTTTATTTTCGTTAGCTTGACACCATTTAATCTTATTTTTGAAGACTTTTTTGCTATGTATCATATTTTCATATATTTGGCCTTGTGTAGGGCGACTAGCGATATTCCATTGCTGATAATATGATCTGGCTACCAAATGACATTCTTTTAAATGGTAATTCCAACCTATTATTCTATTTTTCTTACAAGTATTTATTTTGCCCCGATGTGAGCGTTTAGCTGCCTGCACTATACTCGCTATAATCTGTTTATAAGTACTCTTCTATTAAACTATGATGGTCAGCATTAAAACATGAGGTAGTTTGACACAGATCTGGCCATTTATAAGAACTTATATATTCATTACATAGACTAGAATATTGACAACTTTGTTCGTAGGTTCTATTACCCCATACTATTTTGCTATTTATTTGGTTACCCGATCTATAAGTTTTTGGCATAATACAATTTATATCACAGTTTATCACTAAAGGAAAATGATCGGAATAGTAAACATCGTTAATTATTCTAATACTGTTAATAATACTTAAGCCCGCTGAGGTGACAATACAGTGGTCTAACCAGCTGGTGGTACCATGAGCGTCACTAAGATACGTAAAAGTTTTAGAGTTAGTGCCTAGCACGTTAAGGTCCGCACAGATCCAATTTTGATCATTACAGAAATCTCGTAACTTACCACCGAATAAACTATTCGAACGTGACATATCCGCATTAAAATCACCAAGCACTATCACATTTTCGGTATCATTAGTCTCAATTACCGCACTTATAACACCTAAACATTCCGTGAATAGCGGCAAGTTGTCATCGTCTTCGGTGGGCATGTATACAGACATCACCATGCAGCTGCGGCCGCTGGACATGTGTATACACACGGCCGCTACGCGCGTCGAACCGGTGTCAATCGGTGTTACGTTGTGAAAAACAGATTTCTTCCAAAGTATAGCGACACCTCCGTATGGTCTTCCCTTTAGGACGCCCGTCGTAGTGTCCACAGCTGACACGCCGTGGTATGAAAAATCGGTATGTATCGTACCTAGGTAACCTAGGTCATCTGGCAATAACCAGTGTTCTTGTAGTGCAATTATATCGTGTTCTTTACATAAGTCGGCAACATGAATACTCGCCCTTTTTAAGGACCTACAATTAAAGGAAACCATACTGGTCTTCATTTTTCTGTATAGCGATAATTTCGTTTATATGTGTAACGTCTGTATTCAACGCCACAAGGCCAAAAATCTTCGCTTAGAAAGACTGGTTCCTGATCCTGTCTAACACTTATTTTAAATGAAGAAAACTGAGTTTCTTTGTATTGGACTAGCCTCTCCACTTTTACGACAGTATGTCCGTTCTCCTTGATAAAGTCGCAGATGTCTTTTTCAGAGGTGTGAACATCGAATCGTGAAACGTAAATATAGGCCAGTTTGGGTACTATTTTAATTTTGTTTGATATTAGTTGTGCTTTACCCTGTTGGTTCCTATTTTTTCTGAAGTAATTAATTTTCTTTCTATTTACAACCGTAGTAAAACTGTCGTTGTCAATTACAGTATGGTTCTCCGCGTTACTAACTTCTAACTTCTCCGCGTTGTGTAAGTCTAAACACTCAGCTGATAAAAACACGCCGGGGTCATTGAGATCACCGCGATTAGCGTGGAGTCCAAGCGCAGGTGTGCACGCAGGTGTGCACGCAAGTACAGGAGTCGTCGGTAGTGGGGCAGGTCGGGGCGGCGGGGGAGTAAGCGCTATGCGAGCCGGGATATACGCGTCGTCGCTTCTTGATTTTGAATTCAAAAAACAATCGTTAGGCAAATCAGTTGTTATTGTTGTGCTGGGCTGATCCGTAAATTGTTTAATATGGTCAATGTCCTTCTGGATTTTGACAAACTCTGTAGACCTTACGTAGTCACTTTGAATACGATGCACGTCTTGTTTTAGAGTCAAAATATCCTTAAGCAAGCTCGTTACATCCACATAGTCAAACGTTACAGGAGGAAGACGATGCAAATCTTTGGCAACAAAAGTGGGTAGACTTGTAGGCTCCGTTTCTTTAAGTAATTTAATGATATCCTGTAGAAGACGTTTACTCTTTCCGTCCCCTTTCCTCGTAGATCGCGTGTTAGTCGCCTCAAAGATAATATTCTTGGCTGTCACAATATCCGATTCTTTAAAATTTGATTCACAAATTTGCACTAGGCTAGTTTCGTCCATAACATCTATTTTGCACTGAAGGAAGCAAAGTAGTTCGTTAATCACTAAGTTATTGCACTGATTCGACATATTTAAACTTTTTATAAGGTATAATATTTGTAATGTTATCCGTTATTCATTATTTCCGAAATTCGGGAATTACTCGCTATTTAAGCGGCGCAGCGACTGCTTGCACCGGCTGCGCGCACCTGACTTATTATAAGACAATATCTAATTGTAACATTTGTGTAATGTAATAACAAACAATAATCATTATAAATGTTACGCTTAAATATAGTAATAGATACACTCAAGTAATAGATATTTTATTTTGTTTAACAAGTTTTTCCACAAAGTTGTATTCAATACCTAGATGTTTTAATCGTTTTATTTTATCTGGTTTGGGATTTATTATTGCCTATTGATTCATCATCATCAGCCTATCTTAGTCCACTGCTGGGCATAGGCCTCTCCTATGGCACGCCACTGAGCCTATTGATTATCACAATATATTCATCATCATCATCAGCCAAAAGAGGTCCACTGTTGAACATAGGCCTCCCCCTTTTAGAAGGGGGGGTTTGCCATAATCCCCACGCTTGGCAAGCGGCTTGGGGATCGCAGTGTTGATGGTCAAGTTACAGAAGACCCTGCTGCCCATCTTCTGGATTTTCCCTTAGTCGCCTCTTACGACACCCACGGGAGGAAAGGAGGCGGTCAATTCTAGGCCGGATACCACACGGCAGTTTGTGGACTAGCGGCAGGCGATTATTGAAGATGTCGTCGAAAAAAACAAGGTCCCTCACTCAATCGAAAATTACAAAAAAAAGCGATTTTGAGTAGGGGAGGGTTAGTCTAAGGCCAAGTATCATCAGAGGGGTGGGAGGGGGGATTAAAAGATGCTAAAATCATCACCCCTCTTATTCATAAACGAGGATCATACTGGCATTACCTGAAACCCGTATTAATTCTATTGAAATCACTATTCTTTGACATGACATGAAAATGATAATGACAGGTATAATTTAATCCTTGGATTAAAATTGTAATTTTTTATGAATAAGGGTGCACGTCATTAACAGATCAGCCCTAATTAGGTAGTGGAACTCTTCACGTCACGTCTTGACAAGTTCCATTCTTCTTATCGTATGGTTAATGAACAACCTGGTGTCAGAGTTTAAACCGCCTGTAGGCCTCTGACATGGCTTTACACACCGTTGAAAAATCTCTCAGGTGTGCCGGTTTCCTCACGATGTTTTCCTTCACCGCTTTTAGCAACTGATAACTAATTTATAATAGGAAGTACCATTGATTTTTTTAGAATGGCTGGCACACACCCTGCTGTTCAAGCCTGTGGAACTCTTCGAGACGATATCATCAAAACGTTTGATTGAGGACTGGTATAAGAGTGTGTCGGACTCTTTCAAAGTTTTATCTAAACTTGTAGATAAGTACTGGGAAGAAGTTGACACCTACCATAATGAAATCATCAAGGTAAACACTTGATATCTTTAATAATAGCTATAATATCTTCTAGCTATGATATCTATAATAACCCGCGACTTCTCCCGCAGTACCCAAAATATTAACCAAATTAAAAAGCTAAGTTATTCCTTATTACATCAGCTATCAGCCAGTGAAAGTTCCGTCAAATAGGTCCAGCCGTTTGGACCTGGACATGACCTTAAACAAACAGACCAACAGATGAAAAATCCGCCCCTATTACATTAAGACCTATAACATAACACTGGACTTTAAAAGAGACCTCTGGACTTTAAAAGAGACCTTGACCCCTGAGTTTGTTTCGGTATTTCTTCTCAGAGGTAGTCAGTTAGGAAATGCCGACACCATAATTCTAAATAGTTTATAAAAAAATGACGTGTAAAAGTGTTTTTTTAAAACCTATTTGCTGAAATAAAATCATTTATCATTTAACCGGCGAAATGTGGGTGTACTATTTATATTGTGTTTTATTTCAGCTATGCATGTTACCATGTTACGCGAAGACAAAGAAAGATGCTATCCTCTGTCTCATATCTGTGGTGAAACATAACGACGTGAACTTACCTGACGTGGTGGTGAGCAGACATGTGGATGCGTTAAGTAATGCCACTAACTGTAAGGCACCTCTTGCTCAACTTGTGGGTACGTATTTATTACATAAATTCGACGACCCAGTCAGCTCAGCAGATCAATCGCACAGCCACTTCTTCTTCCTATCGTATGGTTGATGAACAACCTGGTGTCAGAGTTTAAACCGCCTGTAGGCCTCTGACATGGCTTTTCACACCGTTAAAAATCTCTCAGGTGTGCCGGTTTCCTCACGATGTTTTCCTTCACCGTTTTTAGCAACTGATAACTAATTTATAATACGCACATGAGTTCGAAAAGCCATGGATGTTTGTGTATGTGATGGAAAAAGTCCTGATTAGGTGCGTTTTAATATTTTTTTTAATAATATTTTCAAATCATGGTCTTTCATTTACTTTACTTGTTATGACATCACCTATTTATATATATATTTTGTGAGTGTGTTTGTATGTTTGTTACCTCTTCAAGATCAAACGGCGGGACCGATTTTGATAAAATTTGGTATGGAGGTAGCTGACACCCTAGATTAACACAGGCTACTTTTTATCCCGAAGAAATGTAGCGGGTCACACCGCAGGCCGCAGCTAGTTTCTATATATCCTTATATATATATATATACTTATTAATATATAGACTTCTTATTGCAGGGACGATATGCAGGTACCACCCTGAGAAGGTGATGGAACATCATAGAACTATATGGAGAATCTATTCAAGCATGCTACAGTCTAAAAACATCACGGTAAGTCGGTTCAATCATCATCATCATCAGCCCGTTGCAGTCCACTGCTGGACATAGGCCTCTCCCAATGTACGCCACAAAGCCCGGTCTGCTGCTGTATGCATCCAGTCGTTGCCTCCCCTCTTATGTAAGTCATCCCGCCATCTGGCCAGAGGGCAACCCACGCTACGTTTACCAAGACGCGGTCTCCACTCCAGAACACAATGTCTATTCAATGCTGAAATTAAAAAAGATTTTTAATTTTTTCATCTATATTTTTTATTTGTTTCATTTTTTTATAGCCTATGTTACTTGCGATAGTGTAAGGATTCCAACGACACTCCATGCATCAAAATCGGTTCAGGCATTCAGAAGTTATGGTGGAATGAAGAAACTCACATACATACATGAACCCTGAAAACATGACACTCCTTTTTTTGGGCAGTCGTGTAAAGAAGAGTGTAATGTTTTCAGTTGTGTGTATGTGAGTTTCTTCATTCCACCATAACTTCTGAATGCCTGAACCGATTTTGATGCATGGAGTGTCGTTGGAATCCTTCGACGAACTGTCCCGAGTCCGTCGCCCGTCCAGACCCCTCTGCCTGAATACAGGCGTGATGTAATATTGCCGGCAGGATGTGGTAGTGAGCTCCGTGCTGCAGGGGGTCAATGACTTGTTCACGTACTACGGTGATGACGTGCAGACGCTCGAGATTAATAAGTTCTACGATGTGATGTCCAGGGAATACTTTAAGATTCATAAGTGTGTTGACGGTAAGCTTAACTGATATATATTAGTATACTAGCTTTTGCCCGCGGCTTCGCTCGCGTTAATATATATCGTTGTATCCATCCTAATATTATAAATGTGTAAAAAACTGTCTGGCTGGTACATCTTCACGAATAAACTGCTGGACGGATTTTGATGACATTTGGCATGTATATAATTTAAGACCCGAGAAAGGACATAGGCTTTTTTTTTTAATTCAACTCTGACATGCCAAATTTCCTCAAAATCCGTCCAGCGGTTTAGTCGTGAAGGTGTAACAGACAGACAGTTACTTTTGCATTAGTATGGACAATAATTTATTTTATTAAAAACAAAATTGAAATAAATTTCTAATACAAGCTTTTAAATCATCTAGGCTTAAAGTACTTGTGAAGACGAATTAAACGAGCCCAAACACGATGGGATTGCGTCATATCGTTAGGCTGCAGTTAGACGACGCAAAAACTTTCACGCGGCGGCCGCGTTAGACTAGTTACTAGGTTTCGTTCATAGAAAATTTAAACTCTATTACCTAGGCCAAAACATTAAAATTCTTTTGGACAACCACACCGCGCGGCCTCCGCGCGGTCGCCTCCTAGCTCTCTTGCCCGAATTTTCTGGATGATGCGCCCCCGCGCCCCTCAACAGCGCAGCGGCCGCGCGGTGTGGTTGTCCAAAAGAATTTTAATGTTTTGGCCTAGGTAATAGAGTTTAAATTTTCTATGAACGAAACCTAGTAACTAGTCTAACGCGGCCGCCGCGTGAAAGTTTTTGCGTCGTCTAACTGCAGCCTAAATCTATCGCCCGGCCGCCGCGCGGCCTCTCAGTATCCCATATAAACGGGCCCTTACAGAGTTCCTATGACCACCTTCTGACTCCATCATCAGACCAGCTCAAAAGTACCATAACATTGTATTGTCACCAAACCTAAAGTATGCAAAATTTCGTTTCAATCGGATGTCAAGAAGTGGTTCTAATTAAGATTGCAAGATTTGATCTAAACAAACTAACATACATACATACAAACATTGCAAGTTAAATAATAGCTTGTAAAAAATATTCGCTTGTTAATCCCCACTTTTACCCCCCATATCTTGTAAATGGCTGAACCGACTTTGACATAACATGCCTAATAACCACCGCTAAAAATCTACGTTCAAATTAAAAAAAACCGCATCCAAATCGGTTCACCCGTTTCGGAGCTACGGTGCCACAGACAGGCAAACACACATAGCGTTCAAACTTATAACACCCCTCTTTGTCCGTCGGGGGTTGAAAAGGAGTAGGTTCTATGTTCGGCTGTTGTGTATTTTTTATATAATTATGTTCACCGATTCCTCCGTCAATTTTCTATTGTTTTTTTTTCAGTACTCCTGTCTATCTTGAAGCATCACGCTCGTTTGTTCAAAGAGAAGCTAGCAGCGGACAGGGCCTTGCGCCTCTTCTTGTGGCAGATTGATTCTAAGAGCGCAATGGACGCGCTCACTAAAGTTTATGACGTTATTTTACCATACGTGCCAAATAATGAGGTACGCACAATTTATTAAAAAAAAAATCTCCCCACACTAGGAATTTCTCCTGTATCGTGGGTGCGTTTCACAAACATGAAACATCACATACACAAACACCCAGACTCGGGACAAACATCTGCGGTTCTCACAATTTTTTGTCCCGTGCGGGAATCGAACCCGCAACCCCTAGCGCAGCAGTCTAATCGCTTAGCTACTGCGCCAATCAGGTCGTAGATCAATTGCACAAATACATACATAAAGTCCCGCCTGTTTCCCAGAGAGGTAGGCAGACACCACGGATGTCCATTTGCTACGATCCTGACATACTTCTTTCGCCTCATTCACTCGCATCACATTCCTCATACACGCTCGTCGGTTAAGGGTACTCCTCACTTGACCCTTTTCCAGAACCCTTTTGCTTGACGTTTCGACCAGGTTGCACAGACCTTGGTCGCAAGTAGCCTTAAAATTAGTTAGTTATCGTAGCTAGTATCCAGCCTAGAATTGACCACCCCCTTTCCTCCCGTGGGTGTCGTAAGAGGCGACTAAGGTAAAATCCAGAAGATGGGCAGCAGCGTCTTCTTTAATTTGACCACCAATACTGCGATCCCCAAGCCGCTTGCCAAACGTGGAGATTATGGCACCCCCCCCCCCCCCTGCTTAAACGGGGAGGCCTATGTTCAACAGTGGACGGCTGATGATGATGATGAATATATCCTCTCTGGTTTTCTAGATATTTTCCTTAAAATTTCCAGGAAATATTGGATTTAGAGGTGCTACCTCACGTGGAGTCTAGCTCAGTATTGATCAAGCACACTGCGCTAAGAATAATAGTTCAGTCCAAGTCCGCAGTCCGTGCTAGGCTGCCCAGCCTGTTCAGCGGTATCGACCTGGAGTTCCAGCTAAAAGCTAAAAAGCTATCTTATGAAGAAGCCAGTGCTGTGAGTATATAAGGGTTATAGAAAACGAAATGCTAGCTATCATTTACAAATAGACATTAGCCCCCTTACTTATAAAAATTGTCATTGTTGAACAATGTTGACTGCCTCGTTGGTCTAGTGGTCGCTAAGCGCGACTGCTGAGCAAGAGGTCCTGGGTTCAAATCCCGGGTCGGGCAAATTGTTACTGAGTTTTAGGTAATTCTCAGTAGCAGCACGGAGTCTGGATCTGTGCCCGGTTGATGGCAATAGGCTCGCCCCCTATTACATTGGGACTTACAACATAACTGACGAAATGTGGGTGTACTATATGTTCACCTCTGCCTACCCCTTCGGGGAATACAGGCGTGATGTTATGTTTATGAACAATCGGTTAAATTATAACTGTCACTTTCGTTTGCGTGTCAAACAATAGAGATGCCAATAGACTTAACAAGTGATTATCTTAAAACACATGTTAGCATCGTTTATAAGTGAGAGGGTAAAAGGTAGGACCCCTTTTTTAGGATTCCGTACCCAAAGGGTAAAACGGGACCCTATAACTAAGACTAGATATAGAGAATAGCACTAAAAGCACTGAGAGCCGAGTGGTATGACCGTTGGACTGCCAAATCAAAGTTATCAGTTGCTAAGAACGGTGAAGGAAAACATCGTGAGGAAACCGGCACACCTGAGAGATTTTTCAACGGTGTGTAAAGCCATGTCAGAGGCCTACAGGCGGTTTACACTCTGACACCAGGTTGTTCATCAAACATACGATAAGTAAGTAATATAGAGAATAAAATAAATATTTAAGGGGGCTCCCATACAACTAACGAGATTTTTCTGCTCGATACTGATAATGGCCACAGGCAGACGCTTGAAATATTCACAGAATATTTAGTTGCATTTATTGATGGCACTCCAACGACTCAGGGACCTATAATAAAACTGGCGGAATGTGTGTGTACTGTACTGCCTAACCCGTCGGGGAATACAGGCGTGATGTTATATTTCCAGGTGTCCTGGTGTATAGGATCAAGTGCCTCCAATAGTGACACTATGCTGCTGACTGCTATAATGTTTTACGACAACCTACCGACTTCGAAGAGGAGGGATATTGTTGTGGACGGCATTCTCAAGGCATCGAACGAAGTCAGGAAGGTAAGATTATATATTCATTCAATGTTTATATTTAAAGATGGTGAGCTTAAAATTCAATAAAAAGCTTCAATATATAATTTTTTTAAATCGTCGCCCTAGCTATATAACTACGAGCCCCTAGCTATAACTATAATATACAAATCCTTTTATTTTAGTCGGCGCTAGTGATGTTACTAAAAATGTGCCTACAAGATCATCTGGACAAATATATCGATGTCTGGCGCGTGCTGCTGGACAACACTATTGACCCTGAATCAAGTAAAGCTGCGGTCATCTTCGAAGAGACTCTTCATTATTTATTGGAGGACCTGGCGTACCTCATGCAAGATTCGGACAAGGTTAGTTCTGTAACAAATAAATGAGATTTAAATGTATCTTGGCTATATAAAAAAATAATAATTAAAAAACCCGACGGCCATGACAAAAAAACAACCTAAAAAGTGAAAAACAAGTTCCATTGCAGTCGGGGTACCTCTAACCCTGAAAACATTACACTCCTTTTATTGGGCAGTCGTGTAAAAAAAATGTATGTTTGCAGTAAACTCCGGAACTATGCATCCGATTTCCAAAATTCTTTCACCAATATTTAGAATGGACCTTCAAAGTGGATATAGGGTACTTAAATCCTGAAAAAAACCAAGAAATCTTCAGGCAAATGAAGTCGCAGGCCGTATCCAAAGACCTTGTTTTTCAGGCGTTCACCGAAGTGAGGCCTGTCCTCTCCGTGGTGTCTGTGTTGCTGAGGCTTCAGAAGACAGATTTCAACTCTGGTGACTGGTGCTCCGCCTTCCGACCCTCAGTGGTGCACCTGGCGCGGCGCTGCGGACTCAACCCTGACAGGATACTGGATGATATCCCGCAGCCTGATGAGGTAATTTGAAACATACATAATTATCGTCCTTGTATTCCAGACCTGGGTACTATAATGTCTTCCTGACCGAATGTCGGTCACGGCGGCCTATCAGCTGAGACTAGCCAACTACGCAGGAGATATTATAGTGCACAAGTATGCGCGCAGACACAGGTGCACTCCCTATTCCCTCACTCTCATAGTCCAGGACGGTAAGACACGACCGGAGAGAGATCAGGCGCACGAACGGCTTAACGTGCCTTCCGAAGCACAGCCTGCCTGCCTGTAGCCTCTGTGCTATACATCTCTGCCAACCGCTTCGAGGAATACATGCATGGTATATAGACTGGTGATATATAAGAACACTATATATTATGTACACCTACACTGTTCTCACATAAATTATTGAACTTGTCTGGACTTTAAAACAGACCTTGACCCCTGAGTTTGTTTCTGCATTTCTTCACAGAGGTAGTCAGTTAGGAAATGCCGACGATCTATCTAGCTTTTGAGAAACCTATTTACAGAAATAAAATCATTTATATTACAGGTTATTTACATAGAGAAGTTTTTGGAAGATACTGTGTATTATCAGCTGATGTCTTATCTGCCTGCGCCCCAAAATAACGCGCGCGATGATACACTGTCTGCTTTACAAGTAAGTACGATGTATAGATCTTTATCTGCCTACCCCCCATATATTGTGGTCGGCTACCAGTCTTAAATGCAGCCGCACACCAGTATTCTACACAACTCTATTTTTAGATTATGTGTTGATAAATTATTATTGATATTAAATAAAGGAATAAAAATATCAGTTCTGCCCATCCACAGGTTTACGAGTCGTAATAGGGTATTTTACACCGTGTAAGAAAAATTATAAAAATTGCATTTTTTTGATAGATTTTTAAATAATTAACGAGAAACGTCGGTATTTATTTATACAAATGCAATTAAAATTTTATAACCTAATTTTTTAAATCGAATTTTTTAATCTGTTCTTCAAGTGTATAAAACGCTATTCGCCATATTGACTCCGACGTGACGTCACTCCGATAGTACTAACCCGTCAGAGTATATATTATGTTCAGCCGTATTATTCACTAAGCGAGTGACGTCACGAGCCGAAAAGCATGGAGGTTAGTAATTCCGCCAAAAAGCCAAAATCATAAATTAAAATTAGATATTAAGGCATTTCTTGGTTTTATAAAATTGAAATAAAATTTCTACTGGTTCGTTACGATCTCAGGATTGATTTAAAACAGTTTTCAAAAAAAGGTTTAACCCTATTATGATTCCAATTGATTCAGGAAATTTGAAAAATGATGGACCAAGTGCCGAGTGTTATCCAGCCTAGAATTGACCACCCCCTTTCCTCCCGTGGGAGTCAAAAGAGGCGACTTAGAAAAAATCCAGAAGATGGGCAGCAGCGTCTTCTGTAACTTCACCACCAACACTGCGATCCCCAAGCCGCTTGCCAAGCGTGGGGATTATGGAACCCCCCTTATCGAAGGGGGAGGCCTTTGTCAACAGTGGACGTCTTCCGGCTGATGATGTCTCACCCGAGTTGCACCGGCCGTGGTCGCAAGCAGACATTTCCTGTATCAATTTAGATTCAAGCTTAGCATGGGCAACTCGCTAAAATTACGCTAAAAACCACGTGATTTTACTATATTAACTTTAGTGAGTGTTATCCATATTATTTACTATACATTCCGGTTATACTCACGTGTGTATTCCGGAAAGCCCGACTAGGTTGGTTTAGTTCGGCTCGCGACTCCGCCGCGTCACCAGCTCATGAATAAGGGCTCCGTTCGAGTTCGAAACTAGTCGGGCATTCCCGAATACACACGTCAGTATAAACGGAATATATAGTAAATAATAGGCACGTAATTGAAATGATTTTTTTAAGCTAATATTCTCAAAAGACGAAACTGACTTAAAAGTACTATCCAGAGCCTTATTGAAGCTTGACGATTTAATTCGCATCGAAAATAACAATTTGGATACACAAAAACTATCAATGGTAAGTGCATTATATAATACCAGCGTAACTGTCCCACTGCTACAAAGTCCTCTCATACAGAAGGAACGAGCATTGATCACCACGCTTGTGAGCTGCGTGTTGACGTCACACCATTAAGTACAGGTTTCATCATTACTAGCATTGTATCAGCCTGTAACTGTCCCACTGCTACAAAGTCCTCTCATACAGAAGGAACGAGCATTGATCACCACGCTTGTGAGCTGCGTGTTGACGTCACACCATTAAGTACAGGTTTCATCATTACTAGCATTGTATCAGCCTGTAACTGTCCCACTGCTACAAAGTCCTCTCATACAGAAGGAACGAGCATTGATCACCACGCTTGTGAGCTGCGTGTTGACGTCACACCATTAAGTACAGGTTTCATCATTACTAGCATTGTATCAGCCTGTAACTGTCCCACTGCTACAAAGTCCTCTCATACAGAAGGAACGAGCATTGATCACCACGCTTGTGAGCTGCGTGTTGACGTCACACCATTAAGTACAGGTTTCATCATTACTAGCATTGTATCAGCCTGTAACTGTCCCACTGCTACAAAGTCCTCTCATACAGAAGGAACGAGCATTGATCACCACGCTTGTGAGCTGCGTGTTGACGTCACACCATTAAGTACAGGTTTCATCATTACTAGCATTCTATCAGCCTGTAACTGTCCCACTGCTACAAAGTCCTCTCATACAGAAGGAACGAGCATTGATCACCACGCTTGTGAGCTGCGTGTTGACGTCACACCATTAAGTACAGGTTTCATCATTACTAGCATTGTATCAGCCTGTAACTGTCCCACTGCTACAAAGTCCTCTCATACAGAAGGAACGAGCATTGATCACCACGCTTGTGAGCTGCGTGTTGACGTCACACCATTAAGTACAGGTTTCATCATTACTAGCATTGTATCAGCCAGTAACTGTCCCACTGCTACAAAGTCCTCTCATACAGAGAACGAGCATTGATCACCACGCTTGTGAGCTGCGTGTTGACGTCACACCATTAAGTACAGGTTTCATCATTACTAGCATTGTATCAGCCTGTAACTGTCCCACTGCTACAAAGTCCTCTCATACAGAAGGAACGAGCATTGATCACCACGCTTGTGAGCTGCGTGTTGACGTCACACCATTAAGTACAGGTTTCATCATTACTAGCATTGTATCAGCCTGTAACTGTCCCACTGCTACAAAGTCCTCTCATACAGAAGGAACGAGCATTGATCACCACGCTTGTGAGCTGCGTGTTGACGTCACACCATTAAGTACAGGTTTCATCATTACTAGCATTGTATCAGCCTGTAACTGTCCCACTGCTACAAAGTCCTCTCATACAGAAGGAACGAGCATTGATCACCACGCTTGTGAGCTGCGTGTTGACGTCACACCATTAAGTACAGGTTTCATCATTACTAGCATTGTATCAGCCAGTAACTGTCCCACTGCTACAAAGTCCTCTCATACAGAGAACGAGCATTGATCACCACGCTTGTGAGCTGCGTGTTGACGTCACACCATTAAGTACAGGTTTCATCATTACTAGCATTGTATCAGCCTGTAACTGTCCCACTGCTACAAAGTCCTCTCATACAGAAGGAACGAGCATTGATCACCACGCTTGTGAGCTGCGTGTTGACGTCACACCATTAAGTACAGGTTTCATCATTACTAGCATTGTATCAGCCTGTAACTGTCCCACTGCTACAAAGTCCTCTCATACAGAAGGAACGAGCATTGATCACCACGCTTGTGAGCTGCGTGTTGACGTCACACCATTAAGTACAGGTTTCATCATTACTAGCATTGTATCAGCCAGTAACTGTCCCACTGCTACAAAGTCCTCTCATACAGAGAACGAGCATTGATCACCACGCTTGTGAGCTGCGTGTTGACGTCACACCATTAAGTACAGGTTTCATCATTACTAGCATTGTATCAGCCTGTAACTGTCCCACTGCTACAAAGTCCTCTCATACAGAAGGAACGAGCATTGATCACCACGCTTGTGAGCTGCGTGTTGACGTCACACCATTAAGTACAGGTTTCATCATTACTAGCATTGTATCAGCCTGTAACTGTCCCACTGCTACAAAGTCCTCTCATACAGAAGGAACGAGCATTGATCACCACGCTTGTGAGCTGCGTGTTGACGTCACACCATTAAGTACAGGTTTCATCATTACTAGCATTGTATCAGCCAGTAACTGTCCCACTGCTACAAAGTCCTCTCATACAGAGAACGAGCATTGATC
Organism: Abrostola tripartita; assembly: GCA_905340225.1. NCBI lineage: Eukaryota > Metazoa > Arthropoda > Insecta > Lepidoptera > Noctuidae > Abrostola > Abrostola tripartita. Next base: position 557,415 of record HG996513.1, on the reverse strand, counting down.
ACCACGCTTGTGAGCTGCGTGTTGACGTCACACCATTAAGTACAGGTTTCATCATTACTAGCATTGTATCAGCCTGTAACTGTCCCACTGCTACAAAGTCCTCTCATACAGAAGGAACGAGCATTGATCACCACGCTTGTGAGCTGCGTGTTGACGTCACACCATTAAGTACAGGTTTCATCATTACTAGCATTGTATCAGCCTGTAACTGTCCCACTGCTACAAAGTCCTCTCATACAGAAGGAACGAGCATTGATCACCACGCTTGTGAGCTGCGTGTTGACGTCACACCATTAAGTACAGGTTTCATCATTACTAGCATTGTATCAGCCTGTAACTGTCCCACTGCTACAAAGTCCTCTCATACAGAAGGAACGAGCATTGATCACCACGCTTGTGAGCTGCGTGTTGACGTCACACCATTAAGTACAGGTTTCATCATTACTAGCATTGTATCAGCCTGTAACTGTCCCACTGCTACAAAGTCCCCTCATACAGAAGGAACGAGCGTTGATCACTACGATAGCTCACTGTAAATTAATTTCATATAGCTAAATTCAGGTTTCTTCACGATGTTTTCCGCCACCGTTAGTCAGGGTCTTAGAATATCTAAGACTGTATTTATGGCATTGTTTGGTTTTATTGAAATTTTAATTGACCTTTTTAGATTCTAAATAGAATTCAAAGGTTGAAATCTAAGAGCGTTGTGGATAATAAAGACGCCAGGATCTTCCAGAAAGATGTTGCCTTGTTTCTGGGTACGTATGTATATTATTACTTAAAGATTCGTTATTCGTCGTTTAACGTGCCTTCCGAAGCACGGTGGGGTCTCGACATGTGAAAACGGTCACCCATCTCAAGACTGATCGCGGCAAGCACAGCTTAACCTCGCAGATCGACTGATCTGCGGGGTAGCCACATAGCTACGAGCCCCAGTGTCTTCTGTAACTTGACCACCAATACTGCGATCTCCAAGCCGCTTGCCAAGCGTGGGGATTATGGCACCCCCCCCTTTAAGGGGTATATGCATTTGTTCAGCAGTAGACGTCTTCCTAAATAAGAAAAAGCCTTGGAAATGTTTCTAAGATAATAATAATAATATTTATTTTAGGTAAATACGGAGAAATGGCGCAAATCGAACGGTTTTCCGAGGATATTTATGTATTGAAGTTCAAGAATAAACTGACCCTGAATGTGCCGAACATTATAGAGGGCACCACATACAAGGTAATTATCAAAGACAGTTATTGCCTAAACTGTGTGCATAGGCGTTTTACATAATTTTGGTAACAACAGCCTACCCCCTCGGGTGAGGTGAGGTGAGGCAATATTATTTAATTAAACATAAAGAAATCCATTTCTTCTTATCGTATGGTTGATGAACAACCTGGTGTCAGAGTTTAAACCGCCTGTAGACCTTTGACGTGGCTTTACACACCGTTGAAAAATCTCTCAAGTGTGCCGGTTTCCTCACGATGTTTTCCTTCACCGTTTTAGCAACTGATAACTAATTTATAATACGCACATGAATTCGAAAAGACATTGGTGCGTGCCGGGGTTTGAACTTGCGACCTTTGACTTGGCAGTCCAACGGTCATACCACTCGACTATCAATGCACTTATTGATATATACATAAAATATTCATTCATATCACAAAAAACATTTTAGTTAACCATTTTTTTAGAGTATTCTTAAATAGTTTACCATCCAGTGTTATAATATGTACAGTCAGCATCATAAGTAGCTGAACATTTAATTTTATAAACATACCATTAATTGAAGAACAACTAAGTACACACTAAAAAGTCTTAAATATTTTAAGATCATCCATTGGACGCTCCTATAATTTGAAACAAAAACTTGAACTGGTTTTTGTTTCTTTCCATTATTTGACATAAGGTTTCGTAATATGTTAATCTACTTATGATGCTGACCGTACACTGTACAGGTAAGTGGTTGAAAACTCGAATCTCTCTTATTGTGCTTTTAAAAAAAACCGAACCGAATGGAGGAAGGAATGGGAGGCCTCTGCCCTGCAGTGGGACGATCATGGCTAAATTATTATTAATAATAATAATGTTTGACAAATGTAAATTATTTACTATACCTAATAACTTTCGTGTGTGTTATCCATATTATTTACTATATATAACGGTTTTTACTCACGTCAATACTCGGGAATGCCCGGGTAAACAGAGTAACACTGCCCGATTAAAAAAAAAACCTAAGACCACAAGCGTTATAAACGGTCATCCATCGTATTCCAGACCGCGGCGAGTGCTGCTCAACCTCACAGTGGCTATGAATGTCCTTTTGTTGTCCCTTCTACTAGTTGAAACGGTCACCCATCGTATTCCAAACCGCGGCGAGCGCTGCTTAACCTCACAATTCATGTTCTAGATTGATCTACAGAGGGTATTACAACTGTCCCTCTTGTGGGGCGAAGGCGAGGCACTCTACGCTCTTCTAGTGATCCTATCAGCAAACTGTAAGTTACTTCTAGCGGTCTAGGACCCCTGAGGTGCAAAAGACACGGGGGTCTGCGAAAAAAGTTCATAATAACACGCCTGTATACCCCGAAGGGGTGCTATCCATAGCTATCCATATTTTCGAAATTAAAAGTAGTCTAAGTTACTCCTTATAACATCAACCATGTGCCAGTGAAAGTCCTGTCAAAATCGGTCCAGCCGTTTCGGAGATAAGCCGGAACACAGACAGGCCGACAGAATGTTATTTTATTAGCACTTTTTTATGTGTATCGCATTTATTTTATATTAAAAATCTGTTATTTTGATGTTAAAAAGATACACACCAATTTTGTTATATATAGATTTGTGCCCGGTTGATGGCCAGCTCGTCTATTACATTGGGACCTACAACATAACGGGCGGGATGTGGGTGTACTATACACCGACCCCTTCATGGTATATAGGCGAGATTTTTTTTTCTATTCTATTTTATTATTATAAATTTTTCCCATTCTATTATATTGACTGCCTCGTTGGTCTAGTGGTCGCTAAGCGCGACTGCTGAGCAAGAGGTCCTGGGTTCAAATCCCGGGTCGGGCAAAGTGTTACTGAGTTTTCCATTAGGTAATTCCCAGTAGCAGCACGGAGTCTGGATTTGTGCCCGGTTGATGGCAATAGGCTCGCCCCCTATTACATTGGGACTTACAACATAACTGGCGAAATGTGGGTGTACTATATGTTCACCTCTGGCTACCCCTTCGGGGAATACAGGCGTGATGTTATGTTATTATACTTCTATTCTCCTAGTATGCGACCGTTCGGACCCCAGTGTTCAAGAAGCGATAGTCCGCGTGATCCACGCTCTCTTCAGGGCGAGAGGGCGCGAGAGCGAGACGGAAGTAGGCGTCTATCCTGCTCTACTCATGTGCAACACTGTGGCTTGCGTCCTAACTATTATGAAGGTAAAAATCCTAGCAGTCATCTTCTATATATATTTAATTTAAAAAAACGTGTGTTTGCCACCTAACTCCTAAACAGATGGGCCGATTTCGATGAAGTTTTGTGTGCATATTTCAATAGGTTCCATGATGGTTTGAAAATACTATCGAAACCGGTAGGTGGCGCTCCTTTTCCGGGCAGGACGACGTCTGCTGGGCTCGCTAGTATGCATTTATTATAACTAGTCCCATCTTCATCTTATCGTATGGTTGATGAACAACCTGGTGTCAGAGTTTAAACCGCCTGTAGGCCTCCGACATGGCTTTACACACCGTTGAAAAATCTCTCAGGTGTGCCGGTTTCCTCACGATGATTTCCTTCACCGTTTTTAGCAACTGTTTACTAATTTATAGTACGCACATGAATTCGAAAAGACTGGTGCGTGCCGGGGTTTGAACTTGCGATGTTTAACTTGGCAGTCCAGCGGTCATACGGCTATCAGTGATTATTTTTACTACTGGTAACCTGCGTCATCACCCGACAAACCCCTAAATAATAAATTTAATATAACCTAAGTTACACCCTATGGAAGATTTTCCGGAGATGGCGGGACAAACTCTACTGGTATATCCAAGATTCGTCATTTGCAGCTTATAACAGGGAGATATGAAAAGAGAGTGAGAAGTCTTTTTCCCATCTGTGGGAAACTTTAGGCTCATAACAATATCAATAAGAAGTTACTCCCTATTCATCAGCTATCTGCCGCCTTGTCAAAATCGGTCCAGCCGTTGCGTAGATTAGCTGGAACAGAAAACCGAACCAAAAAAATGTTTTTTTTCTATATTATTTGTCGTGAAAAGCTATTATGTTGATATTACAAACAGATGTTTATTTGTAAAGATAAACTACAATCGGCTCGCGATTTCTTCCGCGTGGGAATTTTTCGTGTTAATTCCAGGATTAAAGTAGCCACCTATATTGGTGAAAGGATTATGCGAATCAGATGAATAGTTCCGAAGATTACCCTCTGCATGCAAACAATCTTAAGCTCTTCATATTATTAAGCATCGTCAGCCGGAAGATGTCCACTGTTGAACAAAGACCTCCCCCACTGACCTTGGGGGGAGGGGTTGCCATAATCCCCACGCTTGGCAAGTGGCTTGGGGATCGCAGTATTGGTGGTGAAGTTACAGAAGACGCTGCTGCCCATCTTCTGGATTTTCCTTTAGTCGCCTTCTACGACATTCACGGGAAGTTATTATGATATATTATTAGTACAGATAATAAATTTACCTTTCTTTTGCAGAGTATCACAGAAGAGCCATGTGTTGAAGTGAGACGGAAGCTATCGAGATGTCTTGAAGTGCTTCTAACACACGATCCGGGGTCAGATGTGACGTCACAGCTAGTGCAGTCGGTCGCTGAACAGGCCATGTTTATGATTGGCACGGACGAGCGTGAGTCGTACTTAAAATATACTTCTTCTTATCGTATGGTTGATGAACAACCTGTTGACAGAGTTTAAACCGCCTGTAGGCCTCTGACATGGCTTTACACACCGTTGAAAAATCTCTCAGGTGTGCCGGTTTCCTCACGATGTTTTCCTTCACCGTTTTTAGCAACTGATAACTGATTTTTAGTGCGAACATGAATTCTAAAAGACAATGGTGCGTCCCGGGGTTTAGATTTGCGACCTTTGAATTGGCAGTCCAACGGTCAGTTCAAACCACGGCACGCACCAATGTCTTTTCGAATTTGAATTGACACCAAGTTGTTCATCAACCATACGATAAGAAGAAGACTATTAAATAGAATTCAAAATCGTTTGGCAGAACTGTAAATTGGCTTATAACTTGAGTATTTTTTACAGCATCTACAGTTGATATTGGATTGGATATAACTTCGTCATTCTTAGCGGCGATCAAAGATAATAACAGTCTGATAGTAGAAAATTTACCAATCATTTTGGTGCAAACATCTAATATGTGCACAGAAAAATCTGGAGTCTTCGCCATCGCCTCAAATCTCTTTATAGAAAAGCTAGATTTATTCACAAACGACATCATTAAGTCAACACTCATTAAAATACTACAGAAGTACACAATCAATGACGATGATATGCAACTCCAAACACAGATACTGGGGTTCGCAAAACGAGTAATCGATTTGAGAGTTGATACAATCAGTGTTGTAGACGAAATACTTGGCTTGAGCATGAATTTGACCATTTTGTCGCCACAATTTGTGAAGATTATAACCTTATTGGCAATTAGTTGTGTCACCTTCGACTTTAGTCCTGAAGTTCGAAGGAAGATAATTGGTTTTGATAATGGATTATTTTTGGAGGAGTTATCAAAAATATCGTACGATGGCCCGCAAGTGTATAGAATGAATGCAGTGCTATTGTTCCTGAAAGAGTATGCCACTGAATTACTAGAAATTGATGCTGCGGTATGTATTTTTAAGATTTTGAAATTCATCACCCTCTCATTAATATTGTAAAAGCATAAGTTTGTGTGTGTGTTTGTATGTTTGTTACATCTTGCTTAAACGGCTCGACCAAAATTGATAAAATTTGGAATAGAGGTAGCTGATACCTTGGATAATACATAGGCTATGGCTAATACCGCGGGGCGCAGCTAGTTTTATAAATGTCGTCCACCCTAGGAATTTCTCCTGTATGGGTGGGGAGATGTTTCGTTTTTTTATAAAAACTGACTCATAATTGGCCCATCCGTTTTGGAGCTACGATGTGATATACAGTTCATCATCATCATCAGCCGGAAGACGTCCACTGTTGAACTTAGAACGCCACAATGCTCGACAACTTGCATCCACAGACACACACGTTAAACTTATTATGTAATATTTTGCATTGAGGTTTAAAAATAGTATTTTTGAGAATATTAATAAGTTTACGTTTTTCTTTCAGAAAACATCACAGTGTTTATGTAACCTCATAGAAAATATAACGCCTAACACAGTTATTGCACTAAAAAAACCAATTGCAGATTGTCTTACTTTCTATAAAACAGAATTCAATGATTCTTTGCAATCTATCTTCTCAAAATGGTCTCAAAAAATCCTAAATACAGAAAAAATTACAAATTATATTGAAGGAAACATTATACATCTAGAGTTTTCTGACAGAATATCTGACGCAATCCAAGCCTTGAAAATCATGGCAGACTTAGATTTTCTGACGGAAAATTCGAAAAGTTGGACATCAATTATAGTTTCCAATTCGTCAGAAGACGAATTAAAATGGGGTCGTCTGTATCTAACAGATATTTTGAAAGTAGCACAGAAATGCATGGATAGAAATGAATTTAAGATGCTTTTAAATGAAAATTTGGATTTCGTGAGAATGTACGTCGATGTTTATTTCGAAAGACTGATTGAGAAACCGTTTCTTTTGGATGGAGATCAGTGTACCTTGTTGAGGGAGCTTCTAGAACATTACCCTAAGATCTATAAAGAAGAGTATTTCGATAATGTCATGGATTTAGTTGAGCATGTGAGTATAAAGGACATTATTATTACATAACATCACGCCTATATTTCGATAAAAGGTAAGGAGAGGTGTTCAGAATGGGTCAATTTTTTTTATTTCTTTCATTAAACTCTGGTCGCACAGCGTTGTGAAACATGAGGTCCTGGGTTCGATTCTCGGGTCGGGTAGTATTGTTTCCACTTAGTAATTCTCAGTAGCACCACGAAGTCTGATTTGTGCCCGGTTAATGGTCTACTTACCTTTTATTACATTGAGACCTATAACATAACTGGCAGAATGTAGGTGTACTATACACCTCTGCCTACCCCTTTGATGTGATGTTATGTTTATTATTTATTAAACAACTCCGAAAAACGGAGGTTCTATATTCGACACAAATGCGTGTATGTTAGCGATTTTCTCAAAAACTGCTCATCCGATTTGGACAGGGTTTTCGTTATTCATACTCTTCCTAATTTCCTCAGTTATGGCCGGCATATCAAGAAGCGAGCAGTTTCGATGAAAAACTGTTTGTCCTATTAAACCTACTGAGTCTGCCTAGGAGGATAGGCCGAGACTCTGGGCCTATGAAGTGGGCGATCGGTCTGCTGACTGCCGAAGACACCAGTCTTGAAGATAAAACTAAAATCATCGGTACACTGCCATCCGGGGATGAATACAAGTTAGTCCAATGATTTTATTAATAAAAAAATAAATAAAAAATATATAATTATATTTTTTTGTTACTCGCGATAGCGTAAGGATTCTAACGACACTCCATACATCAAAATCGGTTCAGGCATTCAGAAGTTATGGTGGAATAAAGAAACTCACATACATACATGAACCTTGAAAACAATATATTTCTTTTTTTGGGCAGTCGTGTAAAAACTAGCTGTGCCACGCGGTTTTGCCCGCGTTAAATTCGCAGAAACCACGAAGCATACATATAGTTTCCGTCACGTAAGAAGAACGCTGAACGACTGTTTGACGAACCGCCCCGATAGAAAAGTATTGCTATGTTTTAAATAAAAAAAAAACGTCGCCCCACACTATGAATTTCTCCTGTATCGTGGGTGCGTATTACAAACATGAAACACCACAAACACACAGACTCGGGACAAACATCTGCGGATCACACAAATTATTGTCCCGCGCGGGAATCGAACCCACAACCCTTAGCGTAGCAGTCCAATCCAAGTCCAAATACTTCTGCGATAGAGGACTTCTCTGATCACGCGAAGATTATAATATAAATAAGTCAAATGTATTATTCCAGAGAATATTACAAAAAGTTTGTGTCGTGTCTGCCTGTCTGTCTGTCCGAGATGCAGGGAGAGTATGTGGCGATACTGAGAGCTCTGCTCGACACCCTCGCGACTAACGGGGACATGACGCTACTGGATATAGTGATCACTTTAGCTAAAGGTAAGATTTACGATTGAAATCTTCTTCGTACCGTATGGTTGATGAACAACCTGGTGTCAGAGTGTACCGCCTGTAGGCCTCTGACATGGCTTTACACACCGTTGAAACATCTCTCAGGTGTGCCGGTTTCCTCACGATGTTTTCCTTCACCGTTTTTAGCAACTGATAACTAATTTATAGTACGCACATGAATTCGAAAAGACATTGGTGCGTGGGTTTGAACTTGTGACATTTGACTTGGCAGTCTAACGGTCATACCACTCGGCTATCACGGCTACGGCAGTTGTAAGGTCCCAATGTGATAGGGGGCGAGCCTATTACCTTGGCGGGGGGGGGGGGGGGGGGGGACACAGTCGCCTTTATAATATTAGTGTGGAGTTTTATTAGTGTGATTGTATGGATAACGCTCATGAAGGTTATAACAGTAAAATATATTTTTGTTCGGTGCCGTGCCAGTTTGTGTCGTGTGGTATCCGGCCTAGAATTGACCACCTTTCCTCCCGTGGGTGTCATAAGAGGCGACTAAGGGAAAATCCAGAATATGGGCAGCAGCGTCTTCTGTAACTTGACCACCAACACTGCGATCCCCAAGCCGCTTGCCAAGGCTGAGGATTATGGCAAGTCCCTGCTTAAACGGGGAGGCCTAAGTTCAACAGTGGACGTCTTTTGGCTGATAATGATGATGATATTTTTGTTTTAAAAATAAATGTTGTCTACCAGGAGACAGTACTAAGGGATGGTGGGACTATGCTATCGAGGCTTGTATGAGGGTGTTAGCGGGCAGACAGGACATCAATATAGTGAACGAAGCATACAGACAGGCGAGATCCGGGCGAAACAGCCGTGAAATTTGTAATCGGATCTTTTTACCACTACTAAGGTAAGATCTTTTGTAATAGGGTATTATATCTTTTTTTTATTTCTTTATAAATTAATACACACTTATTATATATTTATTATACACACTACTACACACAACGCACACGATTTCACCATCAAAATACAGTATATAGATACTCTATATACACTTTACACACTATACACGAAATACACACAGTTCTTAGATATAAGTTACCGAATTTTATTATCTTTCTTAACATAACATAACATCACGCCTGTATTCCCCGAAGGGGTAGGCAGAGGTGAACATATAGTACACCCACATTTCGCCAGTTATGTTGTAAGTCCCAATGTAATAGGGGGCGAGCCTATTGCCATCAACCGGGCACAAATCCAGACTCCGTGCTGCTACTGAGAATTACCTAATGGAAAAACTCAGTAACACTTTGCCCGACTCGGGATTTGAACCCAGGACCTCTTGCTCAGCAGTCGCGCTTAGCAACCACTAGACCAACGAGGCAGTATTATCTTTCCTAGTTCATAAAATAAGAAACGCTATTGCTGTAAACTTTCTCAGTTGTGGCTATTAATTAAGAGATTTTAGAGTACATCAAGATTAAGACAAGTTGGATTTTGAGGGTTGTGAGGTTGAAATCTCGTCACAACGTAAATTTTAATTATGTTGTGGTGAGAGTGCCAACTGAGCATCTTTCAAAATTCACTTCTTCGGAATTTTGGCCGAAAGGGGTTATTTTCCGGCTATTTCGTGACCGGATACCTGATACCGCGTGATATACGACGCCGACGCTGCATAATATTAATCGTGTATAGCTATAGTTTAATTGTTTATGTATAGTATTTTATATTTTGTTATTTTGTTTATAGTCTAGTATTTTATTTTTTAATATGGGCCTTTGTTGCCTGAATCAAATAAATAAATAAATAAAAAATTATTAGTTCATTTAATTTGAGGGGTTTAGCGCTGTATGCCGAGATAGAGGATACTTCCTAGTTCGGCTACAGATGCTCCCACGTTATGTATGTACTTTTAAAATATAAGCCTATATATACGTTATTGTAACTAAACTAGTGTACTGTTTTTTTGGAGAAATAAAATTATTATTATTTCCTTTATTTAAAACATTTTTCTTATAAATTACATTTTTAAATATCTATATAAAACACAATATTTAAAAATATAAAAAATAGAGGCCAACCAGCAGCGGAAACAGGGTCCAAGCTACCGGTGGTTAGGGCTCCAGATAGAGGAACCTCCTCACAATGCGTGCCGTGTCGAGGAGTACCGCTTTCTGCATCAAGCCCTTCACCCAACCGCCTAACGTGAGCCTCTTCAGGTGTTGGTCGAGACTCTTGGCCATGAGACCATTGGCCGAAACGACTATCGGTACAATGGTTGAAATTATTATTATTATTATGCTCGGCATAAACTTATTAGATCGAGTGCGTAACACTGAAATCCGTCGTCGGACGAAAGTCTGCGATGTAGGTGACAGGGTAGCACGCCTCAAATGGAGTTGGGCAGGACACCTGGGTAGACGGGAAGATGGCCGATGGAGTAAGGCTTTGACCGAATGGTGGCCAAGGTTGGGTCAAAGAAGCCAAGGACGGCCAACAGCACGTTGGGTTGACGACATCAATAAATTAGCTACGAACACCTGGACAAGAGACGCTCAAGATAGAGAGGATTAGCAGAGATAAAGGAAGGTCTATACCCAGCAGTGGGTGATACCAGGCTGAATTGAAGATGATGATGATTTATTTATAATTAATGCACATTTTGTCCAAAGGCGGACACACCTGAGAGATTGTTCAACGGTGTGTAAAGCCATGTCAGAGGCCTACAGGCGGTTTAAACTCTGACACCAGGTTGTTCATCAACCATACGATAAGAAGAAGTACTAAATATTAATCTTTCACTACAGGCATTCGTGTAAAAAGTTCGTGCATGATTACATATCGTCGATAGTCCCCGACCTTCTCGCCCGCATCGTGTTTAAGGAACCGGCCAACACAGAAGCTTATGTAAAAGTAGTCGACTCCTACGCCCTCAAATTCAATGTTCTCAAAGTTGCGTTTGACAAAGTAAGTGGAACTTATCCAGGTATACTTCATTATTTTAGGTAAAACAAGATTTGATCTAAACAAACCCACATACATACATACATTGCAAGTAAAGCTTGTAAAAAAAACGTTGCTCCACACTAGGAATGTCTCCTGTATCGTGGGTGCGTTTCACAAACATGGAATATCACATACACAAACACACTGACTCTGGGCGAACATCTGCGGATAGAACCCGCAACCCTTAGCGCAGCAGGCCAATCGCTTTCCACTGCGCCCATCAAGTCGTCTTCAACAAACTTCAGCTTTTTAATATAATTAATTTTGTTTTTAATATTGTAAAGCTAAGGAGTTTGTTTGTTTGCACTCGCTAATCTCAGGAACTACTGGTCAATTTGAAAAATTATTTCAGTGTTAGATAGCCTATTTATCGAGGAAGGCTATAGGCTATAAACCAAACGAAATCCACGCGGGCGAAGTCGCGGGCGGAAGCTAGTTAATATATATAAGTATGGAAGATAATTATTATTTACTTCAGGTATCAGCTGAGAGCCTGGAGTGCGGTGTGCTCAATGAGCGTGCTGGCTCGCCCAAACCGTGGTACTTTATGGAGAAGACCTGTATGCACTGTGTTACTTTAAGTAACAAAGCAAAGTGCCCGGACGATGCCTCCGCTGAGGTCCGCGAAGCGTGTCTGTAAGTTATATTTTAGAGTTTTTGAGTGCAAATACTTGATAAAGAAACATTTTTCTAAGGATGCTGATATAACCAACTGGTATGTTCAGAGGTAAACAACGCATAAATAAATAAACATTGACCCCTTCACTTATAAAAATTTACAGTTGCCTACCTACTATTAGCTTATATTATTGCATGCACCTTTGTAAAACACGACCATCCGTAATGTACTACAGTTCTTGCAATAAATAAAATTCATTCATTCAGTACAATATAAATAATTTAATCTTCGCGTATTGAGTACAAATCCTTTAATCCACATGAAGGGGAGGTACACAAACTCAACACCAAGACTTGGGTGAGACCCGACACTACACAACTACATACATAAAGTCACGCCTGTTTCCTAGAGGGGTAGGCAGAGACCACGGATTTCCATTTGCTACAGACCTGGCATTTTAAACTCTTGTGAATTCAGTTGGTTACAGTGCTCTGCCTACAACTGTATGACGGCGGCCATTTGTAAACGGAAGCCCGACAAGAAGCTATATGCCCGCATATTCAACGCCCACGCGTGGGCTAACATCGTGGACAAAGATGCTGTGTACACGTTCGAAATCAAAGCATATTCTACGTATAGGGTGAGTCGAATATTCTTCTTATCGTATGGTTGATGAACAACCTGGTGTCAGAGTTTAAACCGCCTGTAGGCCTCTGACATGACTACACAACGTTGAAAAATCTCTCAGGTGTGCCGGTTTCCTCACGATGTTTTCCTTCACCGTTTTTAGCAACTGATAACTAATTTATAGTACGCACATGAATTTGAAAAGAAATTGGTGCGTGCCGGGGTTTGACTTAGCAGTCCAACGGTCATACCACTCGGCTATCAGTGCTCGGCTGTGAGTGGAGTATGATGATAATATAGTAAAAATGCCAAGTTTGTTTGTATGTTAGCGGTAATCTCCGGAACTATGAATCCGATTTCCAAAATTCTTTCACCAATATTTAGAATGGACCTTCAGGGAGGACATAGGCTGAAGCGACTGTTAAACAGGAGGTCTTGGGTCCGATTCCCAGGTCGTACAAAGTTTCAATGAGTATTTCCAGTTATTTTTTCACGGAGTCTGGATTTGAGCCCGGTTAATGGCAATAGGCTCTCCCCCTATTACATTGGGACCTATAACATTGGTACTACACACTGCCTCTTCGTTATTCCAGGGTAGCAAACCCTCGAAGCGGTCTGCTGATGAGCTGGCGACGAGCTCCGCCTTCTCCGGCACTGTCCGCAGCAGGCTATTCCTCACCACGCTTTCGGAGAATCCTCTTCAGTACGACATGATACCTGATGGAGAAGAACTTGATGTGAGTACATATTAGTAGTGGCGCAGTGTCTAAACGATTGGACTGCTGCTCTAGGGGTTGTGTGGCCGATACCTATCATCATCATCAGCCGGAAGACGTCCACTGTTGGACAAAGGCCTTCCCCTTAGAACGCCGCAATGAAAGACAACTTGCCATTTGCATCCACCGGTTGCCCGCAACTCTCGACGATATCGTCGGTTCGATTCCTGCACGTTTTGCGTGACCTGCAGATGTTTGTCCCGAGGCTGAGTGTTTATGTATTTATTTACATTTTTATTTTCGGAAAACTTACAGCTACGAGTATGTGATATTTCATGTTTGTGAAACGCACCGGCGATACAGGAGAAATTCCTAGTGTGGGGCAGCGTTTAAATAAAAAAAACTATACATGCGGGTGAACCATAGAGCACGCTAAGGGCCTGTATCACCATCTACAAGTAAAGTATTGAATAGTTACTTGTTGCTTAACGCTAATCGGCAAGTAAAAGTTACGAGTATCTTCTATCGTATCTTAGTTACAAGCCAGTTTATCCCCTGATTAATGCTACTCAGATATTGTGAAATTCGTATGAGTAGTTACGGGTGACTTTAAGTGGCGGTTAGTCTACTTGACACTTTACTTGTCGATCGTGAAACACACCGTAATTATTATGTTATTTTCAGGACGATGAAGACAATTTGCCAGAGTTTGAGGACAGTGTGCTTAATGTTCACGGATGCTTGTCCACTGTGACGTCACTGCTCGAGCATGCGAGCACACTCGAGCACACAGACTGGAGGACCACTCTAGTTGACGTCATCACTTCAGATGTCAATGTCAACGTCAAATGGATGCTGGCACAGGTACAATTAATGTTGTGATATATCAAAATAAGACCAGTAACGCCATCTAGTTCCATATTAAGTTAAAAGTGACTGTATGATGATTTTTAACCTGTGTATTGTTTATTCTATATGTATTACGTTCGTTTTTGTTAGGCTCCCCACATATACAATAAGTTACCGGGCAATGTAAGGAACTCCGCAGATAAAATTGGTTTTAAGAGACAACTCCAAATGTTCTTAATAGAAAAATGCTATTACACATTAGATGACTATTTAAATGATATTTATTAAATTGTAATTTTAATTATTATAAATTCTGTGACATTTCCTCTTATATATTTGACATGTAAATTCTTTAACAATAACAAGAAATTGCACGCCTTATATGGTAAAATATGTATTTAAGCTCTCTTTTAATTATGTAACCTAACATCAAAATGTACACATATTTGCAATAAATAAATTTAATTAAATTGAATTGAATCCTCGTTCCTTAACAAAAGTTAGTTCAGACTTGCCGCTTAAATGTATATCTTCGTTTTATTTCTCCAATCTCTAATCTAATATTATAATTCAAGTAATTATCACAATTAACGTTTATGTTTTTAATATTAAAATAACAGCTTTTAACTAAATGTAGATGAAAGTGTGAAAAGAAATGAAGTATTTTTTGTCCGTCTGTTTGTTCCGGCTAATATCCAAAACAGCTGGGCCAATTTTGATGGGACTTTCACTGGCAGATGGCTGATTTATAAGAAGTAACTTACGATAATTAAATTTAAACGAAAGATTTTTTAAAATATAATTTATCATTATCTATTTCTCAGTAGCATCACAGGATTTGTGTTCTATTCTATCAATACAAGATACTGGTTATTTCAGGCTGTCTGTAATGCTGAAGAGAGTCTGAAGGCTCATGCCGCTGTCTTGATCCCTGCGCTGTTCCAGCTGATAGCTGATACTCCTCAGAACACTTCAGGACTCGCGCTGAACAACCTACACATTGATATCGTAAGTTTGACCTTATATCGTAAGTTTGACCTTATATCGTAAGTTTGACCTTATATCGTAAGTTTGACCTCCCTAGCTGTTCAATAGCAGTGCATTTTCCCATGAGGCTGGCATAGTCACTTAAAGTGGCTGAAGTCCTGTAAAAAATTAGACGAAATAAAAACTTTCTCTAGAAAATTCATTTTTAACCGACTTTAAAATAAGTTGATATCAAAAAAATATTTTTAAACACAAGCTTTTAAATCAGCTAGGCTCAAAGTACTAGAGAAGACGACTTGAAGAAGCCAAAACAAGATGGGATTGCGTCATATCGTTACATAGTTCCTATGACCACCTTCTGACTCCATCATCAGACCAGCTCAAAAGTACCATAATATTGTATTGTCACCGAACCTAAAGTATGCAAAATTTCATTTCAATCGTATGTCAAGATATGGTTCTAATTAAGATTGCCAGATTTGAGCTAAACAAACCTACAAACATACAAAAATTGCAATTTAAATCTTCTTTTTCTTATCGTATGGTTGATGAACAACCTGGTGTCAGAGTTTAAACCGCCTGTAGGCCTCTGACATGGCTTTACACACCGTTGAAAAATCTCTCAGGTGTGCCGGTTTCCTCACGATGTTTTCCTTCACCGTTTTTAGCAACTGATAACTAATTCATAGTACCTAAAAACACTGACAAAATATAACGTGAAGAAACCTGGATTTAATTATCTGAAATCGCCCGCAGTGAGCTAGCGTGGTGATCAATGCTCGTTACTTCCGTATAAGAAGACTTTTAATTAGAAATTTTAATTTATTACTTTTTTCAGTTATCAACAATAATTCATTGGAATGTACCAGACATAAACATAGACCATCATATAGATTCTGCCATAAACTATTTGATTACAACCTGCATGGACTACAAGAAGGGAAGTAACATCGAGAAGCGACTGCTAAACGTATTGAATGGTGTTCTGCTTATTTATGGTAATCATATACGAGTTCGATGGAACCTGTTCAGAAATACTCACGAAGGTAACTGTAAATTTTCACATCCCACCAGCCTGTTGCAGTCCATTGCTGGACGTAAGCCTCCCCCAGGGTACGCCACAACCCCCCCCCTAGTGACTACCTGTAGTTACGTGGAATAGTTGGGCAGCCGGGAACGGGGGGTTTTCTTTGGCTGTTCGTCATGGGGTTTAGCACAAAGTCACCACGGTGCTACCTACACAGGACGCTGCTGCCCATTTCCTCAGAAATATCCCATAGTCGCCTCTTACGACACCCACGGGACAAAAGGGGGCGGTCTATTCTAAGCCGGATACCACGCGGCTATTCTCATTTTATATGCGGTATATGTTTTTTTTAAAGAATTAAAAAAAAAAAAAACAAATAAAAACAAATACTATTAAAAATTAGGAAACACGTCGTGTCGTGTTTTTTAATTATATTTTTTTATTTGTTTATTTTTTATAGCCTATGTTATTATAATTTAATTTCAGGAATTAAAGCCGTCACATCAAATTTGCCAATTCTCGAACGACTACTAAGAAACAAGGTAGCCGTACCAGAACTGTTACCCACAATATTCACCAACACGGACTCGAAGCTGTTCACCAACAAGCTGGCAGAACTTAGCGGTCTGGCGCTGGCATTGGCAGATTCTGAGTCACGTGACGTGTACCTGGCGAAGTTCTGGGCGATATTGGCCGCTCTGAAGAGTAGCGATGGTACGGGGTACATAAAATTGTTGTTTTACGCTCAGAAGCATTGTCGACAGTGCTGTGATATGAATCAGTTCAAGTAAGAATAATATTTATTACAAGCTTTTTTTCTATACAAGTTGCGCCCTGCGGTGTTACTCGCTACATTTTTTCGGGATAAAAAGTATCCTATGTATACAATTTTTTTAATTGAAGGTAGATGAAAAATCACCTACCGTATAAAATATGGGGACATGCCACCGCAGTCTCAGTCTGCTTGTGTCCACGGCCGATGTAACTCGGTCGAAACGTGAAGAAAAATTAAAAAAAAAAATTGTGTTCGCGTTAATTCCGTTGTTGTAGTTCTAAGCCTATGTGTTAATCCGGGGTGTCAGCTACCTCCATACCAAATTTTATCAAAATCGTTTAAGCCGTTTGACCGTGAAGTAACTAACATACTACAGTATCGTGACGTAATGTTCTATATTTGCATAGTAATTTTAGGGGACAGATAATTCCTCTATAAATTAAAAACGTTTTAAATTCTCTTAGTAGATTTTTTATTTATAAAGTATTCGTTTTAACCGACTTCATAAAAGTAGGAATGTCTGAATTCGACTGTATTTTTTTTTGTATATTTGTAACACGATTTCTCCGTCAATAATGAGCCGATTTTTTTAGATTTTAATTTTTAGATTTAGTCAGCATGGCTATTGTTTTTTTCAGAACCATTACAAATTTCGCTACGAAAATGGAAAAATCAAAATGCCTAACAATCATGTCGACGTATTTAGAGCATGCAAGCTATAATGACCCTTATTTCTACGACATGTTTGAGACCATATCTCTGCGCGAGCTATTGGAGGGTGAATTAATGGTTGACGCTATGAAGGTAGCTGGGAACAGTCTGAGGTTCATGGAGAAGGAACTGAAGAACGATGTGATGAAGAAAGTCGCTGAGAACTGCAGGAACTCCTCAGTGAAGACACGGAAGGAGGCTTACAGTGTGATCCTGAAGGCATTTCAAGGTCAGTGACTGCCTCGTTAGTTTTGTGGTTGCGCGACTGTTATTTTGAGGTCTTGCGCTCGATTCTGTTGTTCCTGGGTTTCTTCTTTAGGTAATTCTCAGTAGCACGGAGTCTGGATTTGTGCCCGGTTGATGGCCAGCTCGCCCCCTATTACATTGGGACTTATAACGTAACTGGCGGAATGTGGGTGTACTATATGTGACTACGAGCTTTATTTTGTACCAAAAACCCAATACATTTTTAATTAACTGTAAAATTTGATTTTTATATGCTTTGATATCAATCACTACATAGTATAAAACAAAGTCGCTTTTTCTGTCCCTATATCCCTATGTATGCTTAAATCTTTAAAACTACGCAACGGATTTTGATGCGGTTTTTTAAATAGATAGACTGATTAAAGAGGAAGGTTTATATGTATATTAACATCCATTAAATAGTGGAGAAATACTTATAATATATATTTTATACCCGTGCGTAGCCGGAGCGGGCCGCTAGTAAATAGTAAGTTAATTGAGTTCGCGAACTAGTGACGTCACAGGTTCATAATGCCATACAAAATCTAGGAATATCGTTTTGACGGCTCATAAAATGCCATGTGGTATCCAGCCTAGAATTGACCACCCCCTTTCCTCCCGTGGGTGTCGTAAGAGGCGACTAAGGGAACATCCAGAAGATGAGCAGCAGCGTCTTCTGTAACTTGACCACCAACACTGCGATACCCAAGCGCTTGCCAAGCGTTGGGATTATGGCAACCTCCCCCCTTTTCTAAAAAGGGGAGGCCTTTGTTCAACAGTGGACGTCTTCCGGCTGATGATGAGCTCATAAAAAGTAGGTTAATTGATTGGTGATGTCAACTGCCCAATCATTTCTTCAGCTAGTAATTTTTTTTCCAGACCTATTCCAACGCGAAGATCTTCACCCTTCTAAACGTAGGGCGGTGGACAGTACTCCTATCCTAGATTCCATGGATTCTACTGAGACTTTTGACAGTGTTGTGGTACAGAGAATCTTTCATGGTATCTTCGACAGTGATGAAAAGGTTTCTGCCATGGTCAGCGATGGAGTAGAATGCTGTCTCTCCAAGGATGTATCTGTCAGGTATACCAACAGCTACCAAGTTTTTTTTTAAATATGTTATTAGCACGATTTTGATATTATTTAGCACTTCTTTTTATCGTATGGTTGATGAACTGGTGTCAGATAGCTGAGTATTATGACCGTTGGACTGCCAAGTCGAAGGTTGCAAGTCTAAACTCTGGCACGCACCAATGTCTTTTCGAATTCATGTGCGTACTATAAATTAGTTATCAGTTGCTAAAACGGTGAAGGAAAACATCGTGAGGAAACCGGCACACCTGAGAGATTGTTCAACGGTGTGTAAAGCCATGTCAGAGGCCTACAGGCGGTTTAAACTCTGACACCAGGTTGTTGAAGTAGCACGGAATTTGTGCCCGGTTGATGGCTGCTCGTCCTATTACATTGGGACCTAAAACATAACTGGTGATATGTAGGTTTGCTATACACCTCAGCCTACCCCTTCGGGGAATACAGGCGTGTTGTTATCTACGTATAATATAAGTTTAACCTAATTTTTATTTTACAGATTCGCCGAATTATTTTATCTGACGGTGTACCAAAGTTTTTTGAGTAAAAACGGTAATGTGGACCTTAGTAGCTGTGGTAGCAAACTACTGCAGTTACTGTTCAAGGATCTGAGGGAGAATGATGCCTTTACCTCTGCCAGATTGAGGGAGGACGGCTTGCCTCAGAGGTATGACAAAAATCTTAAAATTAAATTGATAAAGGAAATTTGAAAAATGATGGACACGAACAGGACTTGAACCCGCGACCTTCGCCGTACCGTGGCGTAGCTCTAACCAACTGGGCCACCGTGTCGCTGCTCGTACTCATCGACACACATAAAAATACCTCTTCTCAGACCACCTACACTGTTCTCACATAAATTATTGAACTTGTCTGGACTTCAAAAGAGACATTGACCCCTGAGTTTGTTCCGGTATTTCTCAGAGGTAGTCAGTTAGGAAAAGCCGACGCCATCTAACTAGTTGAAACAAAAATGACGTGTAAAAGTGTTCTTTTTAATCTATTTGCAGAAATAAAATCATTTATAATGTATATTTTCAGTATTCTCAAAGTGTACGAAGCAATGACCACCAATACTCGCACACGAACGTTCCTGAGATCCATTGTCACATACAGACAGACAGTTGTCAAAGGTGAGTTATGTAACTACTAATTATATTTAAGAGACAGATTAAAGGCGGAAGAAAAAGTTAAAAATACTAATGTTCTTCTGACCACGGTCACGGCGGCCTGTCTCACCTGAGACTAGCCAACTACGCAGGAGATATTATAGTGCACAAGTATGCGCGCAGACACAGGTGCACTCCCTATTCCCTCACTCTCATAGTCCAGGACGGTAAGACACGACCGGAGAGAGATCAGGCGCAGGACCAACGGCTTAACGTGCCTTCCGAAGTACGGAGGGGGTGAGACATGTGACAATGGTCACTGACCGCGGGGAGCACGGCTTAACCTCGCAGATCGATCTGCGCGGTAGCCACGTAGCTACGGGCTTCTCGGTTATTTGATACATCATATATGACAGCACAACAAAAAAAAAACTAGCATAGCCCACAACTTCGCCGGCGTTTTTCTTCTTTTTCCGCGGAACCTTAAATATTATCTAACTTAAAAAGTAGCCTAAGTTACTCGTTGTAACATGGGCTACCTGCCTGTGAAAGTCTCGTCAAAATCGGTCAGCCGTTTCCCTAAATAAGTTTTTTTTTTATTTAATTACATACCGTATATTGCATTGCATTTAGTAAAAAGCTGTAATTTTGATGTTACAAAGAGACTTATCAATATCCAATTTTATTTATTTGTATAGTAGATTGTGTTTTTCTTTGTTTTAGCTCCAACACGTCGGGAGATTGACGTTCAGATGACAATAACGAATATTCTGGAAATATTTTTACAACTTTCAAAGGTATTGATTATTTAAATTACTGGTAATGTGTTACTGGCTTTTTCCATTAGGTAAGTCTCAGTAGCAGCACGGAGTCTGGATTTGTGCCCAGTTATTGCCAGCTTTATGTCCGTATAGTCCATCTCACCCCCCTAAATTACCTAAAGGAAAGCCCAGTAACTCTGCCCGACCTGGGAATCGGACCTAGAACTCCACACAGCAGCCGCGCTTTGCAACCAGACCAACGTGGCTATAATTCTAGCCTTATCTCATCGTATGGTTGATGAACAACCTGTTGTCAGAGTTTAAACCGCCTGTAGGCCTCTGACATGGCTTTACACACCGTTGACAAATCTCTCAGGTGTGCCGATTTCCTCACGATGTTTTCCTTCACCGTTTTTAGCAACTGATAACTAATTTATAATACGCACATGAATTCGAAAAGACATTGGTGCGTGCCGGGATTTGAACTTGCGACCTTTGACTTGGCAGTCCAACGGCCATACCACTCAGCTATCATTTCTGTCTGTATAATTCTAGCTATAATTCCAGGTCAACCCTCAAGTCTGTCTAGAGCTTTGTGGTCAGATAATGAAATGTCTCCGAGCTACGAGTCGCAGGTTCGATCTGGACGCGGTGATTTCGAAGCAGTTGTCTGTTATCATGAAGAGGGAACCTAACTGTCTCACCCCTCTAGTGTTAGAAGCGTGCAGGGTCTTCATAAGTAGGGTCAGCAGTGTTCAAGGGTATGTATAGTATATATAAGTATATATTTTATTCTTAATATTATTAAGACCTTTGCCCAGCAATGGGACACAATCATCACGGAAGACGTTTACTGTTGAACGAAGGCCTACCCCTTTTTGAAGGGGGGAGGTTGCCATTATCCCCACTGGCTTGGGGATCGCAGTGTTGGTGGTCAAGTTACAGAAGACGCTGCTGCCCATCTTCTGGATGTTCCCTTAGTCGCCTCTTACGACACCCACGGGAGGGATGTGTGGTCAATTCTAGGCCGGATACCACACAGTGGGACACAATATTGGCTAATAAAAAAATATTTAAAGAGGTAAAATTTGTTTGTATATTAGCGGTAATGTCCGGAACTATCCATCCGATTTCCAAAATTCTTTCACCAATATTTATAATTTATCTTCAAGGTGGACTAAGAAAGAAAGTTTATTTTCTAGCACATACATACAGTTAAATTAAATACAAAATTAGGTATTTTTATGATTTATTTGACGACCTCATTGGCGCCGTGGCTAAGCGATTGGACTGCTGCGCTAAGGATTACAGGTTCCATTCCAGTCTGGGTGTTTGTGTATGTGATATTTCATGTTTGTGAAACGCAACCACGATACAGGAGAAATTCCTTGAGTGAGGCGACGTTTTAATTTTTTTGAATTACAGTTTCAAGGAGTCAGTGCATGCCTTGAGTCGTGGTATCCGCAACTCCGAGGGCTACATGTATACGAACATGCTGTACGAAGACCTGGTGCTCAGGAGTGGAGACAAGAACCAGTTCATCTTCAGGTATGATCGAGCAGCAGTATGCTGGAAAGAAAGAAATATATTTATTTATTAACCGACTTCAAGAAAGGAGTTCTCAATTCGGTTGTATGATTTTTAGGGTTCCGTACCTAAAGGGTAAAATGGGACCCTATTACTAAGACTCCGCTGTCTGTCTGTCCGTCTGTCACCGGGCTGTATCTCATGAACCGTGATAGTTAGACAGTTTATTCAATATATTGTTTGAAAGGGCTTTATGTAAACAGCAATAACTAGCTGCGCCCCGCGGTGTTGCCCGCTACATTTTTTCGGGATAAAACGTAGCCTATGTGTTAATCAAGGATGTCAGCTACCTCCATACCAAAGTTTATCGAAATTGCTCCAGCCGTTT
Organism: Abrostola tripartita; assembly: GCA_905340225.1. NCBI lineage: Eukaryota > Metazoa > Arthropoda > Insecta > Lepidoptera > Noctuidae > Abrostola > Abrostola tripartita. The sequence goes on along the minus strand of HG996513.1, from coordinate 534,672 downwards.
AAATGCGAAAAGGTAACAAACACACACCAAGTTTGACTTTATAAATTTAGTGTGATGTGGTTTAACATTCATAATTTTTATAAATTAGGGGGATTATGCACAAGTGTATGTGCCGTGTGGTATCCGGCCTAGAATTGACCACCCCCTTTCCTCCCGTGCGTGTCGTAAGAGGTAACTAACCTCTTGACTGGCGAGCGACATCAAACCGCGCCTGACTGGCGAGCGACCCATTCTGGGACGCTGACCTTGACTCACATTTCATAACAAAAATCAACCGACAATGTTATCGCTGTGTTAGTCGAACCTATTCTAATGTTTACGTGATAGAACAGGCTAGCAAACAAGCCAATAATATTATGGGATTACAAGGAAGGATTTTTATAAACTGTGGTCAGTGCCGAGTGGCGCACATTTTAACTTGTAGTAGTAATACTATTTGAAGTGTATTTTGTGCGTTTATCGGGGAATTACGCGTGTTTGTGAACTAAAAATGATGCGTGGGTAACTAATCTACCGTCTAATTACAATTGTAGATGGAATTGTTAAAATTTTTAGTATTAATTTTACAAAAAAAAAAAAGTCGGAAAATTTTCATTTTCCATTTTCATTTCCAAAAATTTTCACCGCATGTTTTTAGATTTTACAATATATACATACTAATCAGTAAGAAAAATTAACAGAGAATCCAAATATCTATATATATTCGTACGTATTCTTACAAAATCATCGAGAAAACTGCAAAAGAATGCACCTAATCCCCTCCAGGGGGGCCTCCCGTGCGGGGGGGGGGGGGGGGCGCCAGACGCGGGGGGTTGTGAATCGTCCCATTTTTGGTCGCTTGCCAGTCGAGAGGCTAAGCGAAAATCCAGAAGATGGGCAGCAGCGTCTTCTGTAACTTGACCACCAACACTGCGATCCCCAAGCCGCTTGACAATCGTGGGGATCATGGCAGCACCCCCCTTCTAAAAGTGGGAGGCCTTTGTTCAACATTGGACGTCTTCTGGCTGATGATGTGTGCTAACAGGTATAAATATATAATCTGTGGTGTTACAGAATGATGAAAGCAGATCCCAAACCGGATGCTGTGATGAGGGATGAAGAGTTTTCTTTAGACGGTAAACATCTTCATTAAATATTGTATTATCATTTAATATTATTTTCATTCATTGCGTTCCAACGAAGCGAAGAGAGTATGAGTTAGTTACAATATCGCACTCCTATATCTAAGCAGGTATGAACTCAAAAAATCACGTTTTAGGGGTCCATACCTAAAGGTCAAACGGAACCCTATTACTAAGACTCCGCTGTCCGTCTGTCTGTCTGTCACCAGGCTGTATCTCATGAACCATGATAGTGAGACAGTTGAAATATTCACAGATAATGTATTTAAAAAAAACTAGAACAAAATAAATAATTAAAGGGGCTCCCATAAAATAAACGTGATTTTTTTGCCATTTTTATAGATAACGGTACGGAACCCTTCGTGCGCGAGTCCGACTCGCACTTGCGGGTTTTTAGAAAAGGTAAAAAACTGATTCGTTTGTCCCTCTGCACTCCAGAAGGTTTCGGTATTAAGGGTCATATCTAGCATCGAGTAATGGAGATAATTTTTGAATTTGTTTTTAGTTAAGCAAACCATCTTTATTGATTGAATATTGATTTTCCCTTTAAATCTAAGTGTGCGATATAGTGTCACACTTTTTCCATTATTATATTTTGATTTTTCCCTGCCTCGTTGGTCTAGTGGTCGCTAAGCGCGACTGCTGAGCAAGAGGTCCTGGGTTCAAATCCCGGGTCGGGCAATAGTGTTACTGAGTTTTCCATTAGATAATTCTCAGTAGCAGCACGGAGTCTAGATTTGTGCCCGGTTGATGGCAATAGGCTCGCCCCCTATTACATTGGGACTTACAACATAACTGGCGAAATGTGGGTGTACTATATGTCCACCTCTGCCTACCCCTTCGGGGAATACAGGCGTGATGTTATGTTATGTTATGATTTTTCCCTTTACATCTAGGTGTGCGATATAGTTTCATACTTTTACCATTATTATATATTTACAATATTATACTTATCAGGAGTGATAAACGTGTTCGGATCTCTATCAAACTGGAATGACTTGAAGATACAAGAGCGGCGACACTTAGAGGACAGCTTACCCCCTCTGTGGACAAAGGACGATGACTTTGTTCTCAAGCTGAGACGATACTTCGACGCGGCTCATACAAAACTCGGTAAGATCTTACTGAATTACCAGTACGAGAAAGAGACTCCAGTGTGTTTCACCTGGCTGGCGCAGTAGTTATGCGATTAGACTGCTGCGCTAAAAGTTGCGGGTTCGATTCCCGCACACATAAATATTTGTGATATTCGCAGATTTTTATTTAAATCCTCGCCCCACTAGGAATTTCTCCTGTATCGTGGGTGCGTTTCACAAACATGAAATATCACATACACGAACACACAGACTCGGGACAAACAAATGTGGATCGCATAAATTTTTGCCCCTGCGGGAATCGAACCCGCAACCCTTAGCGCAGCAGTCTTATCGCTTAGCCACTGCGCCATCAGGTCGTCGAAAATATTTTGTCCCGGGTCTGTGTGTATTTGATATAAAAGAGATACCCACGATACAAAGGCTGCTGAGCTTAAGATCCTGGGTTCGAATCCCGGGTCGTGCAAAGTTTTTAATTATTCCATTAGGCAAAAGACAGTCAGAGCTGGCTGAGAATAGGTGGAATTGCAAAATGGGGGGAGAGGCCTTTGTCCAGCAGTGGGACATTATATTGTTATGAGCGAAACAAATAATAAAAATATAAGATACTTTTCAGTAGCAGCACGGAGTCTGGATTTGCGCCCGGTTGATGGCCATAGGCTCGCCCCCTATTACATTGGGTCCTGTCTTGTTAATAGGGTTCAGTTTCGATTGTAAGGACTTAAATTTTAAAGAAGTATTGATTCTTATAATTTTATTTTCATACTGGCTTGCAACTCATTAATACAGTCGTTTTAATCGCTGTCTTCTTACTCACACATAGATTTACACACATGCACTAATGGTGCTTACTACCTAATACGGTTCGAACAGGACCTATAACTAACCTTGAGTGCTAACCCAACTGTGGACTGTATAAACATAACATCACGCCTGTAATCCTCCATTCGCCAGTTATGTTTTAGGTCCCAATGTAATAGACGAGCTGGCTACAACCGGACACAGATCCAGACTCATACTGAGAATTACCTAATGGGAAAACTCAGTAACACTTTGCCCGACCCGGGATTCGAACCCTGGACCTCATGATCAGCAGGCGCTTAGCGACCACTAGATCACGAGGCAGTGTATGTTATGTTACCTTTTAGATTATAGTCTATGGTTTAACAAGATGGTGGCATCATACTACACGGAGGAGGTGTCTGAGGATAGAGTCAGCTGGTTGAAAGACACAGACACCTGGCCCACTAGATACTTCGTTACTTCTGCTGTAAGTGGGTTTAATAATAATATTTTATACTTACTAGCTTGCCCGGCAAACGTCGTCCGGTCCGAAAAGCAGCGCCACCTATCGGGTCCAAATGTGTTTTCAAACTATCCAAGAACCCATTGAAATATGCACACAAAATTTCATCCAAATCGGTCCAGTAGTTCAGAAGTTAGGTGACAAACACTCGTACACAAGAAATTATATTTATAAAGATTAATATTGATAACCAACATATCTTACTACCGCAATACTTCTTTTATTTTCGCGGAACCCTGAATATTGTCAAAGTAAATACAAATTAGACGACCTGATTGGCGCAGTGGCTAAGCGATTAGACTGCTGCGCTAAGGGTTGCGGGTTCGAATCCCGCACGGGGCAGAAATTTGTGCGATCCACATTTGATTGTCCTGAGTCTGGGTGTTTGTGTATGTGATATTTCATGTTTGTGAAACGCACCCTCGATACAGGAGAAGTTCCTAGAATAGGGCGACGTTTTTTTTTTAATTATTAAAATACAAATTGTTCTTCTTTGAAGAAAGAGCAATACAAAAATGTTCGTAGTTCTCCTCCACGAGTGCTACCTAAGTACGTCCGTCACTAGACGGTCACCCTCGCTACCATCCTTGTTGAAGACAATATCTAATGCTTGACCCGTTGCTATGACAACTAGCTCATGTCGTAAGCCATTTATTAAAGCAAGTAGACCACTACTATATACCACGATGTGTAAATTACGGTCACCCATCTGAATACAGACCTCGTAGATGAGTGTTATCCATACTATTACGTCATATCACACTAATATTATAGGACGAAAGTTTTTGAGTGTGTGTTTGTATGTTTGTTACTTTTTAACTCTGAAACGGCTGCACCAATTTTGATACAATTTGGTATGGAGGTAGCTGACACCCTGGATTAAGACAATCTCTACTTTTCATCCCAAAAAAAATGTAGCGGTTAACACCGTAAGTAATAATAATATTTTATATTTTTAGATCATCGAAGCTATTCAATGGCACCAGAGTGCTGCCACTAGTGTAGCAACAGATTTGAGAGCGTCCGACTGTCTAGCAGAGTGGGCGGCGCGACTTATGATCAGGTGAAGACAGTTTATATGCGTACGCGCATACCTATACTATATCACTTACTTAACTTTACATAACTTATATCTGAGGAGCTCGTACCTACGTGGCTTTCGGTCTGCGATCTGAAGCCGTGCTCGCCGCGGTCAGTCTTGTGATGGGTGACCGTTTCAACATTTCGAGACCCCTCCATGCTTCGGAAGACACGTTAAGCCGTTGGTCCTGCGCCTGATCCGGCCTAGAATTGACCACACCCTTTCCTCCCGTGGGTGTCGTAAGAGACGACTAAGGGAAAATCCAGAAGATGGGCAGCAGCGTCTTCTGTAACTTGACCACCAACACTGCGATCCCCAAGCCGCTTGCCAAGCGTGGGGATTATGGCAACCCCCCCCCCCCCCCTCTTATAAGGGGGAGGCCTTTGTTCAATAGTGGACGTCTTCCGGCTGATGATGACGATATTACTCTTCTTTCAGATCGGCGTTTAAGAATTTGAACTCGTATACCGACGGTGAAGGTCTAGAGACGGTAGGCAGGTCTTCTCATAACGAGCTTGTGTGGTGTGCGGAGGCGAATAGAAGAGGACTTCCATCACTAGCTCTTCAATGTATTGAAAGGAATAAAGAGTGAGTATAATAGGGAATAATAGTCGTGGTGACCTAGTGGTTGACATACCGGGTTTTTATGCACGAGGTTGCAGGTTCAAACCCAGGCAAGTATCAATGTGACTTTTTCAATGTCATAAATACTTTCTTAGATATTCTAAGACACCACTGACTGACGGTGACGGAAAACATCGTAAGGAAACCTGGATTTAATTATCTGAAATCGCCAACCCGCAGTGAGCTAGCGTGGTGATCAATGCTCAATCCTTCTCTATACGAGAAGAGGCCTTTGCCCTGCAGTGGGACAGTTATAGGCTGGTATTATTATTTATTATTATTATAATAGGGAATATGCAATTTTTATGTTATTTAAATAAGGGCTAAATATATTTGTTAATCATCTTTTGTGTTTGAGAATTATGTCTAAGTACTAGAGAAGAAGAATTGAAGAAGCCCAAACACGATGGGATTGCGTCATATCGTTACAGAGTTCCTATGACCACCTTCCGACTTCTTGTATTGTCACTAAACCTTTATAAGTATGCAAAATTTCATTTCAATCGGATTTCAAGAAATGGTTCTAATTTAGATTGGCAAGATTTGACCTAAACATACTAACATACATACAAACATTGCAAGTTAAATAATAGCTTGTAAAAAATCTCTGCTAGGTGTTGGGTCCTGGGTTCGATTCCCAGGTCGGTCAGGTCAGGATTTTCCATTAGGTGATTATCAGTAACAGCACGGAGTCTGGATTTGTGCCCTGTTGTAGCCAGCTTGTCTATTACATTGAGGCCTATAACGTACAGGCTGCCTAGTTTGGGATCAGATGACCGTGTGTGAGTTGTCCCAAAGAATCATATCAATTACATAACATAACATCACGCCTGTAGGCAGGGCAAGGGGTAGGCAGAGGTGAACATATAGTTCACCCACATTTCGCCAGTTATGTTGTAAGTCCCAATGTAATAGGGGGCGAGCCTATTGCCATCAACCGGGCACAAATCCAGACTCCGTGCTGCTACTGAGAATTACCTAATGGAAAACTCAGTATCACTTTGCCCGACCCGGGATTTGAACCCAGGACCTCTTGCTCAGCAGTCGCGCTTAGCGACCACTAGACCAACGAGGCAGTCGTCAACTACATTTTCAAATATATATTATGTACGAAAAGATCAAAATAAAATATATAAAAATATAAAAAATAGTCACCAACCGGCAACGGGATCAGGGTCCTAGTTATTATTATTATTATAACATATCTAGCGAAATGTCTGTGTACTATACCCCTACCTAACCCTTCGGGAGATTACAGGCGTGATGTTATGATGATTTCTCCTAAATGGTATGTTTATAGTTCTTTGCTGGACGTCGAGATCCTGCCGTGGGTGAAAGAGAGGGTGCTAGCATACAGGACCATAGGACTGAGGGAGAACAAACATGATTCACTTCAGAAGGCTTTAGGAGCCGCAGGTAAATATTATATATATACACATATATACACACATACATAAACATCACATACACAAACACCCAGACTCGGGACAAACATCTGCGGATCACACAATTTTTTTCCCGTGCGCGTTTTTATATGCACATGAATTCGAAAAGACATTGGTGCGTGCCGGGATTTAAGCTTGCGACCTTTGACTTGGCAGTCCAACGGTCATACCACTCGGCTATAAGTGCTTAAAGTACTTCGATATCTAGTACTTTGACGTCACACTGCTATAATAAATTTAAAAAAATACATGAATACCTATTCCGTGTTAAGTTTATTAATTGCTTGTTTTTTCATTTCAGTGACACAATCTGAAAGATTCTCACTGCAGTCCTCTTTAGACACCAACGTATCAATGCAACAGATCATTCTCCGTTTACATCACGATTTGAATTGTAAGTTATAACAAATATTGATATTATAATAATAATAATAAATGGTTTATAATTATTACATTGTCATCCCCGTTAAGTTAAAGAATACTTGTGTAAAGTATTCAACATGTGGGCCATAATCATCAGCTGGAAGATGTCCATTGTTGAACAAAGGCCTCCCCCTTGAAACGCCACAATGACTGCCATTTCCCATACTAGGCTTAAACTCATATAAATGATGGAAATTTAAATAACGGTGAACATGAGTGGGATTCGAACCCGTGATATACAGCTGTAAAGTACGTCTTAAGGGTGACGTCAGGTATTACCTGTTGGAATCTATGATTACCAACTCAGTGTTATACCTTTAAAGCTATTAATCACTGAAACTATAATACCAACCCAATTTATATGACTTGATGTCATTTTAGCATGTTGCCCATCGCATTCCACCAGCCTTTTGCAGTCCACTGTTGGATTAGACATCCCCCAGGGTACACCACAAAGTGACTGCCAGTTACCTGGATCTGTAGGGCAGCCGGGAACTCGGGGAGGTTTTCTTTGGCTATTCTTCGGGGGGGTTTTGCCCAGCCACCACGCTGGGCAGGCTGGTTGGCTACCGCAATATGGTGAACGATACCCACACAGGGGAACACTGCTGCTCATCCCCCTGGATGGCGGGAAACAGGCAACATGACATGATGGTGCCTATCATTATCAGTCGGAAGACGTCCACTGTTGAACAAAGGCCTCCCCCTCAGAACGCTACAATGAACGACAACTTGCCATTAGCATCCACTGGTTGCAGCAACTCTGACGATATCGTCGTTCCACCTGGTGGGAGGCCTGACAACGCTGTGTCTTCCGCCCATGCTAAGCTTGAATCTAAATTGATGAATTCTTTCTTTCCCTCTTTGACGCGGGCCACAGTAAGACAACATATTCTTTCTTTCCAGCGTTATCTACGGATAAACTTGACGATGTGATGCAGAACGTAAACACTCTCATGAGACAGAACGATGGGACGCTCTCTTCTAATAACGGACAGATTTTAAAAAGCCTGTTCGATGATGCCATGGTGTTCTATGATGAGTTATGGAGTGAAGGTAAATAGCCATAATAATAACATACTTTATCTGCTAACAAGTAGGGAGTGACTTTTTATTATCGTATGGTTGATGAACAACCTGGTGTCAGAGTTTAAACCGCCTGTAGGCCTCTGACATGGCTTTACACACCGTTGAAAAATCTAGATTTGTGTCCGGCTGATGGCCAGCTCGTCTATTACATTGGGACCTACAACATAACTGGCGAAATGTGGGTGTACTATACACCTCTGCCTACCCCTTCGGGGAATATAGTTCTCGTCAGGTAAGAAGAACGTTGAGCGACTGTCAGCGACTGTATGCACTCGGATATAGTCGCTTCCTATGGTCCTAGGATATTGTGGGTTATAATTAAGTGTAATTATTTTATTGTAGAATCATTATTGGTACTTTACTAGTTACGTAACACTTCGGAATAGACTGGAATTCAAAAAATAAGTTAACGGTCAGCGTTCTTTTTACGTGAAGGTAACTTTACAAGTAAAATTTTTAAGTTTCTTTTCTTTTCTAGACGAGGCAGCTCAGAATACAATAATTCTACGTCAGACTGAAATCATAGGACGAATTTTAGACTATAACTTAGGCAAAAATTATGACTTGCTGTTCTCTGTCCTATTGAATAGGATCGCCTATTCTGAAGCTACTATAAGCGAGGCCACAGCGAAGATAATGTTAGACCAGGTATGTTTAGCCTATTTTTTTAAACGTCGCCCCACACTAGTAACTTCTCCTGTATCGTGGGTGCGTTTCACAAACATGTAATATCACATACACAAACACTCAGACTCGGGACAAACATCTGCGGATCGTAAATTTTTGTCCCGAGCGGGAATCGAACCTGCAACCCTTAAGCAGCAGTCCAATCGCTTAGCCACTGCGCCAATCTGGTCGTCAAATATTTTTTTCGATCATCTTATTAGCGCAGTATCTTGCATTGTTCTTCTGTGCTAAGATTATCAATTTGCGTGACTTCTGAGCATGAAGTAGTGGGCTCGAATCCCGGGTCGGGTAAAGTGTTAACTGGTTTTTCTATTAGGTATCACGGAGTCTGGATTTGTGCTCGGTTAATGACAATAGGCTCGCCCCATATTACATTGAGACCTGTAACATAACTGGCGAAAACTTAGTTGTAAGGTGATAAACCTAGTGGGCCCTATGAATTACAATAGGCTCTTCACCTATTTCATAGGACTTTGATAGAGTGCGAAGTGTGGGTATACAGACTACACACCTCTGCCTACCCCTATGTAAATTAAAGTCGTAACTATATTTATTTACAGATATACAGAGTGTTCCATAAACTTGATTTCTTCAGTGTTGCTATACTCAAAAAAGTTGTAGCAGTGTTGCCAAGCGTTGATAAGAAATATTTAAAAAAATTACAAGATACAAGTGTCGATGACTGTAAGGAGTTTTTCCATTTGATATGTGATGTCAATTATGCGTTGTTACAATACTGTGATGCCTTGAGGAAAAATCGTAAGTATTTTACATATAATTATCATCTTATCGTATGGTTGATGAACAACCTGGTGTCGGAGTTTAAACCGCCTGTAGGCCTCTGACATGGCTTTACACACCGTTGAAAAATCTTTCAGGCCTTTTCTTAATTCTTAATTCTTTATTGTACACAAAAAAAACATGATAACATAATAACATTATGACATTTGATGTACAGAGGCGAGCTTAACTCAGAATTGAGTTCTCTTACAGCAAACCTTTGAGTAATTGAGAGATTTAGGCTTAGAGGGTACAAAAGTGTACAACCGAAATACAAAATTAATTATTACTAAATTAAAGGTACTTGTCATATAAAATAGACATACTTACTAATATACATATATATAAATACTATAAAAATAAACTAGAATAGAATACATATTATACACATACATACTTATAACTCAGACTGAAAGGAAATACTCTTTAATTCTTCTCCTGAATACATCTAGCGAGGGACTATCACGCAAGGAGTGAGGAAGCGAGTTCCAAAGGCGTACTGCGCGAATAGTGAAAGATTCATCATAGCGACTAGAGGAATGATAAGGAGTACGTAGGAGAAGAGAGGAAGCAGTGCGACACGGTTTACCTCTGGGGATAAGGTATTCGAAACGTTCACGAAGATAGGCCGGAGAATTGGGATTATAAAGAACAGAGTACAAAAGAGAAAGAATGTGAAAGTCTCGACGTTGCCGAATCGGTAGCCACTTCAGTCTGGTCCGGAAACCCGACACATGGTCGTACTTTCGAAGACCAAAAATAAAGCGGATACACAAATTCTGCAGACGTTCGAGCTTATTAAGAAGTTCCTCCGTAGCATCGAGGAAACAAACATCGGCGTAATCTATAAGAGGCAAAAGAAGAGATTGGGCAAGGGTTATTTTAGTTTGAAGAGGCAGGAACTTTTGGAGACGTTTAAGAGACTGGAATGAGCAATACACCCTCCTGCTTACCTCAGAAACATGTGTAATCCACGACAAGTGGCAGTCCATGTAGACGCCTAGATTTTTGGCACTAAGCGAGTAGACTAGCGGAACAGAATTATAGAACACTGGTGGAAGAGACTGGTGATCCAAAAGATTGTAGAAATACCTACCACCAATGATAAGGGCTTGAGACTTGGATGGATTGACCAGTAGACCAAAAGACTTAGCCCACTGACCAATCCTTCCAAGGTCACTATTGATGGCAGTAATGGCAGATGGAAGATCTTCAATTTTAAAGTGTCGGTAAAGCTGCAAGTCGTCTGCATAAAGATGATAATGTGAAGTTAAGACTTTAGTGATAGCATTAATAAAAATGGAGAAAAGAAGAGGAGAAAGGACGCCACCCTGGGGAACACCCGCAGCAAGATCACACCATTCAGAGAAGGCCTCATCGGAACGAACTGACTGCGAGCGACCCCGAAGGTAAGAGCTAAACCAAGCCATTGCAGAAGGAGAGACATTAAGAGAGGATAAGATCCCTAAGAGTTTGTCAAAATCAACTGAATTAAAAGCACTGCTAAAATCTAAGAGTACCAGAACTGTGAGAAGCTTGTTTTCCATGGCCAGCCGGATGTCGTCAGTTATTTTAACTAATGCCGTTACAGTACTATGGCCAGGACGAAACCCAGATTGATAGGGGCTTAGCAGGCTGTGAGAGGAAAGGTAATGAGACAGTTGATTGTGAACGACACTCTCAAGAACCTTGGATAGGACAGGGAGTATGGAAATTGGACGGAACTGGGATAGAGAAGTAGGATTTGGAACTTTTGGCAGTGGTAAGACATTGGCCCTTTTCCAAGTGGAGGGAAATAAACTTGTTTCAAGGGAGAAGTTGATAATATGAGTAAAGACAGGAACGATGTTATCAAGGATGGGAAGGATCATTGGAAGTTGTAGGCCATCATCTCCCACCGCCTTTGTGGAGATAGATAGGATTAGCTTCTTTATGTCTTGTTCTGCAACGTGGTCAAATATAAAGGAGGTACATGTTGGCAAGGGAAGATTAGAGAGACTGTTAAGAGTCAAAGATTTGGTAGTGTCATCTAAGATAACAGGTGCTTTGGAAAAGTGTTGATTTATCGCGTTGAGGTCCACATTCAGGGCCCCTTCGCTGGACGCTTTCCCAATACCCAGTGACTTCAGGAATTGCCATACCTGAGATGTGTTGAAGTTTTGAATGGAGTTATGTATGTGGCGCCTTTTTGCATCCCTACACATACGACTGCAACGGTTACGTAGCTTTTTGTATAAAGAAAGGTTTTCATCAGTAGGGTCTTTTTTATACTGCCGTTTAGACTTATCCCTTCTCGCCATGGCTCGCTTGATTACGTCAGATAGCCATGGTGCAGGTAGATGTTTCATTCTAACTTTTTTTAACGGAGCGTGCACGTTATATAGCTCAAGTATCGCTTTATTAAAGAAAGAAACTTTTTTGTCTACGTCATCACCACTAAAAACAGGTGACCAGTCAATATTGCTCGCGTCCAGCCTCAAACGATCCATATCAATGTTCTTGAAACTGCAAAGAAAAAGAAACTTAGATTTTCGTTTGGGAGGGCGTAATTTATACGAGAGAAAGATGAGATCATGGTAAGAGAAGGAAGCAGATAATTGCCCATGTATGGCTACTTTTCTTGAATCAGAGACAAGGATTAAGTCAAGAAGAGAAGGAGAGCAGTGGGGAGCATGATGAGACGCATCAAGCTGAAGTATTTCCATATTGACAGAAGAGACAAGGGACCGGAGTTTACGGCTTCGCACATCGTCCTTGAGCAGGCAAGTGTTAAAGTCCCCGAGGATGATAGTTTCGTCATATAAGGGTGAAAAAGCTTCAAGGTTTGATTCAAAGGAAGAGAAATAATCAATTTGACATGAAGGACTATAAAACACTCCAAGAAGTAGTTTTTTGTTATGAAAAGTCACTTCAATGAAAAGGTATTCAGCAGATTTAGAATAAACACTCGGAGACTGGTCAACAACCTTATGGGGAATATCCCCTCTAAGGTAGATGGCGACCCCCCCGCCTCCCTTGCCTGCTCTGTCATTACGCACTAGTTTGTAGCCGGGCAAAGAGTAATGCGTAGAAGGAAGAGAGGGTTTTAGAAAAGTTTCAGAGACAAGTATAGCTTCAATGACATCAGAGTCAAAAGAAGTTATAAGGTCGGAATGATGAGCAGGAATACTCTGAGCATTGATATGTACTACCTTAAAGAATTTGTTAAAGCTAGAGAAGGTAGAGGAAAGTTGGTCACGCAGATGAACACAATCATCACTAAACGCACTAGCATAGCTCTCGTCAGACGCACAGGAAGAAGAGCAAGATACAAAACTGTCATCAAAATTATCATACAACATACAAATATAAAATAAATATAATATATATTATAGTAGAAATACAAGATTATTATAATAAACTAAAAACTCGTTAATTTTTCTTAACTGCATCCTCAATGCACTCGCCAGTTTTGCTCAAAAAGCAAGAGGTCAAAGTATTTAAAAAATATATATTTCTGAACGCATCACTAAAGTGTAATGACGTTTTTGTTGTCAGATCTATGAAATAACCTCTACAAAATAAACATAGCATATTTACAACAGACAACCGACAAATTAATATAAATAGAATAATGCACGTCATGTGGGTAACCAAGTTATTCGGCGACCTTGCGTGTTTTTTTATCAAGAGCAGACTTGCCGGGCTGATGCACTGTTCCCGTGGTCACCTCAGCCGCCGTGCCCTCAAATGACTCCAGTACAGCCAGTGGGTATTGAGCCACGAGTTCCTGTAGCTCGGTCGCCGACTCAATTTTGCGACGCGACTTGTTTGGTAGCACAACAACTATCTTACCCTCCGAGGTCCAGCAGTTCTTGAAACCAAAGTGTTTGCGCGCAGTGAAGAAGGTGTCATGCCTGGGCTTCGTCAGAAACTCTGAGAGTGTAAGCCCGGAGCCCTTTAAAACGGTCTTGTTACGCCACACTTCACTACGTAGACTGAGCCTCTGGAACCTGATAAGTAGAGGTCGAGGCTTGCCTGTACTAGTGCCAAGACGGTGGCAGACCACAACATCAGCAGGAGCGACGTCAGCGATCTTCACCTTATCTGTTATAAACCGGATAGCCTGGGCAAGATGATCTTCGTCCCGCTGCTCAGGAAGGCCATGGAGGAGAAGGACTGGTTTACGCGACGCCATCTCATGCCGGTCAAGACCAACAATGAGCAGCTCCATCTGGGTCTTCAGTGTGCTAACAGTCTTCCACATGAGGGCTTTAAATCCAGTAAACTCATGGTCTTATGAGTTGCCTCATTGCCACCAGCAGACTTCAAATCCTCTTCATACTGGTTCATCCTTGATGTGATAGTTGCCGTCAACTCTTCCATGGTGCTAGATAACTTAGCGTATAGGTCCATTTGTGTTATGAGTTGTTAAGAAATATAAAGTGCAGATAGGTGAGAGGTAGAAGTGGAAATTTGAAAGAAGGGAGTGCACTGAAGGTTATTAAGGATGCTTAGTGCATTAAGATTAGAAAAACTATGAGTTAACTATTATTAAATTAAAACAAATTAAGAGCTCTAAAAACTGTTGTTTTCACTTCAACTACCCTCGAAGAAAAAAAAAAAAAAAAAAAAAAAAAATTCATCTTTTTAAATATTGTAATATTATTTTAATATGGTAATTTTATAAAATTGAAATTTTGAACCGACTTAAAAAAAAGGAGGTTCAATTCATCGAAATCTTTTTTTATGTATCTTCCCTCATATCTCAGCCATTCATGAATCGATTTGAATTTTTTTTTTAATATTGTGCAAATTTTTCTTTGTATTTTCTTCATAATTATATATTTATAGTTTTCGACGATACTAAATGGGAGAAAACGTTTGAAACTATGAAAAATATGGTATTTAACACCACACACGGCGGCTCCGACTACCAATCACTGAACACATTGAAAAATAAACTCTATGCAATAGAAGATATGGTTGATATTGGTAAGTGTTTCTCCACAAGATTTTATTTAACTTGCAATGTTAGTTAGACTTCCTCGTTGGTCCAGTACCTACTGCGCAGGAGGTCCTGGGTACGAATCCCGGGTCGGGCAAAGTGTAATTAAGATTTTTTGTTAGGTGATTCTCAGTAGCAGCACGGAGTCTGGATACGTGCCCGGTTGTAGCCAGCTCGTCTATGACTTTGGGACCTATAACATAACTGGTGGAATTTATTTATTGATTAACACAAATATAACACCATCACAGAGATATCCAAATCAGTGTTATACGTAACTGCAATAAAATTCCTTAAAAGTAATTTAATTATTTAAACATTCCAGTTTAAATGCATCTTTGTGCCATTTTCGTGAATTTCGGCAGCCTATGATAAAATATATCCATGTCTTCCTAAGACATACCGTTGATAAAACGTATGGCCCGTGACATCATCATCAGCTGGAAGACGTCTACTGTTAGACAAAGGCCTCCCCCTTAAATGGGGGGTTGTCATAATCCCCACGCTTGGCAAGCGGCTTGGGGATCGCAGTGTTGGTGGTCAAGTTACAGAAGACGCTGCTGCCCATCTTCTGGATGTTCCCTTAGTCGCCTCTTACGACACCCACGGGAGGAGAGGGGGTGGTCAATTCTAGGCCGGATACCACACGGCACGTGGCGCGTGACATGGGGGCAAAATTGATCAAATTAATGTGGGTGTACTACACACCTCTGCCTACCCCTTCAGGGAACGCTACCACCAGACAAACGAGACAGTCCATGGTTTAATATTTTTTTTATAATTAAGGAGGGTAACTAAGACTGCCTCGTTGGTCTAGTGGTCGCTAAGCGCGACTGCTGAGCAAGGGGTCCTGGGTTCAAATCCCGGGTCGGGCAATGTGTTACTGAGTTTTCCATTAGGTAATTCTCAGTAGCAGCACGGAGTCTGGATTTGAGACGTCTAGATTTGGCTCGCCCCCTATTACATTGGGACTTACAACAAAACTGGCGAAATGTGGGTGTACTATATGTTCACCTCTGCCTACCCCTTCGGGGAATACAGGCGTGATGTTATGTTATGTTATGTAACTAAGACAATTTTTTTAAATAATTTCAGAGGCAAAAGCCAATAATTTAAAAAGTATAATTGAGGAGCTAAAGCCTAAGACTCAGAGGTCCAATTTACACCTGTCTCAAGTGACCCCGCGGCTCTGTCTACCCTCCACTCTAGAAGACAAGCGGCGTGAACTACAGAGTCTACTGCGCCTACCCACCAATGTATACGTCGTGAAGTTCTGTGAACAAGTGAGTTATATCCATCCATACTAATATCTTCTTATCGTATGGTTGATGAACAACCTGGTGTCACAGTTTAAACCGCCTGTAGGCCTCTGACATGGCTTTACACACCGTCGAAAATATCTCTCAGGTGTGCCGGTTTCATCGTTGACGATGTTTTCCTTCACCGTTTTTAGCGACTGATAACTAATTTATAGTACGCACATGAATTCGAAAAGACATTGGTGTGTGCCGGGATTTGAACTTGCGACCTTTGACTAGGCAGTCCAACGGTCATACCACTCGGCTATCAGTGCGTATACTAATATTATAAATGTGAAAGTGACTCTATCTGTCTGTTAAACCTTCACGATTAAACCGCTGGACGGATTTTGATGAAATTTAGCATGTTGAAGGTTTAAGACCCAAGAAAAGACATAGTCTACTTTTTTAATTCAACCCTCTAATTGGTTTAAATAGGGGTTAACAAGGGCGAAGCCGCGGGCTAGCTAAAAGCTAGTAAACTGTAAACCCTAACACCAGGTTGTTCATCAACAATACGATAAGAAGAAGATGTAAACTAACTAGCTTAAACACGTGACTTTACCAGCATTTTTCCTGCGGAACTCTAAATATTCATTAAATTAATAGTAACTCAAATTACTCCTTTTAACATCAGCTATCTACTAGTGAAAGTACCGTCAAAATCGGTTCATCCGTTGGAGCATAGCCGGCAAATTTACTCTTGTATATTACAGCTTGTATCGTTATAAATTATATGTGTCAGTATAAGCTATATTACGTTTCACCAAAATCCGGCCAGTATTTTTCGCGCAACAAATATCCATCTATCTCCACAAACTCGCGTTTATAATATCACTAGCTGCGCCCCGTGGTATTACCCGCTACATTTTTTTGGGATAAAAAGTAGCCTATGTATTAATCCAGGGTGTCGGCTTTTAGCAAATTCGGTCCAGCCGTTTGAGCGTGAAGAAGCAACAAACATACACACAAACTTTCGTCTTTACAATATTAGTGTGTTTTTTTTGTAGGTATCAGTGATCACGGATTCGATCCGGCGACCGTGCATAATAAAAGCCCTATTATCTAACGGCTCAAGCAGGAGGTATATCTGTAAGACAGGGGAGCCGTTGTTCAAAGATGTGGCCATACAGAGAGTGGCGGCCATCTTACCGCTTATACATCCCTCTATACAAGTTCGCAGCTACAATGTAAGTTGTTTTTTATATATTTTGTTTTTCTTTTTAATAAAACGTCGCTCCACACTAGGAATTTCTCCTGTATCGTGGGCGCGTTTCACAAACATGAAATATCACATACACAAACACCCAGACTCGGGACAAATATCTGCGGATCACACAAATTTTTGTCGTGTGCGGGAATCGAAACCCTTAGCGCAGCAGTCCAATAGCTTAGCCGCTGCGCCAACCAGGTCGTTAAATCAGTATTGACTGCCTCGTTGGGACTGCTGAGCGTGAGGTCTGAGTTCGAATTCCGGGTAGGACAGTGTTATTGAATATTTCGTAACATTTGTGTAACGTAATAATAAACAATAATCGTAATAAATGTTACTATTAGTTATTGTCTTATAATAAAGTCATGGCGTGGAGGACACGGAATCGTTTGTCTTCTATACAAGACGTGGCGCTCAAAATTTTAACAAGGTTGCCGACTGTACTACCCACTCTGCCTAATACCAGCATAAAGTAGTTTTTTTTTTATAGGTTACCCCATTGAGTGAGGATTCAGCAATTATAGAGTTTCTTGAAGACCACGTCCGGCTCCGTGATACAATGAAAGAAGCGTACGACTTTAATAGCAGTAAGTAACATCTGCGTATCACATACATTTTTGTTTCTTGCGGAAATCGAACCCGCAACCCTTAGCGCAGCAGTCCAATCGCTTAGCCAGTGCGGTATAACATAGGTAGGTTACCCATCGTCTACAACGTTTTTATTTGATTTGAAACTGCTGGACCATTTGCATCTAAAACTGGGAGCCGACCACAACATGGTTGGGAAAAGACTGAGCATATAATGATGAATTATGATTGTTACAGTCGTTGTGGACCGCGCTGCCAACGACAAGATAATCTTAGCGCCGTCTCTAGCGCTGGAACAGTACAACGATATGTGTGACAAAGTACCGCCTTATATTCTCAGGTAAGTCGAATATTGATTGACGCCCACAATGACTGACGCCCACAGTAACTGACGCCCCTAGTGACTCTGAAGCCCTCAGTGACTCTTCCGCCCTCAGTGACTCTGACGCCCTGGGTAACTCCAACGCCCGCAGTGACTCTGACGCCCACAGTGACTCTGACATCCTCAGTGACTCTGACGCCCACAATGACTGACGCCCTTAGTGATTCTAACGCCCACAGTGACCCTAACGCCCACAGTTACTCTGACGCCTACAGTGACTGACGCCCACATTGACCCTGACGCCCACATTGACCCTGACGCCCACATTGACCCTGACGCCCAGAATGACTGATGCCCACAGTGACTCTAACGCCCACAGTGACACCGATAACAACGTCCATAGTAACACTGACAGCCACTGTAACACTGATACCAACGCCCATACACTACACTATCGCCCACAGTCCATGCTCTACGTAACCGCCCATCACTACACTTTACACATAGTCTATAGTGAAAACTATCGGCATCGGTCAACCAAAACATATTTTTTAGATCAGCCATAGAGAACAATTGTTCGTGTGTGAAGGAGTTCATCGCTAAGAAGCAGACGTTTGAAGAGACGCTCAGTTCAATGACCCTGCTTAACTGGATGTTTGGTGAGTGAATGACCTTAATATATCGCTAGAAGTAGATAGATAGTAAGTAAGCCCGCTAATAAAATAAAATGATTGAATATGAGAGTGATAGAGATTAATATGAAGATGAGACTTTGAATTTATTCACACACTTGTCCCGGGAATCGAACCGGCAACCCTTAGCGCAGCAGTCCAATCTACGCAGATGAGCGAATTAAGTTGACTTTTTTTCTTAAAACTCTATTAAACAGGTGTGGGAGACCGTCACCTGGAAAACATACTGTTGTGCGCGCGCGCATGCGCCCTGGGCGGCGTGGACTGGGCGTGCGCGCTGAGCTACAGCCGCGAGCCGCCGCCCGCGAGACTCACGCGCAACCTGCTCGCGGTGGCCGGCGCTACGGGTAACTGACATTATAAATATTTAAGCTTAATTGAATTATACAGATTTATTCGATAGTCATAGATTGCCAACAGATCATACCAGACATCTCCCTTAAGACGTAAAGAAAAATAATGTCCTTCTGACCGAATGTCGGCCACGGCGGCTTATCTCACCTGAGACTAGCCAACTACGCAGGAGATATTATAGTGCACAAGTATGCGCGCAGACACAGGTGCACTCCCTATTCCCTCACTCTCATAGTCCAGGACGGTAAGACACGACCGGAGAGAGATCAGGCGCAGGACCAACGGCTTAACGTGCCTTCCGAAGCACGGAGGGGGGGAGATATGTGACAATGGTCACTGACCGCGGGGAGCACGGCTTAACCTCGCAAATTGACTGGTGTGCGCGGTAGCCACGTAGCTACGAGCCCGATCTATAGTAATTAATCCTTATAATTATATACTTTTACAGTTGTCGAAAGCCGTCTTCAAAACATACTATCCTCATTGCGAGATTCTCGGAAATTATTGGGAGCATTCATAAGGACTTCATTCCATTGGCTGGGACCGAGTTTCGATGAGGTACGATAAACATGGTGGTAGTAGGTACAACAGATACGCGGGAACGTGTCCAGCCAAGTGAAGAAATCTGGCGACGGAGCTGCTGTGTTTTTTACACGAACCATTTCTAACGACTTGGCGAAATTTCTAATCTCTACTCAAAAGTGCTTAAAAATAATAATGTAAATACCTGAACTTGATAAGTTGATTTTTTATATGTATATTTCGTTCATATGTTAGTTAATTTTCTCATTTTTTTATTTGTAATAATATATTATGGGTCTTAAAATTGCACCATATAGGTTTAGTAAAATGGTAAGGTAAGTAAGGATATTGTAATATTTTATAGCCTATAGCCTTCCTCGATAAATGGGCTATCTGACACTGAAAGAATTTTTCAAATCGGACCAGTAGTTCCTGTGATGAGCGCGTTCAAGCAAACAAACATACTCTTCAGCTTTATAATATTAATAGCGGTGCCCGCGACTCCGTCCGCGTGGACATTCGGAAACAGCAAAATTGGATTCTATTTAGTAGTTTTTACGCCAAGCCCTACTGTTTTATTACATGTATGTAAAGATTGACGTAACTTCTTTGTTTGTGAACCGATTTAAATGAAACACACACTCAATGTTATGGAAAGTTTGCCAGAATACATCAGTGAAAACCGCATTCAAAGCGGTTCAGCCGTTTCTGAGATTAGCGCGTTCAAACGCACAGACAAACAGACAAAAATTTTAAAAACTATATTATTGGCTTCGGTAACATAAATACAAAGTGTATAAATTGTTTTTCTTTTTTAATATTGATTGTACAGACACGGGTCATTCACGATTTTATTATATGTATATGTAAAGATATAGTTATATTATTGATAGCTGTGCCCGCGACTCCGTTCGCGTGGACATTCGGACACAGCAAAATTGGATTCTATTTAGTAGTTTTTACGCCTAGCCATACTATTTTATTACATGTCTATCTGTTGCCTGCGACTTCGTCCGCGTGTATTTCGGATAAAACACCAGTAGCCCATTGAACTTTTAACTGAAAAAAATACCTACCAGGCTAGCTTTTTGAAGTAGGTTAAAAATCTTGATAACACTTATTTATCTACGAATACTTTCTGGTATTTTTTTAACAAAACCGCAAAATTTGAACGGTAATTACCTTATGTGTCACTTGCTGCGAAATTTACAATTGTCTATGAGGTAATGAGAAAAAATCCATACATGTTACATATCATGGTAACCTACCGAGTTCTGTCTAAAACCTTGAATGGCTATTTATCTGTCATCGTACATTAATCATATAAAATTAAATTAAAGACGAATTTTCTCTAAGCAAGTGTCACATTTCCATACACACATTCGTCGTCACGTTACATACATCAAAGAGCAGAGGGAAGGTACTATTTTCATTACCTCCTTGTTTCAGCCTCCAGGAAGAATGCCAGTGGGCATAAGTGCATTCCAAGAGCATCTAAGAAAACCAATTGACGTTGAGCAAGCTCAGCGCTATTAAGGCCGATTTTATTATCACCTCACCATCATAGTTATGTAGTCTTTAACAATGGTAGGCTTTGCGCCTTTATTTTAAATAGTTGCCTACAGCATTAATTATTAAAAATAGTAGAGCCTGCAGCCTAAAAACGACCGTGGTGTTGCCAATTTAAATAACTTCGTCCTGAAATTTAGTAAGAAAGCGTACAGTTCATAAGGAGGCAGACGTTGGACCCTGTTTTGCGTGGTATAGGTGATTGTTAGTTGCGATTATTTAGAAGAACACTTTAGACAATCATACATTCAATGGCCTTAATGTTTCCTGAAAACTCTTCACCGTTTGCCGTGCCTACGTATAAGTCGACAATTCTTTGGCGTAATCGCAATAAAAAATATTAATCTGATTTATGTCATCTTTATCGTCATTTCACTCCATACTGTTAGTTATATCAACGCCTATATTCTTCGGAGGAAGGCAGCAACATATTTAGTACCCCCTTAATGCGTTCGTTTAAATTCTTTGTGATGGGGGCCTATAGTTACTATCCAAATGCAAATTTAGTTTCCGAATACCTTACATATCGTATGTATTTTGTGGAAAAACTAATTAAAACATAGTAAATAGTCCGAAATGTTATGTGAAAAGTATAAATAAAGGTCTATTATAATTATTAAAGTGCAAAAACATGCAAAAAGAAATGAAAGCTAATGCAAAAAGAAAAACCTTTGCCAAGGATCGAACATTATACTAATCACACGCAGGGCGATCGCGGAACCGCCACGCTACGATGATATTTGACAATTGGTTCAAAATAGACGTTTCTATACATGTCATGATTTACTGCTGAGTTCCTTGTGATAGCGTGATGATTTCCAATTCAGAGGTTCATCTGTAACTAATCTACATATTTCAACTATTGGTTTTGTCTTTTATTAATCCTGCAGTGAATAGTAGACGAACAAAGATACAATGCAATATTGCTCATCCCCTTTTGCAAATACCGTGATAATATATAGCCTATGTTACCCGCCGGCCCTTAAAGAATATATTTGCCAAGTTTGAGCAGATTCTATTAGTACTTACGCCAAGCCGTACTGTTTTATTTCTTGTATGTAATGTAAAGATTGACGTAACTTTTTTGTTTGTGAACCGATTTAAATGAAACAAACACTAAATGTTATGGGAAGCTTGCCACAATACATCAGTGAAAACCGCATTCAAATCGGTTCAGTCGTTTCTGAGATTAGCGCGTTCAAACGCACAGACAAACAGACAAACCGACAAACAGACAAACCGACAAACAGACAACAATTTTAAAAACTATATTTTTGGCTTTGGTTACATAAATACAGAGTGTATAAATTGGTTTTCTTTTTTAATATTGAATGTACAGACACGGGTCGTTTACGATTTTAATATGTATAGATAATATTAATATGTATAGATAATTAATATAAGTATAGTTATATAATATATACATAGATAACAAATAAAAATAACGAAATCAAAATAAAACATTTAGAATAATACTTTCTAATAATCATACATTGATAAAACATAACATCACGCCTGTATTCCCCGAAGCACTCGGCAGAGATGTATAGTAACACCCTCATTTCGTCAGTTATGTTATAGGTCCCAATGTAATAGACGAGCTGGCCATCAACCGGGCACACATCCAGACTCCGTGCTGCTACTAAGAATTATTTAACGTTAAAAACCTTTTAACTTTTCGTCCGACTCGGGATTCGAACCCAGGACCTCGTGCTCAGCAGTCGTGCTTAGCGACCACTAGACCAACGAGGCAGGTAGCTAGTAATAATAATAATGTTTCAGCTGAAACACGTGACAGCTATACTAGAGGGGTCGGCAGTGTCCTACGATGTCACTAGAGCTTGCCTTGAAGGCAGCGACAAGAAATACAAGGAGAATTATTTGAAGCTTCTTGATCACGTTTTTGTTGACTTCCCGAAGAAAGAAACTTACAGTGTCGAAGAACAGGTACGAACTACTAATATATACTAAAATCTATACTTCACTCACTCACTTACTCTCACACACACTAACACACACACTGTTACACACACTCACACATATACCCTCACACACACTCTCACACTCCCTCACACTCTCACACTCACACACTCACACACACATAGAAGTCAAACTTATAACACCTAAAACAAAACCCCTTTTCTTTTTCTAGGTTTCCTGCCTTCTGCATCATTGCACGGACCCTAGAATTCTGTCGGTGACCCCACAGGGATGGGAGCCGTGGTTATAATACTCTTATACAGTCGATTCTACAACAATTTTTTTATTTTTAATCATACCATCAATTGAGAAAGACTCAAAGCAGTGATAGCCGAGTGGTACCTATGACCGTTGGACTGCCACTGTCTAGTGACAGACGTACTTAAGTGTCGTCACTCGTGGAGGCACTGTACTTGCACCCTATTAGGTAGTGTGAGATATTAATATTTTAGCAAGTAATCTTTTATGTATAAGATTGTGTATTAAATATTAGTTTTTATCTTTTTTTAAATAAATTATGTATTTTTGGATACTGTTTTTGATTTACAATAATCCTAAGTTGATGATGGTATGATGTCGCGCCTGTATTCCCTGAAGGAGTAGGCAGACGTGCACATTTCACCAGTTATGTTATAGGTCCAAATGTAGGGAGCGAGCTGGCCATCACCCGGGCACAAATCCAGACTCCGTGCTGCTACTGAGAATCCATCACCATCATCAGCCAAAAGACTTCCATTGTTAAACATAGGCCTCCCCGTTAAAGCCGGGGTGGGGGGGGGGGGTTGCCATTATCCCCACGCTTGACAAGCGGCTTGGGGATCGCAGTGTTGGTGGTCAAGTTACAGAAGACGCTGCTGCCCATCTTCTGGATTTCCCCTTAGTCGCCTCTTACGACACCCACGGGAGGAAAGGGGGTGGTTAAATCTAAGCCGGATACCACACGGCACGGCCGGATACCATACGACACACTTAGGATTACCTAATGAAAAAACCAAGTAACACTTGAACGACCCAGGACCTCGTGCTCAGCATTCGTGCGTAGCTGCCACTAGACCAACGAGGCAGTCTGTTAATGTGTATGACCTAATGAAAAATATAATTTAATTAAATAGGTAATTATAACTATTAATTAATATTTTAATATTTCCTTAACGCTAAATATGGATAACGTTATTTTGTTGACCTTATTAGGAAAAAGATAATATTTACCTAAAAATATCAATTTTAACTATTTGATTACATAATTAAATTTAAATTAGGTTATTTTAGGTAGATAAGTTATTCCCCCTTGCTTCTTATCGTATGGTTGATGAACACCCTGGTGTCAGAGTTTAAGCAAATAAAACCGATGTTAAATCATCTCATAAATTAATCACACATTAAGTCTGTTGTGTGCCGTGTGGTATCCGGCCTCGAATCGACCACCCCGTTTCCTCCCGTGGGTGTCGTAAGAGGCGACTAAGGGAAAATCCAGAAGATGGGCAGCAGCGTCTTCTGTAACTGGACCACCAACACTGCGATCCCCAAGCCGCTTGCCAAGCGTGGGGATTATGGCAACCCCCCCCCCCCTAAAATAGGGAGGCCTTTGTTCAACAGTGGACATCTATCGGCTGATAATGAAGTCTGTTGACATCTCTGTTCTTTAACATGCAAACGACAGTGACGGGTATAATGTTAATCTTGTCAGTTTTAATAGCAAGGCGCCACCCCGTCACTTCCCAATGATCTTTCCGAATTCATGTGCGTACTATAAATTAGATAACAGTTGCTAAAAACGGTGAAGGAAAACATCGTGAGGAAACCGGCACACCTGAGAGATGTTTCAACGGTGTGTAAAGCCATGTCAGAGGCCTACAGGCGGTATATGGGATAGACAGCTGTGAGACACACATTTAATCATTTTCATTATATATTTTATTTTACTTAGTAATTTATCAAATTTCTAACTTAAACTTTGCTAAGTTACTTAAGGCTAAAGTAGCTTGTTTTTTGTGGTAAATAAATACTTGGAGATTCCGAATTTTAGCGGTATTTGTACCAAAATTAATTCTTACTAAATTAGAAAAAAACCTAACTATAGTTAATCCAAGCGACTTTGACCTCTATTCCGTATACATAAGTATAGTGTTAAACGCAAAAACGTATTTACGGTATCCACTGTTTACTGCTGCTGTGTGTTTTATTACTTAAGCAATAGAGGTCAAACTCGCTTGAACGGACGGTAAACAGGTGCTAAATACCAGATACCAACATATTTTTTTGTTATTTTCCTTAATATAATTAGCAACTGCAAAATTTCTTGTTATAGATATCCATATTAGGATATTATTAGAATATTCTATTAAATATAGATTGTTATTTTATATGTAGGTACGATTATTCTTTGAGTAGTGAAATAGTTAATAAATACATATGTAGTCACGCCTGTTTCCCAGAGAGGTAGGCAGAGACCACGGAAGTCCATTTGCTACGATCCTGACATACTTCTTTCGCCTCATTCACTCGCATCACATTCCTCATACACGCTCGTCGGTTAAGGGTACTTACTCCTCACTTGACCCTTTTCCAGAACATCTCCGATTTGGTCTAAATATGTTAGTTAATCAATAAACAAATATTAATTAGCAGTGAGGATTCCCTTACTTTGTGGGGTTTAAAACTAACATATTTAGACCAAATCGGAGATGTTCTGGAAAAGGGTCAAGTGAGGAGTAAGTACCCTTAACCGACGAGCGTGTATGAGGAATGTGATGCGAGTGAATGAGGCGAAAGAAGTATGTCAGGATCGTAGCAAATGGACTTCCGTGGTCTCTGCCTACCTCTCTGGGAAACAGGCGTGACTACATATGTATTTATTAACTATTTATATAATATATACATATGTATATATTTTTTTTATTTAAACGTCGCC
Source organism: Abrostola tripartita (assembly GCA_905340225.1). Taxonomy (NCBI): domain Eukaryota; kingdom Metazoa; phylum Arthropoda; class Insecta; order Lepidoptera; family Noctuidae; genus Abrostola; species Abrostola tripartita. The sequence continues at coordinate 508,586 of HG996513.1, read as the reverse complement.
CCACACTAGTAATTTCTCCTGTATTGTGGGTGCGTTTTAAAAACATGTAATATCACATACACTAAGACCCAGACTCGAGACAAACATCTGCGGATCACACAAATTTTCGTCCCGTGCGGGAATGGAGCCCGCAAACCTTAGCGCGGCAGTCCAATCGCTCGGCCAGTGCGTCATTCAGGTGGCCTACTCTCGACTTTAATTCAAATTCTAATACAAGGCCTATACAAAATTAATATTTAAACGGAAACATGATTCAGTTTTATTGAAAATAACTGCTGTCCATCTTTTGATCTTCATTTCTCCCAATGGACACATAATATTGAAATAATTTGACGCTAATGTTGAGTTAAAGAGTACGAATCTTTTCAATTCCAATGCAATTTTGGTTCGAATTAAATTACTTCACAATTTACATTGTGGAAGCGAGACGCCGCATTACACTGCGCGTAGCGGCGTCTCGCTTTCACATCGTTAACTGTCCTTGTAGGGGATCGCAGGCCGCAAGGGTTGAAGAAGAAGAACAACACCGAAGACGTTGAAAGAATTTCGTTTATTCAGACTTTTCCAGCTTAAACTATTACATCGGAGCACACAAGTATACGTAAACAGCGAGATTTCGAGACTGCCCCGAGCCACCGAATTGCGCCTCTTTTGTTCTCGCACAGGCAGGCACAAGTAGTGGCCGGCGCAACATGCAAGATTTATTTACATTTGTCTATACATATTATCTATACATATTTACTATTATTTATAGCGACGTACAAAAGTGACGAAAACTAACACACTTTTAGTTTATTTATTTATTTAGGCAGCTGTGCTTCCCAACATTTCCACCCCCTGTAGGAGGGTTCATCCGACTACACTTCCGTCCGTAGGAAGCACAACTACCTTCACAACGGGTCGTCGCAGGACCCCATGATTTGTGCTTATGTCTACCACCCTTACTATAGAGTCTGCACCTGGGTAAACACTTTTTATGACCCCTTTGGTCCACTGGTTTCGTGGTTTATTAGCGTCCGTAATCACTACCACGTCACCCACTTTCACGTTTGGCGCATCACTAGTCCATTTGCTACGTCGTTGCAGCGTTGGCAGGTATTCGCGTAGCCAACGCCTCCAAAAGAGGTCGGCCAGCGCGTTCACCCGACGCCACAGGCGGCGGGAATCCACGTCGGCGGTCTGCCGACGTACGCACGGCGCATCTCCCGCGGCAGTGCCCAGCAGGAGATGATTTGGAGTCAGCACCACCGGGTGCTCGATGTCGCTGCTCACGTAAGTGAGAGGCCGGCTGTTGACGACTAGCTCGGCCTCGGCAAGGAGGGTGTAGAGGACCTCCTCGCGGGGGGCGCGCTCTTGTAGTGTCGCCTTTAGCGCGTTCTTAACAGAGCGCACCAGTCGCTCCCAGCACCCGCCCATGTGTGGGGATGCCGGGGGGTTGAAGTGCCAGGCAATGCCACGCCCAACAACTTCACTACTCAGCTTGTCGTGGTTCATGTCGCGCAGCGCTGCGCGAAGCTCAGCGTGCGCTCCGACGAAATTGGTGCCGCGGTCGGAGTACACGTCTGAGGGTCGCCCGCGACGCGCAATCAGGCGCCGCAAGGCGAGTATGGCTGAGTCAGCACTCAGCGAGGACGCCAGCTCCAGGTGGACGGCGCGGGTGGTGAGGCAAGTGAATAGGACGCCCCACCTCTTCTCCCTGCGCCGTCCGATAGTGACTTCCATCGGGCCAAAATAGTCGACCCCACAATGGACGAAGGCTCTTCTCGTAGACTCCAGCCTGGCCGGCGGAAGATCACCCATCTTGGGCGTTGCTGGCTTGGCCCTTTATATTCGGCATCGTTGACAGGCTGCGGTGACGGCCTTGACAGTTGACCGTAAATTAGTCACCCAGTACTTCTCACGAACTCTGTTCACTACTGTTTCTTGATTAGCGTGCAGCGCCTCTTTGTGATACTTAAGTAAGAGGCGCCGCGTGAGCGCATGTCTCCCATCCAGGATGATAGGATGGCGTTCACCGAAGCTTAGTTCACTACAGGCGCCTAGCCTGCCGCGCACTCGCAGCAACCCATCTTCAAACAGCATCGGGTCCAGTGCTCGCAACTTGCTGTTGGGAGGTAGCGGGCGCACCTCTCGTAGCGCCGCGATGTCTACCGCGTAGCTCTCGGCTTGTGCCAGACGCAGGAGGCGCCTCTCAGCCTCGCGCAGGTCGTCCGCAGTCAACGTCGATGTCTGACGCCGCTTGCGGCATCGTTCGATGAAATTATACACGCGCGCCACGACATTCAGGGCGCGCGTCCAGGTAGGCAGCCGCTCGTATCGTAGCAGCGGCTCGGCCTGAGCCGCAACGGCGTGCACTCGTTGTACTCTCTCCAGGTCCTGCTCTGCCACCGCGTCGAGGTCGGTGTCATCTGGCCACTGCTCCTGTGGACAGCGAAGAAAAGAGGGACCCGACAGCCACTCATTACTGCGATCAGGCCAGTCCATCCGGGTAGCTTTGTCAGCGGGGTTCATCGCCGACGGGACCCAGCGCCAATTGGCCCTCTCCGACCTCCTATCTATCTCAGCTAAGCGGTGTGACACGTACCTTTGAAATTCTAACGCATCTGAATTTATCCACTTGAGGACAGTTTTACTGTCTGTCCACAGATGCACACTACTGATTTCTACGCCTAAATTCTTTACAACTGTGTCAGCTAATCTACATGCTAACACAGCTGCTTGTAACTCTAACCGCGGGATGGATGTTACCTTTTGTGGCGTTACTCTCGCCTTACCTAAAACTATAGCGATATCCCTATTTCCCTCTGGATTTAAACCTACTACGTACGCTACCGCAGCGTAAGCGGATTCGCTCGCGTCACCGAACACATGTAATTCTAGGTGCCCTAATTGTAAGCCGTACCACCTAGGTATAGACACGTCTTTTAGGTGATGCAGATTATGTAGCCATTCAAACCACATCTTGGCTTCAGTCTCTTTCAATTTCTCATCCCATTGAATACCCGTGTGCCACACCCGTTTCATGAGAATACGCGACTGTATGACACACGGATACAAGAAGCCTAAGGGGTCAAAGATCGACATTATAAATCTAAGAAACTCTCGTTTTGTTGGGACTACGTGTCCCTCTACAATGGCTTTAGGTAATCGCTTAAAGGACAAATCGAAAGCTAGCTTATCCGCGTTCGGCGACCAGATCATACCTAACGTGCGCTCGGTTGCACCCTCGCCTTTGTCTAATGACACTCGGTCAGGCATGTCCGCATTCAGTTTCCCGCGCAGCTCTGGAGAGTTGGTCACCCACCCCCGTATATTAAACCCGCCTCTGGCGTGAACGTGGGTAACCTGCTCAATTAGACTACTGGCTTGCGCGGCGGACCAAGTACTGTCTAGGTAATCGTCCATATAATGCTTTTCGTGTATGGCGGCTACCGCATCGGGGTACATCTCTTTATGCTGATTCGCGTTCTTATTTAATATGTAAATCGCTGACGCGGGTGATGACACGGCCCCGAATATCATCGTGTTCATGACGTACACGTCAGGCTCCCTATCACAGTCAGACGACCAAAGAAACAGCTGTGCCCCTCTGTCTTGTTCTCTAATAAAAACACGTAGGAACATATCGGCTATGTCCCCAGTGAAAGCGACAGGCCCTAACCTGAATTTAAATAGCACGCCTAACAGAGAGTTGAGTAAATCAGGCCCCGATAACAAATTGTCATTCAACGAAGTTCCATTGTAACTGGCCGCGGCGTCAAAAACCAATCTTAATTTTCCCGGTTTGTTGGGATTCGTTACCCCGAAGTGGGGTAAGTACCACACCGAATCGGACTTGAGGCCTCCCTCTAATTTACTCGCGTACCCTTCGGCCATCAACCTATCTATCTGTGCTGTATAGGCTGAGGCGTATACAGCGTCTTTACGTAACCGACGCTCAATGCCCGCTAGACGTTGACGTGCGTACTTATAATTGTCAGGCAACTGCAGGTCGTCCCGCCGCCACAACAGGCCTATTTCCCACGCGCCGCTCTCTGTCTGACGACTGGTGGATTCTAAAATAGCCTTGGCTCTTTCTATATATTTGTGCTTTCTAGGCACTTCTGAAATTCCTATAGCTTCTAGCTCAAACTGTTTTTTAACTAACTCGTGCAAATCTATAGTTGACTCTACTACACAATTCACCGAATGTTCGCTATTATCTCGATAACTACCTACAGGTCCGTGCACAACCCATCCTAGACTGGTCAAAGAGGCAACTGGCTTACCGGATTTCCCTCGGCGAGTCTCCCGGCTGATCAGTAGCTCCCAGTTGTCCTGACCCAGCAACAGCAGCGGCCTGGCCCCCCTCATCTCCTCGCATCCCAAGTCGCGAATGTGGGCGTGTTCCGTTAACACTGTAGCTGGCACTGTTTGCGCGGGCAAGTCTAGGTTCTTTAATGTACGACACTTCACTTTATGTGTTAACCCGTTCGTTCCGCGCACTGACACACTAATTATTTTCGATGTATTGTCAACAATCTCTTGACCACGCGCACTGTGTAAGGTTAGCGGCACTTGTTTACCTCTAGCGTTCTCAGCTAACGAGTCGTCGATCAGTGATACGGTCGCCCCGTCATCCAGTAGGGCATAACAATGTTTGTCCTCACCGTTCACTGTCACACACACAGGTATTATTTTCAATAGCGCTTTTCCAGTGTAATCACTAACGTTTGTGACGCTCTCGCTTTTTTTATCGGTGTGTAGTAAAGTATGATGGGCGTAATTACACGACGCGCACCTATTTGCACGACAAAAGTTCTTCCCGTGTTTCTTCGCTATGCATTTAAAACACAATTTATGTTGCTTGACGTGTTCCCATCTTTCGTTGACACTTAACCCAGTGAACTTCTCACACTTGGGCAACTTATGTTTCTCCCCACATAGTGTGCATAGCTCCTCTGTTTCCTTAGCTAGTTGACCATTATCTGAGTGAACGTGTAAACGTTGAACGTTTCTATTCGGCTGTTTTACAACCTGTACATTAGCTCGGGACTTAGTGGCACTAGCTGCCGTTGTGGGCGTGTCCATCTCCATTTGTACATAATAGGACGTGGCTCGGGCTAGATGACTCAGGAAATCCGCGAGTATTTCTAGGCTCGGTGAAACTCGCACATCTATGCCTTGGTTCGACGCCACGCCCATTGCAATATCACCGTATTGGGCCCGCTGTACAGGTGTAAGTTTATTCAACAGTTCACTTACCAGTTGTGGGTTGTTTAAGTAACCAACGGCTCGAACACTTTTCAGGAGCGACACACAATTTCTCACCGTTGTTGAGAACTTTCTGAGTTCACGACCACTCTCTGTCACTTTAGGCAACGCCCGCACTTTGTTCAATGCACACTCAAGCACTAGATTGGGATGTCCGAACTCTTCATCAAGTGTTTTCATGATCTCAGCCGGGTTAGTAGAGGTGCGCAGCAAATCCTCCACGGCCAGCTTCGCGTCGCCTTGTAGTGACGTTTTCAAGCGCGCCAGGTTCTCGTGCGGCTTGAACTCGTACATGACCGTCGTGTCGTGGTACATATTCTTGTACGACAGCCACTCTGCTGGGTCGCCTTTGAAGAACGGCAACTCGTATGCTTGTCTAGGCACCGGTCGCGGACGTGCTAAGTTTGTTATAGCGTCCGCCAACTGGTCTATTTTTCTGTCTCGTGACCTGCTCCTATCCGCGTCGTCTGCGAACGTATTTCCCCACTCAGGCACTTCTCTAACCTGCTCTCTTACTCGCGGGGCACTGGCCGTAGGTAAGGGCGTAACGTTCCCTATGTACGGTGGTTCGCGAAACTGAACGGACGCGGGCGTACACTGTGGGAGCGCAGGTATGTACTCGGGCGGCGGCGCGGGCGCGGCTACCTCCCGAGAAGGCGCGGACACTTGACGCGGCGGCGGCGGGTCGCAACACACAGCGGATACATGCGTTTCCCTATCAACGGGAGCCGTTTCCGTGACCCATTCTTCCACGCGACGCGTCGTTCCCTCTTCGTCCGATCCTAAGTCGTCTTCGACGGCGGCGTCTATCTCAGCGAGATCAACCTCGAGCTTCTTCTTTACCAATTTCTCCTTCATGCGCACTAACTCGCGTTCTGCCTCGTACTCAACCCTCCTCCGAAGGAAGTCGGCACTTCTGTGGCCGCTCTTGGAGGAGACGAGGCTTGTCCCGGATCTTGCCTTCTGTATTCTCTCCGATCTCACAGGCGTGAACATATCTCTGTGGTCGATAACTCGACCTCCCGCCAGTGGGATCACAGGAGCACGAACCGACGTCGTCGTAGGCGCAACGGAGGGCGAGCCTGGAGCCCGTTCCGAAGGTACTCCAGAGTCTTTTTCCAGCTCTCGCCGCTTGTTCATGTCAGCCTCTATCTTGCGTAGCTTGCTCCTCGTCGTAACAGTGCTTCTTTCACTCATCTTGATGCGTGCTCCGCAGATCCGGCTCGAAGGACCAACTTTTGTAGGGGATCGCAGGCCGCAAGGGTTGAAGAAGAAGAACAACACCGAAGACGTTGAAAGAATTTCGTTTATTCAGACTTTTCCAGCTTAAACTATTACATCGAAGCACACAAGTATACGTAAACAGCGAGATTTCGAGACTGCCCCGAGCCACCGAATTGCGCCTCTTTTGTTCTCGCACAGGCAGGCACAAGTAGTGGCCGGCGCAACATGCAAGATTTATTTACATTTGTCTATACATATTATCTATACATATTTACTATTATTTATAGCGACGTACAAAAGTGACGAAAACTAACACACTTTTAGTTTATTTATTTATTTAGGCAGCTGTGCTTCCCAACAGTCCTGCTTTAAGAGTTCATGGTAAGGGGGCCTTGATATAGTTCTGGTTTTCCATGATGACATTCCTATGGAGAAGAAATGATAAGGAATTCCAAAGGTTACTCTTTGAACCTACCTGCAACTAATTATTACAATATTGTTTTATACCCACATTATTAATCATACATACGACGGTTACGATGTACAGTACTGACGACCCGATTGGCGCAGTGGCTAAGCGATTGGACTGCTGCGCTAAGGGTTGCGGGTTCGATTCCCGCACGGGACAAAAATTTGTGTGCGATCCACAGATATTTTTCCCGAGTCTGGGTGTTTGTGTATGTGATATTTCATGTTTGTGAAACGCACCCACGATACAGGAGAAATTCCTAGTGTGGGGCGACGTTTTTAAAAAAAAAAAAAAAATATAAAAAGATGTACAGTAATTCTAATTAATAAGAACTGCTGAGGGAAAATCATAAAAAGGTACCTACTTGGTATAGTGTGGTCAGTTTTACAAATTAAAACAGACTTCTGTAGGTACTTATAAACATAATTTTCATTTGGTCTTCTTCTTATCGTATGGTTGATGAACAACCTGGTGTCAAAGTTTAAACCGCCTGTAGGCCTCTGACATGGCTTTACACACCGTTGAAAAATCTCTCAGGTGTGCCGGTTTCCTCACGATGTTTTCGTTCACCGGTTTTAGCAACTGATAACTAATTTGTAGTACGCACATGAATTCGAAAAGACATTGGGGCGTGCCAGGGTTTGAACTTGCGACCTTTGACTTGGCAGTCCAACGGTCATACCACTCGGCTGTCAGTGCTAGTATTTGGTAATTCTCAGTAAGAATAAGCCCGTTGGGTTGACGATATAATCAAATTCGCTACCAACACCTGGACAAGAGACGCTTAAGATAGAGTAGATTGGCAGAGAAAATGGAAGGTCTATACACAGCAGTGGGTGATACCGGGCTGAGATGATGATGATGATTTTTTATTAGCAGCACGGAGTCTGGATTTCTGCCCGGTTGATGGCCAGCTTGTCCCCTATTACATTGAGTCATGTACTGCACACCTCTGCCTACCCTGACAGGGAATACAGGCGTGATGGTATATAAGGGACTCGTAGCTGCGTGACTACCGCGCATATCAGTCGATCTGCGAGATTAAACTGTGCTCGCCGCGGTTAGTCTTGTGATGGGTGACCGTTGTCACATGTCTCACCCCCTCCGTGCTTCGGAAGGCACGTTAAGCCGTTGGTCCTGCGCCTGATCTCTCTCCGGTCGTGTCTTACCGTCCTGGACTATGAGAGTGAGGGAATAGGGAGTGCACCTGTGTCTGCGCGCATACTTGTGCATTAAAATATCTCCTGCGTAGTTGGCTAGTCTTAGAGACAGGCCGCCGTGACCGAATTCGGTCGGGAGGACATTATTTTTATGATATGTTTTATTAAAATATCCAATGCCATGACAAAGAGTGTTTCTTAAATTGAGGAAAATGAAATAAAATAACTAGTAATGACGTCACTAACATAATTTGGTTAGACTTTCCTGTTAACAATGATCACTTTGAATAAAAATTATAACTTGTTTGACTGCCTCGTTGATCTAGTGGTCGCTAAGCGCGACTGCTGAGCAAGGGCTCCTGGGTTCAAATCCCGGGTCGGGCAAAGTGTTACTGAGTTTTCCATTAGGTAATTCTCAGTAGCAGCACGGAGTCTGGATTTGTGCCCGGTTGATGGCAATAGGCTCGCCCCCTATTACATTGGGACTTACAACATAACTGGCGAAATGTGGGTGTACTATATGTTCACCTCTGCCTACCCCTTCGGGGAATACAGGCGTGATGTTATGTTATGTTATGTTTTTATAACTTGTTTATTATGCTTGTATTTCCACAAGAGGTAAGCAGAGGTATATATTACCTACACCCGAATTCCACCAGTCATGTTATAGGTTCCAATGTAACAGGCGAGCTGGCTACAACTGGGCACAAAATTAATCTAGACTATTTTACTGAGAATAACGACGAATTCGACGACCTGATTGGCGTAGCGATTAGACTGCTGCGCTAAGGGTTGTGGGTCCGATTCCCGCACGGGGCAAACATTTGTGCGATCCACGTTTGATTGTCCCGAGTCTGGGTGTTTGTATGTGATATTTCATGTTTGTGAAACGCACCTACGATACGGAAGAAATTCCTAGTGTGGGGCGACGTTTTTTTATTAAAAACTAAAACTAAATTAGAAATTACCTAATGAAAAAATCTAACAACACTGCCCGACTAGGGAATCGAACCCAGGTCCTCACGCACACCAGTCGCACATTGCGACCACTAGTCCCACGATGCAGTCAACAAAAACTTTTTTAAAAGGAACTTAAAGTAAAATTAAGTTCCTTTATTCATAATATTACATCAACGTCTTTTAAAGTTTGAAAACCGGATCCACAAGGCTGTAAGTTCAAATGCAGGCAAGGAATGACTTTTTCAATGTCATCTTCTTTATCTTTAGGTACCTATAACAACTATATTGTCATCGGTGTGTATGTCAGTGACATAACAGATTCGATTGCGAGCATTACATTATACACAATACTGCCTCCCCGACTTGACAAGATTCCTTCTCCAAGACACAAGGAATTTCATCAAAATCGTTCTAGCCGTTTAGGAGTTCAGTGGCATACACAGTACACACGTACAGAAACATTATAAATTATAATATATACAGGCGTAGAAGAATGGAGAACGCTAAGTTAAGTCTAAGTAAGTATAATCTTCTTCTTATCGTATGGTTGATGAACGACCTGGTGTCAGAGTTTAAACCGCCTGTAGGCCTCTGAGATGTCTTTACACACTGTTGAACAATCTCTCAGGTGTGCCGGTTTCCTCACGACGTTTTCCTTCACCGTTGTTAGCAACTGATAACTAAATTATAATACGCACATGAATTCGAAAAGACATTGGTGCGTGCCGGCGTTTGGACTTGCGACCTTTGACTTGGCAGTCCAACGGCCACGACTCGGCTATCAGTGCTAGAATAAAATTACCTGACCATTTTAACATGACATACACAAACACCCAGACCCGGGACAAACTACTGCGGATCGCACAAATTTTTGTCCCGTGCGGGATTCGAACCCGCAACCCTTAGCGCAGCAGTCCAATTGCTCAGCCGCTGCGCCAATCAGGTCGAAAAGTAATAATAATAATAATAACGCACTAGTTAAGGCGTTACGTAGATGCGGCTAACATTATAACGTGTTAATTTACTAATGGCATTAAACGCTAAGCGATAGCTCTTGTGTCGATTTTTGACACAAGGATTTTAGCGTGTTGTTTAGCGCGCTAAGCTATGTTGGCTACATTAACGCCGTCTCATTCCATATAATAATTTTTCGCACTCATTGCTGCAACCAATGCAGACGCTTCAACCTCCATTGTGTCGGTTAACGTGTAACTTCACTAAGAATTTACTTTTGACGGCGTTGTAAGTAAATGCAGCCAACATGCATTTTTAGTGCGTTAATTAATGCGTTAGACACTAACATTGACGTTAATGCAGATGGAGCAGGCGCATTAGACAAACGAGCATAAGGATATAATTATGTAATACATTACACTATACTTGTAATACATAACAATGGGATATAATTAAAATACCTCAAGATTATAATGAGTGTATTTGAATAATAAAACCAATTTATTTTCCTCACACTATATTTATTATACAACATGATAAACTATGCAATTAGTACATACAATAATATATTAGATATATAATAAACATTATACATATTATCCTCACAAGTGAGACACAGAATAAATTAGCTCAGAAGGTCTACCCTTGTCATCGAGCGACTATTTTCTGCCCGCGAGTTCCTCTGCGTGAAAATTTCCTCGTGTCCTTATGAAAAAAGAAAAAAATATAAAGCTTCAAAGATTATCTCCTACAATCTACAGACAAAACTGTATTTTATTAGTATTGAGGCTGCGTAAAAAACTCGTCATAAAAAGATAGAGAAGATATTTTAAAGAAGAAGAAGAGAGTATATTTTCAATTATGCCCCGTGGTTTTACTCACGTTTTCTAATGTCAAAAGACATGTAGATATAATTATACAGTCATTACGATTTAATATAACTTGTAAAACGATTTGGACTGATTCTACAGTGGTTTAAGGATGGTTAAGAACAGATGTAAGAAATCTCAAAAAATAATCTCGAAAAAATGTGATCATCGAATGATATCGTTTTTTCCCTCAGGAACGGTACTTTTTCTGAAAGAAAGACTCCTGGCAAAGTATTTCATGCGGCCTACCCAAATGTCGTTCAGATGGTACGAGACGGGGCGTCTGTGAGGACAGGTCGACTCAAACTCGCCGTGGTTCTTTCCTAAAAAGACCTCTACACAGACCAGCTACACTGTTCTCACATAAATTATTGAACTTGTCTGGACTTTAAAAGAGACCTTGACCCCTGAGTTTGTTTCGGTATTTCTTCTCAGAGGTAGTCAGTTAGGAAATGCCGTCGCCATCTGACTAGTTAAAAAAAAATGACGTGTTTTTTAAAACCCATTTGCAGGAATAATATCATTTATGGTTTTTAATAATAATACATGACACTGCATGACACAAATAGTTGAAGTAGGTACATATTTCAAATCAAACTCAGCACGAGTTGACATATTGCTTATTTTTATTTATAGTGATCAAGTGACTGTTAATCTATAATAATATAGCTGGTTATATATAGCTATTAAGGTGACCCGCCCCCTTTCTATGAGCTATTAAAGCAGGACAGTTTAAGATGTTGAAGCGAGACGCCGCATTACACTGCACGTAGCGGCGTCTCGCTTCCACATCTTAAACAGTCCTGCTTTAAGAGTTCATGGTAACGGGGGTGAGGTAACCACTTAATTTAAATAAACAGGTATTTCGCTTTTATGATATTTTGGTATATCTAGATTTTAAAATAATACTATGTTTACGGATCTTATCAATTTTTTTGGTCCCGACGCGCGACGTTTCGTATCCTTTACAGCATTCATGGTTACGGGCAGACTGAGGTGTTAAACGTCTAATTAGAACCATTACTATTAGACACCTTACATTTTTAGTTATTATAAAAAATATTAGAATCCATAAACAGTTTTATTTCAATGTCTAATATTCATTATCATCGACAGCCGATAGATGTCCACTGTTGAACAAAGGCCTCCCCCTTTTAGAAGAGGGGGGCTTGCCATAATCCCCACGCTTGGCAAGCGGCTTGGGGATCGCAGTGTTCGTGGTCAAGGTACAGAACACGCTGCTGCCCATCTTCTGGATTTTCCCTTAGTCGCCTCTTACGACACCCACGGGAGGATAGGGGGTGGTCAATTCTAGGCCGGATACCACACGGCGACGTGTCTAATATTCGCGTAATGATAAAAATCATTGTAATTATAGATTATACCAAATACGGTCGGTCGGTCGGCGGAAGGTCACTTATCCAGTTTTTACCGACACCCCTTTTAAACTATCGAGCAAAGCTATTTTAAGATCTTTGCATGCAGAATATTCCATGAAAATGATACCTAATTTTCAAGGAACAGTTGACTGGCAGAGGATTTTTATTAAACGTCGCCCCACACTAGGAATATCTACTGTATCGTGGGTTTCACAAACATGAAACATCACATAGTTGATTTGTAGTGTACACAAATACCCAGACTCGGGACAAACATCTGCGGATCGTAGTCAATTTTTTTGTCCCATGCAGAAATCGCACTTGCAACCCATAGGGAAGCAGTCCAATCGCTTAACCACTGCGCTAATTAGGCCGTCAAAAACAACAATAAAACAATGGACTTATACACACATGAATTGCAGCGAAATGTGTGTGTATTGACTCCCACTAATACTAAACACTTCTGCCTACCCTTTCGAGAATTACAGGCGTGATTGATGTAGAGCTAAGAATCGAACCTTCTTCCTCTACCTCTTATCGTGTGATGAACAACGAGGTGTCAGAGTTTAACCGCCTGTAGGCCTCCGACATGGCTTTACACACCGTTGAACAATCTCTCAGGTGTGCCAGTTTCCTCACTATGTTTTCCTTCACCGTTTTAAGCAAGTGATAACTAATTTATAATGCGCACATGAATTCCAAGACATTGGTGCATGCTGGGGTTTGAAGTAGCGAGTTGACTTGGCAATCCAACGGTCATCAGCTATCACTGCTATACAAGAATCGAACCTGAGACTTCACGACAGTCCTGTATACAAAACCAGTTTAATCGTCACAAACATCTTAACAAGTTATTCTTAATGACTAATGTAATAATATATTATTATCCGGTTTTAAACGCATACAAAGCAAGTTTTTTATTAGTCATTATAAAGGTGTATTCCAGTAGAAAACATATATTTAATTCTTACAGAAAAACGTCGCGCCACTTAAGGATTTCTCCTGTGTCGTGGGTTTCATGAAATATCACATACACAAACACCCAGACTCGGGATAAATATCTGCGGATCACACATGTGTGTCCCATGCGGGAATCGAGCCCGCAACCCTTAGCGCAGAAGTCCAACCACTTAGCCATTGCGTCAATTGGGTGTTGCTTTTTTGTGTGGTGTCCTGCTTAGAATTGACCACCCCCTTTCCTCCCGTGGGTGTCGTAAGAGGCGACTAATAAAAATCCAGAAGATGGGCAGCAGCGTCTTCTGTAACTTGACCACCAACACTGCGATCCCCGAGCCGCTTGCCAAGCGTGGGGATTTTGCCCCCCCCCCCCCCCCGCTTAAATGGGGAGGCCTACTTCAACAGTGGACGTCTTTTGGCTGAAGATGATGATTGCGTTTTTATTCAAACTTCCTGTGTCAGCATACAAATAAGGGATGCAATTAGACCCACCCCGAGTGCTACCTAAGTACGTCCGTCACTAGACGGTCACCCTCGCTACCATCCTTGTTGAAGATCATCTACAGCATGATCTGTTTCTATGACTTAGCTGAGGCCGATATGAAGAAAATGTACAATCACGCTTGTATTTATAGGGGTAGGCAGAGAGGTATAGTACAACCACATTCCACCAGTTAAGTTGTAGGTCCCGATGTAATAGGAGACAAGCCAGTTATCAGACCAGATTGGCGCATTCGGTTCCCGCACGGGGCAAATATTTGTGCGAACCGCAGATGTTTGTCCCGAGCTGGGTGTTTGTCTATGGGATATTTCATGTTTGTGAAACGCACCCACGACACAGGAGAAATTCCTAGTGTGGGGTGACGTTTTTTTTAACAAATAAATTTAAAAAAGTACCTAATGGAAAATCTTAAAAACACTGCTCGGTCCAGGAATCAATCCTGTGACGGTCCAACCGCTAGACTAGCGAGCTACACGGAAAAATGTCAACGCTATTTTTATTAGGTACTGGTAAATAACTAGTCATTCTCGCGTCGTTACACTATATAAATATGGATACACCTTTAGATGAACTATCCATACCAATTACGACTATATTTGCCTTCAGTTCTCCAGCGTCTGTCGTGACGAACAGACGTGCAGATTATATATTCATGTTTATTATTTTTTAGAAACATGTTTTTGAAACTAGTTTTCGTGTGTTTTCTTGTGAATTATGTAGCGGCATTGTACGAAGGTATGTGATTATTTTTAATCGACTTCAAAAAAGAGTTTTTAAATTTTTGGACCCTTTTTAATTATAATTTTATGTACCTATGTGTTTTCCCTGACAACACCGTCATTTACGAACCGATTTGAAAAATCTTTTATAACATTGAATTTTAGATGTTACCTGACATTTTGTTATTCTCTGTTTTTTAGCTGGATACCTACTTATCTGTATAAACTCTTGATTGTGATGATAATTTGCGTTAAACCTGCTTTTGAGTTCTAATACAATCTATTATTAACTTATTTTGACTGGCCTGTTGGTCTAGCCGTTAGTGACCCTGACTCTGCTCAATCGGAGGTCTTAGGTTCGATTTCCACCCAGGACAAATCTTTGTTTGATGAGCATTATAATTTGTTCTGTGTCTGGGTGTAATATAACTATATAATGTATGTATTTAGAAACATATAAGTATGTTTATCAGTTGTCTGGTTACTTACCATAATAAAGGCTCTGCCTTGTTTGGGATCGGATGACCGTGTGTGAGCTGTCCCAAGATATATATATATGTATATATAATTAAGAATATAAGTATATAACGACAATTTACTAATGACGTCAGGGTAATTTTAATAACCTTCTTTAGGCTGGGTTTTTATATTGTAATTAATTGCAATATTGCAATTTTACAATGTTGATATTTGAAGGTGAGCTTAAGTTTACGTGTTAAGGCATTATTTCACAGGAAAGTAATTAAGAACATTTAAGTATGGGAAAGTCGTGTTTCATATAAAACGTCGCCCCACACTGGGAATTTCTAAAGTGGCTAAGCGATTGGACTGCTCCGCTAAGGGTTGCGGGTTCGATTCCCGCACGGGACAAAAACAATGTGTGATCCACAGATGTTTGTCCCGAGTCTGTGTGTTTGTGTATGTGATAATTCATGTTTGTGGAATGCACCCACGATGCAGGAGAAATTCCTAGTGTGGTGACGCTTTAAAAAAAAAAAGCCTATTATGTGCCCTTAAACTGCAACTAAAATTGGACAATTCTGTGGCAATTTCTCTACAATTTTTGTGTTGCCGGGCCCGGGAAATAACTTATAACCGAAATTGCCAATAATCGCGCAATCAATTGCCTGTGCAAGCGCAGCAGTCTAATCGCTTAGCCACTGCGCCGATCAGGCCGTCATTTATTTAGCGTTGTGTATTTTCAGGTGAACAATGCGTCAAGGACTCGAGGGTTGGGGTGTGCGTTAACTTGAATAAATGTCAGGCAGCGATCCAAGACATCAGAAACAGGAAAAACCCACAGGTAATGTGACGGGACCGACCATTCTTATTTAATACTTATTTAAATTTATTTTTTAAACCATCATCAGCCGGAAGACGTCCACTGTTGAACAAAGGCCTCCCCCTTAGAACGCCACAATGAACGACAACTTGCCATTTGCATCCAAGTAATTAATCTTCACTACATAGTATAAAACAAAGTCGCTTTCTCTGTCCCTATGTATGCTTAAATCTTTAAAACTATGCAACGGATTTTGATGCGGTTTTTTTTAATAGATGGAGTGATTGAAGAGCAAGGTTTATATGTATAATAACATCCATTAAATAGTGGAGAAATACTTATTATATATATTTTATACCCGTGCGAAGCCGGAGCGGGCCGCTAGTTTATTAATATTATAAAGCTGAAGAGTTTGTTTGTTTGCTTGAACGCGCTAATCTCAGGAACTACCTGTCCGATTTGTTTTGTGTTTGTCCTTTCTTTCAGTGTTAGATAGCCTATTTATCGATGAAGGCAATAGGCTATAAAATACTCGAAATTAAATATCTAGTAAACAATATGGTATTATGGATAACACTTACGCAAGCTATTTAGTAAAATTATGACATTTAGGGCCTGTTTCACCATCTACAAGTAAAGTGTCAAGTAGACTAACCGCCACCTTAAGTCACCCGTAACTACTCATACGAATTTCACAATATCTGAGTAGCATTAATCAGGGGATAAACTGGCCTGTAACTAAGATACGATAGAAGATACTCGTAACTTTTACTTGTCGATTAGCGTTAATCAAGAAGCAACTATTCAACACTTTACTTGTAGATGGTGGAACAGGCCCTTAGCCAACCATTTTAAGTGCCTCGTTGGTCTTGTGATAGTTAAGGGTGACTGGTGAGCATAAAGTCTTGGGTTCAAATCCTGGGTCGAGTGAAGTGTTATTGGGTTTTTCCATTTTTACCCAATGAAAAACCCCAATGACAATTTTCTCACTCACTATACTCGGAGTACGTGGTCTAGATTTCAACGCGGTTAATGGCCAGCTCGTGAATTACATTGGGACATTACTTGAAGACCTGATTGGCGTAGTGGCTAAGCGATTAGACTGCTGCGCTAAGGATTGCGGGTTCGATTCCCGCACGGGGCAAAAATTTGTGCTCTCCACATTTGATTGTCCCGAGACTGGAAGTTTGTGTATGTGATATTTCAAGTTTGTGAAACACACCCACGATACAGGAGACATTCCAAGTGTGGGACGCTTTCTAAAAAAAAAAACCTGGCAAAATATGGGTGTACTATATAAAGGTTCCTTCTATCCCTGATTCTATTCAATTCCATTCTCCTCTACATATTGTTTTATGTGAACAGGTGTGCTCCTTCGACCGCTCGGACCCAATCGTCTGCTGTCTGGACCACATCGGTGCCAGACCGCAACCAACTGCTCCCATAGCTACGACCACGAAAAGGTAACGTACTCTTCCTTAATTACACACACACACACACACAAATAACCTTTCACCCAATTTCGGTCACGGCGGCCTGTCTCATCGAAGACGAGCCAACTACGCACTCCCTGCACTCCCTATTCCCTCACTCTCATAGTCCAGGACGGTAAGACACGACCGGAGAGAGATCAGGCGCAGGACCAACGGCTTAACGTGCCTTCCGAAGCACGGAACCTTTCACCCTATACGCATATATCTACCATGTCCCTTCCATCGTGGTAAATATTCACACCATTGACTTGACTGCCTCGCTTGCCTAGTGATTGCTCGCGTGATTATCCAGCATGACAATATAGGTTGGGCAGTGTTATTAGGTTTTTCCACTAGGTAATTCTCAGAAGCAGCAAAAAGTCTGGATTTGGCTCGCCTCCTATAACATTGGGACCTATCCGATGGGTCGGTAAGACACGACCGGAGAGAGATTAGGCGCAGGCCATACAGCGCAATTATTTTGTAGACGACAACGTTATAATTATACTTTAGCCGACAACCGTACTTTATGGTGTGACGTCAACACGCAGCTCACAAGCGTGGTGATCAATGCTCGTTCCTTCTGTATGAGAGGACTTTGTAGCAGTGGGACAGTTACAGGCTGATACAATGCTAGTAATGCTGAAACCTGTACCTAATGGTGTGACGTCAACACGCAGCTCACAAGCGTGGCGATCAATGCTCGTTCTCTGTATGAGAGGACTTTGTAGCAGTGGGACAGTTACGCCGGTATTATGATTTAACAAATTTTTACAGAACTATTTCGGAATCAAATATTGTGGAAGTTACACCATTTATTAGCCAATCAGAGGACGCGTCGAGTTCTGAAGAGAATCCTCAAGTGTCGTACGAACGTGCTTTGTTTGTAATATTGATATTACTCATATTTTTGGTATCGTTAGCAGTTTTGTATTGCACTTACAAGATTATCACGAAATGTTATCGTAAATGGTCATTTAATGAGGTGCATACATACTCTATTTGGAGACCAATACGAAATAAATAAGACTACAAGTATATTCTTAAGGCCCTGTTTCACCATCTACAAGTAAAGTGTTGAATAGTTACTTTTTGATTAACGCTAATCGGCAAGTAAAAGGTACGAGTATCTTATATCGTATCTTAGTTACAGGCCAGTTTATCCCCTGATTAATGCTACTCGGATATTGTAAATTCGTATGAGTAGTTACGGGTGACTTTAAGTGGCGGTTAGTCTACTTGACACTTTACTTGTAGATGGTGAAACAGGCCCTAAATGTTGAAACAATCAATTTTACAATAAAAAAGTTGTTTTGTAAATAAATTATAAGATAGACTTAAGTATTTCAGTTGATGTAGTAGCCACCGCTGCACGAGGATCTGGGTTCGATTCCCGGGTCGGGCAGTAATAATGGGCTGTTCCATAAGGTAACCCTCAGTAGCAGCACGGAGTCTGGATTTGTCCCCGGTTGATGGCCAGCTCGTCTATTACATTGGGACCTATAACATAACTGGCGGATTGTGGGTGTACTATACACCTCTGCGTATATATGATGCTATAATGCAGCGTGATGTTATGTTATGTTTTAGAATAGAATAATTATTTATTTTACATACTTATTAAGTAATAAGTACAGTTGTAATATTAATTAAACAGTACTATAGTCTATTTGGTGTATTATTATATAAATCCATATTACAGCTAAATACATTTTTATTTGTTAGATAATTAACTACAACACGGGAATTAACGCGAGCACAATTTTCACTAGCAGACTGACAGATCAGTCTGCTTGTGACCACGGCCGATACAAACCGATACGAACGAATTCGGTCGAAACGTCTAGCTAAAATGTAAAAATTGTGTTCGCGTTAATTTCCTTGTTGTAGATAATTATCATCCCGCAACGCAATAGTTTTAAAATCACATTTTTTTGATATTTATTATTCCTTACATTTGCCAAAAAGTATATCCCAAGTATTAGGGTTAACAATGGATATATAAATACCAAAATTTAACTGTCAAACTGCTAAAATGGCCTATTTGGACATGTTTTTTTCAACTCTTCCCCACACTAGGAATTCCTCCTGTGTCGTAGGTGCGTCTTACAAACATGAAATATCGCATACACAAACACCCAGACTCGGGACAAACATCTGCGGATCACACAATTTTATGTCCCGTGTGGGAATCTTTTTCCGAAACCTGAAAAAAAAAAGACCATCTAAAGTCTCGCCCGTCGCCCAGAGCGGTAGGCAGAGACCACCAATTTTCATCTGTACAATCCTGGCATACTTCATCTCTTTCACTCTCGTGATACTCTACTCTACATACACACTCGTCTTCCTACTTCATATTATACTAGCGGCCCGCTCCGGCTTCGCACGGGTATAAAATATATATTATAAGTATTTCTCCACTATTTAATGGATGTTATTATACATATAAACCTTCCTCTTTAATCACTCTATCTATTAAAAAAAACCGCATCAAAATCCGTTGCGTAGTTTTAAAGATTTAAGCATACATAGGGATATAGGGACGGAGAAAGCGACTTTGTTTTATACTATGTAGTGATAATTAATGTACTTTGTAACTACATAACGATGTGAGGCAGCATTTACACGGTCAATTATTGGATGGGTGACCGTAGTCACACGTGACCTCATCCCCTCCGTGCTTCGGAAGGCAAGTTAAGCCGTTGGTCCTGCGCCTGATCTCTCTCTGGTCGTGTCTCACCTGGACTATGAGAGTGAGGGCATAGGGAGTGCACCTGTGTTTACGCGCATACTTGTGCGTAAAATATAATTTCTTCTGCGTTAGCTAATCTCAGTTGACTGTGTCATTTTACTAAATGCCTTTAAAAGTATATAGGTAAAGACAATAATCAAATCAAATCAAAAGATAAGGCAATAATTTTTTTTTATGATATTCCGTGTAATTTTAGCATGTTGCCCTTGCTAAACTTGAAACTAATTTGATAAAGGAAATTTGAGGAATGATGCACACGAGCGGGACTTGAACGTGCGACCTTCGCCGTTCGTGGCGCAGCTCTGCCATCGACCTATCGTGTCGCTGCTCGCGCCAATCGAGTCCCGCTCGAATCAATTATTTTTTTAATTTCCTTCATCAATTTAGATCAATTTTTATTGTCTGTCTGTACCGGCTAATCTCCGAAACGGCTGAACCGATTTTGACGGGACTTTCTCTGGCAGATAGTTCATATTATAAGGAATAACTTTTAATTTCGAGAATACTTAGGGTTCCGCCAGAAGAAAGACAAAACGCAAGTGTAGTCGCGGCTTACCTAATATTTGTATGGATTTCTATAGAAACTGCCTCGTTGGTCTAGTGGTCGCTAAGCGCGACTGCTGAGCAAGAGGTCCTGGGTTCAAATCCCGGGTCGGGCAAAGTGTTACTGAGTTTTCCATTATGTAATTTCTCAGTATTTTACTATAATAACTTCCGTGAGTGTTATCCATATTACGAGCTGGTTACGCGGCGGAGTCGCGAGCCGAACTCGAGTTCGGCTCGCGACTCCGCCGCGTAACCAGCTCATGAATAAGGGCTCCGTTCGAGTTCGAAACTAGTCGGGCATTCCCGAATACACACGTGAGTATAACCGGGATATATAGTAAATAATTTCTCAGTAGCAGCACGGATTCTGGATTTGTGCCCGGTTGATGGCAATAGGCTCGCCCCCTATTACATTGGGACTTACAACATAACTGGCGAAATGTGGGTGTACTATATGTACATCTCTGCCTACCCCTTCGGAGAATACAGACGTGATGTTATGTTATGTTATGTTCTATAGAATTTATTGTTGTTTGCTTACAGACCCATTGCTAAGCCTGTGCCGACCCCCTCGGACATGGACTATGTCCCCCCAGTCTACGACTATGAGATGGTGAACCCCACCTCGGAGTGCGAGCCGATCCCCACCAACTACACCACACCGAAGACTGGCCAGAAAGCATATGACAGTAAGTCTAATTGAATATGCCGTCTGCGTGGACACTTTTCTGGTATTTTCTAGGATTAAAGAAAAATTACCTTCCTGAAGGATCATTCTAAATATTGGTGAAAGAATTTTGGAAACCGGCACTCAATGACGCTCAATCATTTAGAAATAGCGAAGTCACTAATACTATTATATTAATAACATCTTCTTCTTATCGTATGGTTGATGAACAACCTGGTGTCAGAGTTTAAACCGCCTGTAGGCCTCTGACATGGCTTTACACACCGTTGAAAAATCTCTCAGGTGTGTCGGTATCCTCACGATGTTTTCCTTCACCGTTTTAAGCGACTGATAACTAATTTATAATACGCACATGAATTTGAAAAGACATTGGTGCGTGCCAGGGTTTGACTTAGCAGTCCAACGGTCATACCACTCGGCTATAATTGCCTTCTAATAACTGAAGTGAACCGGTAAACACCAGTTTAGGAAAACTATGTAGTAAATCTATGCATAATATTAATTGTAAACCATGTAAAGTTGGGTTACATTCCGTACCGGTGAGTGCAGTATAGATTTTTAATTAGGGCGGGGAATTGTGTCCGGTGTATCAGCTCGCCTATTACATTGGGACCTATAACATAACTGGCGGATTGTGTACTATACATAACATACATAAACATAACATCACGCCTGTATTCCCCGTAAGGGTAGGCAGAGGACTGTAGAGTACACCCACATTTCGCCAGTTATGTTATAGGTCCCAATGCAATAGAAAAGCTGGCTACAACCGGGCACAAATCCAGATTCCGTGCTGCTACTGAAAATTATCTTATGGAAAAACCCAATAAGACTGCCTGGGTTTTGAATTCAGGACCTCATGCTCAGCAGTCGCGCTTAGCGACCACTAGACCAACGAGACAGTCTTTACATCTCTGCCTACATAGGGAATACACGCGAAGCTTATATTTCGATCGTCTTTTTTTTTAAAAAAAACGTCGCCCCACACTGTGAATTTCTCCTGTGTCATGGGTGCGTTTCACAAACATGAAATGTCACATACACAAACATCCAGACTCGGGACAAACATCTGCGGTTCGCACAAATTTTGGTCCCGTGCAGGAATCAAAACCGCAACCCTTAGCACAGCAGTCGAATCGCTCAGCCACTGCGCCAGTCAGGTCGTCTAACTCTATTACCCTTTTCAGAGTGCATAGAGTACCAGGAGAAGTACGTTTACCCGTGCGGCAAGGGCATGGCGCTGCTGGGAGAACTAACCCGGATGAACAACTGCCACCATAACGCCAACAAGCTCATCGTTGGGGGCACTGACGCGGCCATCGATGAGTTCCCGCACATGGTGAGTGTGCAGCGATACCTTTATTCTTCTTCTTATCGTATGGTTGAATAATCTGGTGTCAAAGTTTAAACCGCCTGTAGGCCTCTGACATGGCTGTACACACCGTTGGAAAATCTCTCAGGTGTGCGGGTTTCCTCACAATGTTTTCCTTCACCGTTTTTAGCAACTAATCACTAATTTATAGTACGCACATGAATTCGAAAAGACATTGGTGCGTGCCGGGGTTTGAACTTGGCAGTCTCGCGGTCATACCATTTGGCTCATATCAGCCTATCGCAGTCCACTGCTGGACGTAGCCATCCCCCAGAGTGTGCTTTAAGACCCGCTCTTCCGGTTTCGCTACAAAATTACTACCAGATACCTGGAATAGTATCGTGCAGTATAGAGCCGTGTGGTATTCGGCCTAGAATTGACCACCCCCTTTCCTCCCGTGGGTGTCGTAAGAGGCGACTAAGGGAATTTTTTTTTTCACGTTTTCTCTCTTTTGCGGAATACTACATTTATCATCGTAGTCAGAGGATCGTTCTGTGCAATATTGACTTATCTAATGCGTTTTTACGATTCAGTATCACTTTTGACATGGCAGTCGCTTTTTCTATTTTTTTGTAAGTTTTTTATGCCCTATGTTACTCGGGATGAAGCAAGGTTCTAACGACATTCGAAACATCTAAATCGATTCAGGCATTCAGGAGTTGTAGTGGGACAAATAAACTCACATACATGAACGCTGAAAACATTATGCTTTTTGATTTCCTTGATTTCATGTTGATTGAATTTCCTTTGTAAATTATTAATGATTATTTTCTATGATGTGTCGCAGGTCATGCTAGGGTACGGGGACAAGTTGCAGGATGTCCAGTGGCAGTGTGGTGGGGCCGTTATCAGTGAGAAGTTTATTCTTACTGCTGGCCACTGCATCGCTAGCAGGGATCTGTGAGTACTACGCCTTATACTAGACTAATACCTCTTTACACGACTGTGTCGCAAGAGAGGGTTATTTTTATCACTGCTGCACTGATACTACAAAGAGTAAAGATGAACAAGTGCGATGTCCATAAAGTCCTGGGTGCGAATCCCGGGTCGGGCACACTGTTATAGGGTTTTCTATTAGGCAATTCTCCTTAGTACATAGTCAAGTTTTGTGCCCGGTCGTAGCCAGCTCGCCTGTTACATTGGGACCTATAACGTAACTGGCAAAAATATAATAGCACTGATAGCCGTAGGACTGCCAAGTCAAGGGTCGCAAGTTCAAACCCCGGCACGCACCAATGTCTTTTCGAATTCATGTGCGAACTAAACATTAGTTACCAGTTGGTAAAAACGGTGAAGGAAAACATCGTGAGGAAACCGGCACACCTGAGAGATTTTTCAACGGTGTGTAAAGCCATGTCAGAGGCCTACAGGCGGTTTAAACTCTGACACCGGGTTGTTCATCAACCATACGATAAGAATAAGACTGGTGAAAAGGAGTGCTATACACCTCTGCCTGCAAAAATACAGACTTGATGATAATTATGTTTAACTTTTCAGCGGCCCTGTGTCTTACGTCGTGGTTGGTGCTTACAAGCGCAGCGACACCTCTGACAGGAGCAAGATCTACAAAGTTAAGCAGATCATCAAACACCCAGAGTTCAAGCCACCCATCAAATACAACGACATTGCTTTACTTGAGACCGACAAAACGTAAGTTTTTTTAAACGTCGCCCCACACTAATAATCTCTCCTGTGTCGTGGGTGCGTTTCACAAACATGGAATATCACATACACAGACTCGGGACAAACATCTGCGGGTCGCATAAATTTTCGTCCCGTGTGGAATGGAACCTGTAATCCTTAGCGCAGCACTCTAATCTCTTAGCCACTGTGCTAAGCGGATCGTTAATTTGTAATCCATACTTACATATCCATACTAATATTACAACTTTAAAAGTAACTCTGTCTGTCTATCTTTCTGTCTGACTGTCTGTCTGTTACATCTTCAGGACTAAACCGCTGGACGGATTTTGATGAAATTTGGCCTGTAGAAGGTTTGAGATCCGAAAAAGGACATAGGCTACTTTTTTAATTAAACCCTCTGACTAGTTTTAAATAGGAGTTAATGCGAGTGAAGCCGCGGGCATTAGCTAGTATCTAAATTATTCATCCTCTTATTCACCACGTATATATAATATTTCTTACTAGACTTCTTTTTCTTTTGACGAGCAGCGACATGGTAGCTCAGTAGGTAAACTGCGCTACAAATGGGTTGAGGTCGTGGGTTTCAATCCCGTTCTTGTCTATATCTCAAACTTCCCTGGTACAGTATAATGATTACTAACTGCGCCCCGCGGTGTTAACTGCAATTTTTTTTTGGGATGAAAGTAGCCTATGTGTTAATCCAGGGTATCTGCTACCTCCATACCAAATTGTAGTAAAATCGGTCCAGCCGTTTGAGCGTGAAGAGGTAACAAACATACAAACACACTCACAAACTTTCACTTTTATAATATTAGTGTGATAAAGGATTTTTCCTATTATTTATTATGTTTGTAAGACTCACCCGAAACTGGGCATTGTGCTTTCCTTTATAAATAAGTAACTAGCTTTTGCCCGCGGCTTCGCCCGCGTTAACCCCTATTTAAACTCCTTAGAGGGTTGAATTTTAAAAAAGTAGCCTATGTCCTTTCTCAGGGCTTAAACTTTCTTCATGCCAAATTTCATCTCAATCCGTCCAGCGGTTTAGTCGTGAAGGTGTAACGGACAGACAGAGTTACTTTCACATTTATAATATTGATTATATTTGCAGGATCGAGTTGAGCGAGTTCGTGGTGCCGGCGTGTATTCACACCGGCGATGCTATTGACGACAGTAAGGTGCAGGCCACGGGCTGGGGGCTCACGCAGTACAAGGGGTCCGTCTCTGAAGCCCTGCAGAAAGTATGGAACACTGACAATATTTATTTATAATTCTTACAGCTACCTTTACAGTAATCCAATCCCAATAAGATAGTGTAGACACCCTTAACCTAGTAATTTAATCAATATTAACACTACTAGGAACTTATAAATGAACATTTAATAATTTGCTATACTTATCAAAGGCCTGGTTTGTTTTTCGGCCAAAGAATTAGCATTGCCATTCAACGTGGCAATGCCGCCAGCCTACCAGTCGACAGTGATGAGGAATATGTCGATGCATAATTTTTTGATGTTTTTTGGTTGTATATATTATTATTTTTAATGTAGGTAGTATACAAAATGCCTGATTGCCTCGTTGGTCTAGTGGTCGCTAAGCGCGACTGCTGAGCAAGAAGTCCTGGGTTCAAATCCCGGGTCGGGCAATAGTGTTACTGAGTTTTCCATTAGATAATTCTCAGTAGCAGCGCGGAGTCTAGATTTGTGCCCGGTTCATGGCAATAGGCTCGCCCCCTATTACATTGGGACTTACAACATAACTGGCGAAATGTGGGTGTACTATATGTTCACCTCTGCCTACCCCTTCGGGGAATACAGGCGTGATGTTATGTTATGTTAGTATAAAAAATGTTGAATTTAATAAAGTGAATGTTTCACTTATCTAATAACATATTATACTTAAAGTTACTTTAATAAAGTCACTTAGTGAACAAATAAAAATGACTACTTTGTCGGCAACAGATTCAATTCTCAATTCTATATCGCGTACCAAATGTTACATAGTTGGTATTGGAATAATTGTATTCCCAATTATGGACCCTGTGGGCACAGCATAGATGAAGTAGGACAGAGGATAAAGACTCCAAAGATTTAGTGGGTGCAAAGGTTAGGCTTTTTAACCGACTTAAAAAAAAGGAGGAGGTTCTCAATTCGTCGGGATCTTTTTATTTTTTATGTATGTTCCGTTATAACTCAGTAATTTATGAACCGATTTGAAATATTATTTATTCATATGATTGGGTTTACTTTCCGATTGGTCCGCCGGTTCGCCGGGCGCCGACTTCCACTTCGCTTATGTAAAGTGATGTGATAAAATATAATTTTTCACTTTTGAGTTTTTTGAAGGTTTTAATTTTGTATTTTTTTTTTGTTAGTATTTAATATTAAAGTGACAATATGCGTCATTTCCGCACAAAACGTCTGTCGCTACTCGTTCGGTGTAGTTCGGTATTTTCCACGAGGACAAAGTCGATCTATAAAGTTTTGTACCAGTATTAATTATTAATTTTCAGGTGATCCTTAACAAGTTTTCAACCGAGGAGTGCGCCGCGAAGTACCCTCCCGTGCGGCTCATGAAGAAGGGCTTCGATCCTCAGTCTCAAACGTGCTATGGAGACAAGTCTGTGCCCAAAGATACTTGCCAGGTAAACAGCTAATTTATTAAAAACTAACTTTCAACAGCAGAGGCAGTTTAAAGCCGCGTTTTCACTAGGCATCATTTGTCCCGCGACCTTGTTACTTGACACGAAATTTACGTGTCCCGCGCGATGTCGCCCGACGTCGCTCGCGACATCTACGGGTCGCGCGACTCGTGACCTCCGTGTCCTTGACAGTCGCCCGACAAGTTTTGAATAGTGAGGACGCGAGTCGCTTTATGTAAGTCACACTGAACTATACCAATCTCTTCGTGCGACATAATATTCACTACTGAGTAGTGTGAACAAGGCAACTGTCGAACGACATGCCCCCTAGTGAAAACGCGGTATAAGATCGACGGCGCAGAAGACTTTTTTTTGCACCCAGTTTGTTTATAAGTATATTTTATATAATTAAGTAGGTACTTAGTTAAACTAACTAAGGCTACCGCACGCGTCCTTACGCACTTGCCATGATTGCCTTTGGGTTAATCCGCCCCTGATCCACAGCTGTATGAGAGCGGTATCCAAGATGGCGGATGCGAGAGAGCGCACAATATACTTACAGCTAAATCATCATGTGTCAATTATTGCTATAATTATTTGTGTAGGCGTCCATACTTTTATTATTTCGAGTGGCTAATACAAGTTATGAGTTGTGGCGTTTTAATGCGTATTCAACTTAATATCAAAAAAGTTTGTTAGTTCCATAGCAACAAGCACAAAGCCTGGATTAGCGCGATGAACTAAAATCTGTAGTAAGACAACGACGTTCTAAGATAGTTTTCTCGTTACAAATATTGTCAATAATACTGTCAGCTGACCCGCGTTTTTGTTAACTTCTTGTAGCAAGTTTTGTATACTATATAATAGAATAAACACAATTGTAATTTCTTATATTCCTATTTAAATAAGTGTAGATAAGTAGTTAAATACTAATAACATAATAATGAACTATAATTATTAAATCTTAACCTTTAACTTATATGGGTACATATGTGCTAGTATAAGTTGGTTAAATAAATAATAAATATATTCATTTTCTCGGAACAAATATTAACAATACTGCCAGCTACCCCATGTTTTTGTTAACTTCTGGTAATAAACTATGTAGCCTATATATTTTATATTTTCTTTCAGGGTGACAGCGGCGGCCCAATACAGATTAAGAGCGAAAAGATCCATTGCATGTACACTGTGGTGGGTGTGACGTCATTCGGAAGAGCTTGCGGCTTCGTCGGAGAACCTGGCATCTACACCAGGGTGGCTGACTATGTACCCTGGATCGAGGGCATAGTATGGCCAGGGAACAATTAAGAAGTGGCAGGGGTCCTAGATAAGTGTAGAGAGAGTAGTATCGAAATCGAATAGAATCTATACTTATAATAAAGCTGAAGAGTTTGTTTGTTTGCGTGAACGCGCTAATCTCAGGAACTACTGGTCCGATTTGAAAAATTCTTTCAGTGTTAGATAACCCATTTATCAAGGAAGGCTATAGGCTATAAAACATTCGAAATCCACGCGGGCGAAGTCGCGGGCGGAAGCTAGTGATAAATATGTATATGAGATTGACTTTTTGTCATCGATGTAGTCAAAAAATCATCAAAGTATCGCGTTGCATGATAATATCAAAATTGAAATACAACACGGGAATTAACGCGAACACGTTGTTCCCGTGTCGTAAATTAATTTAGTCATCAACATCCACATACATTTCACATTTTATTCGATTTCGAATTCATTTGATTCCAGTATAGGACAAATATTTTCGTGGTCCGTAAGTCTAACGTTGCAAGTTCACACCCCGGCACGCACCAATGTCTTTTCGAATTCATGTGAGTATTATAAATTAGTTATCAGTTGCTAAAAACGGTGAAGGAAATCATCGTGAGGAAACCGGCACACCTGAGAGATTTTTCAACGGTGTGTCTTAAAGCCATGTCAGAGGCCTACAGGCGGTTTAAACTCTGACACCAGGTTGTTCATCAACCATACGATAAGAGCTGACTCCTTAGACGTACCGATATAGGTGTGATGATTTGTACAACCAACGAAATAAAACATTCATAAAAATTAAATTGTTTATTGCATTTTGATTGTGTTAAAGTAATTAGATTTATGTATCAATTACTATGAGTATTTACCGGTAGTACTCACGTGTATATTCGGGAATGCCCGACTAGTTTTATATATGCCCGACTAGTTTTATAGAATTAAATATTATGGATACATGGATAACAGTTACTAGATTTGTGAGTCCAAAGAAAATATTAGCAAACATTTGTTACAAGTTTTTTTTATCTAATAAAACCCCTAGACAATTGGCAAAACGCCAGACGAATAGAATGATAAATAATGTTTCGACGATGTAATCTATGACATGTGAATTCAATTTTTTTTCTTTTTGATTTTTATTTGTCAAGTATTTTTCACTTGTCGAAAGCCCAAGCTATGTTAGAATCCTAGATTATCTTCACGGCCACACGATGCTCTCAATCCAGGGTATGTAGTGAGACACCCTGCTGTACACTCCTGGATACCCAACCTGGGCACAATTCACATTCCCGAAAGAGGTAACACCAAGGATCAAGTACATGCAGTATATATCGTTGCTTCTGATCTGGAGAGGACCCCCACTGTCGCCCTGAAATAAACATATATTTGTTAAAGCATTACACGTGTATTCCCCGGGTAGGCAGAGGTGCATTATACACCCACATTTTACTAGTTATGTTATAAGTCCCAATGTAATAGGGGCCAGCTAGCCATTAGCAGGGCACTTTTAAACTCTGTACTGCTGCGAATTACTCGGTAATATCCAGGAACACTTTTCCAGACCTGCGAATCGAACCCAAGCCGTCGTGTCCGAAACTCGGTCAGGAGAACATTATTATTATAGTTTGTCATACAAATATTTTACGTAGTTGCTAGCGGGTTACGTGGGACAACTCGTGGTTGAGATATGTGTCAGTGAGGTACCTACCGAGCACGTGTCTCTGGGGGTCCCGTCGTCTCCATAGCACATCTGAGAGGCGCTGTCGTATCCGTCAGGGAAGTGCCGATGTTTGGGGAACTTCAGCTTGCAGGCTTCAGTGGACACCTTCCATAATGGTACCTAGATATAACAATTTATATGTATGTCAAATCAATATTTTTCTGGTTAAGATCCGTTGGTCTAGCGACCAACGAATCCATGCGACTCCGCCGCGTCACCAGCTCATTCTTCTTCTTCTTATCGTATGGTTGATGAACAGCCTGGTGTCAGAGTTTAAACCGCCTGTAGGCCTCTGACATGGCTTTACACACTGTTGAACAATCTCTCAGGTGTGCCGGTTTCCTCACGATGTTTTCCATCACCGTTTTTAGCAACTGATGACTTTTTGAATTAATTAATAATACGCACATGAATTCGAAAAGACATTGGTGCGTGCCGGGGTTTGATATTGCGACCATTGATTTGGCAGTCCAACGGTCATACCACTCGGCTATCAGTGCTTACTTATATACCTATTTATAAGATCTACATTTTTTTATACCTATGTTTTTACAAATAATAAATGACTTTGACTTTGATACCAGCTCATGAACGAGCTCAGTTGGAGTCCGAAACGAGTCGGGCATTCACGAATATACACGTGGGTAAAACTGCTATGTATAGTAAATAATATGGATAACAATAACGAAAATTTTAATTAACATACCATAACTTTGCATCCCTTTTCAAAAAAATTACGAGGATGGAGGAGTATGATATTTGGCATCATCATTTCAGCCCGGTATCACCCACTGCTGGGTATAGGCCCCCCTTTTTCTCTGCCAATCTCTTTCTTGAGCATATTAAATAACTTTGGCATAGTTAAACTTATAAGGAGAAGAAGTTCAGCTCCCTTACCGTGAACTCTTAAAGCAGGACAGTTTACGTTGTGGAAGCGAGACACCGCATTACACTTCACGTACCTAGCAGCGTCTCGCTTTCACATAGCCGAGCGGTATGACCGTTGGACTGCCAAGACAAAGGTCGCAAGTTCAAATCCCGGCACGCACCAATGTCTTTACGAATTCATGTTCGTACTATAAATTAGTTATCAGTTGCTAAAAACGGTGAAGGAAAATATCGTGAGGAAACCAGCACACCTGAGAGATGTTTCAACGGTGTGTAAAGCCATGTCAGAGGCCTACAGGTGGTTTAAACTGTGACACCAGGTTGTTTGATCAACCATACGATAAGAAGAAGAAGATCGTAAACTGCCTTGTTTTAAGAGTTCATGTAAGGGGCCTGAAAGCTAAAATTTGTAGCACAATTACGGTAAATTGATGAACAGATTGGTGCAATAGCTAAGCGATTAGACTGGTGCGCTAAGGGTTGCAGGTTAGATTACCGCACGGGATAATAATTTGTGCGATCCGCAGATATTTGTCCCGAGTCTGGGTGTTTTTGTATGTTATATTACATGTTTGTAAAACGCACCAATGATACAGAAAAAAATCATTGTGTGGGGCGACGTTCTTTCATAAAAAAATAAAATAAGGCCGCCAGGCGACCTCTTGTAATATATATATTTACGTTTTGCAAAACATTGGCGTTCTCTAGGTTGTACCCTAAAGACCCCCAGCCAGTGGCGTACGTCCGCTGGTCCTCCACATCGTTACCAACGTGGAGACACGCTGGGAAGACCTCTCGTTTAAACTGCACCCTGGAAGACAAGATATATTAATATTATAAACGAAGTTGTGAGTGTGTGTTTGTATGTTTGTCACTTCTCCACACGTAAACAGCTGGACCAATTTTGATAAAATTTTGTATGGAGGTAGCTGACACCCTGGATTAACACATAGGCTACCTTTTATCCCGAAAAAGCTTAACGGGTAACACCGCGGGGCGCAACTAGTATTCCGTAATCATAACATTACGACACGGTAGCTCAGTTGGCAAGAGCAGCGCCACGAATAGGTGAAGGTGGTGGGATCAATGCTTTATTGGTTAAAAAAAACGTCGTGCCACACTAGGAATTTCCCGTGTATCGTGGGTGCGTTTCACAAACATGAAATATCACATACATTAACAACCAGATTAGGGACGAATATCTGCAGATCACACAAATTTTTGTCCTGTGCGGGAATTGAACCCGCAACCCTTAGCGCAGCAGTCCAATCGCTTAGCCACTGTTCGAATCGGGTCATCTTTTTTTGGCTTGAGGCGACGGTGGCGTGTGGGGCACGTTATTATTGTCGGCTATACCCGACCGCAGCGTTCAAACGGGTATCCTCGGTGTATACAGCAGGTTCACTGTACTCACATCGTGAGGAAACCGTCACACCTGAGAGATGTTTCAACGGTGTGTAAAGCCATGTCAGAGGCCTACAGGCGATTTAAACTCTGACACCAGGTTGTTCATCAACCATACGATAAGAAGAAGACTGTACTCACGGTCGGTCTATCTCCAAGAGAGCTATGTCATGGTATTTCGATGGGGACTTGTACATAGGGTGTTTGATTATATTCTTAACCCTATAAATGTTTTCTTCAAGCGGCTTTTCCTCTCTCTTCAAGACTCCAAACACGGCGAAAGTCACGTTACCTCTGAAAACCAGGAAATAGTAATTTAAAAATGTACATACATAATTAATAATATACTGTTTTTCTCTTTCGAATTTATGTGCGTATTATAAATTAGTTATCAGTCGCTAAAAACGGTAAAGGAAAACATCGTGAGGGAACCGACACACCTGAGAGATTTTTCAATGGTGTGTAATGCCATGTCAGAGGCCTACAGGTGGTTTAAACTCGGACACCAGGTTGTTCATCAACCATACGATAAGTTGAAGAAGCACACAGTGCACTAAACTACCTCTTTAGCCCTAGACAAGTAGAAAAATTTGGATGGCATAATGTTTCGACAAAATTTTTCAGTGTTTTCGATTTCTATTTCTCCCCTTTTTTTTCCTCGTTCCCTGGTTGAGGTCTGCCACCGTATGTTGGACGCACAGGCCCCTCATTCAGTCATTTTTCCTATCCGTGCAGGGTAACCATGTGTAAAAATGAAATGTAATCTTAACATCTAAATATATCTTATATCTAAAATATATAACTCAAAGGTGACTGACTGACTGACATAGTGATCTATCAACGCACAGCCCAAACCACTGGACGGATCGGGCTGAAATTTGGCATGCAGGTAGATGATATGACGTAGGCATCCGCTAAGAAAGGATTTTGATCAATTCTACCCCCAAGAGGATAACATAGGGGATGAAAGTTTGAATGAAACTTTGTCAATTTTAAACCGATCGGGCTGAGACTTTGCATGCATAAAGCTACTATGACGTAGGCATCCCCCAAGAAAGGATTTTGATAAATTCCATCCCCAAGGGGATAAAATAGGGGATGAAAGGTTGTATGAAACTTTGTCAATATAAAACTCATCGGGCTGAGACTATGCATGCATAAAGCTACTATGACGTAGGCATTCCCTAAGAAAGGATTTTGATAAATTCCATCCCCAAGGGGATAAAATAGGGGATGAAAGGTTGTATGAAACTTTGTCAATATAAAACTCATCGGGCTGAGACTATGCATGCATAAAGCTACTATGACGTAGGCATTCCCTAAGAAAGGATTTTGATAAATTCCATCCCCAAGGGGATAAAATAGGGGATGAAAGGTTGTATGAAACTTTGTCAATATAAAACTCATCGGGCTGAGACTATGCATGCATAAAACTACTATGACGTAGGCATTCCCTAAGAAAGGATTTTGATAAATTCCATCCCCAAGGGGATAAAATAGGGGATGAAAGGTTGTATGAAACTTTGTCAATATAAAACTCATCGGGCTGAGACTATGCATGCATAAAACTACTATGACGTAGGCATTCCCTAAGAAAGGATTTTGATAAATTCCATCCCCAAGGGGATAAAATAGGGGATGAAAGGTTGTATGAAACTTTGTCAATATAAAACTCATCGGGCTGAGACTATGCATGCATAAAACTACTATGACGTAGGCATTCCCTAAGAAAGGATTTTGATAAATTCCATCCCCAAGGGGATAAAATAGGGGATGAAAGGTTGTATGAAACTTTGTCAATATAAAACTCATCGGGCTGAGACTATGCATGCATAAAGCTACTATGACGTAGGCATTCCCTAAGAAAGGATTTTGATAAATTCCATCCCCAAGGGGATAAAATAGGGGATGAAAGGTTGTATGAAACTTTGTCAATATAAAACTCATCGGGCTGAGACTATGCATGCATAAAACTACTATGACGTAGGCATTCCCTAAGAAAGGATTTTGATAAATTCCATCCCCAAGGGGATAAAATAGGGGATGAAAGGTTGTATGAAACTTTGTCAATATAAAACTCATCGGGCTGAGACTATGCATGCATAAAGCTACTATGACGTAGGCATTCCCTAAGAAAGGATTTTGATAAATTCCATCCCCAAGGGGATAAAATAGGGGATGAAAGGTTGTATGAAACTTTGTCAATATAAAACTCATCGGGCTGAGACTATGCATGCATAAAACTACTATGACGTAGGCATTCCCTAAGAAAGGATTTTGATAAATTCCATCCCCAAGGGGATAAAATAGGGGATGAAAGGTTGTATGAAACTTTGTCAATATAAAACTCATCGGGCTGAGACTATGCATGCATAAAACTACTATGACGTAGGCATTCCCTAAGAAAGGATTTTGATAAATTCCATCCCCAAGGGGATAAAATAGGGGATGAAAGGTTGTATGAAACTTTGTCAATATAAAACTCATCGGGCTGAGACTATGCATGCATAAAACTACTATGACGTAGGCATTCCCTAAGAAAGGATTTTGATAAATTCCATCCCCAAGGGGATAAAATAGGGGATGAAAGGTTGTATGAAACTTTGTCAATATAAAACTCATCGGGCTGAGACTATGCATGCATAAAACTACTATGACGTAGGCATTCCCTAAGAAAGGATTTTGATAAATTCCATCCCCAAGGGGATAAAATAGGGGATGAAAGGTTGTATGAAACTTTGTCAATATAAAACTCATCGGGCTGAGACTATGCATGCATAAAACTACTATGACGTAGGCATTCCCTAAGAAAGGATTTTGATAAATTCCATCCCCAAGGGGATAAAATAGGGGATGAAAGGTTGTATGAAACTTTGTCAATATAAAACTCATCGGGCTGAGACTATGCATGCATAAAACTACTATGACGTAGGCATTCCCTAAGAAAGGATTTTGATAAATTCCATCCCCAAGGGGATAAAATAGGGGATGAAAGGTTGTATGAAACTTTGTCAATATAAAACTCATCGGGCTGAGACTATGCATGCATAAAACTACTATGACGTAGGCATTCCCTAAGAAAGGATTTTGATAAATTCCATCCCCAAGGGGATAAAATAGGGGATGAAAGGTTGTATGAAACTTTGTCAATATAAAACTCATCGGGCTGAGACTATGCATGCATAAAACTACTATGACGTAGGCATTCCCTAAGAAAGGATTTTGATAAATTCCATCCCCAAGGGGATAAAATAGGGGATGAAAGGTTGTATGAAACTTTGTCAATATAAAACTCATCGGGCTGAGACTATGCATGCATAAAACTACTATGACGTAGGCATTCCCTAAGAAAGGATTTTGATAAATTCCATCCCCAAGGGGATAAAATAGGGGATGAAAGGTTGTATGAAACTTTGTCAATATAAAACTCATCGGGCTGAGACTTTGCATGCATAAAGCTACTATGACGTAGGCATTCCCTAAGAAAGGATTTTGATAAATTCCATCCCCAAGGGGATAAAATAGGGGATGAAAGGTTGTATGAAACTTTGTCAATATAAAACTCATCGGGCTGAGACTATGCATGCATAAAACTACTATGACGTAGGCATTCCCTAAGAAAGGATTTTGATAAATTCCATCCCCAAGGGGATAAAATAGGGGATGAAAGGTTGTATGAAACTTTGTCAATATAAAACTCATCGGGCTGAGACTATGCATGCATAAAACTACTATGACGTAGGCATTCCCTAAGAAAGGATTTTGATAAATTCCATCCCCAAGGGGATAAAATAGGGGATGAAAGGTTGTATGAAACTTTGTCAATATAAAACTCATCGAGCTGAGACTATGCATGCATAAAACTACTATGACGTAGGCATTCCCTAAGAAAGGATTTTGATAAATTCCATCCCTAAGAGGATAAAATAGGGGATGAAAGTTTGAATAAATCTTCTTTGATTTTCGACTTATTGAACTGAAATTAAAGATTGGAGCTACTATGATGAAGACATCCGCCTTAATAGGATTTTGATAAATTCAACCCCCATGGGGATAAAATAAGGGATGATGGAGGATGCAAATACATTAGTTTGAACCTATAAGTACCTAATGGAACGAATAAATTAAGACGAACAAAATATTTTTTAGTTCTAAATGTTGACAATAGATGGCTTCTTAACGCGAGCGAAGCCGCGGGCAAAAGCTAGCGTTTTTATATAATTCCGACTGCAGTTTTGCACATTGGCATTATTATTATTATTATAACAAGCCTGTAATGTCCCACTGCAGGGCAAAGGCCTCCCCACTCTCCCTCCACACGACTGTCAAGGGCTGTCGATGCCCAGTCCTCCATAAAAGACTCCAGGTCATCTCGCCATCTCCGTTTGGGTCTGCCTCGCTGACGTCTAGCTTGTGTAGGGGTCCATTGGGATGTACGCTTGGCCCATTGATCGTCTGTCATGCGGTAGACGTGACCAGCCCAGTTCTATTTTAATGTAGCAGCTTTGTGATTGGCGTTACGCAGTATATTTGAACTAAATGCCCTGCGTGTACAACGTACCAAGGATTTAATTCACATGAACTAAATATCAAATCGACCAATTAGGCTTTGGAGTTTCTCGCCGATTCTTCGCCATAGGAATGACATTTTTGGACCCGTGAAACTAGCATCTTAAAGTGTCATAAGTGCCTGTAATTGGTGTACATGAAATAATTTTGAATTTGAATCAGGCAACTACTCCATCTTGGAATAGTTGGTGTGGCTTCAATATTGTGTGCGTTCACGGATGTGATTTGTTCTGTATTATGAGGTTACTAAGGTACTTACAGCTCTCTAGCAGAGGAGCAGTGTGCGGCGGTCAGGACATACTTCTCACTGATGAGGGAACCCCCACAGCTGAAGGCTGCTTCGCTGAATTTCTTTCCGTACCCGAGTAGAGCCTGCAAATTATATTAAATGTGTATATAGAAACACATAGTACAATTATCAAAAGTGATATATGAAAACTTAATAGATCTTCTAGATGTCATCACGCCTGTATTCCCCGTAGGTGTAAGCTGAGGAGTATAGTACGCCCACATTTTGCCTGTTATGTTACTAGCGTTCCGTCGTGTTACCTGCTACATTTGTTTTGTATAAAAAGTGTATATATTAATAGCCTATGTGTCAATCGAAGGTGTCAGCTACCTCCATACCGAAATTTAACAAAATTGGTCCCGCCGTTTGGGCGTAAAGAGGTTACAAGATTTTTTTGGTATTAAAAAGTATATTTATTAATAGCCTATGTGTCAATCCAAAGTGTCAGCTACCTCCATACCGAAATTTAACAAAATTGGTCCAGCCGTTTGAGCGTGAAGAGGTTACAAACATACAAACACTTACAAACTTTCGCTTTTATAATATTAGTGTGATTTACCATGTGCGGGAAGTCTCCGGGAAGTGCGT
Organism: Abrostola tripartita; assembly: GCA_905340225.1. Lineage (NCBI taxonomy): Eukaryota > Metazoa > Arthropoda > Insecta > Lepidoptera > Noctuidae > Abrostola > Abrostola tripartita. Next base: position 471,019 of record HG996513.1, on the reverse strand, counting down.
CACCCCGCTCCCTATTAAGTAGGTATTGTTATTTCCTGTTAATGACACAGGTGTCTACCAGACTATTACTACCGTCACTGTTGGTAACGCAGCGAAATATCCCTCGTCGTTGGAAGTCCAAACATTCTAAAATCACAATTTTTTAGGGGCCATCCATTTATGATTTATGACCATGTCTTAATTTTTCTTACAAGGGGTTAGTCTAGACAGTTCTTATTAAGATCACAAAAATACGCAAACAAACCAAATCCGAAGTTTATTACTATCAAAATGCAATAAACGAAACGTGTATTAATTTGCAAAGGCTCCAAAATTATACAATAAAGTACCAAAATGTATCAAATCAGCAGATAATATTAATATTTTTAAAAAGAGGTTGTTTTCATTCCATATAGAGAAGGCATATTACTCTGTTCAGGAATACTTAAATGATAAAATATAATGTAATTGTTTTTTGTAGGATGCCAATATTATTTTCCGACTGACTGCAATGTATTGTGATTATATAATCTTATTTCTTTACCTATGACATTAACCGATAACTCATTTTATTGTATTGTGTGTGTACAACCTGTGTTGGTTGGTTTTCATTTTTTTTAATATTCGTACTGTATGCCTTCGCCAACTTCGAATACAGGTGATGTTTTGTTATGTAACAATTATGCATCCTTTACTGATTGTATATAGATGAAGAATTTTAATTTCTCTCTGTTTATCTCATTCCTCTGCGACGTAATCGATTAAGGGGATTACATCGCCCAAACCCAAAACTAGCCCATGTTTAAAGCATTTTGTTGACGAACCCCTTAGCGATTACCCTGTTAAATATATATGTTATACTTAAGGTCTTTTCAAATAATCTGTATTGAACAGATTTCAATAAATTTGCTCAAATATTGAGATATAACAGTTTTAAGAAGGCTCTTTTCAAATTTTTTACTCAAATTGTTGGTATTTTTTTTTGTTTTTTACAAAACGTCGCCCTACACTAGGAATTTCTCCTGTATCGTAAGTGCGTTTCACAAACATGAAATATTACACACAAACACCCAGACTCGGGACAAACAAATGTGGATCGCACAATTTTTTGCCCCGTGCGGGAATCGAACCCGCAACCCTTAGCGCAGCAGTCTAATCGCTTAGCCACTACGCCAATCAGGTCGTCATCAATATGATGCGCTAAAATATGATGGGAGTGAAAATATGTCAGGATTGTAGAAAATGGAAATCCGTGGTCTCTGCCTACCCCTCTGGGAGACAGGCGTGACTTTATATATGTTTTCTATAATAAATTTTAAGCCCGGTGGGATGTTTTTCGTCTCCAGGAGTGACGATACTTAAGTACGTCCGTCACTAGACGGTCAACCTCGCTACCATCCTTGTTGACTGACCAATCTCTACAGCATGACCTATTCCATGTGGCTATTGGCTCATGCCGATACGAAGAAGAAAATGGTAGATGGCAGATCGTGATGCTTGCGTTATCTGGGTCTATCTACAAGCATATTTACTAATATTATAAATGTGAAAGCTGCTGGCTAAAGCTATACATACATAAACCATCAAACTAAATTAACGCAAGCGAAGCCGCGGGCAAAAGCTAGTCTATGATAATTACCATATGAGGGAATTCTCTTCTTTTAGCATCAATACCACCACCTGCTGCACAGAAGGCACAACGGACATGCAACATAAAACAAGAACCCCTCACTTCTGGGACTGTACCACAACCTGTGACGAACTCCTGGTATTCCAGGCATTCTGAAATCATACACCCAGTGTTAAAATACAGACGTATACAGGTGACACGCGCTGCGAAAGTAGCATCTAAGTTTAGATGATGTAACAAGCTCAATTTAAATAGATAGAATATGCTTCATTGTACACCATGTTAACACATAACGGCGGCCTTATCGCCTATAGCGATATCTACCAGGCAATCTTTCAAAGGACAAAATGGTGAAAAGTGGTAGGGATAGTTCATGGTACACAAGATACATAAAGATTACAACAATTATAGATAAATATTTATATAGGAAATATGAATTAATTATGACCATAACAATAAAGAGATTTTCTAATAAAGAGCATTTTCTTTCAGTTTGAGTTGTAAAGTATGTATATATATTTTTATATATGTATATATATAATATGTATGGTATTTTAGTTTGTTTATATAGTATATTTATGTATGTATTATTTTTAGTAAGTATTTGTATTTTATATGATAAGTACCTGTAATATAGTATTATTTTGTTTTTATCCATTTCGGTTGTACACTTTTTCAATCCTCTTATGCTAAATCTCTCAACTACTCTAAGGTTTGCTGTAAGAAAACTCAATTCTGAGTTAAGCTCGCCTCTGTACATCATATTTCGTATTGTTACATATATGTAATCATATGTTTTGTGTACAATAAATAATTAAGAATTAAAGCAGCAGAGGACAATCAAGCAGATTATTTATCTAAAAAATGGTTTTTAACTCTCGTCTTAAAAGAAAGTAAAGTTTGAGCCTGTCTGATAGATTAGCTCGTTTAAACTCAGCTCAACTTTATTCCACTCATAACCATCCAGCCATCCTACTTGCACACATGCAACCCATTGCACAGGTACACTACCTCACAATGCACACACACACACACTAACACACTTACTATTTTATTTTAGATTTTAGTAGTGTTTTAACTCTTAAAGCAGGACAGTTTACCATGTGTAACGCTTTCACATGGTAAACTTACGCATACCCCGTCGTTAGGAGACGACGGGGTTATGTGGGACTCCCTCCGTGAACCGAAAAGGCCGATCCACGAGGGTAATCCCACTAAAAACCACACATGCCTGCTGGGGCCTATGGTGGCGGGGAGGCGGGATCGCTATTAGCACTCTACCGCCAACCCCGCCGGCGCTGCCGCCCTAACAAGGGCGATGGTAAACTGTCCTGCTTTAAGGGTTCATAGTAAGGGGGCTCAGTAATTGTATTTTTGAGCCATTTGCCAGGTGACGTAATGGTCAGTATTTGCATTATAATTTTCGCATCGACCCGTTCATGAAGCGTTCCGCGAGAGAATATCGCTGAAAATTCTCCGTTTGTTCCTGGATTTTTTTTATTTTTCCAGCCTTTTTCAGATTCCAATTAATTCCAACGTAATTGTTAATGTGTGCGGATCGCACAAATTTTTGCGGGTTCGATTCCCGCACGAGGCAAAAATTTGTGCGATCCGCAGATGTTTGTCCCGAGTCTGGGTGTTTGTGTATGCGATATTTCATGTTTGTGAAACGCACCCACGATACAGGAGAAATTCCTAGTGTGGGGCGACGTTTTAAAAAAAAAAAAATGTAGTCAACATTTCTATTGTGTGTATAGGTACTATCTGCTACTGTCTCATCGGAATAAGAGAGTGAGGGAATAGGGGGTGCACCTGTGTTTGCGCGCATACTTGCGCACTATAATATCTCCTGCGTAGTTGGCTAGTCTCGGATACGATATTTGTAAGAAATGACCATCAAGACCCTATTACTAAGAGTCAGCTGTCCGTCCGTCTGACCGTCAGTCACCAGGCTGTATCTCATGAACCGTGATAGATAGACAGTTGAAATTTTCACAGATTATGTATTTCTGTTGACGCTATAATAAAAAATACTAAAAAACAGAATGAAATAAATATTTAAGGGGGCTCCCCTACAACAAACAAGACCGACTCGCACCTAGCCGGTTTTATGACTCGTTGTCCTGGGTGAGCGGCACACGTGGTAATGCGACGCGACGCGAAGCGAGATCAAGTACCTAGTCGTTGTATGCATTTGTGTGCGAAATGTGTCTGTCTACTTTGACTACAAGCGTGATGTCATCTCTCTGAGGTCAGTGTGACCTCCTGTGTATATTCACCATGTGAGGGAACTCTCCTTTCACAGCATCTATACCACCGCCTCCGCTTATTAATTTATTACGGAAATTATCGATATAACAAGATCTCCTGCCTTCGGCGACTGTATCACAACCCATGACGAACTTCTGATGATCCAGGCATTCTGAAAACACCCAATGGTATTAAAAACGAAGGTAACGGAACGTAACGAGCTCATGAATAAGGGCTCCGTTCGAATTCGAAACTAGTCAGGCATACCCGAATACAGACGTGAGTACCGGAATATATAGTAAATAAATTTCGATTTCATGTGCGTACTATAAATTAGTTATCAGTTGCTAAAAACGGTGAAGGAAAACATCGTGAGGAAACCGTCACACCTGAGAGATTTTTCAACGGTGTGTAAAGCCATGTCAGAGACCTACAGGCGGTTTAAACTCTGACACCAGGTTGTTCATCAACCATACGATAAGAAGAAGAAGATAGTACCTTAATAAAAGACTTCGAAAGCTATTTATCATAATCGATCTTTTAGCTTTACAAACTAACTTTTGACGACTTGATTGGCGCAGTGGCTAAGCGATTGAACTGCTGCGCGAGGGTACGATTCCCGGACAGGATAAAAATTTGTGTGATCTGCAGATGTTTGTCCTGAGTGTTGTTGTTTGTGTATGTGATGTTTCATGTTTGTGAAACGCACCTATGATACAGGAGAAATTCCTAGTGTAGGGCGACGTTTTTTTTTAAACTACTTAACAAAAACTTAGCACATCTCCTTTCCACTCATAATCATACCATAGTACACTTCCAGTCACACACACACATGCTCAACAACAAACACGCACACACAAATGCACACACAAACACACACACACATCCTCGCACGCGAGCACAAAATGTCGGCCGTCCGGCAGCGATACGGGCGGATGACATCGTGGTCGTAGCAGGTGGAGCCCGGGTGAGGTTGGCACAGAGACGGAGACTGGCACACAAGGAGGCGGCTATACCCAGCAGTGGGTGGAGTCGGGCTGTCGGTGGTGGTGATGATGACCTATATCGCAAGAAGTAACTTTGGAGTTTCTTCAATGTGTTCGCGGTTCTAAAATATGGTAAATTAATTGTCTATAGCAGCACAGAGTCTGGATTTACTAAATCCGGCACTACTGCTGTTCTATCGGTATTAGTAACAAGCTTTTGCCCGCAGCTTCGCTCGCGTTAATTTAGATTATTGGTTAGTATAGCACTGATAGCCCAGTGGTATGACCGTTGGACTGCGAAGTCTAAGGTCGCAATTTCAAACCCCGGCACGCACCAATGTCTTTTCGAATTCATGTGCGTATTATAAATTAGTTATGAGTTGCAAAAACGGTGAAGGAAAACCTCGTGAGGAAACCGGCACACCTGAGAGATTTTTCAACGGTGTGTGAAGCCATATCAGAGGCCTACAGGCGGTTTAAACTCTGACACCAGGTTGTTTATCAACCACACGATAAGAAGAATTAGTATTAAATATATACCTATATATAGCTTTTGCCCGCGGCTTCGCTCGCGTTAATCCCTATTTAAACCTCATAGAGGGTTCAATTTTAAAAAAAGTAGCCTATGTCCTTTTTTCGGTCTTAAACTTTCTACAGGCCAAATTTCATCAAAATCCGTTCAGCGGTTTAGTCGTGAAGGTGTAACAGCCAGACAGACAGTGTTACTTTCACATTTATAATATTAGTATGGATGTCTGGCTTGTCCCTTATTACATTGGGACCTATAACTGGTGCAATGTGTGTGATACACCTCTATCTACTTTGACTACAGGCGTGATGTCATCTTATGAGGTCAGTGGGACCTCCTGTTTATATTCACCATGTGAGGGAACTCTCCTTCCACAGCATCTATACCACCGCCTCCCACAGTATGGTCCCTTTCGACATAATCAAAGTAACAGAAAGCACTTCCATTCACGATTGTATCACAACCTATCACGAACTTCTGATAATCCAGGCATTCTGAAATCACATAGGTACTCAATCATATTAAAAAGAATAAAAACAATTTAAAAATCCAGCCAAGTCCAGTCGGACTCGCGCACGAAGGGTTCTGTACTATTATCAATAAAAACGGCAGAAAATCACGTCTGTTGTCTGGGAGCCCCCTAAAATATTTATTTTATTCTGTTTTGCAGTATTTGTTGTGATAGCGGCTAATAATTACATATATATAATTAAAAATACATAATACATTTTTTAAAAACGTCACCCCACACTACGAATTTCTCCTGTGTCGCGGGTGCGTTTCACAAACATGTTATATCACATACACAAACACCCAGACTCGGGACAAACATCTGCGGTTCGCAGAAATATTTGCCCCGTGCGGGAATCAAACCCTCAACCCTTAGTGCAGCAGTCTATTCGCTTAGCCGCTGCGCCATTCAGGTCGTCAAATTCCTAACATTTATTGAGTACTAACTGTTAAACTATCGCGTTGCAAGATGATAATTTTACTACATCAAGGGAATTAACGCAAAACACAAGTTTTTAATTTTTACACGACTGCCTTTTCAGTGTTCTTGTATGTTTGTATGTGAGTTTCATTATTCCACCATAACTTCTGAATGCCTGAACCGATTTTGATGTATGGAGTGTCGTTCGAATCCTTACACAAGCGCGAGTAACATCGGCTATAAGAAAATGAAACATAAAAAATTAAAAAAACACGACTGCCATGTTAAAAAACGAACTAAAAAGTTGAGTTAGTTTTTTAACATGGCAGTCGTGTTTTTTTAATTTTTTAATAATATTTTTTATAGCTTGACGTTTCAGTCTGTCTGCCTGTGACCACGGCGTAAAAAACTCGGTCGAAACGTCAAGCTAAAATTAAAAAATAGTGTTTTGCGTTAATTCCCGTGTTGTAGTTTAATTATCATTTATTATGTGATTTAGTCAGAAAAGTTTTTTGTTATATAACGTCGCCCCACACTAAGAATTTTTCCTGTATTGTAGGTGGGTTTCACAAACATGAAATATCATACACAAACACCCAGACTCGGGACAAACATCTGCGGATCACACAAATATTTTCCCCGTGCAGGAATGAAACCCGCAACCCTTAGCGCAGCAGTCCAATCACTTAGCTACTGCGCCAATAAGGTCGGTTTATGACAGCAATTATAATGACAAAGTGAACGCATAGAATTATAAGAGAATAGGATTTGGCGCCGACTTCAACTTCACGTTTATAAAGTGAAGTCAATTATATGTTAATTTTCACTTAAGCTCATTATTTTTCTTTGAAACATTTTTTTTTTTTAATCAGTATTGTTTTATTTGACGACTTGATTGGCGCAGTGGCTAAGCGATTGGACTGCTGCGCTAAGGGTTGCGGGTTCGATTCCCTCACGGGACAAAAAATTGGGTGATCCGCAAATGTTTGTCCCGAGTCTGGGTGTTGGTGATATTTCATGTTTGTGAAACGCACCCACGATACAGGAAGAATTCCTAGTGTGGGGAAAGGTTTACAAAAAAAAAACCAAATACTCCTTTTTTGTTTCTTCCTTTATATTTATTTATTTATTGGTATACCAACAGCAGTACATATTCATTTATATTTAAATAGGCATGGAATAATATAAGTGCTAATATGCACGCCCATTATAGGTACACACAGCAATCACCGTAATAACATTACTTTGTACGTCTAAAACTTTCTTAGCACAAATAATATAGTCTTAACTAGTTAATTAAAATGATATATAAGTTAATAAAATGATATAAAAGTTACAATATATATTGATAAGTTACTGAAGAACTATTGTTTGCTGTACACTCTCGTTGCGTTCCCGCACCTCTGTAATATTTTTTTTAAACTTGCTAGAAACCCCGTGTATGCTGATGTTAGATGATTTGCCACAGAGGCCGTTGAACTCTCTAAACATTCTAAGTAAGGGAGCGTTTAGACCCAAGTTTGTATGTTGCCGAGGAATGTGGAAAACTCTTGTTATTGGTTGTCTAGGTGGTCTGGATGGTACTGAGTATAGGACCCGTTCAACTAGGTCACTGCATCTCACTAAGTTGTTATACAATTTCGAAGAAGATAGTGTTCCTAATTTCCTCTAGTCGGTTAATATAAGGAGGTTAATAGGTTAGGTTAATATAATATGACAAGCTGCCGGAGAGTAGGCTGCGATGGTATGGTCACGTGAGAAGACGGCCCCCTGACTACGTTGGGAATTTGGCACTACAGCTTGCCATCCCCGGTCGCAGACCTAGGGGAAGACCCAAAACCAGATGGGAAGGTGTAGTGTTAAAGGACATGAAGGAGTGCTAAGTCACCGAAGACGACGTCCAGGATAGAGCGAAGTGGAGGGAAAATGTAAGGAAAGCTGACCCCACCACCATGTGGGATAATTATGTAGCTTGAAAGAGAGAGGTTAATATAAGGAGGTATACTCACTTTGCCACGATTTTTGACCCTGTTTCAACTCTTTAGGCTCTTTGTTCACACTATTTAGGGCTGGACATCCGTCAGTGTATAATCGCTTCAACAAACTAAAAAAAAAAAATTATAAATATTGTATTAAATAATAATAATAATAATGTCCTCCTGACCGAATTTCGGTCACGGCGGCCTGTCTCAGCTGAGACTAGCCATCTGTGCAGGAGATATTATAGTGCACAAGTCACACTCTCATAGTCCAGGACGGTAAGACACGACCGGAGAGAGATCAGGCGCAGGACCAACGGCTTAACGTGCCTTCCGAAGCACGGTAATATTGTGTATTTACCACGTTATGTATTTTATTTATTTAATAGCATTTGCTAAAATACTTGTACGTAGCAGCGGTAAGCAGATTAACATTAGTAGAATCTGATTTTGTTAACAATTTTATGGATTCGTTTTTTTCCCGCCGAACCCTAAATATTTTTGAAATTTAAAGTACCTAACCTGTATGAGAGCTTTTAACATCAGGTATCTGCTAATGAAAGTCCCTTTAAAATCCGTCAAGCCGTCGCGGAGTAGCCGTAACTCGTGCATTATCCGCGTTATAGCGACAACGACAAGTGAATGCATAGATACTCCTGATTATAGATATATAGATACATACTGTTGTTTATGCTTTAGAATTTTGTATTTAAAATTGTTATACAGTGTCACACCAAAAACTATTGAATGCCAAGGCGGGTCATAGCTGTACAATTTTGAAAACATGTAACATCTTGTGGATGACATATGTTCCTCAATAAAGACTATTTGTACTAGTATCTTATACACTAACCTTTGTGTTCCCCTTGTTTCTTGTTCTAAACAACAAACAATCGGTACTTTTGAAGTGCTGTTGAAGGAACAAATCTAAAAAAAAATTAGATATATTAAAAAATCTCTACTGCAACAAAACTGAAACGGAAAGTATAGAATTATGTTATAACATAGTGAGTAACAGTTAAGAGCCATTATTGAGAAGGTTTGAGCCGGTCGTTTTTAACAAATTCTCGAGAAACTCGAAAATCGTAACCCTCCTTCTGGCGCAGCCGGGTAAAACCAAAAGTACTTGGACACATTAATTGATACAGTCAATGGGTCGTAGTCATAATAAATCCCTTAAAAACATAAATGTGAAAATAGAGCCAAGTTTTATATTAAATAAAACGTCGTTGTCGACTTCGCCGATAAAAGAATTGACATTGAATTGTCAACACGCAGCGTGTTGATCAATGCTCGTTCCTTCTGTATGAGAGGACTTTGTAGCAGTGGGACCGTTACAGGCTGATACAATGCTAGTAATGATGGAACCTGTACTTAATGGTGTGACGTCAACACGCAGCTCACAAGCGTGGTGATCAATGCTCGTTCCTTCTGTATGAGAGGACTTAGTAGCAGTGGGACAGTCACAGGCTGATACAATGCTAGTGATGATGAAACCTGTACTTAATGGTGTGACGTCAACACGCAGCTCACAAGCGTGGTGTTCAATGCTCGTTCCTTCTGTATGAGAGGACTTTGTAGCAGTGGGACAGTTACAGGCTGATACAATGCTAGTAATGATGAAACCTGTACTTAATGGTGTGACGTCAACCCGCAGCTCACAAGCGTGGTGTTCAATCATCAGTCACAGGCTGGTGTTACCTACCAAACCTAGTAGTGTAATGACCTTACCTGTGGTTGTATTTTGAATTTCAGATCACTTTTGGCGGAAGGACAGTCATTGAATGACACGCATCTCCCTTTTTCACCATTTATAGAATTCACGCATTTGTCATCTGTAACGACAAGAATATTACCATTATTTTCATTGAATACGTTTCTTTTCTTTTTTTTAAAAAAACGTCGCCCCACACTAGGAATTTCTCCTGTATCGTGGGTGCGTTTCACAAACATGAAATATCACATACACAAACACCCAGACTCGGGACAATCAAATGTGGATCGCACAAATTATTGCCCCGTGCGGGAATCGAACCCGCAACCCTTAGCGCAGCAGTCTAATCGCTTAGCCACTGCGCCAATCAGGTCGTCGAAACTATCATGCTTGTTTGTGACGTTTAAACGAACGTAACATATATATATAACTTTTGGTGTCATTTAATCATGTTGCCCATGCTGTGCTTGAATCTAAATTGAAATTTGAAAAATGACGTCACCCTTAGGACGTAAATACTAAAAGGGAATTTAAAATGCGATGGGTGCGAGCAGCAACATAGCTCAGTTGGTTAGAGCTACGCCACGGTACGGTGAAGGTCGCGGGTTCAAGTACCGCTCGTGTCCATCATTTTTTCAAATTTTATTTATAAATTTAGAAACATAACATAGCTTCAAAATATGTTTATTATGATACATAACAGAACTTCACGCCTGTATTCCCCGAAGGGGTAGGCAGTGGTGACTGTATAGTACACCCACATAATTATGATTGCCATAAACCGGGCACAAATCCAGACTCCGTGCTGCTACTGAAAAAATTCAATGACACTTTGTCCGACCCGAGATATGAACCCAGGGCCTCATGGTCAGCACTCATGCTTGGCGTAGTTGTTGAATAAGTAGGTTTTTTACCTGCCATAGAATATTAACGATCAAAATAAAGTCTAAAACGAATGGTAATTAGAAAATATAATCGGTATTATCGTTTCAGTGATTTATAGCTGTAAAGGTATAACACTGAGTTGGTAATCATAGATTCCAACAGATAATACCTGACGTCACCCTTATGACGTAAATACTAAAAGGGAACTTGAGATTCGATGGATGCGAGCAGTGACATGATGGCTCAGTTGGTTAGAGCAGCGCCACGGATCGGCGAAGGTCGCGGGTTCGAATCCCGCTCGTGTCCATCATTTTTCAAATTACCTTTATCAATTTAAATAGAATCCTTGTTGAGGTATAAAAAATTGCATAAGAACCTTGACAAAATATTTCGGATAATAAAAACTCGTTGGTCTAGCGGTCGCTAATCGTGACAGCCGAGCGAGGTCAAGGGTTCGAATTCCAGGTCGGGCAAAGTGTTATTGAGTTTTTTCATTAGCTAATTCTCAGTAGCACGGAGTCTGGATTTGTGCCCGATTGTAGCCAGCTCGTCTATTACATTGGGACCTTTAATATAACTGGCGAAATGTGGGTGTACTATATATGCACTTCTGCCTACCCCTTCGGGGAATACAGGCGTGATGTTATGCAATGTTTTTAAAGTGCTAGTTACATAATAAATGTGTATAATATAACTCATGAATGATTAATACATAAACGTAATACATAAGGTAAATCTTTTTACTAACTAACTTCTGTACTGTATTTGGCGTCCGTACAACCGAAATTGACCTCTATTGCATTAGTGATAAGACACACGGCTGCAGTACACATTTGATATTATAAATACAATTTTGCTTCCAATGCTGTCCTTATGTTTACGGAATAGAGTTCAAAGTCGATTGAATTAGCTGTATTTAGGTGTTAGTTAGTCAAGAAGATTTTGTTTTGTTTTAGTTTATGTAGAGAGACTTTAAACGTGAGTAAGAGCCTGTTCCACCATCTACAAGTAAAGTGTTGAATAGTTTCTTGTTGATTAACACTAATCGACAAGTAAAAGTCACGAGTATCTTCTATCGTATCTTAGTTACAGGCCAGTTTATCCCCTGATTAATGCTACTCAGATATTGTGAATCCGTATGAGTAGTTATGGGTGACTTTAAGTGGCGGTTTGTCTACTTGACACTTTACTTGAAGATGGTGAAACAGGCCCTAAATATAATAATAATAAATAGCTATTTACCTTCAGAACACACAATCACAGGAATCAAAACACACATAAAAATTAATTGCAACATTGTATTAGAAATTGTTTTTAATACATTGATATCGACGCGTGCGCAGCGTTTGATGCCATGTATCGTACTGGCATTATACTGGTTTTGCCACTTTGAGTTGTACAGTCAGAGCCAAGAGTCGTTAAGTACCTCTACATATATATTATATGTATATATAATTATATATAAAACAAATTCGGGTTTGTTAGAACACTTAAAACTCTGGAACGACTGGACTGATTTTAATCATCTGTGATTTGTTAGATTTTATACTTTTTTTTATATAAAACGTCACCCCACACTAGGAACTTCTCCTGTATCGTGGGTGCGTTTCACAAACATGAAATATCACATACACAAACACCCAGACTCGGGACGAACATTTGCGGATCGCACAAATTTTTGTCCCGTGCGGGAATCGAACCCTGCGCCAATCAGGTCGCCAAACCTTTTGTCAAGTGATTCGTCGCACATAAGAGATTTTTCAACGGTGTGTAAAGCCATGTCAGAGGCCTACAGGCGGTTTAAACTCTGATACCGGGTTGTTCATCAACCATACGATAAGAAGAAGATATAAATCTAAAGAGACTGCGTCTCTGGTGACGCACTAACGTGACAGAGTAGCGGAAAGCGTTGGATTTAGATCCTATGTCGGTTATACATCGTATATGCTCTGACTGTACTGAATTTGCTTAGAAACTTTACATACATAACTGGCTTTTGACCGCTGTGTGACTTCATAAGGAAAAATCTTCAATAAGTTAGCTTATTCAATGACAAAGAAGACCTTATTGGCGCAGTGGCTAAGCGATTGTACTGCTGTACTGAGGGTTGCGGGATCGATTATCGCACGGGGCAAAAATTTGTGTAAACCGCAGATATTTGTCCCGAGTCTGGGTGTTTGTGTATGTGAGATTTCATGTTTGTGATACAGGAGAAATTACTAGGGTGGGGGGACGTTTTAAAAAAAAATGACTGCCTCGTTGGTCTAGTGGAGTTTAGCGCGGCTACTGTGCAAGACGTCCTAGGTTCGATTCTCGGGTCGGGCAGTGTTATCGGATTTTTCAACGGTGCCCGGTTAATGGCTAGCCCGCCTCGTATTACGTGGGTTGAGAGAGCTACTAACGATCTGCGAGACGTATGCGGAGGTGCACGGCCTTAAATACAACTCTAAAAAGAGTGAGATTCTAGTGTTTAAAACACGAAATCAACAGTCCCGCCTTGTACCTCCGGTATATCTCAATGGCGTAGTACTAAACGTGGTTGACAAGTTTACGTATTTAGGTCACATTGTTACCAGTGACCTATCTGATGACTGTGATATAGAACGGGAGCGTAGGGCGTTGGCGGTAAGGTGCAATATGCTCGCCCGCAGGTTTGCTCGCTGCACGGCAGACGTAAAAGTGACCTTATTTAAAGCGTTCTGTCAGTCCTTTTATTCGAGCGGCCTGTGGGTGTCATATACACGCCGAGCCTACAACGTCCTGCGCGTACAATATAACAACGCCTTCAGGATGCTGTTTCGGCTGTCGCGACGTTGTAGTGCATCGGGCATGTTTGCCGAAGCTCGCACAGATGGCTTTCATGCTATCATGCGTAAAAAAGCGGCTTCATTGCTACAGCGTTTGCGTAACACTCGGAACGGCATCCTGAAAATGATTGTTAACAGGCCAGACTGTCCTATACAGAGGCACTGGGTGGAAATAGCTATAGGTACTCATAGATAGATCGTCATCACGTGACATCACGCCTGTGATTCCCGAAGAGTTGATGTACCTATGGGGCTACTACACTGAGCCTCGAGGGCGGGGTTAGGCAATTTAATTTTGTTAATGTCCAATCATTAAGTGACCTTACTAACAATACTAATATAGACTATAAGTACTGTCTGTTACTAACACATCACTAAACAACCTATGGACTGTTCATGTCTGAAATAAAGATATTTTATTTTATTATTATTTTTTATTACATGGGGACCTATTACAAAACTGGGTATGTGGGTATTATTGTACAAACTGTAAAGCCATGTCAGAGGCCTACAGGCGGTTTAAGCTCTGACACCAGGTTGTTCATCAACCATACGATAAGAAGAAGACGGGGGCGAGCTTATTGCCATAGTTACAATATGCCATATTGCATTCATAAGAGAAAAGAGATTGTAATAGGCTGAACGTTAAGCGCAGATGAGTTAAACTCGTTGCTCTAGTAGTCACTAATGGGGGTTCAATTCGCAGATCGGGCAAAGTGTTATTAGGTTTTTCCAGGTAATTCTCAGTAATGCGGAGCCTAAAAGTGCGCGGTTAATAGCCAGCTCGCCCCCTATTACATTGGGAATTTGTGACCTATATCAAACTAGCGAAATGTGGGTGTACTATACACCTCTGCCTACCCGGGGAATACACGTGTAATGCTTTAACAAATATATGTTTATTTCAGGGCGACAGTGGGGGTCCTCTCCAGATCAGAAGCAACGATATATACTGCATGTACTTGATCCTTGGTGTTACCTCTTTCGGGAATGTGAATTGTGCCCAGGTTGGGTATCCAGGAGTGTACAGCAGGGTGTCTCACTACATACCCTGGATTGAGAGCGTCGTGTGGCCGTGAAGATATGCTACGATTCTAATATGGCTTGAAGCCTAGGCAAGTGGCAAACGCTTGACGGATAGGAATCAAAAATATTATATTTTATACTTATTTTATTGTATATATTTTTTGAATGAAATATAAATAAAAGAGTTAAGAATAAAGATTTTATTATTTTATAAATGTAATCAAATAGTTGTAATTTAATTAATAGAATTAAGGAGATTAAATAGCATAAACAATACATTTAATGTTTTAAAACTTGTTTTATAAATTTAAATGTATTCCCGGAGTGAGTAAGCAGAGATGACTCAGTTTTGCTTAAGACTGATGATTTTGATTTTGATGACTGTCTCGTAGGTCTAGTGGTCGTAAGAGCGACTGTTATCAATGAAATCCTAGGTTTTATTCTCAGGAATGAATACAGGGTTTTTAAAAATTCTCTGAAGTGCAGAGTCTCGATTTGTGCCCGGTTAATGGCAATAGGCTCGCTATATGTGGGACCTATTACATTAAATATAAGTGTAGGTACTATTGCCTACCCCTTCAGGGAATAAAAGCGCGATATGAAACTACACAAGAGCGCTTACCAAACGTCCAATCACACGCTCATCAATATTTTCTAGCAGAAAAAAGATAAATCAACTTACCTGACTCCAGAATCGAACCCGAGACTGCACTATTCACAGCAAATCTAGTTTTCAGTAAGCCAATTCTTTTGTGAAGCTATAAACCCAACATATTCCATTTTTCTCCCCAAAATATGGTTACTGCCGTTGACAGATGACAGATGGCAGCCATTTTGTGAAAATTTACGACTTGGCGAATAAATAAATGGTATGAAAACGCCATACTCTTCGTGAGCTAATGAATAACGTGGAAAATCCATTATTTGTTTATTTATTATTGGCCAAACGCAATGCTTGTATAGTTCCCGTCATGTAAAAAGAACGCTGAAACTTAATTTTTTGAATTCCAGTCTATTCCAAAGTGTTACGTAACTAGTAAAGTACCTATAATGATTCTACAATAAAACAATTACACTTAATTATAAACCACAATATCCTAGGACCATAGGAAGCGACTATATCCGAATGCAAACAGTCGCTGACAGGCGCTCAGCGTTCTTCTTATTTGATGGAAACTATACTAAAGATTTTTTATCACTTACGCGAATATTTGACATTGAAATAAAACAATTTTTTACGGATTTATTTAGAAAATGGGCTCATAATATGATATAGAATACCATCATCATCATCAACAGCCGATAGATGTCCACTGTTGTTCATAGGCCTCCCCCTTTTAAAACGGGGGGGGGGGGCATAATACCCACGCTTGTCAAGCAGCTTGGGGATCGCAGTGTTGGTGGTCAAGTTACAGAAGACGCTGCTGCCTATCTTCTGGATTTTCCCTTAGTCGCCTCTTACGACACCCACGTGAGGAAAGGGGTGGTCCATTCTAGGCCGGATATCACACGGCACGGCATATAGAATATACTTAATTTTAAAACAGTTAACATCACGCCTATGTTCCTGGAAGAGGTAGGCAGAGGTGTGGAATAGTACTACCTACATTTCCCCAGTTATGATGGACCCAATCTAATAGGGGGCGAGCCTATTGCCATAGAAATTAACCATGCACCTATCCAGACTCCGCACTGCTAATAAAAATCATCTAATGGTTAAGGTCCTATGCGCAAGGTCCTGAGTTCGATTCCTGGGTCAGGCAAAGTGTTGTTAGGTTTTCCGTTCGATAATTCTCAGTCGCAGCGCGGAGTCTTTCGGCACAATTGCCGGCTGGACAGTGTTCGGTAAATTGCAATAGGCCCGCCCTAGTGGGACATAGCGAAATGTGGGTGTACTACACACCTCTGTCTACCCCGTCGGAGAATACAGGCGTGATGTTCATTTTATGTCGTGTTAAATATGTATATTTTCATAAATGTATGTTTCTACGTTTTGCAAATAAAATTTCTTTCTTTTATTGTATCTTTCTTTCTTTTCCCAAGGAATCTTTTCGGCTATACAACACGTCACTGTTTCTCATAAACCTCCATTCCTGCTCACCCCTCCAATACATTCATTAAAATCCTGTACTTGCATCTCTTACTAACGTACGTCGAGTGAGTCGTACCTCTCTTTCTAAAGGCCGATGTGTGAGTGACGCCCTGTCGTGTGTACACGGATCGTGTGAAAGCTTCGTCTATGTGTGTGTGTTACAGGTAGTGAGTGCAGTGTTAGAGGTGGGGGAAATTACCCCGGTTTTAGGGTAATTTTGTTGGAAGTGGAAAAGTTGTTTTTTTTTGAGAAATATTATTGGCCTTTGAAAATTCGAAATTAAATTTTTAAGTGTAAAGGTAATATAGGCAATTTTACTACTAAATATAGATTATACTACGTTTTAAACTTACTGTAGCAGAGACGTAACAAATCAAAAATCGGCATGGTAAAGTAGTGCTTACTGCGGTCAGTATTTGGATGGGTGGCTGTTCTTTACTCATAAAGATCTCATTGGGCCTAGAAGACTACGTTAATTTCGTCCGTTGCATAATACATGTATGATTATTTGAAAGTGTCTGCTTACCATTCCTACAGACTAGGGGTGTAAGAGAAAAATAATATGAATCTTTTTGCGCAGGCGCAATCACTCCGCGTGACAATTATTCGGCCATGAGAATATTATAGAGCTTTTTAAAAGGGCCATAATTAGCAGATGGATTGACACTTTTAGTTATTTTCCGTCGATAAAAGCTTAGTTACTTAGCTTAGCTTTTACTCTATAAGAATATGCATACAATCGCGTGGTATTTTTTAATTATTGTGAACTTATAGAAAATCTATTTGTTTGTGTACGTATTTACCATCACGGTAATTAGTATTTGAAATCATAATCAAAATATAGTCATCTGGATTTAAATGACACAGCAAGAACAACAAAAAAAAAACTGTTTGGTATATGTGACAGCATTAAGCTACATCTTAAAAAATACAAGAGTAATTATATGCTAATTAAGAGTTTAAGTATAGAGTGCTAGTAATAGTGATTAAAAGATTGCGGAGAAAAAAAAACAAATTGAATACAAATTCTCCCCACGATCGCTTTTCCCGTGCTTTTTGGGAGCTTTTTATAATAACGCGGCAGCACTGGCCCACCACGGGCGTTCGCTCAGTCTTGGTGCACCCTTCGGACGCGCTTCGTGTGTTTTAAGTGCAAAAAACAAACACTTTGTGTAACAACCATTTGCCGTGTGTATAGTGAGTGAATTATTGTGAGTTTTGTCCATTTTATTACGAAGGTACGTGGTAAAGCTATCATTATTTTAGCGTGTATGATCCAAGCATTTGATTTTATATTATTTGTTACGTCGACGTGCATTATTTGTTTGTTATAATCTACCTGTAAACAAGTTTCCAGTTAGTATATCATGTGAAGTGTCAAACTAAAATTTTTAATTATTATTATACGGTGCAAATACGTAGCTATTATCGCAATGTGTTACGGGAATCTTTAGAAAGAATTTCGGTGTTGAAAGCTTCGTGTTTTCGATTATTTGAGCTATGGAAGTCAATGTAAGTGGATTTCATTCGTTGGGTACTCTCACTGCATCGTACCAAGTATTTCTCAAATATCATACCGATTGTGGAACAAGATTTTGGTAACGTTATTGTTATGTGTTTGATTAAGTAAGATAACTGATGTTTTGTCTTATATTATAGTCACAATAATGTTAATATAAAGATATTATTAGGTTTACGTTCTTTTTAAATAACATTACAGTAAAATACAAAATTAATTTACCTAATTAAATAACAAAACAAGATTAAATAACATACTATTTTTTACGGATTTCATTGCGGTTTATATTACATTTAAATTCAATGTCTAGTTTTCATATTTTAAATGAAGTTTCCGTGAATTTATTTCTTAAGATATACGCGTGATTATCAGAGGTATTCAAACATCTCTATTATACAAAAAAAATAAAGCTTTAAAATATATTTAACTAGTAAAAGTAGGTACTTTTAAAAAAGCTCTATCAATACTTTTACAATTTATATTACTGAGAATTACTATACTTCACGTTTTAGGCGATGACACAGATATTTAAATTGTCAAAATATGGTATTTATAATATAAATATGACTTCTCATACCTTCCTTCAAAGAAATAAATCTCTATAATACGCTAAATATTAGTAAATAACCCATCTCTATCAAATAACTGGGAATACCTGTAATCTTTTCAATAAATTACATTAATATTATAATGATTTCTATCACTTACGCGAATATTAGACATTTAAATAAAACTATTTTTACGGATTTTATCGCGTGAATAGAATGAACGCATGAATGCTGTAAAGGATTCGAAACGTCGGGACCAAAAAACAAAATTAAAAACCGCGTTAAAATCCGTAAAAATAGTTTAATTTAAAATTACAGTATTGTTCAATAATAATTATAGCCTATAACTGTCCCACTGCTACAAAGGCCTCTTCTCGTATAGAGAAGGATTGAGCATTGATCACCACGCTAGCTCACTGCGGGCGATTTCAGATTATTAAATCCCGGTTTCCTCACGATGTTTTCCGTCACCGTTAGTCAGTGTCTTAGAATATCTAAGGGTTTGTTTAAACATTTATTTTATTAAACCATTAAAAATTAGTTATCAGTTGCTAAAAACGGTGAAGGAAAACATCGTGATGAAACCGGCATGCCTGAGAGATTTTTCAACGGTGTGTAAAGCCATGTCAGAGGCCTACAAGCGGTTTAAACTCTGACACCAGGTTGTTCATCAACCATACGATAAGAAGATTAAACCATAGTAGCAGTACCTATAGCTATTTAGTTATCGAATTTTAAGTAAAGTGTTAATAAGTACATCTTATAATAATCATTATCTCTAGCATAGATACCTTTTCTAAAATATATTTTGTAAAATGTCCGCAAACGTTATTCACATCTGCCTACCTCTTCAAGAGAATACAGGCGTGATATACATCCTAGCTTAGTTATATTAAAATGCGCCAATAACTGATAATATGAAGAGTGAATGACCTCTCTTTACTTATCAAAGACAACTAGCCAGATTGGTGACAAAATAAGATAAAATTGTCAATTTCTTATATCAAATTTTCACAAAAAAACAAAGATTTTTATCTGAATATCTATATATCTAACCTAACATTTCAAGACAAGTCTTTTTATAAACGGTGATGAAATGTCACTTATCTTAATACACCTTTTAAGTCTATTGACATCTCCTTTTGACATGCAAACGACAATCTTCTTCTTACGAACAACCTGGTGTCAGAGTTTAAACCGCCTGTAGGCCTCTGACATGGCTTTACACACCGTTGAACAATCTCTCAGGTGTGCCGGTTTCCTCACGATGTTTTCCTTCACCGTTTTAAGCAATTGATTACTAATTTATAATACGCACATGAATTCGAAAAGACATTGGGGCGTGCCGGGGTTCGAACTAGCGACCTTTGGCAGACCAACGGTCATACTAATCGGCTATCACTGATCTAAACAACTGTGACAGGTAAAAATCTATGAATTAAAATTGACAATTAAAAGGGGATATATACCGTAGACCACCCCCTTCCCTCTCGTGGGTGTCGTAAGAGGCGATTACTGGAAATTCTGGGATTGGCAGCAGCGTTCCACTGTGTAGGTATCGTTTACCATACTGCGGTAGCCAACCCGTCTGCTTAGCGTGGCGACTATAGGCAAAAGCCCACTGAAGAGTAGCCAAAGAAAACGGCCCCCAGTTCCCGGCCGCCCTACTATTCCAGGTAACTGGTAGTGACTGGGTGGGTACAATGGGAGAGCGGGCCTTGTGGCGTACCCTGGGGGAGGCCTACGTCCAGCAGAACACTGCAGCAGGCTGATCGGAAAGGAGATAGAGTCAAACCATGTCTAGTGCTGCGACCCTAGACAAGTGGCAAACCGCTCGACGAATAGAAATCGAATAGAATGATACATGTATAGGGATGACATAATGTTGCGACTATGTTATCGATGACATATGTCAAACCCATATATTTTTCTTCAAGCGTCAAGCGGCTTGCCACTCGTCTAGGGCTGATCGGAATGGAGTGGACATTAGTTTTTTTCACAGACACGAAAAATCCTCGCAGATGAAGTCGCGGGCTGGATGTAGTGAACGATACAGATAAAAGAAACTCCTGCCCTCTTACCATGAACTCTTAAAGCAGGACAGCTTAACATGTGGAAGCGAGACGCCGCTACGTGAAATGCGGCATCTCGCTTCAACAACATAAACTGACCTGCTGTAAGAGTTCAAGTTATGGGGGCTGATGTTCTATTTAGTAAAAAGACCTTAAAGAACAAACAAGCAAAACACAAATAGTGTATAGTCGTAAAACGTCTCTTCACACCACCTTGTGAATTGAAGGACGATACGCATTGAACACGTACCACAAATACCATAAAACTCCACGTGTATTCATACTATCACGCCTGTATCCCTCGAAGGGTAAGCGTAGATAACACACCAATATATTCCGCAAAGTGCATGATAATTGTCATGGACACAGATCATGCTGTAGAGATGGTCTTCAACAAAGATGGCAGCGAGGGTGACCGTCTAGTGACGGACGTACTTAGGTAGCACTCGTGGAGGGTCTACTTGCTTTAATAAATGGCTTAAGACATGAGATAGTTGTCATAGCAACGGGTCATGCTGTAGAGATTGTCTTCAACAAGGATGGTAGCGAGGGTGACCGTCTAGTGACGGACGTACTTAGGTAGCACTCGTGGAGGACAACCTGCATTCTTAATTTGATAGTTAATTTTAATTACCATTGTCTATTAGCATCTATAGTAACAGCACTGATAGCCGAGTGGTATAACCGTAGGACTGCCAAGTCAAAGGCCGCAAGTTAAAACCCCGGCACGCACCAATGTCTTTTCGAATTTATGTGCATATTATAATTTAGTTATCAGTTGCTAAAAACGGTGAAGGAAAACATCGTGAGGAAACCGGCACACCTGAGAGATTTTGTGTAACGTCAACGGTGTGTAAAGCCATGTCAGAGGCCTACAGGTGGTTTAAACTCTGACACTAGGTTGTTCATCAACCATACGATAAGAACAAGCATCTATAGTATTAAAATCACTTATTAGTAGTTATTTTTGTATATTAAGTATTGACCGTTACGACCAGGTTGCACCGGCCGTGGTCTGCATTAGATTTTGTTTCATGACTGACTAGCTTTTGCCCGCAGTTTCAGCGTTAACCCCTACTTAAACCAATTAGAGGGTTGAATTAAAATAAAAGTAGCCTATATCCTTTCTCGGGTTTTAAACTTTCTATATACCAAATTTCATCAACATCCGTCCAGCGGTTTAGTCGTGAAGGTGTAACAGGCTGACAGACGGTTACTTTAACATTTATAATATTAGTATGGATAACTTTTTCAGTTCATTGTTCATAGGTAACATAATTCGATATCCGTTCTCATCACCTACACTCCAATAATATTACATACTAAGAATGATTGTGTAATCATTCTAATAACTGTGGCCGACTTCGTATCATAACATGCTCGCATTTCGCATAAAGGGTGAGCTGTGACGTCATAATGTAAGTAACGTAGCTACAACCGCCAGATATAAACACAAAGAGAGGTGCTAAATAATAAGATTAAAATATTAATATAAGCCAATTATACTGAGAGGTTTCCTAATTAACGAAGGGCATGTCCTCTCATACAGAAGACATAAGCATTGATCACCACGCTTTCGAGCTGCGTGTTGACGTCACACCATTAAGTACAGGTTTCATCATTACTAGCATTGTATCAGCCTGTAACTGTCCCACTGCTACAAAGTCCTCTCATACAGAAGGAACGAGTATTGATCACCACGCTTGTGAGCTGCGTGTTGACGTCACACCATTAAGTACAGGTTTCATCATTACTAGCATTGTATCAGCCTGTAACTGTCCCACTGCTACAAAGTCCTCTCATACAGAAGGAACGAGCATTGATCACCACGCTTGTGAGCTGCGTGTTGACGTCACACCATTAAGTACAGGTTTCATCATTACTAGCATTGTATCAGCCTGTGACTGTCCCACTGCTACAAAGTCCTCTCATACAGAAGGAACGAGCATTGATCACCACGCTTGTGAGCTGCGTGTTGACGTCACACCATTAAGTACAGGTTTCATCATTACTAGCATTGTATCAGCCTGTAACTGTCCCACTGCTACAAAGTCCTCTCATACAGCAGGAAAGCTGAACGCTAGCTCACCGCGGGTTAGTGATTTCACATTCTTCTTCTTATCGTATTGTTGATGATTAACCTGGTGTCAGAGTTTAAACCGCCTGTAGGCCTCTGACATGGCTTTACACACCGTTGAAAATCTCTCAGGTGTGCCGGTTTCCTCACGATGTTTTCCTGCACCGTTTTTAGCAACTGATAACTAATTTATAGTACGCACATGAATTCGAAAGACATTGGTGCGTGCCGGGGTTTTAACTTGCGACATTTGACTTCTCAGTCTAACGGTACCTAATACCAATCGGCTATTAGATTACAAAATAATAGGTTTACTCATGATTTTTACCTTGAGGCTCTCAATGGTCTCGTAAAACTCTTAGAATATCTAAGAAACGAAGATAGAAATAATAAAGACATATTTTAAAGGAATAAACTTTTGCATACCTCTTTTTGGATAACTAGCTTGATTGTAAGAATTTTATTTATTCAAGCGTACCCAATATACAGGCGATATCCATATTAACAATAATGTATGGCTTTTCTGCACACGAAAAATAAAAGTTTAGTGTCCATAGTGTATAATCATGTGTGTTTCCTTTAGATTATCTAGATGGAGTTTGGCGCTACATTGAATCAAAAATCAACGTGCCAATTGTTTTTTTGCATGAGTGCGTGACAGCTACGTCTTTTTATTTTATTTTATTTTCCTTTATTGGCCAACCAACAATTGTTTACACTGATAACATTTAAAGTAAGTATATAATATCCAAGGTTAGTGTAACAATTAATTATAGGTTAGCACCGCATGCCCCATAAACAAATAAGATGTGCCACAAGCACTGAATTATTATTAAACATTAATATTTGGGTACTTAACTAAAACTAAAATTAATAGGTATAACAAGCATTACGTGATGAGATTTACAGCACGAAAAGCAAACAGAAACACATCGAAACTGTACATAATAGCGAGATTGGCATCCGAATTAAAAATCTATTTAAAATCAAAAATTAAAATCGAAATTAAAAGTCAAATTAAAATCACAATTAATATTAAAATCAAAATTAATTAAAATCCGAATCATAAGTCGTTTAAAATCACAATTAATATTAAAATCTAAATTACAATCACAAATTAAAATCTAAATGAAAAGTAAAATTAATATCACAATCAGTATTAAAATCAAAATTAAAATCGAAACCAAAAGTCAAGTTAAAATCATAATTAATATTAAAATCAAAATCAATTAAAATCCGAATCAAAAGTCTAATTATAATCACAATTAATATTAAAATCAAAATTAAAATTTAAGTTAACATTAGAATAAAAGTAAAAACAAGCAAAAACAAATCAAAATTAAATTAAAATTAAACAATTGATATAGTTGTTCTATGAAACTTGGCATATGAGTCAAAATGCACGTCTATAAGATCACTGCTGTTATTCAATAATTTGCAAAGACGAGGAACGACAGAGTTTGCACCTAGTATAGTTCTGCGGAGTGGAGGGTGTAAAGGAGTTATAGGAGCACGAGGGATTCTGGCAGGAGCACGAAACTGAAACTTTGATAGTAGTAGAGGACAATCAATTTTGCACCGGAGTAGCTTATAAACAAAGGAAGAGTCAATGATTGTTCTACGTTTCTCAAGTGAGACCATCTTAAAATAAGATAGTCGGGATTCATAGGATCGTATCCTTTTAGCATTTCCGCTAGCATAGGCTAGATGCCAGAGGAATCTCTTTTGTATTCGCTCCAGACGAAGAATGTGCGTAGAGTAATGAGGTCTCCAAATCGTACTGCAGTATTCTAAGATACTACGAACGATGCAGTTGTACAATAAAATCTTCGTCCGATTACGCTTAAAACCAGCAACATTCCTTATGACAAAACCTAGCATTCTAGAAGCCTTTTTGATGACACCCTCGACATGAGGTACAAATGTCAAGGCGCTGTCGAAAACAACTCCCAAGTCCCTTGTTTGATCCACCTCTTGGATAACGTTAGGGCCCACGCGATATACACTAGCAGTTGCTTTCTTTTTTCGAGTGTATTTCACGTGGTAGCACTTTTTTATATTTAAGCTCATTTCATTATCACCACACCATTTAACCAACGAGTCTACATCCCTCTGAAGTAATGTACAATCGTTTTCAGATTCGATTATCCGTGAGAATTTAAGATCGTCTGCATACATAAAACAATCTGAGAATCTCAGGCAGTGCGGGATATCATTAACAAACATAATAAATAGAACTGGTCCAACATGTGAGCCCTGGGGGACCCCTGATGATGTTTTGTAGGTTCCCGATTGGAAACCATTAACTGCGACAAAGAAGGAACGATTTTCGAGATAAGACCTAAGCCAGTCGTAAAGTGTACCGGTGATTCCATACGCAGATAACTTCGATAGAAGTATATGGTGAGGCACGCGGTCAAAGGCTTTGCTAAAGTCTGTGTAAATCACGTCAATCTGCTTGCCGCAGTCAATGGCATCCGATAGCATTTCTGTGAAAGTCGCCAGATTAGTGCAAGTAGACCTAGACCCTACGAATCCATGCTGAGAAAAGCTCAAATACAATTTGAAATGTGCCTGAATGTAAGGACAAACTAAGGATTCGAAAACCTTAGCAAAGGTTGATAAGATAGAGATCGGTCTATAATTTTTAATGTCATCCTTTTGATCACTTTTATAAATTGGAATAACCTTTGCTTTTTTCCATAAATCAGGGAAAACACCTGAGCTAAGAGACTTGTTAAATATTATTGCTAAAGGGGATACCAAAGCGGGAGCACATTTATAAATAAATATTGGCGGAATACCATCAGGCCCAGCACCTTTACGAATATCCAATAATTTAAGCTTGTTCAACAGGCTATCGCGATCAATCACAGGTGCTGTTAGTGGTAGACTGTTATTCTTCATATTATGAAGAAAATCGGACTCAGGTTCACTATGGGTCGCTGTCGCGCTACTAAAAGCGGAGGAAAAATTTGACGCGAACATTTCACAAATTTCTGGACCATCTGATGTAAATACGGTTCCATTAGTCATTGTGGCTGGATAAGAGCTAGAGCCACCTTTTTTATCTTTAATGTATGCCCAGAAGCGGTTCGGATTTTTAGGTATTTCATTTTCAATGTCTCTAATATACTCATTATAACTATCAGTTGCTAATTTGGAACACCGTTTGCCTAATAATTTGAGCTCGATTTCATCCCTAGGGTTCTTATAGACTTTGAAGCGAGATCTTATTTTTTCTTTTTCTTTTAAAGCTCTTATTAAGCTTTTATTAAACCAAGGAGGATATTTTTTATATTTAAAAGTAGGTTTAGAGGGTACGTGCATATGTATAATATGCAGGAGCCTGTCATAAAACATTCGAAGCATTTCGTTAACATCCGCCATTTTTTCAAACAGTTGTTCCCAGTTTATATCGTTTAGATTCTCGCAAATTTTCGTGTAAGCAAGTTTATTATAATTTATTTTTGTAGTCTGAGGATTATATGGAAGTCGGGTTTCTTCACTCGCTGTAATCAGGATTTCGATAGGAGGGTGATGGACATCAATGGTGCTGAGGGAATTTAGGGCCGCAGTAACGCTACCGGTGGGTACATTACTTAATACAAGGTCTAATATTCGGCCAGACACATTCAGGATGCTATTAAGTTGTGACAATTTATGCATGTGAATAAAGTCAGTTAGTACATTAGCAATGCCAGGAGGAGTATAATTTTTTTCTGCGTCATATACCAAATTCCATTGTATATTACCCAAATTAAAGTCACCGACAATACAGGCGCACAAGTTTGTCTGTTCAAGAACCACGTTACAGCGGTCCAAAAAATTGTCCAAACTACTACGTAACACAGGGGGTGGTAAATAAACTGCGCACACAGCTATTCGACGAATAGATTTTAAAAACGGTACCTCTATAGTTATCCAAAGATCCTCACATTGACTTTCCCACTGAACCATACGTTTTGAGTTAATTGTTTTTAATACAGCGATCAAAACGCCACCCCCGTCCTTTTTCCTACCATCTCTATCTCTTCTATATACTATATACCGATCGTCAAAAAGCTCCTATATAGTCTTACACAAGTATATAATTTATTTAACTTAAGGGTGATAGGATACATACTTATTAATATTCAATCGGCCTCTGTAGTTTCTATACACCATATTAGTTCATTTCGCCATTTTTATTACGTTATTTTATGATAGAAAAACTAGCGTCTCCATTGACAACACAATGACACTCTTGGCGCCAATAAGTTATAGGGTAGGTTTTTAGCGCCAATTGTGAGGAATTGACGCTAAAAAATCCCGACACTGTCAGGGTCTTGACACTCCATCTAGACATATATATAATCAAAGGTGTGTCCATAAGTAAAATCACAATTTACCTAAAACATTTTAAACTTTAATCTGACTATAGATTTGAACACACTTTATCAATTTTCCTTCGAAAACACATCGTATTTTGATAGGAAATTGCATTGAATCACATTGAAGTGAGTTTGTCTGTCTAGACGACAATTCTAACTAGGATGCTATTGGCAAATATTTATGCAAACCTCGAGAATTTGCCTGTAAATGTTTTCTTATGCGAGCTATTGTTGTTTTAAACTGTTTCACTCTAGGAATGTTACTGTATTGTTGCTTCTTTTTGCTGACATGAAATTTGTAATCAATACTAATATTTTTAAGAAGTCGTTTGTATGTAGGGGTGACCTGATTGACGTAGTGGCTCAGCGATTGGACTGCGCTAAGGGTTGCGGGCTCGATTCCCGCACGGGACAAAAATTTGTGCGATTCGCAGATGATTGTCCCTAGTCTGGGTGTTTGTGTATGTGATATTCCATGTTTGTGAAACGCACCCACGATACAGGAGAAATTCCTAGTGTGGGGCGAAGTTAAAAACAATCTCTGGAACTACCTATCCGACTTCCAAAATTCTTTTACCAATATTTAGAATGGACCTTCAGGCCATAGGCTACATGTAAGTTATACCCGAAAAGAGACGATTCTTTTGCACGTATTCGAAATCTCAGGCTAAAGCTTGTTGCTAATACGTGAATGAAATTCAGATCCCATTCTAGGAATACATCGTGGCAAGTTATGAGTTTTGTATTGAGAAGTTTTATAAAGATAAATTTAATAAATTATATAAACATACAGTCAGATTTCTACAGCTAAATGATATATTCACACCAGTAAAATGGTGAACAGAAAAATAGAAGTAATACCCTTAAGTAGAATTCGTTAAGGAAACGTGAAAGTTTGGGAAGATAGATGGATGTTAAAATGTTTGTTACTTTTTCACTCTAAAACTACTGTACGGATTTTGATGAAACTTTGGAGTAATATAGCGTATACATCAGAATAAGACATAGGCTACAATTTATAACGATACTAGCTATGCGTCGCGGTTTTACTTGCATTATGTTAATGCAAAACACCGGGTGAAACTGCGGGGTTTTCATTTATAAGTAAGAGGGGATTGTCTGATGAAAAGTCGGAAACTTTATCTGCCTGCCTCTTTTGGGACCTAGCGTGATGTCACACTAGGTATTAACCTCCAAAGTTAGGTTATCTTGACAGTTAGTGTTGATAAGAGCCAAATATTTGACCTATCAAAGATAAACCAATATTTACTTTCCCACGTATAAATTTTATGTTACTGCCAAACTGCGGACTTTAGTCATTCTAATGATTGACTACTGTGTTATTCTCTAGTCGTTAATTATTTTGCGACTGCTGAGTAAGAGGTTCTGGGTACGATTTCGATCCGGGAAAGTGTTATTGGCTTCTCCCATTATGTAATTCTGAGTAGTACGGAGTCTGGATTTGTGTCCGGTTGATGGCCCTAGCTCGCCCGCTATTGCATTGGGCGTTTGGAACCTATAACCGTCGAAAGTTGTGTTCCTACTATACATCTCTGCCTACTTCTTTAATACAGGCGTAATGTTATGTTTGTTAACTCGTAGCTACATGGCTACCGCGCAGATCACTTGGTCTGCGAGGTTAAGCCTTGCTAATCGCGGTCAGTCTTGTTGATCTGCGAGGTTAAGCCGTGCTCACCGCTGTCAGTCTCATGATGGGTGACCGTTTTTACATGTCGAGACCCCTCCGTGCTTCGGAAGACACGTTAAGCCGTTGTTCCTGCGCCTGATCTCTCTCCGGTCGTGTCTCACCGTCCTGGACTTTGAGAGTGAGGAAATAGGGAGTGCACCTGTGTTTGCGCGCATACTTGTGCACTATAATATCTCCTGCGTAGTTGGCTAGTCTCAGATGAGACAGGCCGCCGTGACCGACATTCGGTCAGGAGGACATAATGTTATGGTTATTCAGAGACCTTTCTAATACAGTAGGATTAAATTAGTAGCTATTAGGGAATATGCATGTGATTCAAATATGAGCCAAATATTTTTTTTATCAATCTCTAAGCTTTAAAATTATGCCTATATCAATATTTTTTTATATAATTACTTTTTGATTAAGAAAATAATTATAACAAAGTGTCTCAAATCAGCGGGAATTTCAAAGTAGTTGAAACGCAACGTGTAGGTATGTAGGTGTATGTAGGTTTTATGTTATTTTTCGTGTTATAATAGTCGTAAAGTACAAAACATTGATAAATTTCAGAGCACAATTACGTTAGGATGATATTTAAAACATTTTTTTTGCGCTGCTTTTTTTTTAATAATATTATACAACGATGTAAAGTATCGTATGAATAAATAAAAAAATACATGCATATTCCCTATTGATTCAGTCAATATAAGAATTGACTAAAATTCCAAGTTTTACTGTAACATAATTGAATTGTGAGTTTCCGTTTAGAAACTGGACCCGTCTACTATACCAACTGTTCGTAGTATAGCGTAGTATTACGCTTAAATTCGCTAAAATGGTAAGCAGGTGTGTAGTTTGCACTTCTAAGTAAATTATCGTCAATAACAAAGATATATTTTATTGTCGTTTTAGAATTTGGCGAAGACACATGGTATTTTGGTCGTATTGGTTTAAATTACTTGAGCCCGGGTTTGATTCCCGCGTAGGCCAAAATGTTATTGGGTTTCTTTATTTTTTAATACTCAGTACAGTAAAACGGGGTGAATCGGAACTCAAGGGTGAATAGAAAAAAAAATTTGGAACTGATTTTATAGTAAAAAGAGTATATAATTATAACATAACATAACATCACGCCTGTATTCCCCGAAGGGGTAGGCAGAGGTGTACATATAGTACACCCACATTTCGCCAGTTATGTTGTAAGTCCCAATGTAATAGGGGGCGAGCCTATTGCCATCAACCGGGCACAAATCCAGACTCCGTGCTGCTACTGAGAATTACCTAATGGAAAACTCAGTAACACTTTGCCCGACCCGGGATTTGAACCCAGGACCTCTTGCTCAGCGGTCGCGCCTAGCGACCACTAGACCAACGAGGCAGGCAAGAGTATATATTGTTACCTTAAAGGACCCTATACTTTAAATTGTACTATATACAACAATGTAGAGTAATTTTTGACAACTACCTGTAAAAATTTAATGTTAAAATCAGTTCTAAAGGTTTTTTTTCTATTCACCCTTGAGTTCCGATTCACCCCGTTTACGAAGTTCGGATTCAAACCCGGTTTAGCAATAGGGTCCGTATTATATTGGGATCTACATACCTGGCGGAATGTGGGTTCTATACACCTCTGCCTACCCCTTCGTGGACTACAAGCAATATGACAAAATGTCTTATAAAGTATAATCCAGTAAAATTATTTATCGTGCCGGGAATCGAACCCCTTACCTACACAGAATACCCGCATTGGCGTCTGTTGAGTTGTAATTATGCAAATTGTATGCACATCACTATTTGAACGCGTTATCGGCTCAATGCAGTGTTGCTACTCCATGTTAGGGATGGGACACGTTGGTATATCGATGGAATGCTTTAAGAGTTCCATGAAATGAAAACATTATTTTAGAATTCCGTTTTAAAGAATGAATTTATCTTTATTTGTAGGATAACGCTACCAACGGCTATAAAGCATTTAGTTTTAATATTTAATATTTAATATTCTAGAATCTAACTAGAGCTAGAGTTTTAATGCAGGGAATAAATAATGCGTTTTAAGACGCAGCGTTGGCAGCCACCCACCGGGTGGACCGTCGATATCGTCAGTTGCTGCAACCGGTGGATGCTAATGGCAAGTTGCCGTTCATTGTGGCATTCTAAGGGGGTGGCCTTTGTCCAGCAGTCGACGTCTTCCGGCTGATGATGAATGATCTTAAATGGATAGAAATAAATGATTTTTGGATTTGAATTTGAGTAAACATACTTCTTCTTCTTATCGTATGGTTGATGAACAACTTGGTGTCAGAGTTTAATCCGCCTGTAGGCCTCTGACATGGCTTAGACACCGTTGGAAAATCTCTCAGGTGTGCCGGTTTCCTCACGATGTTTTCCTTCACCGGTTATAGCAACTGATAACTAATTTATAGTACGCACATGAATTCGAAAAGACATTGGTGCGTGCCGGGATTTGAACTTGCGACCTTTGACTTGGCAGTCCTTCGGTGATACCACTCGGCTGTCAGTGCTTATAGTAGTAAGCATACTGATACTGGAGAAGTGTATTTGTTGCCACAAAAAAAATTGCCCGTTATATCGATACTCTTTATCGATAAATTGCACTATCGATAGACATAATCCCCGCACTATTCTGTCGCCAGCTCCGTATAATTAGGCTATGTGTACTAAAGCAGAATGCTGGTCTGTTTGTCTGCAAGACGAATTTGCACATAAATCATATTGTGTGCCTGTCGTCAGCAGAGAGGTATGATGAACACTTTTATTTTTAACCGACTTTAAAAGGGAGGTTATTTATTTCACTGTAGGTACGTTTAAATAATGTATTATATCTTGAGAATAATGATTTGGATTTTAGAGGCTTTAGGCGGAGTAACAGCCGTAAAAGTTTATTGATAAAGGTTACGCTGACCTCACCGCGGTCTATCCTTGGATGGGTGATCAATGATCATACATTTTGATACCAAAATTCCTCAATGATTCAGATAGTACGTTAGGTAGATCTTAGACAGTTACAGTTAGTCAGAAGCCCAAAACCAGTCTTACTAAGTATCGTGTCACCAGTAACTGTGTTGTGGAGGTCAGATAGGACGCTCCAAGTAAAGTACTGGTGTCCAGCTGCGTCTAAGACTGGGAGCCGACCACAGCAAACATGAGAAAAATCTATGCATAAATGATGTTGCATTTTTAAATCTTGTCAAAAGTGTAATCTGTAAAGTCCGTGACCAAATATCGGTCACGGCGGCCTGTCTCATCTGAGACTAGCCAACTACGCAGGAGATATTATAGTGCACAAGTATGCGCGCAAACACAGGTGCACTCCCTATTCCCTCACTCTCATAGTCCAGGACGGTAAGACACGACCGGAGAGAGATCAGGCGCAGGACCAACGGCTTAACGTGCCTTCCGAAGCAGGGATGTGTAATGACTAACTCATTACTCCAGAACTGTAAAGAATGAGAAACTAGCAGCAAAAGATCTTTATCTCTACTTTTTATAAGTTCTGCCTACACTATTAGTCAGTGGGCGTTATAAAAAGCAACTAACAAGGCATACAGAGCTGTGATTCAATTATAAAATTTAAATTTTACAACCAATTTGCGCATCGAAATAACTTTGAAGTGCTTTTCACATAAATAAGATACATTTTTATGATGGTTAATGTGATAAATATGTGCTTAATATTGCCCACTGCTGGGCAAACGAGCTATGATTTTTCGGGCTTAAAATTTTTAGGTAGGGCAACTTGTAAAGTGTGGGCTGACCATCAACCGGGCACAAATTTATGCTCCGTGCTACTACTGAGAATAAACTAATTGAAAAATCGTATAACAGCTTGCCTGGCCTTGGATTCGGACCCAGAATCTCACGCTTAGCACTAGTGCTACTACTGCGACAACTAGACTAAACAAACAGTCAGCACAAAAAAAAAATCTAGACACTAGAGAACATAGACTATTTTAAATACTATAAATTCCGGTTATACTCTCGTGTGTATTAGGATGCCCGACTAGTTTCGAACTCACGAAACTCGCGACTCAGCCGCGTAACCAGCTCATGAATAAGGGCGCCGTTCGAGTTCGAAACTAGTCGGGCGTTCCTGAATACACACGTGAGTATAACCGGAATATATAGTAAATAATATGGATAACACTCACTATAGTTATAACAGTAAAATAGACTACTTTTATCTAAGAAAAGCCTAAATATTCTACACGGACGAAGTCGCAGGCAAACGTTAGTGTAGCAGTGTGTTTTAGAATTCCTTCTAGAAGCCAGTTAATACAGAACCACGTACGAATAGTTTGTTTTGAATAAAAACGGAATAAAACCTTTTTAGAGGCATTCTGATGCGTCGATATGACATTACATTTGAATATTTTAATTAAATCTCTTTTTAGGGGTACGTATAGAATTCGTTAAAACGTTTGTTCATAAAACATACCTAATTTAAGTAAATATTAGGCACTAATAGCCGAGTGGTATGACCGTTGGACTGACAAGTCAAAGGTCGCGAGTTCAAACCCCGGCACGCACCAATGTCTTTTCAAATTCATGTGCGTATTATAAATTAGTTATCAGTTGCTAAAAACGGTGAAGGAAAACATCGTGAGGAAACCGGCACACCTGAGAGATTTTTCAACGGTGTGTAAAGCCATGTCAGAGGCCTACAGGCGGTTTAAACTCTGACACCAGGTTGTTCATCAATCATACGTATTTCTGTTGCCGCTATAACAACAA
The DNA here is from genome assembly GCA_905340225.1 of Abrostola tripartita. NCBI lineage: Eukaryota > Metazoa > Arthropoda > Insecta > Lepidoptera > Noctuidae > Abrostola > Abrostola tripartita. The sequence continues at coordinate 437,180 of HG996513.1, read as the reverse complement.
ATACTAAAAACAAAATAAAATAAATATTTAAAGGGGGCTCCAATACAATAGACATGATTTTTTGCCGTTTTTATAAATAATGGTACGGAACCCTTCGTCCGCGAGTCCGACTCGCACTTGGCCGGTTTTTTATGATACCTACCTACCTTGTTAGTTTGTTAACTGTGTTGATTGAAGTCTAAAAAAAACGTATCAAGATAAAAAACGCGATCAATTCATCTTTTAAAATAATATTTTATAAAGTTAGGTTAAGATAATATTATTATAGTACACAGCGTTACATCCTTGTACTTATCATCACGCTTGCATATCCTGAAGGGGTGAGCAGAGAAGTGCTACACACCCACTATTAACCCATAATTTGTATGTTAAATTAAAAACGTCGCCCCACACTAGGAATTTCTCCTGTATCGTAGGTGCGTTTCACAAACATGAAATATCACATACACAAACACACAGACCCGGACAAACATCTGCAGATCACACAAATATTTTTTCCATACGGAGAACAAACCTGTAACCCTTAGCGCAGCACTCCAAAGGTTGTGCTTCAAGTTATTGCGCTTCACGACTTACCATTAAACAGCTGCGCTTCGGCGATCGTTTGACTTTTAAATGATTAATTAATTGATGCTAATGGCATAGCCTCATTATTATTCATTTGCTTTAATTATAAAAAACAAGATTTAAAATTTTATACCACTCCTATATCTTTGAGTTAAAAATGCACTGATAGCCGAGTGGTATGACCGTTGGACTGCCAAGTCAAAGGTCGCAAATTCAAACCCCGGCACGCACTTGTCTTTTCCAATTCATGCGCGTACCATAAATTAGTTATCAGTTCCTAAAACGGTGATGAGAAACATCGTGAGGAAACCGGCACACCTGAGAGATGTTTCAACGGTGTGTAAAGCCATGTCAGAGGCCTACAGGCGGTTTAAACTCTGACACCAGGTTGTTCATCAACCATACGATAAGAAGATCTTTGAGTTTTCTAATGATAATATAAAGACAGCTAGTGATTAGGCACAAAACCGCAAAGAGAGAAGATTTTAAGCTACCTCGTTGGTCTAGTGGTTGTTTAGCGCGACTGCTAAGCTCGAGGTTCTGGGTTTGATTCCCGGGTTGGGCCGGGCAAATTGTTATTGAGTTTTTCCATTAGGTAATTCTCAGTAACACCACGGAGTCCGGTTGATGGCCAGCTCGCCCCCTTTAACACTGCGGACTCATAACATAAGCTAGCAAGATAATTGGTTTTGGTTGTACTATCCATCCATTCGGGAAATACATGCTTGATGTTATTTCTTTGCCACTAATCAAAGTCACCTAATTCAAACCACTTTCACCTGACAAAATGTTTTTGACATTCCAATAATTTCCAATCCTTTACAAAAAAACGAAATATCTATCGCCTTCCATTTTGTAAATAACTAAACTCAAAATGTCACTCGTGGTGAAGTCATTAGCATTGTGTTGTCAGTTGAAAAAATAATAAAAAAAACTCTCACGGCTCTAGTGCGGAACTGTTGGGCGTTAATGTGACTGTCACGGACGCTTATTGGCTCTTTTGAAACTAGTGATGTGCTGTTTATATCGATAAAAATTAATTATACCTATCGACAAAAAAAATATGATAAAATGTGAGGCGGTGTAAATTTTTTTTGGCCGGTCCAGTTTGCCGGTTTACTCACGATGTTTTCCTTCACCGTTTTAGCAACTGATAACTAATTTATGGTACGCACATGAATTCAAAAAGTCATTAGTGCGTGCTGGGGTTTGAACTTGCGACCTTTGACTTGGCAGTCATACGGTCATACCACTCGGCTATCACTGCTTGATCTGATCGTCATGCACACGATACCCCAAACACCGATCACTGCTTCTTGCTATACGGAAGAAGAAACGCAACGAACACAGCAGCACACTCAATCTGTCGGTCACATGATTAAAGTACGACAACACAACTGAACCATCATAATTAACACATCGCCTAATGAGTGGAGCTCAATTGGACCGATTAACGAGAGACCCAAAGTAGTGTCGTGGTGACTGTTATTATATTTATAATTTACTAGCGAGAGCGTGGACATTCGGAAACAGAATATCGTACTGTTTTATTACATGTACATATGTAAAGAATGACGTAACATTTTTGTTTGTGAACCGATTTAAATGAAACAAACACTACAATGTTATGGGAAGCTTGCCACAATACATCAGTGAAAACCGCATTCAAATCAGTTCAGTCGTCTTTGAGATTAGCGCGTTCATACGCACAGACAAACAAACATAATTTTAAAAACTATATTTTTGGCTTCGGTAACATAAATACAGAGTGTATAAATTGTTTTTCTTTTTTAATATTGAATGTACAGACACGGGTCGTTTACGATTTTATTATATGTATAGATGTATAGATATAGTTATAGATTTCCTGTGTCCAGTGATTAACTGGGTTGATAAACACAAGGTTACTGGTTTGACTCCTGGCAAAAATCTATAAAATATTTTCTTTTTTCTAACTTTTTTTGTAATTACATATAACATTACATCACGCATGTATTGCCTGAAGGGGTAGGCAGAGGTTCTTATATACTACGCTCACATTTCGCCAGTTATGTTATAGGTCCCAATGTAAAAGGGGGTGAGCTGGCACCTCATCATCATCAGCCGGAAGACGTCCACTGTTGAACAAAGGCCTCCCCCTTTTAGAAGGGGAGGGGGTGCCATAATCCCTACGCTGGGCAAGCGGCTTGGTGACGCAGTGTTGGTGGTCAAGTTACAGAAGACGCTGCTGCCCATCTTCTGGATTTTCCCTTAGTCGTCTCTTACGACACACACGGGTGGAAAGGGGGTGGTCAATTCTAGGCCGGATACCACACTGCGCAGCTGGCCACTAACCGGACACAAATTTTGACTGTATGCTGCTACTGAGAATTACCTAATGGAAAAACTTTGTAACACTGCACGACCTAGGATTCGAACCCAGGACCTCATACTCAGCAGTCGGGCTTACCGACCACAACACTAACGGGGCAGTCTTTCTATGATTGATTGATTGATTGATGTAATTAACCATTAAACTATATTATTGCTAACCTAAACAAACAGACCAAATAAGGGGAAAACAAAGATTATAAATACCTAGTTATGTTAGATCTTAGATTATCTAGATGGAGTCTCGCGCTATTATGAAACAAAAATCAACGTGCCAACCGTTTTGACATGTGTGCGTGACAGCTACGTCTTACATTTTATTTATTTATTTTCCTATATTTTCAATAATTCATTCTGCCGGAACTATTGATAATTTAACATACCGGTTATAGGATACTGTAATCTCTACACACAATAGCTAATTTCGCCATTTTTATTACGTAATTTTATGATAGAAAAACAGGCGTCTCCATTGGCGCCAAAAAGATGTAGGGCCTCACAATTGGCGCTAAAAAATTCCGACGCTGTCAGGGCCTTGACACTCCATCTAGACATATCAATAAAAATCATTTCATCGTATACTCCAACTTTGAACGCTCAAACTATCGATAACCATGTCCCACCACTAGCACTACAAATATTGACGTATCGATCGTCCACTCTAGTATGTTCAACATCAGAATTTGTGCCCAAGTGTGGAAAGCTATGATGAGTTCTGTGCCATACAATCACGACTGTAAACCACGAAGGGTAAGGCAGACGTGTAAAGCTTCCAGGAGAGTATATCTTACATTTTACTGTTGTAATAGTCCGCTGTAATAGGTGGCGAACCTATTGATAATCCATCGAGCTAAAACAGACCGGGTTCTTTGCTCGCCGCGGTCAGTCTTGTGATGGGTGACCGTTTTTACATGTCGCGAACTCGAGACCCCTCTGTGCTTCGGAAGGCACGTTAAGCCGTTGGTACTGCGCCTGATCTCTCTCCGGTCGTGTCTTACCGTCCTGGACTATGAGAGTGAGGGAATAGGGAGTGCACCTGTGTCTGCGCGCATACTTGTGCACTATAATATCTCCTGCGTAGTTGGCTAGTCTCTGGTGAGACATTCACCGCCGTGACCGACATTCGGTCAGGAGAACATTATTATGCGTACTTACTTACATTTATAAAAGTAATACTCCACTATGTTGTCTCTTTTAAGCGTGTGAAGTTCTGCTTATCCACGGTTGTTAAAAGCGTTATAATACATACACATCGCCGGACCCTGCCTACATTGTTTACAAATGACATGACAGTGAATAGTGTCAATATTGACGCTAGGGATGGGACGAGTATCGAAAGATTTTATCGATAAAAGAAATCTTTACAGAAAATAAGTTTTTGGTAATATATTTATCGCGTGATGATATTGACTGCGTCTTGCCCTCGAAGGGGTAGGCAGAGTTATGTTATAGGTAATAGGCGAGCTGGCCATCAACCGGGCACAAATCCAGACTCCGTGCTGCTACTTAGAATTATATTTTATAATACTGACCCGGGATTCGAACACCTCACACTCAGCAATCGCGTTTAGCGACCACTAGACCTCTGACCCTACGAGGCAGCTTACAGAGGGGGTATCCTCTATACCTTGGAAAGTGGGAAATAAATTGATATTCCCACTCCTCCTATATATTCTTTTATGATTAACTAGCGGCCCGCTCCGGCTTCGCACGGGTATAAAATATATATTATAAGTATTTCTCCACTATTTAATGGATGTTATTATACATATAAACCTTCCTCTTCAATCACTCTATCTATTAAAAAAAACCGCATCAAAACCCGTTGCGTAGTTTTAAAGATGTAAGCATACATAGGGATATAGGGACAGAGAAAGCGACTTTGTTTTATACTATGTAGTGATTTCGTTGCGGGTTCCAAGACAGTCGAGTCATTTCTCTGGGACGCCTCGAGCTTCATTGCCTCGATGGTTCTTAATGGTTATCATTGTAGATCCTGGCTTACAGCCTACAGGAGTTGCAATGATGGGCACGAGTGGTGGGCTTAAGCAAAAAAAATATCTTTATACTTTTCGTACGTTCCAACAGAAAACTAACTTCTATTTAGCTGTTTTAATCAACACAAATATGCGTACACACGTTAATTATATCGGACTACTAATTGTATTCTTGTTTACAATTCTCACGACAATTCATCACCTTTAGCAGCTCGCTATGTAAGGCCTAGTTTAGACGGTGCGGCAGTGCGATTGTATCGCGTACTCGTCTCACGACTGACGGAAAAAATGGCGGAGTGACTGGTTATTTTTTGGTTTTTTGCGAGATTCTTAACAAATATTTGCTGTTTTCTTGTTTAAATAATGTTAGTAATACTTTCAAGGATGTAATTTTTAAATAACGTTCCTATGTTCATGTAAGGGAACTGTTTTATTTTGTTTAAGTAGTGTAACTGTACGTACATCGATTGGCCTAGTAAATACACCAATACCTAGTATTCGGTACTTAGTAGGGAATCAAATAGTTCGCCTCCACGACTGCTACCTAAGTACGTCCGTCACTAGTGATAGCCGAGTGGTATGACCGTTTTTTTTTTTTTTTTTGTTATTATGACCGTTGGACTGCCAAGTCAAAGGTTGCAAGTTTAAACCCCGGCACTCACTAATGTCTTTTCGAATCCATGTGCGTACTATAAATTAGTTATTAGTTGCTAAAAACGGTGAAGGAAAACATCGTGAGGAAACCGGCACATCAGAGAGATTTTTCAACGGTGTGTAAAGCCATGTCAGAGGCCTACAGGCGGTTTAAACTCTGACACCAGGTTGTTCATCAACCATACGACAAGAAGACTAGACGGTCAACCTGGCTACCATCCTTGTGGAAGACAATCTCTACACCACGTGATCAGCTCGGTCTTGGTATTAAAGCTGACGGTCACCCATCCTCAGGGCCAAGTGAAACTTAACCTTTGATCGATCAATCTCACTGTTATTTAGCTAAGACCTGTTAACACATCTTAATATTAATTGTCGCAAGTGTGAACCAGGCGTTAATTTTAATTAATTACCCACTGATAACGCCTGTGTTCAACACATAACTCACAAATTAATTAATTAATACTATATTTATGATCGTTGGTCTAGTGGGCGCTAAGTGCGACTGCTGAGACGAGGTCCTGGGTCCGAATCCCGGGTCGGGCAAAGTGTTACTGTGTTTTTCCATTAGGTAATTCTCAGTAGCAGCACGGAGTCTGGATTTGTGCCCGGTTAGTGGCCAGCTGGCTCCTTCGACCTATAACATAACTGGTGAAATGTGGGTATACTATATGTGTACCTCTGCCTACCCCTTCGGGCAATACAGGCGTGATGTTGTATTTATGATATCGCCTTTCTGGTGTAAGCAGGGGCCTTAGACAAGAGACAGAACGTATTTTTTTTTTAAAACGTCGCCCCACACTACGAACTTCTCCCGTATCGTGGGTGCGTTTCACAAACATGTAATATCGCATACACAAACACCCAGACTCGGGACAAACATCTGCGGACCGCACAAAGTTTTGTTCCGTGCGGGAATCGCACCCGCAACCCGTAGCGCAGCAGTCCAATCGCTTAGCCACTGCGCCAATCAGTTGTGAATTCGGGTCGTTATAACTTGCCAGAGTTCGTATCTATCGTGCCTAAGCACGTTACCGAGATATGAAATTTTTCGTTTCTTAATGATGGACAAGAGTTCCCGCTCCTGATGAGGTCTTCGCAGAACTTCGATGTTCGCGAAAGATGGAGACAGATTCCAGCAGCTGGTAGCCGACCTTCAGTAATTGGGTGAAAATAAATATTATTAAAAAACACGACTGCCTTGTCAGACTTTTTTAATTTTTTATGTTTTTTATAGCCTATATTACTCGCGATAGTGTAAGGATTCTAACGACATTCCATACATCTAAATCGGTTCAGGCATTCAGAAGTTATGGTGGAATAAAGAAACTCACATACATACATGAACCCTGAAAACATTACACTCCTTTTTTGGGCAGTCGTGTAAAAAGATGTAATTATGTTGTGGAGGTCAGATAGACAGTCTGTCAATCAGCATCTAAGACTGGGAGCCGACCACAACACAGATAAGAAAAGGCTATACAGATTATAAAAAAAAATTGCAACATGACTGCTAGTTTATCAAAGTTATTGCTCGAGATTGAACCTGTAACCTTTCGTTGGATATGTCAGCCTTTAAATCACCGTGTCATCACGGTATGTTGCAATAAATACCTAACGATTTGTGAATAATTAGAAATTAAGGAAACCCGTTTATACAGTCGGTTCATACGAAATTCACCTCTATAGCATTAGGAATAAGGAACAAACAGCTGCACTATACTGTTGGCATTGTAAATACGTTGTTGTGTTATTTTCATTCTTATGTCACGGGGATAGAGTTCAAAATCGGTTGATTAAGCTTTGTAGGAGTGTCTGCGTTTGGTAATATATCATAAAATATCATTTATATGTCGTGAATACTATGTTGGATCGTAAATAATCCTAATTAGTTTTGATTGGATTCATGTTATTGTTTTGACACTGTTTCGGTGCGTTTTTCAAGATCTTTTAGGGTTCAATAAAGCTATCGTTAAATCGGATCTTCTTCTTATCGTATGGTTGATGAACAACCTGGTGTCACAGTTTAAACCGCCTGTAGGCCTCTGACATGGCTTTACACACCGTTGAAAAATCTCTCAGGTGTGCCGGTTTCCTCACGATGTTTTCCTTCATCGTTTTTAGCAACTGATAACTAATTTATAGTACGCACATGTATTCGAGAAGACATTGGTGCGTGCCGGGATTTGAACTTTCGATCTTAGGCTTGGCAGTCCAACGGTCATACCACTCGGCTATCAGTGCTGGATGACGAACTATAAAACTGTTAGAATCACGCTTGTAATCCCCGTTAGAAGGCAGACGTGTGTAGTACCTATAGTCTACAATCTACATCCACATTCCGCCAGTTATGTTATAGGTCCCAATGTAATAGACGAGCTGGTTACAACCAGGCACAAGTCCAGACTCCGTGCTGACTGAAATCAGAAATCATTTATTTGTCAAACACAGGTAGAATTACAAATTTTGGTCTTGTGTGGTTAACAGATGAGTGCGCTGCGTTTTGCCTTAAAGGCATACAAATATACACAAACAAAATTTTACATATTAGTTAAATAAATAATCGCAATAATTAATCAACAGAGGAATTCAATTGTTATATTAAAGAAATAATTTGCAATGTCATAAAAAAAAGGTTCAATTGTCAAGCATTGTTAGAATTGCATTTTAAAGATAATTTTAAATTGTCATCAAAAAATCAATACTGTAATAACATTTTTCTATAAGTAATTAATTAAACTTTATTTTAAATTGTGATAGCGGTATGTTTTTTTTTGGTTCTGGTGCTTTATTAAAGATTCGCGGAGCAATACCAAAAAAACTGAGAATTACCTAATGGAAAAACCTAGTAACACTTCTCGACCCGGGAATCAAACTAAGACAGTTTACAACTCGTGTCTGTATTACGCACAATATCAAACATCCGGGGCAAAGTTTTATTAAAAAACTGGGTGCGCCCTGCAGTGTTATCCGCTACATTTTTTCGAGACAAAATGTAGCCTATGTGTTAATCCAGGGTGTCAGCTACCTCCATACAAAATTCGATCTAATTTGGTCCAGCCGTTTCAGCGTGAAGAAGTAACAAACATACAAACACACACTCATATGCTTTTCCTATAAAATATTAGTGTGATGTGATACTTAGACATGAATCAAGTAATTCTCTCGGAACAAACACACAACCCGTTTTATCGCAGTCGGTTGAGCGTGATACCCACAACATAAATATCTCAATGAAACAGATGATCATTGCGTTATTTGTCCGCAACATTATTACCGGCCTACCGCCGTTAAGGCGCATGCGTCGTTCGTGATGTATAACTTTCAAAAAACTCAGAAGCACTCGTAGCTAATTGACTACAGCACAAATCAGTCGATCTGTGAGGTTAAGCCGTGCTCGCCGCAGTCGGTCTTGTGATGGGTGACCGTTTTCACATGTCAAGACCCCTCCGTGCTTCGGTAGGCACGTTAAACCGTTGGTCCTGCGCCTGATCTCTCTCAAGTCGTGTCGGTCTACCATCCCGTATCAGATGAGGCAGGCCGCCGTGTCCGATTTGGTCAGGAGGACATTATTAATTTAACATTAGTTACTACCTAACTCCCGAACAGGGAGTAGGAGTGGCTGAAAATCAGCGCTGGACCTGGTCATGCTCGTCCCGGTACAGCATTTGCTGAGTCTACTTCATTTTGCTACTGTATGTGTTATTGTTTTTTTTTAATGTTTATTTACGTAAGTGTCTTTGATGTAGCAATAAATGTATTTTTATTTTATTTATTTATTTTAATTTAATATGATAAAGGAAATTTCAAAAATGATGGACGAGCGGGAATCGCGCCCGCGACCTTCGCCTAACCGTGACGCAGCTCTTACCGACTAAGCTACCGTGTCGCTGCTCGCATCGACGTGACAGCTCACTTAAAGGTTAATATTTAAAAAAAAAACTACTAAAGGTTCCTACAAAAAACACGAACTCACAAGTGAAAAATAATATTTTGTTCGCTTCACTTTACATAAGCGAAGTAGAAGTCGTCGTCAAACAGCAGTTACAGTTTTAGCATCGAAACGATTAACAAAGCACTTAGAGACCATACTCATAAACTGTACTCGTACTTTACACACACACACACACACACACACACACACACACACTACACAATCATATAGTTGCACACACACCACACATAATTTTAATATTTTTATATAAAAGATCTCATTATTAATTCTTAATAATTTTCCTTCCTTGTTAGTTTTCTTCGTTGTATTTAATGTTGGAACACTGCTGTCCCCATCTTGGAGGTGGGCGCTAACAGTTGCCACACAGTTTTACAAACGAATGCAGCTGTTAACGCACTATTAATATTGTATACTCAATACTGTTGACATACCGGATTTCTATGCACGAGGTTGCAGGTTCAAACCCAGGCAAGTATCAATGTGACATTTTCAATGTCATAAATACTATCTTAGATATTCTAAGACACCACTGACTGACGGTGACGGAAAACATCGTAAGGAAACCTGGATTTAATTATCTGAAATCGCCAACCCGCAGTGAGCTAGCGTGGTGATCAGTGCTCAATCCTTCTCTATACGAGAAGAGGCCTTTGCCCTGCAGTGGGACAGTTATAGGCTGTTATTATTATTATTAATACTGTTCCAATAAATGATTATGATTTTCTGAAATTATTTTGATTGTGTTAATTTTTAACCGACTTCAAAAAAAGGAGGAGGTTATCAATTCGACTGTATTTTTTTTTTTTTTTTTTTTTTTTTTTTATGTTTGTTCACTCATAACTTGCGACTGGGTGAACCGATTTTCATGATTCTTTTTTTATTTGAAAGCTGGTGCTTCCCGTGTGGTCCCATTGTCACCATTTCAATACCTGATGATGGGATCTTGTAGAAATCGGGGGAACTCTTCAATAAATAACAGCAGATTAACCGCGATTGTTGCTATAGCATATCTAAGCATTGTTTACGCCATCACACAACATAATATCACGCCTGTACTCACTACAAAGGTTATAAAAACAATTTCGAAAAAAAAAATGTTCAAGGTCACTTACAACGTTTTACAAAAAAAACGCAATACTGAAAAATAATTAGATGTTTGTTCTGATGAGATATTCGGTTATAAGAACAAAACTCTTCAAATTTCATGCGTCCTAATTACGTAAGCTGATCCGTGATCGCGGTACTGTCCCTGGGTAACCGTGACCCTGGAACGTAAAGGGCTATTGAAGGAACACTGTGGATGAGTATGACAGTAGTATGACTGTCAGTACAAGTCTGACAGTCCCTCCACCCAGGGTGGGAGGACTCATTGGATAATTTTGCCTCGTAAATAAAAGATTTATTATGACTTACTTATGTACTACTGACTTACTTATCTACCTTCATTATCGGAAGACAGATTTCGTAGTCTTTTCATTTCCTGCAACGATCTATCGTCGTGTGGTTTATTATATTTCACTAAATACCCATTTCACAAAACAAAATTTAAATCGCTTAAATGGTCATACAAATAGCAAAACCACATTAGCAGAATCTAAAGCCAAAAAATCGTGAAATAAAAAATTTTTAATTAAAAATTATAACCTCCTTCAAAAAACTCAAAAGTGAAAAATAATATTTTATCACTTCACTTTACATAAGCGAAGTAGAAGTCGGTGCCAAATCCCAACATCCATTAAGCGATTCAGAAAAATAGTACTTATGAGAATGCTGCCATACGTGCGTGGTTCATAGTTTAAAAGCTAACACTATAAACTAAGCGAACGCATAGGATTTGGCGCCGACTTCCACTTCGCTTATGTAAAGTGAAGTGATAAAATATTATTTTTCACTTTTGAGTTTTTTGAAGGAGGTTATAATTTTTAATTATCACTCTTTAATTTAATTATAGAATTTCGTTCTGAATCGTTAGGTATAATAAAATAAGACAGGGAGCACATCGCCTTAACGTAATGTGTTTATCCGTGTGCGCCCACGCACCTCCTAAACTGCATGTCGCGTTGTCATCTCATTGTAAGCGTATGTCCGTATGTGTGTGAATTTCTCTGCAACGCTCGTGTATCAGAGGTTTTATGACTTAATAATAATGTTTTTACCTTTTTAACCGATTACGAGGACAGACAGAGTAGTTGTGTTTATACGTGTTTTGAAATATGGTTACGGAGAAAATTACATAATATGAACCTACATACATACATACAAATTTTAACGCCTATTTCCCAGCGGGGTAGGCAGCGTGTGAGAGTGTCTAAGAAAGTAAGTACATATATTCTACTAGGTACGGCCCGCGGTCTTACCCGCTACATTTTCGAGATAAAAAGAGCCTACGTGTTAATCCAGGATGCCAGCTACCTGCATACTAAATTTCAGCAAAATCGGTCTAGGCGTTTCGGCGTTAAGAGGTAACAAACATACAAACATATTCACAAACTTTCGCCTCATCATATTAATAAGTGTTACATAACATAACATAACATCACGCCTGTATTCCCCGAAGGGGTAGGCAGAGGTGAACATATAGTACACCCACATTTCGCCAGTTATGTTGTAAGTCCCAATGTAATAGGGGGCGAGCCTATTGCCATCAACCGGGCACAAATCCAGACTCCGTGCTGCTACTGAGATTTACTTTAGGATTTGAACCCAGGACCTCTTGCTCAGCAGTCGCGCTTAGCGACCACTAGACCAACGAGGCAGTCAAAGTGTAAATAAGTGTGAAGTGTGATAGAAACCGGCCTAGGTTTTAACCCGATCCGTAACCAAATGAATGCATCGGTATGGTCATGTAAACTCCACGCTTATTTCCCGAAATAACACTCAAAATAAAATGGTTTCTTGAAAGAATTTTTCAATCATCGCCAACAGAAATAGTTTGAAAATTAGCGCCAAAATAAACACGTATTGGTATCGTTTCCGTCCATCTGTCATTTGTTTTTAGGTTAAATCTGTCTTTGAAACCATCCAAAGATGGTTTCCATCACTCCTTTATCTTTCTTTTATTTGGCTCATGGAGTTTTTAAGATGTCTTCATCGATCTATCGCTCAAAGGTTTTTTGTTAGAGAATTCTTGGAGTTAAGCTCGCCTCTGTACATCTTTCATATAAAAAAGTAATTACGCATTTTATTGTGCTTAAAAAACATAAAACATTGCGCGCGAAAATCGCGGACATACATAATACAGAATCTCCTATTATTGAAGTCGGTTAAAACAGAGTATCTCGTGGTAGATTTCGAGTCTTAATAAACCAATATGGCGTCTGATTCCCATGATGTAGCGTTAATTATTCAAAGAGCCACTAATTATATTACCACGGTAATGTCAATGATCAGCTTATTTCCCTAGAGAAGCGTAGCTAGAGGTCTATTAGCCCTTGAGATAATATCTTCATTGATAGAGGCTGCTGGAGGTAATAACGATACGCCTGTATTACCCAGAAGGGGTAGGCAGAGGTGTGTCGTACACCCCACAATAATGTATGTATGTATGCTATGTAATATATAGGTCCCAATGTAATAGCACCGTGTGGTATCCTGCCTAGAATTGACCACCCCCTTTCCTCCCGTGGGTGTCGTAAGAGGCGACTAAGGGAAAACCCAGAAGATGGGCAGCAGCGTCTTCTGTAACTTGACCACTAACACTGCGATCCCCAAGCCGCTTGTCAAGCGTGGGGATTATGGACCCCCCCCTCCTTCTAAAAGGGGGAGGCCTTTGTTCAACAGTGGACGTCTTCCGGCGGATGATGATCATTATAACAGTGTCCATTTTGCCACTAGAATTTTTAACATCTGATGTCAAGAAATTCCGTTATATGACGTAGTGCGTACATCAAATAACTTAATTACAAGGGTGATAACTACCCCACAGGGCTTCAACCCTTGCAATTAAGATCAAATGCAAATATGTTTCGTGAGGGGATATTCTACTGGTAAAAGGTTTCCTGTGTCCGCGGCAGCTTACTGTGAGTGAGGGTTAGTGGTATTAGTGCTTGAGATTTGAAAAAGGGGATTAAAGTAAAATAAATGTAAAAAATGTGTTTTTTTTGTTAGGTTTTTGGCTGCGCCGCGTGTTACCCGCTGCATTTTTACGGGATTAAAAGTGTCTGTGTTCATTAAGGGTGTCAGCTACCTCTATACAAAATTTAATCGAAATTGGTTCAGCCGTTTGACACTGACGCATATTAACACACACAGTCACAAACTTTCACCTTTAAAATAATAGTTTGATTGGATAGTTGACACACGCTGATTTCAAGTTAAAATTCCCTGATACTCAATTAATTTTCAGTAAACTGAAAGATTTGAGTTTCAGTCGCTTTGCAATCGTAGTAATCAGTAGGCAATTGAGTTCACAGTTTGCTATAACCTTATAAGCTCTATGGGGGTGTAGCGTTTTGACAGCTCATAAAAATACCAACTATCACGCAGCATGATTTTAGTAAAATTAAATCTTGTTTGTGTTAACTATGTGGTTGTTAATTTTTTTTTTATTTACCATCTCTTCCGTTCTCTTTGCAGCACCACAGACCCTTTTCTGCATCATCCTAAGGTTGACTGGTAGATAATATTGGCGTTAAATCCGCCTCTGTACATGATAAATGATAAAAGATTTTATTTCTGCAAATAGGTTTTAAAAAAACACTTTTACACGTCATTTTTTATAAACTAGTTAGAATGATGGTGTCGGCATTTCCTAACTGACTACCTCTGAGAAGAAATGCCGAAACAATCTCAGGGGTCAATGTCTCTTTTAAAGTCCAGACAAACGTAAGTTTGTGTGAGAACAATGTAGGCCGTCCGAGATGGTTTTTTTTTAAGAAAAAAAATCCGAAGCCGGCTTGAGTCGACCTGTCCTGACAGACGCCCCGTCTCGTACCATCTGCAGGATATTTGGGTAGGCCGTGTGAGATACTCAAACCGTCAGACATATAATATAGAGAAAAAGTAAAAAAAAAAACCTACATTATTATTATATACAATATGTCATGTGCATAAACTATAAATAAATAAATTACGACACGGGAATTAAATAACTAATTATCGCGGACTACTTGCGACCACGGCCGATGCAACCCGGTCGAAACGTCAAACCAAAATTAAAAACATGAGTTCGCGTTAATCCCTCGTAATTTAATTTTATTCTAGCTCATAAAGTATGACAATTGATTGGTGATGTAAAATACCCGATTCTCAGTAGCAGCACGGGGTCTGGATTTGTCCCCGGTTGTAGCCAGCTCGTCTATCGGTGAAATGGGTGCACTGCACACCTCTGTCTACCCCTTCGGAGGAGTTCGTTCGTTAATCCAGCGTTGTATGCAAAACTTCGTAATAAAATTAGTGACGGTCATCCCTCGTGCTGCCCTCTGTGTGCTGAATGCAATTGTTGTGTAGTGTGACCATCACGGAATAGTACTTGGGACTTTATTATTTTAATATCACAGACCATAATATCACACCTGTATTCCCCGAAGGGATACTTTATAATTAGTACAATAAAAGAAATAGGCCTTTCAGTACCCTTTACTAATAATATTTAAGCAAACACATAACATAACATCACGCCTGTATTCCCCGAAGGGGTAGGCAGATGTGAACATATAGTACACCCACGTTTCGCCAGTTATGTTGTAAGTCCCAATGTAATAGGGGGCGAGCCTATTGCCATCAACCGGGCACAAATCCAGACTCCGTGCTGCTACTGGGAATTACCTAATGAAAAACTCAGTAACACTTCGCCCGACCCGGGATTTGAACCCAGGACCTCTTGCTCATCAGTCGCGCTTAGCTTATATTTAAGCAGTCAAGAAAATAATAATAATAACTTTATTGATTCAAAAATTTGTACGATACATATACACATATGTGTACATACCTACATAGTTCATTGTTAGGCCTAGACACTAAAATTTTGACAATGTTTCTCTGGCCCCCACACTAGGATTCCCTGTGTCGCGGGGTCCAGTCCCTTCCGGATGTTTAGATTTTTTTTTAATAATGCATTTGTTGTCAAAAAATTCGAATTCTCAAAATTATCTACCAAAATGAGTAATCATTGGTAAAATCGTAACTGAATCTACATTAAAATTACAATTGCTACTAGTAAATAGCACGCGTAGTATTCTTCTATTCGTTTACGTATTCCGCCTTCATTGATAAATCCCAGCAAACTCCCAACGAAGCTCAAACGATACTTCTATCCCTGCGCTTTCCCGTGAATAACTTGGCTCTTGAATATTTTTAATTATTTATTTATTTATTATTAAACATACACACACTATCATTACAGACTGATCCAATACAATAGTGGTTTCCCTAGCCATACACAATCATACAAGATGAATAAAATTAAACTTACAGCTAATACACAATAACAAAAACAAAACTGAACTTCAAATATAACTTATATAACAATAACCTCTTAACCTAACAATTTTTAACCTTAAATGTACAATTTATTAGACAACACAAAAATACCTACATATATGTATAATGTATATTTACTTAGTTATAACTAACAATATTTAACAACACTATTGCGAATTCACTCAAATTGCACGAAAATATATCGATTCTCTCATGCACTTCGTTTAGGACCCGTATTGTGCGAGTGAGGGGTGTCTTTGACAACAGATTTGTTCTGGCTACCGGCACGGCCAGCAGTGGCGGCCGCCGCCGCCTCCATACGTACCTGTCCGGCACTCACAGCTGCAGGTGACGCAGCACACCCGGGTTATGTGCTACTCCACGCAGGAGCTTTAGCGCATACACCGCGATTGTAAATTCCCTGCGCACTCTGAGTTCGTTGAACCCCACCATACCCAGTACAAAAAGTGTAGGATACATCAGCGGGTAAAATGGGTACACCCCATAAAGTTTGAAATACAAGTGTCTTGTAAACTTATTTTGTACTCGCTCAAGCATGACACTGTATTTCGCTTCATGAGGCGCCCAAATCACCGCACTGTGCTTCAAGTGACTCCTTACCAATGCGTCATACAGCACCCTGAGGGTAGTGATGTTGGTGAAACCCTGCGACTGCCTCAGCACGAAACCCAGGTTTCTGTACGCCTTCTTGCAAATCTTAACTATGTGCTCCCGGAAAGTTAGATCAGGGGTAAGCAGTACTCCTAGATCTCGTACCTGCGAAACGAGTGTATGCTAAGGTAGATTTCGCGCGCGTAAATGTCATCACTGAGCATTTCGTAGTGTTGAAATAGAGCTTATTTTTATTGCCCCATTCCACCACTCTATCTATGTCTTCCTGCAATTTCTCACAGTATTATGACTTCACATGTATGAAAACAATACCTGTCCTAATAAGCGCTTAAAGTTGTTGTACTAAAAATAGGGGTGTTTATATATTTAATCTACATTTGGTTGACAAATGCATATAAATTAGTTAAAAAGTTCCGAAATTCGGGGACGGGGAATGAGCTCGGAACACTGTGCGCGAAACGTCGCTCATCGCCACAAACAGTCGCTGTCGTTGAGTTGTCCTAAGGCGCAAATAAATAAATAGTTTTAAATACTTGTCGGGCATAAATCGCAAGGATACGCAGAGGTGTGTAGTACATTTCACCAGTTATGTTATGAGTGCCAATGTAATAGGCGAGCTGGTTCTCAACCAAACACAAATCCAGACTCCGTGCTGCTACTCAGAATTACCTAATGGAAAATATGTAATAGAATATTGAGCCCCTTAATACATTGGGACCTATAACTTGACCGGCAAAATGTGGGTGTACTGTACTGTGAACTTACGACCTGCTAAAACTAAAGCATATTAATTACCACGGAACATTATGCATTAATTTGTCACATTTTAGTGTTTCCTCTCATTCTCATTTAAATTATTGTGAACGCGTTTGACACACTTATGAAATAAACGGACGGTGTAATTGGATGCACTTTATTGTTTTCTGGATTGTTAAAAACGCTGATAACCGAGAGTAAGACCGTTAGAATGCCAAGTCAAAGGTCGCAAGTCCAAACCCCAGCACTCACCAATGTCTTTTCGAATTAATGTGCGTACTATAAATTAGTTATCAGTTGCTAAAAACGGTGAAGGAAAACATCGTGAGGAGACCGGCACACCTGAGAGATTTTTCAACGGTGTGAAAAGCCATGTCTGAGGACAGGCGGTCTAAACTCTGTCACCAGGTGGTTCATCAACCATACGATAAGATTGTGAATGGATCACATACCGACTCCAAAGTGTCTTATATATTTAATTCCACAGCACAAATTGATAAAAAATGTTTGGTAATCGGATTACGTCAGGAATGTGAGTTCAAGACAGTATCATATTTCTTTGGTTTCTGGCGTCAAATATAAGTTACCCAATGTTAATCTGAAGCGACATTAGATGGATGAACAAAAGAATACAAAGTTGAGAGCAGGTACCTTTAGCTACTCAACCATGAAGAGATTTACCCTTATTTAGTCAGATATTGTAACAAATTCTTCCTGTACTTCGTTCACGTCAATCGTCGACCTAATCGGCGAAGTGGCTAAGCGATTGGATTGCTGCGCTAAGAGATGCGGGTTGATTCCCGCACGGCACAAAAAATTGTGTGATCCGCAGACGTTTGTCCCGAGTCTGGGTGTTTGTATGTGATATTTCATGTTTGTGAAACGCACCCACGACACAGGAGAAATTCCTAGTGTGGGGTGACGTTATTTTAAAATCTTTTTGATATTCTGACCTATAACATGGTTGATGGTGACCCTATTTACCCTAGTACGCGGGGGTCATAAACTCAGGGGTCAATTTGCTCAGCTCCCCTGGTGGTGTGTACCTTTTATTATTAAACAATACAATATAATTTTGGTAATTTTCTTTATTATTGTCGCAAGATAATTTATTATTCATGTCTATAATACTAGCTTTACCCGCCGCTTGGTTTCCTAATAAGCAAAATGATTTTTTGAAAATATTCCCGCACAACAACATGTCTGTCCAGTTAAAGAGAAGACTATATATGACTATATATAATATTACTATGGATATGGATGTAATAGTAACTCTGTCTGTCTGTTACACCTTCACGACTAAACCACTGGACGGATTTTGATGAAATTTGGCATGTAGAAAGTTATAACCGGGAAAGGACATAGGCTACGTTTATTTAAATTCAACTCTAAAGGGTTTAAATCGGAGTTAACGCGGGTGAAGCCGCGGGCAAAAGCTATAGTATATACCTATGTATAATACTCACCAAAAATAAACTAACGCCAGCGAAGCCGCGATTTAAAATAATACTTAATTCAACAGACTTGTCAATAAAAACCGGTTACCCATCTACATTACGGCCGTAACAAGGATCCCTTAACCTATCGTCAATTGCGTGGAATTCAAAGTACTTAATCCAATATTGGGATCCCAGGAGAGGCTATTGTCCTGCTTCCCCTGCTTCGACAAGCCGTGATGGTAGCATTCAATTATTAATTTTATTAAAATGGGTACAATGAACTCTCGAGGGTTACCCGACTGCGGAAGGCGATGTTCTGTGTTTGTTCGTATTACGTTTTATTTGGGAATAACTGATTTGTGCGTTGTTGGTTTTAAGGTCGTGGGTTTGATTCCCGTGCGTGGCAATTGTGTTATTCGCAGATTTTATTTGTTTTTTTTTTTTATATAATTTTTACATTGAAAATTAGAACTTAATATTGTCTTTTTAAAGTTTTATTTAAAAAAACCTTATTTTTGTGACTTCAATATACCGACTACATATTATATGTATCAAATCGTCCATATTATTTAAGGGGTAGGCAGAGGTGTATCGTTTTACCGTGTACTTACTCTTACGTAATAAGAGTCGAGCATATTACCATTAATTTATTAATTTGACGACCTGATTGGCGCATTGGCTAAGCGACTAGACTGCTGCGCTAAGGGTTGCGGGTTCGATTCCCGCACGGGGCAAAAATTTATGCGATCCGCATTTGATTGTCCCGAGTCTGGGTGTTTGTGTATGTGATATTTCATGTTTGTGAAACGCACCTACGATACAGGAGAAAATCGTAGCGTGCGGCGAAGTTTAAAAAAAAATTGACATAATAGTTCATCATGTTTTAGAATTCACTAAGGAAATATGTTAGTTAATAAAACAGTAACATTGACTCTAACCTGGATTCGAACCTGCATATAAAAGTAACATAACAAAATTACCACAAAAAAAATCTTTTTCTAACGATAAACTAATATTTTTCTAATATCTTTTATTCTTATGACATAAATGTCTGCTTACACCATAAAGAAAGGGCGTTAATATACTACCTGAGGTCCCTTTGACCCTTGGCGCCTATGATAAATGAGACGTGATACAATCTGTTGCGGTCACAACCATTTTTTGTAGTCAGACCCTATTTTGAAAATCAAAATTTATTTTTGTTTAAATTTCATAATCCGGTACAAAAAACCAACCGGTAATTAAAATCAAGAAGGCTCTGTAGTTGAAAGTTTTAAAATATTACATTTTCGCTAGTTATGTTATAGGTCCCAATGTAATATACGAGCTGGCTACAACCGGGCACAAATCCAGATTCCGTGCTGCTACTGAGAATTACCTAATGGCAAAACTCAATAACACTGTCCGACCCGGGACTCGAACCTAGAACCTCATGTTCAGCAGTCGCGCTGAACCACTACAGAAACGAGGCAGTCAGTCAGAGTTTTATCTTAACCAACTTCACAAAAGAAGGATATTATTTCAACTGTACGTTTTTTAAAATTCAAACACACGAAGAAACCATAAATACTAACTAGTAAACAAGACAATTCGTAAAATTACAAAAATCCTACTTATTTTCACTCTATATCTGTCCCTTTTTCCCACGGTCTTACAACGCGGGAGGGAGCGGGACAACCATAGCGATGGAATGCGATAAATGCCAGTAAATCACTTAACGAGTAGAGATGGGACAGTGTCGATAAATTTACGGCTCGATAATGTTTCCCTTTGTTTAACTAAACAGATTTTAGAGCGTGATTCATGGAGCTATAATTAGATTATTTGACGTGTTTATAAATATTTACTTACCTTCAATAAGGCACTCTTACAATACTGCTTGAGTTAGGAGTACTTATATTTTTTAAACGGAAAAATGATATTAAATTCTACCTAACCCGGCGAACATCGTCCTGCCTTCTCCCCTTTCCTGGATAAATATTGCACACGCAAATCGGTCCAGCCGTTCTCCAGATATGGCGTGACCAAGACAAACAGGGATTAATTTTTTATATAGATTTATACATAAATCCACGCCTGTTTTTCAGAAGGATACTAGGCAGAAACTTCCTCTTTCGACGTCATCATTTGTGACGTAATCAAATTTTTGACAGACAGACAAATGGGTGGTTTCTTGTGTTTCTTCTTCAGCTATGGTATTAGGAAGCGGTGAAGGGCGTTTTGGGGGCTGTTTTATGTATTGACAATCAGAACTTTAAATTAATTTTAATGTATCTTTATTTAAAGGCTTTCTAGCATCCTGGATAAAAAATAACGAACATAACTTTATCTGTCGATTAAAAACAACGCGTCAATTATTTTTGATTAATATTGTCATTTGTGTCACAACACTATCGATGCAATGTATTTGGATGTATGTACTTAATAGCGGAGCTAACGAAGTGCTGATACCATCAGAATATGCGGGATGAGGCTCCCAACATTTTTTAAAACATGAAAATATAAAATTCTAATTTTTATTATAAAACTTTCTCTGAAACGAATATTGTGTGTCTGTTAACCTGAAACGTATACATTACATCACATGACGCCTTTATTACCCGAAGGGACAGGCAGAGAAGTACAGTATACTACATTTCACCCGTTATGATATTGGTCCCAATGTAATAGGAAGCGAGCTGGTGTCAGAGTTTAAACCGCCTGTAGGCCTCTGACATGGCTTAACACACCGTTGAAAAATCTCCCAGGTGTGCTGATTTCCTCACGATATTTTCCTTCCCCGTTTTTAGCAACTGATAACTAATTTATAATACGCACATGACTTCGAAAAGGCATTGGTGCGTGCCGGGGGTTATCTAAATAATATACTGGCAAATTATTATTATTACAATTAAAATCTAAACTTACAAACACGTTGGCGATCCCTGCCGTAACATGATCTTCAGATGTTATCTCAGACCACAGAGTTAGTCGCTAGCCAGTTAGTTTATTACGCTCCTACCATAAAAGGGACGGCAGAATTCTTAGTACGACTTGCTAGATAGAGGTACCATACATTATGCCTTTTAGACGAATTCGTTATAGGGTTAAATACTGAAAATTATAAAGTGGGAAACATTTTTTGTATGTAAGGCGTAATCTCCGGAACTGTCTATTCAATTGCCAAAATTCTTTAATCCATATCTAAAACGGACAACTACATTAATTCCGAAAAAAAACGATCTTTTTATATAGCTTGGTATTTCGTTCGAAAATTGGTATGTTGTTGGGTGCAAGCAGAGAGCCACCACGAGTGACAATTGTAGCGTCATCTACACGAAGAAGGACGAATGACAAAGACATTCCTGGGTTGAGAAGTGAAGCGCCGCGGCACACCAGGCATACCACCGCCTGGTTGGAAGATTCTTCCCTCCCTCCACAGAATACATAAGTACATCCGTACGTCCGTCACTAGACGGTCAACCTCGCTACTATCCTTGTTGACTGACCAATCTCTACAGCATGACCTGTTCCATGTGGCTATTGGCTCATGCCGCTATGAAAAAGACGCGGCGAATTCTAAGCGACGGATCGCTGCGATCTGTCTTTGCGAAGTTTGCGATCGATGATCCCGTGTGTAGCGCCTTCTACATTTACCATTGCTGCATTTGATTTCTATTTGTCTGGCGTTTTTCCACTTGTCGAAAGAAAAACATGTCCCCTAATTCGTATGGACCTTTTCTCCTTCAACCATTTTTAACCGACTTTAAAAAGGAGGTTCGTCAGTATGTATTTTTTTACTTTTGGCTGTCGTCCGGTGTATAATTATCTATGAACTAGCGGCCCGCTCCGGCTTCGCACGGGTATAAAATATATATTATAAGTATTTCTCCACTATTTAATGGATGTTATTATACACATAAACCTTCCTCTTCAATCACTCTATCTATTAAAAAAACCGCATCAAAATCCGTTGCGTAGTTTTAAAGATTTAAGCATACGTAGGGATATAGGGACAGAGAAAGCGACTTTGTTTTATACTATGTAGTGACTATGTAGTGATGACATGTTTGGTCACACCATGTCGCCGTGTCCTCATGTCACTGTCAGACAGATAAGCCTTTAGTATTATCACGCTTTATCGGAAATGAGGTGAGCAGATGTTGTAGATACCAACTTGTATTTTAAAGTAAGTAGAATATATTTCTAATATATTTCTGGACCTTGACCCCTGAGTTTGTTTCGGTATTTCTTCTCAGAGGTAGTCAGTTAGGAAATGCCGACACCATCATTGTAACTAGTTAAAAAAATTCGAACCCAGGACTTCATGGTCAGCAGTCACGCTTAGCAACCTCTAAACCAACGAGACAGTCTGTTACTTTAAACCTAGATTTATAAAATAAAACACACATATAATAATAACAGCCTATAACTGTCCCACTGCAGGGCAAAAGCCTCTTCTCGTATAGAGAAGGATTGAGCACTGATCACCACGCTAGCTCACTGCGGGTTGGCGATTTCAGATAATTAAATCCAGGTTTCCTTACGATGTTTTCCGTCACCGTCAGTCAGTAGTGTCTTAGAATATCTAAGAAAGTATTTATGACATTGAAAAAGTCACATTGATACTTGCCTGGGTTTGAACCTGCAACCTCGTGCATAGAAATCCGGTATGTCAACCACTAGGCCACCACGACTTTTTTAAAACACACATGGACTACTTAAATTTTTAAACCTAGGATTAATTAAAGTGTGACAGGATATCCGAGGTTACGTAATTACCGAGATAAAACGATGCTCCTAAATGATATGGACCAAATTACTATACTAACATAACATCACATCATACCTGTGTTCACCGAAGATAGGCAAAGTATCACTTTTCACACTTATATTAAAAAAGCGAAAGTTTGTGTGTGTGTGTGTGTATGTTTGTTACCTCTTCACGGTCAAACGGCTGGACCAATTTTGCTAAAATTTGGTATGGAGGTAGCTGACACCCTGGATTAACATATTATAGGCTTCTAAATTGATAAAGTAAATTTGTAAAATGATGGACACAAGCAGGACTTGAACCTGCGACCTTCGCCGTACCGTGGCGCTGCTCTAACCAAGTGAGCCATCGTGTCACTGCTCGCACCATTTATCAATTTAGATTTAAGCAAAAATGACACAAAATATCATATATTATAGGGTTTTTATTCTGAAAAAATGTAGCGGTTAACACCGCGGGGCGCAGCTAATAGTACTATAATGTTCTTTTGACTGAATGTCGGTCCCGGCGGCCTGTCTCACCTGAGACTAGCCAACTACGCAGGAGATATTATAGTGTACAAGTATGCGCGCAGACACAGGTGCACTCCCTATTCCCTCACGCTCATAGTCCAGGACGGTGAGACACGACCAGAGAGAGATTTGGCTATACGTGCCTTCTGAAGCACGGAGGGGTCTTGACATGTGGAAACGGTCACCCATCAGAACACTGACCACGGCGAGCACGGCCTAACCTCGCAGATCGACTAATCTGAGCGGTAGCCACGTAGCTACGGGCCCCTCAGAAACTAACATAAAAAGTATAGATAACAAAAAAAAACACAATTATGAACTACTTGGTTTGAACCTGGAAGTTTGCGCATACAAAGCTAATCCATAGCTCAATATACCGGCAGGACTAACAAAAATATCTTATACCAATTTGCTGTAACTGGGACTCAAACCCAACAACCCACGCTCAATAAAAATGTAGATTCACTGTAAGAACGATGCATCAATCTTATTATCTTCAAGATATTGTGATATGCGTTGATAAATGACCTCCCCCTTTCGACGTCAGAGTGAGGATATGACCGATAACGACGTATCGGAGTATGTTGTGTTTTAACTCTTAACAAGCATATGATGCAGTTAAAACTATATTTGGGATAAACAAGCGGTTACACATTAAATCAAATCTATACATACATACATATAATAAAATCGTAAACGACCCGTGTCTGTACATTAAATAATAAAAAAGAAAAACAATTTATACACTCAGTATTTATGTTACCGAAGCCGCAAATATAGTTTTATTTTTTTTTGTCAGTTTGTCGGTTTGTCTGTGCGTTTGAAGGCGCTAATCTCAGAAACGACTGAACCGATTTGAATGCGGTTTTCACTGATGTATTGTGGCAAGCTTCCCATAATATTACCTAAGTGTTGTTTCATTTAAATCGGTTCACAAACAATAAAGTTACGTCAATCTTTACATACGTGTAATAAATCAGTAAGGCTTGGCGTAAATACTACTAAATAGAATCCGCTCAAACTTAGCTAATATATTATAAACATTTTTTTTAAATAATTTTGCTGACTCCGAATGTCCACGCAGTCGAAGTCGCAGGCACAGCTAGTTATTAATATATGTAACAAACATATAATATAATTGTGAAACTCACACCGTTGTCCACACCATTTAGGTGCCTCTTTGGTCTCACGACTGCTGAGCAAGAGGTCCTAGGTTCAAATCCTAAGTCGGGCAAAGTGTTACTGAGTTTTCCATTCGGTAATTCTCAGTAGCAACACGCACAATCAACAGCAGTGATAGCCGCGTGGTATGACCTTTGGACTGCAAAGTCGAAGGGCGCAAGTCTAAACCCCGGACGCACCAATGACTTTTCGGATTCATTCTCGTACTATAAATTAGTTATCAGTTGCATAAAACGGTGAAGGAAAACATCGTGAGGAAACCGGCACACCTGAGAGATTGTTCAACGGTGTGTAAAGCTATGTCAGTGGCCTACAGGCGGTTTAAACTCTAACACCAGGTTGTTCATCAACCATACGATGAGAAAGTAGCAGCACGGAGTCTGTATTTGTGCCCGGTTGTAGCCAGCTCGTCTATTACATGGGACCTATAACATAACTGGCGAAATGTGGGGTACTATTTGCGTACATCCGCCTCCCCCATCGGGGAATTATCAAGCCAAATATAATTATGATCACTACAGTAGCCATATACATCTCTACAATACCCACACAGGATCCAAATCCCGTTCAGAATTGAATTAACAGTACTATCAGACACAGAAGTGTAATCATCATATCTTCTTCTTATCGTATGGTTGATGAACAACCTGGTGTCAGAGTTTAAACCGCCAGTAGGCCTCTGACATGGCTTTACACACCGTTGGAAAATTTCTCAGGTATCATAATATAATATTCCCAAATGAAAGCTTCTAGAGGGTCTGGATTTTATTATCTGAAATCGCCCGCAGTGAGCTAGCGTGGTGATCAATGCTCAATCCTTCTCTATACGAGAAGAGGCCTTTGTAGCAGTGGGACAGATATAACTCTTACGGCCTGTTTCACCATCTACAAGTAAAGTGTTGAATAATTACTTCTTGATTAACGCTAGTCGGCAAGTAAAAGATACGAGTATCTTCTATCGTATCTTAGTAACAGGCCAGTTTATCCCCTGATTAATGCTACTCAGATATTGTGAAATTCGTATGAGTAGTTACGGGTGACTTTAAGTGGCGGTTAGTCTACTTGACATTTTACTTGTAGATGGGGAAACAGGCCCTTAACGTTATAACTGTCGTACTGAGGGCTTCTCCGTGCTTCGGACACGTTAAGCCGTTGGTCCTGCGCCTGATCTCTCTCCGGTCGTGTCTTACCGTCCTGGACTATGAGAGTGAGGGAATAGGGAGTGCACCTGTGTCTGCGCGCATACTTGTGCACTATAATATCTCCTGCGTAGTTGGCTAGTCTCAGGTGAGATAGGCCGTCGTGACTGAAATTCGGTCTGGAGTACACGTTATACTCTTAATTATTTTTTTAATTAGCTTGTTCTTTGTCCCACAGCTGACCAAAGGCCTGCGCGTAATTTTTCAGCATTTTTTCTGCTTGACACGCGACGCCCTTTCTGGAATGCTAGCGTGACTATACCCATCCCTGCATTAGTCATAGCTTTTCTACAAACAATAAATACACTCATACTTACCACCGCTGTCGTCGCCTGTCCAGTCGGTCGCGTGTCGCGTGTCCATCTCACTTTGTCTCCCTACACAATTACTTGGCAATTTGTGGCCACATACCCTGGTGCGTTTGCGGTATACCAGGCTATAGTACAATGTAATGGAACTGCGGTACTTATTACCCTGGGCAGGGACTGGGCAATGGAATTATTTACAGAATACTAACAGCCATAATAAAGCCAAAAGCCTATTCGCCCCAAACAAACAAATATATATTATCTTGAAAAAATATATCGCCCCACACTAGGAATTTCTCCTGTATCGTGGGTGCGTTTCACAAACATGAAATATAACATACACAAACACCTAGACTCGGGACAAACATCTGCGTATTACACAAATTTTTGTCCCGTGCGGGAATCGAACCCGCAACCCTTAGCCTCTGCACCAATCGGGTCGTCGTAATGTCTTAGAATATCTAAAAAACTATTTTATGACATTCATACTTGCCTAGGTTTGAACCTGGAATCTTTTGCATACAAATTCGGTTTATCAACAACATCTTCGTATCGGCATGAGCCAATAGCCACATGGAACAGGTCATGCTGTAGAGATTGGTCAGTCAACATGGATGGTAGCGAGGTTGACCGTCTAGTGACGGACGTACTTATGTATCGTCACTCTTGGAGGGCCTCCAAGAGTGACGATACATAAGTACGTCCGTCTAATTGCATATTTGCATATGAAGAACTAGGCTTAAGGCTAAAATTGTATGTATTGTTTTCTTCTTCTTCTTATCGTATGATTGATGAACAACCTGGTGTCAGAGTTTAAACCGCCTGTAGGCCTCTGACGTGGCTTTACACACCGTTAAATAATCTCTCAGGTGTGCCGGTGTCCTCACGATGTTTTCTTTCACCGTTTTAGCAACTGATAACTAATTTATAGTACGCACATGGATTCGAAAAGACATTGGTGCGTGTCGGGGTTTCAACTTGCTACTTGCTTACTGTTTACTCAAAACACGAATTGTCTTACCGACAAAACAAAAGAACTCACAACAAAGCAATGAATCTAACAGTTCTTCTCCATAATAAAAACAGTAGCTCTCACCAAACTTCAGTATATTGAACAAACAAACGGACAGACGGACAGATCCTTAGAAATTTAATTAAAACGTCACTTTTGACAGGTGCCCCGCTGATTTGATTTAGGGTTCCGTGACAGGAGAACCCGCTGCGAATTCTTGTGGGACCCCTCTTAGGAATTACCGTAGGTATATTGACTTTTGATGGGAGCTCTTATAAAGGTCGGGCTGCGGTCTCGTGAAGATTGAATACCTGAGATGAGTATATGTGCTACTAGCTGCGCCCCACGGTGTTACCCGCTACATTCCGGGATAAAAATAGCCAATGCGTTAATTCAGGGTGTCCGCTACCTCCATACCAAATTTTATCAAAATCGGTTCAGCCGTTTGAGCCTGAAGAAGCGACAAAAATACAAACACACACACCCACAAACTGTCGCCTTTATAACATTTGATTGCCTTTGTGATATTTCCCATAAGTACATTAAGTTTATTAAAGTAATTACCTAAACACTATTCAAAACGGTACTCTCTGATCATCATACATGAAACAGCTCCTAAAACTTCCCTTTACCGCTAGCGCTATAGCTGAAAAAAAATACGATGTATCTACCTAAATGTTGACAGAACCACAAAACAAATGACGTCATACAGAACCACTTCGAATACACACGTCTCACACAGACACTCCGAAGTGTCAAACTACAAAAGGATTTGACAGCTCAATTGTGTGGCTTTTTTTTAGAAACTGGCCGAGGCAGTCGCTCATTCAGCCTTTTAATTACGAGACGAAAAAAAGTGATTTATGGTTTTCTTGAAACGTGTTGACTGTTGTGAATTATATAAATTAAATAGACTATAGACTGCTAGTCTAGTGGTTGCAAAGTGCAACAGCTGAGCATGAGGTCCTGGGTTCGATTCCTAGGTCGAATAAAATGTTATTGGGTTATTCCATTAGGTAATTCTCAGTAGCAGCACGGAGTCTGGATTTGTCCCCGGTTAATGGTCAGCTCGTCTATTACATTAGTACCTATAACATAACTGGCGAAATGTGGGTGTACTTGTCACTTGGGCACGTAAAAAATAAGAAAATTAGCTCACCTGAGTTCCACTCATCTCTTTCACTCCCGATAATAGCACGCCGTCCTCTCATCTACTGTAGAGTGACGTCACAGTATTGGGTGTGTGAAGATCGACTGTTACACAGTAAAATCTACCTAAGCACTTCTTTTTACTTAGGCAAAATATCACAAGCTTTCGCCCGCGACTTCGATTGTTTTATAGCCTTAAATTACGTGAGTGTTATCCATATTATTTACTATATATTCCGGTTATACTCACGTGTGTGCGGGAATACCCGACTAGTTTCGAACTCGAACGGAGCCCTTATTCATGGGCTTACTTACTTACTTATCGTATGGTTGATAAACAACCTGGTGTCAGAGTTTAAACCGCCTGTACGCTTCTGACATAGCTTTACACACCGTTGAAAAATCTCTCAGGTGTGCCGGTTTCCTCACGATGTTTTCCTTCACCGTTTTAGCACCTGATAACTAATTTATAGTACGCACATGAATTCGAAAAGACATTGATGCGTGCAGGGGTTTGAACTTGCGACCTTTGATTTGGCGGTCTGACGGTCATACCACTCGGCTATCAGTGCTTTCATGGGCTGGCAACGCGGCAGAGTCGCCAGCCGAATTTTATAGCCTTCCTCAATAAATGGACATCTAAAACAAATCCAGAAATACGAGATACGATCGACCATCTAATCGGATGCAAATGGACCCACACTTTATTATGAAGTTCTGTTAGCCTCATAATTTTTGTATAATTTGCTGAAAACCTGTTGTCATCATCATCATCAGCCGAAAGACGTCCACTGTTGAACAAAAGCCTCTTTTAGAAGCGGGGGTGTCATAATCCCCACGCTTGGCAAGCGGCTTGAGGATCGTAGTATTGGTGGTCAAGTTACAGAAGACGCTGCTGCCCATCTTCTGGATTTTCCCTTAGTCGCCTCTTACGACACCCACGGGAGGAAAGAGTGGTCAATTCTAGGCCGGATACCACACGGCAAGCCTTTTGTACTTTATGATATTGTATCTATTGTCGATGAAATAAATATTTGAGATAGGCTAATGATGAAATGTTTTTATTATTATGTATCTCTTTCTTATTTACTCGGGCTATCAACTATGTGGAAGATACCCGCTCTTTTAAAAGGCTTACGTAGGGACTTATTAAAAGATTTTTTCAATTCGAACCAGTCGTTCCTGAGATTAGCGCTTTCAACCAAACAAACAAACTATAATACGAAAAACTGATTGGCGCAGTCGCTAAGCAATTACATACACTGCTGAGAAAAGTGTCCTCCTGACTCCTAGTGTGGAGCGAGGTTTTTACAAAAAACAAACAATACATACATATATAAAGTGACGCCTATTTCCACGAGGGGTAGGCAGAGACCACAGATTTCCATTTGCTACGATCCTGACATAATTCTTTCGCCTCACTCACTCGCATCACATTCCTTATACACGCTCGTCGGTTAAGAGTACTCCTCACTTGACCCTTTTGTAGAACATCTCCGATCTGGTCCAAGTATGTTCGCCGAGGTCTTCCCCTTCCCGATATTCCACTAACATTCGCCTCATATATTTGCTTTGTCACTCTTCTTTCATCCATCCTTTCTACATGCCCAAACCATCTAAGCATATTCTTCTCGATTTTTGTAATTACATCTACATTCACTCCGCATCTCTCTCTTATCACCTTATTTTCTACTCTATCTCTCAAAGTCACACCACACATACTTCTCAAAGCCCGCATCGCAAAACAAACAATACTGAAGAGTATCAAGGGCAGAAAAGTAAAAGAGTAGAGGGCAGAAAAGTACAAGTGAATAAGTTTACAAGTATAGATTAGTGTCAAAACTAAGTACGTAACAATATATCAGCTGTAACAACTGTTAATTCTAAGTTAGGTACCTTTAAAGCATTTTAAGTGGGTCTCAGCTGTCTAGGGTCAAACTTAAGCCAACAATCTCCCAGCCAATGCCTACGAATGAGTCACATAGCAAATAACTATCTTCGAGTAGTAACATTTACTAACTAGTTATAGCCCGTGACTTCGCCCGCTTAGAGTATCAAATTGTGGTGTCTTCGGAATTAAAGGTAGCCTATGTCCTTCTGTAGAGTTGAAGGTAATTAATCAAATTTCGTCTTTATCGGTGAAGTCGGTTAGGGAGATGAAATACAATACACGCATTGCGAAATTGATAAGATTGGGAAAATAAATATTGATAACTAGCGGCCCGCTCCAGCTTCGCACGGGTATAAAATATATCTTATAAGTATTTCTCCACTATTTAATGGATGTTATTATACATATAAATCTTCATCTTCAATCACTCTATCTATTTAAAAAAACCGCATCAAAATCCGTTGCGTAGTTTTAAAGATTTAAGCATACATAGGGATATAGGGACAGAGAAAGCTACTTTGTTTTATACTATGTAGTGATTGCTCGCCTCTCATTATATTGGGATTGGGAGGGACCGAGGGTGAAATGCGGGTGTATTATACACCTCTGCCTACCCCTTCCGCGAAATACAAGCGTTACGTTATGTTCTTCTACTTATCGTATGGTTGATGAACAACCTGGTGTCAGAGTTTAAACCGCCTGTAGGCCTCTGACATGGCTTGACACACCGTTGAAAAATCTCTCAGGTGTGCCGGTTTCCTCACGATGTTTTCGTTATGTTGATTCTGGTTTAATGACAAGGTTTTTTGTAATTACTGTTTGCAAAAATAACTCTTAAAATATTATTAAGTAACTAATTAGGAAGGTCGTGGTGGCCTAGTGGTTGACATACCGGATTTCTATGCACGAGGTTGCAGGTTCAAACCCAGGCAAGTATCAATGTGACTTTTTCAATGTAATAATTTATACTTTCTTAGATATTCTATGACACCACTGACTAACGGTGACGGAAAACATCGTAAGGAAACCTGGATTTAATTATCTGAAATCGCCAACCCGCAGTGAGCTAGTGTGGTGATCAATGCTCAATCCTTCTCTATACGAGAAGAGGCCTTTGCCCTGCAGTGGGACAGTTATATGCTGTTATTATAACTAATTAGGAACTAAAAAGAGTATTAAACAGATTTTATTTTTACCCCAAACATCTATATTGAAACACACTTTAGGTAGGTTTATTTATAACAGTATTGTATGCCGATTATCCGGTTATTTGCCGAGTATTTGTTCTCAAACGTTAATATCGAACGAGGTCGATTACTCTCGAGCGATGAGTCGGAAATAATCGATAAGTCTTTAACACAAATCAATTAAAGAAAGACAGACCGTTGAGACAATGTAGCTTTATAGACATACCATAACATCACGCCTATATTTCCCGAAGAAGTAGGCAGAGGTGTAGTGTGGTACACACAAATTTTGCCAGTTATGTTATAGGTCCCAATGTAATAGACGAGCTGGCCATCAACCGGGGACAAATCCAGACTCCGTGCTTGAAGACCTGATTGGACTGCTGCGCTAAGAGTTGCGGGTTCGATTACCGCACGGGGAAAAATTGTGTGAACCGCAGATGTTTGTCCCGAGTCTGGGTGTTAGTATACGTGATATTTCATGTTTGTGAAACGCACCCACGATACAGGAGAAATTCCTAGTGTGGGGCGACGTTATAAAAAAGGAAAACAAAATCTAATCTAAGTCTAGTAACACTTTGCCTGTTATACGTTTTGGTTAAAAATACTTAAGACTCCGTTCGTTTAGTGATCGTTAAGCGTGATTTGTGACCATGAGGTTCTGGATTCGAATTCTGGGTCGGGCGGTGTTACTGGGATTTTTTATTCGATAATTCTCAGTAGCAGCACGGAGTCTTGACTTGTATCCGGCACCCTATTACATAGGGACCTACATAACTGGCGGATCACTATATGTGCACTTCTGCCTACTCCTCCGAGAAATACAGGCGTGATGTTAATAATGTCTTTAAGTTACGTTTAACAAATAAAAATGGTAAAAATCCCAGGACTTTTATTTCTTATTCGGCACGCAATCTGTTTTAAACTGAAGTAAAACGCGAGTGATGCCGGGAGTCACGTGTATATTTAACTCACATCGCAGCAGGCTCCATTAGTGCACAGCGCAATGATAATCTTAAGTGCACATTTCTTCAGGGCTGTCCCGCAACCATTTATATATTAAAACTAGCATTTATTCCTTACTTCGCTCACAACTTTATTTTTATTTGATTTATAGGTTTGTGTTTATAATAAACCATGTCAGCCTCACCATAACTTTAACTTACTTGTAAGCTATAGGTATGTATAACTAATACTTTAAGTTAAATACGTTAAGTCAAACCCCGGCACGCACCAATGTATTTTCGAATTCATGTGCGTACTATAAATTAGTTATCAGTTGCTTAAAACGGTGAAGGAACACATCGTGAGGAAACCGGCACACCTGAGAGATTCTTCAACGGTATGTAAAGCCATGACAGAGGCCTACAGGCGGTTTAAACTCTGACACCAGGTTGTTCATCAACAATACGATAAGAAGACTTATTTATATTTTTAACCAAAATAGCTTCAGAGGCACTGCGTTGACTTATAGATTTAATTACAAATTTATGCTTATAAGTTTATGCTCACGTCATCGTTTATAAAATTCGTTCAGCCTAATGAACAACCTGGTGTCAGTGTTTAAACCGCCTGTAGACCTCTGACGTGGCTTTACACACCGTTGGAAAATCTCTCAGGTGTGCCGGTTGCGTAATTGAGTAACAAACATACAGACACACCTATCCTCATAAACTTGTTTTTATAATATTAGAAGTATATTAGTATCTGTGACAGCCCTACATGCACTTATATCTGGAGAACGTAGTGTTTTTTATCATTACGACTGGTATGATGGGCGCTGGGCATCATTAAACACAATCCAGTATAACACACATCTTTTAGTTTATGGAGTAAGCAGGATAGTAGGTGCATTACAATTTACAACGTGGGGTTATGATCTGCATTAAAATCATTTAAAATGCATGACTGGTTTGTCGGTCTAGTGGTCGCAAAGAGCGGCTTTCAAGCAGGTCCTGGGATCGATTCCCGGGTTAGGCAGTCTTCTTTTTATCGTATGCTTGATGAACAACCTGGTGTCAGAGTTTAAACCGCCTGTAGGCCTCTGACATGGCTTTACACACCGTTGAAAAATATCTCAGGTGTGTGTTTTCCTTCACCGTTTTTAGCAACTGATAACTAATTTATAGTTTTTTTTTTTTTTTTTTTTCGGTGAGAAAATCATCTTATGACATCCCCCGCTCTTGGGCGGAGCGGGAGATAGTGTCAGACTATTACTGACTAAAAACCCACTCCTGTTCCTTCGTTGCCTTTCGTACCAGGGCCGAGTCTTCCTTTCGGAATCAGACCCTTGGCCCCAGTAGGCTTCGACCCTGATGGGCCCCTACAGTTGCTGACATCTCCTTGAGGCGCGCGGGAAACAGTACGCGCCGTCGACGACTTGGGCTCGGTCCGGATGGTTACCGGACGGTCGGACGGCGAGCCACCCATTGCTCACCGACCGCAAGCCCGCGCCTACGGTGGCCGGAAATCGGGATCAGAATCCCGGCGGCGGTTGGGGCGTGAGGATCGTTGCCTCACGCGATCGGCCGCCTCCTTTGCTAGCATTACTGCTTCGCAGAAGGAGGCGACCGCCTGCCACTCCTCCTCGCTCCGGACCATGGCCTGTAGCAAGGCCCGGCGCGAGAGATTACCGCCGCCGATCGCCCCCACGAGGACACGGCGATGCTCTTCCCAAGCGGGGCACACCTCCAACGTGTGCTCCACCGTGTCCTCCGGGCTGTCCACGCAATGGTGACACCCGGGCGTTTCTTCCGCACGGATCCGGTGCAGGAACCTCCCGAACTTACCATGTCCGGTGAGGACCTGCGTCATGCGGAAGGTAAGGACGCCGTGTTGCCTTTCCAGCCACTCCTCAAAGAGGGGACTCACCGCCATAATTACGGCGTGCCCAGCACTGGGTTGCGATAGTCGCTGACGCCATTCCACCATGAGATCCCGCCGGAACTCTTTCCGCCATGCCTTGACTTGTCGCGGCAGCGGAGTTTCGCCCCGGCGTTGCATCTCCACGCGCAGATCGTGCATGCGTGCAAGGCCTGTTGCCTCCAGATCCCATGGTGGCTGGCCAGCAAGGAGGCTCGCCGCTTTGCGGGAAACCGTGCGGTATCCCCGCACCATCCGTATGGCCATGACCCTCTGGCACGCGTTCAGCTGGGCCAACTAATTTATAGTACGCACATGACTTCGAAAAGACTTTGGTGCGTGCCGGGGATTGAACTTGCGACCTTTGACTTGGCACTTGGCAGTCCAACGGTCATACCCCTGGGATAGGCAGTGTTATTAGGTTTTTCTATTAGATAATTCTTAAAAGCACGGAGTCTAGATTTGTGTTCGGTTGATGGCCAGCTCGTCTATTGCATTGGGACCTGTCAGTTTGATAACATGCATTTGTGTATGTCTATCGTAAAGTGTGAGAGGCTATATAGGTACGTTAAGCAGCGCTTGCTAAGGCCAATTCTTGGATGGGTGATTTTTTTGCTGACGACACAGTTACCTTGTTCAGGCTATTCTTAACCTTTTGAACGCCAGAGCGTAAACGCATCGGCGACCCTTCCACGCCAAGCCACAAATAAATGGCTGTCTTTTGTCGGCATTAGCCGACGGTAGCGTGTTGGTCACTTCTTCATTCGTCGGCTATATCCGACCGTGGCGTTCAAAAGGTTAAGGATCGCTAGTTCAGGTTATTTATTGGATAGGTGATATTATCTACATATTGGTACGCAGAGAACACGTTGCGTCGTGTCCGGCGCATGGTGTCTCCCGCCGTCGTGTCGTTTCGTCAAAATCCCATACACAAATTCCCAAACAATAGTACGTACAGTTCCCATTACCATTCCTTTGACAGAAATCATTGGTACACAACTACAAAGGCCAAGTACCAGTAGTTTCGCACTTGAACGGCCTGGGAGTCGAACCCGGGCCCTCAGTCACACAACTGCTCTATTGTGTTAGTTTTGAAGTGTGAAAGGGTATTATGATTTTAAATGGTACAACGCTTTATTTTCGAGGTCTTTTTAACTGACTTCAAATAAGGAGGGTCTGGGTTCGTATATAGCATCACGCTTGTTCTTCCTGAACGTGGTAGTCCTGTTTAGAGACCTATATTCAGTCAATACGGTATTAGACCTATTGGAAATCAGAATAAGGTCCGAATTCCGTGTCGGGCAAAGCGTTAATAGGTTTTTCCATTAGGTAATTCTCAGTAGCAGCACGGAGTCTGGTTTTGTGCCCGGTTGATGCCAATAGGCTCGCCCCCTATTACACGGGACCTATAACATAACTGGCGAAATGTGGGTGTAGTCTTCTGCCAATGCCTTCAGGGATTACAGGCGTGTCGTTATGTTTATATTGATTTTTATTTACCTTAATAATAATACTTAGCTTCTAAATTGATAAAGGAAACTTGAAAAATGATGGACACGAGCGGGATCCGAACCCGCGACCTTTGCCGATCCGTGGCGCTGCTCTAACCAACTGAGCCACCGTGTCGCTCAGTTGGTTAGAGCAGCGCCACGGATCGGCAAAGGTCGCGGGTTCGGATCCCGCTCGTGTCCATCACTTTTCAAGTTTCCTTTATCAATTTAGATTCAAGCTTAGCGTGGGCAACATGCTAAAATGGCACCAAAAGTCATATAATACTTAACTTACCAAGCAGCTCTGCACTTGAATATTTGTTTCGATTATTTAAAAAAGCTTACCAAAATTTTAATTTTATTATATAAGTGTATAACTATAATCTTTCTATTTTAAACTGATTTTATTTATTTGTGTCCTTTTTAAGTGTATTAATTAAAATTTATTAAGTGTACAACCTAGCGGTAATCTGGCGTCACTCCTGTAAATGTTGTGTTTGTCCGTAATTGGCATATATATTAGAATATTACCTTGTGAATGTATTGCATCTATGTGTTGTATATAATATGCGCTGTGGGCCAACCTAAATATAATATAATAATAATAATATCTTGGGACAACTCACACACGGTCATCTGATCCCAAACTAGGCAGAGCCTGTATTATGGCAACCGGACAACTGATAAACATACTTAAATATTTTTAAATACATACATAATATAGATAAATTACACCCAGACACAGAACAAATTATTATGCTCATCACACAAAGATTTGTCCTGGGTGGGAATCGAACCCACGACCTCCGGTTTAGCAGTCAGGGCTACTAACCACTAAACCAACAGGCCAGGATAAATATATAAATAAAAAGTTATAAACATACATAACATCACGCCTGTATTCCCCGAAGGGGTGCGCAGAAATGCATATATAGTACACCCACATTTCGCCAGAAATATTTAAGATCTTAATATAATATGGGGCGAGCTGGCCATCAACCGGGCACGAATCCAGACTCCGTGCTGCTACTGAGAATTACCTAATGGATAACTGACTTTGCCCGACCGGGAATCGACCGGGACTTTACGTTCAGCAGTCGCGCTATGCGACCAACGAGCTAGTCCCTTTCTTTTTACCCGACTGCGCGACGCAAAGAAGCGTTCTAACTTTACCTTTAACAGCTCTGATAGCCGAGTGGTATGACCGTTGGAGTGTCAAGTCAAAGATCGCAAGTTCAAACCACGGCACACCAATGTCTTTTCGAATTCATGTGCGTACTATAAATTAGTTATCAGTTGCTAAAAACGGTGAAGGAAATCATCGTGAGGAAACCGGCACACCTGGGAGATTTTCCAACGGTGTGTAAAGCCATGTCAGAGGCCTACAGGCGGTTTAAACTCTGACACCAGGTTGTTCATCAACCATACGATAAGAAGAAGAAGCAGACGGGTATATTGATTTTTAATTTCTATTACTAATCTTGTCTAACTACAAATTCTGCCTACCGTTTCAAAGGATACAGTCGTGAAGCCCCAATCACTGGAACCACCAATGTAGTATAACACAATAAGCGAACAATTACATCGAGTAATAACATCAATGTACCGGCGCGGGCATCGAACCCATAAATTCAAACCCAATGCCGAACAATTGAACCGATACGACCTCCGTTCATTGGGTTATTTACTTTGTTATAAATTAAGATTTGTTCTTTTAATATATAATTGTGAAGTGAGGAGTAAGCTTAATCGACGAGCGTGTATGAGGAATGTGATGCGAGTGAATGAGGCGAAAGAAGTATGTCAGGATCGTAGCAAATGGACATCCGTGGTCTCTGCCTACCCCTCGTGGAAACAGGCGTGACTTTATGTATGTATGTATATATGTTTATATGTATCTAACAATAAGTCTGCCTCGTTGGTCGAGTGGTCGCTAAGCTGGAAGCCTAAACATGAGGTCCTTGGTTTGAAGCCTGGGTCGTGCAAAGTGTTACTGTGTTTTTCCATTAGGTAATTCTCAGTAGCAGCACGGAGTCTGGATTTGTGCCCGGTTGTAGCCAGCTCGTCTATTACATTGGGACCTATAACATAACTGGCGGAATGTGGGTGAACCTATCCCTTCAAGCAAACTTTAACCTTTTGAGCGCAACGGTCTTGTATAGAAGACAATATCTAATCGTTATATTTATGACGATTATTGTTTTTTATTACATTACACATATGATAAGATGTTGTCGTCTAATACAGTTATAGCGTAGAGAGCAGGAAAACGTTAGTCTTCTATACAAGACCGTAGCGCTTAAAGGGTAATAGGTCACCTCTGTGGTCCCTCATCTAAAGGCTAACCTCAGCAAGTGTTGCTTAACCAAAATCTAAAGTAATTTTAATTTTCTTTGTTCCAGGTCTCACTATGACTTGATCACCATACGACGTCCACCAATCACCGTCCGGCAGCTGTTTGCCGCGATGTCGACATACCTGCGCGTGTTATGCGCGTGCGCACTCGTGATAGCCGCGGCGACTCTTGCGCGCGGCGCGACTTGTCCGTGGGCGTGTTCTTGTCGTGCGGCGGCCGCTGATTGCGCTCACAGAGGCTTGTTGCACGTGCCTAAGAGATTGCCGACTGATTCGCATCGATTGTGAGTATTTTTGTCGTGCGATTTTTTTGTCGCAGTCGCATTTTTTATGGAGTATGAGCCCTTAATTTTTTCGACCGATTCGCACTGACTGAATTTTGTGTGAGACAAATTTGTCGTGCGATTTTTTTGTCGCAGTCGCATTATGTTGCGTAGCATTTAAGTGTAAGTTTTCCTCCCTGAGTGCTACCTAAGTACGTCCGTCACAAGACGGTCACCCTCGCTACCATCCTTGTTGAAGACAATCTCTGCAGCATGAGCCGTTGCTATGACAACTAGCTCATGATGATACGATACCTATCCCTATTACGAATTCACGACCCGCTTTTCTTCGTGTTCCACTCAAAAGAATGGTTCCTAATCATCCCTCAATAACCTACACAATTGAAAAAATATAAAAAAAAACATAAGAATATTTTTTTCATCCATGAAATTGCCATCCAAGTGTAAATATGCCAATATAAATAGCTTTTTTCATAGATTGAAAACCATGAAACTATCGCAATTTCCCATAAACACCCCATACAATATTCCATGGGGGTGAACCCGTAGTAATATACCCTAATATTATAGAAAAACTGTGCCTTTCGATATTCGCTGTGGGGCGCGAACCCCATAAAAGGTGGGTAGAAATGCATACGAATAGACGCGCCAATTTAACCGATTTCAAAGAGGCGGTTGTTGTTTTGTGATTGGAATGAGCTTTGAAAATGTTTTCTTTAGCATTTGCCGTGTGGTATCCGGCCTAGAATTGACCACCCCCTTTCCTCCCGTGAGTGTCGTAAGAGGCGACTAAGGGAACATCCAGAAGATGGGCAGCAGCGTCTTCTGTAACTTGACCACCAACACTGCGATCCCCAAGCCGCTTGCCAAGCGTGGGGAATATGTGGCACCTCCCCCCCCCCCCCTCCCCGCTTAAACGGGGAGGTCTATTCAGTCAGTGGACGCCTTTTAGCTGATGATGATGGCAAACATGTTAGAACAATGAATTATCCTATGTCTACATTTTGCTATTGTATGTTACACATGTTTAAGCAAATAAAGTAGGTATATTTTTTATTGATAACCAGGCTAGGTTGCTACGTTGCTAGATTTCAAACCAATAAATGCGAGTTTTAAACTGTTTTCCTTCACCGTTTGTCAATTGAAATATACACATTGATAATCTAAAATTGCTAGGTTTGTATCGATACAAATGAGCGTTTACAGCGCTACAATTTTTTTGAACGGGGGCAAAGGTTTATTGTCTGCGTCTGAATTTGTAGCAGGTACTCACTATTTTAGGTTCTATGAGTAAAGCGGAGGAATGATACCATAACCAGTGGAATATTTGTTACAAGTCTGCTTGTGATATTAAACGTCTAAAACACACTATATACATATAGATACTGAAAAAAATCATCTATTGTTGCGCCAAGCGTAAAAAGCAAAATTATACCGAACCCACACAGGTGAAATATAAATATTTATAAATCATTCCAATATCAAATAGATTGCAATCTCTAGTCGTTCGTAACTCTACATACTATCAGTAGTTGTAGGGTAGCCAGTACAGTCACAGAGACAAGCGTTATATCAAATTATTTTATTTCACAAAAAAATAAAATACTTTCATCAAAGTCTTTTTGCTTGTTACTTCAATACTATTTAAACTATTGAAGTGAACTTAATAAAATTTAAAAAAAAAGATGCCTTATGGTAATTCTAAGTGGTCGGTCGGAGTCTGGACTTGTGCCTTTTTAATTTAATTTAAGCACTAATATAATACATACACACTAAAAATCTGGCGATAGGCCCGCCCCCTATCTTTGGACCTATAACATAGCTGGTAAAATGTGGGTTTACACACGTTCGGGGTATACACGGGAATTAAACAAGTCAGAAGTCGCTAGATAAATAGAAAAAAAATTAAAACACGCGACTGCCATGCGGTCGTGTTTTTTTATTTTTTATTATATTATTTTATTCGTTTCATTTTTATAGCCTATGTTACTCGCGATAGTGCAAGGATTCTAACGACACTCCATACATCAAAATCGGTTCAGGCATTCAGAAGTTATGGTGGAATAAAGAAACTCACAAACATACATACATGAACCCTGGAAACATTACATTCCTTTTTTTGGCTAGTCGTGTAAAAAAAATAGAATAGAATAGTGAATTTACCTATGGGGTTGACATAATGTCACGACTATGCAATCTAATGACAATCCGATATATTCATCATTCTATTCTATTTCTATTCGTCTAGCGTTTTGCTACTTGTGTAGGGGGGCTTCCGTTTAAAAGTAAGGGGGTAAATGGGGGTCCTTAACACTTGTGTGGCCGACTGTACAGTGCACAGGGTGTGTTCATATTAGCATCATATTGGTCGGGTGTACACGTGCCGCCAATACGTCTTCATGTTCGAACCAACTATATATTATTATGTTTTCACGCAAATAGTTATTGATAACTGATCTCCTTATCGTATGGTTGATGAACAACCTGGTGTCAGAGTTTAAACCGCCTGTAGGCCTCTGACATGGCTTTACACACCGTTGAAAAATCTCTCAGGTGTGCCGGTTTCCTCACGACTTTTCCTACACCGTTTTTAGCAACTGATAACTAATTTATAGTCCCTGGGACCCCAGGACGTCATGCTCAGCAGTCGCAATTAGCAACCATAAGACCAACGAGGCATTCTTTTTAAAAACAGCAAGACAAATATGTCACCAAAAAACCTTTATTTAGTCAACTAATTTACATGTACAAGCGACAAAATGTAATATTATTCTTTTTTATCACAAACGGAAGCTGGGACCCCTAACGGGCTTTGTGTAATTCAGAAAGGAGCTTTCAGAATATAAATATATAATGAGTATAGTGTATTCTGCGACACTGCCTGCGTTATCAATTCACTGTCAGAATAACATAAAACCGCGCCTGTATTCCTCGACGGGGTAGGAAGTGTATGCAATAAATCGATTGGATTTCGTTTTGCCACTTATCTAGGATCCTAGTACACCCACATTTCACCAGTCAGGAGGCCTATTGCCATGGCAATTGCAAGAGCCTCAACTCAAGACTAGACTGAGTAAATTTCTGATTAATATATCGTACTACAGTGTAACTGAGTTCCATATAGTGAAAAATATTTGTTGATTAATTTATCTATAATAACAGCTTCTTAATAATTTTCATTGCAAGCACTGATAGCCTAGTGGTATAACCGTAGGACTGCCAAATCAAAGGTCGCAAGTGCAAAACCTGGCACGCACCAATGTCTCTTCGAATTCATGTGCGTACTATAAATTAGTTATCAGTTGCTAAAAACGGTGAAAGAAAACATCGTGAGGAAACCGGCACACCTGAGTAATTTTTCAACGGTGTGTTAAGCCATGTCAGAGGCCTACAGGCGGTTTAAACTCTGACACCAGGTTGATCAACAACCATACGATAAGAAGAAGAATAATGTTAATAATACCTATTAAATAAATATTGTCATAATAATGTAAATTGTTATAATCATTTTTGAATTGATTTGTCTTTCTTCTTTTTTTTAATGTAAGTACATGGTTTTATAAATAATGTTATGTTTGTAAGCCGAATGGTAAAATGTGGTTGACCTCTGTTGTATCTTCAGAATTATTGTATATTACCCATATTTGAAGAAGAAGAAGAAGAAGAATCATTTATTTGCTCGAAATAATGGTGTTTACAGATGGAGATAATATAATAGTAGTTTCACATATTTCGCCTACTTTTTTCGGCATGCAAATACAAAGTACACATAAGAACTATACCTATAACTATATCATTATTATTCCAAGTTT
Source organism: Abrostola tripartita (assembly GCA_905340225.1). NCBI lineage: Eukaryota > Metazoa > Arthropoda > Insecta > Lepidoptera > Noctuidae > Abrostola > Abrostola tripartita. The sequence goes on along the minus strand of HG996513.1, from coordinate 394,393 downwards.
GCAAATCTAGGCTCCGTGCTATAATCACGCCTGGTATGCTCTGGTGTTTTAGAGGTGCAGTGTCTCCCTTCAACAAGACTTCACACACTGACCTTCTGAAATAGAAAGCTAGCGTGATTATCATAACTTACTTATTTGTGAAGCAAAAGGTCTTTACAAAGGTCTTATAATTACAGTAAAATGTCCACCATCAACTGGCTTGATCGATTTTGATGATATTTTTACAACTAGCATAATTCTAAGCTATAGTTGGACCCGATAGATGGCTCTTTTGCCGACATCTATAGGTTTTTCGGCAATTTTTTGGTAATTTTCCGAAGATTTTTTTTTCGGTGATTTTTTTTACCCTTCTCAGACATAGTCGCGTGCTACAGCTAGTATTGAATATAATAAGTGCTTGTTTGAGGGAAACCGTAAAGCTATCGAGATGAGTTCAATAGACGGGTGCGGAGACGATGCCGCCGGCTGGTGGGGTGACCAGGCCTTGGAGCATGTCGGACAGTCCTGGAAACTGTGGATGACATACAAAATATGTATAGGAAAAACATACTATATATAAATATTATAAAGAGGTACCATGCTTCGGAAGGCACGTTAATCCTCTGGGTGTTAAAAGTTATAATATTTAATAAACATGCTAGAACAAAAATAACGTTGATTCTGTTATACATAATAAATGACGCTGTAATGTTATTTTCAACGTGTATCATGTTATTTATACTTTACCATGTTATATTTTACCTTACCCACGGCACATGTTGAAATTCACATTTTAACGTCATATAAGTTGCAAGTTAATATTATAAAAAGACTATAATTTAATATGTTATAACTATGAATTAACATGTTATAATAAATACCGTTTTATTTAACATGTTATTTTTTAACTTTAGCTATTATCACACATTCTTTTTACATTATTTCCCACCGTGTAGCCACACTTATTTGAAGAACAGTCTCACAGAACGTCTAAGACATGTCCTCCTTACACCGCCCGAGGCTCCCTACTTTCATAAAGCGCTGCGAACGAATCCTGAAAATGATCTTGATTTAAACGGATTCTCTTCGTAGACTCTACTGTAATATTCTGTGTAGCTATTTAGTAACAATGAGTATTATATCTTTAGGTAACTTTTTATTAAAATAAATATTATGCATCACCAACAAATCGAACCCTTAGTCGCAAGTCCAAGGTTCCATTTTCCCCCGGCACGCATCAATGTATTTTCAAATCCATGTGCGTATTATAAATTAGTTATCAGTTGCTAAAAACGGTGAAGAAAAACATCGTGAGGAAACTGGTACACTGATAGATTTTTCAACGGTGTGTAAAACCATTTCAGAGGCCTACAGGCGGTTTAAACTATGACACCAGGTTGTTCATCAACCATACGATAAGATAGAAAGACTGACTTTAAAACATAAGATAATATAACATTATGTCTGTATTCCCAGAAGGGGTAGTACATTTTGCCAGTTATGTTATAGGTCCCAATGTAATAGGGGGCGAGCTGGCCATCAACCGGGCACAAATCCATCCGTGCTACTAAGGATTACCTAATGGAAAAACCCAATAACGCTTCGCCCGAACCGGGAAATGAACCCAAGACTCAGCAGTCGCGCTTAGCAACTACCAGATTAACGAAGCAATCCGTAATTTACATATTTATGTAAATTAAGTTTTCATTTTGAAAAATTGAGCATTTTTCCGCACAGTCGAACTGCAAAATACATTATTATGCGTTTTTCTATTAGCAATAAGCTATTACGGAGATTTACTTTGATTTAGCACTCTGCCGCCCCTCTTTTGATAAATACCGCAATAATATTGCGGTTTGTGAAACGTTTGCGAATCATAATTGATATTAATGGCTTTAGGGAGCGTCAGAGAAATAAGATCGAGATGTTTTATGTACTTAAAGAAAATAATATACACTACTCATCATTTGATGGGCTCGTGACTATGTAGCTACCACGCAGATCAGTTTATCTGCGATGTTAAGCTGTGGTCACCGCAGTCAGCCTTGAGATGGGTGACCGTTGTCACATGTCGAGTTGCCTCCGTGCTTCGGAAGGCAGGTTAATCCGTTGGTCCTGCGCCTGATCTCTCTCCAGTCGTGTCTTACCGTCCTGGACTATGAGAGTGAGGGAATAGGGAGTGCACATGTGTTTCAAAATCAAAAAAATCAAAATCATTTATTGGAACAATATTTAGTGTACAATATTAATTGTGCGTTAACAGCTACATTAGTTTGGAAAACTGTGTCGCAACTGTTAGCGCCCACCTCCAAGATGGAGACAGCAGTGTTCCAACATTAAATACAACGAAGAAAATGAACAAGGAAGTAAAATTATTAAGAATTAATAATGAGATCTTTTATATAAAAATATTAAAATTATGTGTGGTGTGTGTGCAACTATATGATTGTGTAGTGTGTGTGTGTGTGTGTGTATGTGTTTGCGCGCATACTTGTGCACTATAATATCTCCTGCGTAGTTGGCTAGTCTCAGATGGACAGGCCGCCGTGACTGAAATGCATTACTTATGGATAATGTTTAAAATACATAGTTTCTACTTACATGAAGATCTGAGACTGTCTCCTTGGTTTAGTAGCCGCTACGCGCGACTGTTAAGCATGTGATTAAGGGTTCATTTTCTGGGTTGGTCAAATTGTTACTGGGTTATTCCATCAGGTAATTCTCAGTAGCAGCACGGAGTCTAGATTTGTGCCCGGTTGATGGCCAGCTCGCCTATACATTGGGACCTATAACTGTAGAAATGTGGGTGTTCTATTCAAGTAGGTATACATAAATTTATAATGTTATGTTGTTATAATAATGTCCTCCTGACCGAATTTCGGTCGAGGCGGCCTGTCAGCTGAGACTAGCCAACTACGCAGGAGATATTATAGTGCACAAGTATGCGCGCAGACACAGGTGCACTCCCTATTCCCTCACTCTCATAATCCGATGGGTCGGTAGACCGACACGACCGGAAAGAGATCAGGCGCAGGACCAACGGCTAAACGTGCCTTCCGAAGCACGGTGGGGTCTCGACATGTGAAAATGGTCACCCATCACAAGCCTGACCGCGGCGAGCACGGCTTAACCTCACCGATAGATTGATTTGCGGAGTAGCCACATAGCTACGAGCCCCTTATGTATTCAGTAAGTAAGCAAAAAAACCATTTTGGTTTTCAGGACTTGTTCTCCATATTATAATCTTTATATTTGCCAAATCTTACACTCCTAGCACGAAAAATTCGCTTCGCGCATCACCATTTTCACAGAATTCCTCTAGACTAAAACCAACTAAGGTCTATAAACCGGTAGAACGTTTAAACAGTAAATCAAAAGGACAGTTTTCTATAAAGTTGATCAATTGACTGCATCGCGCCGCAGTCGCTGGCACCCTGCCAAGCCCGCAGTGGACGCAGCGTTATAGCAGGGAATTAAATCCTCGATGTACGAGGAAATTAATTTTAAATGGTTTGGTAGTGTTAGGCTGCAAATTAGTGGTCGTAGATTCGATTTCCAGTTTAGGAGATATGTTTTTAGGTATATCTTTTATAATACCTAGCTTTTGCGCGTGTCTTTACCGTGGTCTGTGTAGTAAATTTTACGTCGTTCAGAGAAAATTTAAAAAAAATATAATACTGTCTCATGGAGAAAAGATTCATGTGAAATTCTTAATTTGAGAGAATATTAAATCACTACAGATTATAAAACAAAGTCGTTTTCTCTGTCCGTATGTATGTATGCTTAAATCTTTAAAACTACGCAACGGATTTTGATGCGGTTTTTTTAATAGATAGAGTGATTGAAGAGGAAGGTTTATATGTATAATAACATCCATTAAATAGTGGAGAAATACTTATAATATATATTTTGTACCCGTGCGAAGCCGGAGCGGGCCGCTATTATTATATACATATTTGCTTGTTGCTATAGTTATTAGCCACATTGTCGTATTGGGTTAAAACGTGTAAAGTTAGTTAGGGAGTTTAAATTAATGAAATTATCTTCCTTACAAATATTATAAATGCGAAAGTAGGTTTATTTGTTTGTTTGTTACCTTTTTACGCCTAAACCAATGAACCGATCATCTTGAAATTTTGCATACACGTTGTCAGGGGTACAGAAAAGGACGAAGGGTACCTTTTGTACAGAAAAAAGTCATGTTCCCAAAGGAAAGAAAAATATCTTTCGACGGTCACAACTTTTTTACATCTAGAAGGCGCTAAGTGTCTTTCAAAATTCAAACCTCAGAATACAAAACAAACCAGAATCCGCGAACGCACACCAAAAATAGGCAACATCAATTATTACTCTTCTTCTTTACCAGCACTGATAGCTGAGTGTAGAGGTATGACCGTTGGACTGCCAAGTCAAAGGTCGCAAGTTTAAAACCCGACACGCACCAATGTCTTTTCGAATTCATGTGCGTACTATAAATTAGTTATCAGTTGCTAAAAACGGTGAAAGAAAACATCGTGAGGAAACCGACACACCTGCGAGATTTTTCGACGGTGTGTAAAGCCATGACAGAGGCCTACAGGCGGTTTAAACTCTGACCCCAGGTTGTTCATCAACCATACGATAAGAAGAAGAATTCGATTATGCCGTCCTGCGTAATGCCAATGTGCAAAACTGCAGTCGGAATTATATAACAACAAGTTGAATTACATTTCATTTGCATACATGGACACAGTACACGGAAAGCGAAAATAGCTGAACGCGGGACCTGTGATTCAAATTTAACAAGATTGAAACCGTGGGGCAGCCCTAGTTGTCTATAAGTAAGAGGGATTTTCTTGAAACGGAGAGAGTACAATTCTATGCAGACACGCTCAAATGAGAAATAGTTGTGAAGTAATCACGAGGGTCTGGAGTTTGCAGCTGTTAAGGCAAATAGTTCCACTTCGACACTTTACGTGTTTGCTCGTAGTTACTGACGCGAACGAAAGTGTTAGGATTAAATTCTTTAGCTTAACACTCGAAGACTTAGGCGGGGTTGCTTCAACTTCACTTGAGGCACACGTAAATGTTAAAAATGGCGATACCAATTTTGTTTTCTTCTAGCAGCCTTAATAACGAAAATATTTTTGTTTTCTACTGGCAGCCCTAATAACGTTGATAAACGGGTTATTAATGCCATGAAACAACGCTTCATATTTTACGTACGTTAAACATCATCTGCAATCGTTATTTTTTGACGTATGAATGTAACGTTAACAGACTGTTTGAAGCAGGGCGGGTTGCTTCCAGCTAATTCCCAGTAGCAGCACGGAGTCTGGATTTGTCCCCGGTTGTAGCCAGCTCGCCTATTACATTGGGACCTATAACATAACTGAAGAAATGTGGGTGTACTACAAAAATAGGCTTATCGCTATTTTATGTTGTGTAAAGTAAATATTACTGAAGAATTCCTGAACAGGATGAAATCGCAGTTTATCTTAAATGTTATTTCAATAACGTATAACGTTTCCACTTGACTACCAATTCAACTTGAAGCCATAACTGTAACTTGATATTAACAGAAATAAACCGTGCCACTGAACTGTGGAATTAGAACGAATGACCGAATGAATGAACTGATTAATTGTGAGATCATTCAATCTCTTCCTGTACGCTTTTATTAGTTAAAAACTGAGTTTGTTGAGTGTGAAGTTCAGGTTTGATTCTTTGGATTGTAGAGGTTTTCTGGTAGAGAATTTTGGTTAGTATTTTTCCAAATTTCAGTGACGTGTTTTCTGTCATAAACTTCACACTATTTTATGTTATTGAGGTTTTGCTGTCAGGAAAATAAATGTGGTAGGTTATGCCTGATTTAGATAGTAGAAAGTGTTATTGGGATTTTCTGTTAGGAAAATGTCGCGTATTAGATTTAGATACTGTATACTGTTGACAAGCAGTGCAGTCTTCTAATCGTATGGTTGATGAACAACCTGGTGTCGAGTTTAAACCGCCTGTAGGCCTCTGACATGGCTTTACACACCGTTGAAAAATCTCTCAGGTGTGCCGTTTTTAGCAACTGATAACTAATTTATAAATTTCCCTCCTGACCGAATGTCGGTCACAGCGGTCTATCTTACCTGAGACTAGAGATATAGTGCACAAGTATTGCGCGCATACTTGTGCACTATAATATCTCTAATATATACAACACAGGTGCATTCCCTATTCCCTCACTCTCATAGTCCAGGACGGTAAGACACGACTGGAGAGAGATCAGGCGCAGGATTATTTATAATATGCACAAATGGCATATGAATTCACAAAGACATTGGTGCGTGGATTTTGATCTTACGACCTTTGTCTTAGCAGTCCAACGGTCATGCCACTCGGCTATTACCTCATCAATTAAACGACAAACAAACATAATAAAACTACACATTTGTATTCGACTGTACCACGACGGACAGATATTGATCTATGTAAATAGTGAGTTTAATTAACATTTAGCGTTTCAACTCAGCACCATTAGCTTGCCAGCTATGTCTGAAAGAAATTAATATGCTTGGCTTAATTGAAATAGTTTTACAGCTCGGCTGCACCTCTCTCCTTCTTCCGAACAAAAAAGTTTCAACGACAGCCTCATTGGCGCAGTGGTTAAGTGATTGGATTGCTGCTTTAAAGCCCAGGACGCAGTACGGTTAAACCGCCGCGGTTTTTAACTGCGTGACAAGGAAACTCATAGTAACGGCCGCGCGGGAATAAACCGTTGCAGCCGCTTGCATTCATTACCTTGTGTTACAACATTAAACCGCGGCGTTTAACCGAAGTGCGGCCTGATCCTACGGGTTGCGGGATCGATTCCCGTACGGGGCAAAAATGTGTGCGATCCGTAGATGTTTGTCCCGAGTCCGGGTGTTTGTGTATGTGATATTACATGTTTGTGAAACGCACCCACGCCCACGGTAAAGGAGAAATTCCGAGTGAAAATATTCGTTTGTAATATTAATATTGCGCTTTAATTCTACCTTTCACCTTTCCACCTAGCTATGTTAGTCTAAATGTAATAGGCGAGCTGGTCATCAACCGGGCACAAATCCAGACTCCGTGCTGCTACTGACAATTACCTAATGGAAAAACCCAGTAACACTTTACCCAACTTAGAAATCAAACCCAGTACCTTATAACAGTCGCGCCTTGCAACCACTACACTAACGAGCTATCTTTAACATAGGACTGCCTCGTTGGTCTAGTGGTCGCTAAGCGCGACTGCTGAGCAAGAGGTCCTGGGTTCAAATCCCGCGTCGGGCAAAGTGTTACTGAGTTTTCCATTTGGTAATTCTCAGTAGCAGCACGGAGTCTGGAATTGTGCCCGGTTGATGGCAATAGGCTCGCCCCGTATTACATTGGGACTTACAACATAACTGGCGAAATGTGGGTGCACTATATGTTTACCTCTGCCTACCCCTTCGGGGAATACAGGCGTGATGTTATGTATGTGTATAACATAGGACTTATAATTAGGATAATCGTGTTTAATAAAGATTTCCTCTGCCTACCCCTTTTAGGATTACAGGCGCAATTATACGTATCAAAACAGATAACATTTTATGTTTAATACGATAAATATATTCCACAGCACGAATCGAAGTGCGTTTCAAAGTCTATAATCTATGGTATATAGACTTAATCCTCTTTAGAGAGCACAGACGTATTATATTTAATCTGGCTAGTCTATGGTAAGCACTTATAAACTTATTTATGGTAACCGTTTGAATAAACAAATAGATTTGCGTTGGATTCTGTGAGTTATAATCTTGATTACATCACGCCTGCTTTCTACAGGGAGTACGGCAGATGTGTGCGTACTGTAGAATTTATTCATGGTGGCCCTAGAGGTAGGTACGCGTAAAATCAGATTCACATACTAGAATATATAATAGTAATAATGTTCTCCTGACCGAATGTCGGTCACGGCGGCCTGACTCATCTGAGGCTAGCTAACTACGCAGGAGATATTATAGTGCACAAGTATGCGCGCAGACACAGGTGCACTCCCTATTCCCTCACTCTCATGGTCCAGGACGGTAAGACACGACCGGAGAGAGATCAGGCGCAGGACCAACGGCTAAACGTGCCTTCCGAAGCACGGAGCGGTCTCACTTGTGAAAACGGTCACCCATCACTAGACTGACTGCGGCGAGCACGGCTTCACCTCGCAGATTGACTTATCTGCGTTGTAGCTACGTATCTACGAGCCCTCCACTTCCTGAGGGGATCATGCATATACAAGGGTTACCCGCTACATTTTACGGGACAAAATGCCTATGTGTTAATCCAGGGTGTCAGCTACCTTTACACCAAATTTTAGCAAAATTGGTCCAGTCGTTTGAGCGTTAAGAGGTAACAAACATACAAACACACTCACAAACTATCGCCGTTATAATAATAGTGTGGTGATCTTAAGCAGACATACAGAAAATTCAAACAATGCAACATTCTATATAATAGAATAATGTACGTATATACAATAAACACGAAAATAAACTGCATAGCATAAGCAATTACTGCTTGTTGGAATAAACACACAGACAGATATGTACACAGAAGTATTAGTTTGTGCTCCAATTGATTTAGATTTATTGACTTTTAAATTGATGATAGATTGCTTTGCAGCTGCAGTTTTTTAGGGTACCGTACCTAAAGGGTAAAACGGGACCCTATTACTAAGACTCCGCTGTCCGCCCGTCCGTCTGTCTGTCACCAGGCTGTATCTCATGAACCGTGATAGTTAGTTTAAATCACTTTCACGTTCGCAGAAGATGTATTTCTGTTACCGCTATATTAAATAGAATAAAATAAATATTTAAGGGTGCTCCTATACAACGTACGTTATTTTTATGCCGCTTTTATAGATAATTTTACGGAACCCTTCGTGCGCGAGTCCGACGGCGCTTGGCCAGTTATATTATACATTGATACTATATATAACTATAGTGTATAAATTGTCTTCAACAAGAATGGTAGCGAGGTTGACCGTCCTGTGTATTTTCGTTGTGGAAGCGAGACAGCGCACTGCACTGCGTAGCGACGTCTAGCTTCCACAACGAAAAAAGCCCTGCTTTAAGATTCATAGTACGAAAGCTGTTCACTATAATATCTCCTGCGTGTCTCCGCTGATATTTAGGAGGACGTTATCACTTTGTACTTCTGTTTATAAACTGTATAGTGGCTCGATAACAAAGATGAATGTGCCTCATAAAGTTTGCATTTTGAGTATGAATTATGTTCGTTATTGCAGAACCGTTTGAATGCAGGCCCCAAAGCTTTGGCAGTTTGTTTTGACCGACTTGCAGCAACGAGGATAAAGCTTGTGTTTTTAAAACTTTCCGTACTAGATATTAAACCGCCATAATTATAAAAACCACTTTTAAAAGATTTGGTATTTATTTGATTCCATTAACCAATAATTCCAAGAACGGAATTCTCTGAAAAAATGTTTTATCTTGGCCCTGAAAACGTTAGTTATCAGTTCCTAAAAACGGTGAATGAAAACATCGTGAGGAAACCGGCACACCTGAGAGATTTTTCAACGGTGTGTAAAGCCATGTCAGAGGCCTACAGGCGGTTTAAACTCTGACACCAGGTTGTTCATCAACCATACGATAAGAAGAAGAAGATAATTATTCAGCCCGGGACTTTGTCTGGGTGGAAAATTGTATCGTATCTTTTTCAAAATCAAAGTACATAATTATGTCCTCCCTGAAGCCCCATCCTAAATATTGGTGAAAGTATTTTGGAAATCGGATTCATAGTTCTGGAGATTATATTTCTAGCCATTTTCTTTTGATCTTTTAACCGACTAAAACAATGGAATATAATGTTTACAACACAAATAATGGGATACGTAATATAATGTTTGTATATAATCATATTTTATGGAGTAAATAAATCTTGTTACAATGAATTATACGTAACATTACAATGTTAGGTTTGTTAATTCTAACAGGTGGAATAACAAAAATAAATTTAACCGACTTCAAAAGAGGAGGCTTGTTTTTACGTTACATACATAAATATGTTTAACAATATACATAGGTGTAAATATTGTTATAACTGTTGTTCTAGTACTGCTGTCTGAGGTCTTGGGTTTGAATCCCACGTCGCGCGTCGGACAAAGTGTTATTGGGATTTTCTATTAGGTAATCTCAGTAGAAGCACGCAGGCTAGATTTGTGCCCGGATGATGGCAATAGGCTCGCCCCCTAACCCTATTACATTGGGACCATATAACTGGTGAAATGTGGGCTTACTATAAGTGCACCCCTGCCTACCTCTACGAGGAATACAGGCGAGATGTACCTAATTTAGGCATGTACCTATAAGTCTAAAATAAAAAAAGCATGTCTCGTATAGGTCTGCCTACACCCTTCAGAGTAAAATACCGTGATGATTCATCCATCATACACGTGTCAATAATCCATAAAGCAACATACAAATAGTGATGTACCACGAAATATAAATCGATCGATTCCCAAGCTAATAAAAATTAAAATAACGATTATTACTAATTGAATGAGCGAGTTTCTCACGTTGTAATCGATTGCTGCAATCGTATCGATTATCGAGGGATTGGGAACGAACGATAATTGCTTACAGCTAGTATAATTATTGGATTAACAAACAGCGGTGATAGTGACGTGATTTTATCGACGTTGTAAATTTTATTATCGATAATATTTATTTTGTTAGATCGTAATTTGTGAACATTAATTAGTTGATTCCAGTAAGAATGTTTCCTGTATCTTGAGTGCGTTTAGTAGATAATATAGTGCTTTCTTACGACTTCAGGATCTCATATTGCGAGAATTATATTCATTATCATCAGCTGGAAGACGTCCACTGTTGAACAAAGGCCTCCCCCTTTTAGAATTTGATTACCTAAATCAAATTCAATATTTTTTATTTCATATAAACTTTACTACTATTTATTTAGTTCAAGAATCACGACTGTTTCCCCTAAACGGGTAGGCAGAGGTGTAAAGTAAACATATCGCCATTATATGAAGTTTGGTGCCATTTTAGCATGTTGCCCATGCTAAGCTTGAATCTAAATTGATAAAGGAAATTTGAAAAATGATGGACACGAGCGGGATTCGAACCCGCGACCTTCGCCGATCCGTGGCGCTGCTCTAATCAACTGATCCACCGTGTCGCTGCTCGCATCGGGTTCGAATCCCGCTCGTGTCCATCATTTTTCAAATTTCCTTTATCAATTTAGATATCGCCATTATGTTTTGTTGTTTTTCCGTGCAGGGTTCAAACCAGCCACTCCTTTTGCTTTTGCGCAGCAATTTAATCACTAAGCTACTGCGTGTATTACGTTATCAATCTATTAATTAAGCCTGAACATTAGCATTGATTCTCGATTGTTGTAAAAAACATTAAAGAACATTTTTTTTGAAAAATACGAAATTCTAACCTTAAGAATTTCACCTTGAATATAAAATTTTAACACTGACACACATTTCTACTACCCCCGTGATTCTAACACACTTATACCTACAAACACTCAGTATGCGGTCACCCTTTAATGGCACGTAAATGGCACTGAGTGGCACTAAAAGTACCACGTAGCTAATGTCTTAAGTGCTCAGGAACTTTGATGTGTTAAGAGAGTATATAGTTGGGTACTATTAAAGTATATAATATGAACGTATGGAGCTTATAGCTACATAAGAGGGGCTCGCAGCTACGTAGCAACTCGCAGATCAGTCGATTTGCGAGGTTAAGCCGTGCATGCCGCGGTCAGTCTTGTGATGGGTGACCGTTTTAACATGTCTAGAACCCTCCGTGCTTCGGAAGGCACGTTAAGCCCTTGGTCCTGCGCCTGATCTCTCTCCGGTCGTGTCTTACCGTCCTGGACTATGAGAGTGAGGGAATAGGGAGTGCACCTGTGTCTGCGCGCATACTTGTGCACTATAATATCTCCTGCGTAGTTGGCTAGTTTCAGATGAGACAGGCCACCGTGACCGAAATTCGGTCAGGAGAACATTATAGCTACATAGCATACAGGACCTGAGTGGCGCAGTGGCTAAGCGATTTTACTGCTGCGCTAAGGGTTGCGGGTTCGATCCCCCACGGGACAAAAAATTGTGCGATTCACAGATATTTGTCCCGAGTCTGGGTGTTTGTGTATGATATTTCATGTCTGTGAAACGCACCCACCATACAGGAGAAATTCCTAGTGTGGGGCGACTGTTTTTTTGTTAAAGTTGGTAATTACTTATCAGAAAAAACCATTATCGATTTGCCCGAAACAAGAACACAGGTCCTAGAGCTTGACAGTCGGGGTTCACGACCGCTACACCAACGAGGTAGACAGCCAATAGTCACAAAGGGTCATATAACCTACGATTTACTCATAAATGAAATTTATTCCCTGTATTGACGGGTTATTTAAGGACATAAACCATTTTATTGGAGCAATAGGATTAATGGAAGGCCCTTTAATAACACTTGTATAGTGTACTATGTTTAGCCTGCGCCTCCGTCTGCGATGAAAGACACGTAGCGCCATCTAGTGTTGCCGAACTATCGATAGTTTTCGTCTGAAAAGCCATAGGTCTATCGATAGTGTTGCGATTGTTTTATTATCGATAGTTTTATGTCCTCCTGACTGAACTTCGGTCACGGCGGCCTCAGCGGAGACTAGCCAACTATGCAGGAGATATTATAGTGCACAAGTATGCGCGCAAACACAGGTGCACTCCCTATTCCCTCACTCTCATAGTCCAGGACGGTAAGCGTAACGGCGCAGTACCAACGGCTTAACGTGCCTTCCAAAGCACGGAGGGGGTGAGACATGTGACAACGGTCACCCATCACAAGACTGACCGGGGCAAGCACAGCTTATCACCACACACACAGGGGTAGCTACGAGCCCCTCCATATCCTCCAGTCCCTATAATAATACTATTAGAGTATACTATATTAAGCTCGCGACTTCGTCTACGTGGAAAGACACCTACGCCATCTAGTGATGCCTAACTATCGATGGTTAATTATCGATAGTCTTTATCTCAGAAATTGTTTGATTATCGACTATCGATCGTCAACACTAGCGCCATCTAGTGTCCTAAAGCAATTGTGTTAGTTGTCGTCAAAGTTATGGCTCTCTCCCTCGGGAACAGTACTTATTTCTGAATGAATAGTAATTGACTGCCTCGTTGGTCTAGTGGTCGCTAAGCGCGACTGCTGAGCAAGAGGTCCTGGGTTCAAATCTCGGGTCGGGCAAAGTGTTACTGAGTTATCCATTAGGTAATTCCCAGTAGCAGCACGGAGTCTGGATTTGTGCCCGGTTGATGGCAATAGGCTCGCCCCCTATTACATTGGGACTTACAACATAACTGGCGAAATGTGGGTGTACTATATGTTCACCTCTGCCTACCCCTTCGGGGAATACAGGCGTGATGTTATGTTATGTTATGAATGGTACCTACTTAAGTCCTTTTCTGTATCCCTTACAACGTAATTATAAAAATTCATGATGACCGGTTCAGTGGTAGATACCTATGTACGTACCTTTGCATTTATAATATTATTTTTTGTAAGGAATTAAAGATTGTAGAGGGACACAGGCTTTAGGCAGATCTTTGATTATTAGTTAGTATCGGCATGAGCTAGTGTTCACAGAAACAGGTCAAGCTGTAGAGATTGTCTTCAACAAGGATGGTAGCGAGGTTGACCGTCTAGTAACGGACGTATTAGTTCTTCTTCTTATCGTGTGGTTGATGAACAACCAGGTGTCAGAGTTTAAACCGCCTGTAGGCCTCTGACATGGTTTTACACACTGTTGATAAATCTCTCAGGTGTGCCGGTTTCATCACGATATTTTCCTTCACCGTTTTTAGCAACTGATAACTAATTCATAATACGCGCATGAATTCGAAGAGACGTTGGTGCGTGCCGGGGTTTAGACTTGCGACCTTTGACTTGGCAGTCCAACGGTCATATCACTCGGCTATCAGTGCTGCTAACGAACTTAGGTGGCACTCGTGGCGGCTCTCTTTTCACAAATAAAGCAGAAAGGCGAAGACGTGGGCATAGCTAGCCTATGAATAATATAAACCGATGTTAATGTATATTTATCGTTTGTTTCAGAGACCTACAAGGCAACAATATAACGATAGTCTTTCAAAGCGACTTTCAGAGCTTGAAGGATTTGAAAACATTGTGAGTATTGCTTATATATTATTATACTTTAGTATTCTACATATAACATAACATCACGCCTGTATTCCCCGAAGGGGTAGGCAGAGGTGTACATATAGTACACCCACATTTCGCCAGTTATGTTGTAAGTCCCAATGTAATAGGGGGCGAGCCTATTGCCATCAACCGGGCACAAATCCAGACTCCGTGCTGCTACTGAGAATTACCTAATGGAAAACTCAGTAACACTTTGCCCGACCCGGGATTTGAACCCAGGACCTCTTGCTCAGCGGTCGCGCCTAGCGACCACTAGACCAACGAGGCAGTCAAACTTTAGTATTCTACTGAGATCAAACACATTTTTTACTTTCATCAGCTTTCGGGCTTCATGTATTTTACTCAAACTGTAAATTACAGAATAACCAATCTATTATATTCGATATTAATATCTACACCTCTGTCTACTCTTCGAGGATACTTGGTGTAATGATACTTATGCTAAAAGAAATTATTTTGGCCTTGCACGCTAAAAATATTTTATATAAATTTATCGTCAAAATGTAGGTACTCATTTTATTTAAAACAATTTTCATTATATATACATTATAAATAAATAAACTACCAACGTTAAAAATCAATAATTTATATACAAATGAAAAATCTTAAAATTATGCATCGAAGTATTCCTCATCACTATCGACTGGTGCTCAAAAGGCTGGCGGCATTGCCACGTTGAATGGCAATGCAATTTTTTTATTACATACAAAAATTAAATTTTCTGTCTTGAAAAATTACTCTTTTTTCAGGCAATTATCAGAGAACCTGATACACACCATTGAAAGAGACGCTTTTCTTGAACTGAACTCACTGGAGAGGCTGTAAGTACTTGTATTTATAATTAATTTTAACAAAAACTGATATTTTCATGGTTTTATTACTGTAAGCTTGCTAAATGAAGCTAAAGCTGGTATAACTAAAATAATTTAGTCGCACTTCTCTTTCTTATTGAAAATATGAGATAGAGAACATTTTAGACTTGCCAATTTTTTTTTATAAATCAATCTAGTTTTAGGTTTACTTTACCTAAGAAATAACTAAAGATAATGTGTCAGTTTGAATATCTTTTTGTTTGAAAGGCATAATAGTGTGATTTAAATTAGTTTATTTTATTTAGTAAATTGTGAAAATGGTTATACTTATAAGCACACTGTCTTAAAACCATTAAAATATCTAATTAAAAAACCACAGTACGATGTTATGTCGTGCTGCAAAAAATACCGTTGGAAATTCGAAATGACCAATCAGATTAGCTGATTTCGTTGTTTCTGTGTGCTATGACTTTGCAACGACGTTGTTTGTTTCAGCGTTTCTTAACCTATGTAGCAATATTTTTAGAATATTATTTATAGGGATCATTTTTATAAAAAAATAAATAAAAAGAGTAGTACAAGCATTTTATTCTTTAAAATCAGCCTTACTTTTAAATCCTATATCAGGAATCTCCTAGGAATTTCTCGTTTGACAGCTATTCTATTATGAAAACTGCCAAAACAACAAGCTTATCTTTCAGATAAAGCTTATCTGACGATTTCAAAGTTGGCCCTAGATAGTATAAAAGATCATTGTTTTTTTCGATTATTTACTTTTTTTTCTAACTGGCAATTGTATTATTAACTTTTGGTATATCATTGTATACTTCATAGTAGGTACCTATTAACCAAATTTTTTTAAAAGATATTTGCATTATTTTTTTGTTTTTTTTTTCTAACGGTTAAGAAACGCTGGATGATATTTTGTTATTTCCAGGAGACTCAACAATAACAGGCTGGGCCACTTGCCTGAGGGTCTGTTTTTGAGGTTAAGACATCTTCAGAGATTGTGAGTCACTACCTGGTCTGCCAGGTCATGGTGTGGTCCCGTCGGTCCCCTTCGGTTCTTGGTGTTAACACCCATCCACGACAGCGCTGGGTGTCGGGACATTGAAAGCTGAGAGTGTGAAAAAAAGTCTAGTGTGTTTAAGTTGCTTTTAAAAAGGTTGTGTGACAGAAATCATTGAAAGAATGCTATAGATTTTTATGTAGGTGCTGCTAATGACGTTAGGTATTTTACCACCTGTCAAACGATTAAAACTATCAACAGAAGCTGATAATATGATGGTATACTATATATGTAGTTATTTTTTTCTCTGTCATAGTTGTTGGATATAATAGTACCCAAACTTTTAGCGTGCCAGATGTTATATTAGTTGAATATACGAAGATGTATGTCATCCCTGGCTTTAGACTCTTTATTCATGAAAATTACCGTTTAGGTCTTACGGCCACAAACACAACTGCTGAACGTAAACTTAGGTTGAATCCTCAAGTCAGGTCTTTATTGCATTCCAAGGCTTGGAATCAGAATTAAGGAAAATTAAAAAAAAAACATGATCTGCCAAAGGTTCATCACCGCCTTATACTTATATTAAACAATGTGCAATCTAATACTTCACTCAGCCCCCTTACCATGAACTCTTGAAGCAGGACAGTTTAAGATGTGGAAGCGAGACGCCGCTATGTGCAGGGTAATTCGGCGTCTCGCTTTCACATTGTAAACTGTCCTGCTTTAAGAGTAAGATAAGGGGGCTGATTTAAATATCACAGGGAAGATGATGGATGGTTTTCTATTATGATGCATTGATGATGGATGAAAGAAAGTTTAGATGTTGGAAAGTGTATGTTACACTTAAAATTAGTGATGAGTTGGATAATGATGGTATGTGAAACAGCAACGCCACAGATCGGCGGAGGTCGCGGGTTCGAATCCCACTCGCGTCTTTAATTTTTCGAAGTTAATACTTTTAAGTATTTTTCTTGAACAGTTGGATGCGACAGTAGATTGTTTTATGATTTTTTTCTTTGAATTCTCCACTATCCTTTTCATAGAAAATAATTATGGTTAATTTATAAAAGTTGTATGTTTGGATGTAAGACAGTTTGTATGTCTGTATGTCTTCAAAACGACACCACAGCGCTGTCCCCCGCCCCCCGCATAGCTTGTGCCTAAACATGGGTTCTACATTGTTGTATAATTCCATTAATTTTCTTCCCAGCGCCGCTAGCTTATAACAAGATTAAAATTACACATCATTTTTGTTCATTTTTATGACGATTTTTCTTGGGACGTTGATTAGGTCTAGTTTAAGTAGGCTAGGTTTTAGCTTAATGCTAATTTAAATATTTTACTTTTAGAATTTTATCCATATTATTATTATGGCTCCAACTGTACTCGGCTAGTTAGTTTGTATTTCCTGTTTTGTTCATTAGTAAAGTGTGATAATAATATGGTTTTTTATAATACACATTACAAACATTTATATTATTTTATTTTTATTTTATATAATTGTGAAGTATTAGAAAAAAAACTGTAAAAAATACCACACTACAAAGTTATGTCGTGCTGCAATTCTAAATTCAAAAATAGTCGTGCATTTTTAATGTCACCTTAATCCAAGTCGTAGTTTTGTCAATATTTCCCATATTTTTTTGGAAAATCGTCATAAAAATTCCCCATGACCTAACAGTATGCTTGATCCATCATTAGCTTCGCTGCTATGGTGTGTCCCTGCCATAGTTGGGCTAACCCTACCCCGTAACCAGGCTTTTAATGTACATAATATAAAATAAATTAAGTGTCAATGGAGTTCGAATAATATTGCCCTGACAAGTGGCGTGACGGTAGACGAATAGAATAGATTCGTGAATGTATGGGGTTGACATGATGTTTAAGCACTGATAGCCGAGTGGTATGACCATTGGATTCCCAAATCGGTCGCAAGTACAAACACCGGCACCAATGTCTTTTCGAATCCATTTGCGTATTATAAATTAGTTATCAGTTGCTAAAACAGTGAAGGAAAACATCGTGAGGAAACCGGCACACCTGAGAGATGTTGTATCGGTGTGTAAACCCATGTCAGAGGCCTACAGGCGGTTTAAACTCTGACACCAGGTTGTTCATGAACCACACGATAAAAAGAAGTAGACATACGGCTATAACATGTCAACCCTCTACATTCACCATTATATTCTATTCGTCTAGCGTTCGTACCACTTGTCTAGTGGTCTGTTGTTCATCTCACTAATCTAAGGTTTATCTAAAGACAGCTTATTTACGTAATTTTATGAAAAATAACAGAGAATTTTCCGAATTTTTGTCCTTAAAAATTTCTTTTAAAATAGATGTCAGGATATTGAATCCGTGTCATTAAAATTTTCGTTTGAATTATACGCAATTATACAACGTGTACCAGAAATCCATGGTGATATTTAAGGTAGTATAGACCATCAAACTAAACAACTATTGCTAAGAGATCAACATCGTAATGGCGAAAAAAAAATCAACTGTCCGATTAAGAATTTCAATACCTACTCGACTTCAAAGTTTGGGACAGCTGCTTCTTGTTTTACGATTACGGTGTTCGTTTTATAGAAAAAGTTGTTCAGTTTGATGATCTGAACAATACTATTAAATTTTATTACAGATTTCTGAAACACGTAGTATTGAAGTCGCCTGAATCGACGTAGATTTATGATGAGTTGACAAACAATGCTTAATTTATTAGAAAGAGACTTAATTACCTTAGTTTGTTGATTAAAGAATTCGCTCCAAAAACTCTGTTCAAAGTCGAAGTCGCAAAGAGAGAAGGAAGAGGAGAGGAAAATAAAATAAATAAATATTTCACAGAGTTAGGTCACGCCCATTGTAATGACGTCAACCGTGATGTTTTATAATGCTGTTTTAGTCAAGTATATGTATTTAAGTACAATGAAATAACTGAATTTGACTTAGGGCCGATTTTTCAATTGTCAGATAAACGGATTAAATTGTTATTTTGACAGTTAATCTATGGAAAATACGTCAATACATCAAAACTCTACTGATGAAAATATCTGGCGATTGAAAAATTGTATTTGCGGTCTGTATAAAAATTATAACGAATTTTTTGTATCTTTGGTCATTGGTATAAGCCGTGTGGTATCCGGCCTAGAATTGACCACCCCCATTCCTCCCGTGGGTGTCGTAAGAGGCGACTAAGGGGAAATCCAGAAGATGGGCAGCAGCGTCTTCTGTAACTTGACCACCAACACTGCGATCCTCAAGCCGCTTGCCAAGCGTGGGGATTATGGCAACCCCCCCTCTTCTAAAAGGGGGAGGCCTTTGTTCAACAGTGGACATCTATCGGCTGTTGATGATGATAAGCCACGTATATTATCTTTTTTTTTTAATATTTTGAGTTTTATCAAATTATTTTTAAATGGCAATTTTTTTAAAGATATTTGTACAATATTTTTAATCTACGGCTCGCGTACTAAGGACATCCAAGCTGGTACCACAGTAAATCTACTTCGATCCAATTAGAGCTAATTGCTTAGACCATTTAATACAAGCTATAAGGCTAATTGTCATAGCAACAGGTCATGCTGTAGAGATGGTCTTCTACAAGGATGGTAGCGAGGGTGACCGTCTAGTGACGGACGTACTTAGGTAGCACTCGTGGAACAATTTTGGAAGAGTGTGTATGTAGACCCTCCACATACACACTCTTCCAAAATTGTTACAGCGTTATAAATCCTATAGTACAATTTAATGTTGTCTAACTTCAGCTCACGTCTTCGTTTGCGCGGAAAATTTAGAGAAGTCTTTTCCAGGATTCTTCTTTTTCGTATCGGCATAAGCCAATAGCCACATGGAATAGGTCATGCTGTAGAGATTGGTCAGTCAACAAGGTGGCAGCGAGGTTGACCGTCTAGTTACGGACGTACTTAAGTATCGTCACTCAGGAGGCACTTTACTTGCACCCCTTTCCAGGATTAAAGAACCCTTTATAATGTTAGCTACGTGGCTACCGCGCAGATCACGCGATCTGCGAGATTAACCCTTGCTCACTGCAGTCTTATGATGGGTGACCGTTGTCACATGTCGAGCCCCCTCCGTGCTTTGGAAGGCATGTTAAGCCGTTGGTCCTGCGCCTGATCTCTCTCCGGTCGTGTCTTACCGTCCTGGACTATGAGAGTGAGGGAATAGGGAGTTCACCTGTGTCTGCGCGCATACTTGTGCACTATAATATCTCCTGCGTAGTTGGCTAGTCTCAGGTGAGACAGGCTACATTATTATTGTAGATTTCATACATTTTCTTTGTGACTCTGATCCAAATTAATTGCAAGTTATAGTGATCTAATAAAAGCCATACATACATACATACATAGTGTATGTCCTATAATGAATGCCGGAGCACGCACGGGGGCTGTGTGTGGCATTAATGTAATTTTGTTACACCGGAAGCTGGTTCAGTACACCGGAAGCCGCCATCTTGTTCCGGAAGAGACGTTTAACGAGATTAACATGTTACTTACAAGTATTAACGTCTTATTGAGCGTGTTGTGATGCTGTTGAGTGGTCTTGAGTTCGATTTCCGGGTTAGGTAGAGTATTTTTAAATTTTTCTGCATGGAAATTTATTTGCCTTTTAGGCTTATGCCCCGTTGGTCCAGTGGTCGCTAAGCGCTGACTGCTGAGTGTGAGGTCGAGGAATCCCGGGTCAGGCAAAGAGTTACTGGGTTTTTTCATTGAGTAATTCTCAGTAGCAGCACGAGTCTGGATTTGTGCCTGGTTGGTGGCAATAGGCTCGCCTCCTAATACATTGGGACCTATAACATAACTGGCGAAATGTGGGTGTACTATACACCTCTGCCTACCCCTTCGGGGAATACAGGCGTGATGTTATACAATATATAGGTTTATACAATAGTCTATACAACCCACAAACTTAACCAGAAACTGTACAAAACTAGTAAAATAACATATATTCAGAGTAATCTAATTTTCCATACAACGTGTCTGCTCACGTCAAAAAAGGCGTAGCGTTAAGATACGGTATCCTTTATACGTTTCAAAAGAGCAACTTTGAAAGAGCTTTCAGTTCAAGTCGACCGTGGTAAGGATAAAAGATGCAGTGTACAGTGGCGGCCAGATAAAGTACTCACATCTGTTTTTTTTCGCAGTTTACTACTTACGCTTCTTCTATTTTCTGTTTTGCTAAAGAATTTCGCGGAAAACGGTCTTAAAGGTTTTTGTTGTGGAAACTATTTTAAAAATTTGCCTACTAAGACAGAACGGAGGTTTTTTGCATATTTTCTACCAATTGTAGTACTTATTTATGTTTCAGAAATATTTAAAGAAAAACCTAAGCTTGTAAAGTTCTTTTAAATTATTTAAAACAGGTGTCGTTTCAAATGTAATTTTGATTGCTTTATCTTGAGTATATGAAGAAATAAATCAAGACAATTTTTACAATAACTTTTTTACTTTCTTTCGATACAATATACAGTTGGCTCACTAGTTCTGTCCCGCACTGTACCAATACAAAGGCGTCTTTGAGTCAGCCATGCGTATATTATAAGGTTTCGTTCACACCCGCCCCGCGCCCCGCTCCCATCTCCCCGCGCAGTGCAAAGAAAATGGCTTCCCGTGAAATATCATATACTTACAAATAAACTGTTATTTTGCTTAGAATCTTGATATAGTTATTATCAACATCACGCATTCCCCGAAGGGGTAGGCAGAGGTGTATAGGACACCCTCATTTCACCAGTTAGGTAGGTTCCAATGTAATAGACGAGCTGTCCATCAACCGGACACAAATCCAGACTCCGTGCTGCTACTGAGAATGACAACCTGATTGGCGCAGTGGCTAAGCGATTGGACTGCTGCGCTAAGGGTTGCGGGTTCAATTCCCGCACGGGACTAAATTTTGTGCAATCCACAGATGTTGGTCTCGAGTCTGGGTGTTTGTGTATGTGGTATTTCATGTTTGTGAAACGCACCCACGGTACAGGAGAAACTCCTAGTGTGAAGGAAGTTCAAAAAAAATGAGCGAGTATTGTGGAGTGTAGGTATATACTCTGCTGACTCCCTTCCTGTCTTGTTGGTCTAGTGATCGCTAAGCGCAACTACTTAGCATCAGATACTGGGTTCGAATCCCGGGTCGAGCATAGTAATTAGGTAATTCTCAGTAGCTGTAGAGTCTGGATTTGTGCCCGGTTGAAGGCCAGCTCGCCTATTACATTGGGACCTATAACATAACTGGCGGAATGTGGGTGTACTATACTGTATACACCTCTGCCTACCCCTTGGGGAATACAGGCGTGATGCCATACACTTCCTTGTGAAGTACAAGCGTAATATTTATTATATCATTACCGAATCTCGGGCGACAGACCAAACTACAGGCAAAACCGGATGCATTCCTTATAGTATAGTTCTATTAACGAATCAACAATGAGGATTGCCTTCATTGAACGTGCTGTCACCGCTAGGGAAGGGATTAACTCGACACTTTTATATCGATAACACTGGATGAGTGAATGAATGGAGCTGCTCGTTATGTTCGGTCACGTTTTAGTAGCGATTGGGAATTGAATGGAACTGTAGTGAGTAATCTGGATGGATGTTGATTTTAGAATTGTTTTGTACTGTTTGTTTGGTTTGGGGTTCAGAAATAATATAATTAGAGTAATACTCTAACACCGAGGCATTTACACGTACCTTTCAATCTGACATTACAAAGATTGTCATTTCTTAAGGGTAATTTTGTAAATTATATGTGAGGTTTTATAAAAGACACGAGAATATTATTACTGTATCTTCTTCTTATCGTATGGTTGGTGAACAACCTGGTGTCAGAGTTTAAACCGCCTGTAGGCCTCTGATATGGCTTTACACACCGTTGAAACATCTCTCAGGTGTGCCGGTTTTCTAACGATGTTTTTTTCAACGTTTTAAGCAACAGATAACTAATTTTTAATAGGCACATGAATTTGAAAAGTCATTAGTGCGTGCCGGGGTTTGAGCTTGTGACCTTTGACTTGGCAGTCCAACGGTCTTACCACTCGGCTATCAGTAATACTATATGAAATACATTTATTATATTAGAATCCTACTTACCATTTTTAAAGTATTTCTACTTTAGAAGCTAGCTTATCTTATTATAGTCATATCAGTTTTATCGATACAATATAAGGTGAACATCGATATCAACGCGCCCCATCACTAGTGCTGCGCCGGCACACGTTTCTTACCGTCTTGACAGCGAATGATTTATACGTATGTGACTGGCCCAACGGATACTACTCGTATTATCGAATTTTTTTATTACACACTGCCCTAGTTGTGGTCCTACAGTCATATCCCTTATGGTGATGGACCATGTGTGTGAGCATTATATAACGTCACGCCTGTATTCCCAGAAGGGGTAGGCAGAGAAGACTGTAGAGTACACCTACATTTCGCCAGTTATGTTATAGGGGGCGAGCTGGAACCGGGAACAAATCCAGACTCCGTGCTGCTACTGAGAATTCGTTAATGGAAAAACTCAGTAACATATTGCTCGACTCGGGAGTCGAACCCGGGACCTTATCCTCAGCAGTCCCGCTATGCGACCACTAGACCAACGAGGCAGTGTGTGAGAAGCATCATGATTATATCCTGCAGGGGTAGGCAGAGGTGATATTGCATCGACGACTGACGACCTGATTGGCGCAATGGCTTATCAATTGGACTGCGCTAAGGGTTGCGGGTTCGATTATTATCGATCAACGATGTTTGTCCTGAGTCTGGGTGTTTGTGTATGTGATATTTAGCGTGAATTG
The DNA here is from genome assembly GCA_905340225.1 of Abrostola tripartita. Taxonomy (NCBI): domain Eukaryota; kingdom Metazoa; phylum Arthropoda; class Insecta; order Lepidoptera; family Noctuidae; genus Abrostola; species Abrostola tripartita. The sequence continues at coordinate 370,537 of HG996513.1, read as the reverse complement.
CATCAACTACTTTGACATATTGGTTGGCGTTAAATATGGCCGCTTGTATAAGGATTTCCCACTAACTTAACGTTGACGAACGGACATAACGATAACAGACGATTGTTGCCACCCACCCTTAATGTTTGTGAAACGCACCCACAATACAGGAGAAAATCCTAGTGACGGACGAAGTTATAAAAAGGAATATCAAAAAAATAAAATAAAAATAATAACAGCCTATAACTGTCCCACTGCTACAAAGGCCTCTTCTCGTATAGAGAAGGGATTGAGCATTGATCACCACGCTAGCTCACTGCGGGTTGGCGATTTCAGATAATTAAATCCAGGTTTCCTTACGATGTTTTCCGTCACCCTTAGTCAGTGGTGTCTTAGAATATCTAAGAAAGTATTTATGACATTGAAAAAGTCACACTGATACTTGCCTGGGTTTGAACCTGCAATCTCGTGCATAGAAATCTGGTATGTTAACCACTAGGCCACCACGTCAATGAAATAGATAACTATTTTTCCAGTAATAGCAGCGGACAAAAGCAAGTTATTCTAATACATTAAACATACTTACACCATGTTTAAAGACTGTAAGAAAATATTTAATTAACACGCGATATAAGATGCGCTTTAGTTTTGAAACAAATGACAGTTAACATAACAGTACCATGGACTCTTTAAGGTTAGTATACTCGTAGACTCCAACATTTCGTTGTACCTTGCGTTCATTCTTTGTTGAAATGTCGGACCTACAAGTTGCGTGTGCTGCGTTTATCTTAAAGAAAAAAGAAAAATAGAAATAGAAGATGGTGGCAAATGAACATTTACAATAGAAGACAAACTCTTGGAGGTGTGCACACGCCCGCACTCGTGGCTCGACGAAATGTTACACCAATATGCTCGTTGGTTTTTAACAAAGAGGCGAGCGTGCTCGACGTTTAGTTCGTAAAAGGATGATACACTAGAACATATCATAGAGCGGCTCGTTGTTCTGTTACAAGTAAATGTTGTAGTCTATATTCACCTTTAAGCAGGACAGTTTACGTTGTGGAAGCGAGACGCCGCATTACACTGCACGTAGCGGTGTCCCGTTTCCCCATCTTAAATAGTCCTGCTTTATGAGTTCATGGTAAGGGGGCGTTAGGTCAATGTTATGATTTGACGTGAGTTACGTTTAGTTACCTCGTTGGTATAGTGGTTGCTAAGCGCGACTGCTAAGCATGAGCTCCTGGGCTCGAATCCTGGGTCGGGCAAGTGTTATTGGGTTTTCCCATTAGGTAATAATATCTTGGGACAGCTCACACACGGTCATCTGATCCCAAACTAGGCAGAGCCTGTATTATGGTAACCAGACAACTGATAAACATACTTATATATTTCTAAATACATACATAATATAGATAAATTACACCCAAACACAGAACAAATCATTAATAACATAAAGATTTGTTCTGGGTGGGAATCGAACCCGCGACCTCCGGTTTAGCAGTCAGGGTCACTAACCACTAGACCAGCAGGCCAGTCAAATTCTCAATAGCAACACGGAGTCTGGATTTGTGCCCGGTTGTAGCCAGCTCGTCTATTACATTGGGACCTATAACATAACTGGCGGAATGTTGGTGTACTATACTCCTCTGCCAATCCCTTCGGAGAAAACAGGTGTGATGTTATGTTATCTTTGTCTTTTACGCTATATTAAAAGGTATATGACAGTGAACTCATAAGAATCCTATAAAAGGATCTTAAAAGTTACAATACGTTGTAAGAATGGATAAAATACCACATTCTACCATTATGTAAGTGGGTTCCCGTGTTTTCATGGAATAAAAACAAATTACCGTGGGGTTGGTGCAAGAAATACCATGACATTTAAGTTGAACCTATAGATTCTTATCTTCTATATTATAAACGCGACAGTTTGTACGGATGTATGTATGTTTGTTATTCTTTTACGCAAAAAATACTGAACGGATTTTGACGAAACTCTATTTCCAAAAATACATTTATGACTTTAGTTAGATTCTTCATTAACGCAAAGACTTAACCTAAAACATTATTTACGCACTTAAAGTAAGCGAATCGTTTCCATTCTTCGCAGTTCGATTTTATATTTTAATGTGCCGTGAACCAAACTTCAAAACCGCCATGTTGAAACGAAAAGCGCGGGAGAATTTTGCAAATGGCGTCTAGCTTTCGTCAAAAGTGGATTGTAAGAACTGTGGAGTGCTTCAAACTCTTTGTATTGTGTAACAGAAACGGTATTTAGATCCAGTGGTAGGAAGGTTAGGTATTTTGTTGAAGAACAATATCTTACGTCATAATAAAAAGTAATAAAGTCTTCTTTATCAATTTAGATATACTCAATACTTTATTGCATTCCACAATGTGTACAGTTGGTATGTTAAAACATCGAAACAATTATGGACCCTGTCGGGCACAGCAAAGTTTTTTTTTTTATTAATTAATAGGAGAGAGGATGAAGGCGCTTTTTTGTTTTAAAAACAAATTTCAAGCTTAGCATGGGCAACATGCTAAATTGACACAAAAAGTCATAATATGAATTTGTATTGGTATTATGGTCGTTCATTGTGGCGTTCTAAGCGGGAGGCCTTTGTCTAGCACTGGACGTCTTCCGGCTGATGATGATTATCATTTCAGTGATTTATAGCTGTAAAGGTATAACACTGAGTTGGTAATCATAGATTCCAACAGATAATACCTGACGTCACCCTTAAGACGTAAATACTAAAAGGGAACTTGAAATTCGATGGGTGCGAGCAGCGATAGGATTGCTCAGTTGGTCGGAGCAGCGCCACGGTACGGCGATGGTCGCAGTTTCAAGTTCTGCTCGTGTCCATCACTTTTCAAATTTCCTTTATCAATTAAGAGTCTTAAATATTCTCAGATCATCATTTGGACGTCCCTATAACTTGAAATGATAAATTGAATTATTCTAATTATATACATATACGTACATTTAAATTCTACCTACTTTAAAACTATTTACAACTTAAATATAAAATTAAAAAGCATCAAAGAATTTTTCCTCATCGTTGTGAAAAGGTAACGTGCCCAGAAGACTGGCAGCATTGCCACGTTGAATGGCAAAGCTGGTTCTTTGACCATTATAATTGATTAATCGGTGTTTAATTCTTTCACTCGACTGCCTCGTTGGTCTAGTCGTCGCTAAGCGCGACTGCTGAGCAAGAGGTCCTGGGTTCAAATCCCGGGTCGGGCAAAGTGTTACTGAGTTTTCCATTAGGTAATTCTCAGTAGCAGCACGGAGTCTGGATTTGTGCCCGGTTGATGGCAATAGGCTCGCCCCCTATTACATTGGGACTTACAACATAACTGGCGAAATGTGGGTGTACTATATGTTCACCTCTGCCTACCCCTTCGGGGAATACGGGCGTGATGTTATGTTATGTTGTTTAATTCTTTCAATGATTTGTCATAAAGTTTCTTAACGTATTCAGCTATTTGTGTTGCTGACTGTACCAATTAAAATAAGTGCAATATATGCAAATACTACCGGTACCATCCAATTATGCCGAATAAAGTGGCTTAACACTAAAAGTGTCGTTTTCACATTTCCCGCCCCTAAAACATACTCTCATGGGTACAGACAGGCGGACGCTATCTTCGCTATATATAATTTATTGGGTCATTTAATTTTCCTCGGTGTAGGGGAGGTTTTCTAAGGGTGGTAACTTGATGTGTGGAAATGTGATCGTGAATAAGAAGTAGGGACGAAGACAGATGTTGTTTTAGACCTTTTGAGCACCACAGCCACAGAAATAAAGTATTTTTTACTCTGTTTTAGGGTTCCGTACCCAAAGAGTAAAATGGGACCTTATTACTAAGACTCCGCTGTCCGTCTGTCTGTCTGTCCGTCTGTCACCAGGCTGTATCTCATGAACCGTGATAGATAGACAGTTGAAATTTTCACAGATAATGTATTTCTGTTGCCGCTATAACAACTAATAAAAAACAATATTGATACGGCAACAGGTATACACTAGTATAAGTATTCACAGAATATTCAGTTATATATTCACTGTGAAAAAGAATAATTAAATTAGAATAAAACAAATATTTAAGAGGGGGACTGCCTCGTTGGTCTAGTGGTCGCTAAGCGCAACTGCTGAGCAAGAGGTCCTGGGTTCAAATCCCGGGTCGGGCAATGTGATACTGAGTTTTCCATTAGGTAATTCTCAGTAGCAGTACGGAGTCTGGATTTGTGCCCGGTTGATGGCAATAGGCTCGCCCCCTATTACATTGGGACTTCAACCTAACTGGCGAGATGTGGGTGTACTATATGTGCACCTCTGCCTACCCCTTCGGGGAATACAGGCGTGATGTTATGTTATGTTTATGTTATGTTTTAAGAGGGGCTCCCATACAACAAACTTAATTTTGCCGTTTTTATAGATTATGGCGCGGAAACCTTTGTGCGCGAGTCCGACTCGCACTTGGCCAGTTTTTTTAATAATATGTAGTTTCCAGCCCAACTCCTGTAAAGATATAGATACTGTCACATTTATGCCGCAAAATGGCGTTACACTTTCGGCGGCAACCTCTTCAGTATAATTACTTAAACGAATTATTTCGTACCTCTGTCCTGTGTGAGTGTTTAAGTGTGTCAGTGAGGCGCGAGGGAATAATGTAAGGTGAAACTAGTGCCTTCCACAGGAAAATGTATGTATGTATGTATAATTTAAAACATCATCAGCTTCTGAAAAAGCACTGATAGCCGAGTGGTATGACCGTTGGACTGCCAAGTCAAAGGTCGAAGGTTCAAAACCCGGTATGTGCGTTCTATAAATTAGTTATCAATTGCTAAAAACGGTGAAGGAAAACATCGTGAGGAAACCGGCACACCTGAGAGATTTTTTAACGGTGTGTTATGCCATGTCAGAGGCCTACAGGCGGTTTAAACTCTGACACCAGGTTGTTCATCAAGCATACAATAAGAAGAAGATAACTTCTTCAGCTTGAGACTTCGTCTGCGTGGATAAATTGAGTCTTTTCCGGGATTAAAGTATCCTATGACCTCCCTGAAGGTCCATTCTAAATATTGGAGAAAGAATTTCGAAAATCGGATCGATAGTTCCGGAGATTACCGCTAACATACAACTGATTTGCGCAGTGGCTAAGCGATTCGACCGCAACGCTAAAAGTTGCGGTCTCGATTCGCTTACGGAACAAAATGTGTGATTCGCAGATGTTTGTCCCGTGTCTGGGTTTGTGTATGTGATATTTTATGTTTGTGAAACACACCTACGGTACAGAAAAAAAAAACATAGCGTGGGGCGACGTTTTGAAAAACAAAACAATTTAAGTATAGATTTATATACTATCAGGGTGCTAGGAAACACGACACATTCCTTGCAAAAGAGTCTGAAAAAGAATAAATTGACAGCAAAATATTACACGACTGTTCCAAAAAAAGGAGTGTAATGTTTCAGGGTTCATGTATCACGTTTGCTTTGCACCATAACTTCTGAATGCCTGAAGCGATTATAATGAATGGAGTCTCGTTAGAATCCGCATAACATAAGCTATAAAATAATATTCTTAGATTCTTGTGTTCCACAGAACGGTTCCCCGACTGCGATGAACTAGTTTATTAATTAGTTTCTCGACACGGCACTCGGGATTTCATAAAAATGAAATTATTCGTTTTTACTATAATAACTTTCGTGAGAGTTATCCATATTATTTACTATATGCGCCGGTTGTACTCACGTGTGTATTCGAGAATGCCCGACTACTATATGGGCTCCGTTCGAGTACGAAACTAGTCGGGCATTCCCGAGTACACACGTGAGTATAACCGGAATATATAGTAAACTAGCGGCCCGGTCCGGCTTCGCACAGGTATAAAATATTTCTCCACTATTTAATGGATGTTACATACAAATAAATCTTCCTCTTCAATCACTCTATCTATAAAAAAACCGCATCAAAATGCGTTGCGTAGTTTCAAAGATTTAAGCATACATAGGGACAGAGAAAGCGACTTTGTTTTATACTAGTTTTATACGTTTTAGTTCAATAACACTATCTTATGTATAAGAAGAAGCCTTTGACCTGTATTATAACAGTTACTGGCTCATCAAAACACTAATTTAAAATCAATATTTCGTTTTCAAAGACATCAACTGTTACTTTAAAAGCAGAGACAATACTCTATAAAGTCTCAACATCTCATTAAGCAGTACTCAATTCCGGTTCCCGCAAAATGGCGGAGTTATATCCGGTTGCGCTCATTTGTCGTCTGATCGTCATCCGGAGCGGACGCATTCACCGCTCGGTGATTTTATTGAACTTTTATTGAATTGTCCTTTGATTTGAGTTCTGATATTATATTATGGAATTCTTTTTGATGTGGCTCGTTGGTCTAGTGGTCGCTGAGTGCGACTGTTGAGCATGGGGTCTTGGGCTTCAATACCGGGTCGGGCAAAGTGTTATTAGGTTTTCTACATTAGATAAATCTCAGTAGCAGCACGGAGTCTCGATTTGTACCCGGTTGTTAGCCAGCTCGCCCCCTATAACATAACTGGCGAAATGTGGGTGTGCTATACACCTCTGCCTACCCCTTCGGGGTATACAGACGTGATGTTTTGTTTAGATTTTTTTTTATACACCCCTTAGGGTATACAGGCAAAATAATATATTAACGGTTATGTTATGATATTCCTTATAATTTAACAGTTTCACTTCGATGCTGATGTAATAGATAATCTACCAAAAAACAATGCGTTGAATGGTAAGCAGTATATTACGGTTTACAATCGCTCGACAGTTGACAATCTTTTTTGTTTTTTTTCGGGACTAGCCCACCACTCGTGCCCATCATTGTGACTCCTGTAAGCCAGGATCTACAATGATCACCATTGAAAACCATCGAGGCAATGAAGCTCGAGGCGTCCCAGAGAAATGACTAGTTGACAATCTTTCGAGATGGGTTATAATCTAACGGTAGGTATTTATATCTTCATTTATCTAAACACTATATAAGTCTAGCACTACACCTCTAACTTTCCTCTTGATACAAAACATCAATCGTTTAGTAGGTACTATACCTATGTATCTACCAACCTTCTACACGAACAGTCGTGAAGCAGGGCAATTTGAGAGCTCCATCAATAATTCAGGGGTAACAGATAGAGAACAATTTGCCCAGCCCTGCTTTGTGACGTAAGATTTGAGTGGATACGACATGCAGAATAAATGATTAATTTTCTGTATTAAAAAAGCAATTGTAGAAGCATTTTATAATCTCTTGTATCGTATATATACGCATAAACTCTTAGACTCAGAACAAATGCTTATTGATAACATTAATTTCTAGTTTCTGAATTTTGGGTATCAATATAAAATGTTGTGTATTTTCTTTGCCAAACAATTATAGTTAATAGTGAAGTTTAATTATAGAAAATGGCCTGAACTGCTTGTAGAAAAGGATGGTACGGCCGTGCCGTTCTTTTTTTCTCGACTGGCCGTGACCCCAGTTTATTTAATGTTAATTTTTTACATAAAAACAACAAACATTTTTAAACATTATAGGATTTTATCATACTTAACCACCAGTTTCCGTGAGCGATCATGCGATTTCCGACGAGTAAACGTGCAATAATTAACAGTAATTTGTCGGCCATATTTTCTTTGAGCTCCGTACGCAAGCACTCGGGATGATACTTAGAAATGACTAAGTTCTGAAAAAGCCTGACTCAAAAATCAGATGTGTGTTGAGTAAATACGATCAAATAGTCTGATCTACCCCTTAGACAAGTGACAAAACGCTTGACGAATAGAATGGAAAATGTATGGGATTAAGTAAATTATGTTATCGTTAACATAGTCGAAACATGATGTCATCTTCATACATTTAATTGTATTTGATTTCTATTCGTCAAGCGTTCAGACAGTCAGATAATCGGAAACAAAACGGACGTGTGTTCCCAGCCTAAACCGCTATGTCTTCAGTCGTACGATCCACACTATTCTTTCGCCACTAGGGCTGTCCCATTAAACTTTAATATTTAACTCCTGGATAGCGTGCAAAGACGCTTTATACGTCCATAACTGCTGTTTACACCCCTAGCTGTACCTTCAAGCTTGAACAAAAGACTGTCAGCAGAGATACTTATACAAACACAATCAATTATTAATTTTGAAAATGAAATTGTGATAAGATAAATAAAAAGTTTTATTTTTTTAAATTATATTGACTGCGTTGGGGATCTGTTAAAGAATAGAATTCTCTACCGACGGCGGAATAGCAAATAGACGACGAATTCACCCCTTACTTACATAAAAATTAAAAATGTTTTACAGTTGATTAAACTTTATCTGTCACTGTCGTTTGCATGTCAAATAATAGAGATGTCAATAGACGGTACAGTTAAAAGTCGTTTTAGGTTTTAGCATCGTTTTTAAGTAATGTTCTCCTGACCGAATTTCGGTCACAACGGCTTCTTTTAGCTGAGACTAGCCAACTACGCAGGAGATATTATAGTGCACAAGTATGCGCGCAAACACAGGTGCACTCCCTATTCCCCCACTCTCATAGTCCTGGACGGTAAGACACGACCGGAGAGAGATCAGGCGCAGGTCCAACGGCTTAACGTGCCTTCCGAAGCACGGAGGGAGGGAAAAATGTGACAACGGTCACCTATCACAAGACTGACTGCGGCCTCAAGCACACTAACAGCCACTCTAAGTCACCCGTAACTACACAAACGAACTTCACAATATCTGAGTAGCATTAATCAGGGGATAAACTGGCCTGTAACTAAGATACGATAGAAGATACTCGTAACTTTTACTTGCCGATTAGCGTTAATCAAGAAGTAACTATTCAACATTTTACTTGTAGATGGTGAAACAGGCCCTTAGTATTATTAATTAAGTTGAGGTTCAATTCTCAGGGGACGCTACCGAGCTCTGTTTGGAGCTGATAGCTACGTAACGGTATTATTGATATATAATAATGTCCTTCTGACCGAATTTTGGTCAACGGCCAATCTGACGCAGGAGATATTATAGTGCACTTGTGTGTGAAACACAGGTGCACTCTCTATTCCCTCACACTCGTAGATAGTGTGAATAAACTTTGACGACCTGATTGGCGTAGTGGCTAAGCGATTAGACTGCTGCGCTAAGGGTTGCGGGTTCGATTCCCGCACGGGGCAAACATTTGTGCGATCCACATTTGATTGTCCCGGGTCTGGGTGTTTGTGTATGTGATATTTCATGTTTGTGAAACGCACCCACGACACAGGAGAAATTCCTAGTGTGGGGCGACGTTTTTAAAAAATAAACAAATATTGCATATTTCGTACGTTTAACCTAAATGTAATTATAATCTTTTAATATCTACAATTTTGTATGTGTGTATGAATATATATTATGTTGGATGAAGTAAATCATTCACTAATTAGGTACTGTGTGACATTGTATAAAAAAGAATATTTAATTATCCAATATTAGTACAATAAATACTGCTGTAAGTATAAAATTGCCTTAAAAATTATGTACCAATACGCTGTAAATAAAATGGATTATGTTAATTCGTAGGTTATGACAATACGATACTCGAAAATTTAACTAGTCACTATATTAACACTTATAAACTAATTGTTTAAACTTTAAAATTCATCCCATCAACTTACTAATCTACCAGCGGTTGAATAAAACTGAGTTCCTAGACAATTGCCAAAACGCTTGACGAATAGAAATCGAATAGAATTACTAATGTATGTGGATGACATAATGTTTCGAATATATAATCTACGACATGTGTAAATCCCATATATTTTTCATTCTATTCGATTTCTATCTCTCTTGCCATTTCTCTTACGCCCCTCAAGGGGATTTTTTTTGTTTTTTGCTCGTCCAAGCTCAGCAACACTTCTTGGGAAAGCAATGACTGAATTTGCGGCAAATGGGATGCATAACATACGTGTTGTACTTGATAGTATCACAGATTATTATATATTATTATTATATAATACACTAGCGGCCCGCTCCGGCTTCGCACGGGTACAAAATATATATTATAAGTATTTATCCACTATTTAATGGATGTTTTTATACATATAAACCTTCCTCTTCAATCACTCTATCTATTAAAAAAAACCGCATCAAAATCCGTTGCGTAGTTTTAAAGATTTAAGCATACATAGGGATATAGGGACAGAGAAAGCGACTTTGTTTTATACTATGTAGTGATAACAATACAGGCTCTGCCTAGTTTGGGATCAGATGACCGTGTGTGAGTTGTCCTAATATGATTACTATATGGCAACGAAGCTATCTCCAAAATTGTATACAATACAGTTATTTTGGATTTGATCTCAATACAGTTAAATCAAAGATAGATAAGAGATACTATCAATTAAAACACGTGTGTAAGACGTCTTAATTGCCGCAGATTCAGTCATTGATTCCCTAAGAAGTGTAGTTGAGCTGTGCTGAGTAAATAACGACCTGATTGGCGCAGTGGCTAAGCGATTAGACTGCTGCGCTAAGGGTTGCGGGTTCGATTCCCGCACGGGGCAAAAATTTGTGCGATCCACATTTGTTTGTCCCGAGTCTGGGTGTTTGTGTATGTGATATTTCATGTTTGTGAAACGCACCCACGATACAGGAGAAATTCCTAGTGTGGGGCGACATTAAAAAAATAATAATAATAATTTCGTGCCTATCGACAGCGCTTTCACTTATACACTTCCAAATGAATTAATTTATAAGTAACACTAATACTTATCCTATATTTCTAGAGACCTTAGTCGCAATGAGTTGACCGCTATCAGCCGACGCACGTTCAGAGGGCTGACGGCATTAAAAAGCCTACATCTGGATGGAAACCATTTGAAATGCATCGACGAGAAGGCTTTTGAGAACCTTAAGAGTCTTGAAGTGCTGTAAGTATTATCCTATTGTTTTATTTGTTTGTAAAAGTCTCGAAAAAATTTCTCGAAAAAGAAGAAAAAATACCACGAATTGAGCAAAATATTCTTTCGTGAATTTAGGCCTGATTTGTTGTGCAATAATAATAATATAATAATAACCGCCTATAACTGTCCCACTGCAGGGCAAATGCCTCTTCTCGTATAGAGAAGGGATTGAACATTGATCACCACGCTAGCTCACAGCGGGTTGGCGATTTCAGATAATTAAATCCAGGTTTCCTTACGATGTTTTCCGTCACCGTCAGTCAGTGGTGTCTTAGAATATCAAAGAAAGTATTTATGACATTGAAAAAGTCACATTGATACTTGCCTGGGTTTGAAACTGCAACCTCGTGCATAGAAATCCTGTATGTCAACCACTAGGCCACCACGATTATTTGTGCAATAAGTGCAGTAAAAAGATATAGTTTTTCAATAATTGCCATATTATTCAACATGGCGTCCCATATTTTGCATAGCCTGCTTTCGTTCTGAAACCATATCACATATCATGTAAACGATGAATATAAAAGGTATGTCTTTTTCTTTCTGTCGTATGTGTTCTTGTACTATTAACAATTGTGAAATCATTCTCTTGTACATATTTTGGACTAATTGTAAGCAAGTGTGACGACGTCATCGCTACAAAAGCGAGCATTGATAGCCGAGTGGTATGACCGTTGGACTGCCAAGTCAAAGGTCGCAAGTTCAAAACCCGGCACGCACCAATGTCTTTTCGAATTCATGTGCGTACTATAAATTAGTTATCAGTTGCTAAAAACGGTGAAGGAAAACATCGTGAGGAAACCGGCACACCTGAGAGATTTTTCAACGGTGTGTAAAGCCATGTCAGAGGCCTACAGGCGGTTTAAACTCTGACACCAGGTTGTTAATCCACCATACGATAAGAAGAAGATCGCTACAAAAGAAATATATAATTTAATCTACTTTCCTGAAGTGTACTTCTGAACTGAACTAAGTTCTGATAAATATCAGATATTTCTAGGTTATGTAAACGTCATCTCTTCAACCATTTATAACACATGACAAACGTCAAACATTTTTTATATTTAAAATTTGCACAAAAATCATTAGATGTTATGAAAAAAATGTTACTTTGCTCTATTCAGCGGTTAGTTTCCCATCTTCGCTAAAAGGTACATGTTATGGCCGGAGTCCCATACAAAAATGAAACATCTCCTTTGTGATAGTCAACTATATTCTATAGACTGTGGTCGAACGGTGCACGGTGTTATGATTAGACTGTAATCTATGTGGGCTAGCCAGTCACTGCTAGACAAAATTTCCCGATTGGGACATTTTCGAATCTTCAAAATGATCGCGCAAGTAACATATCTGTGCTTTTTTTAATACATCACGGGTAATACATCTTTTCTCCTATAAAAAAAACTGGGTGCAAAGTGCAAAGGCGTATTTAATCCTAGATTTGCACCTTATGACACGTTCAAAAAACCAATCTATTTTACTTTGGCTACCACCACGCTAACGAAATTTGATTAATTCTTCATACCAGTCGTAATTGGGTCAAATTTTCGATTCAATAAGTGTCTGTTTGAGGAGGTCAAATCAATATTCTTGGGTCAGTTCAAGTCAATTAGTGACCTCTGCTTGTTACGCTACCGGTTCCCGCGGATTTTGAAGACGTTATTATCAATCTATCGATTTTGATTGTATGGGTAGGCAAGGGTATATAATAGGTACACATTTTGCCATTTATGTTATAGGTTCTGTGTAATTATGAGAACCTGATTCGGCTCAGTGGCTAAGCGATTCCCGCACTGGAAAATAATTGTGTGATCCTCAGTTGTTTGTCCCGAGTCTGTTGTGTATGTGATATTTCAAGTTTGTGAAACGCACCCACGATACAGGAGAAATTCTTAGTGTGGGGCGACGTTGATAAAATAATTGAAAGTTAGACAATTGCATAAGTCTAATAATAGCCTCTTCAATACTTTTAATAGCAACAGCACTGATAACCGTTGGACTGCCAAGTCAAAGGTTGCAAGTTCAAACCCCGGCACGCACCAAAGTATTTCCTAATTCATGTGCGTATTATAAATTAGTTATCAGTTGCTTAAAACGGTGAAGGAAATCATCGTGAAAAAACCGGCATACCTGAGAGATTTTTCAACTGTGTGTAAAGCCATGTCAGAGGCCTACAGGCGGTTTAAACTCTGACACCAGGTTGTTCATCAACCATACGAGACCTTTTAGTCTATTTAATTCGTAGTCTAATAGCGATTTAATTCCAGGACTCTTAACAACAACAACCTAACGTACCTGTCTCTGGAGCCAGTAGCTATAACGCGACTGAACACGCTGCGACTGACCGACAATCCTATCGTGTGCGACTGTCGCGTCGCACGACTGACGACCGCCGTGAGAGCGGCTGGGATCCTAGGAGTGGGCGCCAGGTGAGTTATCTATACTGATAATACAAATGTGCTTCGGAAGGCACGTTAAGCCGTTGGTCCTGCGCCTGATCTCTCTCCGGTCGTGTCTTACCGTCCTGGACTATGAGAGTGAAGGAATAGGGAGTGCACCTGTGTCTGCGCGCATACTTGTGCACTATAATATCTCCTGCGTAGTTGGCTAGTCTCAGGTGAGGCAGGCCGCCGTGACCGACATAAGGTCATGAAGATAATAAAGATTAGGGTAACTCTGTCTATTACGCTGTCTGGAACAATTGAATCGACTTTAAAAGAATTTGGTATAGAGAATTGAGTAAATTTTAGTCTTGAACCGTGTGACTTCCACGGCGTGGAGAATTACAACGCGTCTTTCCATTAGGAAATTCTTAAACAGCACGGAGTCTGGATTTGTGTCCGTTTGATGACAGTAGATTCGCCCACTATTACATTGGAATCTAGCGAATATAGGTATCTTCATAAACCAAATTTCGTCAATCGAGTCAGATTTGAATAGGACACGTTAACCTGCTTTATATAAACCTCATATTTTCAGATGTCAAGCACCAGCAGCGTTGAGAGGGGCTCTTCTAACTGAGCTAGAGGCCCATGAATTGACTTGCAGTGGTAAGTAACACATAACAACCATTTATTAGTGCAAGTAGACCTTCCCCAGTACTACCTAAGTACGTCCGTCACTAGACGTTCACCCTCGCTACCATCCTTGTTGAAGACCATCTCTACAGCATGACCCGTTGCTATGACTACAAACTCATGTTGTAAGCCATTTATTAAAGCAAGTAGACCCTCCACGAGTGCTACCTAAGTACGTCCGTCACTAGACGTTCACCCTCGCTACCATCCTTGTTGAAGACAATCTCTACAGCATGACCTGTTGCTATGACAACTAGATCATGCTGATATCAAGAATTCAGGTCTAAGCTGTGTGTCTATCAATGACCATGAGCTGTTGCGACTTCATGTGTTTTTACCCCCGACGGAAAAAGAGGGGTGTTATAAGTTTGACCGCTATATGTGTGTCTGTCTGTGGCACCGAAGCTCTGAAACGGGTGAACCGATTTGGATGCGGTTTTTTTTAAATACAAGACTGCCTCGTTGGTCGCTAAGTGCGAGTGCTAAGAACGAGGTCCTGGGCTTGAATCCAAGGACAGGCATTCTTATTGGATTTTTTTTAAGTAATTCTTAGTAGCAGCACGGAGTCAGGTTTTGTTGCCTGGTTGATGGCAATAGACTCGCCCCCTATTACATTGGGACCTATAACATAACTGGCGAAATATTGGTGTACTTTACAGTCACCTCTGCCTACCCTTCGGAGAATACAGGCGTGATGTTGTTATGTTTAACTTACTAGCGATAACTTTTTGTTTCCATGACAACGAGCATAAAGCCTGGAGTTAACGCGATGAACTAAAATCTGTAGTATGCAGACAACGCGACGTTCTCAGACAGTTTTCTCGGTACAAATATTGTCAATAACACTGTCAGCTGAGCGGCGTTTTTGAAATCTTTACTTACTTTTGCAACTCTCACACTGCACTTTTTCAACTTAAATAACTCTCGTGATTGTTATCCGTATTATATCCTACAAGCGAACCCGACAAACATCGTCCGGCCCGGAAAAGCAGCACACCTACCGGGTCCAATATTGTTTTCAAACCCAAAGAACCCATTG
Source organism: Abrostola tripartita (assembly GCA_905340225.1). NCBI lineage: Eukaryota > Metazoa > Arthropoda > Insecta > Lepidoptera > Noctuidae > Abrostola > Abrostola tripartita. Next base: position 355,463 of record HG996513.1, on the reverse strand, counting down.
AAATATACACACAAAATTTCATCCAAATCGGTCCAGCCGTTTAGGAGGAGTTAAGTAACAAACACACGTACGGAAGAATTATATATATTAAGACTTTCCAGGCATTTTTGAATATACACGTGAGGAAAACCGACATATATAGTCAATAAACCTTTGATTCTTCCTGTTCCCTCAGGTCCTACGACAGCGGTGACGGTGGAGTGTTCAGCGGAGCCCCGCTGCCCGCCCCCCTGCCGGTGCACCCCCGAGGGTACCGTGGACTGCCGGGAGAAGCTGCTGGCCGAACTGCCGGCCACCATACCGCACAGGGCCACGGAAATGTAAGTGGGATTTTATTTGAGATGGTCTTATAGTCAATCCATCTTCTTTTACCCGATTGTTGCAGTGGCTAAGCGATTGGACTGCTGCACTAAGGATTGTGGGTTCGAATCCCGCACGAGACCAAAAATTGTGCGATCCGCAGATGTTTGTCCCGTGTCTGGGTGATTTTGTGTGTGATATTACATGTTTGTGAAACGCACCCACAGTACAAGAAAAATTCCAAGTGTGGGGCGACGTGTTTAAAAAAATATATGCCTCTTATCATATTATAACAGCCTATAACTATCCCACTGCAGGGCAAAGGCCTCTTCTCTTATAGAGAAGAATTGAGCACTGATCACCACGCTAGCTCACTGCGGGTTCGCGATGCGGCTTACCTATATTTAGTTTATATATTCCATACAACACTATCCATATATGTTGTCCTTTTCAGTCGTTTGGAACAGAACGAGATAACAGAAGTCGGCGCAGGCGCCTTCTCGTCGGTGAAGCGCGTCGCCAGGATCGACCTGTCCAACAATAAGATCACGAAGCTAGCCGCAGACGCCTTCACCGGGCTAGTGCATCTAACTTCATTGTAAGTGTTTTACTATGTCTACTAATACTATTCCGTCTTGAAGTATTTTTTTCAGTAAGAGAATAGTATAGCACTTTCTTTAGTACATAATATTTTAAATCACAGTTTTGGGGTATGCTAATATCAGATATCAGATTTTTTTAATAAAAATAAAATCGCCTTGAAAAGAACAAAATCAAAAGTGAAAATAATTTTTTGCTCGACTTGGCGGGGGCACTACCGTGCCCCTAAATATACAACAGATCACGACAATCTTTATAAGGAACCAATTCGGGAGGAAAACAATTCTTTGAATAAAAAAAAACAACATCGTTCGACGGTCGACAATTGAAGGAGAAATCGTTGAACATACATAAAAAAATACACACACACAAATACATACAGATAAACATAGAACCTCCTTTTTGAATTCTAACCAAAATAATAATAATATCTTGGGACAGCTCACACACGGTCATCTGATCCCAAACTAGGCAGAGCCTGTATTATGGCAACCAGACAACTGATAAACATACTTAAATATTTCTAAAATATACATACATATATATATATTATATGTACAATTAGGTTTTACACATAAAATTACACTAGTACCTACCAACCATTACCAATTTAGCAAGGGAACCCGGATTATAACACAAAAAGACAACTTGCCAACCACTTTGCTAACACGCTTGAATACGGCAGCAACAACAGACGGCCACAATGTATACAATGGGATGCTTTGAAAAGAAACAGGCATTGTTATCAATTCTGCGGAATACTTAGGACAGTTGCCGTATTTATAACATTATTTTAGATGGCATTCTTATCCATCAAACTAAAAAGTTAAGGCACGAAGGGGTCGCGGTACAAACCACCTGGTGTCAAAGTTTAAACCGCCTGTAGGCCTCTGACATAACTTTACACACCGTTGAAAAATCTCTCAGGTGTGCCGGTTTTTAAGCAACTGATAACTAGTATATAATACGCACATAATTTCGAAAAGACATTGGTGCGTGCCGGGGTTTGAACTTGCAGCCTTTTACTTGACAGTCCAATGGTCATACCGCTCGGCTATCACTACAGATAGATGATTGAGAGCCAGCCACACTCACACAGTGAGACACAGCCAGTCAACTTGTATGCTTTTTATTGTGTATGTAATTTGACAAATAAATGCTGCGAATTAAAAATACATTTCTTTTGTTTTCAGAGTATTATATGGGAACAAAATAAAGGATCTACCTTCAGGAATATTCCATGGATTGGCCTCTCTACAACTATTGTGAGTGTCACAGCTATTTTCCATTCCACTAGAATTCTTAACAGGTTCACAATGTCACCGATCACATATAGGTTATAACATAAGTATTGTGTCTGCTTGTTGACTTGGTCTCCTGAACATCACTTTTTGGATTCGGTCTGATTATACACCAATGTACATAAGGAATGCTATACCATTCCGTCGCTGATTTAGAAAACCATTACGTACCCATTGTAGGTCTAATAAAGAGCAAATGCTTTTACACCTCAATGGACCTCAATGATTCATTAAATTAATTAATTTCATTTAATTATTCGTTCTAATTAAATAAAATAAATAAATAAAATATGATATAAAAAAACATTCGAAGTGGGGCGTTTTGAAAATATTTTTATATAGGTAATAATGTTCTCCTGACCGAACGTCTGTCACGGCGGCCTGTCTCACCTGAGACTAGCCAACTACGCAGGAGATATTATAGTGCACAAGTATGCGCGCAGACACAGGTGCACTCCCTATTCCCTCACTCTCATAGTCCAGGACGGTAAGACACGACCGGAGAGAGATCAGGCGCAGGACCAACGGCTTAACGTGCCTTCCGAAGAACGGAGGAGTCGCGACGTGTCAAAACGGTCACCCATCACAAGCCTGAGCGCGGAGAGCACGGCAACCTCGCATATTGACTGTTCCGCGCGGTAGCCATATAACTACGACCCCAATTTTTTATAATCATAATTCTAAAACCATTTGTTACAGGTTGTTGAACTCAAACGAGATTACTTGTGTGAGAAAAGACACGTTTCGGGATCTACAGAATCTGAAGTTATTGTAAGTTTTCCTCCGTAAAATATACAACAGTCAAAATAAGCACCTACTCTTTTTTATAAGTCGGTTAAAATACCTACACGTTTTTTCGTGAGGGCTCTGTCTTTCTGCAAAAATATTAGACAGCTGTACAATGGCAAGTCTCAATATCCAATGAATGATACCAAACAAACCACATATTCTTCTACTTACACTACAGACGTTATTATTTATTATTTGTTCCAGTCATTTAAATACTTACCGCGATATATTTTTCCAGATCTCTATACGATAACAACATCAGATCTCTTCCGAACGGAACCTTTGATGCACTCACCGGGATTCAAACACTGTAAGTATGTCACACCAGCCTGTAATGCCTACTCAGTGCCGTGACTAGGGCGGTGCCAGCGGAGCCCCGGTACAGGTCGCAGACACTAATGGGGCGTAGAAATGACCAGACCAGCCCCCTTAGACAAGTGACAAAACGCTTGACGAATAGAATGATGAATGAGGATGACATAATGTTTCGACTATGTTATCGATGACATGTGTCAAACACATACATTTATCATTCCATTCCATTTCTATTCGTCAAGCGTTTTGCCACAAGTCTAGGAGGCAGGACCACAAACAATAATAAAACTCTCATGGCCTCCACAATTGCAAAGACTGCTTCTTTGGTCGAGTGGTCGCTAAGCGTGACTGCTGAGCATGAGATCTTAGGTTCGAATTCCGAGTTGGGCAAAGGGTTATTGAGTTTTTCCATTGGGTAATTCTCAGTCAGCACGGAGACTTTATTTTGTCTGGTCGACGATGGCTAGCTCACCCCCTTTTCTATTGGGACCTTTAACATAACTGGCGAAATGTGAGTGTACTACACACCTCTGCCTACCCTTTCGGGGAATACGGGCGTGATGTTATGTTATGTAAAATTAAGAATTAGCAAAACTCAGCTAACGTAATTCACTGAAATCTAAACCTTATCCCACAGGCATTTAGGTCGAAATCCGTTCGCCTGCGACTGCTCCCTCAGATGGCTCGCCGCCTACCTACATAAGAACCCCATAGAAACTTCTGGAGCCAAGTGCGACTCTCCCAAACGGATGAGCAGGAAGAGGATCGACGCTCTAAGAGAAGAAACCTTCAAATGCAAACGTGAATATGCATACTATATACTACTAAAAAAGTCCTGCGGTTTCACCCGCTTTAAATTCGAATTACGATTCGAAAGACGCCCTAATTGGCGTAGTGGCTAAGCGATTGGACTGCTGCGCTAAGGGTTGCGGATTCGATTTCCCAGGGGCGAAAATTTGTGCGATCCACATTTGTTTGTTCCGAGTTTAGGTGTTTGTGTATGTGATATTTCATGTTTATGAAACGTACCCCCGATACAGGAGAAATTCCTAGTGTGGGGTGACGTTTAAAAAAAAGGCACGTTGCGCCATCTAGCGGCCAACAGTGAGACCATCGAATAATATCGTTCGGAAACAGTAGTTTTTTTCTGGGTGAAAGGTACCCTCTGTTTTTTTCTGTACCCCTTCTCTCCCTTGCTGACTACGTATATGCAAAGTTCACGATTAGTTCAGTGTTCTGGCGTTAAAAGGTAACAAACTCACTTACTTTCGCATTAAAATAATTATTATAAATAGTAGGTAAGAAAGTAAGGATTTTTCAATATTTTATTTATGTGTTTATTCATTCATGCCTAATATATAATATTATGCTGTACTTAATATTACACGCGACGCGGTATATCTAACCTTAAGGTCCATTCTAAATATTGGTGAAAGAATTGAGGAAATCGGATAGGTAATTTTGAAAATGAGTATAGCCAAGTTGTATAACTGGAAGAAGCAGCGTTGGCAGGCCTCCCACCAGGTGGACCGACGATATCGTCAGAGTTGCGGGCAACCGGTGGATGCAAACGGCAAGTTGTCGTTCATTTTGGCGTTCTAAGGGGAAGGCCTTTGTCCAGCAGTGGACGTCTTCCGGCTGATGATGATGATGATGATGATAGCCAAGTACTACAAATTTCGGCTAAAAGCATATGTAACTGCGGTCCCAGCCGGCGAGGAGTCCGCCAACGCGTGCGGCGCGGCGGCGGCGTGCCCGGCGGCGTGCGCGTGCGAGTACGGCGCGCGCGCGGTCGGCGTGCTGTGCGCGCGCGCCGCGCTCGCTGAGGTGCCGCGCGACCTGCCCGTCAACACTGATGCGCTGTAAGCTTACTTCAGCCAACCATCATTTTTTTATTCATATTTTGTGGAAGCATCTATTGGCGCGCCTTAACTTAAAAATCAAGTCGAATGCCGTGACGCCCCCACTACGCCGCCGCTCTCGACTTGTGCGCACGCGTATACTATAGTAATGCAAAGTTATTAGAAATGAATAAAATCATTTAAAATATAATTTCGATTTAAAGTTATAATTCAGAATCAAAGATAAAAAAAAGTTGGATACTGTTGACCAATCACTACATAGTATAAAACAAAGTCGCTTTCTCTGTCCCTATATCCCTATGTATGCTTAAATCTTTAAAACTACGCAACGGATTTTGATGCGGTTTTTTTTAATAAATAGAGTGATTGAAGAGGAAGGTTTATATGTATAATAACATTAAATAGTGGAGAAATACTTATAATATATATTTTATACCCGTGCAAAGCCGAAGCGGGCCGCTAGTATTATATAAAATCCATTATACATAACTATCAGTATCTTATATTTTTTCTGAAAAACTATTATATCCTAAAACAGTTACTGAACTCTTCTTTATGTGTTGTTTCTTTCTTTCATCATAAAACTTCGATTCCAGGTTGATGTCAGACAACAGTCTAGGTCAGATCAAGTCAGACGGACTGTTCGGACGGCTGCCGGACCTCACCAAACTGGATCTACGGAACAATGGTATGTAATCTTCTAGAAGATCAGCAAACTAATCTTAGACCTTCAAACCCAGGCAGGTTTCAATGTGACTTTTGCAATGTTATAAATACTTTCTAGATATTCTAAGACACTGACTAACGGTGACGGAAAACATCGTGAGGAAACCTGGATTTAATTATCTGAAATCGCCCGCAGTGAGCTACCGTGGTGATCAATGCTCAATCCTCTATATGAGAAGAGGCCTGTGTAGCAGTGGGACAGTTATCGCCTGTTATTATTATCTACATACATACATAAATTCACGCCTATTTCCCAGAGGGGTAGGCAGAGACCACGGATATCCATTTGCTACGATCCAGGCATACTTCTTTCGCCTCATTCACTCGCATCACATTCTTCATACACGCTCGTCGGTTATTCTTAATTTGAAAGAACATTTTCTTCTTTGCAGGCATTACTCTGATAGAAGACAATGCCTTCGACGGCGCTGCCAACATCCAGGAGTTGCTGCTTGACGGGAATCTTCTTCAAACCGTCACTGACAAGATGTTCTTCGGTCTACACAGCTTGGGCGTGCTGTAAGTTTTTTAATATTCTTCTCCATTGCTTCTATGGGACTCCGTGCTGCTACTGTGAATTACCTAATGGAAACTGTTGTGTGTTACCGACACGGCACACCATCACAGGAAACCGTAGTAGCTATGTCTTGGCGGCGTTACATCTGCGCAGGGAGTGGCATCATCATCATCAGCATCAGCCGGAAGACGTCCACTATTGGACATATGCCTCCCTCTTTTAGAAGGGGTGGGGTTGCCATAAACCCCACGCTTGGCAAGCTGCTTGGGGATTGTAGTGTCGGTGGTCAAGTTACAGAAGACGCTGCTGCCCATCTTCTGGATTTTCCCTTAGTCGCCTCTTACGACAACCACGGGAGGAAAGGGGGTGGTCAATTCTAGGCCGGATACCACACGGCACCAATGTCGGCCCGAATTCAGGATTTTTTCCGTCGACCAACCACAACTTGTTATATAGAAATCAAATATTGATTCGTAGCTTGTATCCGACACAAAAACGAAAGTATCCACGTTTGCGCAGCGCCTAAGGAATCATCATCATCTTGAGCTGGAAGACGTCGACTGTTGGACAAAGGCCTCCCCCTTAGAACGCCACAATGAACGACAACTTGCCATTTAATGCCTAAGGAATGCTGTCGTAATATTAACTCTGATATTTTTTCCAGGTCTCTAACTGATAACAAAGTGAAGTGCATCACCCCTGGTGCCTTCGACCATCTGACCATGCTTTCGACTCTGTAAGTATACTACTAAATACCCGCGGTCTCACTCAGATATCACAAGAACTACTTGCATTATACCCTTATCCAGATTAAGATCTACTAGTGTTGTAAATTTCATCGAAATCCGATCAGCCGTATAGGTTTAATTAACTATCAATAATAATAATATTTTAAATGCAGAATTCGCGAAATATTTTTGTACTCTCATATCGTATATTCCAGGAATCTGGAGTCGAACCCCCTGGACTGCACCTGCCACATATCCTGGCTGCCGAACTGGCTCCGCAGCCGGCGCCTGTCCCCGTCAGCCACCTGCAGGACTCCAGCTGCGCTAAGAGACGCCAACCTCCACCATTTAGAAGTCTCCGACTTCAAATGCTCACGTGAGTAACCAACAGAAGCCTATTTTTTTTCTGGAAAATCCTTATGGACTTCCCCAGTTCTAAGGTGGAGGGAGGGGTATGCCGGACTCCTTAAGCTCTGATAGCCCAGTGCTATAACCGTTGGACTGCCAAGTCAAAGGCCAAGTTCAAACCCCGACACACACCAATGTCTTTTCGAGTTCACGTGCGTTCTATAAATTAGTTATCAGTTGCTAAAAACGGTGAAGGAAAACATCATGAGGAAACCGGCACACCTGAGTGATTTTCAACGGTGTGTAAAGCCATGTCCAAGGCCTACAGGCGGTTTAAACTCTGATACCAGGTTGTTCATCAACCATACGATAGGAAGAAGAAGGGGGCGAGCCTATTGCCATCGTTGTAACTTGCTATATTGCATTCCTAATTCAAAGATTTTCTCCTAATCGCCTCCTACGACACCCACGGGACGAAATGGCGAGGTGCTGTTCTGGCCCGGCACCCCATCGGCTATAACATACCTACATCTTTTTACAACAATATCATCAGGATCATTTATTTACAGCTGAAGACAAGGGCTGCCTCGCGTCAGACTACTGCCCGGCGCAGTGCGCGTGCGCGGGGACAGTAGTGCGCTGCTCTCGTGCGCAGCTCACCGCTGTGCCGCCGAACATACCCAAACAGACCACAGAGCTGTAAGTGTATACTGCTATACTAATTAATTCCTGTAACTAATATAGCTTAACAAGAGTGACCCTCGTAGCAAGAGTGACCCTCGTAGTAAGAGTGACCCTCACAGTAAGAGTGACCCTCGGAGCAAGAGTGACCCTCGTAGCAAGAGTGACCCTCACAGTAAGAGTGACCCTCGTAGCAAGAGTGACCCTCGTAGTAGGAGTGACCCTAGTAGCAAGAGTGACCCTCGTAGTGGGAGTGACCCTCGTAGCAAGAGTGACCCTCGTAGTAGGAGTGACCCTCGTAGTAAGAGTGACCCTCACAGTAAGAGTGACCCTCGTAGTGGGAGTGACCCTCGTAGCAAGAGTGACCCTCGTAGTAAGAGTGACCCTCGTAGTAGGAGTGACCCTCGTAGCAAGAGTGACCCTCGTAGTAGGAGTGACACTCGTAGTAAGAGTGACCCTCGTAGTAGGAGTGACCCTCGTAGCCAGAGTGACCCTCGCGGTAAGAGTGAACCTCGCATCAAAAAGTGACCTTCGTAGTAGGAGTGCCTCACGTAGCCAGAGTGCCCCACGTAGAAAGAGACCCTCATAGTAAGAGTGACCCTCGTAGTAAGAGTGACCCTCACAGTAAGAGTGACCCTCGTAGTGGGAGTGACCCTCGTAGCAAGAGTGACCCTCGCGGTAAGAGTGAACCTCGCATCAAAAAGTGACCTTCGTAGTAGGAGTGCCTCACGTAGCCAGAGTGCCCCACGTAGAAAGAGACCCTCATAGTAAGAGTGACCCTCGTAGTAAGAGTGACCCTCACAGTAAGAGTGACCCTCGTAGTAGGAGTGACCCTCGTAGCCAGAGTGACCCTCGCGGTAAGAGTGAACCTCGCATCAAAAAGTGACCTTCGTAGTAGGAGTGCCTCACGTAGCCAGAGTGCCCCACGTAGAAAGAGACCCTCATAGTAAGAGTGACCCTCGTAGCAAGAGTGACCCTCGTAGTAGGAGTGACCCTCACAGTAAGAGTGACCCTCGTAGTGGGAGTGACCCTCGTAGCAAGAGTGACCCTCGCGGTAAGAGTGAACCTCGCATCAAAAAGTGACCTTCGTAGTAGGAGTGCCTCACGTAGCCAGAGTGCCCCACGTAGAAAGAGACCCTCATAGTAGGAGTGACCCTCGTAGTAAGAGTGACCCTCACAGTAAGAGTGACCCTCGTAGTAGGAGTGACCCTCGTAGCCAGAGTGACCCTCGCGGTAAGAGTGAACCTCGCATCAAAAAGTGACCTTCGTAGTAGGAGTGCCTCACGTAGCCAGAGTGCCCCACGTAGAAAGAGACCCTCATAGTAAGAGTGACCCTCGTAGCAAGAGTGACCCTCGTAGTAGGAGTGACCCTCGTAGCAAGAGTGACCCTCGTAGTAGGAGTGACCCTCGTAGCAAGAGTGACCCTCGTATTAGGAGTGACCCTCGTAGCAAGTGACACTTGTAGAAGAAGGAACTCTCGTAGCAAGAGTGACCCTTGCGGTAAGAGTGAACCTCGCAGCAAGAGTGACCCTCGTAGTAAGAGTGACCCTCGTAGTAAGAGTGACCCTCGTAGTAGGAGTGACCCTCGTAGCAAGTGACACTTGCAGAAGAAGTGACCCTCGTAGCAAGAGTGACCCTCGTAGTAGGAGTGACCCTCGTAGTAAGAGTGACCCTCGTAGTAAGAGTGACCCTCGTAGTAAGAGTGACCCTCGTAGCAAGAGTGACCCTAACAGTAAGAGTGACCCTCGGAGCAAGAGTGACCCTCGTAGTAGGAGTGACCCCCGTAGTAAGAGAGACCCTCGTAGCAAGAGTGACCCTCATAGTAGGAGTGACCCTCGGAGCAAGAGTGACCCTCGTAGTAAGAGTGACCCTCGTAGTAGGAGTGACCCTCGTAGCAAGAGTGACCCTCGTAGTAGGAGTGACCCTCGTAGCAAGTGACACTTGTAGAAGAAGTGACCCTCGTAGCAAGAGTGACCCTCGTAGTAGGAGTGACCCTCGTAGTAAGAGTGACCCTCGTAGTAAGAGTGACCCTCGTAGTAAAAGTGACCCTCGTAGCAAGAGTGACCCTAACAGTAAGAGTGACCCTCGGAGCAAGAGTGACCCTCGTAGTAGGAGTGACCCCCGTAGTAAGAGAGACCCTCGTAGCAAGAGTGACCCTCCTAGTAGGAGTGACCCTCGGAGCAAGAGTGACCCTCGTAGTAAGAGTGACCCTCGTAGTAGGAGTGACCCTCGTAGCAAGAGTGACCCTCGTAGTAGGAGTGACCCTCGTAGTAGGAGTGACCCTCGTAGTAAGAGTGACCCTCGTAGTAGGAGTGACCCTCGTAGTAAGAGTGACCCTCGTAGCAAGAGTGACCCTAACAGTAAGAGTGACCCTCGTAGCAAGAGTGACCCTAACAGTAAGAGTGACCCTCGTAGTAGGAGTGACCCTCGCATCAAAAGTGACCCTCGTAGTAGGAGTGACCCTCGTAGTAAGAGTGACCCTCGTAGCAAGAGTGACCCTAACAGTAAGAGTGACCCTCGTAGTAGGAGTGACCCTCGCCTCAAAAGTGACCCTCGTAGTAGGAGTGACTCTCGTAGCAAGAGTGATCCTCGTACCAATAGTGTGTGACACTCCATTTCTTTTTCTATGTCGAATAGTCTATTTTACTTAACAGATCTTTATCTTTTTTTTTAGATATCTTGAGTCGAACGAGATCACAGCCATCTTACCCGACCAGATCCGACACTTGACGCAGTTGACGCGACTGGACGTGTCCAACAATGTCATCAGTGTTCTGACCAACAACACCTTTGACGGGCTCACCAGGTTGTCTACACTTATCGTCAGTTATAACAAGCTACGATGTGTCCAGGTATGTTTCATCGTCATCGAGAGTGAGGGAATAGATTGATAGATTTATTCATTTGCATAGAATATATTATTACAATTAGGTGTTACAAAATTTTGGAAGTTTGAATCCTTATACATTTTGCCTCATGGCATGCAAAATTTTAATAACATAGTATAGTACAATTATTCTATTTCCTTAAAGCTATTTAATAACTTATTAGAACATTGTAAACTAAATAGTCTTGTCATTTAAAAAATCTGATACAGAGTAATAGCATTTTTGAACGCGTAATTTATTAAGGTGCTTTTTAGATCTTAACAAAGGATGCTCTTTAATCATTTTTGGTAGATAGGGAGTGTACCTGTGTTTGCGCGCATACTTGTGCACTGTAATATCTCCTGCGTAGTTGGCTAGTCTCAGGTGAGATATGCTGTGACTGAAATTCTGTCAGGAGAACATTATTTGTAATATATTATTTGATTTATTTTGTTTTAGCGCGACGCTCTCAAAGGTCTTACCCAGTTAAGAGTGCTGTCTCTTCATGGAAACAACATATCCATGCTTGCCGATGGAGTCTTCAGAGATTTGGAATCAATTTCACATGTGTAAGTGATTTCTGGAATACTGACTTTTCAATACTATCTATTTCTATCATTATAAAGAGTTTAAGTATATTAGTTCGTATGTTAGAGTTAATCTTCGAAATCCCATCTGGTTTTCAAAATTATTACACCAGTATGACTTTTGGTGTTATTTTAGCATATTGCCCATGCTAAGCTTACGTCACGGTTTTGTGTCCCGCTCGTGTCCACCATTTTAAATTTCGTTTATTAATATCATTTCAAGCTTATGGGCAACACACCTATCTCATCCCACTATATTGACCGCTTTCACCCTCCCAACTATTTTGACCGCTCCTACCCGTCAACTATTTTGGCCCCTCCGATCCTCCCCCTAATTTGACCCCTTCTACCCCTCTTCATTATTTTACCGCTCCTACCCCTTCCAACTGTTTTGACCCCTCCTGCCCCTCCCCCTTATTTAACCCCTTCTATCACTCTCCACTATTTTTACCGCTCCTACCCCTCCCAAGTATTTTAAACCCTCCTGTTCCTCCCCCTAATTTGACCCCTCCCACCCCTCTCCACTATTTTGCCCCCCAGCCTTAAATAACTAGCTACAGACCCCTTTTCAACCTCCTTTTTGACCGCAGTGCCCTCGGCTCGAACCCCCTGTACTGCGACTGCACGACGCGCTGGCTGTCCGAGTGGGTGAAGAGCGCGGGCGAGTACGTGGAGCCCGGCATAGCGCGCTGCTCCGAGCCTGTCACCATGAGGGACAAACTCTTACTCAGCACGCAATCTAGCGCGTTCATCTGTAAAGGTACGCTCTTCGCAGGCAAAGATTGATTTTTCCTGCATTTGTGGCTTCCCTGGCATACTGCCAATCAACCATAATTTGATATTTAATATTATTTTACTGATTATATTGAACCTTTTCACCGTCATGTATTTTACTCAAATTGTAAATGAGAGAATAACCGATCTATGTATATTAATATTTTTTATTTGACTTAGATGCTACTCGTATTCTCATTTTAGTTATATTGTGTAGCTCATTATTCTCTCATACTTGAAATGGTTGTTAAACATAACTACAACATACTTTTAAAAGAGTAACTATGGAGTTTCTTGCCGGTTCTTCTCCATAGAAACGACTTTTTGAAACCGAGCAACTAGTTTTGACGTTTTGTAAGTGCTCTTTTGTAGCCTATATGAAATAAAAACATTATGACTATGACTAAAGTATTTTTATCCGACTGTGCGACGCAAGGATGGGTAATATGTTTATCAGATATAGAATAGCTACCCCCCCCATTTCGGCCGCACCACGCCATTTCGCCGTCCATCTTGTGGTTCTAATAATTGTAAAATCTTTATACGATTTATTAATCATTGTATCTGACTGCCTCGTTGGTCTAGTGGTCGCTTAGTGCAACTGCTGAGCATGAGGTCCTGAGTTCGATCCCCGGTCGGTCACAGTGTTCCTGGGTTTTTCCATTAGATAATTCTCAGCACAGTCTGCATTTTTGCCCGGTTAGTGGCAATAGGTTCGCCTTCTATTACATTGTGACCTATAACAGGCGAAATATGGGTGCAAGCACCTCTGCCTACCCATTCGGGGAATCCAACGTAATATTACGTTATGCTTTTCGATTTTATTACTGGTTTTAAGGTTATATAGTGTACACACTTAACCGTCCCTGACAGACTGACCGTTTACACAAAGAAAAATCTTTTTGTTGTACCCAGGCAAGCCACCTGCAGAAGTGATCTCCAAGTGCGACAGTTGCTATAGCAACCCGTGTCGCAACGGCGGCTCGTGTCGCGCGCGCGGCGCCGGCGGCCACGAGTGCGCGTGCGCGCGCGGTTACCATGGCGACGCGTGTCAGTTCCAGATCGACGCCTGCTATGGATCGCCGTGTGCGCATGGACTGTGTCGTGTGCTTGAGGAAGGACGCTTCCAGTAAGTATAGTGCTGTAGATCATATTATGTATATATTATTATGTAGTTGTCTTTAACGATCTGATTGGTGCAGTAGCTAAGTAATTGGAATGCTACGCTAAAGGTTGTGGGTTCAATTCCCGTGCGGGATTTTTTTATTAATTATGAGATGTTTGTCCCGAGTCTAGGTGTTTCTGTATGTGAGATTTCGTGTTTGGGAACCGCACTCACGATAAAAACGAAATTAAGAATTACTCCTGTGTCGTGGATGCGTTTCATAAATATTTGTCCAGTGCGGTCATCAAACCAGCAACTTTTAACGCAGCAGTCCAATCGCTTAGCCACTGCGCCAGTTAAGTCGTTATGATTGAGGTATAGGGCCGCATTTCAATGTTTGTACTATGATCTACGACTCTTATTTCTCAATTCTTGTTCCTATTCAACAGCTGTTCCTGTCAGGCCGGGTACACAGGCGCTCGGTGTGAGGTCAACATCGACGACTGCGTGGCCCACAGGTGTCAGAACAACGCCACCTGCGTTGACCACCTGGAGGGGTACTCCTGCAAATGTGCGCCTGGCTTTATGGGTAAGAGGTTTTTAATTATCTTGGCTTTTTTTCTTCTTATCGTATGGTTGATGAACAACCTGGTGTCAGAGTTTAAACCACCTGTAGGCCTCTGACATGGCTTTACACACCGTTGAAAAGTCTCTAAGGTGTGCCTGTTTCCTCACAATGTTTTCCTTCACCGTTTTTAGCAACTGATAACTAATTTATAATGCCGACATGATCTTAAAACATCGAGAAACTACGCAAGCTAAGCCGTGTATCCTGCGCCTGATCTCTCACGGCATCACGACTATAAAATCCAAAGAAGTAGATAGTTTAATGTCCCAATAGGTGTCGACACTTCCTCCATTTACCTAAAACCCTTGTTCCCAGGTGAGTACTGTGAGAAGAAGATCCCCTACTGCACTAAGGAGTTCAACCCGTGTGAGAACGGCGCGGTGTGCACCGACCACCACAGCCACTACACGTGCGCCTGCCCCAAGGGGTACTCCGGACAGAACTGCACCGTCAACGCTGATGACTGCATCAACCATATGTGCCAGGTTCGTTCTACATACAGAATTAGATACATTTAACACCCAATGCAAAATTACGGGTGTTATTATCTTAAGTAATACCCAATCATACGACCTTATTAGCGCCGTGACTAAGTGATTGAAGTGCTGTGCTATGGGTTTCGGGTTCAATTCCCGCACAGGACACTTTATGTATGTAATATTTCATGTTTGTGAAGAGCACTCACGATACAGGAAATATTCCTAGTGTGTAGTGACGTTTTTTAATTAACATATAAAACTCTTGATGACTGCTCTAATGAAGCAAAAATACTAAAATAGCAAAAGAGAATTTGCATTGATGGTCCTAAAACAACACCTTGATGAACTCCTTAATAGAGATATGCTTTTCACTAGTATTATTGCCTACTGAACTTACTTTTAGACAGTTACTTACTCCAGCAACCGGTAAAAACCTTAGGAAGTCGTAATAAGCCATTTATTTCCTTTGTCTGAGTTTAAAGGGAATGCTGACACTATCAAATGCTTTTGAAAGATCAAATTCATAAAATTTAATCGATTTCAGATTAGTTATTTTAGATTTTCTGTCTTGTTGGTCTAGTGGTCATTAAGCGCAACTGCTGATTATGAGGTCCCGGGTTCGAATCCCGGGTCGGGTAGTGTTATTTGGTTTTTCCATTAGAAAACTCTTAGTAGGAGCACGGAGTCTGGATTTGTGCCCGAGTGATGGCAATAGGCTCGCCCCCTATTACATTAGGATCCTAGCGAAATGAGGGTGTACTATTCACCTCTGCCTACTCCTTCGGGGAATACAAGCGTAATGATATGTTTATTTTAGATTTTCAAGTAAATCAATATTATGTAAACGCACTACTAGTTAAGAGACATTTTATGTTTGACCCCAACAGAACGGTGCAACCTGCGTGGACGGTCTGGACGAGTACCGCTGCGCGTGCGCCGCGGGCTACGCGGGCCGCTACTGTGAGGCCGCGCCGCACGCCGCGCTCGGAACCTCCCCGTGCGCGCACCACGACTGCGTGCACGGCGTGTGCTACCTGCCCCAGCCGCGCCCGCTGCAGGTGAGGCCGGGGACTGGATGGGTGGCACAGTACACAGAACTATAGTCTATCTGACTCGTAGATAACGCGCAAATTCTGTCTGAAGCACATTTTAGGGCACCTTGCACTAAAGTATGCTATTAGTTATTCACTGCACTTCATTTTAGTAATTGATACCAAAAATTAAAAATTAGCAACAGAAATTAAATTATGCTACAAATTAATTTGACGACCTGATTGGCGCAATGGCTAAGCGATTAGACTGCTGCGCTAAGGGTTGCGGGTTCGATTCCCGCACGGGGCAAAAATTTGTGCGATCTACATTTGATTGTCCCGAGTCTGGGTGTTTGTGAAACGGACCTACGATACAGGAGATATTCCTAGTGTGGGACCACGTTTTTTTTTTTTTAATTACATAGGCAAATGTTATCTAAATAGGTTTAAAGGCAGCGCTATAGCGCCATGAGGAATAAAAAAAATCGTAAATCAAAGTGTCTGACATAGTATTTTTTCCAGGACGATATAATAATGGAGCGCCCACTTCTGAGCACGGCCAACGACTATCTCTGCAAGTGTGCGCCGGGATACTCAGGTAACATAATAAATCCAGGCTGACCTGTATTACTAAAGTCATAGTCGTAGGTGTGTGGTACACACATTTCCCCAGATAAGTTATAAGTCCAAATGTAGAAGGTGAGCTGGCCATCAACCGGGCACAAATCCAGACTCCGTGCTGCTACTGAGAATTACCTAAGCGAAAAGTGTTACTGAGTTTTCCATTAGATAATTCTCAGTAGCAGAGCCCCCTGTTAAATTGGAACCGTATATTATTAGACAGATATATAAAATATTAGTATTTAAATTGATAAAGGAAATTTGAAAAATGATGGACACGAGCGGGATTCGAACCCGCGACCTTCGCCGATCCGTGGCGCTGCTCTAACCAACTGAGCCACCGTGTCGCTGCTCGCATCCATCGAATTTCAAGTTCCCTTTTAGTATTTACGTCTTAAGCTGTAAAGGTATAACACTGAGTTGGTAATCATAGATTCCAACAGATAATACCTGACGTCACCCTTAAGACGTGAATACTATAAGGGAACTTGAAATTCGATGGATGCGAGCAGCGACACGGTGGCTCAGTTGGTTAGAGCAGCGCCACGGATCGGCGAAGGTCGCGGGTTCGAATCCCGCTCGTGTCCATCATTTTTCAAATTTCCTTTGTCAATTTAGATTCAAGCTTAGCATGGGCAACATGTTAAAATGGCACCAAAAGTCATATATTATTATTTATTGTACGCCATAGTAACACAACTTATTTACTACACCTCTGTCTACCTTTCGGGAAATAAAGGCGTTAATCTATGTTATGTTTACAGTGGTTAGTCATATTGCTTGCCATTCTAGTGTAATTATGTATTTGACCTCACCAATCAATTGACCTGAATCTTAGACGTCGCTAGTTCGCAAACTCAATAAATTTAAAATCGAATTTTACAGTTCAGTATAAGGTTTTTAAGGGTTATATAAAGCATTTTTTTAGAGAATTATTGTCTTCGAATCATTGGTTAATGGTGACAGCTACCTAATTATAACCGTCTATCATAATCTCTGTTTCCTAGGTCGCCTCTGCGAGTACCTCACATCTCTGACGTTCAGCCACAACGACTCCCTAGTGGAACTGGAGCCGCTGCGGACCAACCCTCAAGCCAACGTCACTCTTGGTAAGTCTTAGACCTGACACCTGCAGATCTTAGTGGAATATCGGTCCGAAGATGTTACCCTGAGGAATTCCATAACAATTTTACTGATTTGACGACCAGGTGGTCTATTGCCGAATTCTAATACAAGGCCGATGTGATATCAATATTTATTTAACGGAAACATGATTCAATTTTAATAACAAATACTGAAATTTTGCAATTTCAATCCAATTTGGCTGGAATTATATTAAAAATTTAGCATACCGATCTTAGAGAAATATTGGTCCGAAGGTATTACCCTGAGGAATTCTATAGCAGTTTTTTACTAATTTGACGACCTGACGCGGCAGCTACGCGATTGGACTGCTGCTCTAAGGGTTGCGGGTGCAATCCCCGCACGGGACAAAAAATTGTGTCATCCGCAGATGTTTGTCCCGAGTCTGGGTGTTTGTGTATGTGTTATTTCATATTTGTGAAACTCACCCACGATAAAGGAGGAACTCCTAGTGTGGGGCGACGATTTAAAGAAAGTTTTCTTAGTATTTTTTTTCTTGTTTGTTTCAGTATTCAGTACAACACAGCTTCACGGAGTCTTGATGTATTTCGGTGAGAACGAGCATCTAGCTGTAGAACTGTTCAATGGGCGCATACGCATCAGTTACGACATTGGCAACCATCCGACATCCACTATGTACAGGTAGGGATATAATTATGTTACTAATTACTGGGTTTATCCATTAGGTGATTCTCAGTAGCAGCACGGAGTCAGGAATAGTGCCCAGGTGATGGCCAGCTCGTCTATTACATTGAGACCTTTAACATAATCTATCTACACACCTCCACCAGGTCTCAGACCTGTGACAAGTTATGCCGCTCTCGCATCGGCTTATATAGCCACCAGAAGAGATGCCTCACAGACATCACCGTAGATGTTCCGTAATTGACGTGCAGGCCAATGATGATACACCTCTGCCTACCGCTTCGGGGAATACAGGCGTGATTTATGTTTCTATTTATCTTCTTCCAGCTTCGAGATGGTATCCGACGGTAACTACCACAAGGCAGAGCTGATCGCTATCAAGAAGAACTTCACTCTGAAGGTAGACGACGGACCTGCCAGGTCCATCATAAACGAAGGTAACTATAATAATGTCCTCCGGTCCGAATGTCGGTCCCGGCGGCCTGTCTCATCTGAGACTAGCCAACTACGCAGGAGATATTATAGTGCACAAGTATGCGCGCAGACACAGGTGCACTCCCTATTCCCTCACTCTCATAGTCCAGGACGGTAAGACACGACCGGAGAGAGATCAGGCGCAGGACCAACGGCTTAACGTGCCTTCCGAAGCATAAAGGGGTGTTATATGTGACAACGGTCACCCATCACAATACTGACCGTGGCTTTAGCTTTCCGATCGACTGATCTGAGCGGTAGCCACGTAGCTACGAGCCCCTCATCAATCATCATATAATCATGTATGCAAGATAAGATTCTTTATCATTGTTACAATACCTACATAAAATTTCTAGGGTCCAAGGAGTACCTTCGATTGGAGAGACCCATGTACCTCGGAGGAGTGCCTGAGGATATAGCTAAAGAAGCCTTCAGTAAATGGCATCTTCGGAATATTACCAGCTTCAAAGGTTTGTATATAACAGCTGAAAATGCAGACATAAACACCGACTTCAAAACTTGAGATCATACGGAAAGTGTAATATTAAAAAAACAAATAATTTTCCAAATCGGTTCATAAATTATGGAGTTATGAGGTAGCAAACATAATAAAATACAACTAAATTGCGAATCTCCTCCTCCTTAAAGTTGATTAAAAGCAGAAAGAGTAGGATAATAATATGAATCATATTGTGATTCAGCTTTTAAAAGTAAATATTGAAAGAATTGCAATTGAATGAGGCGAAAAAAGTATGCCAGGATCACAGCAAATGGAAATCCGTGGTTTCTGCCTACCTCTGGTAAACAGTCGTAAATTTATGTATGCATGCAAGTAATTCAGGAACTTATTCACCTTCAAGTCATCATAAAACGAATTGCATTGTGCCAATTTGAGGCCACTCCAACAGTTCCACGTTTCAAACCTGGTCTTCCTCAGGGTGCCTCAAAGAGGCGTGGATCAACCACAAACGGGTTGACTTCGTGAATGCCGTGAGGGTACAGCGCACGTCCGCGGGGTGCGGGGAGGACGAGCCCACCAGCTCATCAGCTGCCACGGTCTTCGTCCAAGAAGACGCTGGAAGGCATAACCAGGTGATTAACATATCTATATATCTTTGCTAACTCCCAAACAAAAGCCAAGAGGCCCAAAAATGGAAACACTGGCGTTAACTAAATGCTGATGATGATTATACTAGCTCTCGCTCGCGACTTCGTCTGTGAGGAAAATGATGTGTCTTTTCCGGGATGAAAAGTAATTTATGTTCTACCTTGGGATTTAAGCTTACTTCGTACCTTTAATTTTACGTTTTTCGTACCTTTACATTAGCACTGATAGCCGAGTGGTATGACCGTTGGACTGCCAAGTCAAAGGTCGCGAGTTTACACCCCGGCACGTACCAATGTCTTTTCGAATTCATGTGCGTACTATAAATTAGTTATCAGTTGCTAAAAACGGTGAAGGAAAACATCGTGAGAAAACTATTCAACGGTGTGTAAAGCCATGTCAGAGGCCTACAGACGGTTTAAACTCTGACACCAGGTTGTTCATTAACCATACGATAAAAAAAGTAGAACATACCTTTAATTTAAATTATGTAATATACCGGTTTTACTCACGTGTATATTCGGGAATGCCCGACTAATTTCGGACTCGAACGAAACCGTTATTCGTGAGCTGGTGACGCAACGGAGTCGCGAGCCGAACTGAGGCCGTAGCGGATCGCATACCGCTGCGCGCGCTACAATGGTGGTGGGTGCAAATGTCACTATCTGCACTTTGAAGTCGTGCTTAGCAGCGGTTAGCGACCACTATACCAATGAGGCAGTATCTTCAAGCATACTAGATACATAACCAATTTTGTAGTCTTTTCAAGAGTTGATTATTGTCTTAGGATCCGTGTGTGCCGAACCCTTGCGCACGGGGCGGGCGCTGCGTCAGAGAAGAAGGTTCTCCATCAGACTACACCTGCAGGTGCCGCGCGGGCACCGCGGGACCGCAGTGCGAGCTGAGAGCGTCTATCAGTGAGTATAACACCAGCAACTGCTACAAAGTCCTCTCATACAGAAAGAACGAGCAATGATCAAACCTCAAAAAAGATAGCTAAATAGGTTGATCTGAAAGTCCGAGGACCCTTCGACATTTCTCTGTTTGTTTCAGTTTATTTTATTTATGGATTTAGTTGTAATCATTCCTAACCGTGCAATCTTAACTAAGACTATTCAACGTAGGAGGTACAGTGTACAAGTATGCGCACACAGGCGCACTCCCTATTCCCTCACTCTCATATTCCAGGACGGTAAGACACGACCGGAGAGAGATCAGGCCTGACGTGCTCTCCAAGGCAAAACATAAGGGGGTTAAAATGCCTAAAAGCCTAGAGGGCCTGCGGCGGGTTTCTTTTAAAATTTACAGTAGGTATCCCGATAATTAACCAAAATAAATACATATTTTAATAAAGTTGTTTTACCACTATCAACTAATTTTAACTCGAAAACTCGGTACTTTAGTTAATATAAACACTTACTGTAACTGCACTAGTTAATCATCAAATGGATGTTTCCAGGTGGAGCGCCCGTCATAACTCAAGGCAGCAAGATCCCTCAACGGAAGCAAGCCATCAGTAACGTGCAGGCGTCGCCAGGTATGTTCCTTATACTGCTAAGTCCTAACAGATTGAAAAAAAAAATTATCCACCTAAAATACAAAAGAAATTACATACGACAAATTTTCTCTAGGACCACCTAAGCAGATTTTTATCGATTCGTCAATCATTAATAAATTATATAATATAGTTATCAACCAGTATGACATTAGGTATGGATTTCTATCTATTACGATCCAGACAATCAATATAATTTTTCGAATCAAATTTCCAATAGGTAGTTTTGAGCTGAACTAAAGTTACTATGGCGCCAAGTTCAATATATTAGTTCATTCACAGTTATGCTTTAAACATGGCAATTTAACAATAGCTTAACCAAATGTTACCAGACCAGAACCCAAATCCTGGCATAGTCCTTTCTAAAAATTTCGTTTCTAGATATCCTGTATCGTGGGTTGCATTTGACAGACAAGCCTATCAGTGGATCGCGTAATATAGGTAATTCTCAGTAGCAGTAGGGAGATTTTGGGCCCAGTTTTTGGCCAACTCGACTACATTGGGACCTATAACATAATGGCAAATATGGGATTGTCATGTAACGTAATGTATTTCAGCTGCACCGTCTCATAAGCAGCAGATGCCGTCGGAGCATGCGCCGTCGCAGCCAACGCCGGCCACCGCTGCCTGCAGAAAGGTATGTCTTTAGCTACCAAACATCATCATCATCATCCACAGCCTTTAATATCCCACTGCTATGTATAAGTCTCCCTTATACAAAGCCATCCGCCGCAATCCTGCGCCAAACTTATCCAATGCGCCCTGCGATCTTTGTAATATCGTCGACCCATCTAGCTGCCGGTCGACCTATGCTTCGCTTGCTCGTTCGTGGCCATTATGTCAACGCCTTACTCCACCTGTCGTCACCTCGCCTAGCTACTATTATTATTGTTAATATCAGTATGTTTCTGAAGTGAAATAGAATAGCATTATTTTTAGTCCGGTTAGATTGGAAGCAGACCCATATATTGTTGATCGAAGGCTTGTAACGTTTCCTACAAAAAAGATAACTACGCAGATTCATATTCTAAGTTTAACTTGGATCTGATTAATGTTTGATTTAAACTTGAAATCATAATTCGTGACCTTCCAATGGTCTTCGATTCTGTTTTGCGTTACTTTTTTCATAAATGGCTTTAAATCGTTAAGTAAATTACATTTCATTAACATACAAGATAACTTTACATCCGCAGCCGCTTATAGGTAAATGTATGATTTATAAAAAAAACAACGGAGCATTTGACAACGTCACATAAATGAGGTGTTCCTCAAGGCAGCATTCTGGTGCCCTCAGTAAACTACTACCAACAAACCACGAATAGTCGAAGATATTTGGAATGAATAGACTGAGGCTCTTGTTCTAGGTTTCATATAAGAATAATATCGATAACTATTAAAGATGAATCTGTGATAATACACGTTTATCCTACCTAGTATAGTTTTGTATAGTATAGACTGTCAGCGACTGTATGGACTCGGATATAGTCGCTTCCTATGGCCCTAGCTATTGCGGTTTATAATGTAGCGTAATTGTTTTATTGTAGAATCATTATAGATACTTTACTAGTTACGTAAAACTAATTAAGTTAACGGTCAGCGATCTTTTTACGTGACAGGAATATACATGTACCCATCATACCCTCTAAATACATATTAATTTTATACACATGACAGGAGGCGACGCGCGAGATAGTGACGGAGGGCTCGTGTCGCTCGCGGCGCGCGGTGCGGGGGGCGCGCTGCGTGGCGCTCGCGCGGGGGGGGGGCGGCCGGCTGCGCGCGCGGGCACTGCTGCGGCCCGCGGAAGACCAAGAAGAGGAAGGTACGACTTACTTTTATATTTATATAACTACGTTGTACAGTTACTACGTCATGAATCTAATGTTTCTGAAAATTGGTGCTACTGGCAGTAGGCACGTCAGAAGTCACAGCATTATGGCTAGAAATGTTTCTACACTCTTACAGGGTCTATGTTTATTGTGATAACATGTATTTGTTTGTTTTCTATGAAACTACATAGTGCTATAAATAAATAAATTTGCCATTTCTTTTTGCGCACATGCGACGCTCAGTTTCCGACACCATTTTTTTATTATAATTTTAGTTTTAAATACCTACATTTACATATTTACATATTTGTCATTTGGATCCGTAGACTATAACAAACTTTAGAGTACAGTTATCGGTCACTTTGTCTATGGATAAACAGTTAGTTTAAAAAAAAGGTTTTTTTTGTATATGCTGCCACATAAATATGTGCCTTTTAGTTTTGTGTAAAATTGTTTGCGAGAAAAAACTATGTGAGTTTAACACGTGAGCGTCAGTTTGAGAGAATAACTAAAAAATTTCTTCTTTCTATAAATTATAGCTAATTTGACGTATAAGCTAGTAAAGTTTCATCAAAATCCGTCCAGCAGTTTCTGCGTGAAGGAGTAACAAACATCTATACAAACAATCGCGTCACGATATTAGTAATTTATAATGTCCTCTTGATCTTCCAGATACGATTGGTCTGCGCCGACGGCACCAGATATACCAAAGACATCGACATAGTCAGAAAATGCGCATGCGGGAAGAAGTGCACCAGAACCTCCCCATTTCACTAAACCAAGACTGATGACATCAAGTACACCCCCTCACCCCACCCCTCAAAGTCCCCATCAAGTAAGACCCCGGGTAATTATTACCCCAATAAGAAGTATCAAGAATTTACACACCAAAAATTAGCCCCACGTCGCCATTTTGCCCCAGCAAGTTATTTTGAAACGCCCTAAACTTCAAAATGCCGTTTTAATTACGGTTTTTATCAAAACTGAGATGATAACTTTATTTTTACGGATTTTATTACAAGTTTTTTTTCATTGGCTGACATTATGACGTCTTACTATTAAGGTTGTTAATAATTTTAAAAATTAGACATTTAACTGCCTCGTTGGTCTAGTGGTCGCTAAGCGCGTCTGCTGAACACGAGGTCCTGGGCTCGAGTCCCGGGTCGGGCAAAGTGTTACTGGGTTTTTCCACTAGGTATTTCTCAGTAGCAGCCGGGTCTGGATTTGTGCCCGGTTAATGGCCAGCTCACCCGCTATTACATTGGGACCTATAACATAATTGACGAAATTTGGACGTACTATACACCTCTGCCTACCACTTTGGAGGATACAGGCGTTGTTATGTTAGACGTTTAGCATTTCAGTCTGCTTCTAACTCCTGAAACGTCAAGTAATCAAAAAAAAATCAACTGCAATAAAATCCATAAAAAACAGATCATTTCAGTATTCGCGGTTCAGAAATTATTTCACCTGCGTATTGTTTAAGCCTCTACCAACCCCCTTTTAACTAGTGTGTACATTGTAGAGAAATAGATTGTGATTGATACAGGTATCTAGTGTTGCCATGTGAAATAATTATCTTGATTTTAATTCAAAACGGTCACTTTTCAACACGAAACATGTTTATTTAACGAATATTATTAGTAGTATTTATTTTAATGAACATGGCAACACACACTTATCGAGCTGGCAACCCAGGCAATAGACAATAAAACACGCTTTTTTGATATTACGCATCCTTACAATTTGTAATTTTTAGCATTTATATAATATTTAATATATTTGTAGAACATTAAAATAACTGTATGGATATATGAGCACTATATTTATTTAAGTAATGTTTTAACCGACTTCAAAACCAAAATACTTTGGTCGTATTTAATCGTACCGTACCGCCTTCTCACTATATGAACATTTCCTGGACTTCCGCAAATATTTAAAAACCAATAGCCAAATCTTCTAGCCGTTCTCAAGTTATGGCGTGACCAAGGGAAAGAGGGATTCATTATTTTAAATTATAGATTTTGAATGTAACTTTTATTATTTAAGTTATTAATGTCATGTTTTTAAGTTAACATTCTTTAAGATATTATTTTACATCTTTAGAGACGAAAATATCATAAATATTTGTTAGTGCATAAATATCTACACAGTTGATTTTATCTCAAATAAATATCACCTGTAAACTTTAAATATTAATATTTATATAAACTGCATTATTTTTAAACTTTTATAAATACATTGACAAAGAACAATTGAAATATAATTATTTACTGTATAATATGCCAGTTATATGCCACATTTTTGACATAACAAACCATTTCATTTTGTATTTCTTTTAAAACTAATGCAGTTTATTAGAACACCAATAACAAGGAACGAATTTATACGCATTTGTAATAAGGATATACAAAAACAGTAGACACGGCCTAACTGAGTAGCATAGACAACTTATATCCAATTATATAAAGATAAAAGATAAAAAATCATTTATTCAAAATAGAATTAAAAATAGTACTTTTTGAACGTCAAATTACATCAAGACAGCCCCCAAAACGCTTGCCCGTCACCGCTTCCTGTTATAGCTGGGTAAACGAAACAGCGCAACAAACTACCCTGTCAATGTGTTACATTGATTTGCAATAGCACTGCCTACCCCTTTAGGGAATACAGGAGTAATATTACTGCTAATTTCATAATGAAATGACAAAAAGTTATCCATGATTGAATTCTATAGTATCAACACTAAGTTCTGTTTTATGGCCTAAAGTACGGCCCTTTAAAAAGCGCTTGACGAATAGAAGTCGAATGAATGAACAATATATTGAGTGGACTTTATATGCCATAAATTATATAGTATACACATTATACCATTCCCATT
The DNA here is from genome assembly GCA_905340225.1 of Abrostola tripartita. NCBI lineage: Eukaryota > Metazoa > Arthropoda > Insecta > Lepidoptera > Noctuidae > Abrostola > Abrostola tripartita. The sequence continues at coordinate 329,572 of HG996513.1, read as the reverse complement.
GCCCATAAATTTACGATTCTATCCGATTTCTATTCGTCAAGCATTTTACCACCAGTCAAGGGCCCTTAATATCAACATTTTTAAGTATTTTGACAGTTCATCGCTCGAAAAATAACCTCACATTTTATAATAAATATTAAAACCGTTTGTATGTAAGTACCTGTAGTCACACTTAATATTAATGTCATACTTAATTAATAAATAACATTAATAATTAAGATTACCAGTTACTTTAATTGTCTGACGCAAATATTGATTATTTAGAATATTCAAATTTATAAAGGGAATTTGAAAAGTGATAGACACGAGAGGGTTTTTAACCCGCGACCTTCGCCTGAAAGATTATACCTGACGTTACCCATAAGACGGCATACATACGACGGAAGGCATACTAAAAGGGAACTTGAAATTCGATGGGTACGAGCAGCGACACAGTAGCTTAGTTGGTAAGAGCTGCGCCACGGTTAGACGTAGGTCGCAGATTCGAATTTCGGTCGTGTCCAGTTTCCAAATTCCCTTTATCAATTCGAATTTATCTTAGCATGGGCATGCTAAAATGACATCAAGAACGATATTCAGAATATTCCCTTTTTGGAATGTAATTACTGAAAACTAAATAAATGCAATATATCTAGCAATTACTATTAAAACAAAGAATTCATATCATTTGCGCTCTTCAGCCAAAATACGCTTACAATTCGTAATAACTCGTTTGATTTATCAATCGTTAATAACGATTGCTTTAGTAATCTTAACTAAAGTTTAGTTAATTGAATAATGAATTAGTATTTAAATAATGAGGCTTTTAATTATTGAAATAAATAATATATTTGAGCTGTTTACGTTAGCATTTTACCGCTACAAATTCTACCATTCTACCATAAAAGAAAAATATCAGAGATTTTGGTAGAATTTATCACAAACTAAATTTCAAACGTATTTTTTTTTGTTATTATTTAAAGTGACATAATGTGTAATTGGGCACTAGTATTCTGCTAGTCAGAAAAAACCTTATATAATTTGTTATTATTAAAATGAATCAACTGATTCTTCTTTATTCAATGGACTTAAAAAATCTTCAGTAAAATTATGCCATAATTGTGACATTTGGAACGACACCCTTATTAACAGTCCTTTCAACCAAATTTGACCTCTATTGCATTAGTGATAAGATACACAACTGCAGTACCTCTAGACATATTTCGTTGTGGGAGCGAAACGCCACTACGTACTATGTAGTGTGGCGTCTCGCTTTCACAATATAAAAAGTCTTGCTTTAAGAGTTCATGGTAAGAGGCTAATAGGTATTTGAACTACATTTTTGCATTGTTTAAGTCTTATGCCTACGGAATAGGAGTCAAAATTGGTTGGCTGATCTGTAGATAGATTTGTTTTACAGAACTTATTATAATTTAGGATATCCATGACAAATAAGCAAGAGAAACTGACATGCGTGCATATTGTTTGTATAATAAATATTATCATGATATCAATGTGTTCATTTCGATGTAATTAAGCTATTTATTAATTAATATTATTTCATATGTTGTTTATTTTTATACAGTTTAGGTTAGAATTAGTATTGTGTACACTTTAATTTAGCGTTTTAATAAATTTATATTAAAATTAATTTATCGACATTTAGGTTAGGACAACTCTTAAATTAGTATTTGTTTTTTATATATTTTAATTTGAATAATCAGAGTGAAAAGTTCACAATGTCTATCTTACACACAGCTTAATTTTGTATAATTATGTTTGTAAGACTATTCAGTTTATATATATAAATTATGGAGTTATTAAAATTATATTTGTCTGAAACCAAAATCTTTAAGTGTGGGCGTTAGACAAGTTACAACAAGCAAGATTTTAGATAAAATTGTGGCAACGGGTAGCATAGAATCTGCTGCATCTAAAAGGAGGTTAATTAGGTTAATTACCCAGTTTAAATCATTTTAATACGAATCTATTACTTAATAGATTACTTATTATTGAAACTGATAAAAACTACTACTTTAGTAGCTTTTCCTAATGGACTTGTGAACTGGTAACATTATTTTGTAAAGTTCTGGCGCCCACTCTGAAGATACTATACTATGTTAGCGTTAGTAGAGGAGTAGAATTTTATGTAACAATAACGGTTATCTTTTGAAATAAGTTGTGTCACATGATAATAAGCTACAAGAATAACTTAGTGTCATTTTAAAACGTGCTGACATCGAAAATATCATATTTCTACTTGCAAAGCCACATTTTAACTATTCTGAAAACTTAATTATAAATTGAAGTAATTAAATAACTTGTTAGGCACAACACAGTTTCAATTATCAATTCTACTAACGCTATTTTAACGTCTATTCGTACTACTTACTTGAAAGTATCATTATGATTTTCCTAATCGAACCCTGTGACAGGCGCCATCTTGCCATGATGTAACGCAATACTTATGTATGTTAGCTTTAAGCGTAGAATATAGAGAGTAGGAACCAATGACGCATATCATTATACCAGCTATTTCCTGTGGCCAATTTACGGGTACTTTTTTTTTTGGGCCAGAGAGTATCCTATAACACTGTCCAAAAATCACGTATGCTAAGCAGCCAACCTATAATCAGTCTATAATTGTCCCACTACTACAAAGTCCTCTGAATTTGCAATGATACTCGCCTGGGTTTGAACCTGCCTTGTCTGTCAACCACTAGTCGATCACACTATCTATAACCACGTTATCAGAATGTATAGTTATTTGTTCCTACGACTCTATATTACAGCCTCATATTATGTTTCTTGAGACATTTTGTAAAAAATATATTTATTAAAATTATGTTGCTGGTTCAGCTTGTATAGTAACTTTAAGTAAAAGGAATTATGATACAGTGTTTATGGTAAATATTTCTAGTATTTTACGCGTCTTTTGAGCTAAGAGATCATTGTTATCATATATAATAACAGCCTATAACTGTCCCACTGCTACAAAAGCCTCTTCTCGTATAGAGAAGGATTGAGCATAAACGTAAACACAGTGCCATAATTCCGAAATAATCATAAAAAAATGTAATTTAATGCATTCCTTATTTATTTACTGTCAAAGCGGTAGAAATTTATTACAATGGTAACCCTTATCGACGCATATACGACCTAATTAACAACAGTATTAAATTAACAAAGTAATGTTAGCAATGAGACGATCTACCATCAAGCTAAACGATCACTGCCATTTCGATGTTGCCATATCAATGTAATTTCCACTTCCGGTGTTGCCATTCGCGATGTCAAGTTTCTACTAAATCGGCTTCTTGGTAGATTTCTCTTAGGTTAAGGATATTGTACCTATTAAAGTATGTTGCTTAACGAGACGCTAGGTGGCGTCGCATGCGCTTCTTATTTTACATTAAGATAATTATATTGTCTAAAACTTTATAAGTTATTCGTCGTAATAAAAGATGTTAGATATATTATTCGTATTTATTTCTACATACAACCTAACCAGAAATCCCTTAATTTTAACATAACATAAACATATCACAACATCACGCCTGTATGCCCGGAAGGGGTAGGCAGCGGTGCATGTGTATTACACCCACATTGCGCCAGATTAGTTATAAACGTTGACGATCCGATTGGCGCAGCGGCTAAGCGATTGGACTGCTGTGCAAAGGGTTGCGGGTTGAATTCCCGCACGGGACAAAAATTTGTGCGATCCTCAGATGTTTGTCTCGAGTCTGGGTGTTTGTGTATGTGATATTTCATGTTTGTGAAACGCACCCACGAGACAGGAGAAATTCCTAGTGTGGGGCGACGTTTTTTTTTTTAAATAAAAACTTTTAAGTCCCAAAGTAACCTATTACTTTGGGACTTATGAGTTTTGCAGGCCTATTGCCACCAACCGGACACAAATCTAAACTCCGTGCTGAGATATAGGTAAATGCAACACTCGGTAACAATTTGCCCGACCCGGGATTCAAACCTAGGGCCTCATGTAGCAGTCGCGCTTATTTAAGCGCACTAAATTATATTTGTTTATATATCGGAGAAACGATAACATTCCTCAGATTTCAAAAATTTAAATTACGATTCCATTCTTACGTATCACTTTGTTCTAGCCATAATTCTTAACAGCAAAGCGGAGTCTGGCTTTAAGCCCGATTTCGCTAAATACCACATTGAAGATATGAATAAATTCCATGTAACACATAAAACACCGTCCTGTATTCCCAGTAACAATTTGACCGACTCGGGATTCAAACCCAGGGCCTCATGCTCAGCAGTTCCGCACTAAATAATATTTGTTTATATATCGGAGAAACGATAACATTCCTCCGATTTCAAAAATTGTATACACCTCTTATCGTCGTATTAGGATGTAACGATAATTATTTAACTTACGATTCGATCCAATGTCATCACTTTTTTCTGGACATCTTATATAATTTGGCCTGTAATACAACGCTAGCTTGTATTTAAACCGTTAAGTGACACATATCGGCTGATAGCAGAACTAAATTTACGCTAGTTTGTCTATTCGCCAATAGATGTCGCTATTAAAAATAGAACGATTTATTTCAATACAGAGAAAATTTCTATATTGGTGATGATTTCTCACGCTATGTTAAGTAATATCTGAGAAAAGCTTTAAAAGAAAGTTACGCTATGATTTCATTAAAGACATCTATTGTGAACTGGTAAACCTGTTTTAGTTTGTCTACTAGGCAGAAGATGGCGCTGTGTAAGTTGTTGGAAAATGCCTGAGTTTTGTTTCACTTGTTTTCAGTGCCGGATTTGCAGTCTTAACCGCCCTAGGCCCCAGGCCATGTCGTAAGTATCAGCCGCCCCTTTCCCAGCACCCATCATATAGTCTACATAAGGAATTTACTATTGTACTTAGTATTTGAGTTACTTTTGTTAACATCAGTAAATTTTTTGTCACGATTGGCCGCCCCTAATATCTGGCCGCTCTAGGCCCGGGCCTACTGGGCCTTAGCCACTGCCTGGTTTATTTTAAACTAGCTGTGTCCCGCGGTGTCATTTGTATTTGTGTGACTTCCATTCTCAGAGTATGTTGGTTAAATTCTCTAAGTCTCTACGAGTCTTCTGATATTTGTGTGTTTCAATCAAAAACACTTAACGCACTTGTGCACATTTTATTTCCTGCGTAGCTAATGTCAGTTATAGAGAAATAAAACATTTTTTTGAACATTCAAGTGTTTATTTTGTAAATAAATATATTTAATTATAAAACACCAACATAATTAGTTTGTAGACTCAATAGATGTCGCTACTAGTCGTGTAACAATAACATAAACATCACGCCTGTATTCCCCGAAGGGATAGGCAGATATGCACATATAGTACGCCCACATTTCGCTAGTTATCTAATAGGTCAAAATGTTATAGGTGCAATAGGCTTGGCACCTATAACATTTTTATTACACACATATTATCGGCATGTGCGTACTATAAATTAGATATCAGTTGTTAAAAACGGTGAACGAAAACATCGCGAGAAAACCGGCACACCTGAGAAATTTTTCAACGGTGTGTAAAGCCATGTCAGAGGCCTACAGGCGGTTTAAACTCTGACAACAGGTTGTTCATCAACCATACGATAAGAACAAGACAGGCTGGTATTTATAATTAATACAGTAACAATAATTAATTTCTAATTAATAAATACATCTAGACACCTATTGAGTGACTCAGCTTTGATTTAAGTTTAGTTCTCTGGGGTTTTGCCAGTTATCTAGTATACATGTTCAATGCTAGTAGCGACATCTACAGATAAAAATATTATACTAAAATAAATTATTTTACCGACGAAGTAATTTACTATAAAAACAATTAGGTACAATAATACTAAAAATAACTTCAGATCAAACTGAACACAAGTAGCACAACGACATTACACAAGTAGGTCATGGTTTAGTAGTTTGAAGTCTGGATTTGTATGTACAACAGCAGGTTCAAACCCAGAGGTCAATGTCAAGTACTCAACGCTCGTTCTCTGTATGAGAGGACTTTGTAGCAGTGGGACAGTTACTGGCTGATACAATGCTAGTAATGATGAAACCTGTACTTAATGGTGTGACGTCAACACGCAGCTCACAAGCGTGGTGATCAATGCTCGTTTCTTCTGTATGAGAGGACTTTGTAGCAGTGGGACAGTTACAGGCTGATACAATGCTAGTAATGATGAACCTGTACTTAATGGTGTGACGTCAACACGCAGCTCTCAAGCGTGGTGATCAATGCTCGTTCTCTGTATGAGAGGACTTTGTAGCAGTGGGACAGTTACAGGCTGATACAATGCTAGTAATGATGAACCTGTACTTAATGGTGTGACGTCAACACGCAGCTCTCAAGCGTGGTGATCAATGCTCGTTCTCTGTATGAGAGGACTTTGTAGCAGTGGGACAGTTACAGGCTGATACAATGCTAGTAATGATGAACCTGTACTTAATGGTGTGACGTCAACACGCAGCTCTCAAGCGTGGTGATCAATGCTCGTTCTCTGTATGAGAGGACTTTGTAGCAGTGGGACAGTTACAGGCTGATACAATGCTAGTAATGATGAACCTGTACTTAATGGTGTGACGTCAACACGCAGCTCACAAGCGTGGTGATCAATGCTCGTTCTCTGTATGAGAGGACTTTGTAGCAGTGGGACAGTTACAGGCTGATATTTTATTAAATATGGCGTTGGGGACGAAGCAATTGAAATCTCCAAGTTGCGGCAACTGGCAACCCAGAATCAATGATAGTGTCATTACATAATTCAAAAATTGCACAGTCAAAATTATTTCCTAATCAGCTGACTTTGTACCAGTTCTCAATCGCTGGTTTCTGCAGCCGGCTACCGCAACGCGTTGAACAACTTCACTCCCTCCCCGTCCCCCGCAGCGCCAGAGATGTTGAAAGATTCTTACACTAGTGGCTTCGAACCGCAACGAGTAGTCGCTACAACTAGCAACCGTCAACAACATGCTCACAGGTTGCATCAACCTAACCTACCGCGTCTTACATGTAAAATCACAACAACGGAATCTCCTTGAAGTCGGTCAACTAGTAAATATTATCACATAGAAGCTGCTTGTCTCTCCGGGAACAACACCGCCAGCGTGGTGTGGTGGTCCACCCAGGGCACGACGCGCGCCTGCACCTGCGCCTGCGCAGCCGGGGGCTGCTGCAGCAGCTGGTGCAGCGGGTAGCCGCGTCGCGGGAACACTATGGCCTGTACAAGATACGGATATGATATTGATTAGGCTATTAGAGGGAAGTGATTGAGAACGATGTGCGTGCTACTTGAGCCTCGCGAGACACTGGCCTTGACCACTGGCACTGGTGCGAGTTACTGCATGAGACACTGACCTCACTCGCTGTGGCGCGAGTCAGGGTCGCGAGTCACTGGTTCCAGTCAGTGGCGCGAGTCACTGGTTCCAGTCACTGGCGCGAGTCAGAGGTGCGAGTCAGCGGCGCGAGTTACTGGTTCCAGTCAATGGTGCCAGTCACTGGCGCGAGTCACTGGCGCGAGTCACTGGCGCGAGTCACTGGCGCGAGTCACTGGCGCGAGTCACTGGTTCCAGTCACTAGCGCGAGTCAGTGGCGCGAGTCAGTGGCGCGAGTCACTGGCGCGAGTCACTGGTTCCAGTCGCTGGTGCCAGTAACTGGCGCGAGTCACTGGTTCCAGTCACTGGTGCCAGTCACTGGCGCGAGATAGTGGCGCGAGTCAGTGGTTCCAGTCACTGGCGCGAGTCACTGGCGCGAGTCACTGGCGCGAGTCAGCGTCGCGAGTCACTGGTTCCATTCACTGGCGCGAGTCAGGGTCGCGAGTCACTGGTTCCAGTCACTGGCGCGAGTCACTGGTTCCAGTCACTGGCGCGAGTCACTGGCGCGAGTCAGTGGTTCCAGTCACTGGCGCGAGTCAGTGTCGCGAGTCACTGGTTCCAGTCACTGGTTCCAGTCACTGGCGTGAGTCAGGGTCGCGAGTCACTGGTTCCAGTCAATGGTGCGAGTCAGTGGCGCGAGTCACTGGCGCGAGTCAGGGTCGCGAGTCACTGGTTCCAGTCACTGGTGCGAGTCAGTGTCGCGAGTCACTGGTTCCAGTCAATGGCGCGAGTCAGTGGCGCGAGTCACTGGCGCGAGTCAGGGTCGCGAGTCACTGGTTCCAGTCGCTGGTGCCAGTAACTGGCGCGAGTCACTGGTTCCAGTCACTGGCGCGAGTCACTGGTTCCAGTCACTGGCGCGAGTCACTGGTTCCAGTCACTGGTGCCAGTCACTGGCGCGAGATAGTGGCGCGAGTCAGTGGTTCCAGTCACTGGCGCGAGTCACTGGCGCGAGTCAGTGGCGCGAGTCACTGGCGCGAGTCAGCGTCGCGAGTCACTGGTTCCATTCACTGGCGCGAGTCAGGGTCGCGAGTCACTGGTTCCAGTCACTGGCGCGAGTCACTGGTTCCAGTCACTGGCGCGAGTCACTGGCGCGAGTCAGTGGCGCGAGTCACTGGCGCGAGTCACTGGTTCCAGTCACGGGCGTGAGTCAGGGTCGCGAGTCACTGGTTCCAGTCAATGGCGCGAGTCAGTGGCCCGAGTCACTGGTTCCAGTCACTGGCGCGAGTCAGGGTCGCGAGTCCCTGGTTCCAGTCACGGGCGTGAGTCAGGGTCGCGAGTCACTGGTTCCAGTCACTGGCGCGAGTCACTGGTTCCAGTCACTGGCGCGAGTCAGAGGTGCGAGTCAGCGGCGCGAGTTACTGGTTCCAGTCAATGGTGCCAGTCACTGGCGCGAGTCACTGGCGCGAGTCACTGGCGCGAGTCACTGGCGCGAGTCACTGGCGCGAGTCACTGGCGCGAGTCATTGGCGCGAGTCACTGGCGCGAGTCACTGGCGCGAGTCATTGGTACGAGTTACTGGCGCCAGTCACTCGCCCCCTCTATCCGCCCCCCTCACCTGCGCCGGCAGCTTGGTGGCGGGACAGTAGTCGTTCCTGCCGTCCCCGCAGTACACCATCTTGTCGTAGGAGTTGCGCGCGCACCACTGCACCAGCGCGAGCGACTTGCACAGGTTGCTGGGGCAGCGCGCGCAGGTATACTGCTTCATGCACGGCTCTATGAACAGCCGGCCGTTCTTGAAGAACGCGCCGTTCGTCACTATTGATGTTATGTAGTCCTGGAACGAGAAGTATGGTAGGGTATTAAAAAACAAAACCTCGTTGGTCTAGTGGTAAAAAACGCGACTGTAGATCGTGAGGCCCTTACTTTACGGGTAGGGCAAATGTTATTGGGTTTTTCATTTTGAGTTCTCCCTTTTCTGTACCCCTGAAAACGTATTCAAAACTTCATGATGATTTGTTCAGTAGTTTAGGGGTGAAAAGGCAGCAAACGAACTTACTTTTGCATTTATAATATTCTCCTGACTGAATTTCTCACGGCGCGCGGCGGCCTAGCTCATCTGAGACTAAACAACTACGCAGCAGATATTATAGTACACAAGTATGCGCGCAGACACAGGTGCACTCCCTATTCCCTCACTCTCATAGTCCAGGACGGTGAGACACGACCGGAGAGAGATCGCGCAGGACCAACGGCTTAACGTGCCTTCCGAAGAACAGAGGGTTCAGGACATGTGAAAACCATCCATCACAAGACTGGCCGCGGCGAGTACGGCTTAACTTCGCAGATCCTTTCGCATTTACAATATTAGAATTAAAATATATCTTACCAGCAGCCCGTGCGTCTTTAGCCAGTGATGTACGAACACGGAGTTAGCGTCAGATAAGATGATGATGTCCCATCCCTCGGTCGCTAGTGTTGTGATCAGCTCCTCAACACCAGGAACTGGCTTCATGGACCTGATGGCGCAGAGGATCTCCTCCTCGCTCAGACCTGCTGAATACACGTGCTCAAATACCTGGGAGAGAGAAAAACACAGGATACACACAGCAATAATGACCCTCGTAGTTAAAATGACCTCAGCAATAATGACTCTGTAGCAAGAATAACCACAGCAATAATGACCCTCATAGCAAGAATAACCTCAGAAATAATGACCCTCGTAGCAAGAATTACCTCAGTAATAATGCCTCAACAATAACGCCCAATGACCTCAGCAATAATAACCCTCGTAGCAAGAATAACCTCAGTAATAATGACCTCAACAATAACGCCCTCGTAGTAAAAATGAACTCAGCAATAATGACCCTCGTAGTAAAAATGACCTCAGAAAAGAGACCCTCGTAGCAAGAATAACCCCAGCAATGATGAACCTCGTAGTAAAAATGACCTCAGTAATAATGACCCTTGTAGTAAAAGTGACCTCAGCAATATTGACCCTCGTAGTAAAAATGACCTCAGCAATAATGACACTCTTAGCAAAAATGACCTCAGTAATAATGACCTCAACAATAACGCCCTCGTAGTAAAAATGAACCCAGCAATAATGACTCTCGTAGTAAAAGTGAGCTCAAAAAAATTACCCTCGTAGCAAGAATAACCTCAGCGATAATGAACCTCGTAGCAAGAATAACCTTGGCAAAAATTTCCTCAGCAATAATGACACTCTTAGCAAAAATTACCCTCGTAGCAAGAATAACCTCAGCAATATTGACCCTCGTAGTAAAAATGACCTCAGCAATAATGACACTCTTAGCAAAAATGACCTCAGTAATAATGACCCTTGTAGTAAAAGTGACCTCAGCAATAATGACACTCTTAGCAAAAATGACCTCAGCAATAATGAACCTCGTAGTAAAAATGACCTCAGTAATAATGACCCCTGTAGTAAAAGTGACCTCAGCAATATTGACCCTCGTAGTAAAAATGACCTCAGTAATAATGACCCTTGTAGTAAAAGTGACCTCAGCAATAATGACCCTCGTAGCAAGAATAACCTCAGCAATAATGACACTCTTAGCAAATATGACCGCAGTAATAATGACCCTCGTAGCAAGAATTACCTCAGCAATAATGACCCTCGTAGCAAGAATAACCTCAGCAATAATGACCCTCGTAGCAAGAATAACCTTGGCAAAAATTTCCTCAGCAATAATGACCCTCGTAGCAATAATGACCCTCGTAGTAAAAGTGACCTCAGCAATAATTACCCTCGTAGCAAGAATAACCTCAGCAATAATGACCCTCGTAGCAAGAATAACCTCAGCAATAATGACCGTCGTAGCAAGAATAACCTTGGCAAAAATTTCCTCAGCAATAATGACCCTCGTAGCAAGAATAACCTCAGCAATAATGACCCTCGTAGCAAGAATAACCTTGGCAAAAATTTCCTCAGCAATAATGACCCTCGTAGTAAAAGTGACCTCAGCAATAATGACCCTAGTAGCAAGAATAACCTCAGCAATAATGACCCTCGTATCAAGAATAACCTTGGCAAAAATGACCTCAGCAATATTGACCCCCGTAGCAAGTATAAATTCGAAATAGGTAGAACCGTAGAAAGCATATGAAAACTATAAATAATATTATTATATGAAAGAAAGAAAGAAAAAGCATTTATTCGCGGTAATGACGCATATAGGACACAGATAGACAAATATACATATATACATACTTACAAAACAAAAGAACAAAGTAGGAGAAAAAATAATGCGTCCCAAGCACGCGAAACGGCCCTCGCTCAGCATATGCAGGGACCCTATGCGAGACAGTACCGCGGCGCTGATTTTCAGCGATGACCGAAACATATATTATTAACACACGCGTATCCTGAATCCCCGTAGGTATGAGGTTCTGAGTTCCATTCCCACGTCAGGCAGTGTTATTAGGTTTTTCCACTAGGCAATTCTCAGTCAGCACTGAGTCTGGATTTGTGCCTGTTAGTTGCAACTGGCAACAGGCTTGCCCCCTAATACATTGGGACATATTGTGGGTGTACTCTACACCACTGCCTTCCCTCTCAGACGTCGCCTACCCATCTTAAAATTGAACGCGGAAATCGCAGCTTAACCTTCGAGCAACTCGTATCCATTTTTGCCACGAGCGCCTAATAATAAATATTACCTGTAAAAGATGGTTTATAAATAACTATTTATTTATGTTCTATGATATTTTAGGCACGTGCGTAATACATAGTAATGGCGAACCACTCCATCAGCCGCTCTAGAGTACCTGCTAAACCTGAAACCTCTACACCTTGTCATACAAGAGGAGGCACAGGCGGCAGCACTCAGACTGAGAGCCAACGGACTATGGAAACAAAACATATCGACAACGCACTCAACCGTCTTGAAGGACATCCTCAAGGAGGTTCCACTCCTTGAGGCGCCTATAGACAGAACGATGTGTCATCATGTTTTCGATAGAAGATACAATATCCAACTTACAGCAGAAATGCAGGATAACTCTGGCACAGGTGAAGTTAGGATATATACAGATGGCTCCAAAACCTCACAGGGAACCGGAGCGGGAGTCTTCTCGAACGACCTTAACATTAAAATCTCGACCACCCTAGGTAAACTTAATACTATATTCCAAGCAGAATGTATAGGCATCACCAAAGCAGCACAGGCGGTTGCAGCCAGAGACGTCAGAGGCTACAATATTAAAATTGTGTCAGACAGTGCATCCGTCCTTCAAGCTCTACAAAACAATACCATAACTTCTGTCCTAGTACTGGAATGTCACGACGCACTCCAGTCCATCGCAGACACAAACAGTGTAACTCTGCAATGGATTAAAGGACATAGCAACTCACTGGGCAATGACGCAGCCGACGAGCTGGCTAAAAGGGGATCAAGGACGACGGTATATGGACCGGAACCACTACTGCCGTTACCCCTGGGACAAGTCAGATCTTGGCTGCGGCTGAAAACAGAACAAAACCACCAAACAGAATGGAGGAACGGTGTAGGATGCAGGCAGACAAAGAATGCAATTCCGGTACTTTCGAAAAAGTTTGCCCGCAACCTCACCAGACTAAACAGGGACGAAATCCGTATAGTACTAGGTACAATAACCGGACACTGCCCTCTGAACAAACACCTTTTTACCATAGGTGTGACGGACAGCCCTCTATGCAGAGGCTGCATGGAGGCAGAAGAAACGCCACAGCACGTACTCATGGAGTGCGGAAGTGTGGACGACCAACGGGCACGCATTCTCCAGCGTCCAGCATCGCTACCGGAAGCTTGTAGCAGCCTGAAAAGGCTGCTCGCATTCTGGGACGAGCTGGGATGGCTGGAGTAGAAGAAAGAAACCCATCACGCACAATGGCCCATTCAAGAGGCTAAGTGCGGATAATGCCCAGCCAAACTAACTAACTAACATAGTAATGGCCACATGACTAAAAGACATGTGCAATTGATCAGCATTCTGAATAGATATGCGATTATTTTTAATATCACTTCATCTGTATTCTCTGAAGATGTAGGCAGGTGTAAAGTACACCCACATTTCGCCAGTTATGTTATAGGTCCCAATGTAATAGACGAGCTGGCCATCAACCGTGCTCTAATCTAGACTCCGTGCTGCTACCGAGAATTACCTAATAAGAAAACCTAATACTTCATCGCTCAAAGCGGGATTCAAACCCAAGACGTCATGCTAAGCAGTCTTTAGCAACCACGAGACCACCGAGGCAGTAATAGGAGTTACCTAATGGAAAAACGGAAATAAAAAATTAAACCCAAAAACACTGCCTAAACTGGAAACAAGCTCAGCAAGCTGGACGACCTGATTGGCGCAGTGGCTAAGCAATGGACAGCTGCGCTAAGTGTTGCAGTTTCGATTCCCACACGGGACAAAACTTTTTGTGATCCACAGATTCTTGTCACGAGTCTGGGTGTTTGTATGTGATATTTCATGTTTGTGAAACGCACCCACCCCCAAAAACAACCCCGATCCTCATTCCCAGCAGTCGCGCTTAGCGCTCACTAGACCCACGGGGCAGTCATATTCATATCGTCTATCACACTAATATTATAAAGGGGAAAGTTTGTGAGTGTGTCTGTATGTTTGTTACCTCTTTACGTTTAAACGGCAGAACTGATTTTGCTAAAATTTGGTATGGAGGTAGCTGACACCCTGGATTAACATATAGGCTGGATTAAAAAAGCCTGAAAAGTAGCAAGCAACACCGTTGGGCGCAGCTAGTCGTCTCTAAAGGAGACCAAATTAAAATGGCTGACCTTCAAGCCGTCTGTCACTCCATTTATATTTCGCGAATATCCAAATATTCGTAGAAGTTGGCACGGAGTAGCGGTAGCCTTGCCAGTGAAAGAATTACGATTATAAGTCATAAGATAAAGCGATTATATTAGGAGCTACGAAATAACACTTAGCTAACGTCAAAATAAATAAAAAACACACTATTATTGTAAAGGCGAAAGTTTCTGAGTGTGTTTGTATGTTTGTTACTTCTTCACGGTGAAACGGCTGGACCAATTCCGATAAAATTTGGTATGGAGGTAGCTGACATACTGGATTAACACATACGCAACTGACTATCTTCGAGAAGAAATGCCGAAACAAAGTCAGGGGTCAATGTCTCTTTTAAGTCCAGACAGACAAAAGTTTGCGTGAGAACAATGTGGGTCGTCTGAGATGGAAGGATTTTTTTAAGAAAATACTAAAGTAGGTTTGAGTCAACCTGTCCTGACAGACGCCCCCTCTCTTACCATCTGGACAGGACATTTGGGTAGGCCGTTAAATAAAACTCAAACCGCCAGAAACCATGCCAGTTTGTAAATGTGTGTGTGTATTATTATCATTCCCCCACAACATATAGATTTGTATCTAACTATTACGTACCGTTATCATAGTAATATTCTCTTTATCTTAAACCGTTGTTTACATTATCTGAGAGAGATTATATTTCCATTATTTATGGACCAAGTTATCATAATATGACTGGTAGTTCAGTATTATAAGTTCTTGTGCTTCGGAAGGCACGTTAAGCCGTTGGTCCTGCGCCTGATCTCTCTCCGGTCGTGTCTTACCGTCCTGGACTATGAGAGTGAGGGAATAGGGAGTGCACCTGTGTCTGCGCGCATACTTGTGCACTATAATATCTCCTGCGTAGTTGGCTAGTCTCAGGTGAGACAGGCCGCTATGACCGAAATTTGGTCAGGAGAGCATAAGCTGCACAGAGACTAAGAAAATGTCTACATGGGACCTATAATATGATTGGACTTCTACATTATAATTCCTTCTGCTTTAATTAATATCTGTTATTATATTACGCACTATTTTTTCTTCGTATCAGCATCGTTAATATTCATAGCAACAGGTCTTGCTGTAGAGATTGTCTTCAACAGGGATGGTAGCAAGGGTGACCGTCTAGTGACCGACGTACTTAGGTAGCACTCGGGGAGTCTACTTGCACTTTAATCGTAAGTTAAATCGATAAACAAATGGAGAATCGATATACAGTTTAATAATCGAGTATGCTAATTAAAAACTGTTTGGAGTTTTAATATAAATGTTTTATCGTTAGCTCATAACAATATTCTACCTCGTCGATTGTATTGAATGCAGCGGAATCGAACCTGCGTCATTACACACCATATATTATTATAAACATTCTTATGAGGTGACCAAGTTAAGCTCAGGCCGCGGTTGGTAATTAGATGGGTCACCTATGGGCATCCATTTCCCAAACCGAGAGCCCACCGTGCTTCCCCTTTTTAAGCCCGTCTCGGCTGTCGGTAGAAAATATTACACTGTCGTACTCGTTACAGGTAGTCAGAAGTCCGAAAGTCTGACAACCAGTCTTACAAAGTAATAATGTTCTCCTGACCGAATCTCTTATCTAGACTGAGACTAGCCAACTACGCAGGAGATATTATAGTGCACAAGTATGCGCGCAAACACAGGTGCACTCCCTATTCCCTCACTCTCATAGTCCAGGACGGTAAGACACGACCGGAGAGAGATCAGGCGCAGGACCAACGGCTTAACGTGCCTTCCGAAGCACGGAGGGTTCTCGACATTTGAAAACAGTCAGCCATCGCAAGACTGACCGCGGCGAGCACGGCTTGACCTCGCGGATCAACTAATCTGCGCTGTAACCACGTAGCTACGAGCCCCGTACGTCTTACAACCTCAGGGGACTTCAGACAATGCGATAATTAATATAATACATAAGTAATTATAATTATATTACAATGGGAATTCATTAACATATGATAGACAATATGGAAGGATCTTTGTTATGATCCCTAGGGAAGTATTATTATATTTTTACTAGCTTCCGCCCGCGACTACGTCCGCTTTTTTTCTGTGTAAGAAACAACATAATGTTTCTTTTAAAAAAAAACGTCGCCGCACACTAGGAATTTCTCCTGTATCGTGGGTGCGTTTCACAAACATGAAATATCACATACACAAACACCCAGACTCGGGACAAACATCTGCGGATCGAACAACGTTTAGACCTGTGCGGCAACCGAACCCGAAACCCTTAGAGCAGCAGTCCAACTCCATTCGCTTAGTAGCCAATCATGGCGTCGTTTTCTAATGTACTTCCGCTAGGTTATAATCTCAAAAATTAAAAGTTAGTACTGAACTACATAGGGATGCAAGTAGTATGCGTCCACGAGTGCTACCTAAGTGACGTCACTAGACGGTCACCCTCGCTACCATCCTTGTTGGCTCCGGAAGTGGTAAGAGCCGACTCAACGCACGGAATCAAAATAAGTATTAAAAACTTCTGGCACAAAGCGCATTTTTTATTATATTCATAATTTTAATGAATAAAGAATAAAGTTTTTATGAGACACGAAAGTGATGTGATAATCGACAGATTATGCAGGACACCCGCGACTGTAAAGTGTGAAAGATAGAGAAGTTTGAAGGAAGAAAGGAAAGTCTTTGCCTATCACTATGGTAATAATAAAAAAAGCTTTATTAAATAATACTTACATCGCTCATGTAGGGAGTCCAGTCGTTTGTGCCGGCTTCCCACTCCGGCGGAGGCTGCTTCTCTTTCAACATATTAATTATAGTGGCGTCCGAGTCGTCGTCGACTATCGTGCGGTCAAAATCAAAGATCGCTAGCGACGCCATCATTAAAATTACGCGCGCACTCGCCCGCGTTGTGATACAAACTGAATGAAAAATCTTCCGCCTGAATAAAATTAAATCAGTGTTATTAAGAGGTGAGTCGTAAGACGCGGCGGACGTCAGCAGACATAGGGAAATGAAACGCAGGAATTGTAGATGATGCAATCATACTTGTATCGTGTTTTTTATTCAAAGAATGACGATACCTATTAGCGTATTTTGCGAATGTTGACGGAAATCAGCTGATATGACGCAAGTCGCAATGACATTATTGATTCGAGTTTGACGTGACCTTGAATTCGTATCGTTCGGATACGCGGATCTGAATTTTTGTAATTGTTTCGTCTTCTTCATTTATGACTTAATAAAAATAATCTATTTTTATTTACAAATATTAACATACAATATCTATATAAAAGAAGAGGACAATAAATAAACTTTACCATGATATAATTCAACGTGGGCTTGTATAAATTAGTATTCGTGTATCAGATATACTACGCTGTTTATGATTTTGCATATAATCATATATAATTAAACCTACCATTAAAATATACCGTTATAAAATTAAGTTCCAATAATTTTTATATCAATGATTATAACAGTTTTTTTTGGTAAAAATTATACAGCGAGAATAATATCCAAACTTGTCATAAACAAACATGCCCATTAAATTAAAAAAAAACTTGACAGAAAGAATTTAGAAGTTTTAGAACTGCAGCAATAACCTCTTTAGATTTTATGGGAATTTTATTTTAGAAATTGTAATAAAATATTACTCAACATAATCGCAATGGCTTCATTAAACGTATATTCCGTGGGGAAACTCGCTAAATACGTCACTGAATCATCGCTCAAAACCCTTCGAGCTAATGTATACAGGTAAGAATTGCGCAATCAAATTTGAGGTTATAACCGAGACAAATTCCGGATTTTTTTAAAAAATACCCTTTTTTATTGTCTTGTTGAGGCACAGATAACGGTTTAAAGCCGCTAGTTATGTTTTTTTACTAAAATTTTGATATTTGTTTATATCTTTAGGCTGATGTAATATTCACTTCAATTTGGTTAAACTCCTTAAATAATTAAATTATAATGCAGTTAACTTTTCTAATATTGTCATTTAGTTGCTCGATCAATTTCTGCTACATAATTTATTAAATTTCCAAATTTTTATTGTCAATTTGTTTATGATACCACCTGGTTATGATACATCTTAGCGCCCTAGTTCCTAGGACCCAGCGCCTAAGGATATTTAACATGACAAGAACTCAGATTAACCTATGTTCAAAGTTCACTCATTCAAATTGTTATCTCAAAGATAACATATTCAATCTTAACTTACAACTGTTTTAACTGCACTAACACCTGAGCAACAGGTTGATGCCTCCTTCTATCAAATAATAAACTATAAAACTATCCTGGTAAAGATATACTACATACATAAAACAATAAATATTATTAAAACATTTATTTGTCTTTAAAATTTAAGACACCTAGTGATATTCCTAACTGGTCCATTAACTATATCTATGCTAAAAATCATCCCTTTAAAAATGTGAAGGACCATGCAAACTAGCAGGCACTTCTGTGGTCTATATCATTGGAACTCAATATCAATAGAAATCTGACTTCAATGTAACTCGTTAGCCCAACTTCTTCTGTTGTATCCTATAATATAATATATAGAAAGAAAAAGTTTGTGGAGGAAGGGATGTGGCTTTCCCCAAACGAAAAGGGAAGATCTTCCAAACAGGCAGTCCCTCACTTCTCAAATCATAGCACCTGTATTTATAGTTATTGCACTGTAAATACTTTGCTAGTATGATCCAGAAATTACAACTTAGTTTATCCTTCGTTGTGTAGATGTCGCTACAAGTTCCTGACACTATCTAAAGATTATTCAGTCAACAATACATGAAACATTATCACTATGTCTATGACATTCTTGAACCATACTTCTTTCAATTCCTTTTTAAGTTATATATATATCTGACTTCTAGATGCTCAGTTCGTGCACACAGCACAGAAGAGAAGGCAGCAGAGCCTGAAGCGGACATGAAGCAGCTGCCCGTCACAGTGGAGGAGTGCCACAAGCATATTGAGTCCCTAGCTGGGGAGCTGGCCGCACTCAAGCTACAGACCAAAGACTTTGAAGTGAGTCCACATGTTACCGCTACGTTTATGGAACTGTTGAAAAATTATAGACATAGAACATAACATCATACCCATAGTCCGCGAATAAGTCCGCGATAAAGATAAAAATCATTTAATCAAAATATACTTAAAAAAGTACTTTTTGCACGTCAAATTACATAAAGACAGCCCCCAAAACGCCCGCCCGCGTCACCGCACCGCTTCCTAGTGCTATGCTGGGTAGAAGAAACGGCGCAACAAATACCCAGCAGCACGATTTGTCTGTCAAAATTTGGATAATATTACAGAAGTTATATAAACCAAGAGCTAAATCGCACGTAAATATCAAGTGATAGGGGTGTGTAGTACACCCACATTTCTCCAGTTATGTTATAGGTCTCGAAGTGAACGGGGGCAAAACTATCGCTATAAACCGGGCACAAATCCAGACTCTGTGTTGCTACTGAGAAATACCTAATGGAAAAACCCAGTATTTTTCTGTGCTACTAATTCGAACCTAGACTATTGGTTATTTATTGCATCAGACATATTTAACATCAAGCCTGTATTCCCCGAAGGGGTAGGCAGAGGTTTGCAGTGCACCTAATGTAATAGAGGGCAAACGTATTGTCATTAACCAGACACAAACCAGACTCCTAATTTATTGTATTGCCATTCTAGGACAAGTATAAGCGCGCGTTAGCAGACGGAGAGAACGTGCGGCGTCGGATGATGAAACAGGTCGAAGACGCCAAGTCCTTCGCCGTACAGAGCTTCTGCAAAGATCTACTAGACGTGAGTGCCACCCATCTCTCTCTACCAAACTAGTTTAGTTTGTGCCGTCTCTCTTGCACAGTGTGTTAGTTCTTGTTTTTTTAATCCATCTCCCCACTCTAGGAATTTCTCTTGTATCCTGGGTGCGTTGTACAAACATGAAATATCACAAACACCCAGACTTGGGAAAAACATCTGCGGAACGCAGAATTTTTTGTCCCGTGCGGGAATCGAATTCGAAACCCTTAGCGCAGCAGTCCAATCGCTTTTCGCCAATCCAGGGTCAGACAAAGTACTATTGAGTTTTTCCATTAAGTAATTCTCAGTAGCAGCACGGAGTCTGGATTTGTGTCCGGTTGAAGCCAGCTCGTCTATTACATTGGGACCTATAACATAACTGGCGAAATATGTACTAGACTTGACTGTGATCGTAGCTATACGGCGGTTATATCCCACTATATGTTGAAGTATTTGACTCTATGTATGTGTGTAGGTGGCGGACACACTGGCGGCGGCGGCGGAGAGCGTGCCGGAGTCCGAGGTGTCGGAGGGCGGCGGCACGGAGGGCGGAGCCTCCGCAGCCCTGCGGTCACTGCACGACGGGGTGCGCCTCACCAGGGCGCAGCTCACACAGGTACACGCTTTCACCAAAAGCAAAACCTACACAATGCTCACATTTACAAAAATAATATAATATCATGTCGGTTTGTACAATGTAGGTCATTTAAAAAGAAAAGTTGGTGGACTCCTGCTTATACCTATGTCTGTGTCCCCAGGTGTTCAGTCGACACGGCTTGGTGGCTGTCTCACCGCTGCGGGAGAAGTTTGACCCCAACTTGCATGAAGCGCTATTCCAACAGGTAAATTATAATGTTCCTTACCGAATTTCGGTTACGTCATGCTAACTGAGGAAAACCGTTCCATAGAATTGTCTCCTGACTGTAATATTGCTTTTTATGTTTGGCTTTATTATTATACATTGGTTTTTAATTGTTTGTTAATTTTCTTTTTAACTTATAACAACCTAATATTTAAATTTTTATTTCATTTAGGGCCTGTTTCACCATCTACAAGTATGGTGTTGAATATTTACTTGTTGACTAACGCTAATCGTCAAGTAAAAGTTACGAGTATCTTCTATCGTATCTTAGTTACAGGCCAGTTTATCCCCTGATTAATGCTACTCAGATATTGTGAAATTTGTATGAGTAGTTACGGGTGACTTTAAGTGGCGGTTAGTCTATTTGACACTTAACTTGCATATAGTGAATCAGGCCGTAAATCTCTTAAATAGTTCATAATAAGCTTGTTGATGTCGCAGGAGGTGGAGGGCGCGGAGCCGGGCACGGTGGTGGCGGTGAGTAAGGTGGGCTACAAGCTGCACGAGCGGTGCGTGCGGCCCGCGCTGGTCGGGGTGGCCAAGTGACGCGCGGGCTGCCAGCCGCTGACACTGCACGCTGTGAGCTCGGTAGGACCAGGGGGCTTACTCTCCTATTCAATTTCAATTCTAATACAAGCCAATGCTAAATTAATATTTGTATAACGGAAACATGAAACTAAATGCTGTCAATTTTTTCCTCTGACACATAATATTGAAACAATTTGGCGCCAATGTTAAGTTTTAGAGTCAGAAACTTTACAATTTCAATCCAATTTGGTTGGAATTAAATGTGACAGTAAGCCCACAGGACGTTTCTTTGACCACGAAAATTAAAAAAAAAATGTAAGTAATTTTGTATTTAAAGTTTTGTAAATTGGTTAGTTGACACCATCATACACCATAGTGGGCTATCAAAACGCTATCCCTCAATCGATCTTGTATGGCAATAGCAAATTGTGACGTCACTATTGTCCAACCCAATAGCCATACTATTTATTGATTTCAAAGCAAAGAAAAATCCAATTTTACAGATGATTCGAAATGTTAAGTTTCAGGGTTAAAATTAAGCATTTTTAGAGAAGGTAGTGTCTTGAAATTACTTGGTAATGGTGTCAACTACCCAATAATAAAGTTTATTTAAACTTAAAATTTCAACCTGTTATGTTGGGTTAAGTTTGCAACTTAAACGAATATATTATATATTGATAACAATTATTTATATTGCTATATAAATTGTCAGTAGAATATACATATTTATTTTTAACACCCACTGACATGTGGGTGTTAAATCATACATGCACAAATGTGTATGAAAGCATTTACTAGTGCATCACAGATGTATAGCTGTCTCGCTCACTCCTATGGAAATTAATTAATGTATTACCTGTCCTAGAAATATTTCTTTATTTAGTATTGGGTCCAGAAAGTTAACTTTCCTTTTTCTATATTTTTAAAACGTCGCCCCACACTCGGAATTTGTTCTGTATCGTGGGTGTTTCACAAACATGAAATATCACATACACAAACACCCAGACTCGGGACAAACATCTGCGGATCACACAAATTCTTGTACCGTGCGAGATTCGAACCCGCACCCTTGTATGTGAGCTTCTTTATTTTTTACCGCTACTTCTGAATGCTTTGGCCGATTTTCATTTAAATTTAATGTTTCTTATAAAGTGTAGTCTTCTTCGTATCGGCATGAGCCAATAGCCACATGGAACAGGTCATGCTGTAGAGATTGGTCAGTCAACAAGGATGGTAGCGACGTTGACCGTCTAGTGACGGACGTACTTAAGTATCGTCACTCGTGGAGGCTCTCTGCTCACACTCCATGAAGTAAAGTAGTCTTAATAGGTTGATTGGCAATTAATGGACCTACAAATAGAGGGATGTATCTAAGACGGATAAGGGTGTGGCTCAAAAAAATTGTACCTTTTGAAAAAATATTTCGGTCACCTGTTTACCGCACATATTTAGTATTATTTACATATTGAATACCTTAGAATTTAATTTATTATTATAATATGAAAACGTCAAAAAAACATAGTTGCAATTAAAAATAAAAAATACTTAGTTTACTAAATAATTTGGTTTATGAAACTTTTATATATTTTTTTGCTCCATACAAAACTAAAATGTCCCAGTGCAGTCTTTCGACAATTAAAGTATCATATCAAAATATTTATTCGGTTTATGTAATTTCTGATTGCCGTCCTAGTTAATACGGGAGTTCATGTAATGCATTTTGTCTAAAAATCCCTCGCAATTATATATTTTCTTATAAAACTATTAATTTTAAAATTTGTCCCAATTAATCTTCCAGTGTGTTATAATAGATATGATGTGTGGTAACTTTTTTATTTTAGTGACAACCACACTAGAACCACTTTTAATAGGTGGCAGCACTCTAGGGCAACGCCAATAATGTGTCAATTTTATGTCAGCCATTTTAGTTTCGTAAAATACGTGAGGTGATTTGTGGTGTTCGTTTTGGTCATGAAAAATATTGGATTTTAAATACAGAATTTTCAAGGTACGTGTTTATAATTCGTTATTATATTAGTTACTATGTTAAATAATAGTTTTAACCTTGTACATTAAGGGTTTATTTCTGAAATATCTTTGAAGTTGTAGCTGCTATGTTCAAGTGAACACTAGAATCTTCTGGTGTGTTTGGTCTAGTGTGTTATGGTGTGTTACATGTTGTGTTACGTAACACACTGGATAATATTAAGCTTGGTTCACAAAGTTCTGTTACCCGAAAGTAAACATTATATTTTTTTTTTCAACAATTTCATAATTATTTTTCAGTAATAAACAGTAGTTATAATACTTTCCTTGGTTGTAATGTTTATTTTGCTGTAGAAAAATTTCATGTGTATTTTCCGTATTAAATGAAATCAAACGTTTGTACAAATAATGCTAAATTATTTTATTTCTTTATTCTTCTGTATGAGAAGAGGCCTTTGCCCTGCAGTGGGACAATAATAGGCTGGTATTATTATTATTATTATATAAACACCATAAAACTATAAAATATTATTTTCTTTGTTCAAGAGCTTCTTTTTCTTTCTATCACAAAATATATTTACATTAAAACTTATTTTGTACACAGATGCCTTTGAGCGCAGCCGAACGGCAAAAACGTTATCGCGAGAAGATGAAAAATGAAAACTTAAATAAATAATGTTAAAAGCTAAATAAATAATGTTACAATTTATGTCGCTTTTATTTCCCATATTAATTAATAATTAGGTTTAACCCGCAACGTCTCCGCGATAATTTAAAAATACAGATGAAATCGCGAGTAACAGTTTAAAGTATTTTATTTGCCTAGATCCTTCCTCATCTTCTCCAAAATGGGTTCAGCAGTTTAGCCGGTACAGACTGACAGACATAGCTGTTACTTTCGAATTTATAACATTAACTAGCGGGCCCGGCAGACGTTGTCCTGCCCTGAAAATCGGTACAAAAATCCACGTCCATGTTACCTACCCTACCAATCTGCCTACGTACCCTATCAACCCACCTACCTACCTCCATACTTACTCTACCTACCCTACCCCTACATACTTACCTACCCTACCTCTACATACTTATCTACCCTACCTACCTACCTACATACTTACTCTACCTACCCTACCCCTACATACTTACCTACCCTACTAACCTATCTACCTACCTACATACTTACTTACCCTGCCTACTGCCTACCTACCTACCTACATTAAAAAAAGAGGATAAAAATTATCCTATATCCGTCTCCTGGGTCTAAGCTACCTCCCCACCAATTTTCAGCCAAATCGGTTCAGCCGTTTTTGAGTTATAAATAGTGTAACTAACACAACTTTCTTTTATACACGGTTAAATTTAAGTCGTTTCGGACCTCTTAATAATAATAATTCCTTTATTTCAGGCAACTAAGGCCCATAAAAAACAATACATTTATAAGGGGACATTGTACTCCTTATTATGAACAACTTTGACCATGGGACCAACCCTGAAATCATGAAAAAAAAATCAGCTGTTCCATACAAAAATGCTTTACAACACGATCATAATGTATGGAACAGCAGATTTCTTTTTCATGATTTCAGGGTTGGTCCCATAGTAAAAGTTGTTCATAATGAGGAGTACGATGTCCCCTTAAGAGGTCCGAAACGACTTAAATTTAACCATATATAGATTACGTGTCTTAATAGAAGTCACATACGTACCTATTCATTTAATTTATTAACCTAATAGTAATATTTTTTGTACAATGTAGACCTGCCTTTACAACGTTCTAGTGTGTTACAATATTTTCCAGTGTGTTGCATGACACATTGTGTGTTATTCTCTCCAGTGTGTTATGGTACAAACTTTGTGAGCCCCACCCATAATAGGAATATATTTATTCTATATATTAAATATCAACCTTCCTGCTTAGAATTAAAACACAAGTTAATTTCACCTTAAAATTACTGTACATAAAGTTCTTTGTTATTATTAAACTATAAATTGTACTATGCGGGATTCGAACCTTCTAATTCACACCTGTAAGCGCCCAACCATATCTCTCAATAAAAGTGTTGCCACAGAAAAATATATTTTGGTATAAAAATATATCAAAATATCGATATTTTAATACTAGTTATAATCTTTATCGGCTTATTTTAATTAAATCTGCAGTCACTATCAGGAAATAATTAAAATTAGTTTTTTTTTGTTATAAAACATTGGAATTTCAGTTTAACCCATCTCTTTCTTGTTTATCAAAACATTTTTTGTTATAAGGTACTTAAAATTGTTGAAATCTTCCTTTTTAATGTTATTTAGTGCTAGAAGTACTTACAGTAACTTGGGTTTTGATGCCATTTATATTAGAGCTGCATTTTAAATCTAGTACAGTGTTGGTTCTATTTTGAAGAAGATGGCATTTCCATCACATCATTTGGTACTTGACACCACCAATCAATTGATATACTTTTTATGAGCTGTCACAACGCTATTCCTCCATAGATTTTGTATGACAATAGGAACATGACGTCACTAGTTCGCAAACTCAATTGACTTACTATTTATAGATTTCAAAGCACATAAAAATCGAATTTTACAGTTAATTAAAATCGTATCTATAGGGTTTTTAGGGCTGAATTGGTTAATAATGTGAACTACCATTGATATTGTTGACATTAAATTGAGATTGCAACTATATTGTTATCAACGTTTAAATTATTTATAATATTGAACCAATTTTGCATCGGTCCTTAGTCAAGTGTCGCTTTAACATTATTTCTATTCAAATACATGATATTTTTGACATTCGAAACTTGATAAAACTGTTGGATATCATAAATTTTATATGATGGATGTTTTTGTTAAATACATTTTATATAAAGAAAATTCTCTGGATTCTAATAACTAAAGTTAATATAGTTCTCTCTTTTCAACATAAGGGGACAGAAGATATCTGTAATAAGAGAAAAAATAAATTAAATAATTTTTATCCAAGTAACAGATATATTTTGTCCTTTTCCAATTATGTTTGTGGGAAAGAGATAGGGATGATGTCGTATTTGGTGGTAGTTTAGGATACAAGATAACCAAAAAATAATATTTGTACATATTTGAAAAAATGTCGCGGCACGATTGGGTTTATGTAGTTTTATTTTTAAGACGGAGAGAGGGATTGTTGCATTTAATTGTTTTATAAGGTCCGCTAGACTGGATTTTCGGACCTTACTAACTTACGGCCATACACGGTGCGATAGATCAGAAGAAAATCGTGACGAACGATTGTAGGGAGCCCAGGCGATTTAGAAGTCCACTGTTGAACAAAGGCCTCCCCCTTAGAACGTCAATGAACGACAACTTGCCATTAGCATCCACCGATTGCAGCAACTCGACGATGTCGTCGGTGACGTCGGTCCACCTGGTGGGAGGCCAGTCAACGATTTGTCGTAACGATATTTAAGATTGCATACCTTTTAGTTGCGATCTACGATAATGATAGACATACACTAACGATTAGTCGTTACGATCGGTCTGTCCGACGAATCGTGCCGTATATGGGACGTATATTACCAGCTGGTACATAATCATGCTTTGTAAAAATCTTCAGTAACAACATGATTTATATTAGATTTCATATTTCTTAGTGTTTATATCGAACTAATATGTTAAAACGGTCACATTGAGCTGCATTGAAATCGAAAACATTTATTACAGTCGTTTCAACCGAATTTGACCTCTATTGCATTGGTGATAAGACACAGATGCAGCAAACAGTACTGTAAATACGTTTTATGCGTTTAACATCACCCTTATTTCTATTGAATAGAGTTCAGAATCCGTTGAATGAACTGTAGATAGATTTGTTTTGATTATTGATGTGAAACTCGGTAGATATGTCCCTCTCTCTAGAGTTCAGTAGTATTCCAATGTAAAGTATAATTTGATCGTAAACGAGTGTGTGTTGGTCGAAATATAACTGGTTATTGTTACCAAGTGTTTTATTTATCGCCTTCTTATCGTATGCTTGATGAACAACCTGTTGTCAGAGTTTAAACCGCCTGTAGGCCTCTGACATGGCTTTACACACCGTTGGAAAATCTCTACAGTGTGCCGGTTTCCTCACGATGTTTTCCTTCACCGTTTTTAGCAACTGATAACTGATTTATAGTACACACATGAATTCGAAGACATTGGTGCGTGCCGGGGTTTGAACTTGCGACTATTTACTTGGCAGTCCAACAGTCATACCACTCTGCTATCAGTGCTTAGGAAGAGGTGTACAGTGTACATCCACATTTTAGCAGTTATACGTCTCATAACGCATTTGGGGGTGAGCCTATTATCAGGCACAATTTAATCAACTCTGTGCTTCTACGAGAATTACATAATAGAAAAATCCAACAACTCTGCTTAGCCTAGGAACCGAACCTTTAGCCGATGCACACTCATGATGCCAATAAAACTGAAGTCAGTGACATCTATTGGTAATTTAATGAACTATGTAGCACAGGTCGCTGAACGGTTAAAATGCAGGTTAAACATAACATAACATCACGCCTGTATTCCCCGAAGGGGTAGGCAGAGGTGAACATATAGTACACCCACATTTCGCCAGTTATGTTGGTAGTCCCAATGTAATAGGGGGCGAGCCTATTGTATATTATATGCAGGTTAGCGTTGTAATAAAAGCCAAAGTATGAAAGATCTCGAGAAATTATCGTTGATAAATCAGAACCAGTAATCAAAATATCATTAAATTTTTGTGATCGGATGAATGATTGCGTTTATTCGATATAACAAATGAATATTATTTGTCATGATAGAAGACCTCAGCGATCGGTAATGCTCTGCAGAAGGATTAGGTTTAGTTGGATCCTACATCGACGAGCGTGTATGAGGAATGTGATGAGAGTGATGGCGAAATAATCTTATATTATTACAGCCATGATCTACCCATTTAGGGTGGTCAACCTTACTACAATTAGTATGGTACTGTATATTGGTTCTACGAACTATATACTGATGAAGAAATATGATTTATATTTATCCTTGTTTCCCTTGGTCACGCCATAACTTGAGAACGGCTGGACCGATTTGGTTAATTTTGGTCTTAAAATATTCGTGGGAGTCCAGGGAAGGTTTAAAAGTGACAAGGCGGTACGAAGTTCTCCGGATCAGCTAGTAAGTTAAATAAAATTCCAGTTCATCTTACACATTATTTTAATATTTCACATATAACTAACGTCGTGTCCGACAGCGCACGGAACCATCAATGACATCAAATTCTAGCGCATTACAACAAAAGATATAACATCCAAATGTTACCCATATTATTTATTATGTATACCTGACGTACTCGTGTTGGGCTCGCTAGACCAGCTCATGAGCTCCGTTTGGGTCCGAAAAAAGTGGGGCGTTTCCATTAAGACGATAATATAGGAATAAATATTAAATAATTACAAAATATGGCGGCCAATCTTATTGATACATACTAAACTAATTGATCTAACATCTGTTTCTTACTTAAACTTTAAATAAAGAGAGAATATAGTTAACCGGGTTCAAAAACAGGAGTTTTTATTTTGTGAATTTTATTTTTTATATGTGTTGACAGCGATCTCATCACAAAACAGTAAATAAATACACATCACGCCTGTATTCCCCGAAGGGGTGGCAGAGGTGTATAGTACACCTACGTTTCACAGTTATATCATAAGTTCCCATGTAATAGAATTATTCCAAACTCCATGCTGCTACTCAGAAGTATCTAATGGTAAAACCCGATCCAAACTTTGCCTGACACGGAAATCGAACGTAGATCCACAGTCGCGCTTGTGATAACTATACCAACGAGGTAGATAATGGTATATCATCTCTCTTTTTATGTGAGGAAGAGATATACTTAGATTAATCAGTTTAGTTCATAATATAATGTAATCCATGTTAATTACTGTATGAAACATAATTATTAATTAATAATAAATATAAATCACATTGACAATTATTATATTAATTGATTTGTCATCATTAATAATAAGGAAGCTTCATTAGAATTGTATACAGATTGTAATATATAAATTGCGTCCAAGCAAAAAGGGTCCAGTAATAGGGTATTTAGTTAAGACTAGATTCGTTATCTAGAATAGTCTAATGATAACGATCAAAAATATATTAAAAATAATGTGCATTTTTATTAGACATTCGAAGTCGAAAAGTCAAAAGTCAAGCGTTTTGCCACTTGGCTAAGGGAACTGCTTTAAGAGTTCATGGTAAGGAGGCTGGACCCTTTTTGCTTGGACGCCTACATATAGTGAAGTGGTCACACATTGACAAATCATACAAGTTGCATTTATTCCTATCATGGAAGTCATAAATATCACCAAATTCTTCGATAAGTTATGAATTGTAAGTCGTGGCATAGTAAGGTTAGGCCTTACTATGCCACGACTTGCCATTCATACGACGGACGATGATAGGCTGATGATGATGATAAGACAAATTCACAACTATGTATAATTTCAACTGTATTCCGTTCAGAGGTAGGCACAGACACAAATCATTCACTAGTTTCACTATCCTATATTATAGAGACATTCTTTGTAAAAGACAAAACAAGTGATACATACATTTTAATATGAACACAAACCTATCTGCAGTGAAAGGTCATAGCACACATATCAAATCGGAAAGGGATCGTCACCGTATCGCCTTTCGCCTCGCTGTCAACAGGCGTCAACCTTACGTAGGCACGTGACCAAAGCGGATCAGCTGCTCCGACACGTCCCTCGGCTACGGCTAGACGACGCCGCGCTAAGGTTCGCCGGGCACGAGGCGAGGCGACTACGTTATGAATCCTATTAGTATGCGTTGCAGTAGAGTTTCATACAAAGAACACTGCACGGCTCAAGTTGATACGGTGACGATCCCTTTCCGGGTTGATGTGATTGACCTTTATTTAATCGATTTTGAACTCTATTCCGTAAACATAAGGATGGCATTGAACGCAAAAACGTTTTTATAGTACCAACAGTTTACTGCAACTGTGTGTCTTATTGTCGTTGAAATAGAGTTCGAATTCGGGTGAACAGACTGGAAGTATGGGCTTCAGAAATTTCTTATGTTATATATTATGGAGTACGATGTACTAAGGTCAGACTTGATCAGTTATCTGTATATTTTAAAACTAGACATACTCACAGTTCACAGAAAAGTTCTTCATAGCATTTATTCAGTTGAGTTAGCAAAATAGCTTTATGGAAGAAATTTCTTTATACCTAAATAAAATTGTCCGTACAATAGGAATTTCTAATGTATCTTAGGTGCTAACAGACAAAATATCACATACACAAACACCCAGACTCGGGACAAACATCTGCAAATAACACACATAATTATCCCGTGCGGGGGTCGAACCCGCATCCCTTAGCGCAGCAGTCTAAACACTTACCCACTGCGCCAATCAGGTAAATTACCGAAAATCGCTTGCTAACTCAAACTTTTATATAAAAGCTAATATAATTAAATATATCACCTACATAGTACAATTTAGTACATAATTTTTAAAATATAATGCATCAATAATTACCTACGATTATAGGTACATAGATAAGTCTAAAAAACTCATATTTAGTGAACTGTGAATATGTATGATACTATAAACTTCAACTTGTAAAATGTAGCTTGACATTTCTATTCTAAACGGAAACTTAGAAACAGCCCTCTTACCATGAACTCTTAAAGCAGGACAATTTACGTTGTGGAAGCGAGACGCCGTTACGCGCAGTGTAATGCGGCGTCTCGCCTCCAAAACGTTAACTCCTACTTTAAGAGTTCCTGGTAAGGGGGCTGTTACCAAAAGATCTGTTTCTATGACAACTACATCAGGCAATACAATATCTATCAGACTACAGTTAACAAATTAATCTGTTTCAATACACAAAGCTTGTTATATTAGATACAATAATCTCATAGCCAAATAAACACTGGAAGTCCGTTTAAAATCTGTTGTTTGCACTATAATTCAATTTACAAACTGCAATTATTATATTGTAATACAGTTCCGATCTCGTCTCTGTCTTGCAGTGCTAGGTATGAAGATATTTTCGTATTTGCAACATAGTATCATTTGCATTATCACATTTTAGTATTGTAGCAGTCATGTGGTACACATGAACGTTGTACAAACTAGATTATTATATTATACTCAATGCTGTTTAGACAAGGGAATATGGCCCAACATGCAGGTCCCATGGCTCCCATAGTAAAGTAGTTACAAGAATGCCCTGGGGTTTCGCCGGTTCCAGTATGATACAACCCGCCATCTGCTTTAGACGTAAAATATCCGTGAGGAGTATTCCAGTTATGAGAAAAGTACTTTGAGTTTTTTAATTCAATGTTTTATTTAACCATAATAACTTTTTTGAGTGTTATCTATATAATACGCCGGTTTTAACTCACGTGTTTTGGAATGCCCGACTAGTTTCGGACTCAAGCGGACCTTATTCATGAGCTGGTGACGCGGCGGGGTTCAGAACCGAGCTTGTTCAATACCATATGGACTTAGTTACTTATTCAGAGACCCAGACTAATATTCTGATACATTAACTACTATTATTTAGAACTGATATATTGACGGCCTTTTTGATCAAGTAGACGCAAAGAGTGAAAGCTATGCATGACATCTTTAGTCCGAAATGAGGTAGGCAAAGTATTACTGTTTTTCCATTAGGTAATTCTCAGTAGCAGCACGGAATTCAGAGAAGTGCTTGATTAAAAGACTCACCCTCTATTTCATGACTTCTTTGTGTCTTGTTAATGACAATTATCATTCCTTTTATGTAACAATGTGAGTATACTATACACTGCCTACCTGTATCTTATTGCAATGCACACCTTTTAACACACAACACTGACACTAGATCGGAACTGTATCGACACTGTAACTCGCGCAGTCGCTGTCTGTATCTAAGGGTCCCGTGCGTGTCGGGGCGGAGTCCCCGGGGCTCCGCTAGAAGCCCTCCTGGTAGGCCTTGGAGTCGAGCCGCGCCTGCAGCAGCTCCAGCTGTCGCCGCGCCTCGCATTGCGGGAAGTTGTTCAGTTCGTAGTACTGTGGTGCTATTTTTAACAACCATTCCGCTGTGGACAATTAGTGTTATATTTAATATCAGTTTAGTGCGTTTTAAATTATTATCTGATTAAAATAAAGGTAGATGTCGATTATACTGTGTTTTTATTATGAATACTTAGAGGTATCTGCCTGCCGAGGTCTGCGCCTGATCTGCATATTTACCCATCGGACTATGAGTGTGACTGAATGGTATGCACATGTGTTTGCACTATATTATCTCCTGCGTCAGGCAGTCTCAGTTGAGATAGGCCACTAACATTACAAGCTGTTAGCCTTAGAGCGTGTGTGTGAGTGTACTCTGTGTGTGTTATGTATGTAATATATTGATGACCTGATTGGCGCAGTGGCTAAGCGATTAGACTGCTGCGCTTAGGTTGCGGGTTCGATTCCCGCACGGGGCAAAAATTTGTGCGATCCACATTTGATTGTCCCGAGTCTGGGTGTTTGTGTATGTGATATTTGATGTTTGTGAAACACACCCACGATACAGGAGAAATTCCTAGTGTGGGGCAACGTTTAAAAAAAAAATGCCTTTGTGATGTTGATGTGCGCAAGTATCTCTGTCTGTGACATTTGCGTGTATGTGTGTCTGCTTGTGTGCGTGTGTGTATTTGTCAGTGTGTGTGCGCGCGCGTGTTTGCGTGTCAGTATGTGCGCGCGCGTGTGTGTGCTGCGTGTACGTGCGTGGGTGTATGTCTGCGTCTGCGTGGGTATGTGTATCTCGGTATAACTGTGCCTATCTCTGTCTTTCTAGGTGTGTGTGTGTGCGTGTGAGACTCACGTTTGATGTCGGTGACGGTCCTGATGTAGTTCTTGGTGGTGAGCACGAACTCGTTGTAGATGACCCAGTCGGGCTTGTGGTCGAGGCAGGTGCTGGGGTGCAGCTGCACCACCTGGTTGTCCTTCACCGTCAGGTAGTGGCCTGTGCGCTCCAGGTGGGCCACCTGTTGATTAACATCACTATAGTATACACACTTACATAACCAGTGTATCTAGCATGACTTAAAACATAACATCACGCCTGTATAACCCCGAGGGGTAGGCAGAGTGTATAGTACACCCACATTTGTCAAAAGGACATGCCCACTCCTCGAGCTTATCATTGCAACTCCTGTAGGCTGTAAGCCAGGATACGGGACATGCCGACCACTCGAGCTTATCATTGCAACTCCTGTAAGCCAGGATCTACAATGATAACCATTAAGAACCATCGAGGCAATGAAGCTCGAGGCGTCCCAGAGAAATGACTCGACTGTCTTGGAACCTAGGAGGAGGAGGAAAATAAATGTATTCCCACTTCCCTCCATAGCAAGCGGGAGACAAAGACTAATATGCACGAAGCATAATAAGGGATCCGCAACTGAGATAAGCCCAGTCGCCAAGCACCACGGGTATTAAAGTAAAAACTTATGGGTCCTAGCTGTTATTTTGATTCCAATAGTAGGTACAGCAAAAAATAATTATGCTATCTATTACACATCTTTGTATGTTGTATGATGTATGTGTGTAGTCCGGAACACTTTTCTCGTTCATTTTGTTAGCATATGACGTATCTATACTTTTATCTATAATAATGTTCTCCTGACCGAATTTCGGTCCCGGCGGCCTGTCTCAGCTGAGACTAGCCAACTACGCAGGAGATATTATAGTGCACAAGTATGCGCGCAGACACAGGTGCACTCCCTATTCCCTCACTCTCATAGTCCAGGACGGTAAGACATGACCGGAGAGAGATCAGGCGCAGGACCAACGGCTTAACGTGCCTTCCGAAGCACGGTGGGGTCTCGACATCTCGACATGTGAAAACGGTCACCCATCACAAGACTGACCGCGGCGAGAACGGCTTAACCTCACAGATCGACTGACCTGCCGGGTAGCCGGGTAGCTACGAGCCCCACACTTTTACTCTTATCTATAATAAATGATTGGTAACATACCTGCATGAAGAATCCATTAACTAGTGCTTTCCTTATATTAATGTAGTAGTCCTTGCTTGTGAACTCTGTACTTGTTCGTTTTAAGTTAAACCTGGAGCAATCATTACAAATTATTACTATTAATACAGTGCTAGACGAAGCTAAAGATGAAAATCAATTATTTAAAATAGACTTATTTTATAAGTACATTCATTTATTTTACAATGCCTAATTGTTTAAGTAGTAGGTACAGTCTATTGTGAGAGACTGGTGCCTTTTTTTTTTTGTTATCGGGAGGAAACCTTCAAAAGGCACCCGGCCCCGTGGGGTAGGGACCGGGTAGTGTGGGATTTCTACCCCACTAAAACCACCCCGGTGGTCATCATCTGCACGAACAAGGGAAGTCCCGGGACCTCTAAAAAGACCGACTCCGGAAGAGAGACTGGTGCCTAAGCTAGGTAACATCCTGTATTTCAGGTCACTAGTTCTCACCCCGTTTAAATGAGATACAATTTTTGTTGAGACCTAATCGTACTGGCTGTATGAAGGAATTTTATGTTTTTTCTATTTTTTGAATACGATTTACTTGTCATATCTTTGTCACACAAATAAACTAATTACAACAATTTTTAACTCTAGAGAGAAAGTGTTTACAATAATAAGTTATTAAAACATTAAACAAAATTACATCACGACAGCCCCCAAAACGCCCGCTCGTCATCGCTTCCTAGTGCTATAGCTGGGTAGAAGAAACTGCGCAACAAACTACCCAGCAGCACGATCTGTCTGTCAAACATTTGCTTATTTATCCAGTCCAAAGCATCACATGCAATGTTTGATCTATTGGTTGCTATTGGCAGAGTGTACACGTACAGTACTCCCACATTTCACTAGTTATGTTATTTGTCCCAGGGCCTGTTTCACCATCGACAAGTAAAGTGTCAAGTAGACTAACCGCCACTTAAAGTCACCCGTAACTCATACGAATTTCACAATATCTGAGTAGCATTAATCAGGAGATAAACTGGCCTGTAACTAAGATACGATAGAAGATACTCGTAACTTTTACTTGTCGATTAGCATTAATCAAGAAGGAACTATTCAACACTTTACTTGTAGATGGTGGAACAGACCACTACTGTACAGGGGTCTATTAAATAAAATATTGCTTAATATTGATCTAACATGGAGCAATGAAAAAATATGGTGTAATACAAATCACTCGCGACTTTTCACAATCATTGTGCAATCTTCAATAGCATAATATTATGCAAAATAATTGATGGTTCTGTGTTTGTGAAAAACGTTTTTATCTGTCTGTTTGTTAAAGCTAATCTCTGAAACTGTTGGCCCGATTTTGACTGAACTTTTACTGGCAAATAGCTCATGTTATAAGTATTAAGTAATATTTAAACTTTTTTGTCTGTCTGTTTGTTAAAGCTAATCTCCGAAACTGTTGGACCAATTTTGACAGGACTTTAACTGGCTAATTAGCTCATGTTATAAGGAATATCTTAGGTTGCTTTTATTTAGAGAAATTAAATTAAAACAATTAAGGCACGCAACGCGGACGAAGACGCTGCTGGAAGCTAGTAAGTGATAGGTAAGCAGGATATAGATGATCACTGACCTATCCATTATCCTACTGAGCTGCTGGCGCACGTTGTCCCCCGACTTCAGGGAGCGGTAGTTTATGAAGTTATCGTAACACCAGTGGGGGTCCTCCATGTCTGGAAGAAGATTAAACCGCATTAATACCTCGTTGTACTGCATACTCGGTGAAGGAAAACATCGTGAGATGAATCTAAATTGATAATCATGAGATGGAGTCGGCTACTCACTCTGCTTGAAGGCGTGGTACACGTTCAGCAGCGTGAGATGGTCTCCGTCGATGTGCGCGAACCTCATCTTGGCTTCGTCTGCCGCCTTGCGCGCCTCGTTTGGTCGCACGAAGCACTGCGGCACTGGAACATTACGGAAACATCGGTTATATAAATATATAATTATTAGTCGAGAGACTCGTAAATATATATCAGTCGATCTGCGAGGTTAAGCAGTACTTGCCGCGGTAAGTTCTTGAATAGGAGACCTTTTTGTAAGTACGTACCTGATAACATGGCAGTGATGGAGAGGATCTCGTTCGAACAGTTGTGGTTGCAGCTGGCTATCAACATTTTCGCCAGCTGAGGGTCCAGGGGGAATTCCGCCATCACCGCGCCCAAGTCTGTTAGGTTGCCGTCATCATCTGGAAGATGGAGGCATATTGTTAAGGATACATACATAATTACACCTGTAACACTCAAAGAAGAAGTGCAGAAGTGTATAGTACACCCACATTTCTCCAGTCATGTTATAGGTCCCAATGTAATAGGGGGCGAGCTGGTCATCGACCGGTCACAAATCCAGACGCCGTGCTGCTACTGAGAATTGCCTAATGAAGAGCTCAAAAACATGTTTCCCAACCCGGGAATCGAACCGAGGATCTCAAATTTCGTACTTGCATTGAATCATGATTCGAAAGACAAGTAGCGTATCTAGCGGCCGAAGCGAATTGTGAAGACGAATGATATTCTTTCGAAGTTCTTTTATCGGAAAAAATGTCATCATGATCAGTGCAGTGGTTTAGTGTACAAAGGTAATAAACAAACTTATAATCAATATATGTATAAAATAATCTCTGTTTCCCTCGGTAACGCTATAACTTGAGAACGGCTGGACCGATGTAGCTAACTTTGGTTTTGAAATATTTTATAGAGGTCCAGCGAAGGTGAGAAGGCGGTACTACGTTCGCCGGGTCAGATAGTATATGTTAGGACTAGATTCTGCCAGCGACTTCACCCAAGTGGATTTCGAATGTTTTATAACCTAGCCTTCGTCGATAAATGAGCTATGTAACACTGACGTCACCCTTAAGACGTAAATACTAAAAGTGAACTTAAAATTCGACACAACAACGATGGCTGTTGGTTAGAGCAGCGCCACGGTACGGCGAAGTTCGCAGGTTCGAGTCCTGCTCGTGTCCATCATTTTTTAATATTACTTTATTAATTTTGACTGAAATAGTTTTTCAAATCGGACCAGTAGTTCTTGAGATTAGCGCGTTCAAGCAAACAAACAAACTCTTCAGCGTTATAATATTAGTATATAGATGTATATGCTCACCGAGTGCAGCCAGATAGTTGAGCAGTTCCAGAGCCCTCATCAGCGTCTCCGGCGCGGGAGGGTCCATAAAGTCGAAGTGCACCAGGTCATCGATCCCAAGCTTTTTCAATTGTAATACTACAGACCCTAAGTTCGATCTGCAACGTCAATTGGGCGGCGGGTTAGAGTGTACCGATCTGAGACTCACCGGCTGGTGTCTGACATCTAGATAAATAACTAGGTTTAGTTGGCCGTACGTTGAGCCTGACTGGAGGTGTAGCTACATTGGGTTATTGACGCCATTCACCAAACATTCCAACACAACTTCTCTAAAGAAATGCTTTATTTTAAAGCCACCGGGAACAGCACACAGAGTTGTGTGCTCTAAAATCTCTGAACATTTTTAATAAACTGTGAAATAATTTTTTTTATTTCTTTGAAATCAATAAATAGTAAGTCAACTGAGTTTGCGAACTAGTGACGTCACAGGTTCCTATTTCCATACAAAATCTATGGAGGAATACGTTGTGACAGCTCATAAAAAGTGTGCCAATTGATTGGTGATGTCAACTTCCCAATAGTAATGCCTAGCATATGTGAAGATTCAACAATTATAACTATAGTTGTGCTATCTCACTCGTCCGTTTGACTACGAATGTAGTGTAGCGTGCACATGCGCTGTTGTAGTGTGTTACTTGAAGAGCGCTCGGGCACGGTTGCTATGGCGACACACACACAAGCGCGCGTCAGAACACGATACTACTACAGCGAGAGACTAACGGACGTAGTGAGATAGAACATCTCACGACACACACACAACATGATATAATTAGAGGGTCTAATAATAAAATTTCTCCTGTACTGTCAGTGTGTTTCACTATGAAATATCACACACAAACCCGGGAAAAACATCTGTGAATCCCATTTTTTTGTACCGTGCGGGAATCGAACCCGCAAACCTTAGCACAGAAGTCAAAATGTCTTATTAACATATTTAATCAGGGCTTCTATATACCCCTATCAGATCAAGCTTACTAAGGGGTCAACAAGTACAAAGACCCCTAAAAACATAGAATTAAGTTAAAAATTCTAAACATTGGTGTATACCACTACCAATCACCTCAAAATCTCTGGATACGTGTTGTCCTGCATTTCATTCTTGTAAGCCTTCTCCGTGTACAGTCGGAAGCACTTCCCGGGGCGCGTCCTGCCCGCGCGGCCCGCCCGCTGCTGCGCCGACGCCTTACTGATGGGCGACACCAACAACGACTCAACCCTGATCCGTGGATTATACACTTTCTGCTTCGCGAACCCCGGATCTATCACGAAGACCACACCGTCTATAGTCAGTGACGTTTCCGCTATGTTCGTGGACACCACTACTTTGCGTCCTATGGCCCCGTTCGCACGATTTGGGGGCGCTGGCTCGAAGATTCTCTGCTGCAAATTGGGTGGCAGCGTGGAATACAGAGGTATGCACTTGAGTTCGCCCGCGTCCGGCCCCAAGTTGTCAATCTCCCTCTTGATTCTTTTACATGCATCTTCTATTTCCTCTTGTCCCGTCAAAAATAGTAGGATATCCCCGGATATCTCTTCACAGATGTGTATCTGTATCACTGTACGTATAGCGGCCTCTAGATAGTCCCTCTCGGGCTGTGGGGTGTAGAATATCTCCACGGGGTGTGTTCTACCGGGAACATTCATTAGCGGTGCATTGTCGAAGTACTGTTGAAACTTCCCAGCGTCCAACGTCGCAGACATGATAACTAGTTTGAGATCTGACCGCTGTTTTATAACCTCTTTTAAGACGCCCATTAGTATATCTGTGGCTAGAGTTCTCTCGTGAGCTTCGTCAAGAAGTATGACTCTGTATTGCTCCAGCATGGGGTCCGACATCGCTTCTCTCAGCAACATACCGTCTGTCATGTATTTGAGTATAGTTTGGGGTCCAGAGCAGTCTTCGAAACGGATGCTGTAACCGACTTGCTGTCCCAGTGCCACATCCATTTCTTCAGCGACTCTCTGTGCGACGGACATGGCTGCCACTCTTCTGGGCTGCGTACAAGCCACTCCTTTGGACTTGCCAGCGGTGACTGCAGCGAACTCTACAGACCACTGCGGTATCTGTGTGGTCTTGCCGGAGCCCGTCTCGCCTACGAGCACGACGCACTGGTGTGTGTTGAGGAGTCTCATGAAGTCGTTCTTATATTCCCATACTGGAAGGCCGAGACGGCGGCGCAGGAGCTCGTGGTAACGGTGTGAATGTGGGAGACCTGGAATTAATTAAAAGATTAAAACCTCTATCTATTATTAATTTAAAGTGCATACAATAGTCATACGAAGATAAAATATCATTTATTCAGATTAGAATAAATAATAGTACGTTTTGAATGTCGGCAGAAGAAACAGCGCAACATACTTGATAATGTTTACATAGGCGAAATGAATGTCTGAAACATGGGGTATTTTTTTGTCGTCTATATTCAACACCTTACACTCTATTATTCAAGTCCGCCTTGCGCGCTACTGAACCACAAAGTACATATTTGCTCTCATCATCATCATACCTATGCCGATAGATGTCCACTGTTGAACAAAGGCCTCCCCCTTTTTGAAGGGGGGAGTTGCCATAATCTCCACGCTTGGCAAGCGGCATGAAAGCCGTCGCCGTTAGTATGTTACAGCGCGAACATCCGTGACGCACTACAAAAGCAAGCCAGCCCCAAGACGCGCGTCCATGAATGAATTTTTAAAATTAAAAATATAGTTTTGAAAATTGCCTCCTATTATTTGAATGTAACAGGTAATTTTCGAACTTCACTACATAGTATAAAACAAAGTCGCTTTC
This sequence comes from Abrostola tripartita, assembly GCA_905340225.1. Lineage (NCBI taxonomy): Eukaryota > Metazoa > Arthropoda > Insecta > Lepidoptera > Noctuidae > Abrostola > Abrostola tripartita. The sequence continues at coordinate 289,249 of HG996513.1, read as the reverse complement.
TCTGTCCCTATATCCCTATGTATGCTTAAATCTTTAAAACTACGCAACGGATTTTGATGCGGTTTTTTTTAATAGATAGAGTGATTAACGAGGAAGGTTTATATGTATAATAACATCCATTAAATAGTAGAGAAATACTTATAATATATATTTTATACCCGTGCGAAGCCAGAGCGGGCCGCTAGTAAACAATATACAAACTTAACTTCTTTAAGATATTTGTCTTTAGGCAGTATAGATGGCGAACTTACCAGTGAATGGGTTGACGCCGGGCGTGCTGGTGGCAGTGGGGGGCATGATGCTGCCCATGCTGGCTACAGCCGAGTCTGACGCCTCCCCGCTGCCGCCCGACTTGGCGGCAGCCGCAGCTTTCTCCTCCCTGCGGACAAACCCATTTACTTTCTATTGGCAGGAAGGTAACTTAAAAGTTATACTAATATTATTCACCAGATTGTTATTTTTAAAACAGCCTCTAAGTATTTACCCCCTTACTTATAAAAATTGGCATTGTTGAACAATCGGTTAAATTACACCTGTCACTGTTATTTGCATATAAAAAAATAGAGATGCCAATAGACTTAACAAGTGGTTATCTTAAAACACATGCTAGCATCGTTTATAACTACGAGGGTTGTAGTGTAATTCCTAACGTAACATAACATCTCGCATGTATTCCCTGAAGGGGTAGGCAGAGGTGAACATATAGTACACCCACATTTCGCCAGTTATGTTGTAAGTCCCAATGTAATAGGGGGCGAGCCTATTGCCATCAACCGGGCACAAATCCAGACTCCATCTTGCTACTGACAATCACCTAATGGAAAGCTCAGAAACACTTTGCCCAACCCGCGATTTGAACCCAGGACCTCTTGCTCAGCAGTCGCGCTTAGCGACCACTAGACCAACAAGGCAGTCATACCAACAAGGCATTCAGTTAAAGTATACCATTATTATTTTGTTACATCTATCCTATCCTTCATTTGTTCTGTTGTTCAAATCTACCGTTGATGCCTGAGACCTACGCCATGCATCCTGACCTCAGTAACCCTAAAGATGACGGCCATCCCGCTCTACATTGGGACCTATAACATAACTGGTGGAATGGGGGGTAGACTATGTGCACCTCTGCCTACCCCCTCAGAGGATACAGGTGTGATGTTATATGTTATGTTACACAGATGTGTGCAATCCTATATTTTGCTTCGCAGAGTAATAGCTGTGGTAGTAGTGTGTTTAATAATGTATTAGCACTGATAGCCAAGTGGTATGAACGTTGGACTGCCAAGTGGTATGAACGTTGGACTGCCAAGTCAAAGGTCGCAAGTTCAAACCCCGGGACGTACCAATGTCTTTTCGAATTCGTGTGGGTACTATAACTTAGTTATCAGTTGCTAAAAACTGTGAAGGAAAACATTGTGAGAAAACCGGCACACCTGAGAGATTTTTCAACAGTGTGTAAGGCCATGTCAGGCGGTTTAAACTCTGACACCAGGTTGTTCATCAACCATATTATGAGATGAGAGAGTGTGTTTGAATATCCAATATAATAATATATGGGTCTAATGCGACACACAGCTCAAGACCAATCCTGGGTTTGATTTCCTTTTGAGTCAGGGACAACATCCTCAACTATTACCTATTTAAGCATAACATGCAAGATGTGAGTACTAAACACTTGTCTGTCTTTTTGGGACACAGGGGTCATGTTATGTTTACAAAATATGTGACCTATAATTGGTAACTATGTAAATGATTTCATCAATTCGGTTAATGTCCATAAATTATTACTAAGTTTAAAAGATCATTAATACACCATAGATTCCTATGAAAGTGATGTTTGTTTACTTTGGTAGAAAATACAAGGAAAATAAGACCTTATCCCTCTGTTTTGATCTAATAAATAATTCAAGCTTCGTCTAAGTTGTTGCTGTATTAAATTAACATAGAAAACTAGGAAATAATTGAAAAAGAAGAGATACTGTTTATTTTCACTCATTATTGTAACATTGAAGGCTTATTAATTGTTCAATTGACAATGCACCAGCAGTTTAGGCCTCTGTGTTTAAACACAACAGTATGCTACATCAAATATTTATATTTCAACCATAACTATGGAGCGATGCGATACGGCTGCGCGCTACTCCGAATATTTTACTTAATAATGCCCCAAGTTATATAGCCTTAACTTTATTACACTGTATGTACGCTATGCATTTTTAAATACAGTCTGAACCGAAAGGCTGGGCTTAAGATGAAAGAACATTGATTTTACGATGTTTTAAACCGGTGCGTGCGAAGAAAATTCGCGTTTATAAATTGATGTAGTTAAGACCTTTTTAGAAGGCAACTTGCTTTAGATATTAAAGCTTTTAGATAGGAATAACATGATACACGCTGTAGTTTCATGCCTTTTGATGGTATGACTGATAATTTAATTAAATACAGCAAACAAAGGCATGTAAACGTTGAATTAAAGCATGGCACAACAAACATTTATAAACGTGTTACTAACCTTTTCTTTTTGATAAAAGGATCCATCACTTCAATTCGGCGCTTAGACATAACGAAATAAACCACATATAACACTAAAACAAATTAAAATACGAGAAAATTCTTTGAATTTCCCAATAAAACTCAACATCCAACAAGATGGCGACTTCGCTGCATTGAAACAAAAAAAGTTACGTTTTTGTTTATGGTTACTACTTACAGTGTTGCAAGTAAATAAAATAACTGATTATAATTTCTTAATTAGTAATTTTATCTCTTGGTCACAGCCATAGAGAAAATAAGTATAGAAGAGGGGCGGTGTCTTAACAAAACAGCAACCCAAGATCGATTAGTTCCCCATGCCATCAGAGATGTCACTAGGAGTTCCAAAAATCACGATCGCGTATTTTTAGACTAGTTTACGGATACAACAACAAACTGAACCTTCTCTTTATGAACTTGTTGATTATAACACAGATAGATGGTGCGGAAATAAATGAGATAGTGATTATATGAACACTCATAAAGAACATACATACGCTTACTTCGTAATAATTATTACGAAATTAAATATTTTATTTACATCAAAAATATAATTATTATTAATTATAATATTTTAATGCTTTTTGATGATTAGTTAGTGGGTGAATGGTTAAAGCCAAAACTATATAGGACATGTTAAAAGGTATTTGAAGTTGATTCAGGGCCGATTTAGATGAAAAAGTGGTCACATTCATAGCACAAGTTCCGCGAGCTATTTTACCAGTAATACTTGTAAGTTTACCTAATTTTTTATTTATCTATAATAGTTTTTAAATTCATTGCTGGAATGTATTTGAATGGATTTTTTCTAATCGACTTAAAAGAAAAAGGAACTTTAAATTCGATTCAAAATTAGAAGATATGGTAGTTCAGTCGATTATGGTTCTGCTTTTCATTTTAGTAGTCGTAAGTTCAAATCCTTGTGGTAGACATTATTTTTTACAATTTTTTAAACTATTTCTGATATATAAAAGCTTTTTATTTTACATTATGTTGTTGGAAGCAGTTAACGTGCGATTTGTTAATATTTGATAGTAATAAGTGCAAGACTTACTTAATATGGTTTTACAATTTAATTAATAATAATACGATAAAATAATATTTAGTGGATTCGAAAAAGATAATTCAGTTCATACGTAGTTGTTTTACTTTTTGGTTCTTGTATCAGTGGAATGTTGTAGAAATTTTAACATAAAAAGATTAAAAAAGCGAACTTGTATATCATGATTTGACCCCAGTACCATGTACATTACAGTCAGTGTTACATACTGTAAGACTATTCTACCACTATATAATTTTTCAAAATAGATGTTCCAAACCTGCTTTTATTGTTTAAGAAACGTTATGACGCGGTGAATTTGAATTTTAGAATCGTATGACAACTGTTAATAAACTCAATTAAAATAATACGACTCGGCTACTGCTAGGCGACCATTTTCCATAAATATATCCACCATTATCATAATATTTATAATTACTTCGTGATATTAGGCGTATCATAAAATAATATTTTGTGGATTCGAATGAGATAATTCAGTTCATACGTAGTTGTTTTATTTTTTGGTTCTTGTATCAGTGGAATGTTCTAGAAATTTGAAAAAAAGATTCAAAAAGTGATTCATATTACCGTGTTTTGATCTTAGCATCATGTAAGCTGCGATCAGGGTTACATATTTCAAGACTATTCTAACATTAAATTCATATGCAAAATAGATGTTCCAAACCTGCGTTTATTGTTTAAGAAACGTTAAGACACGGTGAATTTGTATTTTAGAATTGTATGCCAACTGTTAAAATTGATTACACTATTTAACACATTTGATTATTTTCATCAGCCGGAAGACTATTTATAAGATAACTATTTAAGTTACAAAAAAAGATAACTATTTAAGTTACAAATTTGCTTATTTTTTGGTTTGAATTGAAGTAAAATACGAGGAGCTGACGTTGTGCGTGGCCAAAATATATCTACTATAAATTGTGTCACACATCAACATAATATTATAATATGAACATAAAAAGATTCAAAAAGTATAAGTAGATGTTGTGATTTGATCCGGGTGACATAAAATCTGCAGTCACTGTTATAAACCATAAGTCTATGTTGATATATATTATATTGGTAAAATAGATGTTCATACATTGCGTTTATTGTTTAAGAACGTATTCTTGTATTTTTTATATGTACTTGTATGTACTTTATATTTTAAAATAGTATTGGAGCGAATGAATTTCAATGTCATAATTTTAACTTTGACATAAGACTAATACACGCATGCGCTTCAATAACGTACTTTATATTTAAAAATAGTATTGGAGCGAATTAATGTCAATGTCATACTTTTAACTTTGACATAAGACTAATACGCGCATGCGCTTCAATAACATTTCGTTATTCAAAATCCATGAATGCGAAACTAATTGTTATGCAACATTTTTCTAATACATAATTATTTGCATAATCTTTAATGATTTTTACGTACAACGTAATGCATACGTACGCTTTCATTTAATCTATAATTAATTATTTTATGTAATTTAATTTTTATTACCTAGATATGTTCATGCGTAACAAGAAACGCAGATAGTTATAGAATAGGGGAAATGGCAAAAGGGAATTTCCGGGGTTGAATTCCTTTTAACATTGATTTGAAATCCGCAAGTTCTAAAGAAAAACAAATTGTTATGAAAAGGTCCAGTAGTCGTTACAATTATTTTCGTGGACTTATATATTCTGTAAATGGCTAGGGCAGGATCTGGCATTGTCCTTTATGATCTAGTTTTGTAACATTTACGACAGCGCCATCTATTCCAATTACGCACAAGTCAATTTGTATACTAAGTTTTGCAACATTTATGACATCGCCATCTATTGTCCACTCTTATAAGCCAATTAGTAAAGAAATTATTGTTATTACTTGTAAGTACGCGCACAGTAACGCCATCTTGACCTTCCTACACAGTTTGGGGAAACTAGTGAGCAAAGTCTATTGTTAGAGGTTGGAGGTCTTATTCTGATTAGTCTATGTCACAGCTCAGAGTAAACTAAATAAAGAAAGAAATCTAGACAGACAAAAAAAGATAACTTCCCTCCAATATTGAATGTTAGCCGTCGTCTAAGTTAATTATTAAGGTTTTAAAGTGACATATGTCGAACGTTGTAAATTTATTAAGGTGACTTCGTTGATTTTGTCACTTAAAATAGCAAAAGTAGTAGCCATTGGCTTTAAAACTTATTCGTTTATTTAATTTTTACTGAATCGAAAATGATAACCACCTCAAAACTCTATGGATTTAATAAAGGACTTAAATAGCAAGTCCTTAGTTTATGTTTGTTATTTAAAAGTAATAACTTGATCTTTACGGTTCATTACACGCAAAATATTATTATTATACGCAGATAAAAACAATTTGAAGTATGTGCATAACGAATTTCTTTATTTATAAATGATCTAATTCATCTTTGACTACGTGTACTATTTATCACATGCTCTAAAATTTGTCTGTTTGATCATAGGTTTGATGTAAACACATGAATTTCAAATGAAACATTAATCACACAAGACCCCAGGATTATTGTGAATGTATCGTAAACCGTAACGTATACGAACGAAGTCAAACAAAAATGTCACACCAATCGAGAACTGCGTATTTTGTGTGCTAATTTAATTGAAAAATTGAAAATTTATTGGATAATGTGCATATATTCCGCAAATCCTGTCATTATTTATATATTTGAGTGATTTTGGGTAAAAATTGGATCCTGGATGTGAGTGAACTAAGTGTTATGATTATGGACGAACGAGTATCGAGTTTATGTGAATTGTTATAAAAATATATCACAAAAGATTATAAACAACGAAGAAGTTCCAACATATAAACCTAGACGTGAGTAGTGTTATTTATTGTGGAATCATCACACGTTCTTCTCCAATGATGTAGAATTTCAAGATGGCGGAAATGTAACTTTTATTTTGATCATTTTGTTTATTTCTCCAGTTTTGCCGTCTAGCACTCGGTTTTTTCTTTTTGTTGTTACTTTATATAGTTGGAATAGGTCTTTGACATCAATTTAACGGACTTTGTAAAGAGGTCGTTCAGTAAAGAGGTCCTGTAAGGTTAATGAACTTGTTGAAACCTGTCCAAGTATAGGAAAAAAATCGTCTGCCTTATAGAAAAACCATGTCGTTTGAGAAAAACATCTTAAATAATTCCTACAAATATTTAAATTTACCATTGCACACAGTTGGGTAAGTACATGAGTAATAACATTTGAAATTTAATTAGTAATATTTTATGACACACGTTTTTGGAACAAACTTGCCTGGAAAATAGTATTTATTTCCCTCTTCCTGTTGCCTGTAGCTAGCTTACTTCTTGAGACCCATACTACAAAATAATACATGGTCCTATATCTCACTGGTAATGCTACTATTAAAGGCACATTTTTACCTTTTGAGCACCATGGTCTATATAGAAAACAAATGTTTTCATGCCATCCACATCACTAGTTTGTTATTACATTACATAAATGTTACAATTAGATATTGTCTTCTAATAAAGTCATGGCCTGGAGCCTACAGGTGTACTAAAACTGTACCTATTTTAATAAAATTTAGATTAAAGCTTCAGTAATGTGGTCTTTATAATATCCCAGTTACCATAAACAATGTATTATGCCACACATTAATATAATTATAAACACATTACATAATGTACAAATCAATATCATAATATGGGTACATATGTGTGGCAATTACCGTACCATGAACATTTGACTTATACTTTGTTGTGGGCGGAAGCTAGTAATTATGAAGTGGACCCACTGTCCATGCTGCCCGTCCTGCGAGACGCGTAACACATATCCTCGCCATTAATATAAATGTGTGGACAACAAATTGGAACAATTAGAATCAATTAAATTGTCCCCACACTAATTCTAACTCTGATGACTAATATGGAGAAGCTTTTTATATTGTGTAGCCAAGTTTAATTAATTTGTGTTTTGTATGAGCCCTACTAATGGCTAAAGGCTTGCTGTATAGACTTATCATGGGCAGCAGTGGGTATATAGACTCCAGATGACCTCTGACTACCCTTTAGGCATAACAGGTGTGAACTTCCAAAACTAAAGTAGATTTTTTATCAAAAGCACATTGCACATCCGTGCCATGCCGTGCCGTGTGGTAACCGGCCTAGAATTGACTACCCTAGGCGACCAAGAAAAAATACCAGAAGATGGGTGCAGTGTCTTCTGTAACTTGACCACCAATACTGTGATCCCCAAGCCGCTTGCCAAGTGTGGGGATTATGGCAATTGGCAACCCCCTCTCATTTAACGGTGAGGCCTTTGTCCAACAGTGGATGTCTTCCAGCTGACGATGATGATGATATTGCACATCTGCGTCTTAAGTCACAAGAATTGACCTACTGAAGAAAATAAATTTTACTTCCTAATTATTTTGATCTAGCCTGTTTTAATCATGGGTAGATTAAGGTGTTAGATAGTAATAAAAGACCCAGGCACAAAATTACAGATTTTCTTAAAAAACTAATGGATTTAAATCTTATCTATGAGTCACTGTTAATTTTGAGGTTCATCTTTATAAGTTGGCAGGAAATAAACTGATCAAAAATTAATGTAACAGTCTTAAGACTGGTACTGGTATGGATTGTACAATAGTGCTATGATCATGGTCCAACTGTTGGGTGACTGTGGTCTACCTGGCACGGGACAGTGGCGCAACAGTATCGCAATTTGACAATCTATAACTAAAAATACAACATTGTTTTTTAAATAATATTTCGTGGATTATATTCCAGATGGTAGTTCGCTGGGAGAACATCGCATGTGCTAGCTAGACATACAAATACGACACAAAATGGGTCAGCAGACATCAAGGAAGAGTGAGTATTTATTAATTATACTACTATTATAATTATATCAATGTTTGTTTGTATTTTCGTACAGTACAGCCCATGGGCCAGAATTTGGGTATACTTGTTATAAAGAAAACAGCTCGATGTATTACATACTAGCCGTTTTTCGTGGTTTTACTTGTATCCTGCAGGAACTGTTATGCATTATTTTGATTTCTAAGGTGTATATTTTATTATATTACTGTAAACTTCCATCAAAATCTGTTCAATAGTCTTTGCGCGAAATAGGACATGCGCATCCATACATCCTTAAGGCTTCACATGAAAGGATAATAAACATACGTAAATCCTCGCAAACTTTCGCGATAATATTATAATCAGTAAAGAACCAGAGACTGGTAGTGATTGTGTCTCAAGCATGCCTCATTCTAAAATTCTTCCCACAAGGCTTAAAACACTAATTATTTTAGTTCAGATTAAGATTCAATGCCCTGTTTACTATAGTCAATTTAGACAGCTGTATGCTTGGTATATGTTTGGCAGAGGTAGAGATGGACCAGCTATGAGTTTTGCCGACTAGCCGACCGTTCGGCCGATCTTTGCGTTCGGAAATGTTCGTCGCGCTTGCAATGCTTACGTACGGGCGGAGGTTAGAAAAAAAATACATAAGTCAGTAAATTATATGCTTAAACAATTTCTAATTAGTGAAACTACCTACTTAATTTTTAGAACCAAAATTTGATTATAATAATAATAATAACAGCCTATAACTGTCCCACTGCAGGGCAAAGGCCTCTTCTCGTATAGAGAAGGATTGAGCACTGATCACCACGCTAGCTCACTGCAGGTTGGCGATTTCAGATAATTAAATCCAGGTTTCCTTACGATGTTTTCCGTCACCGTTAGTCAGTGGTGTCTTAGAATATCTAAGAAAGTATTTATGACATTGAAAAAGACACATTGATACTTGCCTGGGTATGAACCTGCAACCTCGTGCATAGAAATCCGGTATGTCAACCACTAGGCCACCACGACATTTGATTTAACAAAAACAATATACATTATATATACACTCGATTTTTTTAAACTACCTACATTATAACTAATAATATATACAACAAAAAATCATCAAAAAATTATACATCGAAATATTCCTCCTCATCACTGTTCTACTTAATCGAAATTGAATCATGTCGAAGAGGACATTACGTGTAAAGACTTTCATTGACGAATTAATTAGGGTGATTTTATTTCAATCACTATTTTCAGCATAAAAATTTAAATAAAATCACATAAAATAATGGGCCGACTAGTTGGTAATCACCGAGGGTCTCGTAGCTATGTGGCTACTGCGCAGATCAGTCGATCTGTAAGTTTAACCCCAGCTTGCCGCGGTCAGTCTTGTGATGGGTGACCGTTTTCACATATAGAGACCCCCTACGTGCTTCGGAAGGCACGTTAAGCCGTTGGTCCTGCGCCTGATCTGTCTCCGGTCCTGTCTTACCGTTCAGGACTATGAGAGTGAGGGAATAGGGAGTGCACCTGTGTTTGCGCACACACTCGTGCACTATAATATCTCCTGCGTCACGGCGGCTTGTCTCATCTGAGACTAGCCAGTCATCCAATTCGGTCTGGAGACTATTTTTAATCGCCGACTACAAATATGGCCGGATAATCGGCTTTACCGCCTAGTTGGTACATCACTAATGTTTAGTAATAACATGATCTCTGTATTGTGGATATTCTTGATGGGTTGTTGTGTGGCCTTCACTAATGTCCTGATAGTGGCTATGGGTGGGTTGCTGGCATTAATCTGTGGTACGTGTGTTGCTTTCTCAGTTAAAGTTGCTCAGGTACGATTTTAATTTTTGTTTTTGCTGAGGATGGCAAAATCGGCCTTACTATGGTCATTAGAGATCATTTTTTATACACCTACACCTAAAATAGCATCACCATCCTTTTTTACGTCTATAGGTCCCAGCACACACATCAACTCGGAAAGGGATCGTCACCGTATCGGCTTTTGCATCGCCGTCAAACAGGCGTCAACACGAGGCGAGGCGATTACGTTACGATTCCGATTAGTGTGCGTTGCAGTAGAGTTTCATACAAAGAATACTGCACGGCTCCAGTTGATACGGTGGCGATCCCTTTCCGGGTTGATGAGTGTGCGTTCAATTACATACGACAACCTCCAAATGGGAAGAAGAAATAGTATAATAAATTTTGTGTATTTAGATAGGCCACCATTGGAACTGAAACTCAGGATTACATTATCGTAAGCCATAGATATTTCTGATATTCAGTAAGATGCTTATTTACTTGGAGGTAAAAGATGCTTGTTTACCTTGTATTGATGTGTGTGTGTGTGTCAGGCGGCGAGTGCACGTGCGGCTGCGGCGCGTGGGAGCGGCGCCGGTACGCGGAGTCCCCGAGCAGTGTGCACCGCTACGTCAGCGCGGTCACCGACAGGTACGCTCCTTCATCTATTATATAAAAATGAATCCCTATTTCCCTTGGTCGCGGCGTCACGCGTCAACGGGCTAATTTTGCTAATTATTTTTGTAGTGTGTTCGTTATTGTCTTGGTAATTCCGTGCTTCGGAAGGCACGTTAAGCCGTTGGTCTTGCGCCTGAAGTCTCTCCGGTCGTGTCGGTCTACCGTCAGTTCAGTTCTCAGTAGCAGCACGGAGTCTGGATTTGTGCCCGGTTGATAGCAATAGGCTCGCCCCCTATTACATTGGGACTTACAACATAACTGGCGAACTGTGGGTGTACTATACGTACACCTCTGCCTACCCCTTCGGGGAATACAGGCGTGATGTTATGTATGTTATGTAATATTAGCTAAGAAACAGTTAATCATTAGCTAGTTAGTTATCATTTGTGATGATCTGGCAAAAAGCAGATAATTTTTCTAATTCTTCTTAAACCCTGAGATTTCCTGACCTGTCGTTTGGGTCTGCAATTGTGGGAGATAAACTTCATCATCAACAGCCGATAGACCACAGTTGAACAAAGGCCTCTCCCTTTTAGAAGAGGGGGGGTGGCCATAATCCCCACGCTTGGCAAGCGGCTTGGGGATCGCAGTGTTGGTGGTCAAGTTACAGAAGATGCTGCTGCCCATTTTCAGGATTTTCCCTTAGTCGCCTCTTACGACACCTACGGGAGGAAAGGGGGTGGTCAATTCTAGGCCGGATACCACACGGCGGGATAAACCTACTGTTAATAATATTGAAATAAAACTATTTTTCTCTGTATCACCCTAAGGTTCACTGGTAAAAAATGCCTTCGTCCCGCGTCCACCTTTATACACTTGTTTAGTACATATAACGTAATGTAACAACCTTGCCTTCCTGGACTTTTGTTGCCTGAAATAAATGATTTATATTTTATATGACATTTTGTGTCATTTTTGCATGTTGCTCATGCTAAGCTTAAATCTAAATTGATAAAGGAAATTTGAAAAATGATGGACACTTCGCCGTACCGTGGCGCTGCTCTAACCAACTGAGCCATCGTGTCCATCATTTTTCAAATTTCCTTTATCAATTTTTATTTTATTTACAAAGCATTAAATGAATAAAATTCTTAAAAATAGTTTCATTTCAACGTCTAATATTCGCGTAGGTGTTATAAATGTTTACCGTCAATGATCTGTAGCCCCCCCCCCCCCCCCCAGATGGAGCGGGCGCGAGTGCGCATGTCGCCGCCGCCGCTGGCGCCGCCCCGCCTGCGTGTGCACCGCCTACCGCCGCGTCAGCGACGACCGGTCAGTTGCTATACTATATATAACTCCCGTCACGCAAACGCAAAGAACGCTAACCGTTAACGTGACTAACGTAACTAGTAAAGTACCTATGATGATTGGCGCAGTGGCTATGCGATTGGACTGCTGCGCTAAGGGTTGCGGGTTCGATTCCCGCATGGAATAAAAATTTGTGCGATCCACAGATATTTGTCCCGAGTTTGGGTGTTTGTGTATGTGATATTACATGTTTGTGAAACGCACCCACGACACAGGAGAAATTCCTAGTGTGGGGCGGCGTTTTTTTTTAAATATAATGCTTGTATATTAAAACAATTACACTTAATTATAAACCACATTAGCAATAACAAAAATGCATTTTTTTGTCTGTCCGTTGGTTCCGGATAATCTCCGAAACGGTTGGACCGATTTTGACCGGACTTTCACTAGCAGATAGGTAATGGTCCACGCTCACCTAGCTAAATAAATGCGCGCGATCCCGCCTGCGTTAACCCCTATTTAAACCCTTCAGAGGGTTGAATTTAAGCAAAAGTAAACTTTCTACATGCCAAATTTTATCAAAATCCGTCCAGCGCAGCGGTTTAGATGTGAAGATGTAACAGACAAACGGACAGTTACTTTCACATTTATAATATTAGTAAGTATGGATGTTTCTATACAGCTTGTCAATAGATGCTTTTGTTATAATTCCAGGCTGGCTGCAGTGCTAACGCTGGGCGCTCGAGACCTCCGGAGAGAGCTGGACGCTATTGTCATAAACACGGGTCAGTACTTCTTATATCGTATTCATCATCATCATCAGCCAAAAGACGTCCACTGTTGAACATCGGCCTCCCCGTTTAAGCAGGGGGGGGGGGGGTGCCATAATCCCCACGCTTGCCAAGCGGCTTGGGGATCGCAGTATTGGTGGTGAATTTACAGAAGATGCTGCTGCCCATCTTCTGAATTTTCCTTTAGTCGCCTCTTATGACACCCACGGGAGGAATGGGGGTGGTCAATTCTAGGCCGGATACCACACGACACTTAAATATCGTATTATTTACTATATACTCCGGTTATACTCACGTGTGTATTCGGGAATGCCCGACTAGTTCGGCTCTCGACTGCCGCGTAACCAGCTCATGAATAAGGGCTCCGTTCGAGATCGAAACTAGGCAGAGTCTGGTGTATTTATAAACTTTGAGACTTGCCAAATACAGGAGATATTATAGTGCACAAGTATGCGCAGACACAGGTGCACTCCAAGTCGCCTAGCGCCATCTACACTTACAACGGTTAATTGTATATTCATCCCTCGACAGACGGTGACACCGGCAGGGACAGTGGAGAGCCGACCGCTGAAGTATACGTGCTGTCTGTAGCGCCCAGAGCGTGAGTACATTGTTACCTATATATCCTACCAATATTACGGCTTAGACTGCCTCGTTGGTGTAGCCGTCGATAAGCATGGTTCAAATCCCAGGCTTCCTACCGTATGGGTGATGAACAACCTGGTGTCAGAGTTTAAACCGCCTGTAGGCCTCTGACATGGGTTTATACACCTTTGAAACATCTCTCAGGTGTGCGTGCCGGTTTCCTCACGATGTTTTCCTTCACCGTTTTTAGCGACTGATAACTAATTTATAATACGCACATGAATTCGAAATGACATTGGTGCGTGCCGGGGTTTAAACTTGCGAAGAATCACGGTTCGCGCATGTTACTGAGTTTTTCAAATTAGGTAATTCTCAGTAGCAGTCCCTTTGCTTACCCTTTCGGGGAAAACAAGCGTAATATAATATAAATATATTACAATATAAAGCATAAAGCAGCAGACCGGGCTTTGTGGCGTACATTGGGAGAGGTTATGTCCAGCAGTGGACTGCAACGGGCTGATGATGATATTATAATGTGTTGTCTACTTTCAGAGTGGAGGGCGAGAGCACTCAGGACAGGCGGCCAGAACTCGCGCAGACTAACGAAGCCCTCCGGTTTCACCCACACTTCCAGGTTGGTAACAGATTTTTTGTTGTTTACTTTAGGGAGATACGCCGTTGAGAGCCGCGAAATTCATTATTTTGTGTTAGTTACTCAGCACAGCTCACAACACTTCCTGGGGAAGCAATAACTGTGTAGCGACATCTACCCGTCGAAGGATGAATGAGGAGGACACACTCGCTAACTATAAATACAGCCGCCCCGAGTTGAGCAGTGGGGCGCCGCGGCCCACCAGGCATACCACCGCCTGGTTGGAAGATCTTCCTTTTCGTTGGAGGAACTCCACATCCCTTCCTCCGAAACTGAATCTGCTATAACTTAAAAACTTGTCTATGGGACAGCATTTGTCAATAAGTGTTATCTGTAGTGCCATGTATTGAAACAACGTGAATGTTGTCCCGCAGGTGGTGTGCAGCGGCGAGCTCCGCACGCTGCTGCTGCGGCCCGCGCCGCCCCCGCACGCGCGCGGCTCCAAGGTGCACACGCAGGTAGGTGCCCACTTATTACATCAAATAGTTTAGCAAAAGTGGTTACTTAAATACTAGAATTACATTCTTTTTGTTAAAAAAAAGAGCATAATTATGATTACATTATTAAAAAATATATATATAATAAGGTTGATATTGAAATGATAGACAAGTTTAATATTACAAATTAATTAATTATAATAAAAATCACATAATTATTACACAATTTTTTTATTTGTTTCTTTTTTACATATCCTATGTTAATCGCGATAGTGTAAGGATTTTAACGACACTCCATACATCAAAATCGGTTCAGGCATTTAGAAGTTATGGTGGAATAAAGAAATTCACACACAAATATACATTACACTCCTTTTTTCGGCAGTCGTGTAAAAAGAAAACAGATCCATAGGAACCAAAATTTTGCCTATACAATTTTTGTGTTCAAAAATGTTCCCACGTCATAGGTACCAGGATAACAGAAGTACAACGGAGATCAATGCCATACAGGTATGGTACGCAATGTTTTAAAAAAATTCCCGCAGCAGCCGAGTTTTCGAACGTTAGGTACTAGGATATGGGGCTCGTAGCTATGCCGCTACCCTGCAGATCAGTCGATCTGCGAGGTTAAGCCGTGCTCGCCGCGGTCAGTCTTGTGATGGGTGACCGTTTTCACATGTCGAGACCCCACCGTGCATCGGAAGGCACGTTAAGCCGTTGGTCCTGCGCCTGATCTCTCTCCGGTAGTGTCTTACCGTCCTGGACCTTGAGAGTGAGGGAATAGGGAGTGCACCTGTGTCTGCGCGCATACTTGTGCACTATAATATCTCCTGCGCTGATGGCTAGTCTCAGCTGAGATAGGCCGCCGTGACCGAAATTCGGTCAGGAGGACATTATTACTAGGATATCAGACGTCTAATGGAGATTACACAAATGCAAATGAAACGCGGATAAAACTGCGGGGAACAGCTAGAGTATTACAATGTTAAGTGTGACGTTGCCTCATGTCCGCAGGTGGACTACATCCACTGTCTGGTGCCGGACCTGAAGGAGATCACAGCGTGCTCGTTCTACTGGGGCAAGATGGACCGCTACGAGGCCGAGAGGCTGCTAGATAACAAGCCGGAGGGTATGTGCACTGTATTATAATATATTCTACTCTTTGGCATATTTAAATAAAGCCTACTGCCTCGATGGTCTAGTGCAGTGATTCCCAAAGTGGTCCAGGTGGACCCCCAGGGGTCCACGGGAGCCTTGCTGGGGGTCTACGTAGGCGTCAATAAAAAATGGGGGTCCATAAGATGTTAATAGGGGTCCACGAAAATTTATCTGCATATAGTTTTTATAAGGGCCTACCTATATTGTTTTAAGTACCTAACTAAGCAGATAACATTTTAATCTGGCAAGCGACTCTTACTTGTCCAAACTTGCGTATTCGATATTACAATTTCGTGTACAGACTTGCAAAGCGCAATCCGTCCGACAATGCTTAGTGCTTGTTTAGACATGATCTTGATCAAGACTATAAATACTCGATGCCAAAGGCATGCTCATTTATTTGTTTCCGGAATTTCGAAAAAGAAGGTGTGAGAAAATTTATATTAGTGTTCCTAGTGCCGGAGAAAAGTAAGTACGTACCTTTTTTTTGTTGTACCTAGTTCTTAAGTATTTTGTTTCGTGTACTGGTCGGTTGATAACAAATGCTTGTATACAATGTGTCCTAGGGATAAGTGACCGCCCGGCGTATTTAGAATATTTGTACAAAATTAAATTAAGTAAAGACGCGTGACGTGCTGCAGTTTTTTTACGATATTTCCTAAGTTTGTTCATCTTTTTCCATTATTTTTGTTTACTGACTAGCCGACATCATAATTTATCAATTAAAATCATTAGACAAAACTAAAATGTAGTAAAAAAATTACTTATATAAAATCACTAAGGCCGCTAAGTCACAAATGTAAATATAATTATTAATGATTTCGTACAAATATTCAAAAAACGCCGGGCGGTCTTATCGCTCGGACACATTGTATATAGCTAACTTAGTAACTTACAGATATTTTAATTGTCCTCTTTCGATTTGAAGACAAACACAGCACGTTTTATTCAATTGTTTTTTCACGAGAGGACTGCCTCTCTAAAAAGGCCGAAAAATCAATATTGCAGAGCAATTACTGTTTTATAAAACTACTAGCGCGTGAACTCATTGATTTAATGAAATTTTAGTTATTGTTTTTATGGTCACTTTTTTGGTCAATTTGGGATTTCGACTTTTATTTTTTCCTACACAAATATGATCAATATTCGATACTGAGTAAACTAATTTTTATTTCTACTATTAAAAAATTGTGGTAAATTAGGTATTTAACATTGATATCGCTTCGTGAAAAAGTCTGTACTTGTCTTAGCGGTTTATTAGTTGGTCCCTTTACAAGCCGTAATACTTTTTCAATATAATGATAATCATAATAATATAAAGCTGACAAAGGCTGCGTTGTGCTACCTATATTCAAATAAAAACTTGGTTACTATAACATTTTTTTTTACAGGGAAGGTAACTGATACAAAACATGGCTACAGCAAAGAAAAAATGTCGACAATACAGTGTCGATTATTTGAAATATGGTTTTGTTCCATCAGAGGCAGATAAACACTTGCCCATGTGCCTAATATGCAATAAAGTTTTAAGCAATGACTCTATGAAACCATCAAAGCTCGAAGATCATCTAAAAAGGTGTCATACTGATAAAATGGGTAAAGATTTAAAATATTTTCAAACATTGAAGGAAAAATATGAAAAGAGACCCACCATGCACAGCATGTTCGCTTCAACATCTCAAAGTAACGATGATGGCTTGCGGGCATCTTACAATATCTCATTACTAATAGCAAAATCTGGAAAACCGCACACTATCGGAGAACAATTAATTTTACCCGCTGTTGAAGAGGTTTTAAAAACTGTTTTGCACAAATCTCCATTTGACGTACTAAAAAGAATTCCATTAAGTAACAATACTGTACAAAGACGCATTGATGAAATGAGCTCTGACATCGAAAGTTTTTTGTGCAATCATCTGCAAAAAAGTCATTTTTCTATACAACTGGACGAGTCAACGTTACCCGGTAATGAAGCATTATTATTAGCATATGTCCGATTTATCATGGAGGAAGAAATTCACGAAGAATTGCTATTTGCCAGAACTTTGGAGACTGACACTAAAGGCGAATCAATATTTAATGTCCTGAGTAATTTTTTTACGGAAAAATCGATTCCATTTACAAACATTATTTCAGTGGCAACAGACGGAGCTCCTGCAATGGTAGGGCGATATCGTGGGTTTATAAGTCATCTCAAAAGAATTATACCAGGACTTACAGCTATTCATTGCGTAATCCACCGACAACATCTTGTGGCGAAACATTTAAGTGACAGGTTGAACCAATCTCTTCATTTTATAATAAACGCTGTCAACAAAATTAGAAGCAATGCATTGAATACGCGTTTATTTGCTCAATTGTGCGACGAAAATGACGAAGACTTCCAACGACTGCTCTTACATACTGAAGTACGCTGGTTGTCGAAAGGTGCATGCTTAACGAGATTTTACTCTGTTTTCGATTCCGTATTAGAGTTCTTAGAAAGTAGAGATCCAGATTTAAAAGAAAACTTGATCAAATTCAAAGGAGACATTGCGTATTTGACAGATTTGTTTAAAAAATTTAATGATATTAACTTGCAGTTACAAGGGGACAGCCTGAATTTAATAAAAACAAAGGGGATAATTTCGGCTTTTCTTGGGAAATTGAAATTTATGAAGCAAAACATTAGTCGGCGCGAATTATCTCAATTTCCAAACTTGTCGCAGGTAGAAACTATTGATGAGGATATCCATACCTACAGTCAACATTTAAGTGCCCTGCATGATGACTTCAAAACCAGGTTTGAAGATATGCTGACGATGGATATACCACCATGGATCGTAAATCCATTTGATGAAACTGAAGTGGCCAATGTATTATTACAAGAGGAGCTGCTTGAGCTAAGCACCAATGAGGAGCTGAAGGTGAAATTTAGAAAAGGCTACCAAACATTTTGGCTGCAAGCAGAAATACACGAAAAATATCCTGGACTGTGGGAAATCGCAAGGAAATTTTTGATAGCTTTTCCCTCATCATACCTTGTCGAAAGAAGTTTTAGTGCCGTTACAAACCTCTTAACAAAAAAAAGGAGCAAACTAAACATCACAGAGCGGGGGGATTTGCGGTTATTGCTCACAAAAATAAAGCCAAACATTGATCGTTTGCTGACACTCCATCAAATACATCCTTCCCATTAATTAAAATTATGTCCACAACCTATAAGTATTACCTTATTATTATTTTTTTGTAATTCTTTTCTTTTAATTAATAAAATGTTATAAAATGTACCATTTTTCGTTTTTATTTAAAATTTAAAATTTTAACCTATCAGAATATAGGGACGGAACTCAGAAGCGACACAATTTTTATTTTTTGTCGACTTTAACAATGTGGTAGGAATGTAGCAGCAGGGGGTCCACCGACACCAGTTTAATTTTGAAAGTGGTGCACGAGAAAAATAAGTTTGGGAACTACTGGTCTAGTGGTTGCTAAGCGCGACTGCTGAACAAGAGGTCCTGGGTTAAAATCCCAGGTCGGACAAAGTGTTACTGAGTTTTAGTAGTGGGCGTTGAATCAACGAACTAGTTGAATCAACGTTGATGTCTCTTCAACGGGATTAACGTTGACCGTGTACAAATCAACTCGTTGAATTCGTCAACGACTGTCAACACGAGTGGCGAGACAATGACGTTTACGAATTCAACTCGTTTGACGAAACGAGAAACTGAACACAACGTTTTGTTATTTTCAACGTACGAAATTTGTGTTTTATAGCAAATTAATCAGTCAGTCCTAAGCCTGAAAAAAGTATGAAGGGAAAATCATCTAGAACCCTAGGTAGGTAGTAGGTAAAGTCATCATAAAATGTTATCCAATTTCATTAGGTAAACTGCATCAAATTGTTCGTAAACTAACATTACAACAGCATAAGTTAATAAAAGCGTTTAGGCGTTTATCGTTCATGCAAGTTGACGTTCGTAACACGTTAACTCGTTGACGAAATTAACTAGTTGATCAACTAGTTGACAAACGCAAATCAACGTTAACGTTTCGTTGACGGAAAAACCTTCAACGACCCATCGCTACTGAGTTTTCCTTTAGGTAATTCTCAGTAGCAACACGGAGTCTGGATTTGTGCCCGGTTGATGGCAATAGGCTCGCCCCCTATTACATTGGGACTTACTTACTTACTTATAAAAAGCCAATGTTTACTTGAACGAAGACAATTTATTTTGTTATACACGGAGAGGTAATGTTCTCGCCGAGAATCTTAACACCGCGATTCAGCGGAGAGTGCTAAAAGAACAACGCCATCTATCGCGACATTAGGAACTAAAATATTAAAAAGTGCAAATCAAAACGTAAGATTGTACAACATAACTGGTAAATTTGTAGGTGTACTATATGTGCACCTCTGCCTACCCCTTCGGGGAATACAGGCGTGATGTTATGTTATGTTGTGTTAATTTTTTTTTTTTAAAAACGTCGCCTCACACGTAGGAATTTCTCCTGTATCGTGGGTGCGTTTCACAAACATGAAATATCACATACACAAACACCCAGACTCGGGACAATCAAATGTGGATCGCACAAATATTTGCCCCGTGCGGGAATCGAACCCGCAACCCTTAGCGCAGCAGTCTAATCGCTTAGCCACTGCGCCAATCAGGTCGTCAATAAAGCCTTTCTATGTAGAGGTCCTCAATAACACTAAAATTATAAAGGTGAAAGTTTGTGAGTGTGTTTGTATGTTTGTTACCTCTTTGCGCTCAAACGGCTGGACCAATTTTGCTAAAATTTGGTATGGAGGTAGCTGACACCCTGGGTTAACACAAAGGCATTTTATCCCGAAAAAATGTAGCGGGTAAAACCGCAGGGCGCAGCTAGTTAATTAATTTTCAAAGTGATCAAAATTTTTCTTAAATGTTTAATATAAATTATCATGAAATAGTATTATTGTAGTTCATTGTGGCTTTCTAAGGGGGAGGCCTTTGCCCAGCAGTGGACGTCTTCCGGCTGATGATGATGACGATTATTATATGAATCACACATGAAAAAATTAATCTATAATTTTTGGTAATACTTTGCTGATAGAATGAATTTAAATTTATATTAATGTAATTTAACAGTTTGACTGCCACATATGTAAATTTCGTAATTACCACGTGCCTTCCCTGGATCGACTGGATGGATTTTGTAGGTTAGGTATCGTTAGATTGGTCTCAACAGCATTAGGACGCAGTGGAGGGCGTTTTGGGAGATTTCTTGTACCTTTAATGTACTTTTAATTACTCTATTTTAAATTATATTCAACTGGTCGCCAAGCGCGGCGCGGCGAAGTCCTGGGTTCGAATTCTAAGTTGGATAAAGTGTACAGGGATTTTCCTTCCATTAGGTAATTCTCAGTAATAGATCAGAGTCTGGAATTATGCCCGGTTGATGGCCAGCTCGCTCTCTATTACATTGGGACCTATAACGTAACTGGCGGAATGTGGGTGTACTAGACCTCTGCCTACATACTTATTTATTTTTATTTTATTAGGGAGGCTTACAGCTGCATACAAATAGTAATAAAAAATAAAAATAAAATAAACTTTATTTCAGACCTTGATCCATATGATGTTAGTAATACACACTACTTATAATCTATGTTAGTAACATGGTAAACATAAATAAATTAATTCATATACCTGCCCCCATCTGACGCACCTGGCACATTCATATGAACATGAACCCAATGCGCCATAATAGGACAGCACGGCTTGTTGTTTATTACCTCCAGAATGCTGTTGACGCTCCCACGCACTCTGCGCATCATAGACGCAGCTCTCTTGCGTAATATAGATTTAAAACCATCCGTATGCGTTTCAGTGAACATACCTGATGCGCTGCAGTAACGTGGAAGCCCCAACAACACCCTGAAAGCATTGTTGTACTGAACTGAGCGTTGTATGCCCTTAAGACAAATAAGATTAATAAATGCCAATAACAAGCCTCCACATAATTCACAAAATAATGGGATCAATTGAACAACTCAAGCGCAGTTAGTTATAAGAATGAGTAGGTACATAACAAATGATTTCACAAGATTGAGCCAACAATAATAGGATCCAACATTTAAACATTATCGACAAAGTATTTTGTTAACAAGGATCTGGCAGAATGTTTGCCAGTAGTAAAAAGATCAAAACGACTATTCAATTTGTTAAATTCATCAAATACTCTAGGCAGAAAGCTGTTCACTCTAAAATAAGTGTTGCATAGAGGTTTATATAACAAGAGATTTTTACGTAGATTTCTTACTGGTGTTCTCAATTTTATTTTTGAAAGCAGTTCATGACAGTCGATCTCGCCCTGAGCAATCTTGAGAAGAAAAGTTATGTCAGAAATGTAACGCCTTTCATGTAAAGGCAGAATATGCAATTTAACACAGCGCTGCTCATAGGAGAGGTCGGCGAGGTGGAACAATTAAAAATTAAAATCTAAGTAACAAAAAAAAATCTTTGAATCATTTCGATCTCATTGGAGTAGCAAGCATAGCGCGGGTTCCAAATCTGCGAAGCATATTCCAAGTGACTTCGTACATAGGTGCAATATAGTAATTTAATGGTTTTCATGTTTCTGAAGTCGTTGGAACAGCGAATCAAAAAACCTAAGGCCTTAAAGGCTTTGTTGATTAATTGGCGAACATGCTGATCTAACAAAAGCTTGCTATCATGCACTACACCCAAATCTCTAGGAACACTCCTCTTCTCCAAGTTATGACTTTTGATTACATAGTCAAATCTATACAATGGACGCTTACGTGTTAAACTTATAGAGAAACATTCAAATCTAGTTTGTTATAATAACAATATAAATCAAGACGTTGGAGGTCCTCCTGCATTAATTTGGGATCCTGAACATCATTAACTGTACGGATTATTTTCATATCATCGGCAAATAGCAAAAAATTTGAATGTATGAAACAGGAGCCAATGTCATTAATGAAAATAATGAATAGCAGGGGGCCCAACAATGAACCCTGTGGAACTCCAGAGGGGATTTTAATCCATGACGAAGCATAACCGTTCATCACTACTGCCTGAGACCTGTCCATAACTGGTTCTCGTCTTATCTCCTAAGATAAGACGAGAACCAGTTATAGAGTTTACCATGTATACCGCGATCCAGAAGCTTAGCAAGTAGGATTTTGTGGTCTATACGATCAAAAGCTTTGCTGTAAACTGTAATTAGTATAGTCTGTATTGTGGGGCACGTAGGTATGCGGCTACCCGGCAGATCAGTCGATCTGCGAGGTTAAGCCGTGCTCGCCGCGGTCAGTCTTGTGATGGGTGACCGTTTTCACATGTTGAGACCCCACCGTGCTTCGGAAGGCACGTTAAGCCGTTGGTGCTGCTCCTGATCTCTCTCCGGTCGTGTCGGTCTACCGTCCCATCGGATTATGAGAGTGAGGGAATAGGGAGTGCACCTGTGTCTGCGCGCATACTTGTGCACTATAATATCTCCTGCGCAGATGGCTAGTCTCAGCTGAGACTGGCCGCCGTGACCGAAATTCAGTCAGGAGGATATTATTATTATAATCTTTATAGACCACATCAACCTGATTACCACAATCCATATTACTGGTATTAATTAAATACCAAGAGATTGGATGCTGTTCTGTTCTGTTCTGGTATGAACACTGAATTCACTGAGTCGTAAAGTTGACTATAAACCACACGCTAGAGAACTTTCGCAATTAAACATAATTTTGATATCTTCATACAAGAGTGTACAAGACGGACTTGCTCTAGGCATTTCCTACCAGCCGAACCTTGTAGTGCCGCCACAGATACAATTTTTATTTATTTTATTTATTTATCAAATTACATGCACAACATAACAGTTTACACTAAATCGTTGCACAGTAGAGGTACAAGTATAAACAATATTTAAAAAGAGAGTAACAAAGTTATACAAAAAATAAAAAACACAACAACTAGGAAATAAACAATTCACCAGTCGTTCATCAATTCGCAAAATCTTAGACATTCATAATATAAATCCTTCCATTTCATCGCAAACACATCACACTCAGGTACGGACGTCATGAGAGCATTGATCAGTGTGAGCGCGCGAACGAGCGGAGAGTTAGAGTGTGAGACGGTGCGGGTTCCAGGCACAGCCAATAACGAATGTTGGCGTGGTCTAAGCTGTATTTTCGGCACCGTAGGAACATACAGACGCACCACTTGAGACACTAGGCCAGGACAGTCCGTATCACCGCGTAAGATCCTACACACGGATGTCATTAAACAATTATTAATACAATACAATACATGAATATAGTGATGGTATGTTTATGATTGTTTCCGTTTCCAGGCACGTTCCTGCTGCGGGACTCAGCGCAGGAGGAGCACCTGTTCTCGGTGTCGTTCCGCAAGTACGGTCGCTCGCTGCACGCGCGCATCGAGCACTACCAGCACCGCTTCAGCTTCGACTCGCACGACCCCGCCGTCTTCGCCGCGCCCACCGTCACCAAGCTCATCGAGCACTACAAGGTACATAGACACACCCGGCACTGGCAGGTACACACAGACTCACACCGAGCACTTTATGGCACTACAACACGCTTCGCAAACGAGCAGTCTGAAATATTATGTTAATAATACCCTAATCTGAAAAGTATGTATGAACGAGAAGATTTTGTTTTATATGAAAATCGATATTTTTGTACATATTATTTAGTATAGCGGGTTTTACTCACATGGATATTTGGAAATGCCCGACTAGTATGTACATATTACATAATTATGCCTCCATGCTCGTGCCCAGTGACTAATACCCCCCCCCCCCCCCCAGGACCCGGCGTGCGTGATGTTCTTCGAGCCGATGCTGACGGCGCCGCTCCCGCGCTGCGAGCCCTTCTCGCTGCAGCAGCTCGCGCGCGCCGTCATCGTCTCCCACACCACCTACGATGGTAGGACCACGTAACATACATATTTTACAGGACTAGCTCAAGCCAGGGACTTTGTACCCGCGGATGACGATTAAAATTACTTGTGCATTGCAGCAGTAAACAGATTTACCTATATGAACCTGATTGTGTTAACAATTTTATGGGGTTTTTTTGCGGAACCCTAAATATTTTCAAGATTAAAAGTAGCCTATACAGACCTTATGAAATCTGACAGCGAATGTCCCGTCGAAATCGGTCCAGCCGTTTCGGAGATTAGCAGGAACAAACAGACAGATTTTTTAAAATAGCGTGATGTGATGTGATGTTAATCGTGTATAGTATACACGATCAATGCATACGATAGTATACACTGTATACTCGTATGCATTGAAAAAACTGTTATTTCATACAAAATGAATGGAGAACAGCATATTGACAGCTCATAAAGAGTATGTCAATTGATTGGTGACGTTTAATTCACAATAAAACTGTACTTACTTGAAATTTCTTAAAACTCCCTCTCTTTCCACAGGAGTAGAGAAGCTGCCCCTCCCGACGCGCCTGCGGCTCTACTTAAAGGAGTACCACTACCGCCAGAGGGTGCGGGTTCGACGCCTAGAGCCGGACTTGTACGAGCAACACCACTGCTAGGCCGGCAGCACTAGTATATACTATAACTATATTATAAGTAACGCGAGGTATGTTATAACATTTGTAGAGAGAGGCGACATTTCACCAGTTATGTTATAGGTCCCAATGTAATAGACGAGCTGGGTACAACCGGGCACAAATCCAGACTCCGTGCTGCTACTGAGAATTACTTATTGAAAAAACTTGATAACACTGCTCTACTTGGGAATCGTACCCAACAGCTTACGTTTAGCAGTCGTCCTTTGCAAATTAAGAGTGAACTGGCTATCAACCGGGCATAAATCAAGACTGTGCTGCTACTGAGAATTACCTAGTGAAAAAACTTAATAACACTGCTCGACCCGGAAATCGTATTCAGGACCTTATGTTTGTGTTATTTCCGTCAATAAGCTCACCTAAACTCATCTCTTGACCACCCCCGATAATAACACGCCGTCCTACCTCGTATG
This sequence comes from Abrostola tripartita, assembly GCA_905340225.1. Classification (NCBI taxonomy): domain Eukaryota; kingdom Metazoa; phylum Arthropoda; class Insecta; order Lepidoptera; family Noctuidae; genus Abrostola; species Abrostola tripartita. The sequence continues at coordinate 263,444 of HG996513.1, read as the reverse complement.
ATTTACTGTGGAGTCTCTTCTTCTTATCGTATGGTTGATGAACAACCTGGTGTCAGAGTTTAAACCGCCTGTAGGCCTTTGACATGGCTTTACACACCGTTGAAAAATCTCTCAGGGTCCTTCACCGTTTTTAGCAACTGATAACTAATTTTTAGTACGCACATGAATTCGAAAAGCCATTGGTGCGTGCCGGGATTTGAACTTGCGACCTTTGACTTGGCAGTCCAACGGTCATACCACTCGGCTATCAGTGCTGACGTACTGTGGAGTGACGTCACAATACTATATATACTATCTGCTTCTTATTACTTATAATATCTTTGATTATATTATTAAAACAAGGTGATACACGTGTGGCCTGTTCCACCATCTACAAGTAAAGTGTTGAATAGTTACTTGTTGATTAACGCTAGTCGCCAAGTAAAAGTTACGAGTATCTTCTATGGTATCTTAGTTACAGGCCAGTTTATCCCCTGATTAATGCTACTCAGATATTGTGAAGTTCGTATGAGTAGTTACGGGTGACTTTAAGTGACGGTTAGTCTTGACCCTTTACTTGTAGATGGTGAAACAGGCCGTAAGAGTACGTCTCTAACTAACGATATCTCTCTTCAGCGGCTCTGATGAGGTTAAGCGACCCTCGCCGCGGTCTGCCATGTGATGGGTGACCGTTTTACAGAGTAGGGAAGGTCGTTGCCCAGCGCTGGGATTATTTAGTGTTGTATGGCTCAAATGTTAGAACATTTGTGTTAAAATTTATTTGGCGGGAAGCTGGCAATATTGCTTTTTTGTTGAAATTAAATGATATTTGAAGGAAATTGTATGGAAATTCAGAATGCTTTTATGTGTGCCGTTCGAAATTTAATTTAAATTCATAATAGGCACTATCTTTCATTTTTAACCGACTTCAAAAAAGGAGGTCGTTCTATGTTCGTCTGCATGTATATTTTAAAAATCTTATCTTTAATGTATCTTCAACGATTTCTCCGTCATTTAAAAACACATATAAGTGTATTAAATACAGAGAAACTCTTCGAGAACAATGATGTAATACGAGTATCAACAAGTATAAGATACATTACTACTGAAAATGAAGCAGTCAGAAGGCTACAATTGTAGTATCTTGTATCAGTTGCTTTCGAATGAGGGATGGAGACGTACGTCACCTACTCCCTAACTGTATTTTAAACCTAATTTTTTGCCATCAAAATACCTAAAAATGTAATGCATTCAAATACAATTTGTCAAAAAAGCAATATCACCAGCCGACAACCAAGTAAAGCGTAAGTTCGGTTCCCGGAGAAATCATTGTAAAAACAGTGCAATATTGAAAGTTGATATTCAAACGTAAAAAAGTTTATTTATTGATAATATCGTCCTTATTTTCATCACCTTAAGGCCTATAATGGTTGTTTCTATACTCCATTTGACGGTTCGTTTATCCGAATTTGAGCTCTATTGCCTTGATGATAAGATACAGTTGCAGTAAACAGGGCGGGTTGCTTTAAGTTAACGTTACATACGTACGTCAAAGAATAACGATTGCAGAAGATGTATTTATTTATTTATTTAAATAGAACGGTTAACCAATTACAATATTCATAACAAGAACAATGTCTTAGAATAATACATAAAAAATTTAACGATAAGCATTTCAATAATATACATAATAACCCTTTCATTAAACTCTCTCACAGAACTTCAAACATTCCGACAAGAATAATCCTCTCATACTCGCGAACACGTCACACTCTGGTTTTGAGTCCAGGAATAGGTTTAATAGTTTGTGTGCGGGGTAAAGGGGACTTTGCTCTACTGACTGTCCTGCATGATGGTATTGTAAAAAGGTGGTGTTTGCGATTCAAAGAATAATTGGGAGGAGCGAAAATGGAGAGTACCTCAGCGTGAAATTCAGGCGCATCAATTTGTCCATGAATAATTTTGTAAATAATCAAAATTTGCTGCATTACCCGCCGAACTTGAAGTGAGTTATAACCTAGACTCCCTAGCAAGAATAAGGTTGGGTACAGGTATGGGTAGTAACCGTTAACACGCTTGTACAAATAACGTACGTAAAATATGAAGCGTTGTTTCATGGCATAAATAACCCGGTTATCAACGTTATTAGGGCTGCAAGTAGAAAACAAAACATTTTCGTTATAAAGGCTGCTAGAAGAAAACAAAATTGATACCGCCATCTTTAACATTTACGTGTGTGCCAAGTGAAGCTGAAGCAACCCCGCCTTAGTATTATAAATATCTTTTTTGCGTTCAATGCTGTCCTTATGTCTACGGAATAGAGTTCAAAATCGCTTAAATTATCTGTAAAAGATTTGTTTGTCTATAAGGAAAGGTTTATTAAAAAATATTCATTTCTGAACTTCATAATCCCAGTAATAGTAGGTGTAACTCTCACTACGTTGTTATGAGCCTAAAGAGTTACGAGCTCGTTTTGGGCTCGAAACCTGAAGTAACGACCTCAAAGGGGTAATGTAACTATTTAATTTAAATATAAATATATGCCTTGTTGTAATAGGGATAGTGACTACATTAGAAAATTGTAGAAATTAATTAACATCTGAAAAAGAGTTTGGTACGAATATGAAAACTAGAAAAAATATAGAAAACATAAGTACATTGGGAGCGGCCTATGTCCAGCAGTGGACTGCAACGGGCTGATGATGATGATGATTGAGAAAATACGGTTTTAAGTTTGTGCATTCTCTATCCTTCTCGCGCACGGTACATGTAAGGGCAATTGGAAATGAAGTATGCAACTACAGTGCAGTGACGTCACTATATTGTAGATGCATCTCTAACTAACAAATTTGAAACCTTAAATTTTGCCGCTTATTTTAATTTTCATAATATAATATTTGGCGCAGTAGCTAAGCGATAAGATTGCTGCGCTAAAGGTTACTGGTTACATTCTCGCACGGGACAAAAATCAGCGTGAACCGCAGATGTTTGTCCCGAGTCTGGGTGTTTGTGTATGTGATATTTCATGTTTGTGAAACGCACCCACGATACAGGAGAAATACCTAGTGTGGGGCGACTATTTGTTTAATGAAGCTCCTTTTTCGGTATTAATTATATTCCCTGCACTGTAGTCATCATTCCTATTATTATTTAGAATAATGTTAATGTTAGACAAATGTATATTTTTGGTATCGATAAGGATTTTGTTTTTATTAGTCTCGTTGCGTCATGCTTTGGTCTCTCAATCGTAAGGTAATTAATAATGTTTGTTACTTTATTTACGTAATACTTTAATTTAAATTAATTTAGAGTCGGTGGTACGTGATTTTTGAATATTACTTGAGTAATAGTCTTAATAGTCAACCACGAGGACACCGCGGCAATAAATAAAAATAAATTCGTCGTCCATTTTCATAAGTAATCATTGTTTGCTATAAACTAAACGTCTTTTTTTGAAAACCTCTCAGTGTCCCTATTTACTGCGGGATTATTCTCCTCGCTTGACAGTTGACTGAATTATTTTCAATATTGTAAGCTTGCTGAGATAATCGAAATGTGTGTTCAAAAATCATGGACTTACGATGTTACAAATATATCTATTAAAAGAGTTATCATTTCAAAATCATTTAGGAACGTATTTTCAATCGCCAGACATCTTTCGATGAATAAACTTGTCATTTTGACATTTTTGATGTGTAGTTATAATCTGTCAAAATGACATTTTATCCGACTGATTTAAGGTGCCTGGTAATTGAATGTGTGTCCCTTAACTAATACCACCTATTATCTAAGAGTTAAGCAGAGTTCCATAATATCCCCAATCATTTTGGATTTTTTTTTTCTTAATTTTTAAATGCGAAAGAATTTGTCTCTGATGTATAAAATTAGTTATGGAGATGATTTCGGCCCTAGCGAATGACTTTTTATTCCTATAAAAAGTTGAATAAACGCAGGCGACGTCGAGGGGGGAAGCTAGTATATGTTATTATGTAATAGATTGCTTTCATTTTCTGTAGATAACTATTACAAGTGTCGATACTTGAAGAAAAGCTGTATTTTTTATTGGTGGTGTTAGAAATCTCTTGAAATTCACTTTTTTCGTATACGTACCTACTGCCTACATACTTACAATACACATCTGTAACCCCGAAGGGGTAGGCAGAAGTGGTCTTTATTAGAAAACAAAACACGCCGCGGTTCATTATAAGTCCTATGTACCTAATAAGTGGTAAGTCTATTGCCATTTATAGAGCCCAAACGAGGCTCGTCGCCTAACACGATGAGCTTTCTCTACTAGGATAAGAATTATATTCTTATTTAGTAAAAAATAAACAAAATCTCATATTTCTTTTTTCAAAGATTTCGTTTCGCATATTAGTATATTTAGGGCCGATTTTTCTATAGTCAGAGAAATTATTTTTGAAGAATATAATGGACATTTTGACAGTTATGGAAAATAGGTCAAAACGTAAAATTTATTCTACTGATAAAAAATATCTGGCGATTGAAAATTCGCCATTTGAACGTTTATCTCAAAATAAGTAACTGAAATGTGTTGATGATGAAATTATAATTTTATTATATCGATTTTAATTGTAACATTAGATTCTTAATATTAAAATTATTATTTATAGATACACTGTTTTGATATTATTATATTATTTAATAAAGGTTAGGAAATGTCTATGCAGCAGTGTTTAATAATATCAAAATGGTGTTCCACTATTATATGTACCAATAATGTACATTAAATTGTAAATTACTGTAAAATAGATTTATATAAATAATATTATTTAAGATGTACGAGGTGTTAGCCGTCGGGACTGACATTAGCAATGTCTATTGCTATTTATAGAGATTGCAGCTGTCAGTGTTTTCTACTTAAATACAAGTCAGATTCTCTACTTATAAATTGTTATATTTTCCATTCTTAAAACTTAATATAGGTACTTTTACTTTAATGCGAAAGTTTGTCTGTTACGCTTTCACTGCAAAACTGATGTATCGATTCTGACGGAATTTGGCATGGAGATAGCGTAAACCATAGATGAGACATAAGCTAGATTTTCATTATTAGGATGATAAGTGTTGATTTGAGTATACTATGAAGGTATACCACTAAGTGTGTAAGCAGACATGTCAGTGTGAGTCCCGCTGGCGCCACCGGTACAGATATGACAAAATGTATTACTAGCACACGCGTGCGTACAAAGTTATTGAATAAAAATACAATATATTTTAAAATACAACTTTTGTGGTTTCAATTTGTTTTTAAATCATTTATAGAGACAGGTTTTCTACTCTGCAGTGGTCTGTGAAGAACATAAAATCACGCCTGTATTTCCCGAAGGCGATGAGAGAGGTGTATAGTACACCCACACTTTGCCAGTTATGTTAAAGGTAAGAGGGCCTATTGCTATTAACCGGACTCTAATCCAGAAACCGAACTCAGAATTACCTAATGAAAAATCGTAATAACACTTGTGAGGACTGCCCGACCTAGGAATCTAAGCAAGGACCTCATGCCAGTGACACCGCCTCAGGCCTGTTCAGAAGGCCGGCAGATTACAAGATTTTTATTTATAGATGTTTGACAATTACAGGTAGTCAGAAACCCAAAAGTCTGACAACCTGTGTTACTAAGTATCGTGTAACCTAACTGTGTCGTGGAGGTCAGGTAGGACGCTACGTGTAGAGTAATGGGGTCCAGCTGCGTCTAAGACTGGGAGCCGACCTCGACAGGGGCAAGGCAGATGTCGGTAAATAAGGAATAATAAATAAAACATGATTCGTAATAAATCATTCTTTATATACAAATAACTGTTATGTATTGCATTGGTACATATTTACAACATGGGTGTGCAAAGAAAATGTGACGTCATTATGTAGTCTGAGCGTAAAGGCATTTGTCGCTTTCCACGCTAAGCCGTAATTGTCGTATTTTGTCGGCTTTAGCCGACGGTGGATGATGGCCACGTTTTGATTTGTCGGCTATATCCGACCGTAGGGTTTAAAAGTTAAATTATTGTTGTCTTTATGTAACGTAACATCACACAGTTTCCTTGCACACTTGCATTATAATAATCCACTATACTCATGTATAGGTACTAAATAAAGATAATTCTACAAGTATTTACACTCCATTTAACAGAACATTATACAAATAACGTTATGTGATAACGGTTACGTTATACTGTTATAAGCTATAATGTTCATTAGCATTCCAGCCATTGCGCCTATCTCACTCACCTATAAAATCTATTTATCGCTGTCCTTTCTAAAATATTAAGTGATAACTGACGTTATTTATTGTGTAATGTTATCCTAAATGGAGTATAAGATAGTCCTATTCTGACAAAGAACTTAAATATTTCGACAAAAAACTATAATTATCATCAAACAATGTGCTCTGAAATAGTCAATTTTAAACAATTTCTTCAATTACAAATGTTTTGTCTAATCATCACGCTCGCATCCTTGAAGGTAAGCAATGTTTGTCACACAGCTCATTTCTCAAAAGACTCAAAAGAAGGCTTTAAAATAAACGGTTTTTTTAATAAAATTAAAATTGTAAACATAGGTAAATATGTCGCTGAAATGCCACTTTCATCAAATAGTTATTACTACAAAAATCTAACAAAAACAATTTCAATGATACGTATAAATTTTGTACCCACAAAACTTCCGCTCTAAATCAGAATAGGACCCTTAAAATATTAGAAATAAATAATGAGACGTACTATGATATGATTTTATGTAATATACAGATTGCTTTGGATACGACATTGTCCTATAGATACATAACTTCACGCTTGCCCTTAACGGGGTAGCCAGAGGTATGGTACACACATATACAGTATACTAGACCGAACTAAAGCTGGTTTTTCAAAACGTTTTGAAAACCAGCTGCAAACGTTTTGAATCACATCTGTAATCGCCCGCAGTGAGCTAGCGTGATCAATGCTCAATCATTCTCTATACGAGAAGGCCTTTGTAGCTGTGGGACAGTTAAAGGCTGTTATTATTATTTCTTCATCTTATCGTATGGTTGATGAACAACCTGGTGTCAGAGTTTAAACCGCCTGTAGGCCTCTGACATGGCTTTGCACACCGTTGAAAACTAACAGGTGTGCCGGTTAACCGGTTTCCTGACGATGTTTTCCTTCACCGTTTTTAGCAACTGATAACTAATTTATAATACGCACATGAATTCGAAAATACATTGGTGCGTGCCGGGGTTTGGACTTGCGAACTTTGACTTGGCAGTTCAACGGTCATACCACTCGGCTATCAGTGATTATTATTTCATATACAACGCCACTTGTTAGTAACTTCAGTTCGGTCTAGTGAAGTGTACTACATGAAGTCCTACTAAAGTCGATAAGTCCAGAGCCTATAGCTGTATACCGGACTATTTTAATTACAATCACCAAAAGATGTATAATGATACTTTGCTTGACCGAGGAATTGAATCTGGACCCTATAAATAACTGTAGGCTATGTATGGTACCAAAAACGTTAATTCAAAACAACATAACATCACGCCTATATTCCCCGAAGGGGTGGACAGAGGTGCACATATAGTACACCTATATTTCGCCAGTTATGTTGTAGGTCCCAGTATAATAGACGAGCTGGACATAAACCGGGCACAAATCCAGTCTCCATCCCCTACTGAGAATTACTTAATAGAAAAATCCAGTAACACTACCCGACCCGGGATTCGAACCCAGGACCTTATGCCAGCAGTTGCCCTTAACGACCACTGGACCGTAGCAGTCTATAGTTTACTAGTAGTAGTATTCTAATCTAATTACTCAAAGTATCATCATAAACAATTCCCTTGTTAAATATTACTTTACAAATTTCCACTAGCATAATTCTTACCATCAATTTGAATCAATTGTGACATCTAATAGGGTATTTCTATCATATAGCAGTCAAATGGCTATACCCTACAGGTAAAAAGCCTTGTTCTTTATCAAAAGATACGACGAAAGGTTGCTTACATCTATAAAGGTAAAGGATATTTTATTTAAAATTTAGATTGGTTTGAATTGAGTGTTTTTGTATAGTTTTTTTATATATTATGTGTATCAGAAAAATCTAAATATCTATGTTTTTTCTTTTTTTCAACTTCTTAAATTTGAAAGCCGTGAAATGCGTGTTTTTTGTTAATACTGTACTCAAACATTGAGACATGACATCACAAAGTACTGTCACAAGATATTATTGTGTGCCGAATCATTCTTTTCCTATTTAAAAAGTATGAATTTCTGGCAACTGAATGACACCTAACACAATATTAAAAACAAGAAAATAGACACGTCAAGAATACATAACTTCCTTTTATTAAAGTCGGTTAAAATCAAATCTAATCTTGTTTCACAGATCCAAGCAACCCCTAGTCATAAGTAGCAAAACCCACAAAACTCCTAACATATCTTCCGCACGAATCTCACCTACAATTTTGTACACGAACCGTTCACTCAGAGTTCTTTAAGTAAATTAAAGAAAAACGAATCACAGAATCATGAGAGATCTACTTCCGTGAAGTCCCTTAACGGATCCGTCGTCACACCTTTGGCAACTGGCTGCAAATCGCTACTGGAGGCTTCAGAATCTTCCAAAATCTCATTCAGAATATCATCCTGAGTTTTAAGCTCAACATCTTTAACTGCGTTCTCAGTAATCGATTCATGTCCATCCAAATCGAGTTTCGAATCGACTTCTAAGCTTAATTTTGAATCGTTTACATCCAAATCGAGTTTACAATCGATATCTAAGCTTAGTTTCGAGTCGATCTCATCTGGGAGCCTCTCGTCTTCCAAAACATTGTTTATTTCGTACTCATCATGGCTGTTCGCGTCAAACTCTTCGCTGTAGTCATCCAGATCTCTCTCGGTCTCCGTGGGGGTTATCTCTGACCTGCACCTGGATGGGGAGAGGTTCTGGACAGCAGTTTTCGAGACTGTCTTGAATATCTCATCGATGTTCGACTCTGTGGCGAGCTTGAGCGCGTGTTCCCAGCCGAGTAGCGTCTGTGTGTGGAGGTTGACTTGCCTGTCAGCTAGTTCAAGGAGTAAAGCCTTGATTTCTGAACGTGTTTTCGGAACCCAGTCGGAGAGTTCTGAACGTAACGCTTCTGAAGCTTGCTCGAGTCTGAAAAAATTGGGTATCATTTTCGTTTAGCACCGAATAATGTATAGTAAAGAGATTAAAAATACTATATTGTTTCAGTATGGGACATTTGGCGTTCTAAATTCATAGCGTCTCACCTATTGTGTAGGTCATCTGTCGTGTTAGTTCCGGCGACGTACGCGGCTGTGAAACAAAACAAATATTTTATTAATCATACATAATACCTAAAACTAACCAAAATTGGTTTCGTACCGCACACTTCTGCTTACATATTTAGAAAATACGAGTGATTTTATAAATATTTACTATTACATTTAGGAACGCTTACAGTCTAATTACAACAGTTATAATTACAATATACAATATAAGTAACTAGAATCGACATGTAGCTTATTTTACCTACATATTGCATTAAAATTTCGACTAGCTTGAATCAAATTAAAAAAAGATCCTTGATAAAAACACAAATCTAATCATCGATAAACTCGACCTACATCACTAGCTTCATCTTTACGCATGCGCGCGGCCACTCGCTCTCTCGCTCACACCCGAGCGCCAATTCCAAAATCAGTTCGGCTAATTTCGGCACTATTCGGCGCGTTAGTCGCGAGCAGCGTCCGCAACTACGTGACGACTCATTTATAACAATTTTGTAAACAATAATTATATTTACGTAAATATTTATAGAACTAAATGTTTTTGTAACATAATATCGAGAAAATTATCAATTGGGTGCAGTTTATAATAGTGCTTATATAGTGAATTTGACCTTAGCAAGAAGGCTAAGACAGTTATAATCTTTGGCATTGACAACATATAAGTGATATATAAAAAAAGTATAGTTAATCTTGTGTTTAGTGAAATATAATTGACTGTGGTGACAACCAAAGTGATAGTCAACTTGTAACCTCAATTTAATGTGATTTTTTCAATCAAACGACATAAAGTTACGAAAATAATTGCAATTTTGAAATAATCACGAATTTAACCCAAAAAATCCACAATGTTATGCTTCATATGTGATAAAACTGGTAACGTGAAGAAATTCACAAACGACCGCTTAGAGAAATGCAATAAAATGCTTGCGTTCAGAAAGAAAAAGTTCTTCAAATACCAAGACATCGTGCTACCAAGGAGTCTGCATCTAAAAGGATACCACATCATCTGTTACAACCGCTTTACTGTGTTGAAAAGTAAAAACAGAGAGGAATTTGAGTCTATGTCGATTGTTAGACCGACTACAGAGAATTATCAGGTAATTTTTTTAATAACGTAGTGATGTATTAAATAATAATTTATAAAAAAAGTTTAATACTGTATGTGATCTTCGTATCGACATGAGCCAATAGCTACATGGAATAGGTCATGCCGTGTAGAGATTGGTCAGTCAACAAGGATAGTAGCGAGGTTGACCGTCTAGGGTGACGGACGTACTTAACTATCGTCACTAGTGGAGGCTCTCTTGCACCCCATTGAGTTTACGAAGGGGTAGTGATGGGGTGCAAGAAGACCTCCACGCGTGCTACCTAAGTACGTCCGTCACTAGACGGTCAGCCTCGCTACCATCCTTGTTGATGACAATCTCTACAGGTCATGCAGAAGAGATTGTGTTGTGTTGTGTTTTTCTACGACTAATAGCGCATACCGATACAAAGCAGCAGTCCAATCGGTAAGCCAATTTGTTTATAGACTTATCCAATTCACAGTCTCCTTAACGACAATATGCGTATTGATATCAACAAACAAATAAGTGCTTATAATAATAATAACAGCTTATTACTGTCTCACTGCAGGGCAACGACCTCTTATACAGAGAAGAAACGAGTATAATACTAAATACAGTTCATTCATTCATACAATTGCACCTATAATCCCAAAGGGGTAGGCAGAGATGACTGTAAAGTACACCCAAATTTCGCCAATTACGTTATACGTGCCAATGTAATAGGGGGCGAGCCTATTGCCATCAACCGGGCACAAATGCAGACTCCGTTTTACTACTGGGAACCCAGTAACAATTCACCTGACCCGAGATTCGAAACTGGGACCTAATTCTTAGCAACCACTAGACCTTTCCGTGCCGTTCCGACCGCTCCTGTTGCCATCAATACAACCCATATTCATCATCTTGAACTATCTTTTCTGTCGCCGGATGAGAATCCTATTCTTAATCCAGCCAGACTAATATTATCAGTAAAACTACTCAATAATTATCAAGGGTACGTGACGTCATAGATAACCTCCAAAATGATTGCAATGCAGAGGTGCTTCCTGTTTCATTGAAGACAGAATGATGGCCATTGATCTCGTTAATGTTGAGTAAGGTCAGGTTCGAAGCGTTTTAGTCTGAGGCCGCGTTAAACCGCCGCGCCTTCTTATCGTATGGTAGATAAACAACCTGGTGTCAGAGTTTAAACCGCCTGTAGGCCTCTGACATGGCGTAAAGCAGATTTTTCAACGGTGTGTAAAACACCGTTGAAAAATCTCTCCAGTGTGCCGATTTCCTCACGATGTTTTCCTTCACCGTTTTTAGCAGCTGATTACTAATTTATAATACGCACATGAATTCGAAAAGACATTGGTGCGTGCGGGGGTTTAATCTTGCGATCTTTGACTTGGCAGTCCAACGGTCATATCACTCGGCTCTCAGTTCATTTAACTGCATGATTTTATATGCAACTCCCTGCCACTCACTGCCATTATAGACTTCCTATTTTACTAGTAGGTATTTATTTTGTAACTTCTATCTTATATTAAGGCATTAAGTAAGAAAAACAAGATGCTGTGTCCTTGCAGGGTTTCATGTAGGAACTATCGCTTTAACCAAAACATTTTATTGTACACATGAACGCAATAACAACTTTGACTTCAACGCATACTAATCGGTATCGCTACGTAGTCGGCTCGCCTTCGGTTGACGCCTGTTTGACGGCGAGGCGAAAAGCGATACGGTGACGATCCCTTTCCGGGTTGATGTGTGAATAACCTTCAACCGTAGTGCGGCCTCAGCCTTAAAACTGGTCAAGTTATTAACAGTTGTTCTGGGTTCGATTCCCGCACGGATCAGATTACTGCAATCGACGCACGATACTCGAGATATTTTTAGGAAAGGGGCGACAGTTTTTTACATCAAATTTTAGTTTTGTTGAATTAAATTTTACATTTAAGTACAGATTTTTACGAATAAATATGATTATTATTGTAACTACGTTCAAAATGAGCGATAATTGGCTTTTGGGACTGCAGCGCAAAGGCTTGGGAGTTCGATTTGCATAATCCCAAAATGTCTCATGTCTCGAATTTGTTTAAAATACATCTCACAAATTTTGATACGCAGGCAAAACGTTCTATTCGTTGACTACCGAACTAATTGGCGCAGTGGCTAAGCGATTGGACAGGTGCGCTAAGGGTTGCGAGTTTGATCCTCGCACGCACTTTTGTGTGATCCGCACATGTTTGTCCCGGGTTTTCGTGTATGTGATATTTCCTGTTTGTGAAACGCACCCACGACATAGGACTAACTCCTAGTGTGGGGCGATATTTAAGAAAATAAAATAGCGCTACAAATACTATCACAGTTTAATTTATCATACTTTTATTCTTACAGGCATCCAACAAAAGGAAGAAACTCTCACCAAAAACTGAGAAAAAAAACGCACTCAGTAAAGAGAAATCTGAGACAAACAGGATTACTATCCCAACAGACTCTAAAATTCCACAACAAACACCGGAAATAAAGACTGGAAGGAACCAGACACACTCCACTAAAATAGAGAAAGAAATGAAAGAAGAAATGGACGAAACACCTCAAGTACCTGAATCGTCAATTCCCTTTGACCCTAAAGAAGATATATCTAAGCCATCTAGTCCATTAATCTCTTTAGATTCATTCAAAATGGACACAGAACCAAGCTACGTGACCCCAGACATATCAAAGGCACTTATACTGAAATCAATTCTAACCAGAAAAACTCCAATCAAAAAGGATTTAATAGGACACACTATTTCTTTTGCAAGCGGAATGGATTTCTGGCCCGGAAAGATGATATTTAATCTTCAAGCAGATATGAACCCTCCAGCTAAAACAATTGAGCCTAAAATCGTAAATACTGTGACGCTGACTACCTGCGTGTTCTGTAATAAGCAGGAGCGGAGGATAGGGTCCCAACGAGCTCTCCCAATCAAGTCGAAACAGATGATTTTCGATAAGGTGACGTCTTACGCGAGAAATTCGAACGATAGCGAGTTGCTGGACAAAATGAAACTACTCAAATCATTTCAATATCATGCGTTTTGTTTAAGCGAATACCGAAACAAACACGAGAGGTTGTCCAGAAAGAACTGTGATGAGCAGGACTCGCTCGTCTTCAAAACTTTACACGCTGAAGCATTTGACGCGATGTGCGCGTTTATCGACGAGAAAATTGTCGATAAACAAAAAATATATTATTTGTCCGATATCTTTGAACGATATAAAGCGTTACTCTACGAGATTCAGGACAGCCCCGCCCCGTTTGACTTTGAAGGCTCCTTACAAAATTTTCAAGAGAAAATCGTTAACCGATACTACGGAATCGTAGAGGTCTCTACATCAAAAACTCTCAAAAGGAAGGTGGTACACAAATATAATTCAAAAACCCATTTGGATAACGCTGTGATTGAAAACGAAGATTTGAAATACGATAAACATGCTTTTGAGTTGCGAAATACTATTAAATCTATGAAAAATGATAATGGTACAAATTCTACTAATGGTACGAGTGATATACCGGATCAGTTGTTCCATTTCATAGGCTCGTTATTGCAAGGGCCTGATGTTAGACAGGTTAACTCGGACAACAGTGTTAAAATCCAGTCGATATGTGAGAGCATTGTGTCTCATATACATAAAACCTAAGTCATATTGTGTAGGTGTATGTTTAATAAATAAATGTTCTTGTCTGTAGTTTGGCGTTTTTATAAGTGGTCCATTTTTTTAATAGTTCGCGCCAAATTCTGAGCCTTAACTTTCGCCCGTATTCATAGCCGCGCAGGTCCGTCGAAAAATTTCTCTCTGCTCCTTTATCACCGTCCTACAAAAACTAAAAACGGGTATTGCGCATGCGCAACCTCTCGCGGCTAATATCCCAGTGCTCATCAATTTTGCGTGAACTATACATCACTATACATCAAAATCATAAATATTTGTGTATTCTCAATAGGTACTTAATGTCAAAAATAACATAAAAAAATGTCTTTGTAAATACGATATTTCCACACGTATATCTAACGCATCCGTTGTCCTCACATATCAATATTACAGTAAAACATCAATATACAATATACTCATCCATATTTTTAGTATTTGGTTCACCTTGAATGTGATACCCGATTGTTTCCGCGCTCCAAATGATAAACTCGCTAGTGACGTGCGGCAGGCACACAGGCACACTATACCGAGGTCAAGGACGAAAGCCGAGGTCGAACGATATCGGCCACAGAACAAATAGGTACAGAAGGTCGGCTCTCGCTGAGTTGAATATTATTTATTTTGTAGATTGCCTAGATATCGTATACACTTGATTGATACAGATTGCCGGTAACAGGTTAGAGATGGGCCGACTATGAGTTTTGTCGACTAGTCGTTCGGAAACATGGCGATTAGTCGGCAATGCCGTTCATTGCTTTCGATTATTTTCGGGTCTTTCGGAAATCTTCGCCTGCTTTTGTATGTTTTGGGTTTTTTTATAAAAACAAAACATATATCGTTAAATTACATAGCTGAGACAATTTATAACTATAATGAGAGTACCTACTTAATCAAAAATTCATGTCGAAAAGGAAATCATCGTGTATGACCTTCTTTGACGAACTGGAAGATGATTTTAATCCAAACACTATTTTCATCATACATACTTATGTAATGTTTGCCATGATGGTTATGACAATAAAAACATGCCTTTTACAATCTTAACTCATCGGTGAACAGTGTGCTTAATCTACGTACGTGACAATATACAGTCGATACGTGCAGGTATGTAGTCGCTACATAATGTAAATATATATAAAGAAAAGAACAGACTAGTCGGCGACTATTGCCGACTACGAATAGTGCCGAATAGTCGGCATTACCGAAAAGTTGGCTTTGCCGAATAGTCGGCTTAACCGACTGGTCAGCCTCTAATCGAACTAAATATAAGTAGTAGTCAGCTCACCGTGTATGGCGTCCCTCTGCGTGATCTTGTGCACGTGCGCGGCGGCGTAGGCGGCCAGCAGCGGCAGCACGGCGCGCATGCGCAGCGGGGCGCGCCGGGCCGCCGCCGCCGCCCCCGCGCCCGCGCCCGCCGCCACGCCCGCCGCGCCCCGCGCCAGCCGGCCCCCGCCCCCGCCCCCGCCCGCGCACCCGCCCGCGCCCCCGCCCGCGCACGACGAGCTCCACGAGTCGCACGCGCGCTTCATGCTGCGAGGAAGGATACGCTGATAACCTGCTCCTTTACGACGGTTGTCACAATCACATTGACGAAAACGACGAACTCCTAGTAGCAGGATCCGGTCGTGAGGGGCACACGAGGTTATGACATTCCCGGAGTTAGATTTAAGGTCGTGAAGGTGGCTAAATTCTCCCTCTTAGCCTTATACAAAGAGAAGAAGTGAAGCCACGATCATAGGCGACACTTACACAGTGTTAAGTAACCTGCTGATATAAAGCTGTGTTGTTTAATTTGTGTACATTATAAAAATGTGAAATGCAGTATGTACTTAATAAAGAATAAAATTTCCCAAAGGGGTAGGTAGAGACCACGGATTTCCATTTGCTACGATCCTGACATACTTCTTTCGTCTCATTCTCGCGCATCATGTTCCTCATACGCGCTGGTCGGTTAAGGGCCCTCACTTGACCCTTTCGCAGAATATCTCTGATATAGTCTAGGTATGTTTCAAAGTCGGTCAAGGAGATGTGTTCTTTATAGCCCTAGGTGGAAAACCCTCCTTTTTTAAATCGGTTAAGGAAACTAGAAGATGGAATTGAGGAAATGCTAATACATAACATACTCCTTTTTTGAAGTCGATTAGAAGATAAGTATTTATAAACCCAGATGAAAGATCCTCCTTTTTAAATCGGCTAAGGATTTTTTTTTTTTTTAAAAACGTCGCCCCACACTAGGAATTTCTCCTGTATCGTGGGTGCGTTTCACAAACATGAAATATCACATACACAAACACCCAGACTCGGGACAAACATCTGTGGATCACACAAATTTTTGTCCCGTGCGGGAATCGAACCCACAACCCCTAGCGCAGCAGTCCAATCGCTTAGCCACTGGGCCAATCAGGTCGTCCAAATTCATACTTTGAACCCCCGATGGAAAAACAAAGATGTTATAAGTCTAGAACTTTAGACTTCTAGAGTGTGTCTATCTCTCTGTGTATCTATAGATATGTGTATCTATGTGTCGGTAGACAAGTGTATCTGTAGATATGTGTGTTGTGTATCTGTGTATCGGTAGATTAGTGTATTTGTGTGTCTGTAAATGCGTGTTGCGTATTTGTGTGTCGGTAGATATGTGTATCTGTGTGTCTGTAGATATGTGTATCTGTGTGTCTGTAGATATGTGTGTTGTGTATCTATGAGTCGTCAGATATGTGTATCTGTAGATTTGTGTGTTGTGTAACTGTGTGTCGGTAGATATGTGTGTTGTGTGTATCTGTGTGTCGGTAGATATGTGTATCTGTGTATCTGCGTATGTGTGTCTCTGTGGATATATGTATCTGTGTATCTGCGTATGTGTGTCTCTGTGGATATATGTATCTGAATGTCTGTGTAATCTCTATGTCTGTGGGTCAGTATTTCTGTGTGATTCGGTATCTGTATGTATTGTATTGTCGTCTCTACGTGTAATAATAACTATATATTTAATTGCTCACCCCATGAGCTCCGTGCTGAGCGCCGCGGTGTTCTTGTGCAGCTTCGTGCTGAGCGCGCACAGAGTGGTCAGCTTCTGTTGCAGCGACTGAAGGTAGTCCGCCGCGGATGTGAACTCGGGATCTTTCACCCTGCACACAAGAACAATACTACTCACCATCAAAGTACCCAAATTCGGATGGGATATAAAAAATGCATTGTCGGTTTAGTGGTCGCTAAGCGCGACTGTTGAGCACGAAGTTCTAGGTTCAAACCCGAGTCGGGCAAAGTGTTACTAGATTTTCCATTCGGTAATTCTCGGTAGCAGCACGGAGTCTAGATTTGTGCCCGGTTGACGGCCAGCTCGCCCCCTATTACATGGGACCTATAACATAACTGGCGAAATGTGGGTATGATATGGTATATGGTGGGATATGTGCACCTCTGCCTACCCATTCGGGGAAAAAGGCGTGATGTTATGTCTACGTTTTATAAAAAAAATACGTGTCTGAGCTTACCAGCTGGAAACTTTAAGGCTTATAATCATCATCATCAGCTGGAAGACGTCCACTGTTGAACAAAGGCCTCCCTTAACAACGATTGATTATAAACGTACCTTGGTCCGTTGGCGGTCTTAGACTCTCCCGACCCGTAGAGAGCGCTGCTCAGCCCCCAAAGGTTAAGCGCACTGTTCTCACTCTTAAATACCTGTAACAACAAAATAGATAAATATCTGCATTGGGCGTTCATATGCTTTAATATAATGCAAGTATGGATCAACAAAACTGATAAGTGTGGGCGATCATGTATCAATACAATGCAAGTGTGTGCGTTCATTAACATGGGCTGTTTAAATACAATGTAAAAGTGGGCGTTCATTAACATGGGCTGTTTAAATACAATGTAAAAGTGGGCGTTCATTAACATGGGCTGTTTAAATACAATGTAAAAGTGGGCGCTCATTAACATGGGCTATTGTTATGTACTTACTTTGTCTAGCTCATCGTCTGGTGTCGTCAGAAATATCCTGAAGTCTTCACTGTGTGTGAGGATGGGGTGCTTCGCCACTCGCTCTGATGACAAAAGTATGGAATTTAATCATTATAATCATATTAGAAGCTATCTATGGAGGTATATTATACTTATACATTATTATGTACTGCAGGTAGATGTGCCCCGCGGTTTCACCCGGTCTAAATTTACATTAATGCACGTAAAACCGCAAAGTTATCCGATCTATAAGATATTTTTCTAAAAGTTTCATCAAAATTTGTCAAGTATTTTTTTTTTACTATAATAACTTCCGTGAGTGTTATCCATATTATTTACTATATATCCCGGTTATACTCACGTGTGTATTCGGGAATGCCCGACTAGTTCCGAACTCGAACGGAGCCCTTATTCATGAGCTGGTTACGCGGCGGAGTCGCGAGCCGAACTGTTCGGCTCGCGACTCCGCTGCGTAAGTATAACCGGGATATATAGTAAATAATAAGTATTTTTTGCGTGAAGAAGTAACAGACATCCATACATCCTCAATTCGCCCGCGACTTTGTCCGCGTGGTTTTATAGCCTCGATAAATGGGCTATCTAGCACTGAAAGATTTTTTCAAATCGGACCAGTAGTTCTTGAAATTTGCTCGTTCAAGCAAACAAACAAACTTTTCAGCTTTATGATATAATAATAATAGTATTGATTACTAGTATAGAAGATAGTGCAGCGTCTTCTCACCTAGGAAGGCGTTGAGCGCGCAGGTCCTGAGGGCCACGAAGGCGGGCGAGTACCGGTCCAGCTGCTGCCGCGCCGAGTGCAGCGGGGGCAGCGCCGGCGCCGCCAGCAGCGGGTGGCCCGACGACAGGCGCTTGTGGAGCAGCTGGAGGGGGGGGGGGGGGCGGAGGGGGGGGGGGTGCTTACTCTACTGCTGCTTGGAATATTTATCCAATGACAAAAAAAACCCTTCGAGGGTCATAAATATATGAAATCGAAAAGGATCGTACTTTTTTTTTCTTAAAAAAAACGTTTCTCCACACTAGAAATTCCTCCTGTATCGTGGGTTCACAAACATGTAATATCACATACACAAACACCCAGACTGGGGACACTCAAATGTGGATCGCACAATTTTTGCCCCGTGCGGGAATCGAACCCGCAACTTTAGCGCAGCAGTCCAATCGCTTAGCCACTGCACCAATCAGAGCTTACTTGGCTGAGCGAAACAAAAAAGTCCCTAGAACAGTGTAGGTTAGAGCGAGATCACTGGTCTAGTGTATATGTGGTGTGAGACGTGACTGAAGCGGATCAGCTCCGACACGTCCCTCGGCTACGGCTAGAGGACGCCGCGCTAAGGTTCGCCGGGCACGAGGCGAGGCGACTACGTTACGAATCCGATCAGTGTGCTTTGCAGTAGGGAGCTTCATACAAATTATACTGCAAAGCTTGAGTTGATACGGTTACGTTTCCTTTCCGGGTGCGACCCTTATTCGGAAAAAACTTTGAACGATCAGATTTTTTTTTTCTGGGTGTTTGTGATATTTTATGTTTGTAGAACGCATCAACGATAAACTAAAACTGGCTAGAGCGGTGCGACGTTTTTTAACGTAGTTTATAAATATTACCTTAAAATGGTTGTACCGTCGTCGGACATGCGGCGGAGTGGGCCACCGTGCGCACACGCACCGCACCCGATACGTCACGAACGTCTCTAGGGTGGACAGCTGCTTCATAGGGGCGTCCACCTGAAAATAATAAACATACATTTATTTAAGTTACACGTATTCCTCAGAGGTAGAGAAACCAATGAGGCTTCAAATCAGATCTAATTAATAATTAAATGAGTGCTCTACTCCAGTTCTCCAGCCCCAATTATCATCATCATCAGCCGGAAGACGTCCACTGTTGAACAAAGGCCTCCCCCTTAGAACACCACAATGAACGACAACTTAACCTTATTCATAAAAACGTCTAATTTTAAACCATGGATAAAATTATACCTGTTACTATCGTTTGCATGATCCTTAAGACGGGCTTAAGTTAATACAGGTATTATCCTCGTTTATGAAACAGAGAGCTAGTGCCGTTTTCTCCTGCTGCGGTATAGAACATTTTAATTTTATTATCCCCATTACAAAAACGATTTAATGTTATAAAATGGTGCATACCTTAACAGCGATATCATGTCCGTGCTCCATCATAAGTGGGACCCCCTCGTGTGTGTCGTCTGTCACCGTGGTGGGCTCCGTGTCCTCCGTGTCTGCATCGTTCAGCTCTAACACCGCTGAGCTGCTCTCACTCGCCATGGCTCTGTGGAAGGACAATCATGGTATAAGTAACTGATAAGGGTGCTGTGAGTAGGAGTGTAGCAAGGAGTGTGCAAGTGAAGTTAGGTTAGGTTAGAACATCATCATAATCAGCCGTAAGACGTCCACTGTTGAACAAAGGCCTCAAAGGGTTCGATTCCCACATGGGACAACAACTTGTGCGATCCTCAGATATTTGTCCTGAGTCTGGGTGTTGGTGTATGTAATATTTTATGTTTGTGAAATGCAACCACGATACCGGAGCAAATCCTAGTGTGGGGTGACGTGATTAAAACAAAAAAGTGCGGTATGATGAATAAATTAAAAGCCATTACTCTATCAGACACTTTGTGGAGAAACAACAGTTCAAGAGGATTCTCAACAAGCATCTTTACAAAATGTAATAGGCAGTGTCGTAAATAAGGCAATGTCAGGATTGCCCAGGCACAGGGTGTAGACCCTAGAAGGGAGCAGAAATGACCAGAGACTGTGAAAAATGATGCTGATAAGAAGCTAGTACCGGGGCATAATAGGCTAGTTACAACATGGTAATAGGTGGCCTATGTAGCACTGGACAGCGCTAGGCTGAGAGGTTTACATACTGTTTATAATAATTATAAACAGTATGTAGACTTACTAGATATAATTATAATTAAATGTGTTGCTTACTGTAATTAAATTGTGTAGTCTATGACTCAGAATGCTAATTTAAGCCAATTACAAAGAGGCAGGTAATCACAAAGGATATAGTTATCATAAACACTTGACAGTCTAGATATGAACAACAAAGAATTAGCATAGTCATAGTTTTATAAATACATTTTTAATTTTTATTAAACCTAACTTTTTCCCTGTCTACAAATTGTTGTTGGTGTCGGAAATAACATAAATTTGATTCTCAATACCTGCTAAATTGATTAATGAAATACCTAGAACCTGTTTATTTGTTTACCTCTTTCCTTTAAGTAAAATTAAATTTAAAAGCTGCATCGAAAAGGGGGCGTACTATTTTCACGTCTTTCTTTACTTTTATGTTTAAAAAAGCCGTTATTTGTACCGCACGTTATCGCAGACTCAACACATAACTATGAGATAACGATACCGCGCGCCTTAATTAAGTTTTGATTGCGAAGAGCTGCACAAATATTTGCCCTAATTATTTAGGAACGGATCGATACTGACGTCGCGTAAACTTTAAATATCACTTGATTTACACTTTTATTACATAAAGGTAATAACAAAATTGGAATGTTTGACTTGTATTTACCTTTTTGTCCAGTAATAATAGATATATTCACAATAATTTCATTTAAAAACAATAAAATCTCAATAGGCCAATGACAGAAGACAAATGACGTTACGTTCCAATTATGGGAAATCGAATTGATGATGTGACTTATTTTTTGTGGTTTGTTACCGTTGTGCGTAACGGTATATGCGTGAAATGGAAAGAGGTAATATTGTAGATACTCTGAATTATGATAACAATTAGCAATTAGTCGATTATAAAAAAAAATTGAGGCAATGATTATAATTCTATTTTATTGTAGTTTTACCATGTTTTACCCAGGTTTATAGTTACATTTGGATGAAAAAATAGAAATGCTACAAAGTAAAAAAAAATCTGCAAGTAAAGTCATTTTAGCAGAACATAGGTGTTAAAATTCATGAGAGGAGTAAAATATTGGTATTTTAAATAAACTACAATTACAAATAAATGTATTCTAAAAGCCAATTTGTAAAATATCTGAATTCTAAGTAATCGCCTAAATTAAATTAGTAATCTGAACATACTCTGTACTGTGGTAAACACGTATGTGACACGAATATATATTCTGTGTCAATGTCAATCTGTCATTTTGATTTGACGTTCATTTTCGATGAGTGTTACGATTGTGAAATGTGATTGTTTTCATATATTCCAAATTGCCACGAGTAGTCTTCCTAATCATAATAAACCAAACCTTTTAATTTTGCCCAAGGTTCAATAAAAGGGCGGCAAAATTACGTCCAAAATGCAAAGCGCCAGCGCTCCGCGGGAGCCTGCGCAACCAGTAATAGGGACCAACTCAACCATCCTAAATATGAGGGAAAAGGAGAAATACATTGAAGAATTTGATTTCCCCTTCTGCGACGAGTCGTCTAAATACGAGAAAGTCGCAAAAATCGGTCAGGGAACCTTCGGAGAAGTGTTTAAAGCCCGCGCACGGAACAGCAACAAAAAGTTTGTTGCAATGAAAAAAGTGTTGATGGACAATGAAAAAGAAGGCTTCCCGATCACTGCGCTGCGAGAGATCAAGATCCTACAGCTCCTCAAACACGAGAACGTCGTTAACTTAATCGAAATTTGCCGCACAAAAGCTACATTACACAACAAATACCGATCCACTTTCTACTTAGTTTTCGACTTCTGTGAACACGATTTGGCGGGCTTATTATCAAATGTGAATGTTAAATTCAGCTTGGGAGAGATCAAGAAGGTCATGCAACAGTTACTTAATGGTCTATACTACATTCATAGCAATAAAATCTTACACAGAGACATGAAAGCTGCTAATGTACTTATCACTAAGAATGGGATCCTCAAGCTGGCCGACTTTGGTCTGGCGCGAGCGTTTAGTTTGGCGAAGTCAGGACAAGTGAATAAATACACAAACAGAGTGGTCACACTATGGTACAGGCCTCCGGAATTGCTTCTTGGTGAGTTTATATAATTTTGTTGCAACTTTTAGGAATGAAATCATAATAATGTAGGAATAGTTACTGTTTTCATCAACTAAATTCTAAACTTTGACTTGCTCATACAAGTCATCTTAAATATATAATGGTAACATGAATTTCCCTCAGAAGTTATCATGAAAAATGTGTGCTGTGATTATCCACAGGTGACCGTAACTACGGCCCGCCCGTGGACATGTGGGGAGCTGGGTGTATCATGGCTGAGATGTGGACACGCTCACCCATCATGCAGGTACATACAGATTGATTCACAGTGGTAGTGAGACTGTGGACTTCAAATGGGTATAATAAACTTTTTGTTAAAGAAACATATTATATGGCTCCTTGGTACATGTTGATGGCGGATGTTTGTCCTGAATCTGTACGTGATATTTGCACCCATGATACAACAGACATTCAAAATTGGTGGCAACATTTTTCTAAACAATTTTCTGATTGACTCAGTGTATAATGTAAAACAAGGATATTTAAAAAAGGTACAGATATGTTATTATCACACTCATTTTGAAGTAATGAAAATCTCCTAATGGAGTCACGTTGTCTAGCAGTGACGTTTGACATCCGCGCGCAAGTCTCAAACAATTTCAAACAAAATTACGATATTTTTTTTACATCTTTGTCAAGTTGTATAATGTGTGTGTGTGTAGTTCGGAACACTCATTCATTTTATTAGCATGTAACGTATCTATACTTTTTAACATACCTATCACTTTAGTTTAGTTTTTGAAATATCACTTATTGTAGTTGGTTGTTGATCAACCATACAATAAGAAAAAGTAGTCATATCACTGAAGAAAGCACATGACTATTACATCTCACTGTCTGCTATCATCAGGGTCCTACAGAACAGCAGCAGCTGATCCTTATATCCCAGCTGTGTGGTTCCTGCACTCCTGACGTATGGCCCGGGGTGGAGAACCTGGACCTGTATAACAAGATGGAGCTGCCCAAGGGTCAGAAGAGGAAGGTGAAGGAGCGCCTGAAGCCCTACGTCAAAGACCCCTACGGCTGCGACCTTCTGGATAAGCTGCTGCAGTTGGACCCCGCCAAGAGGTGAGATTGGGACCTTTGAGTTATTTAATTTAATTTTAAAACTTTATAACAAGGTCATTAGGAGCTAGACACAAGTCCAGTCTGGGTTCATTTCTTGTGTCTAAAACACACCCACAATCCACAATACTAGAAAATTTCGAAATGCTTTGATATTGAATTTCTTAACCAACTTCAATAATAGTAGGTTCTGTATTCGTCCTTATGTATGTGTTTGTTGATCCGCGATTTTTAATTTTTGTAGTTGCCTTTTACCAATATGAATTTTCATATCGGTAAAAGGCACACAAACACATAATATAAACTAGTATAATTACGATTTATAATCGCACAAAATTCCTACATAAGAACATTACACATTCCTATATATACTAGACAGAAACAAGACTACTTATTTTAATCCTTTACAGCATTCATTCTAGTTAAATAGTTTTATGTCAATTTGTATCCACCTGTTTAGAATAGCGGTTAGTGTTGATCTTAAAAGTAAAACCTGCTGTAGATACGACGCCGACACGGCCCTGAACCACGACTTCTTCTGGACGGACCCCATGCCGTGCGACCTGGCCAACATGCTCGCGCAGCACACGCAGAGCATGTTCGAGTACCTCGCGCCCCCGCGCCGGCCCGGCCACCTGCGCCACCACCACCACGTGGCCGGCGCGGCGCCCAAGCCCGCGCAGCCCGTGCAGGACTCCGGCTACCAAGACCGTGTTTTCTAGGGGGCACGGGGGCTGGGGGACCCTTAGGGGTCAACTCCCATTTGTTGAATTGTTAGGCACAATAACAATAAGGCCTGTTTCACCATCTACAAGTTACTTCTTGATTAACGCTAATCGGCAAGTAAAAGTTACGAGTATCTTCTATCATATCTTAGTTACAGGCCAGTTTATCCCCTGATTAATGTTACTCAGATATTGTGAAATTCTGGTGACTTTGAGTGGCGGTTAGTCTGCTTGACACTTTACTTGTAGATGGTGAAACAGGCCCTAAGACAAGTGGTGTTTATTGAAAAGCTAAAGGACTGTCTGTAAATATATCTAGAACTCATATAATTCTTAGAGGGGGTCAATAAGCTCGTTATAACAAGGGGTCAATCTCAATTGTATGGACAAGTTGTGAATTAAAAGTGAAGATTGAAGCCAGATAGCTGCACTATTTCTTATATCATTGTAGAACTTTTTTCTCAGATCTTTCTCTATTATTCTCAGAAGGGGTCTAACCGTTGGGGGTCATCTTTATTTATGCCTCTATCTCTTATAAAACTTTTTTCATGCCTGTATTCCCCGACGTGTGTATATTACACCCACATTTCGCCAGTTATGTTTTAGGTCAGAATGACATAGAGGTCGAGCCTATTGCCACTCATTTGTCCAACAGTACACTATCTTAAAACTATGAGTCTTACCGCCGAACTCAGAGACATTTAATGATTACTTAAAAGATCACCAAATAAAGGTTTTCTTTGTGAAATCTTTACTTAGTGTCAGTTTAAGTAATCATTAACGTCTCTGAGTGCGGCGGTTAAAGCATTAGTGTTGATTCCTTGTAAAATATGTAATATAATGTAATAGTCCAGTCCCGTTAGCGTTTGACCTCGGGACCCAATTACTTTGAATGTATGTAAAACCCTTTCTATCATAGGTCAAATAATAAAGTTTACTCTTTTTTTTTTTTGCCAAAATTTTAACGTTCTAGATCCAGCTGTTTACGCTATGCGGTGATCGTTCCCTCTCCTTAATAAAGTGCAACATCGAACAATCTAAGAACATCGAACAAAAAAGCGGCCGAGATAAAATGGCTAAACCTAAACACCAATGATATTCAAAAAAATACAGATATGTTACTGGCGCACTGATTTTGAAGATCTCATTTCGGGCTAGCCTGGGAGACGTTTGACATGCGCGCGCAAATGTCAAACTGATGTTTATTTTTTCACTCTTTTATTTACGCTATCTCTTTTATTTTTTTGTCTGTGTCAAGTTGTATAATATGTATGTGTGCAGTTCGGAACACTTTTCTCGTTCATTTTTTAGGATGTGACGTATCTATACTTTTTGATATATCACTGGTTAACACTTTATTATTTGACATATAACATATTATAGCAGATGGCAGCTTTAAGGGAGGTTTATACCCAGCAGTGGGATATTGAGGGCTGTGGATGATGATGATCATATTATAGAAAAGGTTTCATAATAATACATCCAAGTGATTGGATTTCGAGGTTTCAGCCTTTTTAATGCTAAGGGAACTGGACTCTAAAGCCTAATTATACATTTTATTATGCTAAAAACAATATTATACGCCGATGATGGCGTCAAATGTCTATTAAATGGAATATTATTATACATAATGTTGAATATCCCAGCAGGGATTATACAGGCGATGTAAATATTATTGTACAATGAGATATACAAAGGTAACACTGCCAGTGTGCCAAGAGTTTTGGTTGGTTGATATGTGATAGTGTCTAGTGGGAGTTGAAAGCTAACGTAACTGTCGCGTTTACGTTTTTATTATTATCTACAGTGTACAGGTGTACAGTACACTTTTTCCAGTTTCATATATCTTTGGTCTTTGCATCTATTGCAGAGGATTTAAGCAGCGAGGGTATGTGATAGGCGGGGAGGCCTGTTGAGACGCTCCGGGGACAAGTCCAGACTCGTGTTGCTACTGAGAATTATCTAAATGTAAAAAAATCTATAACACTGCCTAACCTAGGAACTAAATTGTTTTTATTTTTGTTTTTTAAAAAACGTCGCCCCACATTAAGAATCTCTCCTGTATCGTGAGTGCGTTTCACAAACATGTAATATAACATAAACAAACACACAGACTCGGGACAAACATCTGTGGATCGCACAAATTTTTGTCCCGTGCGGGAATCGAACCTGCAACCCTTAGCGCAGCAGTCCAATCGCTTAGCCATTGCGCTAATCGGGTCGTCAATTTATATTCCTACTCCTCCTATATATTATTTTATGATTAATTTTGTTGTGGGTTCCAAGACAGGCGAGTCATTTCTGTGGGACGCCTCGAGCGTCATTGCCTCGATGGTTCTCAATGGTTAAGATTGTAGATCCTGGCTTGCAGGAGTTGCAAAGATGGGCTTGAGTGGTGGGCTAGTTCCTGCCCGACCCAGGATTAGAACCCAGAACTTTCAGCAGTCGCGCTTTGCAACTAAACAAACGAAGCTGTCTTTAGTCTTGTATAACTGGAAGAGCAACCGGTGTAGTTAACATACATACATAAAGTCACGCCTGTTTCCCAAGAGGGGTCGACAGAGGCCTCGTATTTCTATTTGCTACGATCCCGGCATACTTCCTCTGGTAAGTTGGCTATCAACTCTCACTTCAGACCCAGAGGGCAGTTCTCGTCATATATGTTTTACTATTATAACTTTACTTCTACTGTCATCTATATTATTTACTATATATTCCGGTTATACTCACGTGTGTATTCGGGGATAGGTGACTAGTATCGAACTCGAACGGAGCCCTTATTCATGAGCTAGTCGGGAGTATAACCGGAATATAATCATAGTAAATATTATTATATTTGTCTATTCTAAAATATTTTTCCTATGAAATATGGATAAGAATTTCTGTACCATATAATGAAAATGTACGAAACTTATTTTTGATTCAGTTTCATTGTCCCTTACGTCACATTTTTTTAACTAAAATGAATTTCGAACGCGAATTGCTCTTGGATTGGCATGATTGGTTGTTTAAAGGTGCGCAAGAGACACTATCTGTCGCTCCTCGTGGAGAACAGCCAGTAAGTCTGTAAAACTAGTTTATAAGTATGTAAATAAAGTATTATTTTTAATATAAATTGATTCTTCTGTTTTATTTATTGACATTTCATTTCTGCAAAAAATAGCAATGAATGTAGAGAAAATAAAAAGTGGTAAATATCACAGTCCACAACCCAATAAACTCCCCACAGAGCCCTGTTGGGAGTTTCTCTGAAGGTTAGGATCAGAAATGAAGTTATCCGACAGAGAACCATAGTTATCGACATAGCTAACAGGATCAACAGCTTATGAGGCTATGGGTAGGTCACATCTATCGCGAAACGGACAACTGTTGGGGAAAACGTGTTCTGGAGTGGAGACCACGGCCCGGCAAAGCAAACGTAGTGTAAGACGCCAGCCCAGCTAAATGGCAGGAAACAAAAGGCCGAAGATCAAGCTCAGTGGCGTGCCATATGAGAGACCTACTTAAGTCCAGCAGTAGACCAGGATGGGCTGATGTTGATGATTACAGTGGTAAATACCTACAATATGCATGAATATCAGTGTGGTCGAAAGAATCAAACAATAAAACACGAAATATATGTATACTTGCACAGTATTTTTTCATCCTGTATAGTGAGATAGAATGATTATAGAATTAAAAGTAAAAGAATTTATAAGTGTATTATAAGTATTCTGTTTTATATGCTATATAAACGTTTATAAGAATTTGTCGCCTTATTGTAATGGCACAACTCAAACAAAACCACCGAACTTCGTCAATCGTTATATCATATTAAATTATCTTGGTTTAAATAATGTATAGGTGAATATGATTATATTTAAAATCTACTAAAATAGTAGAGTCCAAGCCGTCCATGTCTAACTGCACATCACTATAAACAGTATAAACTGTCAAGCAAAAAGTTTCTAAGTTTTGGTAAACAAGATTGTTTTCATTTCTTGTAGTTAATATGGAATAAAAGATTACATATTTATATATTTTTGTCATCAGTATTATTAAATACATTCAGCATGGGATTATGAATGCAGGTTAGTAACGATTTATGTACTTATTTGAGTTATAACCTCATAATAAGTTATAATAATCTCAATAACAATTACAAATTTCTTGATTAAGAATTAAATAACCTATCTTGTATTTATAGATACTTACATACCATTCACAAGGATAAAACATTGTATTGAGAATACATAGTAGGTGTATCTGATTAAGTTTTGAACAAGTTTTATACAATATGTACCAATTTTGTAAACAAAATTTTAAAGTAGGTGTTTTGCACCTTTTAATGAATATCATTATTTACATACCTACTTAATATAAAAAGAGTATTCTTAACAATTTGAAACTTGTGAGTGCCCTTAATTACGTAAAGTAAGTTATTTATAAACATAAGTAATAAAACTTTTAATTTGATCACTTCTGACTAAAATTGCTTGATAATTATAAAAACTTATAAATTAATTCGTGTCATTATCCTTACAGTACCTTCAGATCAAAGATATCTCTAGTGCTTGATTATTCTACAAAACAGAATTCACATGTTCCAAGATTTAAAAAACCTACAATTGCTTAAAAAATGGCGCATTTAATAAAATTTGAAGACGACATCCCAGAAGACTTGAGAAAAAAAGACACGTGCGATCCACCAGGTGATATTGACATAAAACAGGAAGAAACCACTGTTTTAAGTAACTGTGATCAAGACAATGAAGCTTTGGGTAACAATGATCAACTTATCTCAGTCAATGATTTAAATGCTAGTACAAAAGAGGCTCCAGTTAGTGGTGAGCTAGCTTTAATAGGAGATTTAGACAATCATGAAGGCACACCAAATATTCATAAAAATGAAGGGGGTAATGGTGGTCGGAGCAATGATTTGAATGATAAAAATGAAGAGAATGTAGAACTCACTAATGGAGAGGGTAAGACTGATCAAGATGAGTTGGGTAAAACTGATCAGAGTCCAGGGGGTAATGGACTGAAGAGTAACAAGGGTAAAAAGAGGACATCTGAGTTGGAACTGTTAGGAGTAGACGTGACAGTGAATGGTGAGGACCCTGGGAGTGCATATGACGTGTTTGGTGATGACAGCAACATATACAGGAAGTATAAGTTGAGAAAAATAGAGCAAAAGTGAGTTAACTTTATTTTACCTTATTACAATATTTATTGGAGGGTAGTTGTAAACAGTGCCATAAATAGCCTTTTATGCGCCCGGTGCGAGCTTTTTTAACAGCGCCATTTTTTATTTTTTGTGGTCCTGTTCTGGTTATTTCAGCGCCTCTCTAGGGTCTGCGCTCTGTGCCTGGGCACAGCTAGCGCCGCCCTAGTTACTGCTGGTTGTAAATAGTAATAAAAATCTTTTGACTTATACAACAGTAGAATCAGCTCGCGACTTCGATTGCGCGGATTTATTTTCGTGTCTTCTGGAATGAAAGTACCCTATATCCACCTTGAAGGTCCGTTCTAAATATTGGCGAAAGAATTTTGGAAATCGGATGGATAGTTCCAGCGATTACCGCTAACATACAAACAAATCTACCCCTTTATAATACTATTAATATTAACAACATTATCCTGTGGGGATGAACTAAAAATATATCTCCCGTCTCTGCTTAGGTGAGGGGTAATAAAAGGCGACCAGCCTCCTTACCATGGGCTCTTGAAACAAGGCAGTTTACGTTGCGGAAGCGAGACGCTACATTACACTTCACGTAGCGGCGTCTCGCTTCCACATGGTAAACTGTCCTGCTTTAAGAGTTCATGGTAAGGGAGTTGAGCAGATGTGTGGGTTTTCAGTGAACCCTTCAGAACATAAGTGTGTGTTTGTATGTAACACACATTTTCATTATGAAATTCTTATTTACCCACGACAGAACGGAGGTTTAAGGTAGAGACAAACTGGACCCACGTTCGCAACATACACAAATACTTGTCGTATGCAACGTTGCATACTCAAGCGTATCATAAAGCGTAACGTAAGTGAAATCAGTGTGTCTCTACTCATTATCGTTTGGGGTGAGGTTGTTTGTTTGTATTCGCATGTTGTCATTTATCTCGAAAACGTTTCGACCGATTCAGATACGATTTTCTGTATAGGGGTTTCTTATATTACAGGTCCACCAACGCCGGTGCCTGTATAAAAATACGATTCGTTTAATATTACTTTTGTTTCAGAGTCTCTTACAAGGAACCCACCGCCTATTTTCCACAATTGCCAGGGAAACGTAGACCCAGTTCAGACGAGCCAGCCTCCTTAAAATGCCACATCTGTGACATAATGTTCGACACTATAAGAGCGCTCCACCTACACGTCAGATACCACAACACCGTGACCGAATACAAGTGTTCCCAGTGCTCTGAAAAGTTCACCAAAAACTCTGATCTCATCGCTCATAAATCTAGCCATACTTCACAATCCTTCCTCTGCCAACAATGCAAGCTGGCCTTCTCAGAACATTGCGACTATTTGACGCACACCTTAATACATACTTCTCAAAAACAAATCAAATGCCCCGAATGCGATGTCACATACAAAAAATCCACTTACAAAATGCATATTTTGACTCATTTCGATAGGAAAGTTTCTTGTCCAATCTGCAATTTCACTGCTAACGGCCAGTTCAATCTGCAGAGGCATATCAACGAGCACAAGATTAAGCGCATATGCGTTGAATGTGGAAAAGAGTGTTCTTCTAAGAAAAGCTACGAAAGTCACATGACTATTCACACCGGCGTCAAGAAGTACCAGTGTTTGTACTGCGGGAAGTGCTTCAGTACTGCATCTCAGAGGTTTGTTCACACTCGCATACATACGGACGAGAGGCCGTACTCGTGCGACATCTGTGGTCATACCGCAAAGCAAATGACGGATATCAAACGGCATATGGTCACCCATGAAACGGAAAAGAAATTTACCTGCGAACATTGTCATAAGAAGTTCTTCCATAAGCTCTCCTACGTGTCCCATTTGAGGATACATGTTAAAGGCAGTTTGTATAAGTGTCCAGAGTGCAAGAAAACGTTTGCGAACGCCGGCGGGTTGAAAACACACATGATGTTCAAGCATTTGACGGAGCGACCGGTGGAGTGCAAGCTGTGTGACGCTAGCTTTATTAATCAGAACCAGTATCAGAAACACGCTAAGTCCAAGCGCCACTGTAGAAATTATTTTGGCCTATTGAATGGAAATGGCAAGATGGGTTAATATTTTTTGTTGACAATTGAGAATGATTGAATTGTTTTCTTTTGTCAAAAAAACATTGTTTTGTATTATTGAAAGCACTAAGTTCGCAGCTTGCAACTAGATAACAAGTCATAACTGTAACAAGTGTTTTTACCCCATTTCTCTTTTCTTTTTGTCTTCATTGTTATAAAACTCAATATGTTCCTCTTGATGAAATGGTTTGTTGTTAACTTCGTTACTTCCTTATAAGAATAAATATATTTTGATTATAAATGTTTGTTTAATTTAAAAAGTATTATATGAGAGCGAATGGTCCGGTCTATAGCTACTTTACCCCTAGGGGCAACTAGTAATATTAAGTAAGAAGTGAGATTTAAGGGCTTCTTAGCTAGTTCCCTTTGCACTAGATAATTTAAAGTACAGTAACACAACATATATACCCTGACGGTACAGTAAGACTACTCAGGTCCGCAATAAAAAAGTTAAAAAACAGTTATGGTTTGGTCAAGTTTTAGATACCATCTCCGTAAGGTCGTAAATGCGACTTGGAGAAGATCTGCGGCGTGTCCATCCCCCGCGCAGGAGAGGTCATGGAGCAAGCCATGTAAGGCGTCTGCAAGGACATTCGCATCAGGAAGATACTCATACAGGCCAACCAGCATTGATAATAAATCATGTATTCTATGATATAATAGACTAATTAATTATTATTAGACTAATTTAAGGTAGTTTGTATGTAGTAGAACCATTATTTTATTGTTTACCACTTTTTTATGTACCTACTTTCTAAGCAAATAAATGATTATTATTTATTATTATTAGCTCCCAAAACACCCGCCCTTCACCGCTTCCTAGTGTTATAGCAAAGGAAATCTGAGGTGCCTGCCCCACTGGAGCTAACTTGATTATTTTATGCTCGTTCAGACCTTTGCCCTGCAGTGGGATAGTTATAGCACCGGTGATAGGCTGTTTTTATACATTTTTAAACATTTTTTTTTGAAGTAGCCTGTTTAGTTTCTGAGTGCTGGTATGGTGCTGGGCAAAGGCCTCTCCGTTATTTTTAACAAAACAAGGATATAGCACAAAAAAAAATTCAACACATAGGACTTTAGCGAGGTGTCTTAATCTTGGAAATTAGAAAATACTTTTATAATCTTATTTATTTTATCATAGACCAAATGATTTTATCAACTTTTATCGACAACAATAAGTATAGTAAGAATAAAGAGCACGTTTAAAAAAACTAATTACTCTACTATCGGTAATAGCGATTAATTTTGTTTTTATTATCTATGTGGGTAAGCTCGTACACATCGGCACATCACTAGAACTCTACTGTCAAAACTGCGAAAAAAAAAGATCGAGTAAATATTTTTCTGGTCAAAATGTATAATTTTGCCGGAAATTATGAAGATTTTGTGTGAATATGTGTAAAATAGGGGTTAAATATAATTAATACAGCCATAAATCGCCCCCGCATCGAGTTTCACACGTTACAAGCGTCGGTAAGCTGCGATATTTCATAATTCAATAACTAACCTTTAGTGTAATGTTTTCGCGCGAAAACTACTAAAAGAACTGTTTACAAACATCGAATTGTGTGTTTTTACCGAATTTTCCGCATTTAACATCGATTTTAAATCTCATTGAATTAATTATCGGCGCGGTGTTATTCTGTAAATTGTTTCGTAAACAGGATCGCGCTTGTTGTTGTTGATATGGCATTTTGAACCTTATAAGTCATAGTAATAAAGTCGATGTTGTGTGTGCGTTGCTGGCGCGACTCGTGTATCCGAATAAGGCTGTATGACTGGTTATTGCTTTTCGGCTGCACATTGCTGGTAACTGGTTAGGGTTGCCACCTGTCAGTAATTTACATTAATTTTGGGTAATTTATTCATAATTTGTTATTCGCTTGCAACATTTTTATTACTTTAAAATATATTAAGATGATTTCTTTAGATAAGTAATATCTTCACTCCTACTATTGTGATAGGTATAGGCAAAGGTATATCAAATAATTACACCTCTTTTGATATTAATTTGGCGGCAGATTTTAAGACAGTAAAATAATTTCCCAGGGACACCCCTTGCTTCATTGCCAGTGTTCTCCTATGGTTATAATTGTAGATCCTGAGTTCCAGGAAGTACAATCATAGGTATGTGTAGCGGGTTTTTCCCAAATATTGAAAATTTCGTTTTGTAATACAAATATTTCTAATAGAAACAGCTAATCATTACTTAACGGTCAATTAGACGTTTTTGATGACCCTACACTGTTCACTATTGAACTGCCAAGACTTGCTAGGGGTAAAAAAAGTATTATAAACAAAAAAACTTGCATTTACAATAAAATGAAATTTAATATGATTATTAAAGCAAGTGGGGATTATGGCAACACCAGGTTCTAAAAGGATGATGACTAAAACAAGCTGAGCGCACACAAATTAAAAAACAATTAAAAGTTTTATTTGTTGTTTCAATGTTAGGTTAAAGCTATTTATTTATTGACAACTTAATTATGCATGTATGCCGTCTCTATTAAATAGGGCACTACTAACATTTCATAAATATTAAGTAATTATATTTTTGTTGGTGAAATATTGCAGTTGTGCCCTTTAAGCTTATGCTAGGTATCTCTGTTTATTTTGCTGCTGTCTGCCTGTTGGTGCCTGGGGTTAATGCAGGCGAAGCCGCAGACAAAACTGCTGTACTAATTGTTATGAAAATTTGTTATGGAGTTAGGTAAAACTCTAAATAAGTATATATGTTACATTTAATAAAGAAAATGCAAAATTTTCCTAAACCAAGTGATGTGCAGAATCTAGTTGTTTACGTGATGCTGACTCCATGTATACAAGCTGTTCTCTATAACTTACAGATCCTGTCCATCATGGGGCCGTGCTGCGTGGAAGGTTGTGAGGTCACAGCGGAGGAGACCTTCTATTTCGAGTGAGTTTTGGTCTACAACATAATAATACCAGCCTATAGTTGTCCCACTGCTGGGAACCTCCCCTTTCTCCACTCATATCTAAAACACCTTTTCCAGCCATGTCATTTTCTAATGCACTAATGTCTTTTCGAATTCATATGTGTATTATCAATTAGGTATCAGTTGCTAAAAACGGTGAAGGAAAACATCGTGAGGAAACCGGCACACCTGAGAGATTTTTCTACGGTGTGTATATCCACGTCAGAGGCTTAAAGGCGGTTTAAACTCTGACACCAGGTTGTCCATCAACCATACGATAAGAAGAAGATTCCCTAATAACTAACATTTTTTCCCCCAGGTTCCCAACCAGCCGCCTCCTGCGCCGCAAGTGGCTGGACGTGATCCCCATCCCGGGCAAGCTGCCGCTGGGCACGGTGGTGTGCAGCCGCCACTTCAGCCGCGAAGACTACGAGAGCGTGCGCGGTAAGGTGCGCCTCAAGAGGAAGGTGGTGCCCAGCTTGCTGCTCGAGGATACGGTGAGGAGATTTTTTTTTATATTATTGTAATCTATTCTATTATGGAGGACAGCTCTACCCATCGGAGACTACAGCCGTAATTTTTGTTATATTATTATTTTTACTATATTTCAGAGACCAAAACCTGCAATAGAAATACCACAAAAGTCACCAAAAGTGTCAGCGTGTGACTCTACTACCGAGCCCACCCCACCAGTAGACGGTAGTGAAAAGATTGACGGTGATACACAGAAGAGTAGTGATAGTGGTAGTGATACTCGTGGTGATACAAGTGCTGTAACAAGTGGTGCGCCTTGTGGTACACTTAGTGATACTCAGAGTAATACAAGTGGTATCCAAGGTATTGTAGGTAGTCATACAAGTGATCGTACACATGGTAATGCAAGTGTTGATACGCGTAGTGATACAAATGGTATTCGTGGTAATAAGCGTGGTACCCGTGCTAATACAAGTAGAGCCCGTGGTGCTACTCGTAGTGATACAAGTGTGAGTGATACAAGAAGAGCTAGCACTGAGATGGCAGTGTTATACAAAGTGGTGCACAAGGAGAACGGACGCAGCGGAGACTGTAATGTGGTTAAAAGGTAAGTTACATAATTGTAGGATATAGGAGGAATATATTATTATATAGGGAGATCACTGCGATTGTGGTATAGCCGGCGGGGGAAGACCTCGGAGAACACGCTCCGACCAGACTGGAGAGGTTCTGGAGAAAGACGACCCGATTGGCGCTATGGATACGCAATTAGACTGCTGCGCAAAGCGAGGGTTCGATTCCCGCACGGGACAAAACATTTGTGAGATCCACAGATGTTTGTCTCGAGTCTGGGTGTTAGTGTTTGTGGTTATTTGATGTTTATGAAACGCACCCACGATGCAAGAGAAATTCCTAGTGTGGGGTGACGTTTTTCTTTATATGAGTAATTTTTTTTTTCCTTTTTGTTTCATTTTTTTATAGCCTATGTGTGCAGAATCAGGATTGTTCTCGTTTTTTATTTTAAAATATGAAAATTGATTGACCGCGACCACTGTGGTGTGTCGCCAGTTGCGAATGTCGAATGAATCCGGAAGCTTCGTTCACCAACCGTTCTATACTCGTTCTAAAGCCAACAGATGGCGCTGTATTTAGCGGGCGTAATTACGAGTCGCTCATTGCGTGGTATAGATGGCGTGAACACTATGTTACTCGCGGTAGTGTAAGGATTCTAACGGCACTCCATACATCAAAATCGGTTCAGGCATTCAGAAGTTATGGTGGAATAAAGAAACTCACATACATACATAAACCCTGAAAACATCACACTCCTTTTTTGGGCACTCGTGTAAAAAGAAAGGTCCGTTTAGGAGTCCCTTTGACCAATAAGTTTGTATGATTAATAAAGTGAGGGAATGAGGCGAAAACAGTATGTCAGGATCATGGCCAATGGAAATCCCTGGTCTGTGTGTACCCTTCCTTTGGAACAGGCGTCACTTTTTGTATGGGTATGTGTATGTATGGGATCATAGCAAAATGCGTAAGTATTTAGGTTCTTTTTATATTTTGTTTTTTTTAATATTCCAGCCCATCGCTCCCCGATCCTAAAGAGGACATCGAGGACATGATAACCAACTACCACATAAAGAACAAGCTGCCCAACACGGCGCTACTGCCCGACTCGCCCCCACCGGGGAGCGGGGGGGAGGTGGGGGGAGTGCCGGGGCAGGCGGGAGGAGAGCCAGGGGAGCCGGGGGGAGAGCCAATAGAGATAGAGGACTGCGAGGCTGACCCCGTGTTCATTGAGATCTCCGTGGATAAAGGTTGGTGACCTTTATTCTTCACTAGCTGTGCTCCGTGGTTTCTCTCGCGGTAATTAAAACATAACATACAAATAAATACGCGCTTATTCTCCGAAGGGGTAGGCAGAGGTGTTTAGTACAGCTTGTTGTGTTACCTATAGGTCCAAATGTTATAGGGGGTGAAGTGTCATTACGAAGTACAAATCCAGACTTTGTGATTATTAAATTTAATTACGACACAGGAATTAAAGCGAACTCATGTTATTAATTTTGGCTTGACGATTTACCGGGTTGCACCGGCCGTGGTCGCAAGCTCCATTCACCAAAGTCTCACAATTCCCCTATGACTCCTGTCTGCAGAGCCGGGCGCGGGCGCGGGCAGCCAGGACTGCCTCATGCTGCTGGAGAGCGTGCAGGTGGAGCTGGACCCAAGCAGTCTCATGCTGCCCGACCGGGACTTCGAGCACGAAGACGACAGGCCGCACAAGTGAGTGTACTGCTATGAAGTGTATTGAACAGATTTAATAATACTCCTGCGGGCGACGACGACCTTGGGGCAGTTCGTCGGCCGACCAGACTAGCGGGGGAGAGCAGGGCCAGCGGGGTAAGCTGGGCCGCGGGGTACGCAGATCCTGCGTCCCTTGACCTCTGGTGGTTTGTTATTAGGTAGGTAGTGGGTTGTTAGCTGGTGAGAGTCTGGTATACCCCTCCGCCCGCCCCAGGACGGAGGAAGTTCATGAGGATTTCCCCAGCAAAAAAAAATTGAAGTATACTATTATTTGACTTTTGGTGCCATTTTAGCATGTTGCCCATGCTAAGCTTGAATCTAAATTGATAAAGGAAATTTGAAAAATGATGGACACGAGCGGGATTCGAACCCGCGACCTTCGCCGATCCGTGGCGCTGCTCTAATGCTCAGTTGGTTATATCAATTTATACTATTATTTTTCTGCGATTTTATTTTAGATCTATCGGACTTAGAGTGTTAGGAAATAGAGAGTGCAGCTGTGTTAGTGCACTTATACACTATAGTATCTCTTACATTAAACTACTTTGTGTGTCACACCGACTGGAAGTCACGAGGGGATTAGTAACAAACAAATCATTTCTTTTCCAGAAGAGAGGACCCTATTAGCCTGTTGACGTCCAGCGACGAAGACGACGTGATCCTGCAGGAGCCGCACATCGACACCGTGGAGGTCTCGGACGAGACCGACGAGGACGACGTCCCGCTCGTAAAGCTGCTGAAAAAAAAGACACCTAAAAAAAAACTCAAAAAGAAAACTAAGAAAATTGAAAAAAAGGAAAAGGAAGACTTTGAGAAGGTCACGTGGGGCATGTACGAGTTCTACTGCGTGCAGTGCCACTTCACCACCAAAGATAGCATGGAGTACAACAACCATGTGTCCGAACACTCCACGGTGCTGCAGATATGTAGGGTGTGTGGGTACACCACTGCTAGCAAGTCTATGTTCTCAAAACACGTGAAGAAGCACCGAGGAGACAAGAAATTCAAGTGTCATATCTGTGACTACCGAGCCCGGCACAACATGAGTTTAATATACCATCTACAGTCTCACGAGAGTGCCAACTTAAAGAGTGTTAAACGTGGTTTCAAGTGTAAAAAGTGTGGTTTCCGGTCAGATGTGAAGGCAACAGTGTTGAAACATGTGCGGTTGTGTAGCAGCGGACAGAAAAAGTACTCATGTGATAAGTGTGTGTACGAGACTAAGAGACGGTCGGACTTGAAGCGGCACAAGTTGAGAAGACACAAGGAGGTGGTGGTGGAAGAAGATGTGGTGGCCGATGGGGACTGAACGTAATTAGTTAGTGAGTACTGTTGGAATAGTATTCTTTTCTATTTTATAGAAGTACGTCGCCCCACACTAGGTATTTCTCCTGTATCGTGGGTGCGTTGCACAAATATGAAATATCACATACACAACACCCAGACTCGGGATAAACATCTGCGGATCGCACAAATTTTTGTCCCGGGCGGGAATCTAACCCGCAACCCTTAGCGCAGCAGTCCAATCGCTTAGCCACTGCGCCAATCGAGTCGTCAAAGTATTATAGTAGCTATACATGTTATAGCTTACTTGTGCAAGTATAACTGTGTGACTGTCTCGATGGTCTAGAGGTCGCTAAGTGCGAGTGCTGAGCGTAAGGTGCAGGGTTCGAATCCCGGGTCACGCAGTGTTATGAGGTTTTTCCATATGGTAATTCTTATTCGTGCCGGTTGATGGCCAGCTCGACCCCTATTACATTGGGGGAATATAGGCGTGATGTTATGATATGTATAACTGTGTGAAAATATGTGTGTAAAAGGGCTCTAATTTAAAGCATTTTTCTATGGAAGCTGGCATGTCCGTCCCTCGTTTAATTTTGCTTTAAAATTCCGCGTACGATTTCGCCGTACAAAAAATGTCACACTATGGTACACGTTTTCATATATTTACAGGTAAATATTGCCTTTTTGTAATTTGGCGAAAGGTTTGAACCTTTTTTTTATTCACGCAAAAGCGCAATACTGTGTGGCGGAAGAAACTTGTGCGAGTTGCTAGGCTTGCTCGGAGGGAGCGCATTTTTCTACACTTATAGTCCAGTCTTACTAAGTATCATGTCACCTAACTGTGTTGTGGAGGTCAGGTAGGACGCTCCATGTAGAGTACTGATGTCGAAGCCGACCACAATGTAGACAAAGGAAGGCAGATGTTGATAAAGTATGTTGTATATTTCACTAATATACTTAACGTGTTTGTGTATGTATTTTGTACTGTAAATATACAATTATATAATAAATCAATTCAATGTTATATGTATATGTTATGGACCAAGTGATTAATGACTAAAATTATTTTCTAAACTATATATTAATATTATAAAGCTAAAGAGTTTGTTTGCTGAACGCGGTAATCTTAGGAACTACTGGTCCGATTTGAAAAATTCTTTCAGTGATAGATAGCCCATTTATCCAGGAAGGCTATAGGCTATAAAACATTCGAAATTCACGCGGACGAAGTCGCGGGCGGAAGATAGTTATAATATATTGCCGTGTATTAATGTGTACTGGTGGGACTGCCTCGTTGCCCGTTGGTCTAGTGGTCGCAAACGCGACTGGTGAGCGTGAAGTCCTGGGTTCAAATTCCGGGACGGGCAAACTATTAACGGGTTTTTCTGTTAGTCTGGATTTGTGTCCGGTTAATGGCCAGCTCGCCCCCTATTACATTGGGTCTGGTTAACTGGCGAATGTGGGTGTACTACACACCTGTGCCTACCTCCTCGAGGAATATTGGCGTGATGAATACCAGACCTTACAAGGCTGTCACTAATTAGTTGGTCCGTAATATAATTGTTTTGTAAATATAATTATAATTAGTAGATTACAGTAATTACAATTCTGATTATGCTCAAGTACCTATATCATGTCTTTGTGTAAAAAAAGTAAAGATAACGTTTATAAAGCCGTGGCCCGACATCCGAGGGGTTATTGCTACCTCGCCTACTGCAACGGAATGTTTACTTGAATCGTTTTCTGACAGAAAACTCGAATGGATCTAACTTGTCATGTTTGGCCGCAGCTTTATAACCAGCTGTAATTGTAATCAGTATCAGACCCCTTACCATGAACTCTTAAAGCAGGACAGTTTACGATGTGTGACGAGACGCCGCATTACACAGCACGTAGCGGTGTCTCGCTTCCACATCTTAAACTGTCCTGCTTTAAGAGTTCATGGTAAAGGGGCTGTTCCATATTGTATTAAATGTCAATTCTCTGTCTTGACTGCCTCGTTGGTCTAGTAGTCGCTAAGCGCGACTGCTGAGCAAGAGGTGCTGGGTTCATATCCCGGGTCGGGCAGTGTTACTGAGTTTTCCATTAGGTAAAACTCAGTAGCAGCACGGTGTTTGGATTTGTGCCCGGTTAATGGCCAGCTCGCCCCCTATTACATTGGTACTTACAACATAACTGGCGAAATGTGGGTGTACTGTATGTACACCTCTGCCTACCCCTTCGGGGAATACAGGCGTGATGTTATGTTATTATGTCATTTCTCTGACATTTTGTGATGTTCAACTACCGTCATTTTACTAAAATTATTCAATAATCATGTTATTTATTATTTTACTGAATGCAATGGCATTGAATCTATACAAAATAAATTTTGCTGGACACTATCGCTTTTTTCCGATGCTAATGTATGTAGGTATTATATATAATGGTATTATATATAATACGGTTTATTATGATTTGTTGTTAACTAGTGTTTTTAAAACCGAATAGATTGCGGCGGTATTCCGAAACGATTTACTGGATAAGTCAATCACGTCGACTTGTTCGGATTCATGTATGGCCGCTCTAAATGGTAACTCGAATAAAACTAACAATACGCAGTCCTCAAGTAGACCAAACTGCCGACTTAGACATGTGGCAAAACGCTTGACGAATAGAAATACAATAGAATGATAAATGTATGGGGATGACATCATGTTTCGACTATGTTATCGATGACATGTGTCATCCCCATACATTTATAATTCTAATCCATTTCTATTCGTCAAACGTTTTGCCACTTGTCTACGGGGTCTGAAGTTGAAATGCGCGTACTGTCACAATAGACTGCTATGGCCCATTCTAAGTATATTTCCTTTAATTAATATTAAATTGAGTATTATATTATTTTAAGTATAAATGGCGCGGGTCGCTGCATTGTACAGTAATTAATGTT
Organism: Abrostola tripartita; assembly: GCA_905340225.1. Lineage (NCBI taxonomy): Eukaryota > Metazoa > Arthropoda > Insecta > Lepidoptera > Noctuidae > Abrostola > Abrostola tripartita. The sequence continues at coordinate 221,432 of HG996513.1, read as the reverse complement.
AATTAACTAATAATTGTGTGGGTGTTTACAAATACTATTGTAAGTTGTGTGTGTGCTAAGGGACTAACTTTACTTATGCAGCTCGACTCACCGTCTGTGTATAGAAAACACTAGTTTTGTATGGAACGCGTACGCCTAGCTTGTCGCAGCTGAATCATCTCCATACAAACGCTGAATCGAGTTAAATAAATCGCATCCTTAGATTGAAAGTGAACTTGTTATGCTACATGAAGCCGCATAGGACTTTAAAATACCCACTTTTAGAAGAAAAAAGTACTTCGATCTATTAGTCTTCTTGCTATCGTATGTTTGATGAACAACCTGGTGTCAGAGTTTAAACCGCCTGTAGGCCTCTGACATGGCTTTACACACCGTTGAACAATCTCTCAGGTGTGCCAGTTTCCTTACGATGTTTTCTTTCACAGTTTTTAGCAACTGATAACTAATTTATAGTACGCTCAAGAATTCGAAAAGACATTGGTGCGTGTCTGGGTTTGCTTTTGCGACCTTTGACTTGACAGTCAATCGATCATATCACTTAGCTATCAGAGCTTATTATATATCTAAAGAACGATCAGTAAAATCCCTATTTTACTTAATTCGGTCTCTTCACAGGGATTTCATAGTATTTTTAAAATCAGTTTATGCAAAATTGACAGTAACATGAATTTTTAATCAGGTCACTTTCATTCTAAGGGTGAGAAATGTTAATCCCTTATGACTTTATTTACTGAATTTGTATGTATGAATTACGTGGAAGAATGTTAGCGCTGATGTTGTATATAGTGATTGTAGTTATAATAATTGGTGTATATAATTGTCGTAATTGTAAGGAGAACGATGTGATGTAAATAAAATAATTATTACGCTGTCTTTGTCTGTCTTTTTTTATTTATAGATACTTTTTAGATGGGTATCTCTCTTTTCCAAAATGCGTCAGTAAAATTTTAACATAATATGTAATTCTTTAATATGTAATTATACAATTACATATTATGTAGAATAAATTATTACCTGAAAATGTTTATAAATGAGAAATAATTATATACATATACACATTTGAATTCTATCTCCTTTAAAAACTAATCACAACTTAAATATAAAATTAAAAAGCATCGAAGTATTCTTCCTCATCGTTGTGAAAAGAAATTATGTTATTTTTTTTATTAAAATAACCGACCTATTTCTATGAGAGACTCTTTTAAATACACACTTATTCTAGCACACACACTCCCCCCTCCATTTCTTGAACACACATACACATTAACAAACTGCGATTCACACTACACTAAAATGAGGTTATATCGGACTCGAGAAATAAAACGAAACTTAAAAATAAGTACTTATTTTATTACAAAAAAATTACAAAATGTTGCTACATACTAATTACTTATAATAATCTCCTGTCGGTCAGTCCACACTACTGTCCAATCATTTGTGATCGACAAATGATTGTCGATCGTAGCGTGCGATTGTACTTACGTAAATTAATACCTACTAATGAAGATGAGTTTTAAATAGTCAGAACAGAATTGTAATGTTTTCAAAACATTTACAAGAAATCTGTCAGATTTTTTGACAGAAAACATGGCGTCAACCGATACTATTGGATTGGTTATTATCAGATGGAATTTATTTTTGCGATGATAATTTTATCACAAGACATGAGGGGTATTTGATATTTTACAATACAATTCTCTAAAATGGTGCTGATCTAGCCTGTGTCCTAAACGTCACATTTTGATGTTTACATCATACATGTGTCATTTTTGACATTGACATTAGTTTTTTTTTCCTAATCCTTGAAGGCTAAGATTTAAAATGCCATGTAGTTCTAAGCTTGAAGATGCCATGAGACACTAAGCGCTGATGATAAATCAAATCTACATCTTGTGACGGACAGATTGCGTTGCTGAGGAGTTGCGATTCTTCTTCTTAGCTATAGCACTATGAAGGTGAGTAATAGTGGGGGGATTTGAGGCTGACTTATGTAAGACCATCCTAAAGTGCGTGTTTAATAACCCTATTTATAAATGAGCGGTTATGTATCTGAGGCGTATCTTTCTTTTCAATACAACATAATAATAATTTTTTTTTTCCAGTCAATCTTTAGCTAATTGAATTGTCAATGAGAATGGTCCTAGACTATTTTTTTAATCTATCTTATATGAATGAGAACGTCATCTTTTGCCCGGTATCTGAGATGACTATAATTAACAGATGGAAGGCTTGTTCGGCGCGACTCGACACACCACCTTCTTTAGGTCGGAGAACGCTTCCTCCTGCACCGCCTGGTCGTATTTCTGAAAAAATAATTATTAAATAATGTATGTATTTCTGTGAGGACGGTATTATTATACCTGAACAGAGAGTCTATGATAATAGGTAGGTCGCCGTACATGGTCTTCTACGGTCACCCATCTAAAGGCAGACCTCGGCGGGAGTCGCTTAACCTTGCTCACCTCGTTGATGACGATGGTGGGCACGAAGCCGAGCGGCCGCTGCACGCTGTCGGTCTTGTCTCCGTACGTGGCCAGCAGGTTGTCTCCCTGGTCGGTGGCCGCGCACTGCTTCAGCGTCACCGACTCCGACTGCTTCTTCACTTGAGATAGACACTGCGAAAGAAAATACAATGATTTGTTTACTCATCATCATTCACAGCCGGAAGACGTCCTTCGTCCTTCGATAGCGAAGAAATTGTATGTGTGGGTAGACTTTTTTAGGGTTCCGTACCTCAAAAAAGAATAACGGAACCCTTATAGGATCACTCCGTTGTCCGTCTGTCTGTCTATCTGACTGTCAATCCCTTTTTCTGAAGATCGCGTAAAGGTATAAAGTTGAAATTAATATCAAATACTCGGGTCGGCTGTCCCTTTAAGCCGTGAAAATATGAAACTTCTAAGTCAACGCAATCAAAAGATACGAGTACATAATTATGCTGATTATTTTAATAATTTCCACTTTCAAAACCTATAGGATACTTCCCGTTGGCCTAGAATCATTAAATTTGGCAAGAAGCAGTAGCTAACAGCACAAGTAAAGGAATAAATCTGAAAACTGTAAATTTGTAGTTACATCACATAAAAAATAAGAATAACGTGTTTGCGGTTGATAAACCAACCGCTACCTACTTCAATGTATTGGGGTAACAGTTTCCAACGGCAAAGTTAAGTTTGTCTGTGAACTTAGGATAAGTACGATCTTTACGTTAGAACAATGTAATTGTTGTAATTATAATTTAAAGTTTGCACGGAACCCTCGATGTGCGAGTCCCACTCGCCCTTGACCCGGTTTTTTTAAATGTGTTATGTTCCTACATCACATGGCTGCATGGTAACCATTTCTTCTGGTGGCTACATAACTCAATCTTCGAAATCTTAAAGGCTACGTGCTGAGTATTATGTAGGATAGTGACTGGAGTATGTTACCGTGTCGAGCGACTTGTCGGGGTTAGCCTGTCCCATCAGACAGATGATGAGCTCCATCTTCTCCGTGTCCTGCAGCCTGCGGTCCTTCAGGATGCACGACTGGATCTACAAACATAATTATACTCATATTAATAATTTAGGTAGGTACCACTATATACACCTGCACCAACATTTACCCTGTTATAAAGTACCTTGTGTCAAGAACACAATTTGGTTACAAGAAATATTGAGTCGTTTGTGGGTCCGATGCGATGGTGTCTATAATATGGTGTTTTGATGAATGATAAAATGTAAGAGTATGCGTGGTGGGGTTTCAGGCGGTATCAACAAGTTATCTGCTCGGAGTCTATAAAAAAAAAAACGTCGCCCCACACTAGGACCTGTATCGTGGGTGCATTTCACAAACATGGAAAATCACATACACAAACACCCAGACTCGGGACAAATATCTGCGGATCGCACAAATTTTTGTCCCGAGCGGGAATCGAACCTGCAACCCTTAGCGCAGCAGTCCAATCGCATATACATAATGCTTAGGTACTAACCAACGCTGTATTAACTCAGGGAGGGAGTGTACACACGTGACACAATACACATGTACGTTCGTATGTTTTAATCCATTATCTTACAGACAGCTAAAATTCATACAAATCAGCTCAGCTCTTTTGCGTGATTGTATAACAAACAAACAAATATATTTTATAATATGAGTTTACTTTTTTAGTGACAAGTCCACTCACAACCATCTATAACTCAATGACGCGTGCGCGGCGTTGCGTGCGCGCGCTCATTGCGCAGTACGTAACTAGAAATGCAGCCAATTGAGATAATATCACTGTTTAATGACCCTCATTATATTATTTACTAGTTCACTATGTACTGAATAACTATTGTGTGGACACAAGGTCATGTTGGAGACGGAATAATGATGAAATCCAGAGGTAGGTTTGTAGGTTCGTTTGAATAAAATCTACCCTCTTCACAATTTTTTATTACAACTAGCAATGTTTGTTAGTTTAGATCAAATCTTGTAAGCTGTTTATATAAGAAGTTCCTTATCCTACAGCGCGTTGCAATTTTACATGATGGTACGTTTCCGAAGATCATCTTAGGTAATAATAATCATAGAGATAGAGACGCCGCATTACACAGCACGTAGCGGTGTCTCGCTTCCACATGGTAAACTGTCCTGCTAAGAGTTCATGGTAAGGGGGCTGATTCTACCAGGATTGGCCAGAGACGCGGGAGTCCTCAAAGGTCGGTATTAGACTAATTTTATGATATTATGTAAAGGATATTTTATAAATGATGGACACGAGCGGGACTCAATCCCATGAAGTCCTTCAATCTGTGGCGCAGGTCTTCCAACTAAATATATATTCTTTTCTAAATCTAACGATGATTGTATGAAAGCTGGTTTTAAATCATTAATTACCTTGTTTCCGTAGCATTCGTCCGGTCCATGGTGGCAGCTGAACTGCCATTTCCCATTTACTTTGTCGTGCTGTAACCAACAAGAAATTTCTAAAGACACATACAAGGTAACCGAGAAAGAAGGAAGAATAAATCCATGAAGTTTGTACAACAGGTGAAGAAGGTAGCTAGAGACGTGTGAGAGGGTAACATGGAGGCAGAGGATAGAGCACAGATTTCTTCGGCAAGAGAGCTCTAACATTAAAGTAGAAGAAGCACACATATTGACTTGAAGTTTTGCGAGTTTCTTTACGCATTCGGTACAATAATTTGGTGCCATTAAAGTCCAACAATGAAAACAGGTTAAGTGGAAGTTTTTGCAAAGAAAACTCCTCGAGTTTCGAGTTCTTTGGTTCACATCCTTACACCCGGAAGCGTGGTTTGTTAGCTTGTTATAACTAATCGTGTTTGAATCTTAGATGTTCTGTTTTCCTTGTGATACTAATGTAAACGACAGAGACATGTATAATTTATCAATGATAAAATCGTATTTTTATAAGTGGGTCAATTGGCTGCCGGTTGCCGAGTGGTATCCAGCGTCGGTGTAGTAAGAGAACACTAAGGGAAAATCTAGAAGATGGGCAGCAACGTCTTCTGTAACTTGACCACCAACACTGCGATCCCCAAGCCGCTTGCCAAGCGTGGGCCCACCTAAATAAGGCGGAGGCCTTCGTTCAACAGGGGACGTCTTCCGGCTGATAAAGGGGTCAATTGTCCTATAGTATGTGTAGGCTAGTATTCTGTGTGCATGGTCCTCACCGTGCTCTTCCCGTACGGCACCAGCTTGACCTTAACAACGCCGCGGAAGTCTCTCCACACGGGCGCCAGCTGCGACGTGATGAACTGCTTGCTGTCCGGACACAGCGACTCGTAGTACACCGCTATCTTCACCTGCGGGCATTACGAGTTGGTGAGGAACTTAGTTGAATTAGACTTGCTGGTTTGGTATACAGGTAAATCACAATATTACGCTAACATTCGCCATTTTTGTTACAGGTCCGAAGCTCTCAATAAAATAGGGGACGAGCCTATTGCCAATAACCGGGCACAAATCCAGACTCCGTGTAGTCCGTGCTGCTACTCAGAATTGCTTAAGGAAAAATCTAATAACACTTTTCATGGCCTAGGAATTGAACCCAGATCGTGATGCCCAGCAATCGCGCTTTGCGTCCTCTAGACTAACGAGGCATATTAATAAATCAATGTGACGTTTTCTGTGTTATACATAGTTATACTTTCTTAGATTTCAAAGACCAACGGTGACGGAAAACACCGTGCGGAAACCTGGATTTATTTATCTGAAGTCGTTAACTTTTGCTCATACAGTGGTGCATTTAGGTACATTTCAATGAAAAATTATTTGATTGAATGTTCATGATAGTTTTTAATTATACCTTCTGCTCGTCCCCTTTCTTGCTCTTGGCCATCACGCCGTAACACAGGGCCACCAGGCACACCACTGCTAAGGTCTTCATTTTGTTCTGGAACAAGAAACATCAAAATAATAAACAAACATAGTGTAAGGTCATCATCATCAGCCGGAAGACGTCCTCTGTTAGACAAAGGCCTCCCCCTTAAAGGGGAGGGGGTGCCATCCCCACACTTGGCAAACGGCTTGGGGGTCGCAGTATTGGTGGTCAAGTTACAGAAGACGCTGCTGCCCATCTACTGGATTTTTTCCCTTAGTCGCCTCTTACGTCACCCACGGGAGGGAAGGGGGTGGTCAATTCTAGGCCGGATACCATAGGTAATATACAAAAAATACGTACCACAATAGTACGGATTTTTTGTATATACTAACGAAACTTCTTGGGAAGTATTTAGTAGTAGAACTAGCACGACTTGGCTTTCCAAATCGGTTAACAAAATGTATGAAAGATTTTGTCGAATAATGATCATAACAGCAGGCAAATTAGGAACCTTTAGTACTAGGGAACCATATAAAATCAGCATATAGGTATGTAGTGTAGTAACTGTGTAAGTATAATTTATCAATTATGTAAGTAATAAAAAATATCGGATACCAACGTAAAAAGAAAAGTTCATCTACGATTGTAAAATATTAGTAGCTAATTGTGATACTACAATACGTCTATTGTACAAAGTAACGTAAAAACCTTAACACATAGTTTCATAGACTCTTTAGGGTTCGGTAGTGCGGTACGAGAAACTAGTACGTACATAGACGGAGCCAGTGCCTTCAAAGATTGACAGACAGTCAACAATCTTATAGTTTTATAAACTAGTTCATTTTTTTCTCTCAGGAATACAGCCATCGTCAAGTCCCTTTTTCTCATTAAGAGGGAAGTTACAGTCATCTAATTAGAGATATGACTTCTCCCTCGGTAATGTATCAGTAATGTTCGGTCGGTTTCAGTAAGATTTCCGAATGCACGTGCTTTTTTTGCGTACCGTACACACAAAAAAGCACGTTATCATTTAGAAATTTATCATTAGGCCGCTTGTCTCGGCTGTCTATCTAGGCAGTCGAACCATGTAAATTACTTGCTGGATTCTACTTGGAGCGACTACTGGAAAGGATTGCAACTCTTTAGACTGGGGGCCGACACCAACATACCTAGTTAGAGATGGGTAACTCATCAAACTGCCTTAACTCAGTAACTCAAGTGCTGTCTACAAATCGCTCCGTACTTCTTCTTATCGTGTGCTTGATGAACAACCTGGTGTCAGTGTTTTAAACCGCCTGTAGGCCTCTGACATGGCTTTACACACCGTTGAAAAATCTCTCAGGAGGGCCGGTTATCTCACGATCCTTCAGCGTTTTTAGCAACTGATAACTAATTTATAATACGCACATGAATTCGAAAAGACACTGGTGCGTGCCGGGGTTTGAACTTGAGACCTTTGACTTGGCAGTCCAACGGTCATACCACTCGACTATCAGTGCCGTACCGCAAAATGTAAGTTATGTAACCCGGATCTTTTGCCAATATTCGTTCCTATTGCTAAGTAAGAACTCATTTTTATAAGGTTTCGGTTGAGTTGCGCTGTGTGCTAAGGCGCCAACACATTCCGAAGAAGTGAGTCAACGCAGTTAATTGAGTTAGCGCAATTTGGTGACGTAGCGCAGTATCACATTACTAAGTTGGACAAAGGCAGATGAGATGAGATAGATATTTACGATTGTTCCGGAGTTAGTCTTTTGAGAGGTCCCGGGACCTCGCTTATTCGTGTAGACCTCCGGGGCGGTTTTAATAAGGTAGAAATACCACACTCCCCGCTTCCGATCCCCTAAGGGCCGGGTGCCTTTTAAAGGTTTCTCCTCGAAAAAAAAGGTGGATATTTTACTTTAATAACTTTCGTGAGTGTTATCCATAATATTTACTATATACGCCGGTTATACTCACGTATGTATTCGGGAATGCCCGACTAGTTTCGGACTCCATCGGAGCCCTTATTCATGAGCTGGTTACGCGACAAAGTTCGGTTCGTGACACTGCCGCGTAACCAGCTCATGAATAAGGAAACTAGTCGGGCATCCCCGAATACACACCTGAGTATAACCGGAATATATAGTTAATAATAAGGCACATAGATATTATCGTACGGAACTCGTCGTCAGAAGAACTCGCCCTTGCCGCGTGTTACATAGTAGTGAGAGAACAATGCGGAGTGACGGCGGCGGGTGACGCGCGTGTTGAACAACAACGCGGTGGGAACGTCGGCGGGTTTCATAACGTCAGCTGCACGGATTCTGGCGTGCATGCTGTGAATACCACTATATTGTAATACTTACTATGTAAACTGCATTGAGACACTTTTTCTGTCCTCCTATTTATAATTCTCTATGACTCAAAGATTTGCTGTACCTAAGAGAACTCAAAACTGAGTTAAGTTCGCCTCTGTACATCTCAGTAAGCTAGCTAAGCGATTGGACTGCTGCGCTTTGGGTTATGGTTCGATTCCCGCATGGGACAAAAGTTGTGTGATCCGCTGATGATTGTCCCAAGTTTAGATGTTTGTGTATGTAATATTCATGTTTGTAAAACGCACCCACGATACAGGAGATATGCCTAGAGTGGGGCGACGTATTTCTATAAAAAAATGTAATAGGGGGCGAGCCTATTGCCATCAACCGGGCACAAATCCAGACTCCGTGCTACTACTGAAGACTACCAAATGGAAAAACCAAGAAACACTTTTCCCGACCCGGGATTCCAACCCAGAAGCTCATGGCCAACAGTCACGCTCAGCGACCACTAGACCAACGAGTCAAGGTCCATACAGGAGAAAGCCGGTGACAATATCCCTTCCCTCTTAACATTACCGCAAGCGATTACCATCACACCTATGTCTGTGTATGACACTCCTCGGCGCATACATCTTACTCGTGGTACTTTCTATTAGCTGTCATGTCGACAACTACTTCGTAGGTCACGATCTGACCCTGAGGTCCAGCTCACAAGCGGTAGCGGGGATTAAAGTTTAAAACATTTCAGCCCCCATACCATGAACTCTTAAAGCAGGACAGTTTACGATGTGGAACCGAGACGCCGCATTACATTGTGTTCGCGACGAAGCGTCACCAACATTCAATTGTTATTTGTATTACCTTAAGAGTTATACGCAATAAAGATAGTATTAGAATAGATAGTTACGGCGATACTTCGCCAATAGCGTTTCAGCTGAATAAGGCATTGTGATAGGTTTTCGGGACAGTGAGTCACTGAAAATGGGGTAATTTAGGTCTTGTTTTATTTAGTTAATAAACTTAAACTCATAAACAGGTAGTCATACACCTAGAATAGTTTAGAAACCCACTGTTGAATTCCTTGACTTGATCATGACGGTAAGAGTGTTATAACTCATGAACGGTTAGGAACCCTGGGTCTGGACTTACTCTGAGTACTAGCCCCAGCCGTAGTATGCCCTAGACACTCTTATCCTCGTGATTGAAAGGGGGATAGGCAGATGGGCAGCCTTTTTTGCAATAACATGAAGTGCGATTCTTTGTATCGGCACATAAGGGTATATGGTGCCTTATGTGCTTGATATGTAATGTTTAGATAGCTTAACTTCGTTAATTTAATAGATTAGCTAGTGCTTTCAGTTTGTTTCATGAACCTAGCTCTTGTAGTTTTCTGGATAATCGCCTAGAAAAATAATATTCCACCAAAATTTCCAATTTTTTCCCCTTTTTCATTCCACAACTTTTCAGCCATAAGGCTTAGGAGGTACCACTATACCTCATTAGATAGGTGGGATCAGCAGGATTCCAATGATGTATGACACACCTGCGTACTGATTAGGGTATAAGTAGAATAAGCAAAAAACTGTATATTTTGTAATAATTTTGTATAATAAAGTTTGTCTCGGGGAACGGCTCGCGGTGGCTCTCGTTATGGTAAAGGAGCGTCGTACTTAAGTGCGCGCTCAAATCGGGTCATTTGTAGTCATCGGCAGAGCCCATTTTTTTGTTAACTTAGAATCACTTGAAGAATTTAGAAGCAGTTGAGTCGTTCCCTGAATAGTCCTGAAGAGTTATAAAATAGTGTTTTCATTAGTCCGAAGTACGAGATACCCCTTCTTCGTAAGTATAGATATCTTCAAGCTACGGTGTCATTCACAGGGATCCCTGAACCGTAGGTGCAGGACGTGAGAGCTTCACGAGTGTGGTACGCTGGTATTGTACTCGACCGAAGCGCCCGTCTGGCACATCTGATGGTCCTTCGAGCCGGATATCCGTGTGGGTGCCGCTGAAGACAGAAGACTTATAACTACGACTTCAAGCCAACTTCAAGAATGCCGGTTACCAGATCGCAGGGCAAGGCGCCTGAAGAACGGGTGGTGGAGGCGAGCAGAGAACATCCCCCCGCCATTCGACATCAGCTACCCCCGCGTTCACCATCCACGATCGAGGGCGCCGAGTCGGCGCGACCACCGCAAGCGGCCGGCGGAAACAATACGCCTACACTAACCCTGATACCGTTGGAGCGTGTCGAAGTTGAGCCCGTAGCTACGTCGAGTGCCAGAAGGGGAACCCGCATAGAGAAAGACTATTCAGACAGAACGATGAAACCAACCGATAAGAGCATGCCGATGACTACCCGGGGTGACGCCCGTCAAGAATATCAGAGACCGCCGTCAAACAAGACGAACCGGTCAAACAGAAAAGCTATGAAAGCACGTGAAGACTTATTGAAAATTAAGTTGGAGCTTGCCCAGTTAGCGTTACAGAGAGCCGAAGAGGAGTCGGACGATGGCTACATAGATGACAGGATATCGAACGACGAGTACGTGCGATCCTGGCTGGAAGAAGCGCCGGAGCCTGAACGATTCAGGTCCAGAAAGGAGGACATCGCCGCCGAGGGAGACGACTTGCCACCCCCTGCGGAATCAGAGAATATAGTGAACCTCCAGCTAACAGGGCCTTCTATGAAACCCAGTGATGAGAAGAATACAGTGCCATCAAAACAGATAGAGGACTCCAAGGCTGAGGACTCACTCCGTCCGTTCATCACGGAGTTGACGTCTGCTATAGCGTCGCTAGCCGACAAGAAGATAGGACCATGGACTCCGAGCAACCCCTCGGCGTCGAAGGTCATCATGACGCTCCCGAATTTCAGCGGGGCGCATACAGAGTGGTTGTCATTTCGTGCCATCTATGAGACCACACGGGGATATTTCAACGACGTTGAAAACACAGCGCGACTCAGAAGGAGCCTACGCGGGAGAGCGCTCGAGACAGTGAGCTCCGAACTTATCGGACATGCGAGACCGGACGACATCATGAGGGAGCTGGAGCTGCAGTTCGGCCGTCCAGACTCAATAGCACAAGCGGAGACAGACAGACTGCGAGGACTGCCGCGCTGCAGTGAAACGCCCAAGGATATATGTACGTTCGCGAGTCGAGTCCGGAGCGGTATCGTCACTCTTCGCGCTCTCAAGAAGGAACATTACCTCATGAATGCTGAGTTGATGCGTGTGCTCACAGAGAAGCTACCGAATTCCCTTCGTGTGCAGTGGTACAGGACGTACACGGAAAAATATAACTCAGTGCCTAACCTCACCCTCTTCAGTGATTATATCACCGAACAAGCTCGGTTTTGTAGTGCTTTCGCGCCGCCGGAGAACATCAGTGCCGCCGACGGGCCCGTGCAGAGACGTGCGACGCAGAGGACTCACACAGCTACGGACAGACCGGCCGCGAAATGCCGATTGTGCGACAAGAGCGGACACTACGCATCCGACTGTGCTAAGTTCAAAGAAGCGTCGCCGGAGAAGAGATGGGAGCTCGCTAAAGCGCAACACATGTGTTTTCGTTGCCTACGGACGAGGCGATATGGTCACACGTGTAAACCTAAGAAGTGTGGTGAGAAAGGGTGTCCAGCGACGCATCATAGACTCCTTCACGGCAGTAAGAAGCCCGCGGCCGAGCAGAGCGACAAGCCAGAGACTCCAACAGTGAATAACTCGACTCAAGAGACAGTCGCGAGCTCGCGTGCTACCTCTAGTCACGCGTATTTGAAAATAGTGCCTGTGAGAGTGATCGGACCGGCGGGAGAGCTGCCGACGTATGCGCTTCTCGACGACGGATCGACTGTGTCGCTGATAGATGAGGACGTCGCCAGGCAGATCGGAGCTAGAGGCCGCGTTGACCCTCTTAAAATAGGAGCGATCGGAAACACTATGATCGACACACCCGGTTCGCGTCGTGTCACCGTTACGCTCGCGAGCAGAGGAGACAGCAGAGTGCCGTTCAGAGCGCGCACTATACCGAAGCTCGACCTCGCCCCGCAGACTGTCAGTGAAGAGGACATATCGCGATGCAGCCACCTGCAAGACATCAGAGAGCAGCTGATATACAACACAGGCGCACCCAAGATTCTTATTGGGCAAGACAACTGGCACCTACTGTTAGCTAGCGAGGTACGTAGAGGGCCGCAGCATCAGCCCGTCGCGTCGCTAACATCGGTCGGTTGGACTCTGCACGGTGCGCACACAAGGACTCTGGGTCAGCAGGTGAATTACGTCAACGGACTGACGAACGCTGACCAGAAACTCGAACAGCAGCTACGCGAATTCTTCGCCCTAGAATCACTGATCGTCAACCCGCGACGCCCAGACTCTGACCCAGAGAAGCAGGCAGAGGACATCCTGAGTAAAAATACCGTACAGTTAGAAGATGGACACATAGAAACCGCTATGCTGTGGAAAGACAGCCGCATAGAAATGCCAGATAGTTATGAGACAGCCATAAAGAGACTCGTCTCTATAGAGAAGAAGCTGGACAGCAAACCTGCACTCAGAGACCGATATATAGAACAGATAGACGCCCTCGTCAAGAAGGGCTACGCAGAGAAAGCTCCCAGCACCACTACACCCGGTAGAACCTGGTATCTACCTCACTTCGATGTCTTCAACCCGATGAAGCCGGATAAACTCCGTATAGTACACGATGCCGCCGCCAAATCGCGTGGGATGTCGCTCAACGACTTCCTCCTAACAGGACCCGACCTGCTGCAGTCGCTGCCGGGCGTGATGATGCGCTTTCGCAGACATAATATCGCCGTCTCCAGCGACATCGCGGAGATGTTCATGCAGGTGAAGGTTCGCAGAGAGGACAGAGACGCACTCCGATACCTCTGGAGAGGAAACAGACGTGAAGGGGCGCCCGAAGAGTACCGCATGACGTCCATCATCTTCGGCGCAGCCAGCTCACCGTGCATGGCCATATTCGCGAAGAACTGGAACGCGAGGAGATACGCCGCAGAGTACCCAGAGGCCGTGGAGGCGATAGTAGAGAATCATTACATGGATGATTACCTGGACAGCTACAGGACATTAGAGGAGGCGACGCGCATCGCGACAGCTGTCAGAGACATACACAGGAAGGCACGCTTCGAGTTAGGAAAGTGGGTGTCAAATAGCACCGAACTTATAGAAAATATAGAGCCGACACGCGGCACAACAGAAGTGGTCAACATAGGACACAGTGATAATATAGAGAAGATACTCGGTTTAATATGGAAACCGCAGTCAGACGTGCTGAGCTTCAATTTAACGCTCGCACGACTCCCGAGCAGTATATTAGAAAAGGGAACGCCCACCAAAAGGGAGGCTCTCAAGATAGTAATGTCGCTGTACGACCCGCTCGGCCTCGCCTCACCAGTCACGATTCGGGCAAAACAAATATTACAAGAGGCCTGGAGGCGAGGCGTCGACTGGGACCAACCGTTCGACTCAGACCTGGCTACGCAGTGGACAAGCTGGATACCACACTTAAAGAAACTTAAGGACGTCAGTGTACCGAGATGTTACCCGGGATATAGTGAAGCTACAGAGACACAAGTTCACGTGTTCACCGACGCGAGCGAGGTGGCATATGCAGCGGCGGTGTACTGGCGAACCACCACAGAAGACGGCGCTACACACGTCAGCCTCGTCATGGCGAAGGCGAAGGTGGCGCCGCTCAAGCTTCACTCCATACCGCGTCTCGAGTTGCAGGCCGCGGTGATGGGAACCCGCGTGGCTGTAGCTGTGATACGCGAGCACAAGATCGAGCCCGCATCAGTGACATATTGGTCAGACAGTAAGACCGTGCTTACGTGGATACGACGTGGAGCACGCGTGTACAAGCCCTTCGTTGCTCATCGTATAGCCGCGATCGAGGATGGCAGCAAAGTGGACGACTGGCGGTGGATACCTACCAAGCAAAATGTAGCGGACCTCGCCACACGAGACGTGCCACACGACCTACATTCAACACACGAGTGGTACAACGGACCCCGCTTCCTGTATGAGGAGCCATCGTCGTGGCCGACAGAGAAGCCCCTCACAGACGAGCCAACAGGCGAGGAGCGGACACTCGTCACCATCGACAGTACCGACGATAGGGTACTGACAGAGGTCGTGCCGGATTCAGCGCGTTTTTCAAAGTGGGAGCGACTACTGCGCGCAACCGCAGGTGTTTTACACTTTATAACACAGTGTCGAAAGCGTAGAGAGAAAACCTACTACAAACGCACCAAGAAGGGTGCCGACAGCGATCCAGACTGGCGTAAGCAGGCACCGAGGATAGTAGCGCCACCAACGGCGCCGAGAAAGAGTCGTGTAGCGGAGCGACTCGTCATAGAAGCCGAGCATCTCAAACAGGCCGAGAGAATGCTCGTACAGATAGTACAGCGTGAAGTTTTCGCTCAAGAGAGGGCGAACCTTAAAGAAAACCGAGAGATATCGAAAGATAGCAGGCTGCGACCGCTGCGCATAGAAATTTCAGACGACGTGATACGTCTGAGTAGCCGTATAGACGCCGTCAGCGGCATAGAAGAAGAAGTGAAGCGTCCGCCTATACTACACGGCGACCATCGCATCACACAGTTATATATAGACTGGACACATCGCAGTCTACAACACAGTGGGACCGAACTCACCGTTAACGAGGTACGACAGCATTATTGGGTCGTAAAATTGCGACCGACAACGAAGATGGTGGTGAGCAGATGCCTACAGTGCCGTATTCGTAAGGCACAACCCCCCGTACCTGCGACTGGCGACCACCCCAGGACGCGCCTCGCGCATCACCAGAGGCCTTTCACTTTCACCGGGCTAGACTACTTCGGCCCGTTGTCCGTGACCGTCGGCCGCCAACATCAAAAAAGGTACGTGGCGCTGTTTACGTGTCTCACCACTAGAGCCGTTCACCTCGAGATCGCGAGCAGCCTCAGCGCAGACTCCGCTATACTGGCGCTGCGCCGATTCATAGCACGTCGGGGCTGCCCTACGGAGATACATTCGGATAACGGTACCAACATGCACGGCGCCGACAAGGAGCTGCGCGATGCGTCTAAAGAGGAGGCGAGTCGTCGAGGCGTAGTGTGGCGCTTCATAACGCCATCCGCGCCGTTCATGGGAGGAGCCTGGGAACGCCTCGTTCGATGCGTAAAGTCCGCGTTATATAACGTGCTCCAGGAGAAACACCCGCACGAAGAGGTGTTGTCCACACTGCTGTGTGAGGCAGAGTACACAGTAAACAGCCGACCGTTGACACACGTGTCCGTCGACAGTGAGGACGATGAGGCCATCACGCCGAACCACTTCCTACTAGGTGGCTCGGCAAGAGTACCTTCCCCCGGCGAGTTCACCGAGCAAGACATCGACAGCAAGAAGCACTGGCGACGCTCTCAAATACTTGCTGACATGTTTTGGCGTCGCTGGGTGCGTGAGTATCTCCCAGAGCTTCAATACCGGCGGGAGCCGCAAAGCCGCGGCCCCAGTCTACAAGTGGACGACCCCGTACTCATAGCGGACGGTCAGCTGCCTCGCAACACTTGGCCGCGAGGCAGGATAGTAGCAGTTTTCCCCGGAGCAGACGGCGAAGTCCGGACCGCTGAAGTGCGCACAGCTGGCGGCACTCTCAAGCGTCCGGTGAAGAAACTCATCCCACTCCCGAAGTAGACGAGAGAGGAAGGCACCGGCGGGAGACGCGTAGTCTAACGCCGTGCCCATTGACAGCGCCGCAAGGCGCTCCAGTAGCGTGTGCCACAGCACGCAATCGCAGCGCGCGTCATCAGATGCGCGACAGCGCATGCACCACATGCGCCAGCAGCCGTCCCCGCGGTGTGAACCGCAGGGGCATCGACAGCGCCACAAGGCGCTCCAGTAGCGTGTGCCACAGCACGCAATCGCAGCGCGCGTCATCAGATGCGCGACAGCGCATGCACCACATGCGCCAGCAGCCGTCCCCGCGGTGTGAACCGCAGGGGCATCGACAGCGCCACAAGGCGCTCCAGTAGCGTGTGCCACAGCACGCAATCGCAGCGCGCGTCATCAGATGCGCGACAGCGCATGCACCACATGCGCCAGCAGCCGTCCCCGCGGTGTGAACCGCAGGGGCATCGACAGCGCCACAAGGCGCTCCAGTAGCGTGTGCCACAGCACGCAATCGCAGCGCGCGTCATCAGATGCGCGACAGCGCATGCACCACATGCGCCAGCAGCCGTCCCCGCGGTGTGAACCGCAGGGGCATCGACAGCGCCACAAGGCGCTCCAGTAGCGTGTGCCACAGCACGCAATCGCAGCGCGCGTCATCAGATGCGCGACAGCGCATGCACCACATGCGCCAGCAGCCGTCCCCGCGGTGTGAACCGCAGGGGCATCGACAGCGCCACAAGGCGCTCCAGTAGCGTGTGCCACAGCACGCAATCGCAGCGCGCTTCATCAGATGCGCGACAGCGCATGCACCACATGCGCCAGCAGCCGTCCCCGCGGTGTGAACCGCAGGGGCATCGACAGCGCCGCAAGGCGCTCCAGTAGCTTGCGCCACAGCGCGCGATCACAGCGCGTGCCACAGCGCGCGATCATAGCGTGCGTCATCCGATGCACGACAGCGCATGTACCCCATGCGCCGACCGCAGTCCCAGCGGTGTGAACTGCAGGGGCACCGACAGCGCCACAGGGCGCTCCAGCAGTGCGTGCCACAGCACGCAACCACAGCGCGCGTCATCAGGCGCGCAACAACGCATGCACCACATGCGTCAGATGTCGTCCCAGCGGCATGAACCGCATGGGCATCGACAGCATCACCAGGCGCCTTCAGCAGGCGTGCCGCAGCGCGCGACTATAACGCGTACAGCAGCGCGTGTCCTCAACGCGTGCCACAGCGCGTATCAGCGCGCGATTATAGCGCGTACAGCAGCGCGTGTCACCAACGCGTGCCACAGCGCGTATCAGCGCGCGGTTATAACGCGTACCCTTAACGCGTGCCACAGCGCGTATCAGCGCGCGAGTACAGCGCGCACAGCAGCGCGTGTCATCAGCGCGCGTAATAACGCGTGCACCATTGTGCATCACCGGCGCGCAGACGCCGCATCCATGAGGCGGACCAACCAGGCGGCACACCAGCGAACCCCGCCGCGAATTTACGTCGCGGCGGCAGGCGTCGCAACAGACACCGACAGCACTGGCGGCGAACCCCGTTACGGCCCAGGCCGTGACGGCCGGAATCGCGCTAGCCAGGCGCATCCACCACGCCAACCGGCGACCCCCGTCGCGGTAGAACGTCGCGATGATAGGCGTCGCACAAGAGCAGATGCGCCTACCA
Organism: Abrostola tripartita; assembly: GCA_905340225.1. Lineage (NCBI taxonomy): Eukaryota > Metazoa > Arthropoda > Insecta > Lepidoptera > Noctuidae > Abrostola > Abrostola tripartita. The sequence goes on along the minus strand of HG996513.1, from coordinate 203,468 downwards.
AAAATGAAAGAGCAAAACGCAGCTACGTGGTGGCGAGTATCACGCTACCAAAGGCGTCACCAGACACAGCAGAGAGAGCGGGGCGGCGGGCATCGCGACGGCAAACGTCGCGACTGCGGTCGTCGCTCACCGGAGTGATGCAGCGCCGCGCCGACACCGAGCCGAGTCGTCACTGCACTGCACGGCGGGAGAGATGTTCGCGACGAAGCGTCACCAACATTCAATTGTTATTTGTATTACCTTAAGAGTTATACGCAATAAAGATAGTATTAGAATAGATAGTTACGGCGATACTTCGCCAATAGCGTTTCAGCTGAATAAGGCATTGTGATAGGTTTTCGGGACAGTGAGTCACTGAAAATGGGGTAATTTAGGTCTTGTTTTATTTAGTTAATAAACTTAAACTCATAAACAGGTAGTCATACACCTAGAATAGTTTAGAAACCCACTGTTGAATTCCTTGACTTGATCATGACGGTAAGAGTGTTATAACTCATGAACGGTTAGGAACCCTGGGTCTGGACTTACTCTGAGTACTAGCCCCAGCCGTAGTATGCCCTAGACACTCTTATCCTCGTGATTGAAAGGGGGATAGGCAGATGGGCAGCCTTTTTTGCAATAACATGAAGTGCGATTCTTTGTATCGGCACATAAGGGTATATGGTGCCTTATGTGCTTGATATGTAATGTTTAGATAGCTTAACTTCGTTAATTTAATAGATTAGCTAGTGCTTTCAGTTTGTTTCATGAACCTAGCTCTTGTAGTTTTCTGGATAATCGCCTAGAAAAATAATATTCCACCAAAATTTCCAATTTTTTCCCCTTTTTCATTCCACAACTTTTCAGCCATAAGGCTTAGGAGGTACCACTATACCTCATTAGATAGGTGGGATCAGCAGGATTCCAATGATGTATGACACACCTGCGTACTGATTAGGGTATAAGTAGAATAAGCAAAAAACTGTATATTTTGTAATAATTTTGTATAATAAAGTTTGTCTCGGGGAACGGCTCGCGGTGGCTCTCGTTATGGTAAAGGAGCGTCGTACTTAAGTGCGCGCTCAAATCGGGTCATTTGTAGTCATCGGCAGAGCCCATTTTTTTGTTAACTTAGAATCACTTGAAGAATTTAGAAGCAGTTGAGTCGTTCCCTGAATAGTCCTGAAGAGTTATAAAATAGTGTTTTCATTAGTCCGAAGTACGAGATACCCCTTCTTCGTAAGTATAGATATCTTCAAGCTACGGTGTCATTCACAGGGATCCCTGAACCGTAGGTGCAGGACGTGAGAGCTTCACGAGTGTGGTACGCTGGTATTGTACTCGACCGAAGCGCCCGTCTGGCACACATTGCGCGTAGCGGCGTCTCGCTTTCACAACGTAAACTGTCCTGTTTTAAGAGTTTATGGTAAGGGGGCTGGTCTCTGTTTGAGCCAGCATTGCAGTTTATTTTTCGTTGTAGAAGCGAGACGCCGCTATGTGCAGTGTAGTGCGGCGTCTCGCTTCCACAGCGGAAATTGACTCGTGTCGTATGGTTGATGAACAACCTGGTGTCAGAGTTTAAACCGCTGTAAGCCTCTGACATGGCTTTACACACCGTTGAAAAATCTCTCAGGTGTGCCGGTTTCCTCACGATGTTTCCCTAGCACGGAGTCTACATTTGTGGACGGTTAATGGCAATAGGCACCTCCCAATACATGAAACCTATAACATAACTGGCGAAATGTGGGTTTAATAAACCTTCACCTACTACTTTGAGGACCACAGGCGTCAACCAACGCCTATCACTTAGACCATATACCTATACATACATACACACAAGTGTCAACACACAGACGTACATCACGGAGAGTTTCATAACGGCACTCTAGGCAATGTTTTCTCTTCATACATTAACTCTAGTGTTTGTCTATTACTGGGGTTTCCAAACAAGTGACCAGCGATATGAGTTAGCTTTTTAAACGACGCGACGGCCCAAAAAAAAGGAGTAATTGAAAAGTAAGTATATATTTAATGATATAATTTTACTTGTAGTACTGGTAAGTGTGAGAATAATATAGGATTTTTTTTCCACTTTTTCTCTATATCCTATGTCTGACGGTTTGAGTTTCTCACACGGCCTACCCAAATGTCCTGCAGATGGTACGAGACGGGGCGTCTGTCAGGACAGGTCGACTCAAGCCGGCTTTGGATTTTATTTTCTTAAAAAAAAACCATCTCGGACGGCCTACATTGTTCTCACACAAACTTACGTTTGTCTGGACTTTAAAAGAGACATTGACCCCTGAGATTGTTTCGGCATTTCTTCTCAGAGGTAGTCAACTAGGAAATGCCGACACCATCATTCTAACTAGATTATTAAAAATTGACGTGTAAAAGTGTTTTTTTAAACCTATTTGCAGAAATAAAATCATTTATCATGTAACACCTTACTTAGGTAGGTATATCTACCATACCTTGAGTTACAATAGTATAAACTGAATTTTTCAAAAATTGGGGTGAGCTGACAGAAATATTGACAATATTAGAGTCTAGAAAACTATCTGAGAACCTTGCGTTAGTAAGTAGAACACGCAACAAATGGTAGACACACCTAGACACACAGGTCGCGCTGTAGAGATTGTCTTCTACAAGGATGGTAGCGAGGGTGACCGTCTAGTGACGGACGTACTTAGGTAGCACTCGTGGAGGTGAACTATTTACTAGTATATACAGCCCCCGTACCGTGAACTCTTAAAGTAGGACAGTTTACATTGTGGAAGCAAGACGCCACATTACACTGCACGTAGTGGCGTCTCGCTTCGATATCGGAAAATGTCCTACTTTAAGAGTTCATGGCAAGGGGGCTGTAAATTCTAAATTGTAAGTCAGCCGAAACACTTCAATAATCTCGTCTTATAAAAACTAACTACAATATCCCTCGGCGTGCGCCGGCGCCGGTGACCTAGATGTCGGCTATTACACAAAGTAACCGGTTTCTTCACACAAGCGCCGGCCACAATTACTTTTATGTTCGTCACACCACTCACTCTCAGGTGACATCTTAGTTAAGAAGATCGTGAGATGACTGTTACAAGAAATATTAGTTTTGATGATTATTATACATGAATATAAACACCCATGACTGCCTCGTTGGTCTAGTGGTGGGTTCGAATCCCGGGGCGGGCGAAGTTTTACTGAGTTTTTCCATTAGGTAATTCTCAGTAGCAGCACGGAACCTAGATTTGTGTGCAATGGCAATAGGCTCGCCTCTTATTACCGGCACAGGGACCTATACATGTGTTGGAGTTTACAAAATATGTTTAACATATTCCAAAAAAGGAGGAAGAGCTTCTGAATTAAACTCCACCCGGCACCTATAGCTAAGTGACTGGTGCAGTTTTTGTTCATTCAACGATGTCTTCCACATTGTAAACTAATTTTAATTATGGCTTGTTTCATAGAGTATTATTTCTATATAATCCTATGTACGATGAAGATCTGATAAAAACCTATGCAGATAGATAATTTAGGTTGCAAAGGTTGGTTGAGAAGGTTGCTATTTTACCAAGTTATAATTATCCCGAGAAAATCACAATAATTAGGCCTATACTTTAGATTTATGTTCCCGGTAACAGATGCTACGCGGACGAAACCGGGGACAGAAATTTATATTATCATAATTTTGTTTAAGTACTTACTATATTTAGATAGTTATCATGCTATCCTACTTAACGTAGACTCATATTACTTTACTCCTTGTCTGAGCAACTCGAGATATCTGACACCCAGACACCTATAATAAATATGTCACACACATCATTAATTAATTAGGTCTGCAGTCTGTGTGTGTGTGTGTGTGTGTGTGTGTGTGTGTGTGTGTGTGTGTGTGAGATTAATATATTTATGTAATAAGTACATTATATAAATAACCTTTCTGCTAATGTTCACCTTTGTTACCGTTTTGTAATTAAAATAGAGTTTTATAACATTGTCTCTCTTTAATTAAGTAGGTACCTATATAAGAGAAGATCACTTTTGATCTATTTTTTCCGGAGTCCATTAAAACTCATGCGAACCTACCAACCTATTGTCATTCTTTAGGTTGGTACAGGGCGGTAGTAGTAGCCTCTAAAGATTTATTTTCCCGGTAACAGATGACGGAGAAATCCCGTCCAGATATTATTGGTATTGAATAGACGAGACCACTCTGTGGTGTACAATGTACGTTGTACGCGTCAAAGTGAATACATTGTTTTAACAGGATTTTTAAGGACTTGTGGCGCCCAAGTAAACAACTCCAAATTGGTAAATAAACAAAATATTAACCTTACCTTCATAATTAAATTCACAAATACACTAATAATACTTCTCATAGTTCAATAATTAAACATTTAATTATTTAAAACCTATAATTTCCTTTATTCAGCACATTTTAAAACTTTTGACATAAAAAATGGCGGGCACTCGTAATTTCAAAATGGCGTTTATACAATTGCTACTCTGGACGAGTTGAAGGCAACTGCATTGTTATATTTGTTATACAGATGATAATTCTTGACCTGAACACTTATCTAGGTGTAGGTTATCGGTTGCAACAATTTAATGTTATGTCAATATACATAAATAGTTTGACTAACTGCTTATCTGAGAAAAAAATAAAGTGGTAGGTCCCTTAATTATTTGTTGTTATGCTGACGTTGTTATTATACACTAATGGATGTTATCAAGATTGCTGTTTATATATCTTAGTTTAGGTGATAAAAATTGAACTCTCATACATTTTAAGAAGTAGACAACTACGTACCTACATAACGAATTTTTTTTTGGAAGATTAACTGATTTCTTAGAGAAAACTTGACATAAAAAATAGTGACAATTATTTTTTAGACAAATGTAAGTAAATATATCTTCCTAAAGCGAAGAGGTGAGTAAATGTGGCAAAATAATGTATTGCAGAAAAGAAAAGGGAGGTCGCATTAAGATTTTAACATGATTAAGACCAAATTAATATTTCGTTTTGTTTCAACTAGGTACTTAAATACCGCGAATAGGTTATTCTTTAAAAGCGTACATACGTACAAGTGTGAACTATTCTACAGTTGCGTCTAGTTTGCTTAGCAGTTGTTTGCAGTAGTGTCTCGAGTCATGCTAATCAAAATGTCTACACTAGCACTAGGTACGTCAGTCACACCGGTGTCCGGTACAGTGGGGTCACCCCGCAGGCCGCTCGAGGTTAACTGTAGGCGCAATGACCCACTTCGACCAATTGGCTCCCATCAGCCGGTGTCGGTGACGTCACACATCAGCTGATACCCTGCACTCTCCGGTTCTAGTCTGTGTTGGTTAACTCTCGTCTGATAAACGTCACTTTTGGCATTATTTTATACGAATAGGTTATTTCCGATGTGAAACATTAAGATCTCTGCCTCGTTGGTCTAGAACTTTCTGAACGCGATTGCTGAGTATAAGGTCCTGGGTTCAAATTCTAGGTTCGGCAAAGTGTTAGATACTTGGTTTTTCCATTATTGAAAGTCTCAGTAGCAGCACGGAGTCTGGTTTTCTGCAATCGGCAATAGGCATGCCTCATTTTACATTGGGACCTATAACAACTGGCGAAATGTGGGTGTTCTATACACCTCTGCTTACCACTTCGGGGAATACAGCCGTAATGTTATGTGTTATGTGATGTTTATGTTATAATTCGATGTTGATACAAACTCTGATGCTTCAGGTGATAACCATGTAATAGAATAGTAGATCCTTATGTGTAAGCCCAACCACCTATTCCACACTGGCATTGCATGATGACCTCATTGGCGCAGTAGCTAAGCGATTGGACTACTGTGCGAAGGGTTGCGGGTTCGATTCCCGCACGGGACAAAAATTTGTGCAATCCGCAGATGTTTGTCCCGAATCTGGGTTTACTGTATGTGATATTTCATGTCTCTGGAACACACCCAGTCACCCACGATACAGGAGATATTCCTAGTGTGGGTTGAGGTTTAGATAGACGCAGTGGGTAATCAATGACAATCTAACGATAGCTAATTTATAAGTGTCTTAGATGAACCTATCAGGACCGGTTTGATCCGGCAACGCTTTACCATTCAGCCGACAGCCTTTAAGATGAATCTCCGCTCTCCATTGATGTAAAGATTGATCTGACTGACCGCGAGGCACCGGTGAATGACCCCAGCTGTTCGGGCTCGGGTGGTGGGGTCTACTTATCTCAGCTAAACGATGTCTAGAGGTCAAGAGTGCAGTTTTAGGTTACTTTGACTTCAGAATTAAATTAGGACCCACAGAAATGAAGTTTTACTGTAACTCTGTGAGTTAAAATATTAACTAATAGCTACCCCCGCGGTGATATCTGGACAAAAAGTAGCCTATATGTTACTCCAGGGTGTCAGCTACCTTCATACCAAATTTTAGCAAAATCGGTCCAGCCGTTTTAGTTTGAAGAGGTAACAAACATACAAACACACTCACAAACTTTTGCCTGTATAATATTAGTGTGATTGTGATTCTCAAAGTTTCTGTGTCTGGTGGTCGCAAAGCATGACTGTTGAGCATCTGTTCCTAGGTTCAATTCCCGGGTCCGGCTAAATATTAGAGGAGCTTTTCAAAGTAATTCTCAGTAGCAACTCGGAGTCTGGAGTGCCCGGTAATGACAAGGGTGTCAGCTACCTCCATACCAAATTTTAGAAAAATCGGACCAGCCGTTTTACTTTGAAGAGGTAACAAGCATACAAACACACACAAACTTTCACCTTTATAATATTAGTGTGATTGTGATTCTCAAAGTTTCTGTGTTTGGCGGTCGCAAAGCATGACTGTTGAGCATGTGCTCCTAGGTTCAATTCCCGGGTCCGGCTAAAAATTATAGGAGCTTTTCAAAGTAATTCTCAGTAGCAACTCGGAGTCTGGAGTGCTCGGTAATGACAACAGGCTCAGGCAATGGCATTTGAAATTGAAACTTAGGTATCACTAACAAAATGTTAGTGAACTATACACCTCTGCCATCCTCCTCGGGGAATACAGGCGTAATGTTATGGTTTTTTATTATAATTCTATTTATCTGTGGGTTAGCCGGCGCCAACTAATAATATTAACGACTTGCTAAAGTTTATAAACAAAATACTTATCAAATAAGTGAGGTTAACGCCGTCCAGAGGGCGCTAGTAACTGCAAGTGATAAGGGCCAGTATAGTAAGACCTCTGATGCGAACCATGTTGTTTAAACTGAGAGGCCATGTTAATTTGGCGTAAGGTCAGTTGATTAGGAACTTTATTTATTATTATTTGTTTTAGAACGTTGCTATGGAGACGGACATCTCGGCATATTAGATTATTGCTAGACTCGCCTTCTATAGATAATATCATTTTATCACAAATGATATCATTAAACACCAGAAAATTCGTGATGATGAAAGTATTTTTTTTTTAAGTTTATAGTCGATTGCATCTTCTGATAATTTCTTTAATAACTAACATTTGTTATACCTACAATAATTTAATTAATTTGTAATTTAAATGTTTTAATCAGTAAATTGTAATTAAGGTCTATTAAAATGTGGAAGTTATACATTTTTTTGTTTTTTATTATACGTCGCCCCACACTAGAATTTTCTCCTATATCGTGGATGCGTTTCACAAACATGAAGTTTCACATACACAAGCAACCAGACTCGGGACAATCAAATGTGGATCTCACAAATTGTTGCCCCGTGCGGGTATCGAACCCGCAACCCTTAGCGCAGCAGTCTAATCGCTTAGCCACTGCGCTAATCAGGTCTACAAATATTTTTGAATAGGACAATGTTAAAGTTGGAAGCCCCAAAAATGTTGTTTCACAAATCGTAGTCGGTTTGTCTATGAATAAATATTCGTACAAAAAAGTAAAAAATCTAGATCTAAATCTCTTCAAGTGTTTTATACAGTATCTATACTTATAATATTATAAAGCTGAAGTGTATGTTTGCTTGAACGCGCTAATCTCAGGAACTACCGGCCCGATTTGAAAAATTATTTCAGTGTCAGATAGCCCATTTATCGAGGAAGGCTAGAGGCTATTAATCATTCGAAATCCACGCAGGCGAAGTCGCAGGCGAAAGCTAGTCATCAATAAAGATGATGGCGGTATAAAATTATCTTCACACGACTTAGTTACAGTTAAATCAATAACTACAGATTAAGATAACTGTGTATTTAATTATAACTACCTACCATACACATCCAATAGCGAAATCTGTCGGATGTGATATGACGTCATATCCTGTTTCTTAACTGAATGTTGACAGTTGCCACACGCTTGGAATTCTTAGAGATAGATGCATACAGCATAACAGACCTGTATTCCCCGAAGTGGTAGGCAGAGGTGTATAGTACACCCACATTTCGCCAGTTATGTTATAGGTCCCATTGTGGAGCTCGTAGCTATGTGGCTACTCCGCAGATCAGTCGATCTGCTAGATTAAGCCGTGCTCGTCGCGGTCAGTCTTGTGATGGGTGACCGTTTTCACATGTCTCACCCCCTTCGTGATTCGGAAGGCAGGTTAAGCCGTTGGTCCTGCGCCTGATCTCTCTCCGGTCGTGTCTTACCGTCCTGGACTATGAGAGTGAGGGAATAGGGAGTGCACCTGTGTCTGCGCGCATACTTGTGCACTATAATATCTCCTGCGTAGTTGGCTAGTCTCAGGTGAGACAGGCCGCCGGGACCGAAATTCGGTCAGGAGCCATTGCACCAATCAGACGCCTGTATTCCCCTATAGGGATAGACAGAGGTGTATAGTACACCCACATTTTGCCAGTTATGTTATAGGTCCCAATGTAATAATGATAAAGGGCGATAATCATGACTCCGTCCTGCTACTGAGAATTACCTAATAAAAATCTCAACACTTCCCAACCCGAGCCTGCGACCTTTATCAATCCGGCCGGTCAACCATTAGGCAATTGGGACAAACGAATTACTATTCACTGTTATGCTATTTCCAATAACTGTTATATTTAACGATATAAATAGCGTGTTATAATTGTTATCATATTAACTGTCAGTTTATTGGTTTGCTGTAACTGACATTTATTTGTATGACCTACTAAATAAATAATGTTTTTGTGTCAGTTAATATGATTAAAATAATTGCTTCATTGCCGTGGGATCTCACATTAAGACTTTTTATGCTAAGCAATTATTCTTTTGTAAGTCTCACCACACAAATGTGGGTACGTTTTACAATAAAAAATAATAATAATGTCCTTCTGACCGAATGTCGGTCCCGGCGGCCTGTCTCACCTGAGACTAGCCAACTACGCAGGAGATATTATAGTGCACAAGTATGCGCGCAGACACCGGTGTACCTACTCCCTATTCCGTACACTCATAGTCCGATGGGACGGTAGACCGACACGACTCCAGAGTTCCAGACACCATGCTGCTACTGAGAATTAGCAGAAAAAGCCCCTTTTCTACTGATCTCTCTCCGATCGTGTGATCGTGTCTCAACGTCCTGGACTATGAGAGTGAGGGCAAAGAGAGTGCACCTGTTTTCACACACTTGTGCACTATAATATCTTATGGCTAGTCCAGTTGAGATTGCCAGCCAAAAACATCGTGAGGAAACCGGCGCACCTAAGAGATTTTTCAACGGTGTGTAAAGCCATGTCAGAGGCCTACAGGCGGTTTAAACTCTGACACCAGGTTGTTCATCAACCATACGATAAGAAGAAGTAGAGAGTGGCAGTCGTGACCAAAATTCGGTCAGGAGAACATTATTATAAGTTTGAAATCACTGCACACGTGCAATCGGATAAAGATAGGTCATTCATTGCACAAAAAAAATGCATCAGGGCCATTTGCAGAATCCGTCCGGATGAATCATGCAAACCGTTCTTTAAAAATTTAGGCATATTACCACTACCTTCACTTTACATCTTTGAAATCTCTAATTTTGTGCACAGTAATATGGGACTGTTCCAAAAGGCATACGAAGTCAACTCTCGTTTAAAAAGGGATGCGCAAAGACTTGTTATAAAAGACATTCCTAAATCAGACAAGTATAATAAAAGTTGTCTTGCAATGTGTGTCCGTATTTATAATAAAATCCCAAAAGATCTAAAACTATTACAATGTCCTAAGTTATTTAAAAAGAAACTTTATAAATGGCTGAATGAATGTAATTATTATGATATAAAAGATTTTTTAAATGCTAGAATGTAATGTACCAATTTATTAGTTAATTAAAATTTGCATGCAATTATTATATAGCTAAACATGTGGACATAGAATATTATTGTAACAACTTTATACCGTGTTTAATGCAAATAAAGAATTATTATTATTATTATTATTATTAATCAAGTTGTGAAAACAATAGGTATCGGATAATCACCGATTACCGAACACTATGTTACTGATTAATTAGTTAATTACGGAGCCTTCTGGCGTTAATTAAGCGGTAAGAGATTAACTGGTTGAGTAAAGATTAAAGTAATTGAATACAAATTAAATGGCTGATTGTTTTATATAACAATTAAGATTTAATGAGTATGCCATTGCAAATCCGTGGTTTGTCTACCGCTGTGGGAAACAGGCATGTCTTTATATACCTATGTATGTGTTGTGGCCTTTGGGTATAGTAGCTATAAGCGCGGCTGCTAAAAACGTGAGTTACTAAGTTTGATGTCCGCGAACTTCCATGTTTTGTTTGTTTGTGTTTTGTTTTTTGATGAAAAAATCATCTTACTGTCTTCAATTGCTTGGAATCTAATAGAAAACATTAGACGGGTTCTCATATAATTACAATTATTTTATTTAATACACAATGCACATCTACGTTCAGGATTAAAAATAGCATTTACAAAATTCCTACCTGGTTTGATTATGCTCAAAATTAAAAAAAAAACAAGGCCAACTTAGCTTATAACGTAATAACACTCTTCAAACATCGCTGACGTAACAAAAGTTAATCTTAAAGTTAATCCTTCTTCCTCATTGCTACAAAAAACATCTAAAATATAATTGCTAACTGGCTGATTGAGTAAAGGTACAATTATTTTGAATTTACTTTCACGATTTTTTGCTAATAACAATTATAAACAACTGCCAAAAGTGGGTCCATTATGCAAAGGATATCAAAAAAACTGTGCCAAGCTCAAAAACAACAGGTTTTAAACATAATTACTGGTATAATTATATTTCCTAAAGCTTTATCCTCAATTAGCAAAAAACACAAAATTATACATTAAACTTCTTGTTAGTAATGAAGTAGATAACAATCTTATTAAAGTACATCTTAGTATGTTAGTCTTACCTTTATTGTCGCTGGACCTTGAGTGGGTAACTTGGTATACACTTCACGGGCGCACTGTGATCTGCGCAGGCGACGACTGGCGAGCGGCGACCAAAAAAAGTTGCGTGTGCGTTGTCCCCACTACTGAGTTAGGCTGGCTGCAAATGTTAGACTTGTCGGTGCGACTTAAAGAAGCGGGTATTGCAACAAACAAGTTTTGACACAAAATTCTTCTAAAGCGTCGCGTTTCTCAGATAATACGCTGTCAAAGTTACTGTAAACTATGTTGTGGTCGGCTCACAAGTCTTAGCGAAAGCAGCTGGATACCAGGACTCTAAATAAAGCGTCTATCTGACCTCCACAACACAGTTAATGTTTATTCCAGTCTAGATACATCCTAAAAATAGGAATCTTTGCCTGCACTTATGTGCAGGCAAAGATTCCTTTACACACACATTAGGTACATTCTAAAAAAATTAAAATGAACTGCTGGATACCCCCACAAACTAAAATAGAACTGCCAATACTCTGAACACAAAGTTCCGTAATAACACCCAGATGTCCTCATGATGTATCTTTAGGTATTTTTCATTAACATACTTAGTTAAGTTACTTCTCAGACTAACAATGGCAGGCGCACCTGTGTCGCCGCCCTAATAATCACAGTACACATAACCCGATCAATTTTCACTGCACTACATCAATCATACTTTAGACAGAAGTAACACACCTCCACAATTCAGTAGGGTTATTCATGCAAGTGTACGCTACCAGTGATTGTAGTCTGAGCAGCTTTTTTCGCTTTGTGTTAATTATACAATGTGATGTAGTTGGATCCTGTGAGCACGGTGAAGGGTTGGCAGTTGACATTAAAACGTAGTTAATAATACAAGCTTGACACTTATTCTTTGGCCGAACAAGCCAGCCCTTTGGTCACGTGAAGAGTCACCCATCCGTTTAGATAGGTCTCTATAAAAGATGATAAGAGACGCGCACTCGGACACCATGCCTCTTGTCAATGCCGCCAGCCATTGGGGTACCAGTCGACAGCGATGAGAAAGAATACTTTGATGCTTAATTTGTATATAATGATGTGTATATTATTAGTTTGATTGCAGATTGTTATGTTTTTATATGTTGTAAGTAAATAAAAAATAGCTTAAGACTGTCCCGCTGCTACAAAGTCCTTCCTCGAAGGTAGCATTGAACACTACGTTATAGACTGGACTCCTATTTTTCTCTGTCCGACAGCTTTCGTGAGTTATGCATGGCTCATATTGGCCTCAAATATTTAATTACTTAATTATCGAAAGCAGAATTAAATAAGTGTTTAGATGAGTATAGTAGAGAGAATATTCTAAATACGATGAAATATATTTACAAAGCCTTCTTGTACAACATTATATTGTTTTACTCTCTGCGTTTTATCTTACAACTAGCTGCACCACGGGGTGTTACCCGCTAAATTTTATCGGGATAAAAAGCCTATGTGTTAATCCGAGTGTCAGCTAACTTCATACCAAATTTTGTCAAAATTGGTCCAGCCGTTAGAGCGTGAAGGCGTAACAAACATACAAACACATTCACAAACTTACGCCTTTATAATATTAGTGTGATATCAACTGACAGTATTACAGAATACAGCCCCTTTACCATGCACACTTAAAGCAGGACAGTTTACCATGTGGAAGCGAGACACCGCTACGTGCAGTGTAATGCAGCGTCTCGCTTTCACAACGTAAACTGTCCTGCTTCAAGAATGAACTCTTGTAAGGTAAGGGGGCAGGCATTTTTAATTAATGAAATCTGACGAACTTTAATAAACAACTTGTATGTGTAGGAGGCCTAATATCGCAATTAGATTTGGATCACAAACGATGGGTCTGAGCCATGCTTGTAAAGGACCATTTATTTAAATTCTTATTGCTTACACTTACATGTGGCGTACATAATGATCTATTATAATAGATGTTATAAAATTAGATATTGGCGCGTTCAAAAACGCGATCTTTCTAAGATTAATTTAGCAAGGTTCAAAAGCTACCTTCAATGCCTTTCATTTTCCGACATATACGATACTGATGACGCCAATAAAGCATATGACTACTTTTTAGAGTATTTCCGTCTATTGTACGATCTTTGCTTTCCACACAAATTATTGACTATAAAATTAAATAAAAAAGTGAAATGGGTATCACGGGGAATACGTCTATGCAGTAGAAAACAGCGTAATTTATTGTGGAAATATAGAAATAATCCAACATGCGAAAATAAAAATAATTTTAAAAACTACTCACAAACTTTCAGAAAAATTGTTAAATTAACTCAAAAAGCACAAAATAATTACTTTATTAACTCTTCTAGAAACAAATCAAAAGCGTCTTGGCAGATTATTAACAATAAAACCCGTTTTACCGAACCTATATCACAAATTACTATGCATGACAAGATTATTAATGACCCAATACAAATTGCAAACTGTTTTAACAACTACTTTATAGACCAAATCAAAAGCAACTCAAAGGTAAAACCTAACACTAACAACTTAATCAATAATCCTAACTCAATGTTTATGGGCCCGGTCTTACCCCAAGATGTCATGAGAGTTATATTATCCCTAAAAAATAAGAATAGTGTCGGGTATGATAATATAGCCACTAAAGTTATAAAATATGTTTCAAGTTGTATTGCAGTACACCTAAGTCACATTATAAATTTGTGTATTTCCTCTGGTGTATTTCCAGATGCCTTAAAAACGGTGATAGTAAAACCACTTTTTAAAAAAAACAACACCGAAGCTGTATCTAATTACCGACCGATAGCCTTAATTCCTGTTTTTTCCAAAGTCGTAGAAAAGATAATTTACGAATCCATTGACAAGTTTTTAACAAAACATAATATTCTATGTGACGAACAAATGGGTTTCAGGAAAAGTAAAAACATAAATTTAGCAGTTTATACATTACTTAAGGACATTATGAATAACGTAGACAATAGAATCCCTATATGCGCAGTTTATACTGATATGACGAAAGCCTTTGATTGCGTCCACCACGAAACACTTATTAATAAACTAAGTGTCTATGGCATCAGAGGAAACGTTCTTAATCTCATAAAATCTTACCTAAGTGACCGTAAACAATACACGGAGATAATAAGAATTTGTACCAAAACAAAACGAGAAATTAAGTACTTATCGGAAAATAGAGTTATCAGATACGGTGTACCACAAGGCAGTGTTTTGGGGCCGTTATTATTCTTACTGTATATAAACGACCTACCACGTCACACGCATAACCCGACTGTCTTATTTGCTGATGATAACACTACAATAATAAAATGTTCTGACAATGATAAATACGAACACGAAATAAATAAAACAATTAAAAACATTGTAGATTGGCTAGACGTTAATAATTTGGTAATCAATCTTTCAAAGACAAATATAATGCATTTTTATCAACGCACATCTGTACAACCGCTAAATATAGAACATAATGGGCAAAATATTAAAAAAGTAACAGTAACAAAGTTTCTAGGAATTCTAATAGACAGTCAGTTAACATGGAAACCTCATGCGGATGAAGTATGTAAAAAACTTAGTACTTCTGCCTATGTGCTTTTTAATCTTAATAAAAAGGTAAATTTAAAAACTACACTAGTAGCTTACCATGGCTTAGTGGCATCAATCTTACGATTTGGAATCATCTTTTGGGGGAACTGTAGTTTAAGAGAACAGGTTTTCAAAGCCCAAAAACGTTGCATAAGAGCAATGTGTGGTTTAAAAGTAACTGACAGCTGTGCTCCGATATTCAAATCCCTTAAAGTTTTAACTTTTCCAGCACTATACATTTTTGAGATAGCTGTTTTTGTCAAAATGAATATTAATATGTATAAAACGATATCAGAAAATAGAACCAGACCTGTTAGAACTCAATATCAAAATCTGTTACAAAAGGACCGATACAATACAACTTTACTTAAAAAAAGTGTCTTTGGGATGGCCCCAAATATATACAATAAAATTCCTATAGTCATAAAAGATGCCCCAATTCAAACTTTTAAAAAGAAATTATTAGCCCTATTGCACGAAAAATGTTATTATTCGATTGATGATTTTCTAAATGACCCCTCGTTTTAGTTCAAACCCTAAATTAAAATTATATTAAAAATGTATTTTATTTTGTGTAATAGTTATGCCATACGTAATAATATTTGCATGCCTAATTTAAGGTAGATTGTAGTAGAACCATTATTTTATGTATACCACTTTTTATGTACCTACTTTCTAAGCAAATAAATGATTATTATTATTATTATTATTATTATTAGTCATTCCGTAAATGCATCGTTGTCAATTATTGACACCTTTTAGATATTAATCACTAACTTATATTATTGCTAAACTAAAAAGAAGTTGGTCTTGTCTAGTGGTTGTAAGCGTGTATGTTGACTGTAAGGTCCTGAATTCGATAAGGTACCGGTTCTGGTAAAGTACTTTTGAGTTTTTCGATTAGGTAATTCTGAGTAGCAGCACGGAGTCTGGATTTGTGCCTGATGGCAGTAGGGTCGCCCCCTATTACATTGGGACCTATATCATAACTGGCGAAATGTGGGTGTACTATACACCTCTGCCTACCCCTTCGGGAAATACAGGCGTGATGTTATGTTTAAAAAGAAGTTATGCTATTCTAGTGGTTGCAAGTTTCACTGCTGACCTAAGGTGCTGAGTTTGACACTCGGGTCGGGCAAATTGTTAATATTTTTTTCGATTAAGTAATTTTTCTGAGCTTCGTGAGCCTGGACACACTTGTGTCTAACTTCTTTAGTGTCTAAGTTTATCGAGATCCGTTCAGCAGTTTAGTTGTGTTACCATAACAAACAGACATAATGTAGGTAAGTTGGTACTATCTATATAACTATCATAATGGTTCACTGCGCGTCGCACAGAGCTTTGTCTTCATGCAGTGAGTCAGACTAACATCGTCTTAATGACTGTACCTAGGTGCTCGCCCACGTCTGAGTGGTAATTAACTTTTAACAAGTGTACCAAAGACACTTCGCTGACTATTAACCATTTGAGAGACGTAAAATAGATTAAATAAACATTTATTCAACGTAAACTAAAAGTACCTACTTTTTGAACGTTAATCTATATCTATACATACTATAAAAAATCGTATACGACCCGTGTCTGTACATTCAATATTAAAAAAGAAAAACAATCTATAAACTCTGTATTTATGTTACCGAAGCCAAAAATATAGTTATTAAAATTATTGTCTGTCGTGCGTTGTCTGTGCGTTTGAACGCGCTAATCTCAGAAACTACTGAACCGATTTGAATGCGGTTATTCACTGATGTATTGTGACAAGCTTCCCATAACATTTAGTGTTTGTTTCGTTTAAATCGGTTCACAAACAATATAGTTACGTCAATCTTTACATACATATGTATGTACATATACATTCTACATACATGTAATAAAACAGTAGGCTTGGCGTAAAATCTACTAAATAGAATCCAATTTTGCTGTTTATGAATGTTCACGCGGACGGAGTCGCGGGCACAGCTAGTCTATAATAATATTATAAAGCTGAAGAGTTTGTTTGTTTGCTTGAACGCGCTAATCTCCGGAACTACTGGTCCGATTTGAAATAATCTTTCAGTGTAAGACAGCCCATTTATCGAGGAAGGCTATAGGCTATAAAACATTTGAAATCCACGCGGACGTAGTCGCGGGTGGAAGCTAGTTTGATATATAAAGACTGAATCGTTAGGCAGAGGTGTGTTGTACACCCACATTCCGCCAGTTATGTTATAGGTCCCAATGTAATAGGGGCCGAGCCTATTGCCATTAACCGGGCGCAAATCCTGACTCTATGCTGTTACTGAGAATTACCTAATAGCAAAACCCAATAACACTTTGCCCTACCCGGTAATCGAACCCAGGACCTCATGATTAGCAGTCGCGCTTAGCCACCACTAAACCAACGAGGCAGTCAGTCGGTATTGTGCATTCACATTTCACCAGTTATGTTATAAGTCCCAATGTAATAGGCGAGCTGGCTACAACCGGACACAAATCCAGACTCCGTGCTGCTACTGGGAATTGATATTTACTTTTATAAATTTTTCATAATAAGCCATTTATTAGTATAGGTCATAGTATTCAGATTTCAAGGTAACTTACATCAAATGCGTCGTATTTGCAAAATAATGAAGTGTCGACAATGAATGGTATTGTGAAATATTATACGGATGCGATTATATTTTGTGCTTATAAAGATATTAATTTTGCAACAAAATAAGTTGGGTTTACATGTTTAGACTTCGACCCGACATTCAGTACGGTATTAGGTATCTACAGTAAATAAATAAAGATTTTCTTACGTAACAACACAGCGATTTACTCAAAGATTTGTTCCGTGCAGTGATCGAACTCGTAAAGCAACCGCCAATATCCAAAGTGGGGTCAAAATTGATGACCAGCCCCCTGGTGCGGGGCTGATTGGCACGGTGGGTAACTGAATGGACTGCTACACTAAAAGTTGTTCGATTGCAAGTATATTTAATGTTTTTGAAACGCATCTACGACACCGATGCTCCTAGTGTGGGACGACGTTTCGAAGAAATCAAAATTCTTACAGTCAAAGTTTGCACACACTATTTATTTATTTATTGAACTCTTTATTGTACACCAAAAATAAAAGTAGACAACACAATTAAAGTTATAGTACAGACTACATAATCTACAATGGGCGGCCTTATCACGCACGGCGATCTCTTCCAGGCAACCTTGGTATATAAAAATAACAATGTAAAATTGGTGGCAGTCACTGGTGTACATATTTACCTACAACTAAAATATATAAAATACTAAATACAATACATATAACAAATACATTTAAATATATAAATGCAGATAGTTACAGAACATAGTCGATCAGGATTCTAAATAGTGAACGCTTCTGCCTACGTTATAAATACAGTCATGATACTTAATTAGTACTCTGACAAGCTCGTCAACGCAGATGTTTTTCAATAAAAAAATAAAGAGCTGCACTCGGTACTGACTTCATAAATTAAAACTTTTTGCAGAAGCCTGCGCAAGCGATCAACATCAAACTGGCTTGAGAGTAGAGAGCCATTGACCTCGCTGCACTGTGTTATGATTTAAAACGTTCATAAAATAAGCATAACATCACGCCTGCATTCCCCGAAGGTGTAGGCAAAGCTGTATAGCACACTCACATGTTGCCAGTTATGTTATAGGTCCCAATGTAACAGGCGGCGAGCCTATTGCCATTACTCGGGCACAAATCCAGACTCCGTGCTGCTACAAATAATTACCTAATGGAAAAACCCAGTAACACTTTGCCCGACTCGGGATTCGAACCCAGGACCTCGTGCTCAGTAGGCGCGCTAAGAGACTATAGCCCAACGAGGCAGTTTTAATTACCTAACATCTAATAACGGCTTTGACCATAGAGTATTAATTTACAGTTAGGTAATAACCGTTAGTTTAAATTAATTAAAATGTTCTGTATTAATTAGTTAATATTAGTCATTATTATACCTACGCGGCCATTTACGTTCGTCATAGATAAACGCCATGAAAAAGGAAATCAATGTCCTCCAGGCCCCATACCATGAACTCTTAGCAGGACATTTTCTCTTGTGTAAGCGAGACGCCGTTACGTGCAGTGTAGTGGCATCTTGCTTCCTCAATGGAAACTATCCTGATTTAAGAATACATGGTAAGGCTATCCGAATAGCACAGACAATCTCAATTAAGACTAGCCAACTACGCAGGAGATAATATAGTGCACAAGTATGCGCGCAGACACAGGTGCACTCCCTATTCCCTCACTCTCATAGTCCAGGACGGTAAGACACGACCGGAGAGAGATCAGGCGCAGGACCAACGGCTTAACATACTCTCCAACGCCAACTAGTCTGCTTCTCTGTATGTTGGTGTCTGGATAGAATGATATGCCTAACATGGAGCGTCCCACCTGACCTGCACAACACAGTTAGGTGACACGATACTCAGTAACACTGGTTGTCAGACTCTGGCTGCTGACAACCTTACAACTGTTTAGGTATAAAGAGAACCGAAGACTTACCATGTTGTCCGAGCTAAGTGTGATCCTTATCGGAAATTCTACGGTCATGGTCACCCATCTATTGTCTGACCCCAACAAGTGCAGCTTAACCTCGTACATTCGACACAGGCAGTTAGCCACGAGCGTCCGTGATGTGACTATGTATCATTGTATTATTTACACTTAACACCTGATGATCCCTGCGCAGGCGCATTTCGTGTACCTACCCTACATATTAGCATTCGAGACGATCCGTTACCTCAGTGTAGATGCTAATACGTGCAAAGAATAAGTATGAAAACAGTTATGTGTGAAATGTCAACGTAAAATGAACCTTTTGGTCTTAGTTTTAAAGTTGAAAGTAGTTTGTAGCGCTTGTGATGTAAATTTTGACCAAAATCAGTAAGAACGGTATTATTGTAAATACACTTTCTAGTTGGTTTCACTAATCGATGGTGATTATGGTGCAGCGGTTGGGATGGGGGGTTTACGTGTAAGGAGGTAAAGGTTCGATGATTTTGTAACAAAATGTAATTAGAGAGATTACCAGCATTGGTGTAGTGGCTAGATGATACTGTGCTAGAGGTTCCGGGTTCGATCCTAGAATAAAACGAATAGTTATATAATCTGCAGATATTTGTCCCTTATCTTTTTAACCGACTTCAAAAAGGAGGAGGTTGTAGGTTCGTCATCATAATTCATAAGTTTAAAATCCCGAATTTCTCTGAACAGACCAACCCCTTACCATAAACTCTTAAAGCAGGACAGTTTACGTTGTGGAAGCGAGACGCTGCATTACACAGCACGTAGCGGTGTCTCGCTTCCACATGGTAAACTGTCCTGCTTTAAGAGTTCCTGGTAAAGGGGGCAAAAGATGAAATAAAGAAGGAAATCATTATATAATCCGCAATTCCAAGTCTGTGTATTTAATTAACGAGGTAGGTATAACTGATAGTGATAGATCCACAATGTCCTCATACTTTTCACAAGACAGTAATTGAAAGCCCAGTATTATCATTTACCTGTTATATTTGACATCTGTCATATGATCTATGGTAATAAAATCACATATATTAAAAAGGTAAAAGTTTGTGAGTGTGTTTGTTACCTCTTTACGCTTAAATGGCTGGACCGATTTTGCCAAAATTTGGTATGGAGGTAGCTAACACCCTGGAACACTGCTACTTTTAATAAAAAAATATAATTAAAAACACGACTGCCATGACAAAAACCGAACACGACGAACAAAACTATTTTTGTATTTGTTTAATTTTTTATAGCCTATGTTACTCGCGATAGTGTAAGGATTCTAACGCCACTCCATACATCAAAATCGGTTCAGGCATTCAATAGTTATGGTGGAATAAAGAAATTCACATACATACATAATTATATGAACCCTGAAAACATTACACTCCTTTTTCGGGCAGTCGTGCAAAAACAACGCAGGCAAAGGGGCTGTTGTTAGTATTGAATAAAGCCTAGAGTTGTAGCTATTTAATCATATCTGAGTGCAGTAGGTATATTGGATAATTTGTATAGTAGATACAGGTAAATGAATTGTGTAAGAATAAATAATGTATACATAATGATGTGTGAGGACATGTGTCCATCATACATCGTAGGTAGGTACGCGATGTTGAGACACTATAATAATAATAATTAATAATCACACACATACCTACTAAATTGTTTACCTCTGGCCATGAACCGCTGCCGTCCCCTCTCCGGACGGTCGTTGTGATTAACACTTACGTTGGGTAACCACTTCTTAATTCTCGTTGTATTGCTATTTGTCTGTGTAGCTATTATACCATTTGAATAACAGTCAAACACCCGCCTCTCACTATACTAAAGGCTATGTAGTCCATTCATACGTCACCTAGGACAAATTGGCGCATTAAGTAAATACATATTTGAATTTGATTGGCTAAGCGATTGGACTGCTGCGTTACGGGTTGCGGGTTCGTTCTCGCACGGGACATGTTGTGCGATCCGCAGCTGTTTGTCCCGAGTCTGGGTTGTGTCTGTGATATTTCATGTTTGTGAAACGCACCCACGAAAAACAAATAAACAGTATAAAAATAAAGTAATCTTTAAAAGTGTTACGAACACCTGACTTCACCGAGTCGTGCGACTTCCCTGACTTATGATAGAGCGTTAATTTGCCTTTTGTACATACAAAGCACTAATCCATTTTTACTATTGCGACGTTTTTGACTTCTCCGACTCCGATTAAAGAACATCATCTGTTATTCATTAATAATTAACTTAACAGCTAAATTCAACATTCCAATTATATTGAACACTCCGACTTCTTCGACTTTTCCGACTCTTAAATAAAACACGCACACTAAGCATTAGTCTTTATTAGTTCATCATCAACGTGTTCCTCCTGCAACAGGGTCAGCAGCTCCTGCTCGGTGACCAGCAGCGGGATGGTGGCGGGGGTGGTATCGGGCGCGGGGGTGGTATCGGGCCCACTGCGGTACACCTCGTACCGGGCCGGCGACTGGGCTGCCGCCTTGCCCACTACCACTATGTATGGGTAGCCCATTCTGGAGAATTTAAATTAAGGTGGTCATTGGAGCCAAAATGACATAGAAAACATTTATTCAGCACGGACAGCCAGAACACACAAACACAAGTAAAAATAAAATCGCTTAAAATCTACAAAAAATATTAAATAACAAATGAAAAATAGAATGAACATAATAATAATGTGCTGTCAGCATGTCCTCGCCGATAAGTCTACCAACACAGCATGTGCTGAATGTAGATCACTGGAGTCAAGCGATTCACCTAGAATTACATAAAACAGGTATTTTCATGTACACCCACATTCCGCCACTGTTATAGGTCCCAATATAATAGGGGGCGAGCCTATTGCTATTAACCGGGCACAAATCCAGACTCCTGCTGCTATCGGTATAATGAATGACAGTGGACTCGACGTCCACATCTGATATGTCAAAGCTTTTGGATATCTTTTGAGCCTTTTGCGCGAGGAGAAATGTGAGATTTGACAGACGCTGGTATCTGTGATGCAATGATTCATTAGTACAGCTACCACCGTTCCCTTTTATCCTGTTTTGTTCTCTTTTGTTTAAATAATGTGTTTTTATCAAACTTTTATTGTTTATTAATCAAAAGTGAAAGTTTATAAGGAGAAAAAGTTTTTCAAATAATGGTTGTAATTAGACCTGTCCGCCATAAGTAGTCGCTTCCCGATGGTGAGGTGGTGTCTGTCATCGATGAGCACGTCCAGCTCGTGCGCATGCGCGGGCCGGTGCCGCGTGATGCTGTCGCACAAGCGCTCCGTCTCCTGCCCGAGAGACTTCCACTCCATGGAGCCCTCCTGTGGAGTCATTTAAAGTATTTGACTTGAGGTCTCGATTTCGGTGTCAGAAATGTCAAGAATCATTCCAATAACGATCGCGAGATTCTGTCAAAATTGATCTCGGTGTCAGAAATGTCGATCCTGGTATCAGAAATGCCATTAACGATGTCAGTGATGTCGATCTCAGTGTCTGAAATGTGGATCTTCAAGTCGACCTCGATGCTGGTGTCGATTCCGATGTAAGAAATGTCAATTTCAATCAAAATGTGTCAGTCAGTCACAGAAATGTCAAAAATGCTATTCTAGTGCCGATCTACAGATCATGTATAAGGTGATATCGGCTTCGAAAATGTCAATGTCCTTGTAAGCATTTGGACAAAACTCAATTACATTCTGTATCAGAAATTACATTTTTGAATTAATGTCACGTGACATTATGCTCACTGAACCGAATCTATATTCTGAAACTGTAGGAAATACTGCTGGTGACTTACTTTAGGCCCTATAATGATGACGTCATAGGGGGCGATCAGTCGCGGCCACCGCAGACTCTTGTCACTCGACAGGGCTTCCAAACTGGCCGCCAGAAGTCTGCGAACATTAATATGTTAATGTTAAAACTAGCCTAGCTAGCTCACCTGAACTCAGCTTCTTTTCTTCACTCCCGATACCGAAACCTAGGTGTCTGGATGTTTGGTACCTGGGTGTCTGGTGCCTAGATGCCTAGGTGTTTGGTACCTGGGTGTCTAGGTATTTGGTACCTGGGTGTCTGAATGTTTGGTACCTGGGTGCCTAGGTGTTTAGTACCTAGGTGCCTGAGTGTTTGGAACCTGGTTGCCTAGGTGTCTGGTACGTGGATGCCTGTACCTGGGTGCCAGGGTGGTTGGTACCAGGGTGCCTGGGTGTTTGGGACCTGGGTGCCTGGGCGATAGTACCTAGGTGCCTGTGTGTTTGGTACCTAGGTGCCAGGGTGTTTGATACCTAGGTGCCTGGGTGTTTGGTACCTGGGTGGCTCTTTCTCACTAAACTCGCTAGCGACCACAATTTAATATTTATATGTCAAAGTGTAATTCCTCATGTAACCGATAGAGGCGCTGTATAGTTAGCTACACAAATATTTTAGCGAGTTTTTAAAGAAAACTCATTATGACATACTAGTCGTAATGGAGTGGACACTGGTGGAGAACACAATATGAATCAAGTCTTGAAGCTGACCTGGTGATTCCAATCCCATAGCAGGACATGATGAGAGGCTGCGTGGCCCCACTGGCAGGAGTCACGTTCGCGCCCAGAGGCTCGCTGTACTTTGTGCCCAGGATAAACGTGTGCCCCACCTAGAAACATTTCATTTTTATTGCTTGTTTCTCTATCATCATTCTTTATTCATGTTAAAAATATATATATATATTTTTTTAAGGTGATTGTATGTATGATTACGGATATGCGCCACGACTTGTATAGAAGACCAACTTTTCCGTGCTCTCCGCGCCATAACTTTATTATTAGTCAATATCTTGTCAATCAGTGTTGTTTAATGTAATAACAAACAATAATCGTAATAAATGTTACGATTAGATATTGTCTTTTAATTAAATCATAGCGTGGAGGGCACGAAAACTTTTTTTTCTATCTATGGCCGTGGCGCTCAAAAGGTTAATGAATCCGTACTGTCTTCTAAATTTAGTAAAGCAATTTTAGTCACCTGGGTGTTTGGTTGGCCCAGGTACTAAATACCCAGGTAGTTCTGGGTATTTAGTTTAGCGCTTCAGCGCAGAAGTCCAATTGCTTGGCTTGGGTATTTAGTCCCTGGGCTCCTAGGGGTTAGTACCTAGGTGCCTGGGTGTTTGGTATCTGGTTGCCAGGTCTTCCTCCCCCGCCGCGCCCGGCACTGCCCACCCCGGGGGGTCCTAGCCGTGTGTACCTCGACGCTGTGCAGCCAGTGTAGCGTGCCCCCGCACCTGTCACAGCTGGGGTCGGCGTCGAGCGCGGCGCCCCGGCAGCGCGCGCACACCGCCAGGTCGTCCTCCCCCGCCGCGCCCGGCACTGCCCACCCCGGGGGGTCCTAGCCGTGTGTACCTCGACGCTGTGCAGCCAGTGTAGCGTGCCCCCGCACCTGTCACAGCTGGGGTCGGCGTCGAGCGCGGCGCCCCGGCAGCGCGCGCACACCGCCAGGTCGTCCTCCCCCGCCGCGCCCGGCACTGCCCACCCCGGGGGGTCCTAGCCGTGTGTACCTCGACGCTGTGCAGCCAGTGTAGCGTGCCCCCGCACCTGTCACAGCTGGGGTCGGCGTCGAGCGCGGCGCCCCGGCAGCGCGCGCACACCGCCAGGTCGTCCTCCCCCGCCGCGCCCGGCACTGCCCACCCCGGGGGGTCCTAGCCGTGTGTACCTCGACGCTGTGCAGCCAGTGTAGCGTGCCCCCGCACCTGTCACAGCTGGGGTCGGCGTCGAGCGCGGCGCCCCGGCAGCGCGCGCACACCGCCAGGTCGTCCTCCCCCGCCGCGCCCGGCACTGCCCACCCCGGGGGGTCCTAGCCGTGTGTACCTCGACGCTGTGCAGCCAGTGTAGCGTGCCCCCGCACCTGTCACAGCTGGGGTCGGCGTCGAGCGCGGCGCCCCGGCAGCGCGCGCACACCGCCAGGTCGTCCTCCCCCGCCGCGCCCGGCACTGCCCACCCCGGGGGGTCCTAGCCGTGTGTACCTCGACGCTGTGCAGCCAGTGTAGCGTGCCCCCGCACCTGTCACAGCTGGGGTCGGCGTCGAGCGCGGCGCCCCGGCAGCGCGCGCACACCGCCAGGTCGTCCTCCCCCGCCGCGCCCGGCACTGCCCACCCCGGGGGGTCCTAGCCGTGTGTACCTCGACGCTGTGCAGCCAGTGTAGCGTGCCCCCGCACCTGTCACAGCTGGGGTCGGCGTCGAGCGCGGCGCCCCGGCAGCGCGCGCACACCGCCAGGTCGTCCTCCCCCGCCGCGCCCGGCACTGCCCACCCCGGGGGGTCCTAGCCGTGTGTACCTCGACGCTGTGCAGCCAGTGTAGCGTGCCCCCGCACCTGTCACAGCTGGGGTCGGCGTCGAGCGCGGCGCCCCGGCAGCGCGCGCACACCGCCAGGTCGTCCTCCCCCGCCGCGCCCGGCACTGCCCACCCCGGGGGGTCCTAGCCGTGTGTACCTCGACGCTGTGCAGCCAGTGTAGCGTGCCCCCGCACCTGTCACAGCTGGGGTCGGCGTCGAGCGCGGCGCCCCGGCAGCGCGCGCACACCGCCAGGTCGTCCTCCCCCGCCGCGCCCGGCACTGCCCACCCCGGGGGGTCCTAGCCGTGTGTACCTCGACGCTGTGCAGCCAGTGTAGCGTGCCCCCGCACCTGTCACAGCTGGGGTCGGCGTCGAGCGCGGCGCCCCGGCAGCGCGCGCACACCGCCAGGTCGTCCTCACCCGCCGCGCCCGGCACTGCCCACCCCGGGGGGTCCTAGCCGTGTGTACCTCGACGCTGTGCAGCCAGTGTAGCGTGCCCCCGCACCTGTCACAGCTGGGGTCGGCGTCGAGCGCGGCGCCCCGGCAGCGCGCGCACACCGCCAGGTCGTCCTCCCCCGCCGCGCCCGGCACTGCCCACCCCGGGGGGTCCTAGCCGTGTGTACCTCGACGCTGTGCAGCCAGTGTAGCGTGCCCCCGCACCTGTCACAGCTGGGGTCGGCGTCGAGCGCGGCGCCCCGGCAGCGCGCGCACACCGCCAGGTCGTCCTCCCCCGCCGCGCCCGGCAGCTGCCACTCGTGCGACACCGAGCCGCCCATCGCTCCCGCCGGGGCGGGCACTACACGACACAACATTCTAATTACAATAGGACTCTACGGGATCAACAGACTGGAGAAACAATAATGTCAGAATGAGAGATAAACACATGACACTGAACCAAAACTAAACTATTTTAAAACGGCTCCAAATCCCGCCGCTCATATCCCTCACCTCTATACACAGTGAGCTGCAGCTTCTTGAACAGGTCGGCGAAGGCCTGCGACACTGCCTCGTAGGTTTGATCCGCGCAGGCGCGCGACTCGTGCACCCCGTACGCGTCCAGCATGGAGAACTCGCGCGCGCGCAGTAGCCCGTGCTTCGGTCGGTGCTCGTCGCGGTACTTGCTTCCCATCTATACATGGGACTGATATTATAACCCTACCAATATTATAAATATACATAAACGTGGAGTATTTGGACCTGGAGGTGGGGAGGAATACATCTAAAGGACTTGTACCTGGACGGGGGAGGACATGCACCTGCGGAGGACAGACACCTAGACGACATGCACCTGAGGAGGGACGATATACACCTGGAGAACACGCACCTGGGGAGGACATACAGCTACACGACATGCACCTGAGGAGGCGGATGTAAACCTGGAGGAAATGCACCTAAGGGGGGACATACACCTAAACGACATGCACCTGAGGGGGGAGGATATACACATGCATTTGGATGACCTGCGCCTTAAGGAGTGGGGTATGAACCTGCGGCTGGGGATTACGCCTGGAGGAGCAGGCACACTGCCTTACAGTTATTTAAATAAATGATAATGTATAATTATGACAGACACTAGCTACCAACATACCTGATACAACAACAGAGGCAGCTGTTTGTATGACACGGGTCCCACATCTGCAAGTAGGTCTGCTATCGCTTCCTCGTGTGTCTGCGAATGGAAGAACCAAGATTGTTTAGTCAGATTGCTTACAGATATTTGACCTCAGCTTAATGTTATACAGGATTTACTAAGGAAAATCTCTAAAAGTATGTATTTAATTATATGTAGATTGTAGATAAATATTATATCAATGCTATTAGACAGGAACCTTGTACTTTAATCTTTAAAATACATAATTAAAATAGTTAAATACAAGTTTGTTAACATAGTTGTGCTGTATAAGCTCAATGAGACTCATGAGAAGAAGAATATGTATGTAGTAAACATTACAACTTACCGGAGCCAACAGGAGCTGCTTCTCATGTCGGTCATTTAACTTCATGAGCTCCGGACCAATCTCCTGCAGTCTGCCTGTCTTCTCCCAGAGAGAGGCAGCGGTCAGAGACGGCAGGGACATGCGTTGAGCCCCGGCTTTCTCTATACATGCCCTGATCTGTGCCTCTAGCTTGTCCAGTGATCTCCGTGCAAGTGGTAATATGGTGAAGAGGCCGGGACTGGTTGGACGGATTAGACCACATTCTAGGAGTAACTGAAATGTATTTAAAGTTGTGTTGTGTTTATAACTGTGGTGACAAGTAACATAAAACCATAATAAGTATCTCGTCTTGGGTAACTTGTGAAGTATATGATACTAGAATAAAGAAACGATTGGACTGCTGGGCTCGGGGATGCGGGTGCGATTCCCGTACGGGACAAAAATTTGTGCGATCCGCAAACGATTTTCCCGAGTCTGGGTGTTTGTGTATTTGATATTTCATGTTTGTGAAACGCACCCACGATACAGGAGAAATTCCCAGTGTGGAGCAACGTTTTTTTTTTAAATCAAAGCTTTATATATAATGGTTTTTAGAAGTTGTCGGTTCGGCACTACGGTGTGACTATAAACTGGCTATTGTTAGCCAAGCCGGTCGATTTCATTCTGATATATTAAGTTTGTTATATAAAATCGAACACAATATAAAATTTCATTCAAGAATCACTTGTTACACAATAACATAGCTATTATACACGTCTCATATTACATACATAAAATATAAACGAATAAATTCGAAAAATACTGCTTACTTTTTGGCTTTTACAAGTAATTTCCGTATTTTTAACTATAGCGTTCTTGGGTACTGTTAGCACTGGTTGGAATATACGTGATAAGTACTGCATTTTAAAATTAATAATTACTATTCTGTTTGTTTACATTAAATTGCAGGTTAAAGTAAAATCAGCTGCGATACGTCTTGTCAATTGTTTTCATCTGTCAAAGTTGATATTACGTTTAGTTTCTACACTGTGAGTTAGTTATTTAAATTATTTTCGCCTTTGGGTATAGGGTTTATTTTAAAACACATATTTAAATACAAAATAAACTTTATGATGATATGGATTGTTTAAAAAATTGGGTAATTTTATTGTATTTATTTTAATTCAGCGTGTAAGTGTTGCCAGGCTATAAGTATATCACGCTCAAGCAACGTTTGGTAGGGGTTGGCAGAAGTGTTTTATTGAACCCAGCGCTGCGACGACGATGGGTAGGTGATGGAGTAAACGTTATCCTACCTGCGGGGGCCTGCGGAAAGAAGAAGGATATAATTTATTTGTTAGACTATAGTTCAATAAATTGGGGTAGATGGGGTTGGGAGACCACCTCCACCTTGCACACTGCACAGGCCTCCGCCGAAGTCCTAAAGCCTCCTTAACTCTTGTGGGTCACCAACAAAAAGAATCTGCCTGTTTTAGGGCATACAGCGCCGATAGGGTTGGCGGTAGAATGCTGAAGCGACCCCGCCTCCCCGCCATCATAGGCGCCAGCAGGCCAGCACCCAGCAGGCATGTGTGGTATTTAGTGGGTATACCTCATATATTGTGAAAGTCTAACAACAATGCACTTTCTGAAATACCTTTAAGCTCATATTCTTAAAAAACTGTAACATACATGAAGTCACGCTTGTTTCTCAGAGGGGTAGGCAGAGAGGACAAATTTGTATTTTCATTTTAATCTTGACTCCCAATTCTCAGACTTAATACCTAACTGAGGCATAGCTTTTTGCCTCATTCACTATGTAATATCCATTATTATTATGAAATAAATGTTTTTTGGACAATCATCGAATTTAGAACCCAATCCTATTTCGATATGATATTTAGTCTATTTAGCTCTCTATAAATCCTTGTCTCTCGGCAGTTTGCGCTCGGATCAGTGCCTATCATTTAATTAAACACCGAATGCGTCGCCAGCGGCTCACTCGTACCATTTTATCGGTGTTCGAACCGTTTAACCCCGGGAAGTGACGCGCGCCGGAGATCAGCCACGGTGGCGGAGACGGTGGGCTTGGTGTGGGAGAGAGCGGGGGATGTAGGTACAACGGGAATACGAACGTTCCTCCTCGGGTCTTCTTCTTTTTCTGTACTTGCGGCCACTTTAATGACTCCTTTTGAGGAGCTCGTATACAATTTTTACATAATTATTTTTAGCAATAATGGCTTCTTTAATGCTTTGCAGAGCTTGTAGCACTACCAACCACACCGATTAGTCGATCTGCGAGGTAAATAGCGCTTGCCATATTCAGTAGATGAGTGACCGTTCTTACAAATCCAAATTAGACAAATCTAAAGTGAGATAAGCTGTTGGTTATGCGCCTGATCTCTCTCCGGTCATGGGTGTCATCAGACCACAGTGTTAAGACTATTGGGGTGGGCAGTTGGTCAGTGGCTGGGCCTTATCAACATTAAGAGCTCTTAATTAACCAATCGCTATTTTTTTGCTGTTCTGGGCCTCTTGTACCCTGTGTAGCTACGATATCACCTGGCAGGAGGTTAGCCAAGGTGTATTATATCCTCTGTGCCATCACTTTGCCTAACACTAAGCCGAATGTTTCATAATCCAGAGTGACTGACCTGTATACTGTGTCCTTTATCATTGTCACAATAAATAATAGTCACATGGGAGCAGGTCAGGGTGTGCAGATGGTCGCCAACAGCCCCCTTACCTCTTAAAGCAGGACAGTTTACTTAATGGAAGCGAGACGCCGCATTACACTGCACATAGCGGCGTCTCGCTTTCACACCGTAAACAGTCCTGCTTTAAGAGTTCATGGTAAAGGAGCAGTTGACTGTCTAGTGTCAGACGTAAGTAGACAAAGTCATGGGTCACAGACTAATTAGCTCTAATTAAGTACCTATCTAACATTGAAATAAACGCAGAAAATCTATTGTTAATCTGCCTTTTTTCCTGGATGTCGGCCTGCGTACGCATTAATCACTTTTTTCCAGCCGACTTGTCAATTAATTTCTATTCAGATAATAGTGATTCAGGCTAATGAGGTCGCTCCGCGGCGCACAATGGCCGCGCTCCGTCACTTATCGCGTTCACAGGTCATTTAGCGGCGGCCATTTTGTGGCGACGAGCGCGCGCTAATGGAAAGCGGCGGGAAACGACAAACACCGCCATTTTGTTTGTTAATAATGTTTTTATTAAGTTGTTGGGCAAGGGTGTGAAGAGATTCGGCCAGTCATGGTCGCATGGAGGTTGAGGTATGGGGTTATCTTTATCTCGCGCTGTGTTGTTCAGTGAGCTGGCGGCTGAAGGTTGATCTATTAGCCGCGGGGTGTAATAGAGAGCGGGTAATGAAGCGTGGTTATTGTCTTACGAGCCATTAATTAAGAGATTTGAATTAGTGAAGGGATTTTACGCAGGTACTTAAAATAAGTTAAATCTCGTTAACTCAGGTTTCTACTTCAATAAAAGACTTCGAGCCAAATATTAGATATCTACAGCTTACATTTATTAATTAGGTATATATTTATACTACTAGCGTAATTTATTCAGTCATTGACTTAGAGGCGTGGTTTTTATTCTCCGATCCCGTTTTTCCACGGTACAGATACATTTTTAGTTTTCTATAGAAAATCTGTCAATATTACTTCGATAAACCTCTTAAAACTTCTTCTGTATCCTGGATGCGTTTCACATACACATAGACCCAGACAAGGGACAAACATCTGCGGACTGCACATTATTTTTCAAATCATATCAAATTTGTATACCCGTGCGGGAATCGAACCCGCAACCCCTAGCGTAGCAGTCTAAACGTTAAGCCACTGCGCCAATGAGGTCGTCAGAAATAAGATTAACGTAGCCTCTCTTAGCACATAAATACATTGAGTACCGACAATATCGCTGAAAGAGAGGCATAATACTAACTACTTGTATACGTCACACACCTAGCTCCTGACCTGACGCGTATACATTACTCACCCCGTATATTACCTATATCATTATCTAAACACCTCTATCACTCTAAGGCTGAGATCTATGAAGGCTTCATAATGAAGTCCACTCACACTTAACATGA
Source organism: Abrostola tripartita (assembly GCA_905340225.1). Classification (NCBI taxonomy): domain Eukaryota; kingdom Metazoa; phylum Arthropoda; class Insecta; order Lepidoptera; family Noctuidae; genus Abrostola; species Abrostola tripartita. The sequence continues at coordinate 171,720 of HG996513.1, read as the reverse complement.
GTTATGTCAAATGCAGTTATTCATTATTTATAAACCAATCAGGCGTTTTAGTGTCTTCATGTAATTTGACGTTCATATTTCTTCGTTCTGATTAATTAGCCTACCTACTTAATATTAATAAATATTTTTTTTATCTTTAACTTTTATCTTTGTATTTATTCGTTCGAGACTACACTCGGCAAGTGCGTAAGTCCCAGACGAAATACAAACAAACCTTCGACTTCAGCTAACTAAATAATTAATATTACATAAATTTTTGATTTTCCCGAGTAAATATTGAACCTGAGTTGAGTATGAGCTGAGTGCGCTCCATAGATCTCAGCCTAAGAGGTGTGATCCATCATCAGGCTGCAGCTGAGCCGGCCGGCAATGATTAACGGAGGCCTGTCGGGCGCACCTGAGGCTGAGCGCTGGATTATAGCACCTACCTGTAGCTTGAGCTGGCCACCGGCTTAGAGTATAATCATGAATGTAATCCGGAAGGGTTGGGCAGGTGTGTTCGCCTTTTTCAGTAGTCTACACGTCTATGTAGTTCAAAAGCTGGCAAGTTGAAGCCAATCATCGGGCTTACACTGTGTCATCGCCTCTTTCCACTGATGTCCCAGTGACCGAAGGTAATGATGTCATATTGGAGTACCAGAGTACTCATATTGTATATCATATATCATATTGGAGTACAGAGTAAGGTAATGATGTCATATTGGAGTACCAGAGTACTCATATTGTATATCATATATCATATTGGAGTACAGAGTAAGGTAATGATGTCATATTGGAGTACCAGAGTGGAGTACCATTGTTATTGGAGTACCAGAAAAGTGTTTCGAGATGTTGAACCAAGCCAAAATCTGGCCAATGAATGCAGAGTTTAGCGAATGGACGTGGTTTCGGAACTTTAACAGAACAAAACCAAACATTTTATAGCCACAATGTCGATATATTCTATCAAAATGTACGAGGTCTACGAACTAAACTGGATGAGTTTCGAACTAATCTTGAGGCATTCAATTTTGATTTATTGGCAGTAACGGAATCTGGTTGCAATAATTCCATAGAAGACCCTGAAATTATTCCTCCGGGATATCAAATACTACGGTGCGATCGAGCGGATGGTCGGAAGCAGGGAGGAGCGTTTTTAGTGGCCACACACCGATATGAGTTGCGACAAGTACAAATCGCGGACGCTTCAATAGACACCTGCATTTTTGAAATGGTTAGTGCGACGGTTTATTTCAAAAATAGATTTCTGTTTTTATGTTGTGTTGTTTACATACCACCAGGAACTTCAGAGAATGATTACTTGACATTATTTAGATTAATAGAAAAATTATGTGATAGATATGGAGAAATAATCGTTATTGGTGATTTTAATTTGTATTCGTGTCCCGTAAATGTTAAAAATTATTATGAATATTTTGTGTCCTATTGCGAATTCACTCAGTGTAACAACATAGCAAATCATCTAGGTCGTCAGTTGGATTTGGTTCTGAGCACGGGTTTTGGCGGGAAGGTGACGGTGGTGGCGGCCGACGACGCGCCCGTGCCCGTCGACTCGTATCACCCGCCGCTCGCGGTGGCCGTGCGCTGTGCGCGGTCACTCCCCGCGCCCGCCGCGACCTCCCCGCCCGCGCCCGCCGAGTCCGTACCGCCCGAGCCCGGCGCGTCCGTACCACCCGCGCCGGCCGCCGCCGGTACACCCGCCGCGCGCAGTGTTCGGCCGCAGTGGAACTTCTATCGGGCTGACTACGAGCTGTTAATATACTCTTTGCTGGCTTCCACTGATTGGAGTATGATTTATGACATGCATGATGTAGAGGATATTTTGAATATTTTTTATGATAAACTCAGTGATATTTTAGATAGGTGTGTACCCCGGAAAAAGCTTAGACGTGAAAACTCTCGATATGTTTATCCCGAATGGTACACTTCAGAAATTATAAGCGATATTAAGAAAAAAGCCAGATTACATAAAACTTTCAAAAAAACGAAACAGGAAAGTGATTATACTGAATTTTCTATGTACAGAGCTCGTATTAAAAAATCTATAGAAATTGCACATAAAGAACATAAGTTTAAAATACAAAATCAATTTTCAAAAGATCCTAAATCTTTTTGGCAGTATATTAGATCCAAACGAAGCAGGTTAAACAAGCAGGTTATTGTAAAAAATGGTCAACATCTTTCGGATGAGGAGTGTGCTGGACATTTTGCGTCGTTTTTTGAATCGGTGTACAATAGAGAACGGCCGCGACTGGATGCGCGGGCGGCGGGGGCGGACGCGGAAGCGAGCAGTGCACGAGTGCACATCGACACCCTCAGTCTGCAAGATGTTAGGGAAGCGCTCATGAAGCTCAAGCCAAAGCGCTCATCTGGCCCCGATGGCATTCCAGCATTTCTGTTCCGAGACTGTGGTAGGGTGCTGGCAGAGCCTCTGCATCATATATTTAATACTTGTTTAAAACAAGCAACGTTTCCGACTAGATGGAAAACGACGCGAGTTATTCCGGTACCAAAAGGCAAGTCCGGCCAGGATGTTAGTGGCTATAGACCGGTGGCGGTGTTGTCGACACCTGCTAAGGTGTTCGAGTCTGCCATACAACGCTGTGTGCAGGCTCAAGTGAGCGCACAGCTATCGGACGCGCAGCACGGGTTCCGGCCGGCGCGCAGCACTGCAACAAACCTGCTTAATTTCATGGTGAGGGCGGTGCCGGCAGTCGATGCTGGTGTACAGGTAGACGCGGCATATTTTGACTTTAAAAAGGCATTTGATACCGTCGATAATGATGTACTGCTAATGAAGCTGGCAAAAATTGGCTGTACTCAACACCTTTTACAGTTCTTTGCCAGTTACTTGGAAGACCGGCAGCAGTACGTCGACTACAACGGTTTCGAATCCCAGCCATACTACACCAGGTCAGGCGTGAGCCAGGGCAGCAATTTGGGTCCTCTCGAATTTATTTTAATGATAAATGACTTACCAGAGGTAGTCAAACATAGTTTATGTTTATTGTTTGCAGATGACCTCAAATTGCTGCTCGAGGTCAGGAGTGAGTCGGACTGTGAGAAATTGCAGGAAGACATAGATAGAGTGGTGGAATGGGGCAATAAAAATAAGCTCTATTTCAACACTACGAAATGCTCAGTGATGACATTTACGCGCGCGAAATCTACCTTAGCATACACTTACATAGTAGATGAAGAGCCGATGCAGCGAGTTTCGCAGGTACGAGATCTAGGAGTACTGCTTACCCCTGATCTAACTTTCCGGGAGCACATAGTTAAGATTTGCAAGAAGGCGTACAGAAACCTGGGTTTCGTGCTGAGGCAGTCGCAGGGTTTCACCAACGTCACTACCCTCAGGGTGCTGTATGACGCATTGGTAAGGAGTCACTTGGAGCACAGTGCGGTGATTTGGGCGCCTCATGAAGCGAAATACAGTGTCATGCTTGAGCGAGTACAAAATAAGTTTACAAGACACTTGTATTTCAAACTTTATGGGGTGTACCCATTTTACCCGCTGATGTATCCTACACTTTTTGTACTGGGTATGGTGGGGTTCAACGAACTCAGAGTGCGCAGGGAATTTACAATCGCGGTGTATGCGCTAAAGCTCCTGCGTGGAGTAGCACGTAACCCGGGTGTGCTGCGTCACCTGCAGCTGTGTGTGCCGGACAGGTACGTATGGAGGCGGCGGCGGCCGCCACTGCTGGCCGTGCCGGTAGCCAGAACGAATCTGTTGTCAAAGACACCCCTCACCCGCACAATACGGGTCTACGAAGTGCATGAGAGAATCGATATATTTTCGTGCAATTTGAGTGAATTCGCAATAGTGTTGTTAAATATTGTTAGTTATAACTAAGTAAATATACATTATATATATATGTAGGTATTTTTGTGTTGTCTAATAAATTGTACATTTAAGGTTAAAAATTGTTAGGTTAAGAGGTTATTGTTATATAAGTTATATTTGAAGTTCAGTTTTGTTTTTGTTATTGTGTCTTAGCTGTAAGTTTAATTTTATTCATCTTGTATGATTGTGTATGGTTAGGGAAACCACTATTGTATTGGATCAGTCTGTAATGATAGTGTGTGTATGTTTAATAATAAATAAATAAATAATAATTTGACCACCTAATTGGCGCAGTGGCTAAGTGATTGGACTGTTGCGCGGTTGCGGGCTCGATTCCCGCACGGCACGAAAATTTGTGCGATCCGCAGATTATTGTCCCGAGTCTGGGACTCTGGGTGTTTGTGTATGTAATATGTCATGTTTGTGAAACGCACCCACGATACAGGAGAAATTGCTCGAATCCCTGCACTAGGAATTTAAACACACAAAAAATCTCTCCGTTCCAGCTTAATAAGTATCTAACTGATCTTCATCACACTAATATTATAAAAGCGAAAGTCCGTGAGTGTGTTTGTATGTTTGTTACCTCTTTACGCTCAAACGGCTTAACCGATTTTCATAAAATTCGGTATGCAGGTAGCTGATAGCCTGGATTAACTTATAGGCTACTTTTTATCCCGAAAAAATCTAGCGGGTAAGACCGCAGGGAGAAAAGCTGGTACTTACTATAGACCTGAAAGGTCACAAAGTCTAGCCATTTTCATATGACTCGAAAGTGGGTATGTTATGGTGGTTAATTGTTTCTGACACATCACTGTAGATAATGTATATTTTTGTCGCAAATCCAAATAAACTAGAGGTTAAAATATACACATGATACGCCTGTATTTCTCGAAGAGGTAGGTAGATGACATGCGTATATATTTAGGGTTAATGTTTATAGTGTTTGAGATGTTGTGGAAGATGAAATAAAATCACTGCGGTTACAGTTTCACTTTATGTTAGATACTAAGTGGCGGCACACATTAACACAAACAGCCTAACTACAAGGCTGCGGGGAGACAGCTGCTGTGGCGCGCCAATACCTGGATACAAAACTAATGCGTCAGCACTCAGCAGTGTTACAAGTAGGTATTACTCCTACACCTCTCGCCAGTTATGTTATAGGTCCCACTCCCAATGTAATAGGGAGCAAGCCTATGCCATTAATCGGACACCAATCCAGACTCCGTGCTGCTACTGAGAATTACCTACCTAGCAGATAGAACAACTCAATCAACACTTGACTGTTCCCGGGCATCGTACCCAGACCTCACGCTCAGCAGTCGCGCTTACGACCACGAGAGCAACAGTCTTAATAGTTTCAAATATCAGTTTACAGGCACAGGCATTATACTATTCATCCATTATCACTGGCGGGTGTTGCCATAACTCTGCGAGGCGACGAGGCGGATTATCTCGCGTTCATACGTCATTTGTTTCGTACCGCCGCGCGCCGTCACAGCGCTGTTGTAAATGTTATGGAACTAACTGTGTTATATAACACAGAGTACATTATTAGACTCACTGCGAGTTGGTTAGGTATCGACGTATTGTCTACCTGTCTCGATGGCAAAGGTGGTATTTATGTTAGTAATGTAATGCTAACTATGGAATGATTATTTAATTTATAATAAAAAGAGACAGACGTGTGTAGTAGGTACATCCACTTTACCCCAGTTATATCCCAAATCTTAATATAATAGGGGTGAGTCTATTGCCATTGCCAACAACCGGGAAGAAAACCAGACTCAGTGCAGCTTTGGGAAGTACCTAACAGAAAAACCTAGTAACACTTTGACCCAGGACCTCTTGCTAAGCAGTCGCCCTTAGCGACCGCTATACCAACGAGGCAGAAAGAAAATCGCGCGCGCCATCGTTCGTTAGAATTTCATCTACAAAATCTCAAAGCCATCGCGCTAAACAAAATAAAAAAAACAAAAAAAAAGGCCACAGTTTATAACTTCATTGAAGCGCGTGCTTCTTGCCAGTGACATTGTATTTTACGGCTGGCAGCACTTTACTTGTTGGCGGGAAAAATTGCTCAAATGTCAGCGACACGCCGCGCCGCAGGGACGCGGGAAATCGTGCGAAATATTGACTAGTGTTGTAGAAACACACACTGTTGCGAGTGTGCGAGTTGGTTTAAAGCTTCGTACATAAGTCATTAGTCTTCTTCTTCGTATCGGCATGAGCCAATAGCACATGGAATAGGTCATGCCGTGTATAGATTGGTCAGTCAACAAGGATGGTAGCGAGGTTGACCGTCCAGGGTGACGGACATACTTAGGTGTCGTCACTCGTGGAGGCGAAGTAGTTACGAGAAGTCACGCCTGTTCAGGGGTAGGCAGAGGCCTCTGTTTCCATTTATTACGATCCTGGCATATCTATATACTCCTTTAGCTTCAGCTTTGTTTATAAGTGACTGTTTATGTGTATATATGTTCTTTTCCACTGAGCGCTCTGGGCATTTGCCCAGGATTCCGCGGTCAGTGCGGGTCCCTAGTTGTTACCAACCGATAACCGATATTTAGTAATCGTAAATACTTAATAATAATTATATATTAAGTTAAGTTCTCAACGGGCCTCTGCGTGTTGGACTTGTCCCCACGTAAGCCTTTTAAAAGACCGGGTATCTTCAGCGTGATGGATAGGATAGCCCAAGTAAATAAGAATGAGAATTATATACTTATCTTTCTGAAGCAAAAAAAGCTCAAAGGATCCATATTACTCTAATTTGCTCAGAGCTCACAATAAGTTAAAAGCGGCCCCGGCTGTTTATGAAGCATTAAACCAATGTATTCCCCATAGGGGTGAGCAGAAGGCATTTCACCTGTAGTATGAGTCTTCTTGGTAAGCACCGAGTCTATCGCTATATAAGAAACGGGGCCTTGGTCTTTATAAAGTTGGATCTTGTCCAGGTTGACCCTACCGCCTGCCGATCTGTATGGATGTAACAAAGTTCAACTTTTAAAGGGTTTATTTGTTTAGTTCAACGCGCTAATCTCAGAAACTACCGGTTCGAATTGAAGAATATATTTTTGTGTTGAATAAACCATTTATCGAGGAGGGCTAGGAGGCTGTCGAGACTGGCTATAAAACATTTGAAATCCATGCGGACGAAGTCGCGGGCAGAAGCGGGTATTGTATATAGTGTGCTATCACTTTGTGCGTATGAATCCAGTCCGTAAACTTTAAACGCATCTCACTTTTTATAGCAAATTACTTTGAATGCTTTACTAATCTTATTAACCGGAGTGCAGTTAATTAGATCTGAAACAATAAAAAGCTAAGCAGACGATCACAGCGCACGATAAAAGGTTTATTGCTAGCTACCATTTGTTTACCTTAAATATAAATAAAATTACAGGTAGGTAAGTGTTTACAGATAGACTTGTATTTACACCACCTACTCGTAAACGTAATCCTACACTGCTACCTAAGTATTCAATGATAATTTTATTTGTAGTAAACTATTTGAAACACGCACAAAATACCGTTATTAAAATTCCTAATAGCCCCAGATTTTACAACGCCATTATGTCATAATAAAAAAATTCTCCAGCCCACAAATTACCGAAATTATACCACAAATACCTGTGACTGTCATCAAAAGGCAATAATTAAAAAGGATTGCATATTTCCCTCTCGGAAAAACGTAAAGCGCCGCGCTGTGTACGTGGAAATAATTTAAATGGCACCACAGTCGTTATTAGTCGCGTGCGCGCCAAACAAGAGGAGTCCTGTCATCTGTGGTCGCCGGGAGCGCGGGAAACCATTGTGGCACGATACATGATTCATATGTCTTTATTAAAACATAGTTAATATTGTATTTATTATGGAAACTTAAGTTCGTTATGCCTATACGACTTAGTAAGAATAATTCTGGTGGATCCGGTTAAAAATTTCGATGCTCAGAATTATAACAAAATATTATTATCTTGGTTTACCCTACCTACAAGACAATAATTTTAAAAAATCTATAAAAAAGAAAACTTACTAAAATCCTAGTAGAATTAGTATAAATTTATTGCACAATAAAACCAATTTCCAGCTATTTCCGCTGGTTTTTCATTTGAGTGCGCTGCAACAAGGAAACGGATGTCCGTCTCCCGCGCCTCCGTAACAACGGGAACGCTCCCGCATGCCGGACATTAAAAATATGTTTAAAAAAAAAACGTCGCAGGCTCACCGCGTAATTACGTGCCCGCATTGTTTAGAAAAAGTAAAACAAGTATGGCGGCCACGTGACGCGCGCCTCTATGCCCGGGGTGAGCGTTTGACATATTTTTGAAGAGATTTTCGTTTGTTGTCCCTTTTTCTGGTTTTAGCGTTTAGGGTTTTGGTTTGATGTGTTTTTGATGATTTTACACACACGTGTAACAGCTTACATCATGATTGTATTCCCGGAGTGGGTAGGCAGAGGTATAATGTGCACCCACATGTCACCAGTTACGTTTAAGGTTTCACTGTATCGTGGGCCAGCTTATTGACATTTACCGGACACAAATCCAGACTACTGAGAATTATATATTGGAAAAACCCAATAACTTTATCCTGATATCGAAACCAGGACCTCACGCTTAGACGTCGCGATTTACGACAACTAGACCGTATATAATATATAATACTAGGTTTTCTACTTATTATATGGGAAATACTTACTTGTAGCTTTTAGCAGCCGTCCATAGATTGTATTTTTGTCTGTCTAACGTAATACCAGCTAAGTAAAAGACTGTAACTGTAACATATTTACGTATGTTTAACATTTATATATTATAATTATGACGACCTGATGAGCGCCGTGGCTAAGCGATTGGACTGCTGCTCTAGGGGTTGTGGGTTCGATTCCCGTACTGGACAAATATGTGTGTGATCCACCGATATTTGTCCAGAGTCTGGGTGTTTGTATGTGTGATAATTATTTGTGTCTGTGATTGTGATATTTCATGTTTGTGAAAGACACCCACCATACAGGAGAAATTTCTAGTGTGGCGATTTTTTTTTTAAATATTCGTCAGTAAGTAACTGAGGAATGTGATGCGAGTGAATGAGGCGAAAGATGTATGTCAGGATCGTAGCAAATGGAAATTCGTGGTCTCTGCCTACCCCTCGTGGAAATAGGCGTGACTTTGTGTATGTATGTAAGTAACTAAGAAATTTATGTTAAGATATTGAACTCTGACATTGGAAAATGTTGCCAATTTTTAATATTGCCATTGCTCGGGCTCAAACTGGGTTCGTCTCTAACTTACGTTTCCAGCGCCGGAAAAGTATTGAATTCTCTCCCTTCACGGACAATTTTAAGTAGGTACCGAGCTACCGCGGTATTTTAGTCTGTTTCACTATCTACTTACCAATTTATAGAATTGTTTCATGAATTCTGTTTGTTATGAAACAAGGACATCGTTAAAGAGACCTACCTTCTCAATAGGTTCCATTCCTCATTGATTGGCGACCCACTAAACAATGCTGACGTAGTCGTGACGCATTTCTTCTTCTGTAGGACGCACGCGGGTCAATTAGCAGCGGAGCGTAGGTGCCATTTGTCGTTAGGTTATTAATAATTGTAAGATCTCATTTTCTATGATAACTGCGATTGATGTGATATGTGGCGCAGAAGATATTGCTGCCCCCCTAGACAAGGGGCAAAACGCTTGACGAATAGAATGATAAATGTAGGGGACACCGGGTACAAAAGTAACGGCGGGTCGAAAGTAACAAACGCTCTCTAGATTTATCCAATGGGCGAACACCGCTTTGCCGCCGTTAGGTAATAGCCTGGAGCGCCCCCCTCACTTGCATTCAGTCACCGCGCGCGCCACGCGTTGTTAGGCTATGTGACAGCAGTGACAGGAAGACCAGTGAAGTGTCAGACACATCACTGGGGATGACATAGGTCATGTTTCGACTATGTTAAAGATAAAGATGTTTTATTTTGTGTAATCGATGACATGTATCAAACTATATACTTTTCATTCTATTCGTCAAGCGTTTTGACACTTGTCTAGCGAGGGCTGATGATAAATTGGTTTGTAGTCACAAATTGGCTCTTTCGCTAAATTTAAATAAGTAACAGCTGCTGTAGTTGCGGGTTCGATCTTTAATTGTATTTGTTTCAAGTCTGAGTGTTAGTGCATGTGATATTTTATGACTGCCAAGCGGTTTGTAACAACTGGATAAGATTGGCACAGGACCGCGGCGGATGGCAGTGTGTAAGGGCGGTTTATACCCAGCAGTGGATGAAGAAGCGGTTTGAGAGCCATAGTTATAAGATGTGAACTGAGTAACCTACACTCAATGCAGGAAAAATCCTCGTTTTATGTAGATAACGGTCTTCTTGCGGCGTAGTGTGTTTAACACATAGCATTGCGGGTATATACCGGAGAATACCTACCTAACAAGAAACTAAATCGGAAACCGACTATTTCTCTCTGGGCCTCGTTTAAACCACTTTTATAAAGGCCAGATACAGTAGCCATAATAGTGAAATGATATGGTTGGTTGATGACTAATGTCTAATTTTTCATCGAACTATATTTGCCAACTAATTACATCAAATATAAATGTAGAGAAGAAAGAAGGTAACAGGTCAACCTCAGGTATCTATTAAAAGTACTTACACACAGGCTTTTAATAACAATATAATGTCTACAAATATATGTCAGCGGGCAGGTAATAAAACATCAAGATGAATGTAAACCATTTATTGTTTAAACGTTTTGTTTAATTTCAAACTGCGTCGTCGGCGAGCCGGCGTCATGCCAGTAGCCAGTAAATAATTAGAATAAATATATTAAAAGCATCAAACTCTCGTTACATATTATATATTCCTCTTCACAATTAAAAAACTACAGTGACTAGTATATTTACGATTATATACGGTGCGGGGATCGCTTTGAAGGAATTTGGCGGCAATTTTCGACAGTTTTACTTTGACATTTTAATAATTCAAATCTATAAAGATGAATATTATATAATAATAATAAACAAGCTTATATAATTTCATTAAGAATCTTTTGTTTATTGCACGATTAGATTAAATTATTTTGTATGCAGTATTAATTTATCAGAAAAGCAGTAAATTTATTTGTCTGCTGTATTTTATTTTTCAAGTTGTAGCTTCAAAACGATCTCGCCGCGCCACTCAATACGTTAACGTCTCAAAATGTAAGATATAGTAAAAAATCTATACATTCCGTCCAATGGATCAATTACAAATCACAAACTACTGCCTAATGAATGTAAATAGAACAATGAGCTTACGTTATACAAATTCGTGGGCACTTTTGTTATTTTTATAAGATTCAATCACTAGACTGGCTTAGTGGACTAATTTTGTGCATTGTAATAAAAACACAAATTTCACTATTGGCAATACTGCCTATTTTTAATTAAAATTAATTTCGTTTTGTCTGAGATTTTGCAGCAATCATCTAAACCGTGTTTAAAAGGTAGGTGAGATACATTAATTACCTTAAAGTTTATTATTTGATTTTAATTTAGTCCACTAACCCACATCGTGCACTTAGAGAAGATAATTAATAATCTACTTTCAAATCGAAAGATTCAAACGAGAGAAAGAGATAGACATACCTAAGTACTAAACGACCCTAGACACGTAACTTTGGTACATGAATAAAATACACCACACGTTATTATTTCAGTAACAATTCTTACTTCTAAATAATTATGTACAAAGTTTGTAGAAACAACTATTCTCCGCGCTTTTAAGACTCCACAATTCATTTTTATTAAAATTGAACAATAAAGTACATTTTACTTGTTTGATATGACAGATTATTAACGTAAAGTAAAAAATTTAAAAATCGGAGTCATAAAAGTGCGAGTTAAAAAAAAAACAATACCTAATCTATCGAGGATTAAAAAACAAAAAAACGTTAACAATTTTTCGGTTATGACTAGACTATGTAGAATCCAAACTAAATGCGATTAACAAAATAATTATTATTACATAAGTGTTGTTTTGATATTGGTCACAATAATCTTAATCAGAAAACTGATAATATCTGGACTTTGCTACGTCTGCGCATCATCATGTTCAAGCATTATAATAATATTTCAGTTGTACCCAAATTTTAATGGATACAAGCCTTTATGGGCTTTTAATAACACAGAACCGACATTATTCGAATAGGGACTACCAACAGTATCACAGTAGAAGTTATCAGTTTTCCGATCAAGATCATTCATCTATCAAATCACACGTTAGATTACTTAGCTAACGTAGGTGGTAAGTGACCATTTACTAAAATGGAAGAAAACAAGTGTGATATGAATATTGTCACACATAGGCACTCTCCGTACAGATTCATTGTACTTACTGGGGTTTATTTCTACTGAACACTTCATCTACCATGAGAGAACTATAAACCTTACTCTCGGAATTACAAAAAGCACTTTTTCAGACCCTGAGCATGTTAGGCTGTATGTAAACATATCTTTGCAAGGTTAAAAACAGAAGTGGCAGGGAAATATTGACAGGTAAAATGTCTGCTTTATTTTGAATTTAACGGAATTATGAAAATAATATGTTTATAACAGATCCAAAAAGGTGCCCCTTACATATAACATCTTAATAAAATCTAGTGCATCCCAGCGAAACGGGATATCAAAAGAAAATTACATGGGTCACTAATATTTCAGTCTATTTTTATCAAGGAAGACTTTTTAACATTATGCAGATACAAAATACTTAGATTACTTTGTACTTCTACAAAACGGGATACCTACGATCAGTGTATAACTCGTTTACATTTTGTTTCTAATAAATACACTACCGAGACAGCTAAGTCGCTTCAAAAATTTCATCATTAACATTTTCAACGGAAAAATAAATTGTACAAAAAATATGTTATTTATTCATTTATATTTCCAAACTAATTGAACTTTTGGTCCGTATTCTAAAAGTTTCTAGTCTCCAAAGCAAATCGTAATAAAACAAACTAATAAGGCACAAAACGATTGTGTCTTCAGTGTCTCTTGGTTGATATGACTTTTCGTTCTAAAACTACAAAAAATGTCTAAGTTCTACTTATTCAAAAATCGAAAAAATCTTAAAAGCGTCTCCCATGGAGTTTATACATCACAATTATTATTATTCTCGTATGTCCAACTAATCGATTCGACCATTCAACTAAACTACGAATTTGACTTAATAAATAACCCAGCACCGATTGTACCACGTCTCTATTTATCTACCAAACTAATTACTGGGATGCACTTTACTGGAGATGGGTACTAGAAATAAAACTAAGCGATATTTTCAACAGCAGACTTGATGTGAATGACAATACTGATTGTTGTATTTGTTCTTGGTCAAACAGTTGGTTGCTGGTCGTCGATGGTTTCCTTAGGTAATATTCCAGCAGTCGCTGTTTTCCCCCCACTGAGGAGTTTGGCGAGCACACGGTACAAAGTGGTTATTTGAGAAAACTCACGAGTACAATATATTCATATGTAGGTAACTATAAAAGTTTGTAATAACTGAGCTCTGTAGAAGTAGGTACCTATACTTGATCCTGTTTAGGAGATTATTCCGCAAAGGTGAAATAGAATGTGTATAATATACATGACTAACTACCCATTACAATAGGTATATCGACAAATAACCAACTGTTCAACCTCTCCATAATTTAATGCCATGCCGTCTGTATCTTTAATGGTACCCAATTTCTTGTCAATGTAATTTTTGCCCCACATGCTGAAAATATCAAGTTTCTTTGTATTGTAAATCATTGTAGCTATGTGGGTAGTTATAGATATGCGTGGCGTTCATTAAATGTGTTACAGTGACAAGAGATTGGACTAACTTCAGTATTGCCTCACCGTTTATAAAAATGAAAGTAGTCTTCGTCTTCTGTCCGCGGTGGCTCCGTAGACACCGAGGCATGCACACTCCACCGCTACACACTGCTCCTTATGACGTCATGCATCTATGTCCAACCATAGTCTCGTCTCCAAAACATTACTAACACTACTGACTTGGGGTAGATCGACTAAGAAAATTCGTACTGGCGCCCAACACGGGCCCAAAGCTCTAAGACTACGAGTCTCAATAAAAAAATATTCTTCTCCAAACTAATGTTGTTACTAACGAAGAGGTACGAAAACTAACGAAAAAGCGGATAAATGAAAGAACAGCTGTGTTTTGTGTTACCATTTTTATTACTTTTTTACTAATACTTGTTTCTAAGTGAAGATGAACCATAATATTGTTAATAGCTGAAGGAGGCGCGCGGCCGGCGCACTACTGCGTCCGCTAGCTAGGGGGCGCTAGAGAGCCCGACTATTGCCTAGTAACGCCTTTTTTGGTTCAAAAAAGACGTTTTTAAAATAATAATCTACATTAATTATACAAAACATTCATTAATAATACTCCTTGCGGCAAAGCTTACTCCCTGCGCATAGACATTACACCATTCTATGCTCGGGGTCCGTAGACTGACGTAGTCAATATTTATCTACGCAGCTACATACCCAAACCCAACCGTAACTACGGGGTACCTCAAAATATACATACAATAGTCTGTAGAATTGCACAAAATTAGAGTTTCCATAGTGTGGTACTAGATGGCGCTACTCTACTTGAAGTCTAACATAGTTACGATACAAATTACGAAAATCTTATCATACTTATTGCTTTGTTATTTGTCTACCTTAACTTGTTAAATTAGGCCAAAACAGATCTAACTAGAAAATAAATTGATTACCCAATATAAATTTAGTACAAGACTTAACTACAAACAAACTTCAAATTATAGAAGCGCTATCTAGTATCAAAATCAAGGAAACCCCTTATTAGCCGGTGGATATGTAAAATAAAAAAACAGCCCATCACTAATTCGACTATGATACTATGTTTTTAAAACTACCATAAATAAAATGCAGTAATTCTTTCAAAATATACAAAGGAATGTAGACATATGACTATATACGCGGATATCGACGCAAATCATGTCTGTGCCGTCGAGTTTCCGAACGATATTATATCGTGGCATACCGTATTAAAATCATTATAAATATTTCAATTCATTATTTACAAAATTTGGCCTTTTTCGGCACTATTGACTAGAAATTTTGTGTTTGTCAGGGTAAAAAATCTTAAAAATCTCGCTCTCTATGAGACTTTAATTTATTTCCTTGACTTTAAAGTTTATTTTAGCAACACTCCACTCAATAATAAGACGGAAACTAGACGAGACGAGGCCGCACGCCCTCAAGCGTCGGCGCGAGCGCCCTACACAATAAACACTGCGTCACATACTGTCGCTTATTTAACAATGTAATTATATCGGCTCGCGACGGAGACGCGTGGATCGTGTCGAGTGACGTCACAGGGAGGAGTCTGCTGACGTAGGCTGGCTGGAAGCTCCCGCATAGCCAATAATAGTTCCAACTATTATTTGGGGAACCCTAAATGTAGAATAACGAAATTGGCGAAAAAGAACTAGCTTCTAATTTAAAATCTACGGTATAAATTGGTCTTACTGAAATAGCCACGAGCGTCAATAATTCAGGTCTGTTCCAAGATGATAACGGTAAAGTAGAGCGGGCGAGTGTCATTACTTTTAATTAGAAATTTCCAATTAGACAATCTTCATTCCCCGAGATTGCTATGAGAAACCTTTTTCAATGTCAAACTCATTAATTCAAAGTTGATAAAGTAAATACTAAATTCTTATTGAAATTATTAAAAACCAACTGTTATTTTTTAATATTTGCCTATGGTAAGAAAAAATGTTGCCACTTATAGTTTTATTTTCTCCCAACCGACTAAACTGTGACGTCACACCAACACAACTACCCGCACTCCGGCACAAACCATTTAAAAATACAAGATTAATCAACACGCTACGATTACACAGATACCTATTATACAAAAATATTTGTATTTGTATGCATGTGTGTATAATTATAGTAAATCTAACATTGCGCGCGCTGCCGTGCCTTGTCGTTACTTAGCCAGTGCATTTAATTATATTTAAAGTGTGTCATTTTGATGTTTTCTTGAGCTCTTAGAGCTTTCTTATGGTGAAGCTATATAACTGTTAATATCTAACCATCGACACTACTCGCACTTGTCTCTAATCTTTGTCATTATCTAGCGGAGATCGATCTAATCAATTCGGGTCAAACATCAACCGACACACGGTATTTACTATTTACGTTTCATCACAACTTCGGTTCCACTATCGTTCGTGTGCAAGCCGCAGCGCGCGCGTGCTGTAGTAATATTAATGTTATTGCTTTCGGTTAGTCATATTTATTTATCATATGTATGTAAAACTTCAAAATGTCTACGCTACAACACTACTCTAGCATTGCCATACATTAAAAACACACAACATAGTATTTTTATGTTCAATTTAACATTATACCAATCCAAAAATTGTATATTTATGTATATCTTAGTAATCTTACATAATTAAGAATATATAATATATTTTTTCGAATGCTGTTTACATTTTGGTCCAGTGAGCCTGGAGCGAACAAGCACATCACTAGTTTATCGTTTGCGTGCTATGGCATATCTCGTGTATGGCACATCTCTACTGCGTCAAGCTTATTATCAATAGAAATTAACTACAACTAGGCAAGAATAAGTATTGAGCAAGATAAGACTCTGTATTCAGTTTCCCGCCAAATTTTAAAGAAAAAATAATAATAAAAAATGACTAGAGAGGAATGTATTCACGTATATGGCAACGAAGTGATTAAATAGTAATAGCGTCTTAGTTGGCAACGTCCCGTCTTATTATTGTCACATTCTTAAGCTACACTGGCGTACTTGCTTTTGTTTTTGGCAAAATATTATTTATACCGTCTTCTGTCGCAGTTCTTATACGTTTCTTTGCTCACGTCTCTATGCTTCTACTACTCGGGTCGAAATCAGATCGCATCTACACAACTGCGACTTTGAACGTTGAGCAAAATTAAGGTTTTTGGCTAAATTTTGGCCTGTTTTTGGCAAATCAATTGTTACATCAGGAAGACCCGTGGCCCGAAGCGAAGCGTCTAAAGGTCTAAACTACGTGTCTACGTATACAATATTCCTTTTAAAGGTGGTCTTTAAAAGGAATATTTTTAATAGCACGCATCACAACCAACGTGTGGCAAACGCCTTAATAAATTGACAGTGAAGTATTTTGTATGGAAGATTAGATTTTGTTTACGTATTCATTCATGCCAACCATGCTGGACGCACCGCGTATTGGCGCCTGATCGCACTAGCGGGGATAAATCGCTCGCGACTGACTACAGACGTCGCATTTCCGACTGGCGTCAAGTTGCCAATGCGCGGCGTCCACGTCTCTCTCCGTGAAGTGTTGAGTTAGTCTCGGGTAAGAAGACGCGCTTACACTACGGCGTAACACTATAATTTACAATTGTTAAACGCATGCCTGTTCCGCGTTACGACTTACCAAATGTCCGGTCTGTCCCACCCTCCTATACCGAGGTTTTTTTTGGCGCCCATCGTGGGGCAAATGATCATGACTTTTCACACTTAGGGTTGCCAACTTTTTAGTAGAAATGTTAAAATTTTGATCATTAGTGCCTCTGTAGTCGGGTTCACCCTAATATTAAATGTAGTTAAATCACAGTTTTAAAGCCAAAAGTGTAGATGGCAACCCTATAACTAAATACTACAAGTTCAACGTGCAAACTATCTAGAAAGATAAAAAGTAGTGTAAAATACAACAAACCAAACCCAGCAGGAAGTCCCACGCTAAATAAAACACACAATTTTAATTTCTAATATTATATCCATGTAATGAAACATCAGGTATTACTAGGTGCTCCTTACAGCGGGCAAACTCCTTCTAAAACTACAACTAAACCTACAGCCGGCGTCCGTCACGGTGTAGTGACGTCACAAACTACCAACCACAACTACCCGCCCAAGAAACCATACAAATCAACTAAATACCGAAAATCTCAAGAAAAAAGCGTAATTTTCTTATTCAACCAGCTTGGTGATGAATGACGTCACTAGATCGTTTGCGACCAGTTACCAAGTGTAACTGTGACAGGGGTGTCGGGGTGACGCCACCCGTAAGGGGAGTTGGAACAGTACAATATATGAAAAAACAAAGTTAAGTACATTACAACATTCGTGTGAGGGCGCAGGGGCGCGGGGGCGCGGGCGCAACGTCTAACATACAACATTTTTGAATATAGCTTAGGAAAATTATACAATTTATTTATTTATGTAGATTAATGCTGTTAAATAGCAAGAAGATACATAAAAATATTTATTTGCAAATACAGTTTTCTAATATGCGTTCTTTTTTGGTTGATGGTAGACCGTAACATATGAGTTTTGAAGTAATACGTAGTATAAATATTGCATGAAGATCGGTGTTAACATTCGATATATAAAAATATACAATTTTTATTTTTATTGTAGGCCGTTTATGAAATATATAATGAACAATACAAAAATACAATTCACAACTTTGAGATGTTTTCTGGTTGTGAAGTAGAAAATTCATTTCTACCAACTATTTTACGGATTATTGACTTTAATCGTCAACATAATTGAATTTCAAAACAGTAAGATATCGATACCTGTATTTAGAGACACGTATTTTTTTTAATAATACCCGCCATCTTCATCAAAATCAAAAAATCTCAAAGTACCCGCACGTCGCAGCGCCCTCGCGTCCCCACACTCGCCGCCCGTCTATCTAATTTGGCAAGATACGAAGCACACGGCGGCCGTGACATCACATAGTGAAACATTCTAATACTGTCAGGAAAACGACCGTTAATGTACAAAAGGTGTAGTTCTCGGGTGATGTGGCGGGAGCGCGCTTTCAAGAACACATACACGTGGTGTTAATACTAAGCTGCCAAACAACTGCAAGTAATACTAAGCTGCCAAAACATGGTTTAAGAATGTTTAAGTACATTGTACCGATGAAAAATCAAATCCCAATTCTAATGTTCTAAATATAGTTACAATCTAGTTTCAATGTCCTAAATGTCACATTTATGACATTAAAACTCCGTTATAGCTATATTTAAAGCTTATTAAATTACGAATTATTCCCTTTAGGTGTCACTATTACAAATATTGTCGACTTTAAATTTAGAGGTTATATAAGTCAAGAAAGCGCGCGCACCGCCTGTTAATCTCAGGAGGTTCTAATCCTACTTATACTAAAATACTGCTATATAATAAGGGTAGGTATGTGTATACATAATGTGAATATCATAGCATATGGTACCCGCGACGTGTGGAAAACATTACTTGTAAGTGTCGGTTCTGTTCGTCTGTCCGAGGGTACAGCGTGAATCAGAAATGCATCCTCGTATTAAAGGGTGTGCACCAAACCCAACTAACCAACTTTTTTCAAAGTTACCAACACCATAATCACAAAATATAATCATCTGCACCATACAAAACTTCTGCACTCCACCATAATGTATGGAGCAGCAGATTTTTCACGATTACAATCGTAGTTCCATAGAGAAAGTACTAGTTTGATGGTAAGTACCACACCTTAAAATATGACCCCGTATTTCAAATACACGTTGTATAGAGAAAAATAAATTACAATAAACTTATAAAAACAAAGCTCACGTTAAAATACTTAATTCTATCACTGAGTACTGTTTTCACTGGTACCTTTTAAATTTAAATTTAGGCCTGTCTGCATTCCGCTATTATACATATGGTTTTAATTATCTAATTAAGTTGACTGCAGTCTGAAGTTACGACTGCACAGCTGTATGCAGTCTGTCAAATGTATAAAAGGTGTACACGCGGTAAGTAATTAATGTTTTTTCTTTCTTATTATTGCTATGTGTCTGTTTTGCGTTCAGTTTCCACACGCCCCGATTACAAGTGCGTCGGCTGTCAGGGAATGTAGCCGACCAAGCTACCATGCATACTGCACTACACTTGCCGCGCGGCCTCGCCTGTGCTCAAAATATACGCTAGTAATTATAAATATAAAGTTAAGTACTTTAGTAATAGACGCTTAACGGAAAACTTCCCATTAGGTGATAGTTTCTAATTTAATGATAGTAATTCTGAACGTAACATAATTATAATGATATTAAGTAAAGGTTTCTATTCCCAATCGGAGATATTAAATTTCCCAATAGGGAATATTAAGTTTCTTTATAATAGCTGTCATTGCTAACTAGCTTTAAGTACAGGATCACAATTATTTTCAAAATATTTAATATCCCAACTATTTATGTATTACTAATACTGAATCCACAAAAAAAACTTCCCAGCGATGGGAAATAAGTCTAAGTATAGGGGGTGTAAAATTTTGAATAAATTCAAAGGAACTTGTAAAATATCAAAATATGTAGGTAGTAGAAAATTTGGAAAAGATCACTCTTTGTAATACTGTTGGATATGGGACTAGGTCCGGTACACCGCTTATATCTAGGAATTGCACAAACACAACCATCATTGTCTTTTACACTCACTAATCACATATTGTGTATTGCTTTTGGATCTATCTCTACGATTGATAAATTAAGTACTTCTAATAAAAGGACGTAATGGGATTCTGAGGATCCTGACGGAGGAAACTGTCTTACGAGATGTCGTGACTACACGACGGATAAACAGTCAAGTACCAGATGGTTTTAAGTACAGGTACAAATATAGGTATGATATAACAAAACTTTTATAATGCAAACGGGGTCAAACTTTTCACGTCAATTCCGAAAGGAATTCAGAAAGGAGTTGCAATGACCTTAAAGTTTTTAAAGATTGCCTTAAAAAGTTGACTGGTATTCTAATATCGTAGGAATATGTATTATTAATGAACGACATACCGTCTATAAATATATCCATAACATTGTTATAAGGAATCATCGTAAGACAGTTTCCTCTGAAATTTTGGCGCCCAACGTGGGGCCAACCCTTCAAAACGCGAAATAAAAGGACGTATTTCTAAAATGTAAATATAGATGAGCTGCAGGCGAGGCCGCGCGGCCATGACAATCTACAGCGGCTTATATACTTAGCTTATTGTCACGGTACACAGGTGTTAGTCCACACGCTCATACACGCTAAACTAATATTAATGTAAACTAATTTACCAGACCGGTTTTGGTAGCTTTTGGATTTGGCCTTACATAAATGAATCGCTCATTCGTTCCTTCGTCGAGGGCTGTTAGTGTTCAGTATAATTGTAGGTGTCTACGACTCCACACATTGCGTTGTTCTGTTAAACACTTCAAAGAATATTTAAGTTTAAACTTCCACGAACAGCGGAAGACAAAGAGTAGTACACTTTTTATAATAATAATTTCCAGAAGCCACCATTCCCGCTCGAGTACTATAACTACGTATGTCAATATATAATACTATTGTTGTATGAGATTGCTTTCCGCTCGTCAGATATGTATGAGTGTCGTGAGCAGAGCGGTCGACGCCGTGTGACGTGGCGCTTATGACGTAGCCGTTATGACGTCACGATTATACCTGTGATACTACGTAAAGATGACGTAAGACGCATCGCGGGACCTGCCCCGAATCGGTGATGTGAAGACTGCAAGAAAGTGAGTTAGCCACGAAAAAGCTTAGGGGAAGGGACAGAACAAAACTACTCGTGTGAATACCTACTAGTCAGGTAAAAATCTCGCAGTTACTCCGAAAATATACTCAGAACGCAAAGTTCTAAACAAATGGCTCTTAAACGCAAAACTGAGCGAAGTTTGGCACAAACGTAGGTTCCTCAATGAAATGGCACCGCTTATAATAATACTGACATCATACCTACCATTTCCATTATATCGTACAGGTTAAGTTTCCATTTTATTAGCCTAAAAGTATTTTAGTATCTACATATCCGTATCACATTACAAGATGAGAAATTTCCAATTTTTAGTTTAAAATTTGAATTTCAAAATCGAGGGTAGATGAAACATTTTATAATAAATATCATTGGAAATATAGCGCAGTCACACAGCGTCACTCTTACCGCGTATGTATATATATTAATTCCTATGTTTTATCATTAAAAAATACAGCTGCGAATGAGATTCATAGAAATACAGTCAAGTCATCATAAATAATTATCAGGTTAATGTATTGCCAAACAAACGTGCACTATGTCTACCACTAAGTTACAAAATATCAAAGACAAAATATAAGAAAAAAATTAGATTTTTATATCGCAACTAAATTATTTGAGATCTTCGCCTTAATATTTAACGTTAAGGGGACACGCAACGACGCGAACATTCGAATAATGAAGACGACATCTTTACCTGTATTGTTTGACTACTCACTTTGTAAAATCAAAATACCCTCACAATTGAAAAACTTAAAAAATTAACATTTCAAGTGAATGGTCAAAAATACTCCATTAAAATGGTATCGTCCATGTTCTCCCATTCGAGCGTACCCGTTGGGGATCGCCTTAATAAATTAACTTTTTAATTAAAAATGAAATGCGTTCTCTTTGACGCCCGTAGCGGGCTAAGTATTGCTTGTAACTGCCTTACACTAAGTTTAATGAGCCAATAAACATCTTAACTACGTTCGAATACTGATCATTCCCTCTTGTGGCCACTGCGAGTACGCGGCAAGACAAACACCTTAATTAAAAAAAATAGTACGTAGGAACTCTATCGTAAGAAACAAAACGGCCGAGCTAAGAACCTAACCTCAGCGACAGCGGCCTAGATGTACATGGGCAGGCCGTACATGGCGCCCCAGTCCACGCCCTGGAACGAGGACATGTCCACGCCGGCCAGCGAGTAGGCCGCGCCGAACTGCGGCAGCGCGGGCTGCGGCTGCGGCTGCGGCGGGGCCACCAGCGCCGTGGCCGCGGCCGCGCCGGGCAGCGCGTAGGGCGCGTAGCGGTAGGCGTGCGCGCCCACGCCCGCCACGCCGCCCACGCCGCCCACGCCACCCGCCGCGTACACCAGGCCGCGCCCGGGCCGCAGCACCAGCCGCTTGCCCAGCGCCAGCGGCGCGGCCGCCACGGCCTCCTTGGGCTGCGCGCGCTTGCACTCCACCTTCTTGTTCTTGATGGTGTGGAAGTGGATGTCGCACACGCGCTCCACGGCCTCCTCCGAGTGGAACGTGACGAAGCCGAAGCCGCGGTGGCGCTTGGTCTGCTGGTCCATGAGCATGACGGCGTCCTCCACGAGCCCGAACTGCGAGAAGTAAGACCTGACCTCCTCGGCGGAGGTGTCCTGGCCGACGCCGCCCACGAAGATCTTCTTGGTCTTGGCGGGGCGCGGCGCGGACTTGGGCGTGGCGTGCTTGGGGTCGATGCGCTTGCCGTCCAGCGTGTGCACGGGCACGGCCAGCACCTTGTCCACGGACGACGCCTCCTGGAACGTGATGAAGCCGAAGCCGCGCGATCTCTGCGCGCGGCTCGAGTCAGTTGGCTAATCTAGGAACTTCAGGCGGAACACTGAGGGAATAGACCTTGCTATATATCGTACTAATGGTAATATTCACACACTTAATACACTCAAAGTAAATGTCAAAAGATCGCTGAAACCTGGGCGTCTCAAATTCTTATAGACACTGTATCAGCGTGTAAAAGGCAACAATATATGAAGGTAGCATGTCCCATTCAATTTGGCCTCCAATAAACTACCATTGTGGTAGAAAAAGGTCTCTTCCCTCATTTCTAAGTGACGGGGGTTTAGTGACTTATAACTAAGTACCTACATGTGAAAGGACTACGAGTCTCAAACAAACTTAAGAGCAACAGTTAAAGTTATATTTACTCCAACTTAAGAGCGTATACAAGTTAGAATTAAACCAACAAGGAAACAATATGAACGCTACTATTGTATAGAATTAAGGGAAATACAAATATTTTACCAATCGAAGCTACTTTAAACAACTGTTCATTATAAAGTAAAATAATAGTAGATTTAATTATCAATAAATTGGCAACACTCAATACTGTACACGACAATAGCTATGGAATAAGACTATAATTTAGAAAACGTTAATCTACTTAATTAATGTTATATACGCTCTTAACAAATCAGGTTTAAGGTTAGACTCTGTCAATGTAACAGATAACACTCAGGCGAGGAGATGTCGTTCGATTCATTAACTAAATCATACATGACCCAACGTTTATTACTTTTTACGGGGCTTCAAAAATTTTGGTAACTATAAAAGATTTTTTAGATCGACGGTAAGAGATTGCATACTACAGTAAGATTCATAAGCTTTGAAATGCTAGTGTACAGACTAAACTACTTTTGATAAAGAATAACAATACTACCTAGAACTTACCCCTTCGGGGAATACAGATGTAACTATTACGTAATTGTTGAATATTAAATATTTATCTGGCAATGGTTACTGAAAACCAGCCCTAAATTACATTTGTTGGTATAAACGGAGTATATCTCTTTTTCTCTCCAAATTTTTGGACTAAGACTTAGTTTTATTTAGCCCTTTCTGTTGTCATAATTATGTCTTTATGTCGTTTATTTTCAAAAGGTACAAAGCTGATACCGTAACGAACAGTGGTAACCAGGGCCTTGAAACGTTACCCAATATTACGTTATTTTTTTTAGATAACGTTATTGTGTTCCTGGTAGGTTACTGAATAACGATATCCGAACAAATATAACGTAATTTTGAGAAACGTTTCAAGTCCCTGGTGCTAACTATAGAGCTCAGGATAATGGACTTTAATTACGAAGTTTCAGCGTGGTACACAAATAACGGCGTCTAATTGATATTAATAGCGTCACTACTAAATTGTGTCGTGCTCTGTGCAACTCTATCAACTAGTTTAATACTTTATTTACGTAGCTTTGTAATTCCGAGTATAACGACTGTTTCATAGTATAATATAGCATAGTTTAGTATGATGGATAGTAACAAAGATGGACGAAAGAGGACAGCAGTCCCGGATAACCAAGATGAAATGTTTAGATGGATGTCTGAAGTCACATAATTAGGAATATGTTATTTAAGATAGTACTATGTAAAAGTATACAGTTGAGATAAGCAGAGTAGGCCCAGCAGGAGATAGGAAGGGTTGTTCTAATGATGAAATAAAAAAAAAACTTGAGAGAAGAAATACAGTGACTGCAAAAAAAAAATAACCAAATTACCCATCGAAAAAAGTTTTAAATCATTAAATTACATACTATGAGCTATGTTACCTCTGCGACAGCATATGGTTCACTAGTATAATATAAGCGTCAGGATTTAAAAGTTCGCCCGTAAACTAGATAATGACCCTACAGTCCCTACACAATATGGGTCAACAGATAAAGTAACTCAGTCGAACTCAATCTCCAGGCCTAACCGACACACAAATATCACACTATCACCCAAACTCAATAGATGAGGGTAGTTCAATACGTGGATTACTTATTACTATGCGGCCGTACAGCTCGACTCCTATATTACTCATGCGTCCTCAGTGGTCTTCTAGTTGGATTAGTGATGATATCTGACCATTTTATGCACAAATAATTTACTAAAATGGTAGTATTTACGTACGCAAGCATATTGACATTCGTACACAATAATTTACTCAGTGAACTATACTAATAAGACTATTAGTTGATTTAAGTATGTTATAAAATGGTCATAATAATACATACTAATAATACTGACAGACAAATCTATTCTTATTATTAGCACGAATCTGTCTAACCGAGCAGTTACCCTCAAGGTGTACAAAATTCTACCAATTTCATCTGAGCATCTCAGTGTTACCTTAGTGAGAAAATAACTAATTACTTTTTTCTACCAAAAAGAGTATTTTCCAATCTATTCTGTGATTTTAGCTAAGTACTATTAATTAATTAGTGGAAAGACGATATTTATAGGTACCGTAGATATTAAAAGGGGGGAAAGTCAGTGTTGCGATGTTTAAAACTATTTACGTCGATATCTTTGCACTGTGAGAACAATATCTACAGTTTATTAAGTTGGCTAAGAATAGAACGATTTTACAAGCCAGGCTTATTACGAAATAGTGAGTTAGACAGGATCAAAAACTATATTAATTATTAAAATTTTGATGTAAGCAAATCTAAAGACCTAGCTTCATAGCTAAATATTGCGAGCTATAACCGACATTTATGTGTTTACAATTAATTTATAAAATAGTATCTATGATACAAAGTCAACCTTATATGAATAGAAAAGTATTATATTATACAAAAATCGTTGTTATGTTTGCTAAGTTTCTATAACTTCTACTTTAATCGACTTCTTGCCTATAAAATAATTCAATAAACTAAAATATTATTAACGAATTGTAAACTATATAACTAAAACAAAAAAACATAGTTTAACAAGAAATTGACTGAAAAAAAATGTACAACTTAAATATGACCCATAAAAACATAACAAAAGAGATGCATAACAAAAACAATAACAAACAATACTAACATAAATCTAAACCTTAATCTACTTAAATATATCAAAAACTTCTATATTAGTAGAAATAATTAGTAAAAGCATGGCAACACCGACTGAAGGGGAACTACCAGATTCAAAAGAAGACGATAGAAGGAGTATTGTATCAAAATCCAGTCTAGACCTATCGTACGCTATGTTAGTGAGTCTAGCATGCCGGTTTTGTCTATGTTAAGTAATGGTATATACTTTTATTAGTGTACCTAGGTTACTTGGATCAACCATAGCCCAACTATGTGCGAAGATTGTGGTCCATATGCAAAAAATATAAGGGAAAGAGGATTGTTAGTGGTCGGGAAAGTTTATATTATTAGGTCCAACACTAGTAGGTTACTTAATATACATAGGTTTTGAACACGAATTATGCTATTCGTGGAAATAATCTTTTAATGTGCCATTTTAGCTGTAGTTTGATATTTAAAAATTGAAGGAATCTTTCAATTCTCTAATATGAGATAACTCTGATAAGCTTTGTGTTTGGGGAGCCAAAGTTCGAAAATGGCATTGATCATCAAGTTATAGAATTATAAGTGGGTATTAGTGTATATTACTGTTAACGTTGATTAAAGGGTCATGCATTAGTCCGACCGATGGGCCCAAATATGTGGCGCGTTAAGGGTTCCCATAAGAGAGGACTCAACCACAGTGTCCAGAATAGGGGTTTAAGATTACCCACTCCCTCAGAATAACGGTTAAGGTTAGGACAGCCTGTGGCTGGGAGAAAAATAGGCTTTAATATTTAGGACGAAAGTATTTCATGAGGATTGTCCAGGCAGTTAGAAGGATACCTCCAGATTCTGACAGGCATGCCACGTCCATAACACCCCAATAAAAAAGGAACGTTAGTATATGGAATACTACAGAGGTTTAAAGGATATTTTTGCAAATGGCCGTTATCTCCACCACGAACCTACATACTACCTATTCCAAATCAACCTATACAAGATACTAAGACTGACCGAATGCGCTCCGTCTTCTGCCTACCGCTGTCTTGAAAAAATGGCGTCATTATATTCTTATTGGCTAGTTATTGCGTTACATTTGTCGACAGGACACAGTGGGTAACACACAAGTAACATATTAAAAGGGTCTGTTCAAATCAGTTATTTCTAAATGAAAAATAAGGTATCTTATCGACAAATGTGAACTAAATCATAAGGTCTTAGCAACATGCCAGGTAAATTATATTATAGAAGATATATGTTTTATTATATAACGTTATTTAAGGCTTATAATCTAAAGGTAACATTACGATACCATTTGACACGGAGAATATGACTAAACTTACTAAAGTATATAATTTATTTTTAAAACGCTTAGCGTAACAAATGCTATCCGATACGGGTTAAGAATATAGTTCCATTGCGTCGCCTAGAAAGTGAGTTGTAAGAGAAAACATGGCTTGTCTGTGAACGGCAACAGGGTAACACGTATTACATTGGGACCTATAACATAACTGACGACATTTGGGTGTACTATACACCTCTGCCTGCACCTTCGGGATACAGGCGTGATAGTTCATACAATCAAGTTATTTTTGACTTCAAATGTAAGTAGAATGACTCAAGAATCACGTAGAGCCTCCACGAGTGCCACCTAGGTACGTACGTCACTAGACGGTCACCCTCGCTACCATCCTTGTTGATGACAATCTACAGCATGACCTGTTTCTATTACAACTAACTCAAGCCAATACGACAACAACTTAGCAATTGTCCTAAACATTGATTAATCTCGATCACGTCATTTAAAGTTAGGCAATATCCATCAAACGGTTCGAATAAACGATTACGTAATCATAATGACGTCACGTCAGCTACGGTTAGAATTAAATTAACTATTTATTGCGATTCCATTGCATAAACCGTGTAATTCTGTTGCATCGAGAGGGTTTACATAAGTATAAAACCTTATTAACGATTAATTATAGTTCAAAGCAAGGTTTTGCAAATAGATTAATTTATTAGTGACACTGACATCTCGCCTTCAATCTATTATAAGCAATAATAGCAGGCAGAGGTGGCACGTTGATACAATTATTCAGTTTTATGAAACCTACTTGAAATCAACCATTCTTACATTATTTTCACACTCAGGCCGTGTATCCTGCGCCTGATCTCTGTAGGCGTTTCTCATCATCCCATCGCACCAGTTAGCACACAGAGCACTAAATCTTCTCAGTGTTTGGCTCGTCAGTGGAGATTGGCTGTCGTGCCCGACATTTGGTCGAGAGGACATAACATTAATATTTCTTCCACAATCGTCATCATTTCACATGCAAACCATGAATTTTAAATGAACGGCTGATGATTTGTTGAATAATACACCTACATTCCGCCTGTTATGTTATCGGACACGTTCAAAAGGGCGCAAGTCTATTGCCAATAACCGGGCGTCGATCCGGAAACCATACTGCTCCTCGGAATAACCTAATGGAAGACCCTGTAATCGAACCCAGAATCTCACGCACAGCAGTCGCACTTTGCGACCACGAGGCAGCCCTCCAGACCATGTTTCGGCCATGGCAGCCAATCTCAACACGGGTGTATTCCACCTCATCTCACTCTCTACTCAACTACATCTATGTTCTTCACAAGACATTGATAGAGAACACTTTATTGACGTAATTAACATAATGTTTCTTATTGGCATGTTGCTAGGACTACAATAAACACTAATCTACTAAAACTGTAATGTAAACACGACAGACGGTAATGCAAAATTTAATTATCAAGAAATAATAATAATTGTCAACACCTAATTATATAACACTTAAACAATCATATTTTTAAAGTTTTTTTTTCTAACACTAGATGGCGCCGGCGTTGAGATTAGTTCAAAGAAGAAATTCCAGGACCAAGGTTGAAAACTTCAACGTCTCTTACAAAGTCCACACAGATCAGTCCATTAAAGTTGCTCTTTAATTAGTAAACCATGTTTGACTAGACCAGTCTTCACAAGTAGCTTATCAGTATTCTTCTCCACAATTATAAAATTCTTCATTAATTAAGCTAGTCACTTTACATAGTCAACTTACAATACTAATAGATTTTTCCTAATAATCTCCAGTAACATTATCTTTGATAAATTTGCCAATGTATTTAATACTTAATTAATTTTACATAATATACATGTTTATAATAAAATTTTGCATTCCATCCCTTAGCTGAAACTACATCTCCCTTACCTGTGTCACAGGATCCTTCATGATCAGCACATCGGTGACTGGTCCAAACATTGCAAAGTACTCTCTGAGCTTCTCGGAGCTGGTCTGCCAGCTGAGCCCACCCACAAACAACTTGCTGGGGGAGGGGGATGTGCTCCCCGCTGGTGCTGGGGCTGTGCCATTAGCTGCTGACGTCACCGGGGTCGAGCGACCCGATGACGGGGATGTTTCTGTTGGGAAATATGGGTCTGCGCTCAATGTTGTGTGTTTCTTACTTTATGGTTAATGGCTTTGATACTAAAGGTGACTATGACTATTATGTATTGATTAAGGCAACAATGAGTTATTTATGATTGTTGACTTGTCAATTGAGAGATAGAAGAATATCATTTATTTGCACGACACATGACATACCAAACAATGTGTTATAATGATAAATAAACTTGATAAATGTTAAACCTATAATTATTATTTGTATATTAAATATATTTTATTCCATCAATGTTGCCCTTTTAACTTAAATCCTGTCTTTATTATTAACATGTAAATGAAAAGAAATGGTAACATTTAATTGACAAAGCCATTTGTTTAAGGGAGTAGGGTTGGAACCAGTTTTATTATAGTTACCTAGATGGTATTATGTGAGTGTGTAATATAGTAATATGGCATGATAATTATTTCTAACTAGACTGTTATAATATTTTTTAGTTTCAGCCACAATTAGGTAATCTACCCCATAGACTAGATAAATGCTTTTTAAAAGAATTTGTAAATTAAGGTAGATACATCAACTTTATTAAATTTGCATTCTAGTTATAACAAGTATGATAACTTAACTGAAATCTTGTTATAAATTCTGTATAATAAACATAAATATATTACATACATTCTTAAATCTTACTTGTTGAATTCTTATTGGATTTAATTAAAATGGTTAAGGCATTTATTTGTGAAAGCCTTGGTAATAACAAGCTAGTAATTAACATATCAACATGTAAATAGAAGCCAATATATAATATCCAAAATATTAAAATCTTGTAAGTCAATGAAGAACAAGTACTAAAGTTTAGACTAAAGTATTGAAATCACATTCTCACTAGATTCACTGAGTAATGTTCAAACTGTGTGTACCTCATAAATCTACCTGTAGTGCTTAAATAGAACCATATATTATAATAATAATATAGGTATTCATTGAGGATCCAAAGAAAATACGTTGATCATATATTATAGGAGAATAGCTATTGTTTAAACCAAATTAATTGTGTACTGCTTTCAATTAATTTACAACAATCACTGGAATTCTCTCAAAAGAGGAAGCTTTTGAAAAAATTCAATTGTTTTTTTCAGTTAGGGAGGGACGCTATGACGCTTAGCCTGGGATGGCGGTTCCGCGGCAACCAAACAGTTTAATACTCACTGATTTGCTGCACAGCTATCTGCTGCTGCTGGTGTTGCTGATGTGCCGCGGCGGCGGCTGTGGCAGCGGCGTGCGCTGCCGCCTGCGCGCTCAGCACGTGAGCCGTCAGCTCGCCGCCCACCAAACCACCGTCAAGCACCTCCACGCCGCTCAGCGCCCCGCTGGAATACAACCCCATCATTATCACTACCGCACTAAATACACGACAACTATCAACTAAATTAAATTGTACGACTTTGCGTAATAATTGACTATGGCCGAATCACGATTCGGTCCAACAACGCTTTCACTTTGTGGCAGAGAAAAAACAAAACACGATCTGTTTACATTCAGCCAAATTTCCCGCCAATACGATAAATAACATAAATAAGTATCTGTTACAGAATAAATGGAAATTTTGTCTACATGTACACATTATAAGAATAAATATTTTACATATCACACAGCGCAAGCATCATATTTATTTGTTGTGATAATTAATTTCTTCCAACGGCGAAGGTTGTCATTAAAAAAGTATTGTTTATGGTTACGTCATTGCATACCTGCGTCAATGACAGTTGAGAAAATTATTACGGTAGAATGTAAATATTTACGTGTGACCACGATGAAGGAAATATGGGGACGTATGAAATTACAAATAGAGTTTTCCCCTCGATATTGCTATTTATATTGATTTTACTCACACATTTGGATATTTCTAATGTCTTGAGGTTTCTGCAGGGCCAATATTTGCAGAATGAATGAAACAGGAAACTAAAGACAAATATTTAGTTGCTTGATTTGAAATAAAATGGCAAGCCTGTTATATTTGATGTTGAATGGTAGGTATTCTTCGATAACTCTTTACATAACTACATTTATTTAACCTCCTATAATAAATAAAACAAAACGGCAATATTATTTTTTACGTATAGGTATATTAAAGTGAGTCAATAATTGTTTTTCTGTTCTGTGTTAATTGTCAAAGGGTGACTGGTATTGTGTACCTAATGACCAAAGTTTAGGCATCCATCGTTTCGACAAGATAACAATTTCGAACGTGCCAAAGGTAGCTATAAATTGAATCAGTAATTTATTGTGGGTATAAAATTTATACATTTTGGTACAATTGATATTGTGTGAGAATTAAAATGAACATTTATTACTGTTAAACAATTTGTTTCTGATTTGTTGTAGTTACGTATTTTCGCTGGTGTTTGGTCAAATTGACTGCATACATTTATTAACATCATCTATAAACAGAAATAACACGTTAATATAATTATCATACTTTTAATAATATTTTGTGAATATTCTCGGATTTTTAACTTTATAACTTACATTAACCCATAATGACTTATATTACTGACGCCAATATTAGACATTGAAATGAAACTATTTTTAATTTGGTATTTTAGTCCCGACGTTACCATGAATGCTGTAAAGGATTCGAAACGTCGGGACCAAAAAAAAATCAAATTAAAACCGCGATAAAATCCGTAAAAATAGTTTTACATTAACCCTTTCCGATAATAACGAAAAGGAACGGGTACTAGTAGGTGCTTTTACTGTTATTTTTACCTATTTGTGGAGAGAAAGCCTGAGAGTATCACACAATAATACGCCGACAAGGATGAAGCTATACAAAGGAAATACGGAGAGTAAGCAAGCTTCTTTTGTTTTCCATTAGAATACAAGAAGTAAACTTCTTGTCCAAGATGTGATCATATCCGACGCGTATTCATTTAGAAGATCCTCTTTTAAAAATTCTAGACGGTTGAGTCTAATAGAAAAGTGCACGCCGCCGCCGGAAAAGCTTTTATTTTATTGAAAATGAACTTATCCGTACAGCTGCTCCACAAAAATTACCCTCCTGCGAGTTGCGCATTTTATCTCAACGAGATTGTTCTTCTCACTCTAGCTTACACATTTTCCGATATAAAAAGTATCTCTTTCTCCCTCTAAACCAAATATTTCTATTCTTGTCAGACATAGCTGTGTGTTGTATTGGTGTCTTGCTCACAGTTTAGGGGTGTGGTGTGGAGGGCTAAATCCTCGGGCTCTAGGCAAACGAAAACCACTAGCGAATACCGCCGTTGTTCGCAAGCGGTTTTCAGCATCAAATATTTGAGTTTGCTTGTCGATTTAATTTAATTTAGGATATATTATTTATAAGTAAAAACCTTTTGATTTAAAATGTTTAATGGGAACTTTTGAAACGCCGAAGCGTCTTGTTTGCTCATGGTACTACAGAGATACTGAAACTTTCAACGAGTTTGTCTAATAAATACAATACCTATCTATTTCACAAATAAATTAAACAAAATCGTTAACATTTTAACAATGTTTCGTCCTCGTAACCTGAAACAAACTTTGAACTTATTTAAAATTTAATGAAAAATGTAATCTGAGCTAACACGCTCAAGTTGCTTTACGCATTAAAATAAAACAAAGTTAAATTACGGAGCTTTTCCTCACACTTTTCAAATGGAACATAGATTTATTACATCTGCACCAAAACTTGGATCCCAGTCTTAACGAATTAAAAATTATTAAATGGTATAATCTTGTTCACCGAGTTTGATAGATGCTCGCCGTTTTCGAGGGATCTTTTAAGAATTCCTTGCGAACTATAAATCTGAAAGACTCCAACGATTTATCTCTAGCAAACATGACGTGGGGTCCGGATTTTACGACCTTTCACTATTCTTGTGTTAATAGAACTCTGAATTTTCTATATTAATAATGCCACGAATGAATTTCCCATTGCAGCAGTCGTTAAATATACATATTTCATGTCTCAACGTATGAGGACATTTTACATTAGCAACGAAATAATTTTCTCGTTACCTGCGACAGCTTTTAGCGTTCATAATCATAAATAATGTTAATATTCTCAGTTTCATTAGAATTAACTACTTGTCTGACAATAAATAACGTTTCTAGGGATTGAAATTCATCAAAGATGTCAGTCTTAGAAAACGGTACTAACTTGCTGTACATCTCAGCGCGTCATTCTATTCCAAAATACTTTAACAGAATGGCAATAAATGAAAATGAATTTTCAAAACCATTAAAGATGTTTTGATCAAAAGCTACGTAACAGTAACTCTCGATCGCAATAGATTTCTTTCGATGAATTAAGACACCGATAGTAATAAAACCGTCGAGCGTAACAAATAGTTTCTTTCTCTAATTCGCTTTCAGGTCAGAGGCGGCGCGGGCGGCTGTTTGTTACGGCTGTCACTAGTCGAGCAAATTGGGGAAATTAGACATTCATCCGTTGAAAACTTTTACCCAATCCACACCTATTTTTTTGTGCAAATTTCTTCGGTGTTTGGATATTAATAAGGAAATGCATTTTATTTGTAGGCTTTGTTTATTCTTTAATTTACGAGTTCCTATAAATTCTTTATGGCTTGGCATTTACCTGCAGTTATATTAAAAGTTTATACGGCAGAATGCCATTAATTCTGCACTTAATTTCAGGTTGGAATAATTTTGCACGTTTCGTTAAAAGCATGCGGTATTGTTTGTAGGTGCCTACCTACCTTTATAGAGTAGTGACGTAACAGTTTTTGCATTCAAATGTTACTTAGCATGTTAACCTTAATAATAAACAATAAGAATAACAAACAAAAAATGAATATCTAAACTCTATGTTTGGCTATGGTCAAGTTGGTCATGCGCTCCTGCAAATTTACGTTCTATCTTCATTAAAAAAACGGAACTCTTGAACAGAGTATTGTGTAAGAGTATAGTTATAGTATAACAAAGTATAAATGGGTTTTAATCATGTATATTATTTATTAAATGCACTCAGGTACGTACAAATTAAAACTACATTATAAAATCGATGAGCTAAAACAATATTTTTGCAATGGGGTTTAACAAATAAATCTGTCACTTCGTTACAAGTAAGTTATTATTTTCTTATAATTGTGTATAAATACAAGGACATGTTGATAGGTAAAGTACCTGTGGGGTGTATTGTAGGTTTAAAATAAACAAAGCGGTTCTAACTGACTCTTCAAGATCGAATTCAAAGCGGGGCGGGTCGCGGGCACTTGTCAGCACAGTCACCATCAGTGTTTATGGTCACGACTAGTGTTGGCGCTTGGCGCCTTCAACCGTTTCCTCCAGCGACGGTAGATTTACGAATGAAATTCAATTATGAAATAAGATAGCAGATGAGTTAAAAAATAATAACATTTTGTTACATAGTGGACTGCAATGATCAAGAATTTTAGAAAACCTACACGATACTAAAAAAGCATGTAACTATATAAACAGTTTTTTAGAATTAAATTATTATTTTCTGAACAAAGTACAACAACAAAAAAAAAGAACATCGGTCATCTCAAGTTTTCTATGACGTCACAACGTGACAGCGGCACAGCGCCCGGGCGCCGCTCGCTAAACTGTTGAGTGTTTTTTATTCATTTTGTCAACGGTACGCGAAAGTACAGCCATAAAATACGATGAGAAGTTTTTATTACTTTCCGTACTAGAAAATATACACAGAAACAAAACAGACTTAAATAATTAATAGATGAGTCTCATAACATTTTTGTTTTCTTTGTTTTTAAACCATATAAGTCTGGCTTGGTATTTATTATAAGCTTACAGTTATTTCCTTAGAAGACAAACTATATTGCATTGGTTTAAAAAAAAAAGGTTATTAGGTCAACAATTACAAAGGTTCATTCTTATTTTTTAACTAATTAAGTACTTTAAAAATCCTCGATCTAGCTTTGCAACTGAGGTTTGCAATAAGCTTCTAGTTCTATCGACGATTATGCAGAATAATTAAATAACTGATTTGTTTTTAATACAAGTGACAACTAATGGTAAATTAAAAATAAATTCAATACCTATGCTTTTTGAATTTACATTATAATAATTAACCTCAGCAATTAACTGTCTTATTAGTTACAATTTTCAGATTGGCGCGTTTATGGTATAATCAAAATGGCAGATCCCGGCTGATCTGCAAATATTCGGCGTCCGTTGTCCTGTCCGAGCCACCCTCCGCGGTCGATGACCTCTATTTGCTAACCGTTGGGGCAAGCTCTCAAATGCAAAACTACTCTTTAATTTAATATTATAAGGATAGTGAGTCCAATATACGGTCCATGTTCTAAAAATAGCCTATAAGAGATGTTTTATAAAGTGACTAGCATCTACTCGCGACTCCATCTGCGTAGACTGTAATTTATATTATGGTAAAAAGTGTACTCTAATATTTATATATGTCTATTTATATCTAAATATAGAAGGAAACGATATTTCAAATAACTCGATTCTAAAGTCACACAGTAAATGAATTGAGAAAATCAATAAATGAAGGTGTGTTTTGGCGTCACTACTTTAGTAA
This sequence comes from Abrostola tripartita, assembly GCA_905340225.1. Classification (NCBI taxonomy): domain Eukaryota; kingdom Metazoa; phylum Arthropoda; class Insecta; order Lepidoptera; family Noctuidae; genus Abrostola; species Abrostola tripartita. The sequence goes on along the minus strand of HG996513.1, from coordinate 135,466 downwards.
TATTTTATTGAACGTTACTACTATGTAATTTTTTAGTCGTTGGTTTTTTTTGACGTTTCATGTTGGCGGGCTTTTGCACTACTTCGCTGTGTACTTATCCGAGCAATATTCTAATTTGATTTACTAATGAGTTGTTAGTGTTTCCGTCAAAATAACATTATGTTAATTTATAAAATCAATTTTATTTTAAAATATGTTGTAGTGTTTAAAAATCCACGAGGGGCGATATTTCGATATCTACCAATTGGGGATTAATAAATGCACCCTGGACAGTCAACCCGGCTGCCAACCCGCTGATTGGATGATCTATTTACCATCGAATGAGCTATTGTTAATTATTTATTGTACACAAAACATACAGTTAAAATAATATACGAGGCGACTTTAAATAAAAAATGAGTTCTTTTTCAGCGATCCTGTGTATTCTAAATAGAAGAAGATTTATTAACACGATATATTACAGGCATATGAAGTGAGTTTCTCCTCTACTTACATGGAAGGAGGTCAAGCGGACGAGTACGTGATCTTCCATAATGTTGCAACGTTTGGAAACTTCACATTTTTTTCTCTATGTTGCTTAGATTGTAGGTAGGTAAATATTATTTATACATTGCATACATACAATCATAGGTATACAACGTCTTAACACAATACGATGTGAGGAAATTACATTACTTAACTCCACCAAAATTTAAAATAATAATTCAATGATCAGCATGCGGAAGACGCAGCGTTGGCAGGCCTCCCTCCTGGTAGACCGATGATATATATTGTCAAAATTGCAGGCAATCGGTGAATGCAAGTGGCAAGTTGCCGTTCATTTTGGCGTTCTAAGGGGGAGGCCTTTGTTCAACAGTGGACGTCTTCCGGCTGATGATCATCAGCACATAGCCAAAAAATCGCGACTCGGCTGGTCAATATCTGGAGCCAGTCGAAACTCTTACCTACGAAGCTTCGTAGTCAATAAAATAAGCTTACTTAGAAAAAATGTTAGTCTGCTAGAATAGTCTTATGTAGCATTTTTCAGTTCAATAAGACTCCGTTAAGTTTACGCCCAAAATAAAAATTTACAGGGAATGAAGAACTGATGTAACTACTAATTGTATTGTTATCTTTTCTCTTGCAATGGTAGAGGAGACACGCTAGTGTGATGGTTTGTTACTTCTTCCCTTTAGCAAGCTCATCCGATCATCATGTCAAAGTCACTGCTGGACATACCCTTCTCTAAACGCCAATCTTTCATGTTCAGGACCATTTATATCCAGGTCTTACCCTGTACAGCAACAATATCATCAGTCCAACTGGTCACATTTAATGGCACTTAATAACTTCCCTGTCCCGTGAGTCACATGTGATACATGGTCATTGTTTAACTATTGTGTCTGCATCGTGGACAGTGAAGTGGTTAAAAATACTGACTGACTTCTGAGTCCTAAAAGAGAATACAAGTCAATGACTCTTGCTGCAACGCAGGTTTGAAAATTACGGTAATCACTTACAAAAGTGAAATAAATCTAGCTGACTAAGGGTAGCTCGCTTCAAACAGTCTGTTAACATTACATACCTACGTCAAAAATAACGATTACAGAAGATGATTAACATATGTACGTAAAATATGAAGAGTTGTTTCATGGCATAAATAACCCGGTTATCAACGTTATTAGGGCTGCAAGTACAAAACAAAACATTTTCGTTATTACGGCTGCTAGAAGAAAACAAATTTGGTATCGCCATTTTAAAATTTACGTGTGCGTCACGTCAACTGAAGCTCTTTCACTATGAAACAGGGCTCGGAACCGGTTTGAAAAATACCGGTTATTACCGGTTTATTTCGGTTTTCCTCCGAACTTTTCTAAAAAACGTAAACGTTTTAAGAACTTTATTTGATTTAAATTAACCGGTTTATTCGGTAAACGCGATGCAGCTTGTAACTACTTGTAATTGTAAGAATGCCGCGAATAGCGGCGCGGTACGTAGACGTAGGCTATTTCTTTTTATTCGATTCGCGACTTCATGAGCCGACGTCTCCTGCGCAGTGGATTTAATCACCAGTTAATTTTATTATTCGTGCTATTTGGGTAGAAAGCGAAATTTTGTTGTGATTTTAAGTTGTATATATATACTACAACTACAATGATTTTTTTTATTATTATTATTATTAGCCTAAAGTGTCCCACTGCTGGGCAAAGGCCTCCCCACTCTCTTTCCACATCTCCCTGTTCCCTCTTCCTCGCTGTCGTCTCCCTTGTTGAGGGGTCCAGTTTGATGTAAGTTTGGCCCATCGTTCGTCTACTACGACAGACGTGACCAGCCCAGGTCCATTTTAACGCAGCAGCTTTTCGAGTGACATCATAAACTTTAGTTTTGGAATGAATTACAGTATTTCTGATTTTGTCAACAAGTTTAACTCCCAGAATACTTCGTTCCATTCCTCTCTGACAAACCCCAAGGGCGGACCTCTGTTGAACCGTCAAAGACCATGTCTGGGCGCCATATGTGAGGACAGGAAGAATACACATATCCATGAGTCTCTTTTTAAGGGATAATGGAAGATCGCCCTTCAGTAGATCTTTCATGGCCCAATAGCTCTTCCAGGCGTTTTCGGTGCGTCTCGCAACTTCTCTTTCTTGTCTCGCCTGGAAAGAGACTATTTGGCCTAGATAAAGATACTCATCGACGTACTCAATCTCCTCGCCCTCTATTTCGACTTTGTGATGTGTGGTGTTCGTCATCAACTTGGTCTTTGACATGTTCATCCGAAGTCCGACCCTGAGGCTTGCCATGCTAAGGTCGTCTAGCATTAGTTTCAACTCGTCGGCTGAAGATGAAAAGAGAACAATATCATCGGCGAATCGGAGGTTAGTTAATCTCTTATCCCCGAGTGAAATGCCCCTCTCTGAAGATCTCCTCTAGTACGGCCGTAAACAGTTTTGGAGAGTTTTGTCACCCTTTTTATGAAGAAGGATGATCTGTGAATGGCAAAATTTATGAGGCAAAGTTCCAGTTTTTAGAATATTGTTGAAGAAATTTGTAATATGCGGCAGAAGAACAGGTTCTCCTATTTTTAGGGCTTCGGTGGTTATGCCATCATCACCAGGACTCTTGCTGTATTTCATGCTCCGTAGTGCCCTATGTACTTCCCAACCGGTGACTGGCAAGATGTGATTGGAACACGAATATTCGCAGGAAGTTGGTTGAAAAGTCGATTTCTCACAGTACAAATTTTTATAATATTCCGTGCATATGTTTATAATTTTTACCCTGTCTGTATGTTTAATGCCCATACTATCTTTGAGGCAAGCTATTGTTGGTCGTCCTTTGCTAGCTAAGCCCTGTTTTGCTGCCCTCAGCGAACAATTTTGTTCTAGCGCCATTTGGATGACACGAGTATTGTAGTTCCTTAAATCTCTACGAATACTACGCTTAACTAAGCGGTCTGCAGCCTTATATTCTGGTGTATACAAGTTTAATTTTTGTCGTTCGTTAATTAATTGTTTTGTTGAGGGGCTCAGTTTACTTAGTTTATCTTTATTCAATTTAATATTGTTGCTTACTTTTTTGATGTTGTGTTTAATATTAGTGTATTGATATTCTACGTTGTTCTCATGTGTTATGTCTAATAAACTGAACTGATGATGAATTTTTTTAATAAAAATAAAAACCGCCTTCGAAAACATGAACTTAAAAGTGAAAAACAGTACTTTGATGACTTCACTTTACATACAGTATTATCCAGACACGACACTTAGTACAGACAACATAGAATCAAACATGCAATCAATAACCACCGCTCTTTTAAAATGTGATGAACTGACACCAAAGACCGAGCAAAAGTTCCTGGTGGGGGCCGGAACTGAAACGTTTACGGAAGAAACTCAGGACGCTTTTTAATCGAGCGAAAAACACCAGACCTAAAGAAGACTGGGATAACTACAAAGCCGCACAAACACAGCAGCGAAATCTGGCAGTATTTCTGTAGCAGTATTAACTCAACGAACCAAGCCGCAAAATTTAAGAAAATCCCTCAGAAAGGCTGATGACAAAACCAGTGCAGTACTCGGAACACACTTTCCCGGATGTCTAATCACGTCAGACTCCGAGTGGCCGGACGAGCACCACAGCACACCAACATCCCATGAATGGAAAATAACAGCCAAGGTAGTGGCGGCAGATAAAGTAATATGGGTTCTGAAAGCTTTAAGCCCTGTAAATCTGCCGGACTGAATGGAATTTTCCCAGGACTATTACATTGGCAAATAAGTCAGACAACAAAGTCATTATCATTCATCATTATCAGCCGGATAACGTTCACTGTTGAACAAAGGCCTCCCCCATATTTGGAGGGGGGTAGTCATAATCTCCACGCTTGGCATGCAGCTTGGGGATCGCAGTATTAGTGGAGAAGACGCTGCTGCCCATCTTCTGGATTTTATCTTAGTCGCCCCTTATGACACCCATGGGAGGAAAGGGGGTGGTCTATTCTAGGCAGGATACCACACGGCCGACAACAAAGTACTAAGTACCAATATGCAAGGCATGTATAGCCTTTATATATATATCAAAAGCATGGATGCATGCGCAAGTAGTATTCTTACCGAAATCCGGAAAAGATGACTATACACAAATATCACAATAGCAAAATCCTATCCTAGCTAAAAAAAAATACTACTATCCATATACTATACTATACTACAGTACTTACAACAAAAACACATTTCATTTCCATAAATCGAACTTGGCGAGTCACATCGTGGAGAAAACAAAGCAGGCCTACATAGCTTTTTATCAGTTTAAGAGACCAGTTGGTTAAAGATGGGGTCTCAACCCGAAGATAACTCTTTGCTTGTACACTTCAGTTATCAGACCTTCTCTGACTTACGGTTTAGTTGTATGGTGGCCCAAAACATAACTGACCGCAGTAAAAATGAAACTCCAAAGCCTGCAACGCCTAGTAAGTGTAGCAACAACTGTTTGCATGAGAACCACTCCATCAGCCGTTCTCGAATACCTGCTGAACCTCAGTCCTCTACAACGAGTCATTCAAGTACTGGCACAAGCGGCAGCACTAAGACTGATAGCCAACGGACTATGGAAACAAAATATACTAACAACACACTCAACTGCCGACTTGAAGGAAATCCTTAAGCAGAAACAACTCTTCTAGGCGCGTACAGACAGAACAATGTTTTCGATAGAAGATACAATATCCAAATTACAGCAGAAATGCAAGACCACTCTGGCATCAATGAAGATAGGATGTATACAGATGGCTCCAAAACTACACAGGAGACTGAAACAGGAGTCTTCTCGACTGACCTTAATATTAAAATCTCAACCACCTTAAATAAACTTAGTACTATATTTCATAGCTTCACTGTATGACCAAAGCAGCACAAGCGGTTGCAGCCAGAGGTGTCAGATGTCACAATATTAAAATTGTATCAGGCAGTGCATCCGTCCTTCAAGCTAGCGACATAGCAACCCACTAGACAATGGCGCAGCCAGCGCAGTATACGGACCGCAACCACTACTGGCGATACCCCCGGCACAAGTCAGATCTTGGCTGCGCATTAAAACAGAATAAAACCATCAAACAGAATGGAGGAACAGTGTAGGTTGCAGACAGACAAAGAATGCAATTCCGGTGGCTTCGAAAAAGTTTGCCCGCAACCTCACCAGACTTAACAGGGACAAGATCCGTAAAGAACTAGATACAATAATCGGACACTGCCTCCTAAACAAACACCTTTTTACCATAGGTGTGGCGGACAGCCCTCTATGCTGAGGCTGCATGGAGGCGGAAGAAACGCCACAACAGTGCAAAAGTGTGGGCTATTAACGGGCGCGAACTACTACCGTCCAGCATCGTTACCGGAAGTTTTCAGCGATCCGGAAAGGCTGCTCGTTTTTAGGGATGAGCTTGGTTGGTTGGAGTATAAGGAAGGAACACATCACGCAGAATGGCCCAATCAAGTGGCTAAGTGCGGACAATGCCCAGCTAAACTAAACTTAGGGTTACGGGTTCTGTTCCCGCACGGGACAAAAAATTATGTGATCCGCAGATGTTTGTCCCGAGTCTGAGTGTTTGTGTATTATGTGATATTTCATCTTTGTGACACGCGCCCACGATTCAGGAGTAATTCCTACTAGGAATTACTCCTGTATCGTTATTATGCGTTCGCTTTCATAATAATTTTAGCCTTTGATTATATATATGTCTAGATGGAGTGTTCCGCGTTATTTTAATGTGTCCGAGTAATAAATTTTTTTATATGCTCCCGAAAAAATCATCTTCTTTAAAAAAAATAGAAAAAAAATAGCTTAGTCGGATCTAAAATTCCCAAAAAGTCAGAAAAAAAATCATAACTCGGAAACTAAAAAACATCGCACCGACTTTGTTATTTACATAAGCGAAGTGAAGTTAATCAAGTATTATTTGTCACTTTTGAGTTCATGTTTTTAAAGGCGGCTATTATTTTTATAAAAAAAAAATCTCGCTCTTAAGTGGTGCTTAGGATTTATCCCCTACGAGATTTTTGTAATGATACCTCACACAATATATTTGATTTATCTTGGAAAGTGGTGGGCGGTCGAAATTTTTGAGTCATTTAAATATTGAACAGCGCGCGACTTTGTTTATCTTGCATCGAATTAACCGGTTTTTATTGCTCTAAACCGTTTAATCCGAAAAAACCTTTTTGCAAAAACTCTTTCTAAAACCCGTTTATAAAAACCGGTTTATGCGAACGAAACCGGAATCAAAAGGTTTTCGTCCAAGTACATAATAACGGTTTGAAAATTTAACCGGTATCCGAGCCCTGCTATGAAAAACTATCTAAAATAGGGTTTAGGCAGGATATCTCTTAAAAATTTCACTTTAGGACATCTAGGTATCATTTGGAGCGATTAAATTATCGATTAATCCTTTAGTATAGATTAGTCTTTCTTGTGTCGTCGATTTTGTGGACTTTATTATTGAGAGCAATCTCAGGCCAAAATAAGATTGGTTTTTAAATACGAATTTGACTGAACTCATAAGATAAGCCTAAGATAAGTGTAGGTGCGGTTCACAGATCACAGAGACGCAAGTAGGCGCCGTTGCCAGGACAACGCGCGAGCCCCCGGTAACCTAGTTTTCTCAGCTAGCTTGCAGGGGATGAAAACTGACTACGGTTTTCCATCAAATTTTGCATTGTTTGGCGCTTTTATAATCTGTTGGAGCTTTATGCCATAGATTACTGGGAAATCACGCTTAGGAATAGGCAGTCGTAATTATTAAATGTATTATTGGAAAGTGATGAATGAACATTGAACTTACATTTTATTACGGATTATTTTTATCATTCAACAGCTGTGTACATGTTGTGAGCTTGGTATTAAAAAATCTTTTATATTAAAACCTGAAATACTTTCAAAGAGACATTCCTGCAGATTTCTCAGTAAGTCAGTTGAATAATATTATAAATTGTTTACTTAGACGATATGATAATAATAACTGCTACCTAAAATTCGTAGTAGAAAAGGTTGTTTTTAGTTATAAATGGTCTTAAAATAAGAATTCAATACTAAGTTTAGTATGCCAAGGGGTTGATGCTCGATACCTTTGTAAAACTGGCTGAGTAGGCCAAACTTAACTTCAGATTAAAAATGACTGGCCACCTTACGTCTACCCACTCTACTAGAGACGACAAAAGAGAATCGTCTAAACACATTAAAAACGGAATACTTCCACAAGGAAACATAGACAACCCCAAAGATGCGTGCTGATGAATTAAACCATTTTTTTTACTGGAAAATCGATAGTTGATTGTGGGCGTTCATTGAGGGTGTCGTAGCGGCCGCGGGGGGTGTTGGCGCGTGCGCGGGGCGGCGGGCGGAGGGGCGCGGCGGCGCGGCGCGGCCACGCTGCTCACTCGCCCGCGGGCCGCCGGCTGACTCGCGCGTCACGACCATATTGTCCTGTCACAGCAGTACGTGCTGCCTACAGTTACTGCTGCGTCGGGACAAGCGGGCCGTGGCGTTGCTAACCCACCACTAGAAGACCGCTGTTTGTTCATTGTTTCATGTATAAACTGTACTAACCAATTTTTTTGCAGGTTATATTTTGAGAAAACACGAAGAAAGCTCGCCGAGTTGTATTAAATGTACATTTTTTGCAGTGTGAAGTGATTTGGTGACTGTGTGTGTGTCGGCAGGGCTCCGCGCCTCGCTGTCGGTAGTTCTGTGGCTCCGAGTGTCCCAACACATGATCACCGGAGGGTGCATATATCGAGCGGCGCTTTGCGCATGCGCGCCACAATTTTTCGCTGCATCTGAAACTCCGGCCATTTTCTATTCGCGAATATCGTGTTCTATTCGGTATTAGACGAATTTGTGTCTTATTTTGTTAGATTTAGGTTTGTTTGAGAACGTAGTTAGTACTGCTTTTAGTGTAGTTAGTTGCATTGATTTAGAAAGGGTAGCATTCTGCGGCCACACGTGGGGTTCAACTGGGCTGAGAAAGACGAATCGATATAAGACTGCTCATCTTCATAGGGACAAAGATTGAGGCTATGATTCATTTATTTTCTTTTTGTTTTTTTTTTGAGATTTTTGGAGAGCTGAACAAAACCACATTTTCATTTAATAATTCACATTAATTGAATACGTTAGAGGCACTTTATTAAATGGTAGATCTGTGTAGCGAGTAGTTTCACGTTAATTATTTAATTTGCACGCCGTACGCGAGAGGGAGTGGGTGTCGGAGGTCTTTGCCCTGTGCTCGGTCAATACCAACATAAGTTGCCATTATTATTAGTTAGGCACTAGCTGTTGCCCGCGGATTCTATCGCATCTTAAAACTACTGCACCTATCCGGATAAAAAGTATTTAATATCATAATCTAGGTCATGCTTCTATAATAATATCTAATAAAATAAAATAATAATAATAACAGCCCATAACTGTCCCACTGCAGGGCAAAGGCCTCTTCTCGCATAGAGAAGGATTGAGCATTGATCACCACGCTAGCTCACTGCGGGTTGGTAATTATATCTAATTTTATTAAAATCCGTAGAGTGGTCTTAGAATAATAGATTAACCAACATCTCAATTCACAAGCTACACTTATAATATTACCAATATTATAAGGGTAGCTGTGAATTATTATATTGATTAATTTTTGGATATTCGTAGAGAATTTTCAGTGTAGGATAGGAGGGAAAATGGTGGTTCAGACTCGTCCCGCCCCTCCGAGAGCGAGGCGTTGCCATGCCGCCAACACAGAGGTTATGACAGAGTACACAGTGGGGTATGGATTCTGTACACAATGGCCGACCCTGGCCGTATATCAAATGCATAATGGAGTTTGTGGCACAGATCTGTATTTCAAATGGGCGTTACTATAGAATTGTGATGGTTTTGCTTTTTATATTCCTGAAAGACATTATTACCAAAGAGTATTTTATTAAATCAAGCTTTTAAAAGCATAATACCTATTAATAAGTAAATTTATTTTAATATAGAACACTACTGTTATTATATATTAGAATAATGTAGCTTATTCATTTGTAACTTCATAATATAACATAAGTATGTACCTACATAGGCGATAAACAGTCAACATTAGAGTCGTGCAGAGATATTACATGGTAGGTGCAACCTTAGAATCACTAAATATGTTTTTTATTTTAGTCTAAGCTTACACTTCCTACACATTGTCTATGATTTTAGTATAATTTTAATAAAATCTGAAACAATCAGTCACTTCCTGTATTGTTTATGATTTAGCTTAACATTAGGCGATTTTACTGTGTCACGTCACTATGATTATAATGCAGAACTTAAGATGGCTGCCATATTTTCTTGAATGACATTAATTAATGATCACAAGAATTAACAAAATCTTAATGGTTTATCTGATTAAAATAATATGTAGTATTCCACCCGCTCAATTAAAATAATTTAGGTTAGGTTTTGATCTAGTTATTGATATTTAGGCAAATTATATCATAATAATTGGCGGCAGCACACTGCACATCTATTATTATACTACGTCACCATTATTTCAACTTGCTCGTTGGTCTAGGCTCCTAGGAGGTCCTGGGTTCGAATCAGGGCCGGGCCAGTCACACTGCCCGACCTTAGATTCGAACCCAGGGCCACGAGATGGATGGAGACCAACAAGGGAGTTATACAAAAGGTATAATCATGTGTTCTGTGTCGGCTTGTAATTTATCTATATTATGTACTAGCTTTTGCCCGCGGCTCCTCCCGCGTTAACCCCTATTTAAACACGTCAGGGGGTTGAATTAAAAAATAAAGTAACCTATGTCCTTTCTCGGGTTTTAAACTTTTTACATGCCAAATTTCATCAAAATCTGTCCAGCGGTTTAGACGTGAAGACGTAACGGATAGAGTTACTTTCACATCTATAATATTAGTATGGATATATTTATAAATATATAAGTATGTTTATCAGTTGTCTGGTTGCCATAATACAGGCTCTGCCTAGTTTGGGATCAGATGACCGTGTGAGAGTTGTCCTAAGATAATATTATTACATAAAAAGTCTTACAACCCCATCCAACTAGGGTGGTCTAATGTATTAGGTATTTTGGCCGCACCTACTTCCAGCCTATGGGTGTAGGCTGTTACGTGCTAAACATTAATGTATCGCCGCGCCGGTATTCTAAGGAGTAGGCAGAGGTGGAAGGCACTCCCACGAGCTGCGATAGTTTTAACTGACTCTACCGTAGACTAAATAATAAAGGTCGACTGTCTACGTTTATTATTATTATTATCTGTTGGGCTCAGAGGTACGTTAGCAAATGGTAGTTATATTATCTATCTATCTATTGCGTCAAATTATGACTTTATTTATTTAGACTTTATGCACAAAGTATGTATTGAAGCGGACTTAGAGCCTTTGGTATTCTCTACACCAAGTCCAGTAACAAGGAGCATTCAATTTTTTTTATAACAATATACTAATTAATACATTCGTTTTTGTTAGTACTCGTACTTAAATATAATAGTACAGAAAGAACTCACGCGTGCTACGCTTCTCGTAGTCGCGTAGCACACCGTAGCACCGCTACGCACGTGTCGTAGCAGTAAGCTCCGTAGCATAATTTGTGATCATTATTACTTTCCTAACACAAATGTCTTAATATTTAGAGTTATATATTGCCTCGTTAGTATAGTGGATGCAAAGAGTGATTGCGTTATGTCCTGGGTTAGATTCCCGAGTTGGGTTAAGTGTTTGTCGTTGGTCTGAAGAAATCCAGACTCAGTGCTGTTACTAAGAATTGCCCAAAGTAAAACTGATAAGTAGAGGATGTGCATCACTTGTTGGTGGAACGTGTCCGTTGCGAAAGCCAAAGAGACACTTTGTTGACTGAATTAAAAATTAATAAAAGAGATTTAGGTTCTTTTCAAAGCATATTAGCCAATCCAAACAGTGACAGTGCATTAAAAATTTATAAATTCGTAAATAAATGTTGGCGACCTGATTGGCGCAGTGGCTAAGCGATTAGACTGCTGCGCTAGGGGTTGTGGGTTCGATTCCCGCACGGGACAAAAATTTGTGTGATCCACAGATGTTTGTCCCGAGTCTGGGTGTTTGTGTATGTGATATTTCATATTTGTGAAACGCACCCACGATACAGGAGAAATTCCTAGTGTGGGGCGACGTTTTTTAAAAAAAAAAAAAAAAGAGTCTGTAGTTTGTTAGCAATACAAATAAATAGTATGTAAAGGTATGTAACGATGAATTAGACTTATGTAAAAGTTATGATGGGGCTGACATGGTTATTGTTATAACCTCAAGCCTCTAAATAAAATGAAAGATAATAAAAAAAAAAAAACTGATAAGTTTTTTTCATCTGGCGATATGTAGTTACATTATACATCTCTGCCTACCTCTTAGGAAGACAACAAAAACAATACTAATGACTACAGAATACCAGCTGTATCATAAAAAAAGGGATAACATCATTTATTGAAGTAAAAGTCTCAACCCTCGATCCGAATAACCGTGTGCCGTATTTAATTCGCGCTAGAAAAACCGCTCGTCCCAGCCCACGAACATCCCCGTCTCATCCCTTACATACCCTCGATATCCTCCTTTCATCCCCCGACAAAGCCGAACACATCACATTACTATTTTTCGTTTCGTTTCGCGGCAAAATCTGTTTATGACGAATGAGGTTAGTGCCGAGGTCGCATTGTTTTAGACTCCTATCTATGTCGGACTCATTTCGTGAGAGTAGTGAACCAAATTAGGTTTAATTAGAAGCTCTATAGGTAATTATGCTCACCCTGGCCAGGGCAGCTTTGTTACCAACTGGCTGACTGACTGTAAGTATACTTCATGTGATCAGACTGAATTCAACCACCAGTGAGCTGGGCTAGCAGAGAAAAATGATCGAGCTATCAAATATCCAAATAACTTGTTAACTGATTGGAAAGAAAGGCTTGCTTCTTATTTCAGCTTTTTATCGTTCATCAGCGTGTCTGTAAAAGGCCCAAAACAGGACAGAGTGGCGCTTAAGGGAGGAGGCTTATGCCCAGCAGTGGGTCACCTAAAAGCTGATGACTATTAAGTGTGTCTGTGCAATTTTACATAATAAGTAGCAAAATCGCTTAGACCTATATACGAGATCTTATATATAATTTACTTCTTCAACTGAAACATAAAGAAGAACATGACGCTCGTGATAAATGTGTAACAAGTAAAAAACACGAACGCCCAACGGAATTGTGTCCTCTATGTCCCCGGCGCGGCGTCATCAAATGAAATAAAAAACAACGACACGCCATTTTGTTTTTCGCAAGCAATTTCACTTACATGCCCATGAGTCATTATTTAAACCTCGACAAAAAACTAGCCAGCCCACAATCAATCGAACTATCTAACTTAATTCCATTGTGACTGAATCACGGTGATTTTTTCATTTTACAAAAAGGAAATGCCTACGTCACCTCACTTTTATCGCACAGAAATTTCAACCTTAAAGCATTAACTTTACGTACATTTGACAGTTCGGTGTCAGCATCATTAAGTTGGCAGCATTGTTGTCAATAGACTAATGAAGTGTTAAGAAAAAAATGTCGGACTTGGTTGAAAGTTGGCGGTAACGAGCGATGGGGACGTCGCCCCGCCATGTAGGACGGGCTTAGAGTAGAGAGTATCGGAAAATTGCATTCAATAAACGAGATGAACTTTTTTCCTTGCTCCCGTTTTTCTATCTGAAAATATCTGAAAATAGTTTGCACTCAGGGAGTAACGAAATCGCCCGAAGTGCTTTTAGCAAGTACTAAATATTTTACTCTACAATATTTTAGCTATTCGATGAACGCTCTGAATCTGGCTGTGTGGCGAAATACTCCTGCCTGATATTTAGGTGAGCTCGGGCGTCCGCTTTCAATATGGCAGCTTTTGTTAGCATCGCAATGATCAACAAAAACAATACTATTCACACGTTGCTACACATATTTTTGTTGATTGATCTACAATACTAGTGGAAATAGCGACTTGTTTATATTTGCTGCATAGTATTTCAGTTATTTGTAATATAATAATAACTAATAAGTATACTTGTATGGTGCCAAGTCGAACCACAATAATGAATATCTTATATATTTGACATGTAAAAATACTATAAATTCTTTAAAAAAATTACAACAAATTGCACGCCTCGTATGGTAAAATATGTATGCTCTCTATAACTAGCATCAAAATGTACACATATTTGGCAAAAATAAATTGAAATCTCTAAAACTTGCCAAGTACTAAACGTTTTTAATTGAAAGGCAAAAAATGAACAAAGGCTTTAATAAAATAATTTCCACACTGTCGATATCACGCAGATGTGAAGTGGACGTGTGGTGACAGGGCCGCATTCAACTCGACTATAATTCCAACTACGTTAATCACGTTATGCACGTCACTAGTCACTACTGTCAGCAATGCATGATTGTCATACATTACTTTTACGTAGTATTTTGTAATATTTGTAAGGGTTTCTCTATTCGACATCTTCGTATTTATTTGCATAATTTGTATGATGTTTAAGAGCTATATTTTGCGAATTTAAATCTATTGCCTACCGGCCTTTTTAAGTATGAAAAATGCCTTTTATTTCCATTCATAAGCCATCTACGAGCACAATAAAAGCAATGGGCTTTGGTGGGCGTCACCGCAGTAATTAATATCTTCTGCAGATGATCTCAACTCTGAAGATGGCCTGCGTTTTATGGCTCAAGCAGAGGGCGATGAAGGATGGTGATTTTATACGATATGGCCGGTTATACGAATAAGTTGGGCATAAAACTGTCTGCGTTTAAGAATACGCTGACAGCGAAAATATTACCTATGTGGGCGGCACTAGCTTATAAAACGCAAGACTGACGACTTTCAGTCAGCGTTCGACATACTTTTGTGTGTCATTAGGTAAGAGCTCTCCAAAAAACATCTTTTAGTGTCTGAAATATTTCGCCTGTACGTAGTATTACGCGATGGGATAGGCAGAGGTGTATAGTACACCCAATTATCGCCAGTTATGTTATAGGTTATAATGTATTGGGGGCGAGCCTATTGTCAATAAGCACAAATTCAAAGTCTGTGCTGATACTAAGAATTACCTTAAGTTAAAATCTAATAACACTTTGCCCGCCCCGGAAATCGAACCTCATCCTCATCTCTCAGCTCAACAACTGCATTTACGACCATTAGGTACACTGCATGACTGCAAGCCTACAGTATACAAAAACATTTATTTTATGGAAAAATAATAATTGTTATCCCTAATATTGGGCACTCGTCCAATACCTCCGTCCTTCTGTCTAGCTAGTCCATCTGCTAGTCCACAACAGGCGAGCCCGGTCTAGTCCCCCCCCCGACCCCCGCAGCATATAATACATACGTCATCATTTATCACACCCCCCCCGCCCGCCCCGCCCCCGCCGCTAGACCCCGCACCCCGCCCCCCGCCTGCGACTGATGGTGCTCTGGTATGTATGACTGAACTCGTGTCGCGGGGGGTGCGTGCCGGGCTGTAGTGACAGCGATGTGCGATGCCAAGCGATGGTAGGCGATACTTTAAGTTTTGTTAATGAGTGATTAAAACTGTTAAGCTACTTTTGGTTAGACAGCACATTCAGTATTTAATACAGGTATAACCTGTGTATTAATTAGTTTGGGAATATTTATTCCTTGAATGTATCTGTATAAATTTATTGCACCAGTTTTTCTTATTTGCGTAGTATCTCCGAAACCATTTAAGCAGTCCTACGCCTGATCTCTTTCCGGTCGTGTACTACCGTCCCATCGTACTATGAGTGTGAGGGTATAGGGAGTGCACCTGTGTTAACACACTTGTGAACTATACCTAAATATCTCCCGTGAAATGTATGTTTGTATTCGGATAGAGATAATAAATGGGGATATAGGCAACCTTAAAGGTAACTTAAGCTGGTTATATTAAACTATACTTTAAATCACAATGATTTAAGTCAATGCTTCAACATTTTATTTAGCCAAGACGCTGGTTACTCTAATTAAAAGTCACATCACGTACACTAACCCTCTTATTCATAAACGAGGATCATACCGACATTAACTAAACCCCGTATAAGACTATTGACATCTCTATTATTTGATATACAAACGACAGTGACAGGTATAATTTAATCCTTGGTTTAAAATTGTAATTCTTTATGAATAAGGGTAAAGAGTTTTCAAAACTTGTCAAATTTTAAAAAAACAATAAATATCGCATCGCTATCCCTGCGCGGCGTACCTTAGTAAGTTTGTTTGCAGATTATGACGTGCTGGTGGAGTGGCGCTCGGCGGGTGTCGCCTGACACTACGGAGCCACTACGGCACTTCATAGTGTCGATAAAGGGCGGAGGTCTTTATTAATGATGCGTATCTGTACTGAATGTGATATGCTTTTGATATTTTTGTTAATGGTCATAGAATTATTCTTATAGAAAATGTAAATCATTTCTTTACTATTAAACATAACATAACATCACGCCTGTATTCCCCGACGGGGTAGGCAGAGGTGTACTAGTTCACCCACATTATACCAGTTATGTTATAGTCCCAATGTAATAGGCGGTGAGCGTGTTGCCATCAACCGGGCACAAATCCAAACTCCGTGCATACTGACAATTACCTGATAGAAATACCAAATAACACTTTGCCCGACCCGGGATTCGAACCCAGGACCTGGTGCTCAGCAGTCGCGCTTTGCGAGCACAAGACCAACGATGCATTCTTTAGTATCTTTATCTAGTCTTTAATAAAGATGAAACATTTATGCGATACTGTTTGTCAGTTTCTTTACTAATTAAAGCACTTATTAATTTTAGTCATTATACAACCTACCTACATTATACCAAGTAGGTATATTAGTGTCGCCTTCCATTTTACTAAATGCAGCTGGATATTATTAGATACTACATGCTTTTATTAATTTTCCTAATTCAGTAAATTGAGTTAAATTTTCATTTCCCCACATCGCCCTGATGAGACTTTGATGGCAAGTAAACGAGCCAAGCAGTCATATTATTACGGTTTTATAGCGCTTGAATTACGATTCGATAACTTGAATGACCGTCATAAATAAAATATGGAAATACGTAGATCAATATTATCATGTCATTAATGACTCAAGTTGTGATACAACGTATTTTTAATTTTATTTTGTTTTTATATGTCGTGTGTACTTATTTAGTTATATTTATAGGAAATAAAAAATAAGGCAGACAGGAAATTGTGTCAACTGATTTGCACAACAACAAAGATTAAATAGGTACTAACATACCTTGATTGAAAAACTATGAAGAAATGTAATTTATAATTACAACCTGGTTATCATTCTGCCCTCATTTTTGTGTCTACAGTCCCCTTACCATGAATTCTTAAAGCAAGACAGTTTACGTCGTGCAAATGAGACACCGCATTACACTGCACGTAGCGGCGTCTCGCTTCCACATCGTAAACTGTCCTGCTTTACCAGTTCAGAGAGTTTGGCAGATTGTTTATCTAGGATGCATAAATCGCCAATTTGTTTTAAATCAATATCTTTGTTGTTATCCTAAAGACATTAATAAAAATAAAATAAGTAGCTCTCTTCTTAGACTAGTATGACTTTTGTTACTTTAAATCGGTAAAAATAATTGTTTTTTGTAAGATATTAGTATACGTATCCCTAGTGTATATAACGTCTTGATCCAACATATTATCATACATTATTCTCTGTTGTTCCACATAGATTGTATTGTTCGAGAACGTTTACTATTTGTACTCCAAACACAAAGTGTTTCATTATTTACGAGTCGTTTAATGTGTTCCCGAGCTGTTTACGGCGTTCCCAATAAATAGTGCTGCGAGCCTTAATGTAGCCGAGCTAGTGAAGGCCCGACAGTTACGATAGAATTCAAATATTTGGAAAGTTATTTGTTAATTATTTATAATCCTATTAATGTATGTTTATCTTTTCATCAGACCGGTTACAAATTATTAAAACGTGAGTCGACGTAACTCGTAACAACAATAAAATTATTTTAAAAGACTTATTAATAAAAACCTTGCGTACAAGAAATTTCAATTAAGAAATAAGAGCTTTCGAAATGTTGAGTTTTCAGACACGTTGCCGAACATACGACCGAACGAACTTCCATTGTATTTGTTTTCTATTCACAAATAAATTAATAATAATTTTTCCTGTTAATTGCACGTTGTGATAGCACGTGTACTTCTTACTTCAAAGTTGTTATTTCTAAGTACCTGAAACAAACAAACAAAACATTGAGTAAACTGCCATCTATTGACAGCGAGGCAAAAACAAAAAGGTTCTGGCTACCCCATGCAAAGCTAGTACCGCTACTCGCTACTAGATGGCGCGCGACGCAACTTTGGTTGAACAATACGGTTTATTGATTTACCGCGAAGGGGGTGGGGTTAGGGAGAGGGTGCGTTCGTTCGTCAGCTATTTGTGTACGTCTCTGTGCAAAATTTACTGTTGACATGAATCAAATTATGTACCGTTCGGATTCTCTCATTGCCATGATATTATATTGATCCACACCTACCTACATACATACATTCTGACAAAATTTTCGATGTTATTAAATTTTTCTTTCGTCTATTTTCAGCGAATGATATTGATCAAGCGAATAATTCTATTTAGGGCATATTTTTAAGATTGCTTTTGTAAATGATGTTTATGAAAGACGATTTCGGCTTACACAAATGTGGACGCCGCGCCGGCCGTAGCCGTTTCGTAGCGTGGCTACGTTTGGTTTACGTCTACGTCGTAGCCAGACTTAATGATGGTCTACGCATGTCTACGGAAGTATAAACCTCTATAAAAGAGCTTTGCACGTACGGGGAATGTTAGACTTTGCAGAGTTATTCATAAACATTGGTACAATAACATGTACTAGCACTGCTTTGTTACATTCATGAAGAAATTTAATGTAGATATACTTTCAGTAATTTAACTTTTGTCTTTTTGTATTACAAGCTAGATGAGTCGTGATTATTACTAGTTTAAGTACCTAGTTAACCGCCACGCAGTAGACACAATAGGAAAACTATTATTCACAGCTCACCGGCGCGGTGGACCGAGGGGTGTTCAACGTGTCAATATTAAATTAAGATTTATGTTAAAACTTGTCATTAGCAATTTCATTATAGCTTTCTGTAAAACTAAATTAATATTACTAATAGATATATCATTGAAGGCACACCAGGACCAGTCTCCATTGGCTATAATTCTGCTTATTATTTTGGGGCCGTACTCGTAATGACACATATTCTTTGATGTAGATAGGTACTAAAGATACGAAATAAAACTCGCGCAGAGCAACATTTATTAATTAAAACTTTCAATTTAAAAGGGTTTTCATTTCGCGTTGTTTTTTACTTTTTAATTACACCTAGTTCGAGTTTAAAGTGGGGCTTACGTAACAATTATTTACGATTACGACTAGGTGTCGCCCGCGGGTTGGTTTGTTTCTAATGGTATTCTTATTGATTGAATAAATGTGTTAATAAGTTTGTTAATTACTATTTATTTTCACTTCATGCACATGTGTTGATTCCATCGACTGGCCTTTGGTCTAGTGGTCAGTGACCCTGACTGCCTGACTCTAAACCGGAGGTCGTATGTTCATCAGTTGTCTGGTTACCATAAGGCTCTGCCTAGGTTGGGATCAGATGACCGAGTGTGAACTGTCCCAAGATATTATTATTATTACATTATGTTAGTACATAGGCAGACTTAATGCCATTAGGTATGTTTTAACATTCAACCTTAGGTGATGTTGAGTTTTTACTATATTTATATTCGGGCCTCATTTGCGCATAGCTTAAAAAAGTTACATCAAAATATTAAAATATTACCCTTCAATATTTCGATCAAGGTAATAATATCGTTCTAATAATCCAAAACACGTGCGTATTTTCCAATTCCTCGAAGGTGTAAACCGACGTGAATAATTGGTACTTTACCACCCACATTCCGCCAATAATGTTATAAATCCCAATGTGGTAGCGGGCGAGCCTGCCAATAAATAGGCACAAATCCAGATTCAAAGAGCGGCTACTGAAAATTACTAATAACGGGTATGTTAAAAGATTCTAATATTGTAACGATTGAAGTTGTTGACGTCATAGTGAACATAAAGGCGAGTGCCAGCCCCCGGGGCCCGGGAGTTATCTAAACAATGGACACGTGTAATAACGGCGGCGGATGGGACCGACAGGAAGCGTGGTGCTGCCAGTTGAGGCTGGAAGTAGGTCGGCGTGGGCGGCGCGCGGCGGTAGGAGGCCACCGGTGGACTTCATACAGTATAATACACGAGTATAATTGATACGGTACTTGTGTCGCACGTGGTAGCCGATACAGAGGTTCTAGTAGGGGATTTTTTAAATAATTTGGCTGATACCTTATTGAGGTAAATTGGCGTCCTTTGTTATGATGACACATACACATCACGCTTTATATAACACAGATGGTTTTAAAATAAAATCTCAACCCTTGCATTCCATCATTTTGTATATTATGGAACGCAATACGAATCATGAGAGAGAGAGGAATCAATGTGTCGGCAGTATGTAAACTATACATACTCGGTCACGCCATAACTTGAGAACGGCTGGACTGATTTGGTTTATTTTAGTTTTGAAACATTTGTGGAAGTACAAGGAAGGTTTAAAGTTCGCCGGGTCATGGAGTATAATATATAGGCTGTTATAACACTATGAAGCCATATCCGTATCCCCAAAGCGGTAGCCAGAGGTGTTCCACTGTTCACCCACATTTCGTAAGTCACGTTGTGGGTACCAAACAAGGGGCAAGCCGGTTGCTATTGACCAAACACAAGTCTAGTCACCGTGTTGCTGAGAATTATCTAATGGAAGAACTCAGTAACACTTTGCCCGACCCGGGATCTCATGCTCAGTGGTCGCGACCACTAGACCATCGAGGCAGTCATTTCTCGCCACCTCTCCCCACATAACCAGTAGTTGAGTATACCCTCAGTACTATAACTAACAGTATTGACACCGGCAGTGATCTCAACTTGTGATCTGTACACAACACTCCGGCGCTAAGTTTATGAGCGCGCGTGTCCGCACCCGGCGCGACATTGTGGGATATTGGAAGCTGAGTTGTTAGTTATTACCTAGTGGTGCTGATAACCTGGTACTTAGAGTAAGTTTATAATGTATGCTCACGCCTGTATGCTGTGAAGATAGGCAGAGAAATTGTTTTTATAAGCTCTACGCGAATCTTTAAGAAAAGTGGGCCGCTTTAAAAAAATATTTATTTGTAAAATATACAGTAAATAAATATGATTGTTTAATTTGCGAACCTAACTTAAGATACCTACATACTTTATATATTTAAAATACCTGAATAGCTATCTAGTTAAAATTTGTGACATATTTTGTTTTACTTTTTAGTTGTTATTCTTTGTATTTGAAGTCTCATTTTATAACCTACCCTTTTGCCAAGAATGCGTGACATTTTTTTAATATTCCTTTTTAAATAAGTATAGATTGGTAGTAAAATACTAATAACATATTTTATAAGTAAAATTACTAAATCTTAACCTATAACTTATATGGGTACATATGTGTTAGTATAAGTTGGTTAATAAATACATAAATTTTAAATTTATAAAATTTCATCAAACAAATGGTATTTATTTCTTTTCTTTTATTTACACCACACCCTTCGTATCCTACCTCGCTAGCCACAATTTATTCAGCGCGCATTTCGCGTCAGCTGTCAAAAATTAGCGAAATGTTGCAGAAAAGGTTAGAGCATGATCGACGGCCGATCCGATTAGAATATGTGCCCATAACACGACACGTGCTTCTAATGGTCCGGGCTAATAGGCGCTGCTACACCGCGTTACACCCAGCCGGTGGGATCAGAGGGCTATGCTGGACCGCCCCGCCCGCGCCGTGCACCGCTTACTGACAACATAACAAATAACTACATAGGTACTTGTGTTTTTATATTTCCGTAGCTGACCAGTGTCCAGTGGTCGTTATACTGATAAACCGGGTTTCATACGCTTTGATAAATAATAATAACATCTAAATACAGGTACGAATGATATGTTTAATGTCGGAGGTACCTTTCTGTTCGCCGTGTGGCGGCTTAATTTGTAATTAGCCAGCTATTGACCGGCGATATACGGGTGTTTATTGTGTTTAGGCTCCCGATAAAAGGGAACATCATTTTCGGAATTACAAGCGGAAATGACGGAGTAGGAAACACGTGTTACATATTTATTGTATGTATGTTTATTAACTTAGCATCGATTTTGTTTGTTATTATGTGCATCTACCTAATACTTGACTCTGCATCGCCCTAAGGTCGACTGGTACAAAATGACTTAGGCATTAAGTCCTTCGTAGTACATATAAATATTTTTATTTATGTGCATCACTACATAGTATAAAACAAAGTCGCTTTCTCTGTCCCTATATCCCTATGTATGCTTAAATCTTTAAAACTACGCAACGGATTTTGATGCGGTTTTTTTAATAGATAGAGTGATTAAAGAGGAAGGTTTATATGTATAATAACATCCATTAAATAGTGGAGAAATACTTATAATATATATTTTATACCCGTGCGAAGCCGGAGCGGGCCGCTAGTTAAGAATAAATAAATAATATTTATAATACATGAACAGGGGTGGGTATTAGTTCGCTCTGTGCGGCCAGCCTCGCTACCATCCTTGTTGTTGACAGTCAACACAATGTGACCTGTCCTCGTGTGATTAAAGGCTTCATTGTACATATGTTGTTAGAACAAATAAATTAAAACAAATAAGACAATTTTTTTACAATTTTTACGGATTTTATCCCAATTTTTACATTTCAAACTCACGTCTCGTCACGGGTAGACTGATTCTAAACGTCTTCATGTCGATAATCTTTTATTTGCCTTTCTCAAACAATAGTAACGTTATGATTGGATGTTTTCAGTTATAAAAATAGCAGAACGTGTGTCACTGTTCTTCCCGCTCGTCCGGGAGAGCCCGAGCTGCGGAGAGCGCCGAGGAGGCACGCAATCAATATCACCAGACAGACAGACGCCGCCTGTTTACTGGCACACACCGCACGGACAGACACAGAAGTACCACTCCACACAGCTCGTAGAAGTCAGTAGGGTAACTACTTATTATTATAAACAGGAAAATTTACTAGGAAAAGTTACTTTGGATGTTGGTTCCTTAATTACGCACCATCAATTGAAGTTACCACGCACATACTTTAAAACTTGGATTGACTGTACTGTTTGACATAAAATGACGCGTTTACTACGCGCGAACTAGATTACTTATAAGAAGCCTCTGATCTTAGTAGGTGAATAGAATTTAATAGTAAATCTATAGGGTTTAATTTTGTATGAATAAACGTTTTATATAAAATATTATCACTGTGGGTCGACGCATAGTCGACGCATTCTGGACAACGCTGCGAAGGTCTCGCTGGTTGACTGATCTCAACACTCTTACTTCAGCACAGCCTTCGCAACTGGTAGAACGCTACTGGTAGAACATCTCCAACACGTGTGTATGAGACCCTCGTTGGAGGCGGCCTGGAGCCCCGCGGGGCCGATGTGTGGCTCATGTTATACTCAGCAACCAGATTGTAAGCTGGGCCTTAGATCACGCCTGGACCAATACCACTCACAGTAGCATTAGACTCTGCTCCCAATAGGTGAGGAGATGATACACGTGCTGTAGTTACGAGTAGATATGACAAAATTTTATTCGACGAAATGTATTTTATAAATTGTAAATATTTTTGCAGAAAATACTGCGTATACTGCGCTGTTAGAAGATAATGACCTAAAGGATAATTACAGTACATTTAAAATGTCCACATTTTTTGATGATTTTAATTACGATATCGCATTAGATCTAATCCTGTAAAATATGTTAATTAATTCTCATATCTGAGACATTTTTATGTCAAATTTTGACATTCTTGGCGTATATAACTTCGTACTTATTGTCATTATAACAGAGAGACAAGTGTCCAATATTCACAAAACAAGTTGATTTTCTGACGTCACCTGTTTGGTGTCGAACGTAAAAACTTGTCCGCATTGATGTCCTCCTGGTAATTGGGGCGGCTTTGATTCTGGGGATGGAAGTAACGCGATATTGATGGACTCGCCCACCGACACCAGACAGAGCGACGCTGAGATAAGTGATTGAGACTGTTATCACCGATTAGAAGGATCGTTCTTGTAGATGTAATAGTTTTGACGGCTACTTCTGATGAAATTGTTATTACATTATTTTAATATATTTGTTTATAAAAAAACATCGCCCCACACTAGGAATTTTTCCTCGTATCCGTAAAATCGTGAGTGCGTTTCACAAATATAAAATGTTACAGACAGATTACCCAGACTCGGGACAACCATCGGCGGATCACACAATTTTTGGTCCCGTGTGGATTGAGACCGCAAGTCAACCTATAAAGCCGAATTGATAAACAAATAAGTAATGCATTTTCCACAATATTCATTATTTCACGAAGAGTATGGGGCTTCATACCATTTATTTATTCGCAAGATGATTATTATTAACCAATAGATAGAACCTTTGCAAACTATAATAACATCTACCTATCCTACTTTACTAACTCTTGCTACCATCCTTGTTAAATACTCTTCACCAGTTTTTACGACAATTAGCTCATGCAATTACATTTACCAATATCAAATTATACAAATTATACTTTATTGATTTAAAAATACGTGGCTCAGCCCTAAGAATTACTCCTGTATCGTGGGTGCGTTTAGAGGCATTCATTAAATATCACACACATCTATAGATTCCATATTTGTTCGCGTTTGTGTGCAACACCCACTACAAATCTAGAATCAAAAATACAAAAATATTTTCACGTACGGGGATCGAAACCGCATCTTGGAGTGCAGCAGTCCATCACTTAACCACGGCGCCAATCGTCTACCATATTGAATAGCAGTTGAATCCTGGTAAAGTGTCGCACTGAGTTAGATAGTGAACCACGGTGAATGGACCGTGCCGTGTGCACACACTGCGATTAACGAGTGGCGCTAGTCGCGGCATAATGAGATAGTCACGATTTATGGACGCGCCCTTATCTGTGAGGGTAAGGCGGTGGTCCCAGCGCCGGCAGTGAGCGACAAGCGGTACGCCTCTGGCGATTTGTTTAAAACAATTTAATGTGAGAGAAAGACATACTTATAACGAAGCAGTTAGAAGTTGATGTTACTTTATTATGCCTTTATGGTCCTGTGGTTGCTAAACCCGACTACTAAACATGAGGTCCTGTCTTCGATTCCCATTTCAGGCGGTGTTATTGGATTTATCATTAGAATCACCTAACTCACACACACATCCAGACTCCGTGCTACGACTGAGATGATTCTCAGTACTCAGCACGGAGCCTGAATTTGTATCCTGTTAATGGTCAGCTCATCCCCTATTACATTGGGACCTACAACATAACTGTCGGAATGTGGGTGTACTACACTGCTCTGCCTACCACTTCGGGGAACACAAGCGTGATGTTACGTTATGCGTAACTAGCTGCGCCCCGCGGTGTTATTCGCTACATTCTTTCGGGATAAAAGTAGCCTATGTGTTAATCCACGGTATCAGCTACCTTCTTGGCTTACCCAATGGCTCCATACCACATTTTATCAAAATTGATCCAGCATTTCAGCGTGAAGAGGTAACAGACATACATATATACACCCAAACAAATACTAACAAACTTTCGCGTTTATATTATTAGTGTGATATCTTAGTAACGTGTTGTAGCGACCTCGCCTCACAGCCATCAGTCCGAGCGCACAGTATTATGTTATCAACACCGCCCGAAGATCCTCATCTTGTATTTATCGCAGGACTGATCCTCCACATATGAGGAGCGTCCATATTTGATGCGGCCCGGCCCGATGTCTGCGGTGTGTTACATGTACTTCACTGAAACCTGTTACTGTTCAGAATGGAACATTAAGTATTCCATTTATGTTCGTGATTTTTATACTGCCAATGTCTTTACCAGTTCTTCCTTAGACATACATAGCATCACGCCTGTATTCCCCGAAGGAGTAGGCAGAGGCGTACAGTATATCTGAATTCCGCTAATTATGATATGGGTCTGAATGTAATAGGGGGCGAGCTGGCCATCAACCGGGGACAAATCAAGACTTCCGTGCTTCTACTGAGAATTACCTAATGGAGAAATCCAGTGAAAATGCCTAGGATTCGAACCCAGGACGCTATTTTCAGTAGTCACACTTAGCAACCACTAAACCAACGAGGCAGTCTTAATTTTACTTCAAATAAGAATTATTTACACGATTTTGATCTCTATTACATTGGTGACACGACACATAGCTGCTGTACACAATGTATTGTTTTTATATGCTATCTGTGTGTGTAGACAGCTGATAGAAGACCTCCGCTAACCCTTTAAGGGATCACCGGCGTGATTTTCAATTCCATTTCTCCCTTACTTATTATGACAAGGACATATTAAAAAAAAGCGTTGTTTTGAAAAGTATTCTTGTTATTTAGAATCTGAAATATCTTTAATGTAATGAACTCAATAAAGTTTTGTTATCGTGATCAAGTTCCATAGTTCGTTACAGTGGAGGTCGGGCACTGCATTAAGAACCGTAATGCTGTAGACACGACCTCCCTGCTGTCCCCCGCGGTGATAGCGTGATGGTATAGATTACACCGATCGGCACTAAGTTGGGCACGCCACGCGCCGCGCCGCGATATCTCCTTACTTACATACTATTGATTTAATTCTGGTTTCCAAGTTAATCTGCAGATTTAGACATTCGTTTTTTACCGACTACGAAGAGGAAGTTTCGAAATTCGCTTAGTTTAATTTATTTTCTAAGGATTATTCAGGAATACCTTCGGATACATATTATAACCGATTTGGTGAACATCCATTTAAAACAACATTAGCCTGTATTCTCCGAAAGGGTAGGCAAAGGTGTATAATGCACCTGCTGAAAAAATAATTACCAAACAGAAAAACCAATTTTTGGATTTTATTAACTAAATTATGCTCCCGCTTGCTGTGGAGGGAAGTGGTGACTAAATTAATATTCCTACTCCTCCTGTATATTCTTTTATGATTAATTTCGTTGCGGGTTCCAAGACAGTCGAGTTATTTCTCTGGGACGCCTCGAGCTTCATTGCCTCGATGGTTCTCAATGGTTATCATTGTAGATGCTGGCTTACAGGAGTTGCAATGATGGGCATGAGTGGTGAGCTTGTCCCGTAAAATATTAGTAAAGTTTATCCAGTTCATTGTGCATAGTATGTTTTGGGAAGCCGAATACAGTCCGGTGCAGTGTAGTGCCCGTACTGTGTGTCACTAGCTATGCTCGATATCCGAATATTTGCTCTTCCATAAATGCGATGCTGCCCATAATATCAGCTCGATAATAGCCCGAGCTTCCGCAGCGATATGATCAATGGTGTTGTTGTTAGCTGTCCATGTTATTTGCGGGACGCTGTGCAATCTATGTTGGATTCAATTCGATTGGGATGCAGGAATATTATGTACTGTTATGTAGTACATACATACACGCTTATTGGGTAGGTAGAGACTACAAATTTACATTTGCTTCTGTTGGCAATATCCCTTCGCATTCTTCGTAGATGCTACAATATAGGGTACCTAATTCTAAACCTGGTATTTCTCCTTGAACACCTCCGATTTGGATCTTTCCAGATCTACATAATTATTTCCTACAAATATAATAAAAGCCAAAATAATGTATGGATGTTTGTTACTCTGTCACGCAAAAACTACTAAAGAAGTTGTGATGAAACTTCACAGTATGATTAGCTTAGATCAGAATAACACAAAGACTTACAATATATAAATATACATACTTACAGCTATAATAAAGCTCACTTTTTTATATCGTAAGTTGAAACAACATACCAGTATTCACACTGAAATCTACTCATCTCGTACTCTGCCTACCCCTTAACCCACGCGGGATGAGATAAAGTCAATAAGCCCCACAGGTACCAGGGACGCATATCACGAAGGTTCTATCAACATAAAGCAGGATTTGTTCCCGAACAACGTGAGCACAGTAAAAGGGATTCGTACAGGTGTAGTGTTTACGTCAGTAAAGTAATACTCCTTACGACTATGTGTCCCTGGTACATGACTACAGTGAGATTTTTTACGCGAGGTGTTAGAAGCTGGATATATTCTTTAATGAATAATGGCTTTTGCCAAAAGTTTGATTACGTAGTAGTTAGTTAGTAGAGTAGGTTCTTCATATTTACATGAGACCATTTCTGAAGAATAAATCACAATTTTAAAATAATGAAATCTGATTTCTTTATTTACTGAAATATAATTAATCATTCTTGCAGTTTACTTATTCAGGGGTTTTGGTTTGCGGGTAGACCTCCACGAGTGTTACTTAAGTACGTCCGACACTAGACGGTCAACCTCGCTACCATCCTTGTAGAAGACAATCTCCACACCACACGAAACTGTCTTCAACATCTACTAAATAATAAACTCATGGCGATTTTTATTTTTGATAAATTAATTTATGATAATCGCGTATTTTTGTTATTAGTAAAAACAAAATATAATTTTCAAGTGAGCTCGTTCTAAGTTCCCGCCAACAGATGGCGCTGTCGTTAATGTATCATTAGCCGCCGATTAGCGTCTTAGCGGGGTGTTACAGATTAGCATCCAGCAAGGAATTACAATATCGCCGCAGCTCATTTACATGGAGAAAGAAACGCGTCTTGTTTTTGGTACTTAAGTACACCGGTGGAGAACAAAAAATGTTTGATTTAACCTAGAAACACCCGGAGAGATTTGTGGAACACAATTCATTCCTATTGCTGGAAAAGATTTATGATGTGATGAACTCTATTTAGATTTGAACTTAAAATGACAATGGGCGATATATTACATGGTGATGATATTGTCAGTATGTCTGAAGTATAATGTGAAAAGAATTTGTAAATGTTTACGTTAAATAGTGCTTGTAATGTTAATTAATTACCTCTTCGTAATCGGTGTCGTATAAAAAAGTATTTAAATAAATAAAGACAAAATGTGGATGTATGGATTCTAATAAAATAAAATACCTCTGCCTACTTCAGAGATTACAGGCGTAATATTAAATCATTTACAAGTGCTTAACACAATAACAACTCAACTGATACTAAACGCATACCACGCATGCGCGCACAGATTGACATAAAAATAACTAATTGACGTCAGTAACTGTTATAACGTAACGATTACCGTTATAACAGCTAATAACGGCTACATACCATTATGTTATACAACGTCATCACGCCTGAATTCCCCGAAGTGGTAGGCAAAAGTGTATACACCCACATTCCGCCAGTTATGTTATAGATCGTAATGTAATAAGGGGCGAGATGGTTAACCAGTCACAAATCCAGACTTCGTGCTGCTACTGAGCATTGCCTGATCGAAAAACCCAGTAATATAGTCCGACCCTGTAATCCAACCAAGGACCTTCATGCTCAGCAGTTGAATATTGTGTCCACTCGACCAACGAGGCATAATGATAAATTAAACTATTGTAAATGTAATAAGTACATATGTATAAGAAACACTTACGGTACGGTGGCGAGTAGTATTCTGTAGGTACTGTCTACCCCCTACGTGAGAATAGCGTGATATACATGTTGTTACACAATAATTAAGATGGCTAATTGCTCATTTTCCTTCAATTATAACCCTCCTATAAATTACCTACCATTCAATTTTACACCTTACCCACTTAAGCATAAAGTTGTAAATCACATAACATAATAATTTTCCTATCACAGGTACCCAATACACAACATTAAATTTCCAACTTTATTAATTACGAAACAAAGTTAAAAATAGCTTAACGGTAAACATAACTGTATTATTAATATTTGTAACCAATTTTTGTCTTTATCGCAGTTGCATAAGGTTGAATATTATTTTGCAGCAAGTAATTTAGGTAATTTTATTGAGTATTTCTAAATTTTCTTGTCTTTTCCGAGGATTAAAGTAGCCTATGTCCACCCTGACGGTCCATTCTAAACATTGGTGATGAAATTTCCAAATAACCCGCGAATTACACATAACCTCAAAGTTCTATTTGTAACTCACCAACAATGCCCGACCGTACCCGGGCATTGTCCACAGTACCCAGCCGTGTGTCTGACAGTACTATGACCAAGTTATTGATGCGACGACACGCCTCCTCTGCGGGTGACGGGTTCGACTCCGGTTGTGTAACGCGGAGATTAATAGCACTTTCTGTTTGGCTGCGTCTGAGTTTGAAATATGGAGAGGTAGGTTTGGGGCTTTGTTAATTGTGCCCTGGGACAGAGGGCATAGAACGTTCTCTTTTATGCCCCCGAAGCAAAAAGGTGTTACAAGTTTAACGTCTGTTGGAGCGCCTGATAAAAATATAATAGCAGCGAGTAGCGACGCATCCTTAATCACTACATAGTATAAAACAAAGTCGCTTTCTCTGTCCCTATATCCCTATGTATGCTTAAATCTTTAAAACTACGCAACGGATTTTGATGCGTTTTTTTTTAATAGATGGAGTGATTGAAGAGGAAGGTTTATATGTATAATAACATCCATTAAATAGTGGAGAAATACTTATAATATATATTTTATACCCGTGCGAAGCCGGAGCGGGCCGCTAGTTAGTTATAAGTCTTTCTTAATGACACATATTTTTATATATTATAAGCTCATATGATCACACGGTCAATACACAAGGTTTAAATTATTCAATCCAGTTCTTTAATTTACCTCAAAGTCCCGATTAGCTCAATACAACGTGTGTCTGTCTGTGGTATTGTTGTTCCAAACGGATGGACCGATTTGGATTTCGTTTGTTTTATTTGGAAAGTGATTTAATCGAGAGATGTCTGGCTAAGTTTATGAGATTTTTTCAATTGTTTCAAGACTATTAAGACTTATATTTTTGCCCTGATGATTGAAACGAGAAGGCACTGGAAATAATTCAGTAGCTCAGTTGAAAGAGCACTTACCTCGGATTGGCAGAATCGTGGGTTTAAATCTAGATAGATTCTATAATTTTTAAGTTTCCTAAAAATACATTATCCCAATTCGCCATCTATTCCATTAATCAATGCACCAACCATGTTAAGTATTAGATCGTCATAATCGTAACTAAACCGCATGACTTATGGGCGCCTGGTCGCGGCCACCCATCACTCCCGCGGCTGCGGCCGACAGCTGAGCGGGTATTACACGCACGTCGCGCATGCGTCTACTAATGCGTTCATTTGGCCGGACATGGAGCTGCGGTTTATTATTGCATTTAAGATCCTTGGTAGCTATTATAGCAATTTGCTAGTTTGTACGCTTTTTTGACGCGATTTTAAGGTGTTTGCAAGAAAAAGTACGTAAATGAGAAAACCAAAATTAAACTAACGTTATAATGTTAAAATTTCACTTTGATTACCTATGAGACTAGTGTTCGCAAAGCACGAATGCTGTCGTGAAGTTTTGGGTTTGTTTTCGGGGTCGGGCATAGTGTTACTGGGTTTTTCCATTAGGTAATTCTTGGTAGCAGCATAAAGTCTGGATTTTAGGCCGCCATAACCTTAGGAACCTTTAGTATAAATAGCGAATTCTGGGTGTACTCTACACCTCTGCTCTATCTATCCCTCTGGGGAATACAGGTGTGATGTTATGTGTAATAACTGTAATTTACAGTACAATGTCTCTTTTTGTTAATAAATAGCTATGCTATTTATAACACTTAGAGAATTCGAAATAACCTTAGCGTTATAACGTTATTTGTCTAGCTATTATAATAACTAAAATATCTAGCAGTATTTACCTGCTTACCATAAAACCTCACAAAAATAAAAACACGAGGTTAAAAAGCGACCCGTAACCATGGCAACCGTTTTAGTTATTTCAATACTTGTGTATTGATTCAGTCCGCGCCGGTTTGGGGCATTATTTTTAACTTGTACAAATTATTTAATGAGACCATGCAGAGGTCCGGCAGACAAAAATAGATCTGAGTTGGCCTGTGCGAGAGAGAGAGCACTCAACCGGGAAAAGCTGAATTTATCCGAAACTAGATATATTCCTTTGCAGGTGCAAGCAAGTAACAAATCCAATTTAAATGCAGACTATGCTAGTATTTTGTTGGGAACTATATATGCTGTTCTATTTAGAAACGAAATCTTTCCTAACTATTATATTATAAATGCAAAAGTAAGTATATTTGTTACCTTTTTACGTCTAAACCACTGAACCGAACTGACATAGGTTTACCTTTTACACAGAAAAAAGTACTGTTCTCAAGGGAACAATGATTATATCTTTCGACAGTCACAATTACTTTTAGACGCTAGATGGCGCTACGTGTCTTTCGAATCATGATAGAATTATATTATTAAAAAACTGTATTTAGTACTGCGTTAAGAGTTAATTTATTGTAAAATAAACAGTATTTAGATATTTTTGTTGTATACTTTTTCTGTCCTTACCAATAAAATCTCTTTATCACTTAAAAGTTTGCTAATAGAGAACTCCATTTTGAGTTGAGCCTGCCTCAACTTTGCAACATGCAATAAATAATTAACAGAGCCAAGCCGTGTGCAAAAAAGCTAGTTTATAAAGAATACAAGAAGAAACAAACTTAAAATAATAGTAGTGTGATAGTACCTACCTGTAACACGGATACCAGGCCTACATAACATACAAAGCGTGTCACCTGACGCCCGCGGTCTACAATAGCAACGCGACACCTCTTACAAGGTCTGGTCGCCTGGTACTCGCATTGTGGGTGCACTAGTGTATTATATATTTGTAGTGCTTCAATGCAAATGAATTTAACCGACCGATGATAAAGTGTGTTTTTCTTTACCAAAATATATTTCTTTGAAAAAGAAATATATTTTTATTTCTTTGAAAAAGAAATAAAAATCTATTAACAGTTAATTTAATCAATTACAACTTTCCGTAGGTATAAGGATAGCATTAAAAGCAGCAAATTGTCATTAATTCGTCAAATTGGCTGAACGGTCGGCAAATATAGGTTTCTTAAATGTCTAATATGATTTCGTTGGAATTTTTTTGGAAAATAATTTTGCATTTATATAATCTATATTAACATGAGGCAGTAGAATTGCAATTACCGGAACTTTTGCGCATATTTTGCTATTATTTTCTTACTGTAAGTAAAAATGTAATATAATTACAATTTATTTTTACCATCAACAGTATCCAATAACTATAGTGGGTAGTAGTACTAAAACCGCAAGCAAATCGGCGATGCGATCATAGTTATTTATGCCCACATAATGTCGCTACGGCGTAGCTCCGTAGCGGCTACGGCCGTGTCTACGCATCTGCTACGCCATCTACAAGGCTCTTGGCTTGCATTAATGATAAACTAGCCCTGAAACGGGTTTACTTTGGATATTACATTGTAGTGCTTCTAACGTTACTGCCGCCCTGGTACTTGGTAGGCTCTTCGACTTACGATTATTGACGTAGACGATTCAGGATGTGTGTGGGTTTGAATCCCAGCTCTGTAACGCCCATGTCTGGCTATTTTTATTGCGAGGAGACCCAAAAGGACGGTTTATTTTTGTGTTTGTCTGAATAATACAGTCTAGACTTATTATTGTCTGGCAAAATATCGGAATCGGGGTTCAATAGAACATTTCTGCATAGTCCTTTAGGAATATAGGCGTACATGTAAATTGCCAACATGCCATAATACTTTATGTACCAAAATAAAAAGTACCAGCTAAGTACCAAACAGCCGTCAAGTAAAAATTGATTATCTAAATCCAAATTCACTATCTACATTTCTTTTAACTAGTACATTTTATTTTAATTATTCGTCAGTAAAATTGAATTATAAAGAAAAAAATAGTATTTTTTATTCAAAACATGACTGTTTATGATACCAGTAAGAAAGATTAAAATCATTCCTTATATTATAATTGTTCTATACAAATACAGAATCAGAAGCAGGCAATTTAACCGTATTTCTTCCACAACCTTACTAGTATCGATAAAACAAATCGAGTAAGTGCTAGTTTATAGATTAGGGCTCCAGGTAACACAACACCGCTCGTAAGGCTTCTCCCAGTTAGCAGGCTTCACACAGTACCATGTAATATATTATGTAAGTATGTATAGAGAATGGTCGCTCCTATTGATTCAGTATTAACCACCTACGTGGATATACGACTGTACTGGAGTATGTTGCAGAAATAATTCAAATAGATGTTGAAAAACTGCCTCATTGAACTAGTGAGTGCTGAGCATGAGGTCCTGGGACACCTGGGTTCGAATCGCGGCTCGGGCAAACTGTCACTGGGTTTTTTCATTAGATAATTCTCAGTAGCAGCAAGGAGTCTGGATTTGTGCCCGGTTGATGGCCAGCTCGCCCCCTATTACATTAGGATCTATAACATAACTGGTGAAATGGAGTGTACTATGTGTACTTCAGCCTATGCCTTCAGAGAATACAGGCGTGATGTTATGTTTGTATGTATCATGTATGAAACAGAAGTGAAAGACGCGAAAGTAGTATGTCAGGATCGAAGTAAATGGAAATCCGTGGTCGCTGCCTACCCCTCTGGGGAATAGGTGTGATTTTATGTTTGTATGTATATTTAAAATAACAACAGGAACATTTTCTAGTATAGACTTTAAATCTATCTAGATGCAGGATATACCAGTACTGAACACGGAGTGTCCTATCTGACCTCCACAAGACAGTTACTGGTAACACGATTAGTAACACTGGTTGTCAGACTTTCGGGCTTCTGACTGACTATAACGACTGTTAAACATCTACTTATGAGAGCC
Source organism: Abrostola tripartita (assembly GCA_905340225.1). Lineage (NCBI taxonomy): Eukaryota > Metazoa > Arthropoda > Insecta > Lepidoptera > Noctuidae > Abrostola > Abrostola tripartita. The sequence continues at coordinate 101,028 of HG996513.1, read as the reverse complement.
GTCGCGGCTCACGTGCTAACGTGTGACGCACGAGTTTAGGTACCAATGATAAAAATGGTCATCCATCCACTTACCGACCGTGGAGACAGCAACTTAACCTTGACAGGCAGACCTGTGTGACTGGTACTTAGCCACGCGCCCCTAACTTTAAACAATGATTAAAAGATTATTGATGGCGCGTCGAAACCTTTTTATCGTGCGTAAAGAGGTCGCATAATAAAGATGGCGGCGCAGCACTATTGAAGTGTCAAACACGATGAGATCGAACACTTCCCTCTCTGCTGAGCCCGCACAATATAATACTCTCGGCGTTTGGGTCGTCCCACACTACACTAGACGCGGCGCGATTATGCGACGCGATATTGATGCGATCTTTGTTGGTTATATGGGATGTGGCGCGATTTAAGAAATAATAAAGAAGAAGATATTTATTTGCCTGTTAAATTATTGTTTTACATATCAAGTAAGATACTGCACATTGTAATATTCAGTCTTGCTTAACGCGACTTCTTCGAAACGCTAGACTTGATGATGGCCTATATTATAACCACAGTATTTTAAATGATAAATAGTTATGTTTAGTATTTTGTTACTCGGCAGTAACCTAGCTAGATTAGAGTTGTAAAAAAATAGGCTTTGAAAATACCTATTCAAGCTCTATTTGAATATAAAAGACATCATTTCAGCCCGGTATCACCCACTGCTGGGTATACTTGTAGGTCTCCCTTTCCTCTGCCACACCTTCCTGCTTTGAGCGTCTCTAGTCAGGTATTTTTGGCAGTTTTACAAATGTCGTCAACCCAACGTGCTATTGGTCGTCCCTGGTTTCGATTTATAAAAGTTCTTTCCCATTATAAAAGTAATTTATTTAAACATCAATCTGCTTGAAATAATCGCGTCTCATCCGCGACCACGGTCACCCGGCTTAGTATGTGGCAACCCTTACAGATCCCCAGGCGACGATCTGAAGCCGTCGGTAAGAACGCTAAGGGTGCTCCACTGATCGTAAGTACCATCAAGTACCACCCTAGTGTCTTAGTACCAGGCAGGGACATGCCTTATCTTTTTTATACACTTTCCGGTTAAAGATTATAATCCCTTCCATAGTGTTTTGTGCATATATTTTAGTATGTTAAACTATTCTACAGCACGATTCTCTATTAACTTCTGAGTGAAACTGATAAGTAAGCAGATTCTAGTAACTTTAATTTTTTTTAATAGTATTCCTGTCTAGCCATAATGTTGTGTTATTTTGACATTTACTGCATACAAAATGGGGAAATTTTTGACAATTTATTAATTGGAGAAATATGGAAATCTTTTTAAAATTTCTTTGCTTCACGGAGATTTTTAATCAAGTTTTAAATATTATGTAGTTAGTAATAATGTTACATTTTCTAGTGATACTATTCCTTCTGTATGAGAAAGTTTTTTAGGAGGATGGTGAAGAGTTATTTTTTTTTATTACAAAATAAATAATACATGTGAACACAAAAAGTATTCCACACTAGCAGACATAGAGCACATTTTTGGATACTCGTGTATTTGCTGGCACATTTAACATACGTCGTTCGTAATCAATTCACATGTGACATATAAATCGAGGCGCGTCCTCGTCCTAACTTAATTAAATCTTTAATTTGCTTCCCTCGCGAGTTATATGATGCTCGCTATTATCGCAGTGCTCACTTAAGCCTTTATTCGACATACATCAGGAGTCTCGTAATGAAAGAATGTTTCTTTTGAGTGCTGCTATCCTGGTACTTGAAGGGGGAAAAGTGTTTTCTGGAATGGAATGTTTTCTCTTATAGTTTGTAAGTTTGCATTTTGTTAATTAATCATTTATAATTAAATTTATTTTTATTTGCCTTTAATCAAAGCCTTTGTAAAACTTTATTGCTTATCCATTGACGAGTTATTTTACGATTGAAAATAAGCTGTTTTTGTGTTATGTGTGTAATGTTTGCGGTTTTTTATAATCAAATCCGTACAGCCAACAGGCGTAACTGACTAATAGTTTCTTTAAACATAAATATCATAATCTCTTTAAAATTTAAAAGGAGCCTAATGCAGTCTTCATTTTAGAACAATATTAAGTTGCTTAATCTTTAGATGTATTATCCAAAATTAAGGATGTATAAATCTTAATCGAATCGAATAAATCTTCCAATCTAATTATCCAAATACCACTAACATTTACTCTTGAATAAGAAATACGAATATATCTATCTGTGAAAACCCATACCATCACGCTAGTGACTATACTATTGAAGCCAGCACGCACTGGTCCACGTGGTTAAAAATACCTTACGTCTGACGGACGCTGGTTGACGCCGGCGTGTGATCCGCTTAGTGCGTCAAATTGGATAATTTATTACATATATTATAATATAATTTCAACAATTTTAAGCGCAATTTGCGTCTACGAATTATTTCTTATAACTTTAGTATTTTTAAATTGAATTAGCATTTTATTCTTGGTGTGTAATATTATGTATGTGTGTATATCACTACGCCTGTATTCCCTAAAGGGGAAAGCAGGAATAAAGGCGATGTTACACATATAATCGCAATAGGGCCTATAGAGCGTTACTTCCCTAGTTTGAATCCCGGTTCAGGCAAAAAGTAACGTGCTCTCCTTTCTAAAATACATTGCACTTGCGCTAGAGTACGCTACTGCAAACCCCAACGAGGAATAGCAGCGCGACGGTCTACCAGAGTACGAACATCAAGATTATAGTCTCGAGTACTTCATTACAATTTGAATCAAATTATTATTATACTAGTAGTCGCCCATAGGTCGAAATCCTAAAAAGTAGTTACAATGTTCATAATTTATCTTCTTCTCTGTATGAACTTAAACTAAAACAATGCCAAATATCACTCTCGTTTCTCCGCGCGATATTCATAAAAAGTATATCCGAAGTCTTCACGTCCATTTATAAGTATAGCTTACCCAACAACCCATAGCTGGTGTGAAGTAAGCATGTTTTTGTAAGTACCTGAAACAAAATACATAATTGTTATGTAATGAAATGTTAGATTTTTACTGAGGTGCTGTTAAAAGACATGTACTATCACACACAAGCACTCAGACTCGAGACTAATATCTACGGATCACAAGTATTTGGCTCGAGCGGGGATGTGAACATGCAACGTATAGTCGAAGCTCAATAACGCAGCCACTGTACTATTCGGATTTATTAGTAGTTTTGTTTGTTTGTTCGACATTCATGCAATCCAAACCCACATATCCGATTTCGATAAAACTTAGGTAGTTTCATAACATAAAGAAAAGTAAATTATTTAAATAATCTTCCAAGTGTAATTAATATAATCACGCAGCGGTGTTCATCCTTATTAAGTCACTTATCGGGCTTTTCCGACAACAGAATGGAATCATATTCTTAATCAACGGAACTATAATATTTTGATAATATTAGGAAGTCAAATATTAGACCATCTGTTTATTTACTGTCGCCATTACGTAAGCGACCGACGACGCTGTGACGTCACGCGCTGATCTATTAATATCTGCGCAGGAGTTGATCGATACGAACGCGTTTAATTAACGATGCGACACTAGCTATTGACCGTGGTTTTGGCTGACAATTTATTTTGTATTGTTTCTTAGATTTAAATATTTACGGAAAAATTAACTTATCAAGACTATAAAATTAAAATTAATGGGACAATGGTTCGAGTCTACTGTCATTCATTGGGCTGTTGTTGTGGAACCTACTTCAAAGTTCAGCAGTACAGCCTCATAGATTTGGGAAGAGGTAATCAAAATACGTCAGAGAATTTGTTGACCTCAAAATAATAAACAGATACCAGGCTCCCAGTAATGATGAGAGCACTTCGCTATAAATACAGGAGCGTCTAATTAGTCGGCTATGTTGGATTAATGTGCGCGATACATCAGCGCGCGGACACCTGCCTGTCATGTCTGCCTGGTACGTTGGTTGAGACATAACACTATATCGGCTAGCGGGGTTGACAGATTGTTAATATTAAATTAGTAATATTACACAGATTAGATATAAACTTGCAATATAATAATGATAAAAGGACAATTTACAATAAATACACACGATTGTTTTTATACTACCTATTATATTATTTAGTTTACATGTGAGTGCATACAGGTCCACTCCCTATTCCCTCACTCTCATAGTCCGATGAGACGGTAAGACACGACCGGAGAGAGATCAGGCGCAGGATTTTCTGAAACACGGATTTCGATGTGTAAACGGTCACCCATCAAAATACTGACCTAATTGACTACTGTTTAACCCTCTGCTAACCCCTTTAGTAAATACAGGGGTGACAGATAATATACATTTTTGACGACCTGCGTGGTGGCTAAATAATTGAATTTATTTATTTTGGATTCGATTCCCGCACAGGACAAATATTTGTGTAATTCGCTGATGTATGGCCCGAGTGTGGGTTTCTATTTATGTGATATTTTATGTCGGTGACATGCACTTACAATACAGAAGAAATTCCTAGTACGAGTATGTATGGGATATTTATAAAAAATACATTTAGGTAATCAGAAAGTCGACAGGCACTGGACAAATTAAAAAGTGCTTTTAAAAGTATTCGTATATAAGAGAGAGCTCCTTATACCTAGCTATACATAGTATTCTGCATTCTTGTTCGTATTAAAGTAACGTCACAACTATAAAATAGAATGTTAATTTATATTGCGAGGCCGTCTGTAAATAGTGCCAATATACATAACAGACGAGTTGACAACGAGTACACACAATATTTTGATTATTATTTACAACTTTCTTAGCAGCACGGAGTCTAGATTTGTGCCCGGTTAATGGCAATAGGCTCGCCCCCTATTACATTGGGACTTACAACATAACTGGCGAAATATGGGTGTACTATATGTACACCTTTGCCTACTCCTTCGGGGAATACTGGCGTGATGTTATGTTAAGTTCTTAGCAGTTCTTAGCGGAGTTTGAATTTATGACCCGTTTATGGCAAAAACGTTTTAATATCACATGAACTTATGAAACGCCTAAACTGTAGTAGCGCGCGCGGTTACAAAATGTCATTCTTATGGAGAAGAACCGTTACTTTTTATTAGTTCAAAGTTACTCTCATGTTACTATTGCATATACATCTCTGTCAACCCTTCGGGAAACAAACCCATGTGGTTGTATCATATTTTTCATATTCCCATTTAGTTACAGTAAGCTGTATGTTTTAAATCTATCAGCCCCCGTACCATGAACTCTCAAAGCAGGACAGTTTACTATGTGAAAGCGAGACGCCGCTATGTGCAGTGTAATGCGGCGTCCCGCTTCCACAACGTAAACTGCCCTGCTTTAAGAGTTCATGGTAAGAGGGCAGGAGTACTTAATTAAAAGTCTTAATTTTGACAAATATCTCTAGATTTTTAGTCACAGGTTCTATGGAGTATGTTATCATGAATCATTATAACGCGGTGTCATGTGGTAAGGGCTCAGACTCAGTGAAAAGAGTAGATAATACGCGGCTGCATGCACCAGGGGCGCACTCGGCTGGAAGTACTGATAGTCGACATTTTAACACGCGGAATAGAGTTGAGAGAGAATTTCATGGTGGCCTGGTAGATATTCTAAGACTAATGAATAAATAATATTAAAGATAATATCGTGATGAAAACCTTTTCCAGTATTCGACCGAGCCTCCAGATTCCTGCGAACAACACCACAAGCTCCTACTACCCTAGTACATTTTCTTTTCGAAATGAACACCGTCCTGTCGCCATAATTTCAAAGTTCAATACAGGAGCATCCGATTCACGGCCCCTTTGGAAATAATTCATTCACACACGTATATATATATATTCTCACGCTTTTGCCACTGCGGGGTGGGCAATAACTCAGGTAATTTACATCAATGGCGGGAATCATTGTAAAGTTCAAGTAATAAATTTGGCCATTGTACAAGTAACGCCATCTCTTATTGGTAGTCGTAAACGGGGATTGGATGTAAATCTTTTGCTCGAGTGTGGATGTTAAAAGTAGTACCTTTGTTGATTTATTTGTGTGTGTTATTTAATAAAGAAGAATATGATGGTACTTATCGTAAATAGTCTTCATTTAGGAAATTAGGGCTGGTGGAGTAATTGATTACATTTTTATATCAGTGTGGATAAGAAATTAAGTTATATTGCTGTGGTAATTATATAACAGTTTTCTAAGGTGATATTTATCAGTTATTAATCCTGGGTATTAGCCGTCTTCGCCCATCAAGATATTAAATTAAAGCAAGTGCTGCTTAACTTTATGAAGTAGCTATATAGCTACCAGGCCGACAGAAGCAATAAAGAGATCTATCAAACACAACTACCAAAAAATCCGAAAATACTCAGTGCTTAAAACAAAAGCTCTACGCCTACTGCTATCCTAGTACCGCGGCCCGTCGTCCATCATCCCTGAAACACGCGGGGCCCGGCAGAGACGTATAAACCCACTAAATACACACAAGATGAATGGGAATTTACTCTTTGTACGAGAAATGGCCGGCGAGCAATAGAGACGGGAAATATACCATTCAATATGGGGCCAGGGTAATAACTGGTGGAGGATTCAATCCTGGGACGCGTAAAGAACAGTTTTGAAAGCTATTTTTAACCAACTTCAAAAAAGGACGACATCTATTCGACTGCATGATTTTAATTTTTGTTGTATTGTTGGTACGTTCAGTGATTTTTCTGCTAAAAGCGTAGACACAGATTGTGTTTAATTTTTATTTGATTATTATTATTTGGAATTGGTGTGATTTTGTTATGATCTGATGAAATTATTCTTACATAATAATTATATTTTACTTTCAATTACACCGATTATATTCAGATCGGATTCATTAAAAAAAACTGTGTTAGTCTCTCAGGCCCGTTATCAAGTCTATTCCGGTTACCACTCAACTAGCTCTATCTGTCTTCATTAAAAGACACTATGGACTAGCCAATATTACTCATACATAGAAGGCACCCCCTATTACATAAGCCTACATCTGTCTAAAAAAAAATTTGAAATAAATACTTTCATTTTCCTGCACTAAACAAATACTACGTCAATATGCTCACTTCTGCCTACCACTTATCTGTTTCAGCGTCATATTATCTAGGTATATCATTAGGTCTTAACTTCCCAATCCAGACCGGAGTCACGTCTTGTCCTAAGAGCTAGTTAACTAAGTGTTATTACTTTTTTTAATTAAACTCAGTCGAGACGAATTTAATAGCTTGAAGAAATGTCCTTCACGACACAGAGTCAAACTCTGAACTGTTTGTCGGACAGAGGTAGCATCGTATCACGTCTGTATTCCCCGGAAGGGTAGGCAGAGTTTAGTAAATACACATTGCGCCTGTTACGTTTATAAGTCTCACTGTAAAAGGACAGACAGGCGACTGAGAATTACCTAATAGAAAAATCCAATAACTCTTTACCTGACCTGTGCTTGGAACTTAGGACCTCATGCTTAGCCATCACGGTTTGCGAACAATAGAGGTGTCGGGTATTTACAAAAAATATGTTTTAAATATTTTAGCTAGAGACCTTGTAGGCTTGTAAATAAGATGGCTACAGAATGCCTATTTCTACATACAAGTTGTAAATATAATAAGTATATAATTTTCAATTAAAATTTCGATTAGAGTGCAGTAATAAAGTAGTATCGCATTAATAGAGGTCTGATAACAACGTCGTAAATATTATACTATTGTACTGATAGTGAGACAGCGGTGGGAGAACGATATGTCCCTGACCGAGAGTCGGTACAAGCCAACGTGCACTGTATACTATGATAATATAAACTGGTTTTTTTAAACATCGCCCCACACTAGGAGTTCCTCCTGTATCGTGGGTGTGTTTCACAAACATGAAATATCACACACAAACACCTAGACTTGGGACAAACATCTGCGGATCGCACAAATTTTAATCCCGTGCGGAAATCAAACCCGCAATCCTTAGCGCAGCACTCCAATCGCTTAGCCACTGCACCAACCGGGGCGTCGAAATCGGCTGGTCTAGTGGTTGCTAAGTGCGACTGCTATGCTCAGGTTCTCAGTTCAATTCCCGGGTTTTTTCTTCTTCCTATCGACATGAGCCAATAGCCACATGGAATAGGTCATGCCGTGTAGAGATTGGTAAGTCAACAAGGATGGTAGCGAGGTTGACCGTCTAGTGACGGACGTACTTAGGTATCGTCACTGGTGGATGCTCCGGGTCAAACAGTGTTATTGATATTTTCCATTAGGTAATTAATTATAAGTGACAGCATTGATCCTGGATTTGTGCCCGGTGAGTGGCAATAGGCTCGCCTATCACATTGGGACAAACAACTGGCGAAATGTGTAAGCGAGCAATTAGATTTGACGTTTTGTAAGTGCTCGTTTGTAGCTATTAAATAAAAACATTATGACTTGATGACTTGCCTTGTAGGCGTACTATACACTCTGTCTACTCCTTCGGCACAGAGGCGTGATATTATTTTACATTCCTAAAACATCCCCCATTGATAGCGTCCCAGCGCGTTTACATAACAATAGGAATACTTCACGAGCATAAATCACAGACGCTTACATTAAAATTATTGAGTTATAATAGGGGTGGGCAGACAACCTGCTATGCGCTATGAAGACAATAGGACCGCTATTAATTAGATATTGTGGGATGACGTATGGCAGGGGACAATGCCTGATTGTGGACAGAGAATGTGTCTCGTTGGCTAAGTTGTCGCGAGCGCTGTTGCGACCATGAGGTCCCGAGTTTAATTCAGGTTGAATACTATTCATCAGACTGGACACCACCAATCAATTGACACGCTTTTTATGAGCTGTCAAAACGCTGTCCTCCATAGATTTTGTATGGAAATAGGAAGCTGTGACGTCACTAGTTTGCACTCAATTGACTTACCAATAATTGATTTCAAAGCAAATACAAATCGAGTTTTACAGTTAATTAAAAATGTGTAGGTTATTTAGGGGTAAAACAAAGCATTTTTCAGAGAAGTAGTGTATTGGAGTTGTTGGTTAGGTGTCAACTACCCTATTCTCGGGAGTGGAGTTTGGATTTTTACTGGTTTAATTGCAATAGGCTCGCCCCCTATTACATAGGTCCTAACATAGCTGGAAAAAGAAATGTCTCTGTGCTGCACACCTCTGTCTAACTTCGGAACTCTTCTTCCTTGTTGGTTAGGAGAATGCACCAAGTTTGATTATATTTCTTTTATAATTTATTATTTTTTATCTGTTTCATACAATATATTTTTAATTCTTATTTATTCTCATTAAGCTGCGCCTCACATTCTCTGCCCTCCAAGTACTTCCAGCCTGTAAGACTATGCAAGATGGCCGACCAAGCCATAAGACATAATAAACTTCATTTTAATTTACACGCTCGAAGGAAATTAATAAAATAACTTAATACCAAGTTCGCCGGGCTGGAGTCGAACCGGCGGCCCTCGTAAACGTGTTATTTACGACGACGTGAACGGGCTGGCTGCATGCCAGACACTTCGGCCACTAGTTCGCCAAATATTGAGAAATTCTAGACTTAAGCACTATTAAAAAGTAGGCTTCGAAATAACAAAGACTTAGGCTGAATATAGTGTCCCTAGGTACCTACTAAGTACGTACGTAGCCGTAGGTATAAGACCTGGGGACCTATTTCTGGGATGCAGTTTGCCAAAGTGACAGTATAGTGATGTGAAATCGACTTGAAAACACTGAAAATTGTGAATAATGTTTGTTAGTCAATTACGACTAAACTGCTGAACGGATTTGAATCAAATTTTGCTTACGTATAGATTATGATCTGGATTACGACCAAGAATACTTTTTATCCGGGTGCGTAGAGTAGTTCCCGTAGTATGCGAGTGAGGTCACAGACTAAAGTTAGTGTTCTATATTTGTGTTCTAAGTTACAAAGTAAATACAAGTAGCCTGAGAGACTAAGTTGGCCGTTCATTTGGCTAGATCAATATACAGCCTACTTTTTAAAGTAGGTCAGGTCTGCTTTTGGATGGGTGGCGTTACTATTTGCAGATATTTCTAACTGGTAACTATAAATATTCTCATAATGACAATACACATAGTTGTATGTAATTAAATACTTTATTAAAACAAAGCACTGATAGCCGAGTGGTTAACCGCTAAGTCGAAGGTCGCAATTTCCCCGGCATGCACCAATGTCTTTTCGAATTCATATGCGTACTATAAATTAGTTATCAGTTGCTAAAAACGGTGAAGGAAAACATCGTGAGGAAACCGGCACACTAGGAATTTCTCCTGTATCGTGGGTGCGTTTCACAAACATGAAATATCACATACACAAACACCCAGACTCGGGACAAACATCTGGGGATCACACAAATTTTTGTCACACCCACGGGAGGAAAGGGGGTGGTCAATTTTAGGCCGGATGCCGCACGGCACATGCATAGTTTTATTAAGTTGCAATAATTAAAGCCGGTGTAACAAATCTCAACAAATATTCTAAAATAGTCATAAATCAGATTTAACTCAAATCAACAAGTATAGGCGCTTCTGAAAACTTAATATTCTAGTAGCACGGTTCTCAAATTTCATTCCTGTGAAAAGTCACAGGCAAGAAACTGCAAATATCCACAAAATTCGTATTATTAAGCCCCAATTTGTAGTCAAAAGCGTTACTGTGCAGCCTGTGAATTACACCTCCTGTGTGCCATGCGGCCCTGGTACCTGGTGGCTTTATTGAAAATATTAAGTGTTTCAGTTAATATGCGCGCCCGTATGCAGCCTTAAGTAGCTCATGTTAATTAATGAAGCGATGCAGGCGACGCCGCGTGCGAGCCGAGTGCTGCCGAGTATGATGGAGACTGCCTTTGGGGAACTGAGGCGGGTAATATATGAATTGTATTGGTTTTTGTGTTGTATTAGGATACTAGTATTCCCTGGGAAGGTAGGTAACGATTGTTTATTACGATGTTATAAGAAATGTATTTATTTTTGTGAAGGTGGAATTGGAATTCTGCTAGTATCGTTAGGAAATGTGTATGATTTTAGGTATACATTTACATTATAAATTTTATGTTAAGCAATAACTGTAGCAAAACATGCTTTTCTGTATTGTAACTCTCATAACTATACTATAGTGTTTTATACAAACACACTTATATTATGTTGTTTGATTTTATCGAACAACTCACCACGCTATAAAATAATGCGCCACAAAACTCGATAAAAGGTTTAGGCTAATACAAAGAAATTACAAGATTATCTATCACTTTAGCTAGATTATAAAACCGCAGGACACAGCGCATGGTACCTTGTAAAAATTCAATTATTCCGCCATTTTGTAGGATGCAGCGGAACGCGCAGGATGCACTCACTGCTAATTAATTTAAAATGTGTAACCGATCGATCACGGGCGGCGACACGCGCGCGACTAGTCGCATCTGCCGCATGATTAACGATTGCGACTTGTCGATAGATTGTCGGATGTGTTGACGTGGACGCTAATTAGATAGTAATTCATGTGTTAGAGCCATCTGTTGGTGGTTATCGGAATTAATATAGACAAGTAAAGTTTTTACAATTTACATAATATTTCTAAAAAAGAATATTAATAGCTACACGTTACGTAAATTATAATAAATAATTAATTACTTATTTGTATGAGAAAATAATGCGACGATAATCTCAATTTCTAGCAATAAATACCAGTTGAATATTAACGTCAAAGTTTCATCTTCTCACTAATAGATGGCGCTGTTACAAGTTTCAGTGACAATAGATACTTAAATAATAACAATGCGTTATTTTAACTGTAAAACGAATTCAGTTACAGGTAGTGTTAGAGAAATTATGTCAAGTGTCAATACCAGTTAGTTATATGTATTTGTTGCATTGTGTAGAAATAGGTGAGTGAGGCGTGCTATGAGTTCCGTTAACCTTTAACTTTGCTTCGTAAAGATTGTAATTAACGATTATGTTGCATGTAACACTGACTCTATGAAGAAAATACCTAAAAATATAAATACTAAATAGTTTGTAATGTAAACTTGATATTGATTTGAAACATTTTTGATTAATAATGTTCATAAATCATCAACATAAATATCTTATAATAAAGTGAAAATATAATTTTTATAATAGAAATAATTATATACATATACACATTTAAATTCTACCTCCTTTAAAAACTATTTACAACTTAAATATAAAATTAAAATTAAAAAGCATCGAAGTATTCTTCCTCATCGTTGTCAAAAGGAAACGTGCCCAGAAGACTGGCAGCATTGCCACGTTGAATGGCAATACTGATTCTTTGACCTAAAAACAAACCAGCCCTCTGATCACGCGAAGCATCGACTAAACGTTTTGAAAGATCTTTAAATAAGGCTCGGGCGCTCGGACCCCATGGCCCAAATGTTTCGACCCCAAACGGCTCAAAAATACAATTCACAATCAGATTATTGTATTTTCGCCGCTTAAGGGTCTCCGCAGCAGCAGCAGCAGTGCCAGCGCAAACTGCTGATCCAGAAACATGAGAAGGTGCAAGGGTATCGACGCACGTTGCGTCCCACACCAAAGGCCTTCCTAATTTCCATGGCAACAACGACATACCATCTGGTCTCTTTCCATCGTCACGTACCAAGCCATTTGGTTCTAATACAGCTGGTACGCCATATAAATATATAAATTGTATCTATGTAGGTATAAAAAGTCCATTTAAAAATCATAATATTATACATCCTTCATATTTAAATAACCAAGCTACAGATGTCTCGTAACATTTAAGTGACCGCGGTAGTCCAATAGTTTAATTAACAAATTCGCTTAAAATTGAGAAGTCACCCAAGTCCTAGCCACTAGGATATAACTACAACACCGTACTATTTGTCTGGACGTCGCACCTGTGGCCTGCACTTGATAAATGACCGGCCACTAACGACGCTGCCGTGAATATGTCATACGTGACTTGTGTAGGTACCAGGAGGGCAGAATGATAAGGAGATATTTAGAATCTTAGGTATTTTGTAAATATTATCTAAGAAAGAAATCCTGTCTGTTGCTTAGAAATAGACGATTTTATTTCGGTGTGAATAATGGCGATGGGCTCACCCCTATAACATTGATACCTAAAACGTAAGATTATACACCTCTGCCTACCCCTTCAGGGAATACACGCTTAATGCTATGTTTTATTACTAGATACGAAAACTGTTACACTGGATATCAAGAATTAGGTTATCGAGAACAAGTTCTCTAATAAAAAACACACTTTCATCTTTTCTTCGTAAAATTATAAAATGAATCTAAATATACGCGTATCATCAACAGTTTAATGAATATCTCAAAAATATTGCGACATGTTATAATTAATGTAGCGACCAGAGACGGACGCCGGCTAAATATCTAACATCGTGATTAAAATCGAAGTTAATCTTAGATGAACATGCGATAAAATGATATGCTAGCGCAACTTTTGAGTTCCGTAAATTTTATTAAAGTTATTTATTAAATCATCCTTACAGCTATCATTACAGGTTGTCACCCAATGCAACAGCGAGGCCTATTACAAAAATTATAAGTAGTTTTTTATTTTTCATATTTTAGGTCACTGAAAAAATGACTTCCTTGTTGGTATAGTGGTCGAGTTCCGGGTCAGGATGTTGTTATTCTTAGTAGTAGAAAAGAGTCTGAATTTGTGCCCGGTTAGTGGCAATAGGCTCGGTCTATACCTCCTACTCCTTCGAGGGAAAACGGCATGATGTTATGTTTGCCCAGTCCATTTTATATGTTTAACTGTGTCAGTAAACCTATAGTAAAAGTAACAGTCAGAATGCAGGGTTAAGCAACGGCTGCCGCGGTCAGTAATAAAATGGGTGACCATTCTCTACTCATTGATTTATCTTTCGCAATGATCCGCGTCTCTAGCGACTGGTCGCCACCATTGCGGCCACTGTGTACACAATCGGACGTAGTGGCCGACAACCGTAGTTTCCCTCAGTGGCGGCTTTTTTGTGCCGCCGACAATGAGCCGCTTTCTCAATAATGTCAAGAAAAAATATACGAAACTACATTACCGTGAGGGAAAACGAATTTCTTGTTTTTTGGGGTCCGTTACCAGGCAAGGGAAAATGTGTTATTCCTTAGGTATTTTTTAACGTATGCAGTTCAAGGCAATTATTATTATCTATTTTTATAATTGGCGTGACTTTGTCAAAAGTACTAGGCAACTATATTCTTTAGGAGATTATTTTTTGGCCAATATGCAAAAAATTAAATAGAAGAAGATTTTTTTCTCATAAAAAGAATTTTATTTATCTAACCGCATTGGTTTTTAAATAAAAAATAAAACAGTAAACTTTTCCCCAACTCTACATCAATGTACTAGGAGCACATAACTCCAGACTGGTCAGTGGTCACTCAGTCAAAATGTCGGTACTAGTATTATTTATACGCTAGCGTCGAGTAAATATATAATATTGAATATATTATGTTCAGCACAGTCGGCTCGAATTAGTCAATTAATACCGACTGGTGCACATAGTATATTTATTTGTAGACCGGACAGGGCTAGCACGAGTCTAGGAGTCATTACTAAACATATAACATAATAGAAAACTTACATTAAGCACTGATAGCCGAGTGGTATAACCGTAGGACTGCCAAGTCAAAGGTCGCAAGTTCAAACCCCGGCACGCACCAGTGTCTTTTCGAATTCATGTGCGTATTATAAATTAGTTATCAGTTGCTAAAAACGGTGAAGGAAAACATCGTGAGGAAACCGGCACACCTGAGAGATTTTTCAACGGTGTGTAAAGCCATGTCAGAGGCCTACAGGCGGTTAAAACTCTGACACCAGGTTGTTCATCAACCATACGATAAGAAGAAGAAGATAGAAACATCACGCATGTATGCCCCGAACGGCAGAGGTGTGCAGTACACACACATTCCGCCAGTTATGTTATAGGTCCCAATGTTATAGGGGGCGAGTCTATTGCCATTAACCGGGCGCAAATCCAGACAGCTGCTACTGAGAATTACTAGATGGAAAAACCCTATAGCACTTTTCCCGGCCGGGAATCGAACCCAGGTCCTCACGCTCAGCAGTAGCATTGTGAGAATGTTAGAGCAACGAGGCAGTATTACAAAAACATGACTGTCACACGAACAGCGTCGCGCGCGCAGCTAGTAATACCTAAGTCAGTTGACACGTGTCAGCCCTGTCTCGCGATCGTCTGACATAAATCTGGTGCGTGACGCGCGGCGCGGGCGCACCGAACACCGATATACTCCACAGATTAGCGCCGCGGAGCAGTGCGCCGCGCGGGTAGATTTACTGAACTACTAGGAGACTGTGTTGCAGTGTAAATATTGTAGAAAATAGACTTTTATATAGTAAGTATGGTAAGAAGTTATGAGAAAATATAGACATGTTGGAAATTACTGGTTTTGATTTAAATGATTACAATAGGTCTAGTTTATGGGTCGCGCCCTTATCGTATGGAATCCGTCGCTAAATGTAGACCATAATCTGTCTACCCATTTAGGGAATACAGGTGAATAGCACCTGTCCATAATTCAGGCGGTGCTGACCGAGAGGTTCTGTCTTCAATTCCCAGGTCGAGGAAGGTTTTATGGGTTTTTCCATTAGCTCAGCTCATCATGGAGCTTGGATTTGTGTGCGAAATATGGGTGAGTACACCACAGCCTACCCCTCCAGGGAACAAAGGCGTGATGTTATGTCATTGCTGATTAAGTTATGACATCTCAAAGTGGTCCCTACAATTCCTTATGACTTGTATTTTTAATCTTAACTCTCACAAGACGTAACAGCGCTACGAACCGATCCCAATCGCTGTCGAGCGGAGAGGTATTGACACTCTTCACTCGCGCGGAGTGCCGGAGTGCCAGAGGGCCGACCATTGTGCCGCTTTGTTCCCTCCACTCTCTGTAAGTGGCGTCTTACTAGCTATAGCGGTACAGCTTGAAGATACGAGCTACTTCCGGAAAGTATTACTGAACACTACGTGTCATTATCATTGTTGGAATGTACGAGTTCTTTTCTTTTTCAAGATGAGACACTATTGGTGCAGTGGTTGAGTGATTGGACTGGTACGAAGGTTGCAAGTTCCATCCGCGTTGAACTAATTTGTGTGATCCGCAGATGTTTGTCCCAAGTCTGCGTGTTCGTCATCAGCCCCCTTACTATGAACTCTTAAAGCAGGACAGTTTAAGACGTGGAAGCGAGACACCGCTACTTGCAGTGTAATGCGGTATCTCGCTTCAAACAGCGTTGATCAGGTTGAGCAGTTTGGTCAACCGCATTCACGATACAGTTTTAAGTATGGAGCAAATAACGGCCACCCATCCGATTACTGGCCGCAGGTTAGAAAATAAAGTGCTACCAACACAAATAACGATAACCATCCAATAGCTGACCTTTAGCTGAGTATGCATGCCTCACCATTAAAACACAAAAGTACCAGGGCAGCATAAACGACTGGTAGCTCACTTGTGGCTGAACAAAGCGACGAACACAAAGCGACTTCCATTCCACAGCGTCGACCACTCTAAGTCGATATCGACATTAGAAACCAATCGCTGGCACTGAACAGTGAACTGTAAGCACAGTAATAACACTAGCTAAGCCTTCGCTAAGTATCGGCTCGATGTGAGAGCACTCTTAGCTGGAAATACCTCTATTCACTGCAAAATATAACAACGGTTACCCATCCGATTCCAGACCGCAGTTTTAGAAAACAAGTGCCTCCACCAAATAACGACACCCATCCAATGGCTGACCGCAATCAACGTATGCATGCTTCACATTTGAAACGCAAAAGTACCAGGGCAGCATAACTGGAATAACAGACACATTTGCAAACTATAAAAACTTTACTCCTAGAAAATCCTGTACTTCATGGTGTGACGTCAACACACAGCTCACAAGCGTGTTGATCAATGTTCATACGTTAGGACCGTAGCGAAGAAATCCATGGTCTCTGCCTACCCGTCTGGGAAACAGGCGTGATATTAATGTGTGTACATAAAATGATATTGAATTAACTAATTATAGACGCGAGATGAAATCTGTGGCGCGCAGCATCCGCGAGAGATGAGATGAGATGGGCTGTCAGATACATTTATTTTAGGTTCAGACATATTTTATAGACGACACACTTACATCACGGATCATATTTTTAATGTCAGCGGGCGGAGCCGCGGCACACGTCTACTAGAAAAATTGTACTGCGAAATTATGATTTTTATTATAAATATGAAACTTAAAATATAAAAAGTCTGCTAACTACCTCATAGGTATAGTGCCAAAGCCCGACCACTACTTTGCGTGAGGCCCTGAGTTCGATTGCCGGGTCAGACAGAGAAGTGTTGTTTTCCATTATTGATACTCTCCGTAGCATCACAGAGTCTGGATTTGTGCTTGGTTGATGGCAATAGGATCGCCGTGTGTGTGTACTACACACCTCTGCCTACCCCTGTGGGAACACAGGCGTGTTCTGGGTACATAAAAAATATCTCAGTGAGACAAATCTGAGTTGTTTTAAACGCACACGTTTTAATTCCGACGCCACATCCGCGCATCTAACGCGTTTTAATGGGAAACTAGGGACGTGACACGACGGCGGATATCTTATTCGGATATTTAGAGCGGATATTTTAATTTGTGTATAGTTTTTTTTATATATTTATATAAATTAAACATATTGAAGATTATATAAATTAGTGTTAAGCCAATGACTGCCTCGTTGGTCTGGTGGTTGCTAAGTGCGACTGCTAAGCAAGAAGTCCTGGTTAAAATCTCGGGTCGAGCAAAGTTTTACTGCGATTTTCCATTAGGTAATTCTCAGTAGCAGCACAGATTCCGTTATTGCGCCCGGTTGTTTGCAATAGGCTCGCCCCCTATTCGCCCGGTTGCCGGTTGTTGGCATTAGGACCTATAACATAACTGACGAAATATACAACTATACAATCACCGCTGCCTACCCCTTAGGGGAATACAGGCATATTGTTATGTGATTCTAAGCGAATGATTAATTATTAGTTGGTAAAAGTATACATGATGCTTAAATTAAACTTATAAATTAACATACATCGTAAACACGCGGCTCACAAGCGCAGTGATCAATGCTCACGCTTCCGTACGAGAGGACTTTGTAGTTGTTAATTAACTCCGCGAACACATTACACTGCATTAAAGTCTGTACCACGTGACCCAATTACGCAAATCCGGAAATAATTAAAATCCGTATATTTATCCGATAACCATCACAGCCACAGCACTATTATGAAACAACATCAATTTAATAGATCATTGATCTTTACCGGCTATTATTAAACTCTGGCGCACGTGTTCTCTGTTTCGCCCAAACACCACTGAGACACACAGGCTAGAAAGAGACGCGCGTAATTTAATCTATTCTACTTCAAACGTCTCTATCTTTATCACACATAGAGATATTATATGAGTTAGATAAAGACGGGTATATAATTGATGTGTAGTGAATTACAAATCATACGTCGCTTTGGCAAAGATTATAGAATAGAGCAGAAGTGATTTGTGTTCGTGATATAATGAGTGGATGATAGATTGGGGTCGCCAGATGCTCTCCATTAATAGCTTTTGATTTTATAAATAGTTATGAATGACCACGTGATTGAGGGCAGTCAGTTATAGTTTATTTTACTACTGTTTAGTTCATTTTAATGTGGGTTACTGTTGGATTATTCTTTATTTATTTAGATGATTTTTTGAACATATTTTAATTTAATTAAACTGTGTACATCAATTACATAAACAAAGGAGGTTAATGGCATTAGGCTCGCCCCTGTCACATAGAACGTACTGAGGAAATGTGCGTGTATGTACTTACCTATTACACACCTCTGTTTACCTCATTGGGAAGTACAGGCGTAAAGTTATATAATTTGAAAATTTTGAGACTGTCCTGTCATGAAATTTACTCATCACTCCAGAATCGTTTTCCATATTTTATATATAGTGTTTTGTTCAAAAAGTATAATGTTCTCAATGAGTTTGCAGCCTAGTTGGAGTGACTCAAATCACAGCACTCTCCCGTCTAGGCTATTTACTCTATGCCCCACGCACACGAGCTCACGTGATGGATGTGTGTGTATTTCTTAATTTCACGGCCGTCGCATGACGGACGATCGCATATCACTATGTTTTGGCGCCGGAACCACTCGGATAAAAATTTGAATGTCATTTATTTTTGACCAGATATTTATTAGCAATCTATCCTGTTGCGTGATACTAAGGATGCTTAAGTAGCAAGTTAAATAAAAATTTCGAATTGGCCTGGAGGTATTATTTAATGACACGACGTCCGTAATACTAAACAGTACTATATAAATAAATATTTTAAAACAACTGTGTACATGACACCACCAATCGATTGATATACCTTTTATGTCAAAACGCAATTTCTCCGTAGATTTTGTATGGCAAGAGAAACCTGTGACGTCAGTAATTAATAATTTAATTAACTTTATTAACTAACTATTAATTGATTTCAAAAAACTAAACATGTTATCGGGATTTCGGGGCTTAAATAAAGCATATTTAAAAAAGTATTATTAGCCAATGGTGTCAAATATTCGCCTTTAGATGTTAGGATACGAATTTCTTCACAGATTAGTTCAGGTTCTGAAAGAGATCACTATTAGCTGATGGTAGGTCTCGCTGATTTATAAATAAAATATTAACGAGGGCAAATCTTTGATTTTGCATTGCCAATCGTCACTGAAGGCTGACCACCGGATATCGTTACAACGTACACTAAACAGATTCCGACCTATTTTCTACAAATGATTAATGATAACTTTGACATAAGTCATCGGCTATTAAACGACCGCTAGTATGCGCCGGCGCAGCGTGACGGTCGTTACGTTGGCGCAGGCGCCGCGATCTCAGCTGTAACGGAGACAGAGTAACTATGATTTGTGTGGTATTGTTGTCTGCGCGCGCTTTGATCTTCGGAGTTTAATGCAGCGATCGGCGGCTGATCCTTGTTCCGTTTCCGTTCTTCAGCTGCTAAATATAATACTAGAGTTTCTTCAGATCTAAATGGGTTCTACAAACTCAAGCAAAGAACAGAGAGATTAAGGCTAGACTGTAGATATTTCTAAATTATTTGGACGTAACTACTTGTATCGAATTTTTGTCTTCTAACCATTTTGGTAACTTATCAACATCTCACGAAAGTAATAGATACCTAACAATAAGAAATAAAATGTTTCTAAACATACCACGTGTTGCTTTGAGTTCCTTCTTCATTTCACTGACGTATAATTTAGAGTTCTTAACTAAATATCCATAGATTCTTGATCATACGCCTGATATTGGAAGAAATAACAGCTTACCTGAAAGAGAGAAGAAACAACATTAACATCACAATAATTTTAATTAATAAAAGGTTTATACTTTTTAAACATCAATGTTCTTAGTTTTGCTAGCCATACGCTTGTAAGTGCCATCATCATCATCAGCCTATCTCAGTCCACAGCTGGACATAGGATAGGCCTCTCCTATGGAAGGGCCATAAATAAATACTATTGCACTCCAATATATGTACCATGAGTCCCAAAAGTAAATAATGTGAAATGATCAAAAACGCGGGTCAGCTATTATTGACAATATTTGTACCGAGAGAAGTGTTAGAACGTCGCGTCTGCATTCAGATTTTAGTTCACCGCGTTAACGCCAGGCTTTGTGCTCGTTGCCATGGAGATAACAAACGTTTTAGATTGTAAGTTGAAAACGATTTCAAATCATAGGTAAGTACACTGATTAATAATAGGTATCACACAGACCCTGTTTAGTTTTTTAGGAACAGATTCTAACGTAGGAAAAGGTTGAAAAAAATCTTCTAGTTTACCAAAAACAGAACCAAGTTAGAATCATCTGACGTAATCACACCGTACCTTGCGACCACAAATAAAAAGTGACCACTCGGTTCAACAACTGGAGCAATAAGCCACAATAAAGAAAAGTCCATCGCAACAGTTAGTTTATATCCATTACCAATTGGGAGACATTAGCTGGAAACCGCCGGTGACTATAAAACGCAGGTTTCTCTCAGCGGTGAAAGTATTATTCATTCGGTTGTAAAGAAAAATGAAAAGTTATCGACACCACTGGTTATAGCTTGTCTATTTCCATTTCCCTATGAACGCTTGCCTTGCCGATTTGGACGAACATTTGAACAAATGTTTGCCTAACTCACCAATATTCAATTATCAGGAAGTATATTTTAGGAACTAGACAAGTAACAAATCGCTCGAATAGACATCAAATAGGATGAAAAATATTATGGATTCATGCACCAACATAATATAAATATTTTTCATCGATTCGATTTCTATTCGACTAACATTTTGCCACTTGTTTAAGATCTCTAGCCACATTTAATTAATAAATAAACTCGACACGTATTTATCCCCGAAGTTGCAGTGGAGATTTTTAAAAGTAAATTAAGAAAAACCGACCATTGACAAGGAAAAGAGTTTTTGTAAGCCTATTATCAGAAAATGAATATAAAATATAGGTACTTATACTAATTGTTATAAAAAAGGCGAAAGCAAGACTGGGTTACATCCTATTTAACCCAGTCTTGCTTCCTCAAAAAATACTCTAGCTAAAATAAGTACAGTCATAAGCCGTGTCCTCTGCCGATCCCTTTCCGGGCACATTGAAGGTAATAAGTGAGGCCTGCACCGCTTCGATCCAGGTCAGCTGGTAACAGAGGCGGGCATTTTCGCAAAATGAAAATAAAGTCGCGGCAAAAAGCTAGTAAATAAATTGCGAATTCAGGCGCTGTGAAATAGGAGCTCGGGACGCGCGGATATTTTAAGGCGCGGATATTTTGGTTTTGAGTTGTTGTGGCGGATATTTATTGACAACGTATATATATACACATTTATATATAAACAAAATTATTATTGTATATTAAAATCTCGCCTGTAATAGGTACCTAAACTCCTACCTACCCAAGGATTTAAGAGTCCTTAACTGTTCTGTATCACCAGACTCCACAACCATATTTCACTCACTTTTAATAGTGTGTGTTTTACTAGTCGTGGGTTCCGCACCCACGATTAGTCGCCACAGGCGATGAACTTGGTATGGGTCTGATTCATGACAATAGACTCTCCACCCATTACTTTGGACTTATACTGATCAGAAGCATTAGTGAGTAACTTACTTATTGTTGTTATGTTATAACATAACAGCAGCCCTCGGGGATTACTGGCGTTATTTGTTATGTACAATAAGATTATATTAGCAAGTGAAAATTCTTGTAATTAATTTCCGAACAAAAAAAGAATTTTTTCTCACACCGACTGATTTTTATCTAAAACATAACAAAGACAATTACCGTATAAAAAACAACACAAAGTTCATCAAAATAAGATATCCGCTCCTCAACATCTGTAGTGCGGACATCCCCGGCGGATATCCGCGCGACACATCCCTAGTCATCCGGCTCTCCACAGCGCTACGGAACAAACTCGAAACATTTGCATGTCCTGAGCTGATAGTTGCCACCGCCGCCATTTTGCTTTAAAATATCCGCCAGAGTTGCCAGATGATAGTAGTTACAAGTGAGTATAAATGATCCTTCTCTCTCCATCCAATTTAAACAAAAATGTTGTTATTTCATGTATAATGTCGAGGTGCTGAAAGCACTCCTCTTTCCAAAAGCTTAAGAACCTCTTGATGTGTAAATACGGTCACCCATCGCAAGACTCACCTCAGAAAGCACTACTTAACTTCGCAGATAGACAGATCAGTGCGGTACCAGCCCTTCTTAGTGAAAGTGTTATTATAAGTAGGTAATTAATACATATGTTATATGCCCAACAAAAAATTCCAATAATAGTTACTCTGCCCGACCCGGGAATCAAATTTATAGTATACCGCACTTGATACCACTGAACCAACGACGCAACTTATCTCTGGAACACTTTTTATTGCAATTGCATCACAATATTTTGTAAACTATAATGCAAAATATTTGTTTTTAATCGCGCGTCGAGATTTCCAACCTGTCGTCTGCTAGCGGTAGTCCCCGCGACCCGCGACCGTGGTTCAGTATCGACCGCGCCTCATTACCGATGGCCTCGCTGCGGGACCCCGGGACGGCTTCCGCCGGGACTGGGGCGATCCCGGGATTACCACCGCTTTAGGAATGAAGCTCCGCAAGGGTTTAGATACGAATTATTTAATACGACGAGTTTTATTTTGGTTTTTTAATGTCTTTGTATTGTGTGTGTGTAAGTATGTGTATTCCCTGTAGAGTAGGCAGATATGTGCTTGTATATCTTCATATCACAGATGCCATACCGGATGAACACCTCAAACATAATAATCCTGATCAGATCGGAGATGTTCTAGCAAAGGTCAGGTTAGGTTATCCTAAACAAACGAGCGTGTATGAAGAATGTGATGAGAGTGAATGATCGATGCGGCAAACGCCAGAATTGCAGCCAGTCAAACATTTATGTATACTTAAATATTAATTGAACCGCAGTTAAAATGAACGTAAGTACAAAAATTAAAATACACGCTGTAAATTGCAATATCGTTGACACTGTAAAAAGGCTACAAAATGAATTTCCCACGGCGCCGTCAGACGCGCCGGAGATAAGGGAAATATAATAAATGCCACCAATTTCCCGCGACCCCGGGACCGCTGGGCGGTGTCCCACCACTACGCCAGTCAAATTGTTTAAACGCTGGCAACACTTATCAGGGAAACTTCAGCGTCTGCTGCTCACTGGAATGTTGCCAGCGTGTCAGTGTCGCGTATTAATAGGGAGATGTCGCTTACAATATTATTTCTTAGGTTTGATTTGTGATGTTTAATGTCAGTTTTTCTCACGTTTTTTTGTGCTGTTTAATTTCATGGTAGCCTAGTAGTTGACCTTAATGACAGGATTCGAATAATTTGCTCATTATTTATTACTTATTCTTAGTTATCCTGGGTACTACTACTTCTGGATTGGGTTAAGTGGTTATGGGTTTTTCCATTCGAAAATTGTCAGCAGCACAGAGCCAGGATTTAGGCCCGGTTAATGGCAATAGGGTGGTCCGCCATTACCCGGCATGTTTTACAATAACTAGCATGTGTGTGCAGTATACACCTCAGCCTACTACTTCGGTGAATACAGGCGTGATGGTGTAATACATAATGGGATAATAATAATGGGAAATAGATCAGCGACCTTGGTGATGTCGGATATGGTGTTTTAAAATAAATCGGTCTCACGACCTTCACTGAGAGATATCTATCGGTTAATCTGCTTCCGGTACCAAGAGATCTGTCGATGTGCAAGGTAAAGCAGCGCTAGCTGAGGTCAGTCCTTGGATGGGTGACCGATTCTTATAATAAGCCAATTTTTTTTAAAAGAAGGAAAGCTTTTCTAGTAATCGTAGTTACATTGATTGTTAGTTAGCGTATGTGAAACCTTCTTACTTAATACATAATTATTATATGACTACTAGGACCTCAGGAGTTAGAACAACTATGAAAGTTAGTTAGAAGACATAATAGTAGGTCTCAGATGTGCGGCACTAGGCTGCGTGCTTTCTACTAGAACTAGTCGTGAAGTGGGTCGCCGCAGACACCCGCGCTGTCTATGTCGCCCTGGTACTTCCTAACTTGGGGAGTGTGGCGCGCTCTATTTAATTATTTTAGTAATTGACACTAGCAGTTACTTTTTAAACATTCGCAATTATACGATGATAATAGTTCTGGTTTTAATCGCGCACTGATTTATAGAAATATTATTTAAATAAATGTAAAATACTTTTAAACTAATGTGTATTACCAATTCTTTTTTGTGAAACAGATGTGTCCCAAATACAGAAACTCCTTTACTTGAAGTCGGTAAAAAATCCCATAAAATGACCGGCCCGAGAATATAACCTAAGATAACGATTTACTAGTTTTTCACACTACTACATAAATTACATACTTTACCAGTAAATAAGAACATTCTAAACAATGATTAGTATTAGTAGAATTAGAATTCATCCCTCACTTCGTCCCTAAAGGGGGTTGATTAAAGACCTCGAGGTCAACCCCGCTCTGCCCGTCAGGGTCACAGGTCGCTTCATTATGGAGCGCCCAGAACGAGAGGAGAGGTCAATCGGCGGGTATTAGGGATGAGGAAGATTTATCCCAAATATATGCAGAAACAAGCAAATAAATATAACATAACATAGGTGTACGCAGACGTGTACAGTACACCTACATTAAGCTAGTTATGTAATAGGTTTCAATGTAATAGGAGGCGAGCCTATAGCCAGTATGACGCAGATCCAGACTCCGTGGTGCGACTGAGAATTGCACAATGAAAAATCTCAAACCGAAATCAAGCGCAGGATCAAACGCTCAAAAATCAAGTCAAACTGTGACATGTAAGAGATTGAGCTTCAAATATTGAAATTGACGAGAAGACCTTTATTTAAGAGAAAACTACGCCGAAGATAAAACAGTGATACCTGAAATATGTTTGTTATATCTAGAAGCAATGCTCGTCGTGTTACAATCATAATATTGACTGGAATCTGGATAGTTGGAGTCAAAACAATACGCCGTTAATGATCTATATTATAAACGGTAGTAATCTGACACTGACGCAGATATGAACAATATTGAAGGTAAGAAGTAATTGACACGTGGTCTCTCAAGGATGATCATTTGTGAAATTAATTATGAAGTTGTCAAATCTTGTGTTAAGTGTCAATTAGGTTACAGAAAGCATTAAATTAAATACTCCAATTTGTTGTTATTGGCAGTTGACAGATTTGTGGCTTCGAAATCATAATTATTATGTCAAACGCTATTTTGCTTTAAATTTTCCTAGAACATTGATGATATTAATTAATTATCAGTGCTGTTCAAATAAAGGCATGTTAGGTTGATTTGTATTTTAGCCATAACTTTTTATAAAATTAGGGCGGAAAAACAGTACAAATTCAGTTTCCAATGGAGACGGATAGCAGAAACCTTAGTTACTATAAGTTTTATCAACTCAGCTAAATAACAGAGAAAAATGTCTTAATAAATTAGTGGTGGATGACCCCCAATACATTTCTGCGCGCCTGGTACATTGGACCTTATTAATTGTCTAATTCGCAGCGTAACGTCGCCCCTCGCTGACTCGACTGATCAACTGACCCCAGAGGTCTTTTAATCAAGCGCCGCCATATTGGATCTTGTAGATAAAGTAATTGGTGGACTCCGATTGGTAACTGATACTTTTATTCGTTCTTTTTCAATAATGGCGCCCAATTGTTTAAGCCTAGTTATCTGCAAATTCATGACGTAACAAGGTTTCTGAAGAATTATTTGATTGCTGGACTTTTTATTTTATAAGAATTATAAATTCGCAACAGAGGAAATTCAATAGAGCACAAGACGTGTATGAACACAGGACAGGACACAGGACACGGCCGGAGAGAGATCAAACGCAGGACACCTGCTTTCCAAGGCACGGAGAGATCTCGCTGTGACAAACGGTCACCTATCAAAATCCCGACCTGACCTATTACGAATCAGATTATATAAAAGATACCTAGGTATATAATAAGATCGCCCATGCGGCTGCGATGGTAACGAGAAGGCCCCAATGATTAAATAACGCTGATTTAGTTAGGACGGCCGTCCGCCCGCCGCTAACCTAATGCTAGCTGGAGTTAGCTCGAGATACCTGCAGTATCTGCCTCCCTGGTAACACGTATAAGTTTCATTTACATTTCTAGTTAGGATTGGTCGATAAAAAAGCGCGCGTTAGTTGGTCAAACCAACTCATGGAGTCGATTCAACCTCTGACGTACATTTTGACAGGTAATGTATATTATCATGTATATATAATTATACAAACTATATATTTACTGCTCTAGCTTGCACAAAGTGTAGGGAAAAGAATAAGGATGTGGCATGTCATCACATGTCAAGTCTTTATAACACCCCAATGGCATACCGGGAGGTGTAACAAATTAAAATGATCACCTTAATTCTACTAGACCAATCACGCCTTTATCCCAGAGAGAAAGGCAGAGGTGTATATTTACGCCCGTTAAGTTATAGATCCCAATATAAGGGGGCGAGCCTATTGCCATCAACCGGGTGCAAAACTAGACTCCGTGCTGCTACTGAGAATTACCTAATGGAAAAACCCAGTAACACGTTGCCCGACCCGGGATTCGTACCCAGGACGTCGCTAGCGACCACTAGACCACCAAGGTAGCCTAATTCTACAAATCATTATGAAAATCTTTTTCTATGGAATAAAACAGCTGCTCTGTAGCGCCTTGCGACTATATAACATGTATCAAAAATATCTGTAATGTTTTGGACCTGAGCCGGGGCTCGAACCCATTACCTTCACGGTACAGAGCGGGGGGTCAGCCAACAATACCGCATCACCGGAACAGGAAACACGTCACAGTCGATTGAAGCGTGTCAGCTTTCTTTTTCACGTGAGTGCGCCGGCGTACGCCTTGCTATAACTATTATACTACGTTAGTAACACTTACAGGCGATTACACGGGACCGATAGCGTACGCCTGTTCTCTAAATAATTACTGGCGTTCGACTGGCTCGGTGGTCTAGTGGTCGCAAAGTGCCTGCTGATCGTAAGGTCCTGGGTCGGATTCTCGGGTCAGTCAAGGTAATATTTGGTTTTTCCAGTAGGCAATGCCCAGTAGCTGCACAGAGTCTGGATTTGTGCCCGGTTGATGGCAGTAGGCTCGCCCCCTATTATATTGAGATCTATAACATAACTGGCGAACTGTGGCGGCACCATACACCTCTGTCTATCCCTTAGGAATACAGGCGTGATGTTATAATTCGACGACCTGATGCAATGGCTCGTCGATTGGACTGTTGCGCTAAAGGCGGGTTCGATTCTCGCACGGGACAAACATTTGAGTGATCCGCAGATGTTTGTCCCGAGTCTAGGCATTTGTGTATGTGATATTTCATGTTTGTGAAACGCACCGACGATACAGGAGGATTGCATAGTGTGGGGAAACATTTTCTTTTTTTTTTTTACACAAAAAATCATTTTCCCGTAACAATACACTCGTGCTGCCGACCAGCGACCCACTGAGCCTAAGTGCCTCTTTGTGAGTCACTCTGAAGGTCGCTGGTACAATCAACAACCGTCAGCTTATTGTCATGCATGGTGCGTACTTACTTTAAGTTATTTAAGTGTTACCTACTTAAATAACAACTTAATGTACGATTTTTTTAATATCCCACGACAATACTACATCCATACTAATATTATATTATCCATATTAAATGTACAATACTAACTCTGTCTGTCTGTTGCACTCTTAAACGACTGAACACATTTTGATGATAGATAGTATAGAGTAAAAAACATAACATTACACCTGTAATTTCCGAACGGGTGCGGGTTTCCTATTGCCATGAACCGGGCACAAATCCAGACTCCGTGCTGCTTCTGAGCATTACCGAATGAAAAAACCTAGTAACAATTTGCCCGACCCGGGTTTCGTACCAAGGACCTTGTGCTCAGCCTTCCGTTATGCAGTAGACCAACAAGGCAGGCATATAAGGGTAAGTAAGCTTGAACCCCAGAAGGTATATCGGCTAGTATTTGTCGGGAAAACGACGTTGTTTGCCACGCGGACGTAGTCGCGGGCGGGAACTAGTACATGATATATAAATAGTAACAGTAGTACCTGCTGAGCGACAGTTACTACGTTCAATACTCGGGTCAGGCAAAATGATGTTATTGGGCTTTCCATTGGGTAATACTTAGTAGCAGCACGGAGGCTGGATTCAAGTCCTGTTAATGACAGGCTACCCTGTTACATTGGGACCTATAAAATAAAGGCGGAATGTGGAAAAATGAGAAGAATATGCTTAGATGGTTTGGGCATGTAGGAAGGATGGATGAAAGAAGAGTGACAAAGCAAATATATGAGGCGAATGTTAGTGGAGTATCGGGAAGGGGAAGACCTCGGCGAACATACTTGGACCAGATCAGAGATGTTCTACAAAAGGGTCAAGTCAGGAGTACCCTTAACCGACGAGCGTGTTTAAGGAATGTGATGCGAGTGAATGTGGCGACAGAAGTATGCCAGGATCGTAGCAAATGGATATCCGTGGTCTCTGCCTACCCCTCGTGGAAATAGGCGTGACTTTATGTACATATGTATGCGACATGTGGATGATACACATCTACGTACCACCGGGGAATACACTGTGTACGTACATAATTACGCTAGTAACAATATAATGACAGTGACACTCCGAGGACGTTGACCTCGACCATTGTCATCCACTACCAACCATCACGCTATAACCACAAGACAGCCGGGGTCGGCAGCGAGACCCCGTACACTTCCTGCTTGTAATCGCATTAAACAAAAGTATCAAATGACAAAGGTTTAAAGTAAATAGGTCCCAATGTAATAGGGGGCGAGCCTATTGCCATCAATCGGGCACAAATCCAGACTCCGTGCTGCTACTGAGAATTTACCTAGTGGAAAACCTGAAAACCTACCCTCCTGGTCCAGTGGCAAATTTAATGCGAATAGAATAGAATAGTGATGGTTATATTATGCGGTTGACATTATGTTACGACAATGACACATGTCGCATCCAATATTCTATTCTATTTCTCTAGTGTTTTGCCACTTCACTAAGGGCCGGGAATCGAACTTAGGTAGGACCTTACGCTCGCCCAGCACTTGCCTGTTGTGACAATGAAGCAGAAATGAAATATGACCTGCATAAATACGCGGATCACATAAATATCTGTCGAAGAATTCTACAATAAGTAACAGAGGAATAATTATCATATTTATTGTAATTGATCAATTTGACTGCCTCCTTGGTCAAGTGGTGAGCGCGACTGCTAGCATGAGGTCTTGGGTACGAATCCCGGGTCAGGCAAAGTGTTACTGGGTTTACCCATTAGGTAATTCTCGGTAGCAGCAAGGTGTCTGGATTTGTCCCCGGTTGATGTCCAGCTCGCCCCCTATTACATTGGGACCTATAACATGACTGGCGAAATGTGTGTGTGGTGTACCTCACCCCTCTGCCTACCCCTTCGGGGAATACAGTCGTGTGTTAAGTGTAATTGACCAAACACGAGATGACTAACCGAGGAACCAGTTACTGTGAGAACAAGTTAGTTATTTATAACTCGGCAAAAAGTGACAACAGAATATATTATATGTATATTGTCTCAATCTAGACATGTCTACATTTCAGCCTGAGTTTTAGATTTAGTTATTTTACAGGCAGCGGGAATAAAAAACATAACACTGTCTTTTCGCAGTTGGCTAGTTCGTCTGAATTATACAGGGTTATGAAGTAAAAGAGTCACCTTATCAGCCTTCTTTTGGCATCGGGGTTATAAAATAAAAATATAAGCAACTTCAAAAAGATTTTATCTTTACTTAATTTGCACTTAAAAGCTGTTACGTAAGTAACCCTAATCCGTGTTTCTTTCTTAAAGGCATTTATTAGTGTGCAGTTTCAACTGCAGTATTTTTAACCGGAAGAAATTGCAAGTTAAAGTCGTAGTTTTTTTACCCCCGATGTAACAAAATAAGCGTCAACCGTTTGGAGACTATAAGCTCTTTTCTAGTTGATTAAAGGGATGTGTGACCAAGGACATGCAGAAATGTTTGCGAAAACTATCATAAAAAATGCCAATTTTAAACCATTGATTTACTGTCGCTTGCATCATGCATGTCAAAGAATAGGGATATCAATAGAGTTTAATTTAAGCAGGATTATGCTCGTTTATGAAGAGTTTGTATGTAGAGTCTACATAATATGAAGCAGCTACACCTCTGCCTACCGCTGGATTTACAAAATAAGTGACGAAAATATGCAACATAACGTGCAAGTGTCCTGTACAGAGTACCAGGGCGGCAGCGGCGCGAGAGGACCGGTCGGCCGTGAGCGAGGTCGATGACCCGCGGGTTCATTGTCGGCTGTGCTGCGCGGATCGCGGACGGAGGTCGCCTGAGATCTGCTGATAATGCTTGTATTGTCTTTACGTCGCGAATGTTCTGCACATAGGTTGTATGAGATCCTAATATACATGACGATTAGTTAAGAGGTGTTAGGTTAATTCGGTTTGTTTGTTCCCGAGATGTGGCCAACAGCTGGAAATAGGGGCAAAGAGAAAGGAAGCGTTGCCGTGCAGTGGTGTACCAGAGAATTAAGCACAGAAGTTGGGCAGTAATATCTACTTCAGAATAAAAATATTCTTGCTATTTGAAGAGGTCTGTAAATGTAAATAATTATGCTCCGTATCTTTGCTACGCTTTTGCTCGGAAGAGTGAAAAGGTCACCAATAACCCGAATAATGATAATACATACCTATCTTATGCGACCTACCCGAATGCGAAAAAAAATAAAATTCAAACCCTCTCATACCCACTAACAATTTTCACAATGCCAAAGTTAAGCTTAGTCTAAGTTTAAGTACTAGCAGTTCAGTTAATAAAGCTTAGCGTTAGCTTTGTTACCAGGATGACATAGCAATAAGAAGTTTACTGCTCTTTAACAAAGACCAATTCCTTTACGCACAGCACTACTTCGTTTAGAATGTTACAGAGTAATATATTTCCCACAAACCGCATAGATTCATAAAATCTCTACAAATTACTACTAGTGTTGTGGCTAACTGGATTTCTGATGGGAAATATGAATATCGAGTCGTAACCCGTAGCGAGTGGCGCGTAGCCCAATTATTTATGTAACACATAATGTGAGCAATTACCTCGCGCCTGACCTTGACTCTGGTGGGATGAACATCGCGCTCCGAGTGTACGCTGCCTAATACGTAATATTTTGGACGTTACAACTACAGGTAGATGCGCAAAAGTTCCAGTTTGTGTGATTAATAAGACGGACAAACGGACCTCTATTATATAACTGAAAAAAGGTTCTTCATATTAAATTAACTTGACGTAAGAAACGAGACTTAGAATTTGAGTAACTATGGGTATTTAACAAGCTTTACACCCGGGTATCATAGATACAGGATAAGGGCATTATGATACATCGTATATAATTTGACCTGTAATAGGGAGAAAACAAGAATTTCCCATTATATCACATGCCATAACCAGAATCGGGACGATATTTACCGATTACACAAATTAGATCAATTTATTCAGTTTGAGGATAGAACCTGAACAGAAAAACAGTCGAATCAATAGCTACTGCGCCGCACCGCCAATCTGGTGACGCATTATTAAACTCACCGGACCTTAACTACGTACTCAAATAAATGGTACTATGTATTTTCATTTGCTTATAAGAGATTATACTCATACTCAACTGAAACTAATCTAGCAACATTCGTGCAGCAGTGCTCTGCCTATCTCTACGAAATTTAAAGGCACAATAATATACACCTACTAAAATATACGAGTCACCATTTCAATCTCTTCAACAAGACTGTATAACTTACACTAATTATTAAAAAAACAATAACAGCACTAGTCAAGCCAGCGCCCTACTTATCGCACGTACGCGTCGCACGCGTCGTCCATGTGACATGCGTCCGTGCAACGTATTGTACGGACTTGACATTCTTCATACATCTGTACAGTGACGGCCGCCATTGTTGCTAATGACAGCTGTTAGGTTTTATCATCTGTGGCCGTGTTTAATCTGTGCGTTAACTTTTACTGTGCGGTGCTGAATACTAATGAATATTATTTGTTTATGTAATTATAATAATTATTGGTGTTCTGTATTGTTTTTTGGTATTTTAATGAAGTCTCTTACAAACATATTGGTAGAATTTAAGTGTGCTATGTATATAATTGTAATGTGTTGTAAATAAATATATGAACACAATGGTTAATTTTTAATGCTTTTGTAGAAATCTTCATACTTCGAATAGAGGCAAGCAAAGACGCGATGATTACTCCCAAAATTACAATTTTCAAAACTATTAAAAACAGAGGTAAATAGTATTATCTACTAACATAAATAACCCTTTGAACGCCAACGCGGTCAGTTGTCCCCCAAAAAATAATAGTTTCTCTATTGTGTCTACCGCACGGCAGTCAATGTGTTAAGAAAACTAGTGTTTGATTAATTATATCTTCATTAAAAATGATACAACAGCGCTCAATTAGTCTTGAAATATGTTTCATACAGATTACACTAATAAAAAATCTTGTAAAAACCTCCGTTTTGACGTTTAGTATCAACCAACAGATTCTAGAATGGTGCTAACAGAATATGAATCAAATACTAACAAGTAACAATGTACTGTTTATGGTTCACACTTCACTTTCACTATAACACGTATAAATGGTTCGAGATAGTTGATTTTTATTTTAATGGTTCTTCTTTACGAATGGGTAGCTAATAAGTAAATAGTATTTTCCAGACTTTAGTAACTAAGTTAGTCAACAAAATCCCGCCTGATTTTACTTACATATAAAAGCGTAATTCGTACACTTTTTGTAAGTGATTTAAAAGTAATTATCATGGAGTATTACGAGTCCTTCTCCATTGATATGGGCGCCTAGTATTTCGATTATTCGTAGGCGCCTAGAAATGCCACAAAACCTTTTTTTGATAATGAAGCTCCTGTAACTTTTACAATGTGCGCATGATTTTTGAGTACTCCGTATAAACAGACAGGACAGGACAGGACTGAACGGACAGGTGATGATTGATCACACTCACATAATGATGCAGATCATGTAATGACTTCCGGGAGTGTGTGTGTGTGGTAGCTGTCCGGCAGACACGGATTTATAAGTGGGACAACCACCCACCCATCTTAATCTTGAACGTGGGTTATTACTCAACGTTAACTTAGAGTGTACTTAATTTCGTTGGCTAGGAAAATTACTAGAACTGACGACATGACGTGTATTGTGTGTGACCGCCTCGTTGGTGTAGTGGTCACAAAGCGCGACTACGGAGAGTGAGGTCGTGGGTTCGGTTCCCGGGTCAGGCAATGTGTTAATGGCTTATCCATTCAGCAGCACAGATATTATTTCGTGCCCCGCAATGGTATAACAGAGGAAATGTGGTTGTACTACACACCTCTGCCGACTCCTTCAGAGATTACAGGCGTGGTAGTTGGGATGCAAAAGTTTCATTATCCAGGACTATAATAGTATCCCGGATCAATCTTAATCACCACGACAAAATATACGATTCGTTTGATATTATAATAATGTTAATATCGATTCAAATTGATTAAATATTCAATAATTAATTAATAATCACAAATGAAGTCGTTGCAGTTTTCCGTGAATTAATTTTATGTTCACGCTGCTTTATCAACGATTCTTATACATACTGATTTAATTAGTAAACTTACTTAATACATAAATCAACTACTAAAATTCAATTAAGCAAAAATAACTCTGTTTCTATGTTACTGCTAAACCGATAAACAGATTTTCATGAAATTTTGCATGGAGATAGCTTAAACTCTGAGGTATGTTTTAGTTTATCTATCAAATCACCCCTGTTTCCGAAAGTAAGCAGAACCATGGTCTACTTAGTACAAAACATCCAAAATATCATGTTTTTTTTTGTAGATATCTTTCTGTTACTACCAGGCTTTCATAATTGATAGTAGTAGTAGATATAAAGGTTTCAACTCTTTCAACCCAATTAAAAAAAGCATTGTAATTAATGTTATCGATGTACTGTGCAGTGTGCACCCATCAACCTCTCTACCTACCTTTTTATCAATAGAAGCGTAAAGTCGTATTGAAATCCCCTCTATAATGATTCGCCCATTGCTTTACGTGGAACTTGTCAGAGCGCGCGAGACACACGCGTCACGCGACCGATAAAACAATGGCCGGTGAAAAAATGTAGCAAGAAGTGGTAAGGTCAAGTTCTTGGCGGTTATGCGCGCCTAGTACATCGGTTACGAGCATGTAACATAACATGCTTTTTATGTGTTTTGAATTACGAGTTTATTGCGTAGCTAACTAGTGCGAGGAAAACATGGTTTGGAAGAGGCATGCAAAAATCTCATAATCTGTTCAATTCTGTCTATCCCAAATAAAAATGGCGTAATGTATGTTTAAATAAACTCATCAATTAAGTCCATTTACAAGACAAATAGAAAAAGAAACTCGATATCCGACTTAAAGAAATGAGGACGTTGTCAATTCCTAATTTTGTGACGATATTATTATTTGGTTCAAACATATTTTTTGTAAATTCATCGATGGATAACGAGCGTAGTTGGTTAGCTTTTTTAATAAGGTTACTTATTCTATTCCCTCTAGAAGCAGCTGTAATATTTAACCTGTGGTGCTTATCCCATACTCAAACACCCAGACTCGGGACAAACTTATCTTCGGTACCATTTACAAACTACAGAGTGAATATTTCAAACGAGCGATTTGAAACGTACGATAAATAGCAAAAAATACACAAAAGAAACGATCCGCCCCGAATACACAAGCTCTTTTTCCAAGTCGGTTAAAAATCAATCAAAATGGGTTGACCATCGAACCTATGCATCTAATTCTTTTAAGTCGGTTAAACCCACATCTAACGCTAGTCTACCAGTTATAAACAATCCGACCAACTTATGCAAATGGTTCAGTTTTCCTTTCTTTACTACTAACTGTGGAGCGTCCACATTGTTCACGGGCAGTAACTATCCGACTATCATCACTGTATTACACTCAGTCGGTCACTCACTATCACTACACACATTACGCTAATAACGGGTAGTGGCGTGTGACGTCACACTGCTTGACTGCATATCGATTTAAAAGTCTCCGATGCAGTTATAAAGAGCTACAAAACTAGACATTTGGGACTCTTATTTACTACGTAAACTACGTTCAAGCAATTTTGATCTCTATTGCATTGGTGACAAGACACACAGCAGTACACTGGTGGTATTAAAAAAATAGATATTATTTTAATGATATCAATTACAGATTCGAAGTGGAGGCTAAAAAAAGTAAAATAGGTTAGCGAACTTTAGTACAGGGTCACGTTTTTACCCTTTGGGTACGGAACCCTAAAAGCAGTAAATAAGAAGAATATTTGGGCTAGCCCACTTAGCACAGCATACGAGCACAATTTCTTAAGCTCAGTGAATGTAACTTCTAGCAAATTACCAAACTAGCAACCCTCTTTCACGCAGGCGCCCCCCGGCCCCGGCCCGATTCGTTCCTTCATATTAATTCCCCAACAAATCGGTTATAGTTTTCCATCGCTTAGTTTTACCCTACTGACCGCCCGCTGGGTATATTACAGAAACGATATTATATTTTATTAATTCGTACAACTTATTTGGCTCTCAGAAGTATGTATAATATTGTTTTAGAAATACAGGACTTTATGGTTTTACTGGATGCATAGAGCAGCAGACCGGGGTTTGTGGAGTACATTGGGAGAGGTCTATGTCCAACAGTGGACTGCAACGGGCTGATGCTGATGGTTTTATTAACTTCAAAAATAACATCCTTCTTTTTGAATAAACAGAACCAGAAGTCAAGAGAAATGTATATAATATTATTTTATTTAGATGACATTTTTACTCTGTCCATTAAGAATGATCCTTGAAATCGGTTACCAAAAATCTCAGATGCTTCCTAAAATATTATTGAATGTAGTAGTACCAAATAAACATTTTAGGACTGTTTTTACCTCATCAAGATTAAACAACTGAACCGATTTTAATAACGTTTTACATGGAGATAGTTTGAACCTTACCACAACAATATATCGACACGACCGAAGCCGAAGTCGCGGCCGAATTTGGTTCAGCTATAAACAAAATATATTTTGACCTTGATTTCCCTACCTACCTATGTGCTCCTAGTAAATAATTCACGTCTCATCGACCCGCCCGCGGCTTATACTTAATGTAAGCATTGAATACGAGAATATTTGACCATGTAAGTTGAACGAATGTTTTTACTAGTATTGTGCACTACATTTGTCCAACAGTGAACGTCTTCCAGCTGATGATGATTTTGAGGAGAAATGTTACTGGTTATCCACATGGGAATATAGTGATAGCCGAGTGGTATGACCGTTGGACTGTCAAGTCAAAGGTCGCAAGTTCAAACCCCGGCCACGCACTAAAGATTTTTAGAATTCATGTGCGTACTATAAATTAGTTATCAGTTGCTAAAAACGGTGAAGGAAAACATCGTAAGGAAATCGGCACGCACACCTGAGAGATTTTTCAAAGGTGTGTAAAGCCATGTCATAGGCCTACAGGTGGTTTAAACTCTGACACCAGGTTGTTCATCAAGCATACGATAAGAAGAAGATGGGATCTAAAACGTAACAAGAGAGTTTACCAGGCAGCTCTGCTTTTGGGAATTTTTGTGGTATTAAAAAGAAATTTAACAAGGAATTGAAACGTTATGGATAGATAACACTTACTTTTCGAAGTGATCATCTACAAAAATATTTGCCGACTACCGCAAACGATGATCCATAACTGGTAGTCTGGACGTCAATTGGGTCAGAGCTGGAGGTTGCGTTACATTGCGGTATCCGCCGGAAGCCGCGCAGATAAGTTGGAAGCCCACCCGCAATGAACAGCATCCATCTTAGTATTATACGGTGACCTCCTTCTTACTAATGCTATCCGGGTACCAGGAAGGTTCTTAAACTAATTGTGGCGCGACTTTTATATTTTAACAAAACGTTTTTCTTAGGTCGAATTTGAATTGATTTTGAAAGCGCTTAAATTTGGCGTATGTGAGAGTGAAAAAGGAAAAAAAATACTTTTGGTCTCCTCCTTTTGCCAAAGATCCTCGATCTAGGACTTTTGCTAAAACGCTTTTGATGAATTTCTTAGGGCTAATGCGTTCTTGAAAGTACGTGTTCTACGTACACGAAGTAGCAGGCAAAAGCCAGTTAAGTACTAGCAATTATTCCTTTAAGTATAAAGTTACCAGGGTAACAGAGATCCTACCGGGACATCATTATATAGCTTTTTATATTAATAAGTTAACCTTAATACAATATTAATGGCATCTGCAGTGGATATTACAACATTAATTTTAGACATTCTTTGGCAACAGTTAGTTCGATCAAAGACGCATGCATTGCTTAGTAGTAACTCGTGATCGCCCAGAGGTCGGCTGATCGTAATCTATATAAATAAAGATGGATTTCTGTATATTTCACACACGTTCCTTAAACCATTGATCGAGTTGTGATCAAACTTCGAAAGGGTCTCTCCTCCTTTCTGAGGATACCCGAGAGGGTTTCTGGCCCAACATATCTGAATAATTTTTATCCGAATCCCACGCGGATGTAGTCGCGGGCATCAGCTAGTTTTACAAAATAACCTTCTCTTTTTTTCCATATACACTTTATGCCAAATCTCCAACTCTTAAATGCAATGGATCCAAAGTTTTCTCTCCAAGTTTTATGAATATATTAATAATTTATTAGTTTTAATATTAATTGTAGATCCAACAGTTGGATCCAACTAATACTGTAACGCCAACCTTGACCTATTTATAACTAAGCCGGCTGCCAATCACACCGCGCTGTACTTAGGAAGCATTCAATTTTAATGGCGCCATACATCACGAGCATCTGACGCTCGCGGCCGACGTTACATGTATGTGTGACGTCATCCAAATAGATGGAATCGCACAGATTTTACCTAAAGACTATTTATTTAACATTAGACTGTAAGAGCCCTATTTACAGTCAGGCAAAATATTCTAATTGTTATTTCATGGGTGACACGACAAACGATAGATACTTTTGGTTGGAACTTAAAACTGTACTAGGACTCGAACATCGGTCTTTAAAGAAAAGAGAAGAAATACCGCTTGATAGGTTGGGTGATAAAAGGATGATTCCAAAATAATTAATTGTTCTTAAAAACTACCAGAATATCATAAAAATAAGAAAGCTCCAGGCATTCATTTAGTATTCTAGGTAGGTGCAAGAAGGCATAAAGAGGTTTTCAAATCGGCTACTTTAGCTTGAAGGAAAGAAAAACACAAGATTTTTTTGCCTTCTAGAAGATACAAAGAATTAGTACTAGGCGCTCATGAGATGTAAAGCGGTGTGAGTGTAGTCCACAATTAATATGTCGTGTACTTGAAGATGACCCGATGTCCAAGGCAGTTAGGATTACGTTACATTTAGGTTTGTGTTCTAGACGTTTGTCTTTTCTGAAATAACGATGTCACTAGGCACGCAATAGTTTGTTTTTAGACTAACGTTAAATAATTAAAAACAGGAAAATATTTTTTTTATAAAAATCATAAATTCTCGGTTAAAATATGTCATTTCCACGCAAAATCAGCACAGCTAGTTATAAATACAAATACAATTTCTTAACAAGTTTGTGTAAAATATAGAGCGTAGTTCATTAAAGAGTTAATATTAATAAAAATGCCGACGCAGTTTACATTGCCCGCTACACAAACAACTGTCGGCCATGTTTACATAGCGAGCGCTCAATGTAAACAAAACACTATTGATCAACGATTTTATACAAGATTCTTAAAATTGAATAGCATACCGGGGTTATTATTTAGTCCAATGATATGTTTTCTTTATTAGTTTTCATTTTTTTGTCGAAATTCAGATGGTAATCTAACGTGGGTGAGAGCGAGAGGGAGAAACGGGGGATTATTAAGGGGGTTATTATAGAGTAGGGGTGACAGTGACCTTGATTGAAGGGTCAGGTGCGTAACAAATGCAGTCGGCAAGCATAAGTTATTGCATTTAATGAATGTGTGAAGATGGAACATACTTTGGGTTTGCCTACGAAAATATTTTAATAATTTTTTGAACTTCCTACTTGTTTGCTTGTCAAGGATAGGGTAGCTGATATAAATTAAGAATTTAATCACCGCTTAAATGTATGAGGGACAGTGTACAACCCCTTTCGCGTGAAGTTATAGGTAAGCAAAGTATTCGTTATAATAGTTCTCAAAGTTACTGAGAATTGTGGAGGTACTTCTTCTCAAGCTCTGTCGCCCTGGTACAAACTTTGATTGGTTTTGCTTTGAGACCCGTAATTAAGGAAAGTTAATTGGAAAAAGTCCGTATTGCTGCTATTTACACTAAAGAGCTATTTATTTTTATTGATTCGTAAATGACAAGGACAGATTCTGAATGTCTATCTATTAGTTAGCTAAATGCCATGCTGTGGGCTTTATTCAATTATTTTATATTAGAAGAGATATCGAAACTTAAAATTACATACATCACGAATGAATTTCAAAATTATTTTACAGTTTATTATTCCTATAATATCGGGAACCAATCCTTCATGTTACAATAATTAAATTATTTAAATAATGGCTATTGCTATTCAATTTCATTATCTTCCTAGAATTGAGTTCAAATATTTTTGACTAAGCACAACTCCGCGACTCTCGAACTGTACTCCCCCAATTGATTTCCCGACTTGTTTATAAATATAAATGTATGCTCGTTTGTGTTCGGCCGCGCCACTCATCTCCCCTCACTAATTAAAGAGATACAATTACTTCTATATGACTTAACTATTGTTATTGGAATACAGAGCATCCGATGATGAAACTAATAATTTAAAAAATAACGGACGGAACGTATTAATTGCTTGCTACTTAAAACCTAGGAAATGCTCATTAAAATTGTCATAAAAATTAGAATATAACCTATTAACTAGCTTCTGTGATCTAAGTTTTGATTCCTTGGTCAATGTGATAGTTTTTCACGGGTTTTAGAATTATCGTCAAATTATAATTTATGTATTATTTACTTTATCGTTGTTTGAACCCTTCTGCCTCCCTTCAGTTATACCCAATATCAACTCTGCCACCTGTAACATTGTCGTTACGTCATACATTCTCAACAGCGCCACATCTCCGCATGTTATCGCATCCTCACTTCCTCGGCCGTGACGTGTCGCTCCGGTATCATTATTACGAGCAGTTCCGACGCACGCCTTCGACTCTGTAGCGCAACCGTTCATGACGTCATCGACATCTGTTCACGTATACACACCTCTCGTAACTGTTCCATTGTCGCCCCTCTCACTTACGCATGCAAGGAAAACAGGAATATTCTTACGGAAAGGAAAGGGACAGAGCTACCTGTTGGCGTCCCCCAGGGAACGATTCTTGGGACAGTTTATTCTCATTTTATACATTGTAAAAGTTTGAAAGGGTTGTTTTGGTAAAGCGTTTGTTTCGCCGAGTTGTTACTTTTTCTTATTGTCGCGCCGAGGTTGGCGCTCCTTATTCCAGGGGTAATTAATTTTGGGAAACAATGGAGTTTTTGGAGTAATTGGGAAGGATTTTTATAGGTCATGTTTTTTGTGTTGAGACTTAATTACTGTCTGTAGCGAGATGAGGCTCCGTGTCACCGATCTTTTGATTAACCCCGAGAGAGCTGTGAGGGAATATTTGTGAGGGATTATACGAACATCCCGGAATGGGAAGTTCTGTCTCGACCGTATATTATGATTTGTTAGCTCGTTTGTGGTTTACTTATAAAACGACTGAAGTTACATGAATTACTTATGACACCTACGCCGCTCAGCAACGTGCATACAAATTTGAACCCTATTGTAATCAACTTACGTCTTCATTTCGTATTCTGCAAAACCGAACACGCGAAAGTATACCGATACCGATACGCACTATATTAAGTCCAATACAAGGGCGAGCCTATTGTTATGTGCTGAGCTCCAATCAATAACTCAGTGGCCAGCGATTTGGTTTTCTCTACAAAGAGTATTAAACCCTTCGCACTGGAAACCCGTATACAACAAACTTATATATACCCGACAAAGATGTATAGATCATCAACATATCGCCAATTATTTTATAGGTCCCAATGTAATAAGGGGCGAGCCTTGCCCTTGCAACCGGGCACAAAGCCAGACTCCGCGCTTCTGAGAATTCCCTAATGGAAAAACCCAATAACACTTTATTCAACACGGGAGTCGAACCCAGCACATAACGCTCAGCGGTCACAATGTGCAACCAATAGACCAACGAGGTAATTCTGAGCAACTGAGCAATGAACTGCAACTTTTCTTATCCACCGTTCAACTGTGAATTGATTGCATTCCTGACATCTTTCAGTGCTATGTTTATGAATCGCGCGTCGAGCATTCCGATCAGTGCGCATGACAGGCCGCGGGTGCATTACTAGCTACGGTAAATAAATAAATACACGCTCGTAGTGGATGTTATGTCATACACACGCGATTAATATATGTATTACTGTCAGTGCACTGGCTTGGACTAATTACTTTAATTGACGGGCGT
The DNA here is from genome assembly GCA_905340225.1 of Abrostola tripartita. Classification (NCBI taxonomy): domain Eukaryota; kingdom Metazoa; phylum Arthropoda; class Insecta; order Lepidoptera; family Noctuidae; genus Abrostola; species Abrostola tripartita. The sequence continues at coordinate 58,696 of HG996513.1, read as the reverse complement.
ATTGGAGACGTTTTTAGGATTGCATTTTGAAGGAAAACAGGTTTAAAATCATGGTCAGTAACTTTTGTAATAGTTTACTTTTTAGTTATTTTACTTACATAATTATAATCATTATGAAGAAGTAATATATGTACCAACCTATCTTTACAATCTGAGTGGTTCTTCTTTTGAGTGGCAAGTGTATTAATCGAATTAGACTCTTAGATTTCTGAGATCGCTCGGTTAAAAAATAACAGCCAGGTACGTTTTCACAATAGCTCGCATACAGAAATTAATTAAACAAAAGCAATTTACATCAAAAGAACTTCAATCTAAAAGCTTTAATTATTAAATTAATTATCATGTTAAAATTTCGACAGGTAATCTTTAAAATGCCATAGTACCACCTCTATAAATAAACAAAACCCAACGCCATGATACAAAATGACCATAAATAAACCATAATTACGTACTAAGGCCGCAGACAGAGGCAGGATCCATCCAGTCCTCGGGAACTCGACACCTGCGCGGTTGCCGCTCCGCCACGCGCGCACAATGCGTGCACGCAACGGCAACGTCGCTCAGGTGAAGGGGCGCGCGCCCCGAGCCAAGTGTCCACATTATAAAATATGTTCTCCTGGTATTATGCGAATGAATTAGGGTGTAGGTCATTTAATTATGCAATTTTAACTTTTTGTGTCGGCCGCCTGTCGTGGACAAAGGTTTGCATTTCATTTATAATGGAAGTTGGGATCGATTTATACTTACAGGACTTGTGCTTTGCAGGTAATCTAAGTTTGCCATGATTGCCTGCAGTGCTTAAACTTTTCTATCCATAGTTTTTTTACATTATTTCTAATGGTTCCGCAATTCTGTTATAACTTTCGTCTATAATGGCTAGTAAAACTAATTAATTGTTAAATAGTTTTTAAAGGAGGTAGAATTTAAATGTGTATATGTATATAATTATTTCTCTTATAATAAATCTAATTCAAATTAATTGTTTAAATTAAAGATTTTGAGGCTTTATTGGTTCCTGAAGTGTTATTTTATTAAAAACCATTTGAAAATGTATTACTATCTACTATATCTACTATGTATTATATCCTATTTTTTCACTTCCAATATTTTTAATTTCAGTCTTCAGTTCTGAGTTCTGACAGCCTAGTACCTCCCATTCCCGTTTGATGTATGTTTATAAATGAAAACTCAATTTGATAAATTACTTAGTTAAAAAATATCTGGAATCTTGCAACTACAGAGTAATCCATATTCCAAGGCTAAAATATAATTGAATCATAATTTATTACTGTCATATAAAGTGACTTTGAGAGATGGAGTGAAATATTAGGTATAAGAAATTGGTGTGGAAAGGCGGAGATGGTTTGTTGAGCTTGTTGAAACATGAAAGATTTCCAAAGCAAGTAAGTTTAAAAGCCTTCAAAGTATTAAAATCTGAGATCGTCTCCAGAAAGGCCAGGAATAGGCTATGAGCTTGCATGGCAGGTCATTTTCGGGTCTCGCTTCCACAACGGAACATGACCTGCCATGCGACGAGCTCGTAGTTGGTTGCATTGACTATTGAAATTATCAACAAAACGGCAATATTGACGCTTGCATTACAGTAACGTAACGTCTGTACTTCTGGAAGGAGAAGCTAGATAGAGGCTGGTGTGTAAGTACCCCACACAGATCTCCAGATACATAAATATTGTTTAATATACAAATCCTGACTCCGTGCGACTTGTAAGAACAAAATGATACTGTCTGACCTGGGTAAAGAACCCAGGAACTCATGCTAAGCAGTCCCACTTGCAAAGTACTAGACCAAAACATAAATAATTATAAATTAAAATGATAAGATGTCAGACCTACCATTAAAGTGCGTTGTATGTAAAGTAGCAAGTCTATCGATTAATTCTCAGAATCGATTATGATCGTTTAGTAGTCGATTGTCTGCTAATTGCTCGCCACTTTAGTTCGAATTGAGTTTGAAACTTGGAGAGAACACGTGCAAGGAATTTGGGAGACATTTTAATTAAAATTCGTTTCTTCCTTGTATTAAGCGCTCTGACATTTGGTATTTAGTTATAAAAGGGTTCATAGCTAGATAATTGTCACGCATATTAGTCAGACATAGGTTAAGCATCCCGGACTGCGGCCAGATCTTGGATGGATCTACGCTTTCGTGCCTCAAAAAGCGTGTAAAGCCGTTGATTCTGCGCCCGATCTCTCTCCGGTCGTGTCTTACCGTCCTGGACTATGAGTGAGAGGGAATAGGGAATGTACCTGTGTTCACTGTTCACACACTTGTGTAGCTACCTAGGTGTTGAGATTGTCCATGACCGACATTCGGTCTAAAGGACACAATTATTTTATAACTATTCTCGGAATCCGCTTAGTCGAGTTTGAAATACAATCGCCTAACAATGATCTAACTAAATTAATATCGAGAGCGCTCGGCCCGCCTGGCTGTTCGTAAAACAAACTATACAGTAACAGAGTAACAATAGTTTAGTTAAATCTGAACGAAGTAAGGAGAGAGGTAATTAAAATAGAGTGGGCACAATAGGAACACTCTACGTCAGAGAGCTCGAGCGTTGTATAATGTAGGTAGACTTATGAATGCCTGGTACAATACGTTCTTTGATTGTGAAACAATATTATAAACTTCGTCTGCGAAGTTCGAACTTTCTAACAAACAGCGGCACCTACCGGGTCCAACAATAGCTAAGAAACTACATCAAAATTGGTCAAGCCAAGTTTAAGAGGAGAATACGAACATGCGCATCGAAATTCTTAAGAAGTAGTCTAGTACCTGTTTATAGCTGAGTGTAGCATGTTTGATTCCCAGGCCGAGTAAAACGCCGCAGTTGTCCTAGTAGGTAATAAGTAATGTTTCGCACTCAACCATGGGACATGTACTTCACTAGATAAGCGTCAGATTTAGTAAACACAACGGTAAGAGTGATCAAATCATAATTGAATAACAAATTGCGGAACATTGCTGAAATTGAGAAAGTTTAATAATATTTTGTCACTATCTCGATAATATTAGACTGAATACCAAAACAATCTAGGATACCAATTTTAAACACTTTAAATCTACAATAGCTGGACAAACTGTACACCATTCTAATGTCTAAAGAAAAAACAGCACGCTCTCGTTTCGTGCTTGACCAGCGTTTTTTAAACAAAACGAATTCGCGCAATCGATCGAATGATATACTTTCTAACGGTCACCGCAGTACATTGAGAGCAAGATTGATTCCAACCTGCTCGCCATTATGAGAGCCTGGTACCTAAATCAAAAGAGAAATGCGTTTTTTGTCTAGTCATCTCCACGCTTTTGTGTCGTTGTAAGTAGAGTTAGTAGTTACTTCAAAATCTTTTGGCTTGTCTCGATTTAAAACATTATTTGCTAAGTCTGGATTTTTTTTAGTTTAAATAGTAGAGGTGCACTAGGGTTCCACATTTCACTTTATTATATACTCTATATGAGGCGACGTATTTTTTATACATTTTTTTGCTTTTAAAAAATGTTGCTTCACACTAGGAATTTCTTCTGTATCGTGAGTGCGTTTCACAAACATGAAATATCACACACCAACACCTAGACTTGGGACAATCAAATGTGGATCGCACAAATTATTGCCCCGTGCGGGAATCGAACCCGCAACCCTTAGCGCAGCAGTCCAATCGCTTAGCCACTGCGCCCAATCAGGTAGTATTTCAAACTTTTTTGTGATGAAGGAAATGTAGGAGTGATTTGTTGAAATACTTCGGCCACGTGACTCCTTAGTATGTATGCAGAATAATTAATGAGAGTCAATAAGATGAAAGTCAGGATCGTGACAAATGGAAAACCATGGTCACTACCTACCCCTTTAGGAAACTTATTTATCTTTATGTGACTGTGACTGAGTGTTGGTTTAGATGCATCCGTATAATTGGAAACTGTTGGGTCCCAACATAGAAAAGGTTTAGAAAGAATATTGAAGGCTGGCAGAAGTCGTAGACTGGCTGGCTGACTGGCTACCAGGGTATCATAACCTTTAAGAGAACAAAGAACTGTTCTCTCATGTATTTAACATACACCTCACGGAAAAACAACGTGATTATTGAGAATTCTGCCGTTGTGGAATAATAAATGCCTTTGTGTCAAATCTGTACAAATTCTGTTTGTAGGTACAGCGGGACGAGCCGTAATGAATTCTGTGTCGGAAAAATGTCAGCTTTGTGGTGACAATCAGTTTGTTATTTACGGAGAGAGGAATTTGTCACGAGAAGTAAGTCGATAACTTAGCCTCGGAATACAGGAAGATGTTCAAGTTAGAATCTCAGGTTCTTTGTTTTAAGAAACATTTCGTTTCATTACATTTCGTTTGCTTAATTTCTAGCACCACGTAAGTTTTACGCAATTTTTCAAGAGAGTAAAAAGGATGGTGTTTCTAACTGTGCTACAATGATACAAGCGTTGTTTTTTATTTTTTAATAACGCCTCCTATGTTAGAGTAGGTAGAGACCACGGGTTCTCTTTAGCTACGATCCTGACATACCTGTTTTCTCTCATTCACTTTTAATACATTTTCATACAAGCTGTTCAAGGTACTCCTAACCTAACTTTTCACCAGAACACCTCCACCACTTGTGACGACCAGATTGGCGCAGTGGCTGAGCATTCGGACTACTGCCCTCAAGGTTCCGTGTCCGTACGGGACAAAAATTTGTGCGTTCCGCAGATGTTTTTCCCGAGTCTGGGTGTTAGTATACGTATTTCATGTTTGTGATACGCACCCAAAAAAAAGCCGCAAATCAAAGCCGAATTCACAATTGAATTTCGACTTTAAAGATTGAGAAAAGTGCAGAAGTACTATATTGAGTTCTAAACACATTAACAAAACATTGTCTTCGGTAACGTGACATGTGTCAACTATTAGAGCATGTCTGAAACATGTAATATTGCCAAAACGCTGTAATACGCGACCATTAATAATGTCGACCACATCGGTGTTGTGTGAGCCCGCGCCCGCCGACCGGCTACCGGGTGGTCGCCTGTGTTAGTTGTGAGTATAACTCTTGACACAATGTTACATCTGTCTTAGAGCAGATGCCAATCTACTGGAAAACGGAACAAAGTGACTCTAGATTTTAGAAAGGACTTAAATTAAGACAAATTTAAATTCAGACATGAAATTGAAACCAATGAGGTATTTTTAACTATGTTCACTTGCTGCTTCTTCTGCGTATCGGCTTGAGCCAATAGCCACATGGAACAGGTAATGCCGTGTAGAGATGGTCAGTCAACAAGGATGGTAGCGAGGTTGACCGTCTACTTGCACCCTATTTGTTTCTTGCTCTAATGTATCTTAAACTGGCCATAATTTATGTTCACCGAAGTTGATCTCTCATCCGCCATGCTTTGTCAACCATTCATTCATTCTATCTTTACACCCAAACCATCTAAGTGAACCTATATAAGCGTACCTTATCACACTGAACTTCCCCTTATGTAAAAGCGAAATGTCTATCTGTTTGCCACCTTATAACGACTAAACCGATCGTAATAAAATTTGATAAGAAGAAAGTTTCAACTAGAAAAGAACATAGATTACTTTTTGTTTTGGAAAAGACGCTTGTTACAAACGAATTTCGCCAGTTTTAAGTTACCTATAGCTCCCAGTGTAATAGGGGCTAACGAATTGCCATTAACTGGGTATAACATTGCCATAAATACAGAATTCAGACTCCGTGTTGCTACTGAGAATTACCTAAGAGAATAACACAATTAAACGTTTCCCGATCCGAGGAGAACCCGATACCCCACGCTCAGTAGTCGCGTGTTGCGCAACGAGGCAGTCTAGGTAAGACGTAATCTTCACTAATTTAAAATGGACCTTCAAGGTACACATACGCTACTATAATCCCGGAAAAGTAACAACATTTTCCACGAAGACGAAAGTCGCGGGTTGAGTTTATCTACATTTTATTTGCAAATCATGTATTAAGTGTCGCTCTAAATCTATATTTACGATGCTCAGCAGATAGTAATAATATTTGTAGCGTAAGGCGTGTCGTCCCGGTCCTGTCTACTAGTCGTGAACTTGTGACAGCCTCCCTCAGGGGCTCATCTGAGACGCGGACATTTATAGCCGTTAACTTGCATATCTGTGACGGATGGTATTTTATGTTCATCTGTATCGGGTATTGGTTGAAAATATTTACATATTACCAAGATTTAAATCGATATTGGGACAGAAGTGCGGATTAAAACGTGGTGACAAAATCTGAATTACTTACAAACGTTATGACTTTTTGTGTCATTTAAGCTTAAATCAAAATTGATAAAGGAAACTTGAAAAATGATGGACGCGACCAGGACTTGAACCTGCGACCTTCGCCGTACCGTGGCGTATGTCAGTTTTCGCCTTCGAATATGTATGATTCACCTTTTTTAATCCTCTTTTTAGCCAAAAGTTTATTATGGTGCGTATACATGGATTTTAGACACTTTACTAACCCAGTAATGGAAAATATTAGACCGATATCACAGAAAATAGTCACTGCATGTCATGTCATGTCTCTAGAGGTAGGTACATAATGAAATAATAGTATTTTGCAATTTATTATTAAAAATAATCCTTCATAATTTATGACTACCGTTTAATTAATGAGAATCTTCATGTTAATCTCCTTGAAATATTCACGCGGACAAAGTCGCACGGTACTTACTAATATATAGTTAGTTGTTTAATTTAATTAATTACGTCTTTTGTGTGTTGTTTTAATTCTAAGTACTAGAGGAAAGTGACAACGTGTTTACATTGTAAGTACCAGGAACTCATAAATATGAAGAGTGCGTCGTAAGTGAGTTTTATGACCGACGAGGTTCTACTACTATGCTGGGAAATCAGTAAAGGGCTTTTTAAACGACTGAAAAAAGTAGGCTCTCTTTTTATCAGTTTTGTTAACTGGACCAGTTTTGAACCGATTTTAAAAACCAATGAAAATTAAAAAGAATCTACTCAAAGCGTTCTCATCACTTTAAAACTTTCAGGAAATAGTAATAGTTCTAGTCTTTTCGTGTTCAAATTATTATCATTTTTAGTAACCACTACGAATTATAATCTAAAATTGACGAAGTTTAACTGAATTATTAGTACCTGGCAAGTTGTTCTACCGACTGTACCAGCCACAAGTCGGCACAATCCTGAGTTAGTCACAACGGCATTGACCTTCGTCTGTTGCACCACATTTGATAATGTATCGAACTTCGTAGTACATAGCGTAGTCCGCGCACAAGTAGTACGTAAGAATTCTAAGTAATGCAGTAATTTACGGTAAATTATAGATGAAGCCTACAATGTGACAGATTACCACGTACTTTCATGAAGTTCTGGTACTTTGGGCGTTAAGTAGACAACCAAAATTATAGATTATTTAAGCCCTAATCGCTAGTAGTTTTAGCAACTTTTACTAGGTTTTTAAAATATTAACTCATCATTGCCACACAAGTTGGGTAAAATTCCCACAGTATTCTTAGATTTAGAGTCTAAGTTTTATCCACTTATGATCAAAATATTAAAACCACCCAGCCCTTCTATACTCCTACCTATAATCCTATCCCTGTATTTTAGTGTCTTGTCTTTATCTACAGCTGTCTACTTTTCTAAATAAACACTTGTTTCCGAGAACGGTACGCAGTCTTAAGTCCAGGCAATAGATCCTTAAGTTTTCTAGCATCTATGTCCTAATATTATACCTTTCGTGGAATTTCCTCACACATACAAGATACGCCTGTTTCCTAGAAGGGTAGGCAGAGACCACGGATTTGTATTTCATCATCATCATCCGGTTGTACTCGCGTGTTTCAGAAATGCCTGAGGTTTAGACTCAAACCTCAAGCGGAGGCCTTATTCGTGAGTACAACCGGGGTAAATAATATTTAATACTTTAAAATGGCCGCAGTAGCGATGTTAATCAATGATTAATTATCATGGACACGATAAAGTTCAGGTGTATAATATAATTCATTGGCGCGTATTGGTTGTAATACAATGCCTGTAGCTGGAGGCTGGCCGAGTGGCTGTGGTTGTGAGGTGAGGTGAAGGGATGGGATCGACACTACAGCCGAGGCCGAATTTTCGGCAGATCAAATTGTACCTAGTAATATTCGGCCTAATGAATTGGCTGAATATCAATCAGTCTTACAGTATGGGCTAGGCTGTACATTGCTAACAAATATTTGGCTAAATATTCCAATTTCACCAAGCTGAATTATTAGGGTTATTCCGTCGAGTGGAGCAGAATTTGCTTTTACATTGAATATACTGTTATATCAATGGTTTATTCATTTGCAAACACGTTGCGGGTTCAGCGGAAGGTTTAATTAATGTACAGAATCCTTTAATTTGTAGTTGAGTACATCAGTTTACTATTCTGTAAGTATTCGACATTCGATCCGAATATTCAGCGTAAACTCATGACGTATTTATTACTAAAACATCTCTAGAGAAACAAATAGAGGTGTGTTTGGATTTGACGCGGATATTAAATAGAGAAGTATATTATATAATTAACTACAGTTAAGTATATACCCTACCTGGCGCACCCCATTCATAGAACATGGAACAATCGACTATTTGAGATCGTGTGTCAGCCTTTGTTAGGCACTCTTCGTCATTATTTTGACATTTCTGTCTATTGTACGGTGAAGTAGACGTACGATACGCTTATGGTAGCCTGGTACTTCACTGGATATCAGTTTTTCAACATCGCGCTTGATCAATAGAGAGGAAAACGTACGTCAGATCAAGTTGGTACCTTTCTTGATGATCTAATTCGAAAATGCGTAAACATCCGGTGTGACTTGTTTTTCCACAAATCTATGTATTTCGGAAAGGACTCCCTTCAGTCCTCAGAATGTCGTGACTTCGTGAGTACCACCACGTACCACTAACAATGAAACTCTTGAGAAAACTAATTAACAAAGATTTCATTTAGTTAAAAGAACAATTTACATTATATACACACACGATTGTTTTTATACTACTTCTATACTATACTTCTATTATTAAAACTAAAAATATATACATACAAAAAACATCAAATAATTATGCATCAAAATATTCCTCCTCATCACTGTCGACTGGCAGGGTTCCCAAAAGGCTGGCGGAATACAAAGATTTCATAAATTTAACTTAAGAAATTTAAATTCTAATTCTAATCTGATAATTATGTAGATACCAACTTCCATAATATCTAGCTATTTGAATAGTAGCGGCGACTGCTGAACATGAACTCCTAGGTTCGAAACCCAGGCCGGGTAAAGCGTTACTGGGTTCTCATTAGGTAATTCTCAGTAGCAGCATGGAGTCTGGTTTTTTTTTTAAAACGTCGCCCCACACTAGGAATCTCTCCTGTATCGTGGGTGCGATCACAAACATGAAATATCACATACACAAACACCCCAGACTCGGGACAAACATCTGCGGTTCGCACAAATTTTGCCCCGTGCGGGAATCGAACCCGCCACCCTTAGCGCAGCAGTCCAATCGCTTAGCCACTGCGCCAATCAGGTCGTCGATTTATGCCTGGTTCATGAAAATCGGCTCGCCCCCATTACATTGGGACATATAACGGTGATGTGGGGTGTACTAAATATGTGCACCTCTGCGTACCCCTTCGGGGAGTGCAGGCGTGATGTTATGTATGTTGTAATGATTGGTACTTTTATATAACATCTAGAAATAATAGTTGACTTACAGTATGGCGGCGCTACCTTATGACCGAAATAGATTAGTGCACGACCAGGGAGACAGGGATTTACATTATTAGATTATGAGCACCTTAATCCTCTTACTGTGCTTAATTATGGCTTATTGTCTGTATGCCGTGAGGGAAAGTGAAACCTGATTTTACTACTCTTTCGTTTCTGGATTCCATAAACAATTTCAGACACCAATTAGTTTACGTGCAGAACTTGGATCTTGAGACTAGGAGTTCAGGAAATACAGGAGTAGATTTAAAAGTTGTAGAATGATAGAAGTATTTTCCCAATCACAGGTACTTAAACAGGAATAAAACAAGTAATTAGTAATACAGTTACAATACAAAACAATTACTATAATCTACGCCTACTTTAATTTCTGTAGCAATAGCATCCTGGTAATTATACCCTTCTGGTACCTCGCTCTCACTAAACACGTGTTTGTTTGTTAATTATATTCATATTGTTAGGCATTGATAGTGAATAAATAGGTCTACCATATAGGTCCTATCCTATGTAAGGTAAGGAGCCTAGCCCATTCTTTTACTGAGAATGCCTATTTACGAAACATGACTTTTCATATCGCCTTGTGGCCTTAGAACCGAATACACTGTACAGCTAAATAAATGCTGTAAAGTTAGGTACATTACGTAAAACTACATTAAGTGATGAAATTCGGTAATAATCCCGTAAATAAACACTTCGGTCGTCATTATTAATAGGATTATAGTAATTAAACATTCATGATATAATAGTATTCATTAAATATTTGACAGGTTATTCATTAAGCAGACAATTTGATTAACAAGTAACAACTAAATTACACTCGACCTTCCCACTATTTAGGCAGGAATCATCTGCTTGGAATACTAAGTTATAAACAATTATCAAAATGTTTTAGTTCAGTGCAAACTTACTTACTAAAATTGTGTTACATCAATATTTCACTACTTTCAATTCATTTTTAATCGATACTACGAATTTTCTTCGCTTTTCCCGGAATAATAATAGCTATTGTGACAGACGGACAAAGGCTTAACTTTTAACTATTTTTACAGAATGTCTAATAAATAAAGTTTTCTGAGTATTTCTTTAAAATCAATTTTGCAGGTATATCGTGTAAGTTCTCCTCCACGAGTGCTACCTAGGTACGTGTCACTAGACGGTCACCCTCGCTACCATCTTTGTTGTAGATCATCTACGCAGAACCTGTTTATATGTGACGATGACAATTAGCTAATTTCGATACGAAGAAGAAATTTTACGTTGAAAACAGTAACAAGAACTACCTGTGTACTTATTTCAACAGTGAAATAAAATAAAATATTGAAGGGTGACACCACCAGTTGTTGGAAGTAAATCAATTGTTATTACTTTTTAAATTCTTCATTTTTATTACGAAATCAAAATGCTCGTTACGTTATATATTATGTATTTTGGTAAAATCTTATTATAAATAACAGGTTTTTCTAATAATTTATGCTTTGTGATCATTTATATGGAGGGAAAAAACGAAGAGACTTGAATCTCGTCTATAAAAAGTCCAGTATAGTATATTCGTGTTCCGTAGGGAGGATGGCTTATTGTCGACTGTTTACTTATTGATACATAAAATAATTTCGAAACGCCAAAGATAAAATTGTTTGAATATTTAGTATAACACCAGTATTATTGTAATTTCTGTTAATATAGTTGTAATCGTCCATTGTGTTTGTTCCTCACCGCTCTCGTCTTCACACAAAGGATAAATAAAACATTCCAAACTCGGAGATAATATTAAACAGAAAATACGAAATGATTTCAATTGTACAGAAACGACTCGAGTCCACGAGACGTTGAATTATGAACAGTTGATGAAAAACTTAGATTGGAGTGCGGAGTTCACTTGGAATCGTTCGTGTCGAAGTTATCGCTCGCTAACGTCAAATACTTGCTCAAACAACTCGCTCCCGGCGCTTCCCAATTATACCCTTCACGGTAAATTGACTTCATGAATAAAATAATCCTATAAGTCAAGACTTCCGAATCTTTTAACTAAATGTCATTTTTTTCTCAAAGTTATTGCCGACTCGAGTGCTCTCAATAACCAGTAGATACCTTAAATATGTAGGTAAAGAGTGTAGGAACAACAGTTTGTGTCGGCCGGAGGGTCGTCGAGGGCACACCGCTTGCTTGTATAGTTTTACGAGCGTTACAGTGGCCGCCGACCGCTGTGCACAACACAACCCGTTTGTTAGCAAAACGAAACAATAAAAAAGTGGTTTCGGACGCCGAGGGGCTTTGTTTAGCCAAATGAGGGAATTGGGTTACTGTAGAGGATGGGGGGCCAGTTATGATTCCATCGCTGTACACAATACGATCACTACTGGGGCCCCATGGTTGGCGAGATACGGTGCAAATAGGTAAACGACCTCTAAAGGATCGCATAAAGGCCCAAATGCCCTAAATGTAACGAGAATGAGACAGGAAATAGTAGTACATGTTAATAGTAGTAGTAAGACGGGCCACTCCCTCGACTCAACCACTCGGTCGTAACAACAGTTCCTGTTCAATGTAAAGTTCTGGCAGAAATTCAGAGAATCGGTTCGTACGCTCGGCGAGCGGAGTCGTGACCAATGACCCGCGCAGACGTCGCAAGAACGGCCGGCCGAGTTACAAACACTTCGCAAATGCAAAAGTTACAAGAAACAGATCCAGGCGGCTGTGGGCGCGCGAACTGTCGGCCAACCGCAGAGCTCTAACGATTTGCTCTGCCACAACTTAGTTAAACCCTGTATAGCTGAGCTATGCGGCTCGGCGCAACAGGAAGCCGCCGTGTTTACAGCGACGCGACGTGACCGACACGGCGACGACTCGACACGCTTCCAAGAACCAGCCGCCAGCCGGCTCGAGCGAGCGACATCACACATCGATCCATGCGAAACGATTTATTGACAAAAGGGTTGTGTTCCATGCAGTTGTTTCGACGAGCTCCGGACACAGCATTCACTCAATACCTTATATTGAGGAATACTCAGAAACTGAAGCAACAGTTTTCTCTCACGTTTCTCGTGTTTTCGCAACACAAAGCAATTGGAATCGATTCCCGTTTCGACTTGAACTCGGCCTGACACGAGCGAATCGATTGTCTCGATCAGACGGCAATTGAACGGAATTTAATACTATTTTTAGTAGACGTTAGCTTCCGATTTGGTCGCCTCGGACATCGAGATAGAGACGAAACGCCATCGATACGAGATCGAACGCCAAACAACGATAGGCTGAAATAATTCACATTGAGATCACTCTAAGCAGTCTAAACACAATAATGGTCGGTGGTGAGAAAAAATATAGAGCGACGACGTCGTGGTATCGACGTTTCATTCGTCGGTCGCTGGAGCGTTACTGGACAGACGCACTGTCGCGGCTGCGGCGCGCCCGCCGTACATAACAACACTTTATAGGCATTTTTTATGGCTTCAGCAAAAACTAAGAACACTGGCACTTGAGCACAAGGCGGAGGTCGCCGCAGCGCCGCGGCACACACTGCTCACCTGAGCCTCACGGGCGGCGGGATGTTGAACGCCGGGAACAGTTTCGCGTTGGGACTCTCAAACAGCATCGCGATTGTTTTTTTCACCGTGCACGCATCGTGCATCCGTCCGCGCGGGTTAGCGGCCGGCCGTGTACTGCCGGCGCTGCGCCGCGCCGCCCCGCGCCCCTCCGCGCCCTCCGCGCCGCGGTGCCCCGCGCCCCCGTGACGTCACGCCCGGAACGCTAAGCTAGGCTTCTTCGTGTCAGCCGTAGCGCCCCGTCCCGCTCGCGCGCTCCGCTCGTAAGCGGGACGTAGCATGTCTTACAAAGGATATTGCGTCGATGCGTATTAGCAACTCAGGCTGCCGGGCGCTCGGGCAGCCCCTCCACGGTAGGGCTTCGCGGCGGATGCGGAACGCAGCTACTCGCCGACTATTTTATTTATACGGCCTGACCTCGCGGCTCTGGCAGCCAGGCGAATGTAATATGGACGTGATGTGGAGCCTCGGGGAGTTAGTTGATCAGCTGTCGGCTGGCGGCGACCACCCCGCGGCCGGTGCAAGGTCGGGGCACTCGCAGCGCCGCGCGGCTCTCGCCGACAACAGCCATGATAAATAACATTCGATCTACTAACTTTATGTAGATGAACTTTTGAAACTGGATTGCTGAGGAAGCAAAAACTTCTTATGCAAGTCATGATTGCTCGATAGAATGCTTAGTAAGCGGACGAGTAGTAGTCTCGACGTACAATAACAACAGCTCTGTCGCCCTAGTACTATTGATCCTACATTGCAATTGGTAATAATAATAATGTTGGTACTTCCTGCCACTGAAATAATCTCTCAACAAACGCGTCATCGCCCGTTGGTTTCGTAACGCGGCTTCTGAGCAAGATGTCTCATTTTCAATTCCTAGCTTGGAACATTTGATCTGGTAGGAAATACGGAAATACCAACTTTCTTCTTAGATTGTCCACACGTATCAATATTTCCTATATGACATACAAACGTCTGAACCCTCCGAACTAAGATTTAGACATAACCTCCGCCTCTGCCTACATACAACCTTACCACTAGGCGTGCACAGTTTCCACCTGCGCCGTGACGAGCCCCGAGCGGCGTCGCGGGCATCGTGTGTAATGACAGGTAATTGTTTTAAACTTTACTATTATCAACGTAAACAAAGCGTTATAATGGCGATCTCTGAGGTTATTGTTACACTCCCCCCTGCACCCCGCGCCCGTTCCGTCACACCTCCCCCCCCACCCCCCCACGCGTGAGAAACTATCGGTGAACAATAACACCGGCACTAGAATATGTCAATGACATTATCATTACTTTGCTTTTAATAAAAATACCGAAAGATAAAATTCTTATTTAAAAAAATATGTTAATTGCAATTGGTTTGAGACGACAACTGGTGTTGTCACCCTACTATTGTTTGACAGAAATATTTGGCGCAATTATTTTTTTGTGTGTTCTTATTGTTCTTTGGCTGCAAAATAGTTGTGCCTGTCTAATGTTGTCAGTGAATAGTTATATAGTGGATACTTAACAAAAAATTATCTATATCTCAAGAAAAATGATTGTTTTCACTCTAAAAAAGTCTAATTTGAATGCAATACATACAGCAAGACACCACTCATTACTCTGTACCAATGTTATAAAGTAAATATAAGAAATGCATTTATATCTTCACGCCTGTATTTCGTTAAGGGGTAGGCAGAGCTGGGTGCCTGTTGTCGTCGACGATCACGAGGTCCAACGAGTACAGATCGCTATCATAGCCATTTTGGGCAGAATTCCAAATTATTCAGATTATTAAGATATTATTTGACGACCATTTTAAATTCAAATAGTTTATTAGCCACCAACGTTTACAAAAAGATCTTATAATCTAGAGTAGGTACTATTAGTTTATTTTTCAGGGGATGCAAATTTTGTCAAAACATATTTCGGCCTATATGTGTCATTTGATTTTCTCAATGGAATCTGCTTTTGTCGGATTGCAGCATTAATTTTGATTAAGTCTTTGAACGCCACGCGGGTCACATGCGGTCCGCGAACGATAAAAAATCCTTTAGCAGTATGGCAGTCAAAGTGTTAAGGCGTCGTTGGCGCAACGAATCTATAGTTTTAAGTTACTTTAAATATATTTTTCATGTAGGTACTTTAGTTTTTGTTGTGCCAAGAAACAAATGACTATTATTTTTTTGTCGTATAAAAAAAATACCTCCACGGATCACACAAATGTTTGTCCCGTGCGGAGATCGAACCCGCGACCCTTAGCGCAGCAGTCCAATAAAGACCCTGCGCCAATCAGAGGGCTTACGCTCCAATTTAATTCCGACCAAATTGGATTGGAATTTTAAAGTTTCTTAACACTGTGGCGCCTAATTATTTCAATATTAGGTGTCCAACCTAATATTGAAATAATTTGGCGCCACAGTGTTAAGAAACTTCAAAATTGGGAGGAACTAGCTGAGATCAAAAGATTGACAACATTTTCAATACACATAAATAAAATTAGAGTGTCTGTTTGCAACATCAAAATAACTGTTCCTTACTCAATGCACACGATAGTATACACAATACACTTAACAAAAAGCAATTGATTTTGTTTTTCTGTCTGTTTGTTTCGGCTAGTCTCCGAAACAGCTGGATCGATTTTGACATGACTTTCACTGGCAGAGAGCTGATGGTCCGGGGTCTAATATAGGCTACTTTAAATTTCGAAAATGTTTAGGGTTCCGCGGGTAAATTACATAAACGCGGGAAATTCGCGGGTTACAGCTACTCCGCGAAGGCTGCACGGATTTTGACAGGACTTTCACTGGCAAATAGCTGATGTTATAAGGAGTTACTTAGGCTATTTTTAATTTTGAAATTATTTAGGTTTCCGCGGGAAAAAATAAAAACCCATAAAATTGTTAGCAAAATCAGATTCAATTAAGTCAAATTTTTTAATAGAAATCCACGGGGACGAAGTCACGGACATAAGTTAGTTATTTTATAAATCTGAAGCATTTTCCGTTAAATCTATAATAATAATGCTTTGGCTTGGCCTCGCGTTAAAATTGAAATTAAATTGAAGAGTAGGCGCCCGGGTCGTCTTATTTATTTATACATGCAAGTTAATCAACACGAGTTCTCACATACATTATTAATATTATTATATATTCCCAAAGACTCTATTAGCTTGGTTATTCTAAGACACCACAGACTAATTCGGGATGTACTCGGCAGATGGCCGCGACCCGCGCTCCAACAGGGGCCGAACACCGCAGATTAATTTATTAGGGGCTACACTTGCTACGTAACGCTCTGGTACTTACGTATGTAACCCACCCACGTACTGTCTGACGGTTTGTGGGTGAACATCACATAATATCACGCCTGTATTCCCTGAAGGGGTAGGCAGTGGTGCACACACATTTCGCCAGTTATGTTATAGGTCCCAAAAAAGGGGGCGAGCCTGTTGCCATTAACCAGGCGCAAATCCAGACTCCATGGTGCTACTGAGAATTAGGTACCTAATGAAAAAGCTTAGTAACACTTTGCCTGAATCCGGAATGTGTACCACAGTTAGCAGCCACTAGACCAACTGAGAATTACCTAATAGAAAATCCTAATAACACTAATCGAATCGACCGAGAATCGAACCCATCCTCACAGTCACAGTTAAAAAACAGGAAAGTAACTAGAAAGATCATAACTGTTAACCTCCAAACTGCCTGTCAAAACGTTCAAAAATAAACTTTCTAGTAAATTACCTCCTTTAAAAGATAACCAATGTCCTAATTCCTAATGATTTATATAATTCTTTTTTTACTACATATTGTAAAGAATATGACTCAACATTCATTCCAAAGACGATTGCGGTTAAGGGTAACAATTCTTTTAGTGAATGGTACTCACAGCTACAGTTGGAATTCATATAAGTAGGAGGAGACTATAGGAGTTGTGTAATGAACGAACATAATTATATTAACACCACTGCATTTAATGAATATGTAAACCAATACTCAACATTATTTAAACTGATTAGTCGATTGTGTAAGTATTTAGTATCCTAACTGTCGTAGAGCCTGTCGTCTGAGCGCCTGATGCTTGGCATTCCACGCCGCGTCCTCGTTGCCCGGGGCAACCGTGATCCAAGATGGCCGCCACCGACATTAAGTTAATTCTAAAGGCAATCATAGTCATAATCACTTGACTTCACCTGATTGGTTGGTGTCGACATCCGATCGTAGTCGCTGATCGAGTGTCTCTCTGTGGTTTTAACACAATCTGAGAGGGACTTACTAAGTTGAAGTGCATTAATATAGTACGCAGATAAGTTTTAATATAATAACTTAACATCACACCTGTATTCCCCGAAGGGGTTGGCAGAGGTGTAGGTGTAGTACTCCTACATTTCGCCAGTTATAGTTAGTTAGTTTATGTTATAGGTAGGCAATGAAATAGGGAGCGAGATATTGCCATTATGTGGGCACAAATCCATACTCGTGTGGCTATTGAGAATTACCTTATGGAAAAACCAAATAACACTCTGCCCGACCCGGGAATCTAATCCAGAGCACCCTACGCGGCCACTAGATCTACGAGGCAGTTTCGAACGGTGACCGCGGTACATTGCTTTGTGTTCACCGCCAAGTGACGAAGTTCATTACATCTTACATCGAAATAACGTTAGCGGTGTAACGTTATAACGATGTTTGTCCAATGTTAACATAATCGTGTTAAGTGGAGGTACAACAGTCGTTGTGACGTCACACGGGAAACCTCAGGGTCAAAAAATCTCCCTAAATGGTATAATAACCTGGCGACCACCAACCGGAAGACGCCGCGTTGTCAGACCTCCCACCAGGTGGACCGACTATATCGTCAGAGTTGCTGCAACCGGTGGATGCTAATGGCATAGTAGTGGCGTTCTAAGGGGGAGGCCTTTGTTCAACAGTAGACGTCTTCCGGCTGATGATAATGATGATACCCTAAATAAATCATGCGGTTGGGACTTGATTCATTTCATATCATTCATTTACGGCGGCCAATCTCAACTGAGATCAGCTGACTGGAGATATTACCGCACTAGTGTGTGACCAGAGGTGCACTCTCTATTCCAGTCCACTCATAGTCTTGGACGGTGAGACACGACCGGAGAGGGATCCGGTAAAAGCGACTGAACCAGGTAAGTATGCTACTTTCATCAAACACTGATGTTGTACGGCGCCTGCTTTACAGGGCAAGGCAAGCCGCGGGCTGAGGTTAGTATAAACTAAGTACATAGTTACAGATTACACGATGTTTGAGCAAACTGTAACAACTAACAAGAATAAAACATACCTATTGTTATTGTAATATAAATTTGATGTGGTTTTTATTTATGATGCAATAAAATGTAGGTGGTTAGGTTAGGTACTGACCGACATTGGCGGGGTGTTGTTGGCTGTGTCTCTTGACATTGCCAACGCCTTCAACACTCTGCCGTGGAGTGTCATCGTCGCGGCGCTCCGATTTCACGGAGTGCCGGAGTACCTACGTCGAGTAGTCGGGGCCTATCTGGGCAACAGGGTGGTTGCCTACGAAGGTCGTGGCGGGCTGGTCACCAAGCAGGTGACGTGCGGTGTTCCACAGGGGTCAGTCCTCGGACCTCTCCTGTGGAACATCGGATACGATTGGGTCCTGCGGGGCGCGACTCTCCCGGGTGTCAGCCTGGTGTGTTACGCTGACGACACACTAGTGCTGGCCCGGAGGAAAACACATCGAGACGCGTCTCTGCTCGCCACGGCTGGAGTGGCCCACGTTGTGGGGCGCATTCGCGCCCTTGGCCTAGAGGTGGCGCTACCAAAATCCGAGGCCCTGTTTTTCCACGGGCCCCGGAAAGCGCCACCTGCTGGGTCCCACATCGTCGTCGGGGGGGTTACTATTCACGTAGGGTCCACCATGCGGTACCTCGGGCTGGTGCTCGAGGGCAGGTGGACCTTCAACCCCCACTTCGAGCGATTGGGGCCCAGAGTGGCCGCCGCGGCGGCCGCCTTGGGGCGGCTGCTGCCTAATTTGGGAGGGCCGAAACAGAGTGTTCGACGTCTGTTCATGGGCGTAGCCCGGTCGATGGCGCTCTACGGCACTGCACACAGCACCGATCTGGGCGGAATGTCTGACGCCGCGCAGCGCCATGTTTTTACGGCGTCCGCAGCGCGTGATGGCTGTCCGGGTCATCCGCGGCTACCGCACGGTATCCGGCGAAGCAGCGTGCTTGTTAGCCGGATCCCTGCCGTGGGACCTGGACGCCAGAGCATTTGCGGACGCCTACCACTGGCGCAGAGAGCTGGTGGCGCGCGGCGATGGGCCTCCGCCCAGAGCCGTGGAGCGGCGCATGAGGGAGCTCCGTAGAGCCCTCGTCCTGGAGTGGGCGGTCAGGCTGTCCCGCCCAACAGCGGGACATCGGACGATCCAAGCCGTCCGCCCATAAATATTCCAGTGGATGAACAGATGTCATGGAACACTCACGTTTCGGCTGACACAGGTACTGTCGGGGCATGGGTGCTTCGGCAGTTACCTGTGTCGAGTGGCTGGCAGGGAGGAATCTACTTCCTGCCACCACTGCGTTGGCAACGAGGACACGCCGCAGCACACGCTCGAGCATTGTCCTGCTTGGGCTGTGTAGCGCCGGACACTCGTTGCCCAAGTGGGGTCGGACCTCTCACTCCCTCTTATCATCGAGGAGATGGTAGGGTGTGAGAGGTCATGGAGCGCCATCGCAGACTTCTGCGAAGAAGTGATGGCGCTCAAAGAGGCTGCGGAAAGAGAGCGGGAGCTTAACTCCGCTCTCCCAATCCGCGCCCGGCGACCCCGGCGGCGGCGGAGGGCAGATAGCGCCCTCTACCAGCCGCCATAAGACTCGGCCTCAGGGCGGCAGACAGGCTGAACTGCCGCCCGCTCAACTGAGGCCCGAGTCGCGTGTGCGCACATAGTGCGCACACCAAAGATGCGCCAAGGGGCACACCACCGCCCCTTGCCACAGGAGGCCTGCGGAGTACTGGGTTGGGAGACCCACCTCCGCACCGAATAGGCCTCCGCTGAAGTCCTGCAGCCCCCTCTCCAACAAGGGGGCACCGATGTTGTTTCCGCCCCTCTTTACAGGGCGGATAGCGCCGGCGGGGTTGGCGGTAGAATGCTGCAGCGATCCCGCCTCCCCGCCATCAAAAGCGCAGAGCAGGCATGTGAGGTTTTAGTGGGTAGGCCCCTGGATCTTATTGGGTTCGGGGGAGAGTCCCACATACCCTCGTCGTCTCCCAACGGCGGGGGATGCGTAATGCATTTCCTCACTTGAAAAAAAAAAAAAAAGGTACTGACCGACATTAAATAAAACGATTATTTCTCTGACTACCTTCTCTGTACGTGTACAGCGTCATAAATAAGATTTATTTTTTATTTACATAAATATATGACTGGCACTTTCGAAAAAGTTTGCCCGCAACCTCACCAGACTAAACAGGGACAAAATCCGTATAGTAGGTACTAGGTACAATAACCGGACACTGCCCTCTAAACAAACACCTTTTTACCATAGGTGTGACGGACAGCCCTCTATGCAGAGGCTGCGTGGAGGCAGAAGAAACGCCACAGCACGTACTCATGGAGTGCGGAAGTGTGGACGATCAACGGGCACGCATTCTCCAGCGTCCACAGCATAGCTACCGGAAGCTTGCAGCAACCTGAAAAGGCTGCTCGCTTTCTGGGGCGAGCTGGGATGGCTGGAGTAGAAGAAAGAAACCCACCACGCACAATGGCCCACTCAAGCGGCTAAGTGCGGACAATGCCCAGCCAAACTAAACTAAACTAAACTATGACTGGTCTCATGGTCGGTAAGCGCGGCTGTTGAGCACGAGGTCCTGGGTTCGATACCAGGGCTTACTCTCCAACTTAATTTCGACCAAATTGCACTAAAATTTTAGTTTCGTACTCTTATACTGAAGATCGGCGCCAAAAATGTATCAACATTATGTTTCTATTGGGAGGAACTAACTGAGATCAAAAGATTGACATAGTTTTATTTCCACAATAAAACTGAATCATGTTTCCTTTAACTTTAGATCAATATTAATTTTGCATTGGCCTTGTATTAGAATTGAAATAAATACGAGAGCAGGCCGCCAGTCGGGCAAAGCGGGGTTGGGTTTCTCCATTAGGTAATTCTCAGTATCAGCACGGAGTCTGGATATGTGTCCGGTTGATGGCAATAGGCTTGCCCCCTATTACATTGAGACTTATTTTCATAACTGGTGAAATGTGGGTGTATTACAGGTATACCTCTGCCTTCTCCTTCGGGGAACACAGGCGTGATGTTATGTTATTCAAATAAATCTTTGTGATTGCAGTTAACAACCATGTCCTTAATGTAACTCTCGCACAGTTAAGTATAGATGTCCTAACTCATAAATCAATCGATCGTTTAGCAACTTATTATTATAATCGATCGACCGGTGGACGTCACAGAGGTCGTCTGGTGTGATGGCAGAATGTCTATTGTCTTCTCCATGATCATGATTGTGAAACTTACTGATTGGCGCAGTTATAACTAAGCAAATTAATTGCTGCGGTAAGGGTTGCGGTGTCGATTCCCGCACGGGACAAACATTTGTGAGATCCGCAGATATTTGTCCCGAGTTTGGGTGTTTGTGTATCTGATATTACATGTTTGTGAAACGCACCCACGATTCAAGAGGAATTCCTAGAATAAGGCGAGGATTTTCACTAAAAAAGAGCTTCAGGATCCCGGTCTTGTGGACTAATAACAAGCGCACGTGTCGAACGATCAATGTTACGCGCGTCGCAGTCGGTCCGACGATGGGTGACCATCCATATTCACACCGCCCCTCAGATTGCAGGAAGGGCTCCAGCTGTCTTTAGAAGATATTAGACAGTCGCCACAGGTAGTCAGCAGCCCGGAAGTCTGACAACCAGGTATCGTGTTACCAGTACTTAACTGTGTTGTGGAGGTCAGGCAGGACGCTCCTTGTGGAATACTGGTGTCCAGCTGCACCCGGTGAGACTGGGAGCACATTGTAGCAATAACTCGCTGGTATCTAATCAGAACCTGAGAATGAACCTACGACCTTACACTGCACGTGTGTTAGAAAGTTAACTAACATGTACTGAGGAGGAAATTAAACAAGTCATAGTTAATCAACTGATCATTATTTATTAAAATAAAGTGTCCTCCATGACAAACATAACATTATTATTATTATTGTTGAACAATTTGTACAAGCTATTGATATACACTCGAGGCTGCAGTACACAGATACATACACAGTACGTACACATAATATATAGGAAATAGAACATAAGTACATACATTAGGAGAATTTTAAAACAATTTTAATTTTACTATAATAACTTTCGTGAATGTCATCTATATTATTTACTATACAGGACATACAGGACAGGTTGACTCAAATCTGCTTTGGCTTTCTCCAAAAGACCATCACAGACGACCTACATTGTACAAACAGACATGAAATTATATTATTTGTAAATGTGAGCATTGTGTAGGATTTGCTTTTTTTTTTTTTTTTACTAATTTTTCTTTCACGTGTCTGACGGTTTGAGTATTTCAAGCGGCCTACCCAAATGTCCTTCAGATGGTACGAGACGGGGCGTCTGTAAGGACAGGTCGACTCAAACTCGCCGTGGTACTTTCTTAAAAAGACCTCTTCTCAGACCACCTACACTGTTCTCACATACTTTATTTTTTACCTGTCTGGACTTTAAAAGAGACATTGACCCCTGAGTTTGTTTCGGCGTTTCTTCTCAGAGGTAGTCATTTAGGAAATGCCGACGCCATCTATCTAGTTTTAAAAAAAATGACGTGTAAAAGTGTTTTTTTAAGACCTATTTACAGAAATAAAATCATTTATCATTTATCATTTATATATTCCGGTTATACTCACGTGTGTATTCGGGGATGCTCGACTAGTTTACAATTTGAACGGAGCCCGCCTTCATGAGCTGGTGTCGGACAGTCGCGAGCTGAACTCGCAGCAGTTAGCAGACACTAGTCGCGCATTCCAGAATACACACGTGACTGAAACCGGTCTTTATATAGTAAATAATATCAATTTTAATTTATATAAATAATTAGATATAGACAAATAGGTTTTCACGGTTTTAGTACATTATTAACTTGTTCATAAAAGTATAGAATTTTTTATAATATAGTAAGTAAGTAATGCTAGCCCCCCCCCCTCCCCAACCTCTGTTTGAAGTGAAAACAACTGCAAACATTATTATGTAATATTTAATTATTATGCTTTAGTAATATTAGCTAAGCTAGATCCATAGAATTCCATTTATTTTAATAATTCATGAGGTTTTTCTCCCACCATACTCATTTTACTACATAACCTGTGTGGTAGTTTTTAGTAGAATGTAGTAGTATTGTGGTAGTTTGCGATGGATTTGTGTGGGGTGAGTGTGTAGTACTAGGCAGCGTGTGGTAGTAATGTTTAATATCTGTTGTGTGGGTGTCTATCGCCCGCAGCCGCCGCCGCCGCACTTGGACTTCTTGGGGGGTCGGTAGGACGAGGTGGACGCGCCCGCGCTCAGCGGCATGTAGTCTGGAAACACATTATAAACTAGTTGATTAATATTAAAAAGGTATTGTCTTAAAACAAAATAAAAAACATAAGCTTTTACTGGTAGCAATGCCTCAGGCTTTTTCTATATACAAAAGTGTTAATAATTGTTCACACAAAAGTGTACCAACCGTCTCCCTTCTCAGGCCGCCCCAGCCGCTCCCCGGGCTGCGCGGCGTACTTGCGCATGCGCTCGGCCGCCTCCTCGCGGCGCTTCTGTTCCCGCTGAGAACAAAACATCAACAATATTAGTACATATAGTTAGCGCGCTGCACACGGTCTAGTGCAGTGCACAGGCAGGCTGAGTGATGCCCCCACCTCGGCCTGCAGCTGCAGCGCGCGCTGCGAGGCGGCCTCCAGCTGGCGCTGCTGCTGCTCGCGCGCGCGCTGCACCGCCTCCAGCCGCGCCAGCACTACGTCCGGGTCTGCAACACACACATACCATCATCGGTGACCTGCGCGCACACACCAGCGCCCAGCATCCTCTGAGGAGACTTGTGACACTGGCTCACTATACACACTCATAATATAAAGACTGCATATATTATATATGGCTCTGATAGCCGAGTGGTATGACCGTTGGACTGCCAAGTCAAAGGACGCAAGGTCAAACCCTGACACGCATCTTATTTTTCGAATTCAGTTGCTAAAAACGGTGAAGGAAAACATCGTAAGGAAACCGGCACACCTGACAGATTTTTCAACGGTGTGTAAAGCCATGTCAGGGGCCTACAGGCGGTTTAAACTATGACACCAGGTTGTTCATCAACCATACGGTAAGAAGAAGAAGATTTTAGACAATTATATACAGTAACAGTAATTTTTTGCTGAGATCCATCTTCTAAGATGGAGCCAGTCTGCCAGGTGGGAGGTAGGTAGTGTGCTGGTAGTCTTACTCTTGTGGTACTCGGCGTCCTCGCGCGCCTGCCTCCAGCGGGCCAGCGCGGGCCGCAGCCGGTGCAGCGCGTACAGCACGGCCGCCGCACCGCCCACCACATACCAGCCGTACGACGCCAGGAACTGCAGGGCTGGGGGGGGGGGGAGGGAAATAATATCAAACATTAGCTAAATTATAAAATTTTCTTATCAAATATGATTCCGTTAAGTAATTTATGCAATAATAGTATTTTATGTAACCATTTTATGAATATTAGAGAATTCTCTGGGAATGCAGGAAAATACTATTTTAGCTCTGTATCAATGATAAACATACAGTTAATAGGAAACATAAAATATTAGTAAAACAGAAATACATTCTAAGTATAGGTTTAAGTCATCTTGGGCTAGCAATGTGCAGGCTGGATCCATACACGAGGAGCCACTTATCACATGTAGGTATCTCAACATTGTTACTTATCCTAAGATGTTGCTGAATTGTACAAAATTAGCTACATTAAGATCCCCTCTATAACGAGCCCCTAATACTGCAATATATTGGTTTGTTATCACACCAGAACAAAACTAAATCAAGTTAATCTTAATTGAAGATTTTTATTTGTAATATGTTAACCATCACTAATTATATCATCAAAACATATGAACTTAGATTATTATTATTATTTTAAAATGCTACACTTTTTTTAAATCATAATTATGCAATTTTGACATTATCAGTTCATGTTTGATGCCATTCTCTATGAGAATAAAACTAAAATATTTGAATAATAATTATGACTCACTTGTAGAGAGGAAAATAACATTGTTTAGTGATAAGTGGGAACTCCAATATTAATACACCATTGTCTTTTAGTTAACTTTAGATAGTTTCCATCTCCTCACACTAGGAATTTCTCCCGTATTGTGGGGGAGTTTCTCAAACATGGAATATCACATATACAAACACCCAGACTCGGGACAAATATCTGCTGATCGCACAAATTTTTGTCCCGTGCAGGAATCAGACCTGCAACCCTTAGTGCAGAAGTCCAATCACTTAGCCACTGCACCAATTGGGTTGTCAACAATTATATTTGAGACCTTTAGTTTCAAACTATAATGTACGTTGTTGATTGTACGGTGAAGTAGGATATCAGTTGTAACAGATGGTCTTAATACAGTTAGGTACCAAGTCATACCTACTTTAAAGGTTACTGCCCATAAACATTCAATCAACTGTTTTAACTAGGTCATATCTGTATAAAAAGCTGTGGTTATTTGTATAATTTGAATATTTTAATCTGTTTAAGCAAATTATCACTTGTATTTAGGTAGACGCAGCCTGTACTCACCGAAGCTGACGGGGTTGAACATGCCTCCCCGTGGTGCCTGCTCCTCTTCAGTAATCAGCGGATCCATGTTAATGATGATAACTTATAAATCGCACCGAAAACAGGATATATCACAATCTCGTCCCACACAACACTGTGCAGTTAGATCAGAGCCGGTTACTCACTAATTATATTCCAATAATTAAGATTCAACAGATTTGAATTACAAATAATTTCTTTCTGGATATTAATTAACCTTTTTGAAAGAAATTCTAGAATGTTTTTAGTTTCGTGTCGCTTGTTTGTTAGTTTTTCGGACAGCAATGACAAATGAGAATGACGTGTGGTTGTGTCAGTGTCAAAACTGACAGCTGAATTAATAATGAATTATTTTGCAGCTGAGTCTTTTGAGCCTAATACAGACCAAGATGTATTTCAAACATTTTGGCCTTACATAACATCACGCCTGTATTCCCCGAAGGGGTAGGTAGAGGTACAAATATTATAGCCCCCCCACATTTCAACCGTTATGTAAAGGTCCTAATGTAAGCGGGGCGAGGCTCTTGCTATTAAGCGGGCACAAATCCAGACTTCGTATTGTAAACCCAGTAAATATGCCTGACCCGGGATTCGAACACAAGTCTTAGTTGGCCTAGCAGTCCTTTTGACCTTATTTAGTGTAATACCATAGATTATACTTATATTTTACAAACTTACTGAGGACCCCGGCTCGGTACTTAAGTTACATTATATTTATTATATATGATTAGATAAACAAGGTGTGCTAGTACTTCGGCGTAATAAACTTATGGTGAGTCTCAGCTATCGGACGCCTCTCTTTCCTTTAAGTGTGAGGTAGGTCTGCCTTACCTCACTGTCAGTTACGACTTGACGAGTTCACGCACTACACTAATTTGATCGTCAATTCAAGACTTGTGATCTTTAAACAATAAATAAAAACAACAGTATGTTTTACAAAATAATCATTTTATTCAGTTTGGTATCAACACAACGTCCTCGCGCGCACACACACACGTGACGTCACTCGCGCACACATCCACACACACATACATACACATAAATATATACATAGGTACAATGTACACACACAGCGGCTCTCTAGCCGCAGTCACAGTAAAATCCTTATCCTACTTATATATTATTGCTTCGAAACGCTTCGGTCTTGTGAAGCACAGTCATTGAGCATCGTGCTAAAAACGTAGAACACTTTGTACGGATCACTGATCGTGACGTCATCATTGTTTATATATTATAATTGTTACATTTGTTACGTCGTGCACACAACACACAACACACGGACAGTAATGACCACTCTACGATACTAGCGTTCATCTTTATGAACTTTGTTGCAAGTAAGAATTTATTCTCACTTAACGAAATGTTACCATGGGGCCACAAAATATTTGCATCATATTTTTTTGACACTTGACATTTAGTATTGCCAGTTAAAAATAACCAAAAATCTTTTGTGCAGATTTCAATACTCGTTCTTTCTCTGTGTAAGAAGTCCTTGCCCTGCAGTGGGACAGGTATAGGCTAGTATCACATCTGTATTAGTAAAGTGGTCATCACCCGGCCGACACATACAGCGGTAGTTTGTGCGTATCACATCAATACATTAATATGTATATAACACAATAAATAGCAGTTTGTTCACACATCGGTCAGCGGACAGCGGTCAGCGGACAGCAGACAGTTGACACTTATCACTAGTCCGTCGTTGCTCTTCACATTATCACAAGAACTACATCCATTTGACATAACACGACACTTTCGACAAGACCTTATTTGGCGCCCGTTCAAACGATTTTGATCCCTATTGTATTGGTGACATGACACAGTGTTATAGTACACAGTTGGTAATGTTAATATGATTTTGCTTCTAAAGCTATCCTTGCGTAGGGAATAGAGTTCAACTTCGTATGAATAGAAGGTAAATATGTATAATGTTATGTCAAATGAATTTAATAATACAATTACATTATTTAATCATATAAAAATATCTCATCTATTGTAAAGAATGTCATAAAATAAAAACTGGGCTGCTGTGTTGCCAGGCAGAAAAAAATTGCATTTTTGGGTTGCATTTGTATATTAGTGTCAGGAAATTAAAACATTAAATCAGTTATTATAACCGGACACAATTACAGACTCGTGATGCTACTGAGAATTATCTATCTTAAAACTCAATAACGTTTTCCAGACCGAATCTGAGAAATCGATGGAATCGAGGCCAGGACCTCACGCTAGACGGTCGCATTTGCAGTCACTTGACCAACGAGGCGGTATAACAATATAAATAGTTTGTCCTTGTATTGAAATCACAAATAATCGTAATTAGTCATAGACAATACTTGAAATGTATTGTTCTTACTAATCTGAACCTCGCATCACCGCGGGGCGCTACACTTTAACTTATGTAATATAATAAGTACACAGGACGCGCCAACTAACTCACACACACACTCGCACAGCGCGTGCGTGCGAAATTGAACTCTATTATTATAGAAGTAGGGTTGAAAGTGGGTCGGTTGGCGCGCGTCGTCTCGTAGCACTTGTACAGTCGCGACCAACTATATTGAAACCTAACCATAGCTGCTGTTTTACATTAAATATGATATGAATTATAATTAAATACTACTCATTAAGCTCAAACATCTACAAAAAGCTTTGTAGCTACTATCATGAGACTGTATAAATAACGACCTTACATTAAAAATACATTACTTATGTACACCTCGGTTCTAAATAACAGCTTGTTTTAGATAATTCGTTTAATTTGTTTCCGCCCATACCTCTGCTCGTGACTGTACATCGTGAGCGGTAAGTACTAACACTTGACTAATATTTACATGAACATTGTTCGTGTCACCTCGTGCGCCGTCGTGCGCCGACGGCTGTCTATTGGTTAACGAGTGCGTTTACAATTTACATCGTTATACTTAAATAATTATCATAATCACCAGCTATCATTACACATCACCGTCAACTGAACACCTTACAGGCTGCGGCATGTGGTCACCCATCAATAACACAACCTCGGCAGGCGCTGCTGCACCTCAAATCTATCGGTCGGGTGCCCTCTACTCCATGAGATTGCTAATCCTACACGTTCTAAACGCGTTCGAGCTCGGCCGGCAGTGACGTAACACTGATCATCACTAGGCCTACAGCCTCAGGCGCGGGCCGGAGTGTGCGCGGGCGCGGGCTGCCCCCGCGCCGCTCGCCGCACTCATTCCCGCAGCAGGCCGCGCGCCTTGGCCGTCAGCTTGCGCACGCGGCCGCGCGACGAGATGGACACGCCCCCCGCGCCGCCCGAGCCCCCCGCCCCGCTGCCGCTGGCCCCGCCCTCCCCTCCGGCCCCGCTCTCCCCGCCGGCCCCTCCCTCCCCTCCGGCCGCGCCCTCCCCGCCGCCCGCGCCCTCCGACACGCCGGAGCTGCCGGACGCGCCTGCTGGTCAACCAACACGGGTGACGTTAGTGGCGGCGCGGTGTGGACACGGCTTTATACTTATCATTATAATGTTAATAACTGTTTGCAAGCTGCTCGTAACTGTGTGTCAAACTACAATACAAGCGAGTCTCTGATACTAGGAATTAAAATATTTTATTTTTTCCAATAGCGTTTGACACTGTTACCACCAACAAATATCTACTAAAATTGATTTAAACCAAATACTATGAAAGTCTCGTGTTAAACCTACAATCGAATGGTATACTATGGTAACAACTAGGGTACACAGAAGTAAGGAAATGTTAGCCATCATCACACATGAGTGAACCACTATCGATGGCATGCCTCAAGGCAGTATCTTGGGACACAGACAACAGTTTATATTGCAACATTCTAGTAATGAAGGAAGGAGTAAGCTATACATATGCAGATCTAACAAATACATAATACATACAGTAAGTCTCTCTCTCTCTCTCTCTTCTGCTATACAAGTACATATGATAGAGAGAGACAGCGACGTCTGTGTGGGTGACATAGGAGAACATATGGACAGCTACCTTGGGCGGGCTACTGACCGTTGCCGTTGGTGTCGTGCGCATGCGCGTGGCCGTTGAAGTAGTTGTGGTCGCTGGTGTGCGACGCGCCCGCGCTGCCCTCTGCGCTCGCGCTCTGCGGAGATATTTCTGATTTAGTGTTTTAGGTAAGGTGTGTGAAGATTAAATGTATTTTTTGTGGAGTATATGGTCCCCGCTGTACCGGCGCACGCGCCTCTGTGCGTGTGTTGTGCGGATGGTGTGTGTGTGTGTGTGTGTGTGTGTGTGTGTGTGTGTGCGTGTCACCTGCTCGGCATGGTGCCTGCGGCGGCGCGCGACGTGCGCGTGGTGCGTGCGCGCGTGGTGGTGGTGCTGCAGCCGCTTGCTGATGGCCGCCACCGAGTCCTCCTCGCTGTCCTCGTTGTACCGGCGCTGCGCGGGGCGCGCGCGCAGGGACACGCCGGCGGGCGCGGCGCGGCGCGGGCCCCGCTCGGTGCGCGTGCGGTACAGCTGCAGCGGCGTGTCGTCGTCGCTGGAGTAGCGCGGGCGGTAGGAGCGGTCGGACTCGTAGCGCCGCGCCGAGCCACCCGAGCCGCCCGAGCGCGCCGAGCCCGCCGAGCTGCCCGACGACGACGACCACGCTGACGGGAAGCGCTCGCGGGTGCTGCACACACATACCCGTCAAAATATACAACACCCTTTAATCTAATGAAACCGTTCTGCTGCAGGAAAACAACCAGTACCAATCCAGCGGGCATACAACTATTTATATAAAAGAGTCCTAAATTTAGATTAATATTTAAATGAATCGATTGTACTACTGAGACGAAATCGTTTTGCTATGGAATAAATATCTAAAATAATTCACCTTGTATATTCCAACCCATACTAACCACATCAATTGGATCAGATTTTATAAAAAAAAACTACGAAAAACTACGATGTCTTCGTACGACAAGCGGCAATAAATTAAATGCCTTTAATTAGTGAACCTTCCTAAATAGAAAAAAGAACAAACCTTTTCCTAGCTTCAGCATTTGAAGTGGAGAGGCGACAATATAGAACCTTGAGGAACACCTTTTCTTATTACTACTACCTACTTTGTAAACAGATCGAAAGTGTAACCTAGAATCACGTATAACGAAACGACGCTGCTGTTGTGCATCGTTGTAATTAGTTCGTAACGTTTTTAGACACTGAGGCGGCACTAGAAGAGATTAATTATTGAGAAGAGAGTCGAAAGCTTCAGTAGAACACTTTTGTTACGTAGCAGTATCGATGTAACACATTTTTTAATGTATGGGCTTTCGTTCTTTCTAGTGTCACATGGAAACACCGTGGTCTTGAGATTGTCATCAAAACAGATAGTAGCGAGGGTGACCGTCTAGTGACGGACGTGCTTCGGTAGCACTCGGGGAGAAGGACTAGTTGCATACCTAAAGTACCTGTAATAATAATTGTTACGTATGAACGACTCACCGCTTGAGTGGTCTGTGTCTCGTGCGGGGCGCGGCGCGGCGCGCGACGCTGGCGCTGCTGTCCGAGCTGGCCAGCCGCCGCTTGCGACCGCGGCCGCGGCTACGGCTGCAGCCGCTCTGGAGGGGGGACACGTTAGAGGCTGTTGTTGGAGTGGGTGTGTGTGTGCGCGTGCTGTGTGTGTGAGACTCACGTGTTCGCGGCGGCTCTCGCTGTCGTAAGTGAGCTCGACCTCGTCGTCGCGCAGCTCCTCCTCCACCACGTGTATGTTGGAGTGCGAGGAGGAGGAGTTGTCGGAGGCGGAGCCCGAGCCTTCCCACGAGGAGCCCGCCTCCGCCGAGCCGTTCAGCTGCTCGTAGCACTCTGTAACGACATCACGGGTGTTAAGGTCATGTCACCCCCCACGACAAGCGTGCCCCCCCCCCCCACCACACGCACCTGCCGGCGGCGCCCTGCTGGTGGACGGCACGGGCTCGGCGCTGGCGCTGCTGCTCTTACTCTTCTTACCCACTCCCTTGCCTGACACACACACACCAGAGGTTAGCATTCGTGCGACAAGATATGAACATGACAAACAGCTGTTTTCTTTTACTATATCGGTGTTGAACCATTAGTGTTCATAATGGTGATTTTAATGACCTCTTAGAAGGTTTTAATTATTTTAACTACACCCTGTATATTCTCATTAGCGTGTGTGTGTCTCACCTTTCCTGTGCACGTGTAGCGGCGCGTCGCTGTCCCAGGAGTCGTGTTCGTCCCGCGCCCGCTCGGGCCGCGCGCGCTCGGCCCGGGCGTGCACGCGGCGGGACGTGGCCGCCAGCGTCTCCGAGTCCGAGCTGCCCGACGCGCCCGGCGCCGAGCCGTTCAGCACCGCGCCCTCTGTACGAGTGAGCACACGACCACTTATATGGACACTCAAACTGACAGCTGTACCAGGTGGAAAAAAACCCCTAAAGAAGCCGAAAACCCCGAATTCTCCTCATCCATACGATCATTTTTCTGCAGTAGACCATACCTGGGGAAAGTAAATTAATATTGGTGTCTCACCGAGAGCCGCCTGCGCAGTGCGGCGGGTGCGACGCGTGTTCCGCCGCGCACGCGCACCTCGTCCCGTCCGAACTGCCCGCGAGCTGGTGTAGCGCGCCCACAGCGCCTCGAACAGCGCCGACAGCCGCACCGTCATGGAGTAGATGCGGCTGCGCTTGTTGGTGTTGTAGAGGCGGCTGTTGGCGAACACGCGGCGCACGTCCTGCGCGAAGTGCTCGGCGCGCGTGTAGCGCCCGGCCGACAGGCGCGCGCGCACCGTGCCCAGGTCCATGGGGGACGACACCACGGCGCGGTAGTCGGGCGCCTGCGCGGGGGCCACGGGCGCGCGGAAGGGCTCGGCGTCGGCCGAGGCCCACAGCTCGGCCAGCACGGCGGCGCAGGCGGCGCGGGCGCGCCCGGCCGGGGCCTCGTCCTCGCTGTGGTAGGCCGCGGCCAGCGCGCGGTACGAGCCCAGCACGTCCGCGTCCCGCCAGCGCGCGATGACGTGCAGCAGCAGCTCGGACACCAGGCGCGCCTGGCGCACGATGGGCGAGTGCGCCTCGTTGAACAGCTCGGCGTTGCTGGCCAGGTAGCGCGCGTCGAACTGCGCGGCGGCGGCGCGCCGGTACCACTGCGCGGCCAGGCGCGCGCGGATGGTGGCCAGGTCCACCGGGTAGGCCACCAGGCGCGCGTAGGCCGGGTAGCGGGCCAGGTCCACGGGCGCCAGGAAGGGCTCGGCCGCCGACAGCGACATCACCGCGCCCACGTGCGCCGCGATGGCCGCGCACGCCGCCGCGCTGCGGGAGGGGGGGACATGTACTACACGCTCCTCACACACACACACAAGCACACACACGCGCACGTACCGGTCCCCGCTGGGCGGCCACTCGTCGGGCTCGGGCTGGTACAGCGCGGCGTCCAGCTCACGCGGCAGCACGGGCACGGCCCCGCCCGGCTGGGGCGGCAGGCGCGCGGGGTCCAGCGGCTCGAGGTCCCAGGCCGACAGGCGCTCTACCTCGCCGTTGTCCCAGCGCACGCGCAGCGCCAGGAACTGTGCGGCGGCCGCGCTGGCCCACGCCGCCGCCTCCGGCCCGGACAGCCCGGCAGCGTCCGCCAGGCCCGCGCCGGCGGGGGCTACAGGGGCAGGTCGTTAGAGTACACTGAGGGTCAGCGCTCGGCCGGCTGGCGGCGGGAGCGAGACATACCGGTGTTCTCCAGCACCACGCCGGTCCACCAGCAGTCGTCGATCATGCAGCGGAAGCGGTCGCCCGCGCCCCAGCAGCGGCGCGCGGCGGCGGCGGCTTGCTGCTGCAGCACGAGGAAGTCGATGACGTCGGCCATGTCGTGGTAGCGCACGGTCAGCGAGCGCGGCGCGCCCAGCGAGCACGCCAGCCGCAGGCACGCCACGCGCGGCGGCTTGATCACGTACTTGATGCCCACCACCTTCACCTGCTCGCACTCCTGCGCGCGCACACACACACACGTCACTCAAACTTAAATCATTCTAAAGTCTAATCGATATACAAGATGGAAAATTTAGATTTTTCAAAAATTCCTTAAAAATCATAATCTACCCCGCTTGGAGCCTTTTACGCTATGAAGAAATATAAATAATTAATGATTAAGCCGTCTCCGTACACTTGAAAAAAATATCCTGTATCACTAGAACTGTAGCAACACTAGTATCATAGCAGGTGGAGCATGCCTCACGCTGGTCCTCACAAAGGCTTTCGAGTCACTCTGGCACAGTGGCTGACTACACAACCTGTGCTATATTGCGCTACAATGCAATTTCGTGATCACTATTCGTCAATGTTCGTTATATTATACTTTATACGATTACATAGAGGTTTTACCAACCACTTCTGACTGATTCCTAGATATATTGCCATAGGTTTCCCCAAGGCACTATACTGTCGCCGCCAGTACTCACAACATTACTATACTCACATATACTACATAAGACATTACTGTACTCACATAGACGTGCGTCCTCTCCCAGGGCTTGTCGCGCGGGTTCACCTTGTACACGTCCTTCTCCGCCACCGCCTCGAAGTACCGCTGGTGACCCTGCGCGCGCACAAACACTATACTAATGTGCCCACACAAACAGTCTTGAGGTGCCCTTGATAGAACACTCACCAGCCGGAAGTACAGACACTGGTCGCCCATCTGCGGGTGGTAGGGCGCCTTCCGCGGCGACACGGCTGTGATCCAGTCCCCGGGCCGGTACACGTCCGGCAGCTCCTCGGGCGGCGCGCCGGGCGAGGCGGGCGCGGGCCCGGCCGGCTCAGGCTCGGCCCCGCCCGGCTCGGGCTCGGCCCCGCTCGGCTCGGGCTCGGCCCCGCCCGGCCCGGGCCCGGCCCCGTCCGGCGCGGCCAGCCGGCTCGCGGCCGCCCGCTCCGCGCGCTTGGTGGTCACCGTGCTGGGGCTGTAACTGATACACGTTGGAGTCAGGGATCCGATGTGGATGGGCGACGCGACATACTACCAACATGATCACACGACGTATACATGATAATTAGTAGTAAGTCTCTAAGTAAGCGTGGTGTACAATAGTCACCCGTACCGGTTGGTGGGCAGCGGGCGTCGCCGCGCACGCGCAGGGGGGGCCAGCGCCGCGCCCGCCTCCCAGTCCGAGTACTGCGACGACGACGACGAGCTGCGCACACACACACACACATAAATATATGACTGTTTTACAACTTAATATGCTCATTTAAATTCACAACATAATATAATAACACTTTTGCAGGCCAGAGGACCTCTACAGTCTTTTGTATGACATAATATAACAGGCAGCTATCTACCGACACATACAGGACAACACTCATCACTCACACAGTGAGCACACTAGTGTCACCAGGCTACAGGACACACTCTATGTGGTGCTATTTAATAGACAGTTTTTCCTTGACATCATTTTAATTTATAAAGTGTTCGACTGTAGCTCCACCTGCCGGTAGGTGAGTGACGAGTGTCGCCCGTGTCCCGCTCACCTGTCGCTGTTACTCCCCGCGCGCGAGCTAAACAGACGGACACGTTAGATGACTGAACGGAGCCGGGGCAGGGAGGCAGACTATGTACGGACAACGTACCTGGTGTCGGTGTCGGACAGGTCGAGGCTGGAGTTGCGCGAGTCGGGGTCGGAGCGGTCGGTGCGCGCGCCGCGCTGCACCCACTCGTCCGACGTGTCCGAGCAGGGGTCGGACTCGGGCTCGGGGGGCTCGTCCGGGGGGCGCGCGCGCGCGGGGTGCGCGGGCCGGGGGTGCGCGGGGTGCGCGGGCCGCGCGCGCCGCCCGGGCCGGCGCCGCGGGCCGCCCGCGCCCTCGGCCGCCGTGCTGATCATGAGCGGCCGGCGCCGCATCTCGCGCCGGTACCAGCTCTGCTCCAGCTGGTTGAGCTCGGCGCACGTGCGCGTGATGCGCTCCTGGTGCGCAGGCGCCAGCGGCTGCACCATGGGCCGCGTGCACTGCGGCACCAGCAGCGGGTCGCCGCGCTGCCAGCTGCCGGCCGTGTAGCGCACGCCTGCGGGGGCGGGGGCGGCGGGTGAGCGGGGTGCGTGCGGTGTGTGTGTGTGTGTGTGTGTGTGTGTGTGTGTGTGTGTGTGTGCGGTGTGTGTGTGCACGTACCCTCCCCGCGCCACACGCCGCGCGGCTCGCGCGCGCCGTTGGCCACGAGCGCCTCGATCATGGAGTCGATGCGGCTGCGCGGCGCGTCCCCCGCGGCCGGGATGAGCTGCGCCAGCGGCAGGTTCTCGCGGCCCGGGACCAGGCGCTGCAGGCGCGGCGGGTGCGGCGCGCCCTCCACGTCCACCAGGAAGGGCGGCGGCAGCAGGTGCGGCGGCGTGTCCGTCTGCTCGTCGTGGGCGCCGCCCAGCGCGTCCACCACCACGGGCCGGTAGTCCGTGTGGAAGAACAGCTCGGGCGGCAGCGAGGCGAACAGGCGGTGCCCGCGGCCCAGGCCCAGCAGCAGCAGGTGGCCGTGCGAGTCCGTGGCGGCCACGCTGGTCGCGCCGCCCCACTTGGCGTCGAAGATGGCTCCGTGGCCGTGGCCGTCGATGCGGTTGTGGAAGCGCGCCAGCGGCTGCGGCTCGCGCGCGTCCCACACCAGCAGGCGCCCGTCGTGCCCGGCCGACAGGAACACGCCCCCCAGGAAGGGGTGCGCCTCCAGCACGTAGGCCTCGTCCGCGTGCCCCAGCAGCGCGCGCACGCCCGCGCCCGAGCGCGCGCACCACACGCGGATGGAGCAGTCCGACACGGCCGTCAGCACGAACTGGTCGCTGCGGTCCCAGCACACCATGGTCATCTGCGGGGACACAACACCGTGCAGTGCGGGCTCTGTGTGGCACCGTGTCTGTCTGTGTGTCTGTCTGTGTATCGTACCTTCAGTCGCTTGCCGTCCTGCAGCGTGGAGGTGGGCTGCAGCAGCACGTGCCGCCACTGCGTCGCGTGCAGCGTCCACAGCGCTGCCGTGCCGTCCTGCGGGCACACAACCGAGATAAACTCGCGCTTATGTCGATGGCCGTAAGGTCGAGTTTTGTATGACACACTTTGAGTGACTATATTAAGTCACGTGATAAAGTGACGTCGTATAGGCAAACTGAACCTTAACGCGAATGAAATAAAGGTGAGTTTAGATTGACAATCCTGCGGCCAGTTAATACACCACACTAATGGAGTGCACCCACCTTGCTACCGGACACGAAGCGCAGCCCGCGGTGCGCCCACGCGATGCTGTCCACCGCGTCGTCGTGCACCGGCGTCTCCAGCACCTGCGGGCAGGGGGAGGGGGGCAGGGTCAGCACCGTGTGTGTGATAGAGAGAGATAGTGTGTGTGTGTGTGTGCGCGCGCGCGGCTCACCCGCTTGGGCCCGCCCGGCTCGTGCTCGACGGTGTAGATGCGCACGTGGTGGTCGGCGCTGCCGGCCGCGAGGAAGGCGCCGCCCGCGGACCAGGCGGCGCAGATCATGTGGCACACGCCGGGGCGCATGCGCTCCACGTACTGCACGGGCTGCGACAGGAAGTGGCCGTCGGGGGAGCACGTCCAGAAGGCCACGGAGCAGTCGGTGGAGGTGGAGGCCAGCCAGCGCACGTCGGCGCGCGCGGGCGGCGCCCAGTGCACGGAGGTGATGGTGCCGGCGTGCGCGGCCAGCACGGCGCGCGGCTCGGCGCCGCCCAGCTCCCACACGCGCACCAGCCGGTCCACGGAGCCCGCGGCCAGCAGCGCGCCGTCGGCCGACACGCACACGTCGGTGATCTCCGCGCCCACGCCGCGCAGCGTGCCCAGCAGGCGCCCGTCCACGGCGCTCCAGATCTTCACCAGCATGTCGTCGGCGCCCGTCATGACGTAGCGGCCCGTGCAGTCGAACACCACGCAGTACACGGCCGACAGGTGGCCCAGCGTGCGGCGCTGCAGCTGCAGGCCGGCCAGCAGGCGCGGCGGCAGCATCGCCTGCCCCCCGCGCCCGCCGCCGCGCGCCGCCGCGCCCAGCCCCAGCTCGCGCGCCACCAGCCGCCGCACTGCGCACGCGACACGTTACACCACTCCCGTACTCTCATGGCCACATCGTATAATAATGGCACCTTATTTCTCAGAAACAATTTTCCAAACGTTATCACTACATAGTATAAAACAAAGTCGCTTTCTCTGTCCCTATATCCCTATGTATGCTTAAATCTTTAAAACTACGCAACGGTATTTAATGCGGTTTTTTTTAAATAGATAGAGTGATTGAAGAGGAAGGTTTATATGTATAATAACTTCCATTAAATAGTGGAGAAATACTTATAATATATATTTTATACCCGTGCGAAGCTGGAGCGGGCCGCTAGTTATTAAATAAAACACCAACATTCTAATCACTCTCTGCCCACGCGGCCCTGTCGTCCGCTACTCCACGTACTACAGCAGGTCACTCACCGAGCGTGTGGTCCTGCTTGTGCGCGGCGTACTTGGGCTTGGGCCGCACCAGCGTCTCGCTGAGCAGCGACAGGCGCGCGGCCAGGCCCCCCGCCTCGCCCCCCGCGCCGTCGCCCGCGCCCCCCGCGCCCTCCCCCTGCACCCCCGCGGGGCCCTCGCCCCCCGCGGCGGGGGTCTTGCGCGCGATGCACAGCGCGCGCTCGCACACAGACACGAGCCGCCGCCATGACACGTCCGAGTGTTGCGACGCCTTCCAACACACACATCAATGGTAACCAACCTATAACTCATAAGTTACTATAAGTTGGTTCATAAATAAATAAATACTTGATTATATTACACCTGCGCCTGTTATTGACATGTAACAGATTACAGAGATGCATTACTTGAGCGACCATTGCATATAA
The DNA here is from genome assembly GCA_905340225.1 of Abrostola tripartita. Taxonomy (NCBI): domain Eukaryota; kingdom Metazoa; phylum Arthropoda; class Insecta; order Lepidoptera; family Noctuidae; genus Abrostola; species Abrostola tripartita. Next base: position 19,748 of record HG996513.1, on the reverse strand, counting down.
GCAGGGAAACTTACATTGTTTGTTAAATCACAATATCAAGTACCTAACTCACATCCATCAGTTCTGAATACCGGGTGAAGCAGGACTTGTAGCCGCGTCATGTATCAATGTGATACACTGGTGTTATTAGTTAAGTCATTACCACACACTACATCACTCAGCCTCCACTGACTCATGTAACCTGCTGCCGACCCGCAGTGCGTTAGTGTGGTGATCAATGGTTGATCCAACCTTATGTATGAGAAGGTCCGGGCTGTAGTGGGACAGTTATAGACCAGTCTTTTTTTTAGATACCATAACATCATGCACTCTTGTACCCCTAAGGGGGTAAGCAAAGAGAGGGGGGGGGGGGCAAGGATTATCTAATTGCACAACTCAATAAAACTGCCCAACTCCAGAATCGAACACAAGATCTCATGCTCAGCAGTTGTGTTTGCGATCTCTAGACCAACAAAGCTGTCAATTTTTAAATAAATAATTATTATCAGCTGTTTTAACGTGTTAATTAAAAAATCGTGAACTTATTACTATCGTAAAAAGTTTACAATCGCATGACAGTCGCATTTAATGTTTAACCAAACTAAAACTTACTGGAAATGATGACGAGACAAATAATTTAGATGTTTAGTGATAACTAACTATAATATTTATTGGTTCTCATCAAAATAAGGTTCTTCGGAAATCATGTGTGGCGTTGATAGCGAGCGGTACGAAATATGGCGCCACCCACTTGACGACACAAAGGCCGCGTCGTACGCGCTCGGCTGTGCTCGGGTTCTCACCGGCCAACCGAGGCCGAGCTCCGGTGCATTCGTCCGTTAAAACGAGACAGCACATGCGTAGTACGCACCGAAGCGCGTGAAAGAAGGAGATGCAAATACGTCTAATTATGACACGGCTCCTTCCCAATAGTGCATGATATAACAATTTTTTCGCAAATTAGCCAAAAACATTAATTTTATCACATAAACACCACAAAAACATTTTACACGATATTCCACGGTATTTTCACGATCAACTTCGTGTATAGCACAATTTAAGATATTTTGCGGTTTTTTCACAATTTATATATTTGTCGTCGCTTATCTCGTAGTAAAACGTAAATAAACACAGATTCCAGCCCCAAAGCGCGCTAAACTCACCAATTCATCGTAAGACTGGGCGTGCTCGTTGCCCTCCCAGTCGAGTCGTCGGGGCAGCACCTGCAACGACCGCGAACATTACAAAAAGTTTTCAGCGAAGTTTCAGCGAGTTTGACAGCCGCAGCCACGTGCGTCCGCGACCAAAACAACAATATAAGCTCAAACCCGGCACTAGGAAAAGCTCAGACCTACCTCTATAGACTCGAGCTCTTTTAGCAGTGTCTGCAACAGAAACGGACAGTGTTATCTCACTTGACTTTTTATAATTATATTAGGATCGTATTAGAAGCCAATTTACCTTTGCAGTTTCCTTCAGTGGACCGCCAGACAGAAATTTCGCTATCAGAAAGTAGAGCTCTGAAATCGGGGAAGCTAACATTACACGACCTCGCACAATAGACACTCACATAATCGAGCGTTATTTTCTCCGCACAGCACTTACCGGGAATGACCCTGAGCTCCTCGTTGGACTCCTCCATAACCCTAGATTTTATTCCAAGGGTTACAACTTCACTTCACATTACATTCACTATAAAAATCGAGCAAACATTTCACTTTACATTGTTGACGAACAGATAATGCAACCTTCTGTAATAATAGCAAAATGGCGTTTGATCTGTCAGTCAAGCAGTTTACAGAGTATCTGTGTCGGTGAAACAGTTTCTACGGTGTTCCAAATACTGCGTGTAGATGTCACTACTTGCAAAATAAACATTTAACATTTTAATAACAAAAATATTTATACGGAAATAACTAAACTATTATGATATAAAAAATATATTTCTAGGTTTAGGTTATTGCTTTTATCCGTTCGCATGCAACGATGACTTTTAACGTGACCTGATTTACAGTCCTTGACCCCGCTTTTGCCAGGAATGACCCAATAGTTTAAAATGCAATTTCACTTCTGGCAACTTATCAGTGCCAAACGTCAGTGTGTACGGATAATGCAAGTTTTGTAAAAAATCGTAGTAAAATGCTTGAAATCGTATTTTTATACGATGGGGTTTGGTGTTGAACAGTGTTTAGTGTGTGAAACATTAAGTGTGAACAGTAGTAGTAGTGAACAAGTTGAGTGGTGGAGGACTTGGGCGCTGTTGAGCCGGGGCGGTGTCGAGAGCTGGCCAGTGAGAGGCAGGTCCGAAGACCGCGCACAGCCCCGCGGGCACCGGGCTCGCGCGAGCATGCCCCTGCAGCCATCGTGGTCGCTGCTCACTACACTAACTTGTGCGTACACTGCGTCTGCTTAATTTAGGTCAGCCGTGTTTAATTGGCCGTGTTATGATCAATATGTATCGATTGTTCGCTAAATATACGCGCGAACCAGCGTCGCCGGTGACGGCCAGGTGAGGGGCCGGCCGCCCCTGTGCCGCTGGCCGCCGGGCGGAGTCACAGAGCTGCTCTCACTCAGACAAGAAGCTCATTATTTAAGAGTATGATTGTGACTGAAAAGCAGATACCAGGCCCATGTATGTAGATAACTATTGCTTATAAATATCTCTTCATGTTTACTGTATGTGAGTCTTGAGTCTCGGGTGGGTGAAGCAGTAGATATCAAGCTGTGACCTCCCAAATGCACTTTGAAAACTTGTATTAATAATTAAGTTGGCCCTTGTAATATGAGGGGAACAGGCTTCATGGCACAGATTTATTTCCATAAAGAAGAACAAGTTGGTACTGTAAACAAATAAATGCTATACAGTCACCGACCACAGTAACCCAGCATTGACCCAGGTTGCATTGTAATATAAAAAAATAAAAACGGCATTCAAAAACACAAACTAAAATGTAATAAATAACACTTAATTTATTCACTTCACTTTACATAAGCAAAGTTGAAGTCCATGCCAAATCCTATGCGTTTGATTTGTTAATATTTTTGAAGGCAGGTGCCTAGTATTCCCCCCCCCCCCTTCCGACTTATGTAAGACTATTTTTGAAATCTTTACAAAAAACCCTTTCAAATGTTACCTCACACAATTAATTAATTTCATCTTTGAAAGTTATGGGGGGAGAGGTGTCGACGTACCCCCTCCCCCTCTTCATTTTAGTGGTCAGTCATCGACTACACGCACAAACAAAGCAATATTACTTGTTACGACAAATCTACTATGATCTTATGAGGAGTTTCGTTCCATATCTCTGAAGTTCATCATCAGATCCTTACTTGGTGACAATGGGACCAACGCGAGAGTATACCATATTGATTATGAAAATCGGCTCATAATTGATGGAGAAATTGTGTTACAAACATACAAAAACAAAATGCAGTTGAATTGAGAACCTCCTTTATTGAAGTTGGTTAAAAATAATATTCACATGGCTTTACAGGACCGCTATCCCACTACAGCTGCCCAACACCCACAGCTAACAATGGAAATAGTAGCATTCACTTACACACCAACATAGCGCCAACATGGAACCTATACAAGCTTTTATTTAACTTGGAATGTTTGTATGTATGTTAGTTTGTTTGTTTTTTGATTACAATGATAACTTGTAAACCAAGTAGAACCACCCACAAAATAAAGCTTGGGGACTCTCATTGAAATAAATTCAAATTAAAATATTTATTGCTTACTACATTAGTGTACATTACATTACAATAACTTGTCTGTTGAAACAATCGGTCACAACAAGAGATTTAAAAAAATTTAAATAAAAAATTATAACCTCCTTCAAAAAACTCAAAAGTGAAAAATAATATTTTATCACTTCACTTTACATAAGCGAAGTGGAAGTCGGCGCCAAATCCTATACGTTCGCTTAGTTTATAGTGTTAGCTTTTAAACTATGAACCACGCACGTATGGCAGCATTCTCATAAGTACTATTTTTCTGAATCGCTTAATGGATGTTGGGATTTGGCGCCGACTTCGACATCGCTTATGTAAAGTGAAGTGATAAAATATTATTTTTCACTTTTGAGTTTTTTGAAGGAGGTTATAATTTTTTATTTTAATTTTTTTATTTCACGATTTTTTATCTTTATATTCTGCTAATGAATGAATGAAAAAAAAATATTTGTATGACCATTTTAGCGATTTAAATTTTGTTTTGTGAAATGGGTATTTAGTGAAATATAATAAACCACACAACGATAGATCGTTGCAGGAAATGACAAGACTACGAAATCTGTCTTCCGATAATGAAGGTAGATAAGTAAGTCAGTAGTACATAAGTAAGTCATAATACACCTTTTATTTACGAGGCAAAATCATCCAATGAGTCCGCCCACCCTGGGTGGAGGGACTGTCAGACTTGTACTGACAGTCATACTACTGTCATACTCATCCACAGTGTTCCTTCAATAGCCCTTTACGTTCCAGGGTCACGGTTACCCAGGGACAGTACCGCGATCACGGATCAGCTTACGTAATTAGGACGCATGAAATTTGAAGAGTTTTGTTCATATAACCGAATATCTCATCAGAACAAACATCTAATTATTTTTAAGTATTGCGGTTTTTTTCGGAATTGTTTTTATAACCTTTGTAGTGAGTACAGGCGTGATATTATGTTGTGTGATGGCGTAAACAATGCTTAGATATGCTATAGCAACAATCGCGGTTAATCTGCTGTTATTTATTGAAGAGTTCCCCCGATTTCTACAAGATCCCATCATCAGGTATTGAAATGGTGACAATGGGAACACACGGGAAGCACCAGCTTTCAAATAAAAAAAGAATCATGAAAATCGGTTCACCCAGTCGCAAGTTATGAGGTAACAAACATAAAAAAAAAAAAAAAAAAAAAAATACAGTCGAATTGATGATAACCTCCTCCTTTTTTTGAAGTCGGTTAAAAAAGTAAGTGTAGGAATACATTAGACCCCACTCAAGCTATCAAGGGAAAATAAAAACTGGGCAAAGTATTTGAAATATGAAACCAAAATTAAAATGTGTAGTCTGCCAAACAAAAGAACACTTGTATTTTCTTTGTCTACAGTTTATTTATTTTATTCTCTGTAGAGACTATCGCTATGTCAGGCGCCGCTGCTAGCGGCAGCGCGGGCGCTGGCGGGGGCGTGGGCGTGGGCGGAGCTGGCGGCGTGGGCGGGGCCGGCGGGGTGGGCGGGGCGGCCGGCGTGGGCGCGCTGGGCGGGCTGGGCGGCTCGCTGGAGGACAAGGACTGCGACCTGCTGTGCCCCGTGTGCTTCGAGCTCATAGACGAGGCATACGTCACTAGGTGTGGACACTCCTTCTGCTATGCCTGCATCAGCAAGGTGAGGACCTGCGGAGGGCGGCTCGCAGCTCGCAGCAACGAGATGTGAGCGACGGGTCTAGGCATGTACAAGTAGGCCGGCTCTGTAGTGTTCCCTGTGTGGCAGGCGGTGGAGCTGCACCGGCGCTGCCCCAAGTGCGGCGCGGCGCTGGCGTCCCGCGAGCACATCTTCCCTAACTTCCTGTTGAACGAGCTGGTGGCGCGGCGGCGCGTGCGCGCGCGCCACGAGGTCGCGCCGGCGCCGCGCGGGCCGTGCGTGCGCGCGCTCGTGGCGGCCGAGGCGCGCCGCCTGCCGCTGGCCGACGTGGACGCCATGCTGGAGCTGCTGACGCGCCGCAAGCGCCTGCTGGAGGCCGAGTGCGCGGCGGCGCACCACCGCCTGCTGTACGAGTTCCTGGCCCAGCTGCACCGCCACCGCGCGCATCAGCTGGAGCAGCTGGCGCGCGAGGCCGCGCTGGTGCGCAAGGACATGGACCACGTGGCCGGCGTGCTGCGGGACCTCAAGCAAGGTAGGTGGCCGGCCAACCGCTACCGGCTACCATAGCTTCGGAATCCGTAGTGACTGTGTCGTGTTGTACGCAGGCGCAGTGGGGCTGGCGCGGCTGCCGGAGGCGGGCGACGCGCCGCAGTCGGGGGCGAGCGCGGAGGGCGCGGGCGGAGCGGGGGTCACGGGCGGTGCGGGGGGCGCGGGGGAGCAGGCCGCCGGGGACGCCGTGCGCGCGCTCAAGCGGGAGCTGGCCGAGCTCGCCGACAGCGTGGGCGACGCCGCCGCGCACGCTGAAGGTCAGTGGTCACGTGACGCCACACCAACGTACTGCAGTAGTACATACTATGTCGTAGGGACTTACTCTGCTGCGACGGCAAATGTTACTGGTACCTGTGATACTACTGCATGCCCTGTAAAGTTAAATCAATAGTAGGACCAAATGTGTATCCTTGAGGAAGTCTTTTCTCAATATATTTTTTATCATTACCGTTCATACTGTGTTCTGAGTCCCTACACGGTAATTTTGTGGAACTGTAGGAAAATTTGTGCTTCAGTCACACTACATCAGAAGCAATAACATTATTATAACAGTTAGTTCCTTGTTAGTTGTTATGTAGTGTGTCAAAGGCTATGTGTTAACGTGTGTGTGTCCAGGCGGCAGCCTGGCAGGCTCGGAGGAGGAGAGCTTCGCGGGGGGCGCGGCGGGTGGGGGGGATGCCCTCGCCGCGCGCTGGAGGAGGCTGCACGCGCACTTCGACGACTTCGTGCAGGTGAGGGGTTAACTGCTTGGAGACTGGAACAGGCAACAGTGAAACTGTAGGGCACCTCATAGTGTGTGGCGAAGAAATATTTTATAAAGATTTTAATCCTTTTATAGTTTATAATTGTTGTCATCGTCCAGACTGGCTTCTAAGCAGTCGCTACATGCGTGTCCCCCACAGTGTTACTTCGCGCACCGCGCGGAAGAGCTGTACTTCCCGAGCTCGTCGTCGACGACGCCCGCGCCCCTCGCCTTCACCCCCGCCGAGCCGTGCTCGCAGCCGGCCGCGCCCCCCGCACTGTCCACGCCCCCCGCCGGCGCCACGCCCCCCGCCGCGCCCGACGCCGACCACGTGCCGCAGGCGCCCGGCGACGTGCGGAGTATCTCCATACATGGTGAGGACGAACACGTGACATGCCAGCCGCGCTGCGATCATCAGTGTCTTGGGTATGTCTTAATAATAGAAGTGTGTGTGTGTGCGTGCAGGCGGCGACCAGCGCGCGCCTGATGAGGCTGGTGAGCCCCCCCCTCCCCCGACAAGCGCGCCACCCCAGCAGGCCTCCCCGGGGGAGGCGGGCCCGGCGGGGGGCGCGGGGGGCAGCCTGCGCAGTGCGCTGCGCCCGCGGGGGCTGGACGCCTTCCGCGAGGACCTGCTGGCCTTCACCCGCTACCGCGCGCTGCGCCCGCTGGCCACGCTGTCGTACTGCAGCGACGCCATCAACTACTCCACCATCGTGTCCACCATCGAGTTCGACAAGGACGAGGAGTTCTTTGCCATCGCCGGCGTCACCAAGCGCATCAAGGTGTTCGAGTACGAGAGCGTGGTGCGCGACTGCGTGGACGTGCACTACCCGTGCGCCGAGATGCAGTGCTCGCACAAGATCTCGTGCGTGTCGTGGAACGCCTACCACAAGAACGTGATCGCGTCCTCGGACTACGAGGGCACGGTGAGCGTGTGGGACGCGGGCACGGGCCAGCGCACGCGCGCGCTGCACGAGCACGACAAGCGCTGCTGGTCCGTGCATTTCAACCGCGCCGACGTGCGCTTGCTGGCCTCGGGCAGCGACGACGCGCGCGTCAAGCTTTGGGCGCTCAACGCCGAGCGCTCCGTGGCCACGCTGGAGGCGCGCTTCAACGTGTGCTGCGTGCGCTTCAACCCGCGCTCGTCGTGCCACCTGGCCTTCGGCTCGGCCGACCACTGCGTGCACTACTACGACCTGCGCGCGCCGCGCTCGCCGCTGGCCGTGTTCCGCGACCACCGCAAGGCCGTGTCGTACGTCAAGTTCCTGGACGCGCGCACGCTGGTGTCGGCCTCCACGGACTCGGCGCTGAAGCTGTGGCGCGTGGAGTCCCCGCGCTGCGTGCGCTCCTTCACGGGCCACGCCAACGAGAAGAACTTCGTGGGGCTGGCCACCGACGGGCGCTACGTGGCCTGCGGCTCGGAGAACAACGCGCTGTACGTGTACTACTCGGGCCTGTCCCGCCCGCTGCTGGCCTACCGCTTCGACGCCGTGCGCGGCTTCCTGGAGCGCGAGCGCCGCGACGAGGAGCCCTCGGAGTTCGTGTCGGCGGTGTGCTGGCGGCGCAGCTCCGAGCGGCACGTGCTGCTGGCCGCTAACTCGCAGGGCACCATCAAGGTGCTGGAGCTGGTGTAGCACTCACCCGTACCGTACCCACGTCCAACCAATATTATTATATTAAATCCTACCTTACTGTGTACTTATTGTTTTAATATGACACCCCCCCCCCCCCTCCCCCCACTGGGTAGCAGTTGACTATGTTTGGTTTTTTTTTGCAATGAAGTCGTCTATTACTTACGTAACGGAGTTGGTACAAATGTACAAAGTAAGGTGACATCGCGCATTCGAAGACAAAAAATAAAGAGACGATATCACATTTCTCCCCCGTGAGATCCCTCCCCTCCCCTTTTAAGCCTGACATGATTAATGGACGACCCCAAAGTGTATTTATTTATGACTTCAATGAGTATGACATGACTCTGATATAAGCTCTTAATAACAAACCTAAATGTAGTCATAATTTCGGTTTTGTGAAAACATTTAATGAGTGGAATAAAACATGTGTAAGTAATAAACAATTTATTTCAAAATATATCCATAATCTTCGAGAACCTTAGTAGTCACACATGACAACTGAGACTCCACACACAATGGACCACGCTGGACACTATCATCCAACAACAGTGTGGTACATGTGCGTCCTATCCTAGGTCACGGTCATTATAGGAGAAACAGACCAAACATTCTCTTGAGATAGTGACAAACAATCACTTGAATGTACAGTCCATTCCTTAAAGGTTTTTTACTTAGTTAATCAATTTGAAAAAATTGGACTTTCTGTTTACAACATCACAATAACAACTTTTTTCTATTCGTACAAGGTCTAATAATATAGGCTACTCTATATTCCGATAATATTTAGCTACTATTGTATGTTTGTTGCCCGCTTTACAATTATAGCTATCATTAATACACTAGCTCCCACATACTCACTCGAAAATGTTAAGTGGCGACGAAATATGTTACTTTACATTCATGGGATGTAACAAATTTTACTGAAACAACTTTCGTGAGTGTTATCCATATTATTTACTATATATTCTGGTTGTACTCACGTGTGTATTCGGGGATGCTCGACTAGGTTCGAACTCAAGTGCCCATATGCCCCTTATTACTGAGCTGGTTACGCATGACGCAGAGTCGCGAACAAATTTCGGCATTCCCGAATACACGTGAGTATAACCAGAATAATCTATATCTATACTTATAATAAAACTGTAGAGAGGTCAATTCTGTACATTGAATATATATTCAAAATTAATATTGGAGGATGACTGGTGATCGATACTGATGCCAAAAATGCAATCAGTAAATTTTTTGTCTGTCTGTCTGTCTGTCCGTCTGTCTGTCTGTCTGTCTGTCTGTCTGTATGTGCACGCATGGGTCAAAAACTACTGAAGGGATTTTAACCAAACTTGGTACGATTGTAGTCCATACTCCTGGGCAGGTTATAGGCTATATAACATAACGCTAAAACACATAGGAGCTGAGCAGTAATGATAAATTTGAAGCAAGTCGGATGAAAATGCGCTTTCGAGCTTTTATCCTCGCATTCGTTGATCATACACCAAAAGTATGTATTACAAAGATGATGGTCTCCAAAAGATCTACAAAAAAGTCTTCAATAGTATATATCTATCTTTTATAAATTAGCCACAATAACATGTTTGATCGTTAGGCATTTCTTCAAAGTGTCTCAACACACGACAACCCGGAGCGTGCATGGAGGGTAGTTTGACAAGATTTCTATAAGCAGCATTGGTTGCACCCGCTATATGTAATATTATAGTAAGCACATGACTTCGAAAAGACATTAGTGTGTGCCGGGATTTGAACTTGCGACATCTGACTTAACAGTCTAACGGTCATACCACTCAGCTATCAGTGCATTAAGTTCCTTGGAATAAGCGCACTTTAGATTTAAAAAATACAGATACGTAGTTTTTGGATATAAGTTTAAAGTAGGTATTATTAAATAATAATAATAATTAGTTTGTTTAGTTTTTTTTTGGAAAAACATCTACGGATCACACTTTGTTTGCGGGAATCGAACCCACAACCAATCGCTCGCGCTCAAAAAAAATGCCAAGGATAAAAGCTGCTACTGCGCCAATCAGGTCGTCACGGTTGTCTTTTATCCTTGGCATTTTTTTTTTCTACAGCAGTTTCAATGTACAGAAACTCAGAAACGCACAAAACGGATTTATTTATGTTCTCTTCTTCAGTTGTATATTATTTTCAATAGACTTTCTGTAACTTCCGTAATTACCGTTCAATTTTTGCGGTGTTTTTTTTAAATACCGGAAAGTAGTCTTCGTTAAATAAGTGGTTTAAAGATTTTTAACCTACTTAAAAAAGCCTGCCTGGTAGGTATTTTTTTCTGTTAAAAGTTCAATTTACTACTGGTCTTTTATCCGAAATACACGCGGACGAAGTCGCGGGCAACAGCTATACATGTAATAAAATATTACGGCATGGCGTAAAAACTACTAAATCGAATTCGCTCAAACTTAGCTAATATATTAAAAACAATTTAAAAATACTTTTGCTGTTTCCGAATTTCCACGCGGACGGAGTCGCGGGCACATCTAGTTAGTAAATAATATGTAACAATAGTTCAGACATACACATAAGAGGCATATATGTAGACACATAGTCCACACCTTGTGTTGAGCTCACAACAGCATCACTCCTACTGCAGGACAAATAGAAGGAGCCTGTAACATGGTTGGTCTGCTTCTCCTACACAATACATCTGTGTGTCACCACAGCACAGCACAGCTCTCTGACAAGTTCCAACAATCAACTTACTAAATAATGCAATTTCTTAAATTTGTACAATAGATAGACACTCATGTCACTGAACTTGCAACTGATTCACACTACCTTCAACAATCTGACTTATCAGGCACAGCTGCCTTGGAACAGAGCCTCAGTAAGACAGGGGTGGTCCCTACTGTCATCTAAATACAGTGAGATTAAAATATTTTGCAGTATTACAGTATTATTGATAATATTGACAGATGTCTGCAATCAAAAGTATTTATAAACAGTTAGGATTTATGCCAGTGGCACAGTATTTATGAACACACTTCAGTTATAGCTTCAATACTACTCTATCAAACTAATAATAACTACAAGTAACTCATCTGACATGATTTACACACGACACAGTCTGCTGTGAACTACTCCACATCTCCACCACAGAACAGTTAACAAACAGAGTACTAGAACACATAATACTAATAGACTCACCGACTGAACGAGCTTGTTGTGTAGGGAAGTGTCCGCCACGTGCCGGTGGTCACAGAGGTCAGCTAACTACTCCGTGGAGTGAACACTTGCTGCTAGAGGTTTGCGGAGTCACATTAACACTCATTAGCACTGGAAGCACCCTGCTGCTGTACAGATCACAGTCACTGCACCACACTGCACTACACTGCCCGGGCTACATCACCAGCCCACATTGCCCGGGCTAAAGCTTGTTGTTAGGGTTGAATAGCTTGCGCGTGTGCGGCGGCCGCGCCTGCGCAGTGCCGCCCTCCGCGGACGAGTCGGAGTCTGACGAGCCCGATGAGATGACAATTGCGCGCTGGCGGGACGCGAAGCGCCGCGTCACCTCCGAGTAGCGCGGGGAGCGCCGCTTCGCCTTCCTAGCGTTATCCTGCTCGCGCGCCACTGGCTTTTTAACGCTGTCCTGCTCGCGCGCCAAGCGCAGCGACCTCCGCTTTGTCGATAACAAACCTGAGACAAACACAGCGATCACAAACTTGATTCTCATCGAGCAGGAGCAAGCAATCAGAGGCTCAGTCGGTCCGAGGCTTACCTGAGCCGTTGAGGACCGGAGACACGCTGGGCGAGGGCGGGGGCTCCGCGCCGGAGGACGACGACGAGGAGGAGGAGGAGGAGGGTGCGGGGGGCGGGGGCTCCGCGCCGGAGGACGACGACGAGGAGGAGGAGGGTGCGGGGGGCGGGGGCTCCGCGCTGGAGGACGACGACGATGAAGAGGAGGGCGCGGGGGGCGGGGTCGGGGTAGCGTGCTGAGAGGGCGGGGACGCGGAGCGGGGAGAGGGCGGGGACGAGGAGCGGGGAGAGGGCGGCTCGGGGCTGGGGGTCGCGGGGGGAGGGGACGCGGGCGGCGCGGGGGGGCGGCGGGAGGACGCGCTGCGCACGGCCTGCTCCTTGAAGATGGAGGCGCGGCGCGCGGGGGCGGCGCGCGCGGTCTTCGAGCAGCCTGTCGGGGACGGAACGATGTACACGAGTGCTACGTGCGGAGGGGGCGGTCACGTGACGCCCAGACCCACACGGTCGCAACGCTTTACATGGCTTGACTTGCATTTTGTGGAAATGTCAACATTTGAACAAACTTTTCCCTAAAAACTAAACACAATAGTAATTAAAAATTGTTGTGAACCCAGTCACCCAGTCAGTCGTGACAGTTGCTATCCGGACAGTAGTCACGGCCGTCGTGTGGAGGAGTACAAGTGGTGCACACGTACCGGTGGCGGCGGCGGCGCGCAGGCGCGACACCTCCGCCTGGGGCAGGCCCAGCGAGCCCAGCGCCGGCAGGATGTAGCGCAGGTACCGGTTCCGCAGGGAGTGCCACGACCGCCCTGCACACACACACGCGCCGTCAGTACACCCACCCTCGCCCGTTCACACGGGTTGATGGCGTAGAACGCAACACTCACACGTGCCGGCGAGCCGCTGGAACTGTTCCTGCAGCTGCTTCCACACGAGGTTCCCGTTGACGTGTGAGGCGCGCGCGCCGCTGGCCAGCCACGCCACGATCGCGTGGTCCTCCAGGTTGGAGTACTCCTTCAGGTGCGACGCCGACGGTCTGCGGCAGACACGAACAGTCTCAGTCAGGACCGCGCCGGTCGGCCGGAGGGACCGCGGGGCTCGCTCAGCACTCACCGCTTACTGATGATGTGCGGCCCGGGGGAGGGGCGGCGCGCGTCGCACGGGGCAGGGGGCGGGAGCGGAGCGGGGGGCGGGGCCAACGGCGCGGGGGGCGGGGCCAACGGCGCGGGGGGCGGGGCCAACGGCGCGGGGGGCGGGGCCCGCTCACTGCTGGTGTCGATGTCGTTGACGCGCTCCGCCACGCTGCGCGTGCGCAGGCTGCGCCGGACCGCTTCTTTGCGCTCGGCCGGCTTCGGCTTGTCTCTACTCGCCGGTCGCGCCGCTCCCTTGTTCTCCTATGAATTAATAATGCAACTGTTTCAAGCGCTAATAACATTCGGTTCACATAAGAATAGTAAGAGTTAGCAAGGTACGAGTTGCAGACTCACCATTGTTAGATGTCTCTAAAATGTTAACAGATGAAGTAAGCGATGCGCTTTGGTTAAATCATTAATGGATCTGATCACTGATGTAGCTGCAGCGTGAAGTTCATAGTACGGGAGAGTTCGGAAGTTAGATGTGTGTGTGTTACCTTGTCGGGATCGGCTGAAGAGGAACGGTCACGGCGCATGCGTGTGACGCGGGGGCGCGGCGTGCGCGGGGCGGGCGCGGCCGGCGGGGCGGGGGCGGGGTCGGGCGGCGTGGGGGCGGGGCTGGGCGAGAGCCCGAGGCGCGCGGCGAAGTGCGGCAGGGCGGCGGGGCGGCGCTCCCGGAGCGCCCGCTCCAGGCGCGCGCACCGCCGCAGCTCCACCAGCGGGTTGATGGCGTAGAACAGCGCGCGCTTGTACTCGTCGTCCGCGTCGAAGCGCGCTAAAGCCGAGGCGCGCGTGCGCGACACGAACCCGCGCAGCGCCGCCACGTCGCGCTCCGGGATCACGAGCTCCTTGCAGGTGGCGGCCCCTCCCCCTCCCCGCGCGCTCTCCCCCGTGTCACTCACCGCCGTGTCGTCGGTGCTGGGCGCGCGCGGCCGCCGGGCCGGGCTGGAGGGGGGCGCGGGGGGCGCGCGCAGCAGGTCCTGGAGTTCGGTGTGAGCGGCTCGCGGCTTCCCCCGGGAGCGGGAAGAGGCGCGGGCTCTCGCCCTCCCCACGGCGCGGGGCGTGGCGAACTCCTCCCCGGAGCTGCGCGGGGTGCTCGCCACGTTGATGGTGAGGCCGCGCTCTGCGGAGGCGCACTGAGTGGCAGCCTCGCACCGCGCATGCGCCGCGCTGGCCGGCGCGGGTCTGGCTTCCCGCACGTTAGTGATACATCTGTACGAGTGTCAGTGCATGATATTATGTTGTGTCGTTACTTTATTCAAGCAGAGATAGGAACAGAGAATTACCCATTGTAATGAGCGCAACAGTGATGGTGCTCCCACGCATGGAGCACGGCCGGTGTGATCGTCGCAGGCGCGGGCGCAGGCGCAGGCGCCGGTGTGAGTGTGGGTGCGGGCGGGGCGGGCGGCGCGGGCGCGGGGGGCGCGGGGGGCGCGGGTGCGGCTATAGCTCGTGACTTCGGGACGCGCACACTTGACTTGCTGTGGAACATGGTGGCCGTCACAGTCGTAGCGGTTTTTATTTTATATCGGCTACAAGACTAACAGTAGAAACAACTTATTTTATATAATTTCAAACTTAATAGATGATCATTATACATTACATCCATTGTTGCTCGAGGTCAAGGATAGTTCCTGTGAGCCTGGTAGATAGTGTTGTGTTTCTCATTCATTACAGCACTATTACTTGAGAGTCAATCATTTGTATATTTGTTTGTATATAATGTACAATTATCAGCTAATACATAATACATTCATAACACATTCATAACTAAATCAAAAACTGTACCACCCACTGTACATATGCATACTATAAATTAGTTATCAGTAGCTAAAAACAGTGAAGGAAAACATTGTGAGGTAACCGGCACACCTGAGAGATTTTCCAACGGTGTGTAAAACCATGTCACAGGCCTACAGGTGGTTTAAACTCTGATACCAGGTAGTTCATCAAGAATATGATAAGAAGAAAATCACTTGCTAATGGGAAAGGAATAACACAGTGCTGAACCCTGGACTTATGGAGTCCATGGTGATTGATTCAGATTCTTATGCAGTACACACACTGTCCCAGGATAATAAACAATAGTATATATTGTGTCTGTTTGCCGTGGCAAACCTATCTCTATACTGTTTTTTATAAATATTGGTTTTATTTGAAAATGCTTCCTTTGTTTGACCATAATACCAAGTTAGTGAGACACTTTCAGTGTTATTGACTTTTATTACTGTTCTCATTGACTCACGGATCCTAAATGAACAATTTGAATATATTCTGTTGTCTATGTTGTTTCCTCTAATGTTGTATTAATTATTTTTTTGAATCATACTTCTGTTCATTGTTGTTTGTCTTACCATAGGCAAACTATAGCACTCCATACACCTATCTGTAAGATCTGTATTTCTGTCTACTTATTTTTAACAGATAATAAATGATGCTGATTCTCATACAGACTCATATCCCATCCCATCATAAATAAACACACCTGTAGGGTGCCTACAATTCAACTAGCTTTAGCTTTTGCTGTGCCCGACAGGGTTAATGATCTGTAATATTGTAAGTCCACCTATGTACTATAATGGAATGCAATGAAGTATTGAGTATAGTGTGGTGTCACTTGTGTTCTCATTGTCAAGGCAAGCCAATGTTCACTGACCATGTCCTCAAGCAGACAAGCGGAATTATCTTATTAGATCCAACATTAAGAACTCCAGGGCACTGAGGTCATACACATGTCTGACCCAGAGTTCAGAGGAAAAGAGTACAAACTTCAATAGTCTTAGAGTATGTAGGACACACTACAGGGGACGACACAAGCTATGACTTTTAGTAGAGGGATGAGGGTGACTCCTGTATGTTAATGAGGACATCTGTAGGAGTATCTGAGTATCTGTATGTAGTGACTAGGAGTGTTGTGTGTGTGTGCGTGCCCGGCGGTGGAGCGGGGCTGTGTCGTGTTGAAGTAGCTGGAGGTAGACCAACTACTTACTACAGTGATGCACTATTGGGTTAGGATAAAGTAGGTACGACTCAGTTGAGTAGACGTCACTAGAGCTGCGCGGTGGACGCTCGGGATGTACAGCGGTACGGCGCGTGTGAGCCAGCCTGCTTGTTTGTATACCTGCCGTGCGCGAGGCGCGGGCCGTCCGCGGCGGAGCCGGGCTGGCCGGTGGCGAGCGCCTGCAGCGCGCGGAGCACAGCGCGGCGCCGCGCCACCTGCAGCCGGCCGCGCCGCACGAACACGAAGCGCGCGCGGCGCCGCCAGCCCGACACGCGCCCCGACGACACGTCCAGCTCGCGCCACACGCCCTCGCCCCACACGAAGTACTTGGAGGCGGCCATCGCTCGCGCTACATGTCACTCTGCACTGCTGACTGCTCGCTACACTCTCGCTCGGTTCGTACTCTCGGTGTCTCAGTAACGACAACAGACGCTCGCCACAAACACAGACAGAGTCGCATCGCTCCCGCCGATAACAGAATTGACTTTGACAACAATTATTTTGACGTTAGGCGTTAGACACTACGAAACGATCAAACGACGAGTGACGCGACGCGAGAATACTTCAGCTTAGATACATGGCTTTTGATCAATGAAAAATATGAAACTTGGAACGGAATTATTTGAATTCCGGTAACTAACTTTTAGCTTAAAATTGTATTATTACAACAGAATTTATTTGAATAATGTCTTGCTAGTAATTATTCAGACTTAAAGTCTACAAATAAATTAATTTCTTAATATTAAGTAAATGCGCCGTCGAGAGGTGCGAAATTATTCTTTTTTTTGTGTTATTTGTTCATCACTGCTCAACATTTCAACAACAATTCTGGGGAAAGCAATAATTGAATCTGCCTAATCATACGTGTTTTAATCAGGGCTATCATAGAAAAAATAAGTCTAAGGGCTATCGCGTATAAATTCGAGTGAGGTTTCCGATGTCAAATTTTACTCTTTGTAGGTGGTTTTATTTCTAAATAGAATCATAGAGAAAATTAGTATATTAGTCTATGATAGAATGAAATTGTGAATTATTTTGTATGATATAATTATAATATTAACTTTAATAAGTTAATATTACCACCTGAGATTACCTACCACTTACTTTTAAGAGGTTTAGATCTCGGTTAACAGAGACAGTGCGGAAATGACTGAGTATGGTGCAGTTCATACAAAGGACTGTATTAATTTATGATGATGAATGAATAGTAGGTCCAGTGCTAAACATAATTTGCTTTTTTATGAAGGACAAGTCCACGAAAGAATTATACACGAAAGCATTATCATAATATTAAATATATAATTATCAGCTAGACTTGGGCCTTACTCGACAGTGGTGCCATGTGGTGAGCACAAAAATAGTAGCCCCCATTGATATAGTCTTAATTATCTTAGCTACATTACTATGGCATACTATAAAACTATAAAAAGTCTTCAAAAACTACATAAAAATAAATGGAGATAGCTAGAATAGATGTTGCGAAATGAATGATATATATGAGCAAATAACACCAAAAATAATTAAATGAACCACCATCATTAATAGTGAAACTGGAAGAGTCAAAAGTCGAGATAGTACGTACAGCCTTTCTATCGCCAACAGCAAAATTGAATCGGACATTGACGTCGCCACCGCATTCGAGAATTTTTTTACTAACATTCCAGTTTCTACCACCAAAAACCTAAATTCGTCACCTGCTATTGCAGAAACTTTATTGACGGAAAATGTTTGCCCCTGTCACGAACAATTCAAATTTTGTCACGTAAATTGCTTAGATATTAAGAGAACTTTTCGTAACTCAAATATAAAAAAGACTGCCGACTTGTGGGGTCATTCAATTGAAGTGACTAAGTCAATTATTGACTTAGTAGCACCCGACTTAGCTTTTATTTTTAATCATTGTATAGAATCCGGTGAATTTCCTGATCTAATGAAATGTAGTAAGATTATTCCATTATTTAAATCGGGTAGCACTTCTGACCCTACTTGTTACCCCTAATTTCAGTGCTACCAACATTCAGTAAAATTTTTGAAAAACTTATTTTAGAACAAATGCTCAGATTCTTTAACAAAAATAACCTTCTTCATTCTAAGCAATTTGGCTTTACAAAGGGTCGTTCAACTACTGATGCTGGTTTTGAACTACTAAGACATATCTATAGTGCCTGGGAGGACTCACACGACGCGATGGGCGTTTTTTGTGACTTATCCAAGGCATTTGATTGTGTCTGTTACTGCACTGCACAACACTTTTCGACAACAGTCGCAATGGTAGGAACGTTAATAAAACCAAACTTTTTACTTGAGAATATACAAAAATTTATTTATTCCGATTTACCCTAACCAAAGTGACTGAAGCTTTTAACACCGCCATTCAGAAATGCGTTGTACCTGTACAACGCCATCTATCGAGAGGCAATACACCTTCCTGAGTCAGGTCAATCGATTTAACAACGCCATCTATCAGGCGGCATTAAAATTACTTCAGTCAAGCATTACGCCTTAACAGTGTCCTTCACGAAACATTGATCAGAAAATTGTATTATTATGGTGTAAGAAACAACGCTCTGAATCTGCTTAGTTCTTATTTGAATAATAGGGTTCAGAGAGTTGATATCAATGGAAAAAGATCCCCAGGGTCCTTGGTGCCAATGGGAGTCCCACAAGGTTCGATTCTTGGTCCATTCTTATTTCTCGTTTATATAAATGACCTGCCTTATCTTGTTAAGGATTCTCATGAGATTGTCCTATTTGCAGATGATACTTCTTTGCTATTTAAGCTCAAACGCTCTAATCAAGTTACTGACGACGTAAATAGTGCTCTCTCTAAAGTGGTCCACTGGTTTAATGTTAATAATTTGCTTTTGAACAAGAATAAAACTAAATGTACTAAATTTACAACACCTAATGTCAGACAAGTGAAAACCAGTGTACAAATGAATGACGAAGAGTTGGAACTTGTGGATAACACAGTTTTTCTAGGCATAACTTTAGATGCTAAGTTACAATGGGGTCGACATATACATAAGTTGTCTAAAAGGCTGAGCTCTGCAGCGTATGCTGTAATGAAAATAAGAAACTTAACCGATGTTGATACCGCTAGACTTGTTTATTTCAGTTATTTCCACAGTGTTATGTCGTATGGTATGCTTTTTTGGGGGAATGCTGCCGATATACAGACAATATTTGTACTGCAGAAGCGGGCAGTTCGAGCAATTGATAAACTAAGTCCCAGACATTCGCTAAGGGAAAAATTAAAGAAATTGGTATTATGACTGTCCCATCACATTATATTTATGAGAACTTGCTTTACGCTCATAAAAATATTAATCTTTTTATTAGAAACAGTGATGTTCACAACATTAACACTAGGAATAAACACAAATTTGTTGTACCAGCCACTAGGCTTCAGAAAATTAGTAACTCATTCAAATGTCAATGCATACGCTTTTATAATAAAATCCCGAACGACATTCAAAATCTGAGTGTGAGCAAATTTAAGTCGTTTATTAAGCACAAACAATGTAGAAAAGGTTACTATAAAGTGTCGGACTATCTCCTAGACAAAAATGCTTGGGCCTCTTCACTTACCTATTGTTATATTGTTTAATTTTGACA